>OU426895.1:9091357-10406357 GCA_911387775.1 Thymelicus sylvestris
AAACGAGTGGATAGAAACCATAGACAATTAAATACCGTCAGTCAGGATAAGAACTATAGAGTAAATAAACGTCGGAATAGAAATTGAACCCATAGAGCATAGACATAATACATACTATGCCATCAAACTAAGAATAGGAAAATAATGAATAAACGTCGGAATAGAAATTGAACCCATAGAGCATAGACATAATACATACTATGCCATCAAACTAAGAATAGGAAAATAATGACTTTCAAATTGGCTATTTGACAGTTGTCACGGTAAAATATGAAATGTGTTAAATATGGTTGCGTATTGGTTAACATTAATTAAACAATACATTTTTTGCATGAAAATAAATTGTAAATATTTTTACTTTTGAAAAATAGATTTGAGTTTTTTTACCTGTGGACACGAGAACCGAAACGCGGGCGGCCATGATTGAGCATGTTATGACGTCACACTTCCGAAAATATAGCGTTGTGTACTACTAACTACATCGATTATCGTGTGCAATTTACTGAGAAAATTAATAATATATATTTTGATTTGTGCTTTTGAGAGGTTTTGTAAAATGGAGTCAGGCTATATAAAAGCTGACAGTGCAAATTTGCCTCAAGTTGATTCATTTATGGTCGCAAATTTCTTTGCGTGTAACCCTGACTTTTGCTCTACCGAGTTTCGGAATGCAAAAACCTCCTTGTATGTACTGAAATTAATAAAGTAAAATTGGTCAGTCTTGCTAAGTGGTCACAGGGGGATTTTTTTCTAAGTTTTTCCTCAACGTCCCCATAACGACACCATATTACTAATGATTTTAAATTACTTGTAGGTTGTGTTTATGAACAATATTAGGTTGGGTTTAATTTGTTTTTTAGTAAATCAGAGGCTAAGTTGATTTCTTCTAAATACTTACATCAAAGTGGTCCTCACAAAAGAATATTGCTGATAAAACAAATGTTAACTCTGGGTCTCGGCGTGCTAAATTGTAACCACTGCTTTCGACGTTGAGGGCATTTAGAAACGTGTAGGTATAAACAATAGGGTCTTGGACTGTATTGTTAAAATGATGTGATATTTCGTCTAAAGCTAGTTTATGGGCCTAAAATACATAATTAATATGAATTAGTAATAAATAATTAGGATTTTATTTTATTTTAAGCTTTTAAAATATTTATTTTGTACGTCAAAATCACGTGACCACAAACGCCAGTCACGACGCGTGACGTCATCTTCCACTGTCAGTCTAGTTCTTCTTAGTAGTCTGTGGGTTCTGGTACAAGCAGTGTGTATGACAGTGGAAAGTGACGTCATGCACATCAATGACAGGACAGTAGCGTTTTAGCGCGAAATCCAAAAGTGTAAAATATTTTTGCTTTTATTTCCATAAAAACCGATTAATTTTTGCGGGAAAACATATTTTACAGACATTCTATTATCTAATCAACACGCTTATACACTTTCGACAAAACAGTCCAAGACCCTATTTGTCAGGTTTAATTGTAGTACTTCTACACATAGGCAATGCACATGTCTTGTAGCTTGTCATTTTCACAATTCCAGTGAAAAAGGTGTAAGTTTTTCACATAAAATATCTTCAGAGTTAGAGCATAAACTGTTGTTATTAGAAATGTGACGTCACAGCCAGCAAGTGACAGATGGCAGACTATTTTCGCGCGAATTTCAAATTAATGGATTAAAAGTTATTTTTATTCCTACTAAATAACACTTTTTTGAAAAAATAAATATTGTAAGAGGTATAAAATAAACCTACGAAAATTTTAAAATATTTTTCCAAAAATTGTCTAATAGCCAAATTGAAGTAAAATCGGAATTTTATGTCTACTTTCTGAATTTTTACAAAAGTTATTAATGAATAATCGAACTGAATGTAAGCCACACCCACGCCACCTCAAATTTATTTCAGAATTTTGATGTCAAGACAAGTTACGTTTTTTAGGAATCTTATATCTATTAAACAACTAGATGGCGCTGCATACAGCCACGGTAAAGATATTAGATACCTACAAATTATGCTACAAAACTCTTTGACTTTACCTTACCCTCAGACTAGTCCTTACCGTCTTGAGCATATAGCCCAAGAGCGTGTGACGTCTAGACCATGGTTATTTTCAAAAAATATCACAATAATTGGGGTATAGTTATATATGTAGGTACCCCACGAATTGTTATATTTTAACCTGAAAGTTTCTCGGCGCATGACCCCAACACAGGTAAGAACGATCAGGGACTATGTTAATTTGGCTTGGCAGTTAACAGGTAACAAAGGTGTAGGTGCAAAATAGAATACCTTATAATTCGTCATGTCTGTCCGTCTGTCCACAGCATAGCGCCAATACCCTTGCTTGGAGCTAGAAAGCTATATTTGGGCATCAATGAACATATTTATTAAAGCTTAAAAATCGTAAAATATTGAATTTTTTTTTCTCCCCTTCAAGTAACGTGGTGATGAATTTTATTTTCCTCGTCTACTCCAGTGTGCGTAGTAGTGTGCGTGTGTAGAGTGACCCTTGGGTAACTCATAATATTTTTGATCTTGACCATTTTTTGATTTAGGCGTTCTCCTGACCCTCCCCTCCCCTCCCTCTCTCCTTCCCCTCTCCCTCCCCTCCCTCTAAAAAACAATACTCAAACCAATATAAAATATAAAAAAATAAATAAAAAAAACAATATTAAAAAAAGCAACATTCAAAAACAATATTCTAACCTTAGAATATTAATAAACTTCTAACAATAGGTATAAAAAAAACAATATAATAAATATAATAATAATTATTTTTCAAAAACGCACGTGTGGTTTTTGTGTCAACACGGACGTGTTACAAATCTTAAAATTTCACTCTCATCCATTGAAGTATGCTCTCATCATTTTTTTTTAAATTTTTTTCATAACGCGCATAAAGAAGTTTAACTTCATTAAATAGATTGTTATGTTATGATAGATATTTAGTATAGTGTTCTTGCCAGACACATTGAAAGTTGTGAAATGTACCTAGTTACCTACCATGTACCTACATACTTACCTACCTAATGTCGATTTGAAACAGAACTGACGTAGCATTGAATTCTGTTTTTTATGGCTTGTTATAAATTGAAGATTATAACTTCAATAAAGATCAGTCAGACGGTGCTCTTTATATGTATCAAAGCAACGGTTCCTTTCCTTAGTTCAAGTAAGTAGGTAATTTTTGCATTGCATTCGTGATGAATAAATTAGGTACTGTTAATCCATACGTACAGATCATGACCGAAGCTTTAAGCGCAAATTGCGTAACACGATATAATTACACTTTATAAAAGTGCAGGACCCATTAAGTAGGCATGCACCACTGCACTTAATACGGTGGATTGACAATGTTTACTTCTCAGGTTTACTTATGACATTCAGTAGTCAAAATAAAAATGGTTCTGTTATGACCACGTGAAGCTGTAGATAAAGATAGACCAAGAGCCCCAAGAGGACCAGAGAGGACCTATGGAAATAGTACATTTATTTACATACCTATAGACACGACTCGTGAATTTTACCAATTCGAAATTGTGACTGGGGTAACCGAATGTTATTTGATACGTGTAAGCTGAGCGCGTTGGTATCAATCATCTTATACCTTAAACTTGAAAGCATTAAAACGTTATCATTAAAATTGACGCATGATTCACGAATCACTTGAACCCGTATCAACTTTATTACTCTAGATTTACTACTGCATCACGGTGACGCGGACGTTAATGCGTGCATTTTCGTAAGTGATTACGTATCAACATATTTATGATTATGGAAAAGGGGCATTGTATTTTTAGCCGTATTTTTTTGTGATAGAATCATGTAACGGAAGGAAGGAATCTTGACTTGACTTGATTGATCTATAATTCATATGATTGACTGAATTATTATTTGTTTGATTGATCTATTACGGAAGCGCTCGTAGCCAATGAACTAATATACTAACGTCTCCTAGCCCAGTGACTTGCGTGGATCCTAAGTGGTCGATCGAGTTTTGCGGATACGGATCGGTAGACGGGTGGATAACCTCTTAAACAGAGCAAAATATTTTAAGGGCTTCCGTGCTTTGGAGAGCACAAGGTATATAAGTAATCATGCTTTTAAAACGGTAAAGCCTTCAGTCCCGACAATCCTTTGTTAGTCGACAAGTCGATAAAGGAGCCACTTGATGGTATGTGATCATCGTCACTCATGAACATTACTCGCATATTCTTAAAACTAAGAGAACTAGTGGGAATTTCTTTTCCACTACTACTGTCAACAGAACTACTCAACAGGACAAGTGGGAATAAACGGAAATATCAACCAGAATTCACAAGGACATTAATGCGATGGAATGCAGGAAAGAAACAACTGGATGTTTGTCCTGTTACAGAAAGCAAATCTTCACCTCGATATAAAAGGTTATTGTCAAGTCAAGGTTGATCAGTAACTTACTATGTATAGCGTGAGCCTGACACCGAAACCCTCAAACTAATGTTTTGACGAATTGTGTCCGATGCGTCATCTAAAACAATACCTCCGGCGTCAATACGTATAGGTTATCCGTAAATATCTGTTTAAGTAGAGCCAAGTACACGATTTTTGTGTCAATTGTAGAGCGAACGAGCCGTCAGTGGTAATAGTTTTGCCAAACGCAGTACCTACTTTAAATATAAATATAGCATTTAAAGTATTGTATTATATTTCATGTCTGCTTTCAATATGCTGTTGTAGAAAAATACATATAGTACCTATTTACTTAATTTTATAGAGACCGTTTCGCTATCGTCACATAGGCGTAAGGTGAAAAATTTATTCACTATTCCTTACTTTTCTGAAGAATAGTTCTTGCAGTAACGGCCAAGCCACATATTTTGATTAAGGTGTAGAGTTTGTGAAGTTATGGCTTGAAGTTAGGGCGTGTAGAGTTAGAAACTTGGCTCTACATGAGATCTGATAACTTTTTGACAGTGCGAGCCTTATGGTGGGATATCTATTTTGCAATACCGAACTCCAACAAAGAAGTCCTCCAAGTATTTTATGGGCTCATTATATTTCGGCGACGAAATGTTGACAACCCTAATGGCATATCGTGAAACCCATAGATATCCATAACATTGAAGTCGTCAACGACTCATTGTCGGCTACGAAGGGTAGGGGAGACCCGCATGCTCTGGCAGTCTATAGTGCACTAATAATGAGTAAGTGTAGTAAAAGATTAGTAAAGTTATTACTTGTTAGGGGGCGTCCATAAATTACGTGAGATGTTTAAGGGGGGGAGGGGGTCGAGTCAAATCTCATCTAATCTTACGTTGGAGAGAGGGGGGGGGGGGTCTCGGCAAATATCACGCAATTTTTTTTCTGATCTTTAAGAGTAGATATTCTTTTTTTAATCACAGTAGTTACGATTTAAGTATTCTATTGTTAAATTTTTATTACACTTTTAATTAAACTCTCAGCAATATTGATTACTAGTCTTAACTAGTCGTAAATAAAAGCACGAAGCAATTTTTTTTCTTTTCACAATAACAATCCAACGCGTTTACGTAAAAAACCCACATTTTGAAAAATCTCACGTGAGATTGGGGGATGGGGGAGGGGGTTGAATAAAATCTCACGACATCTCACCAGGGGGGGAGGGAGGGACAGAAAATTTTAAAAAACACCTCACGTAATTTATGGACGCCCCCTTATGTAGGTATAACGCCCATGAGTCTATGATGGGTCATGACCCATTTGAGCACGTTATCGTTTTTATGACCTTTCTGGACTTTCAATGGCTCTAGATGTCCACGAGAATGTAACCATAAATGGAAAGTTATGTTTGGTAACTTTTTATCTAAAAAGATTTGTATTTGTGTATGCATGTACCTATATGTAAAAATATATATACTTCTTAACTTACCACCTATCTAGACACGCGGAGCGTGTCAAGTCAATTTCTTAGCTAACAGAATTGACGAGCAGCACCGTGTGTAATATTACACGAACCATTTGGAGCCACTTTTGACCACCTCATAACTCAAAAACTATTCAACATAAACCTGTCAAATTTGGCTCATTTATTAAGACTTGCGAAATACATACGTTTTCCAAATTTCATAAACACATCTCAAACGGTTATTTAGATATTAACGTCCAAAAATCGAGAAATTTAACACTGACTGACCTATAGATCAAAACTATATCCAACTTCCAGGTGACCTAGAAAGTTAAAATTTGGCATCCAGATAGTTAATGGGGTGAATACAAAGGAATAAATCTGAAAGTAGTAATTTTTTATCATTTTATAATAATTTTTCAAAAAATTGATTCTATTGGAAACACGTAACCCAAGGTGTAAAAAAATAAGAAAACCAAAGCAAAGCGAGGGCGGTCACTCGTAACTAATAAGAGTATAGTCGACTTTCGTATTTATTACGATATTATAATTGGGATTTAGTATTAATTATTATTTCAATATTTAGCGGACATCAATAGTGGAAGATCATTACTTATAAATAATGAAATAATAGGTACCGTATTTCGGACCACGGCGCACTAACTACAGATTTAGTTGAAGAGCACTATAACAGTTCATGTATTAAAATTAATCAGTAACGTTATGAATAAGTACTTACTAATAATTTCTATACAAAAAGTAATGATATCCCATCAAAAACATAAATGTAAAGTGAGAGTCAATTTAAAAAAAAAAAGAATTGAGATCTAAATGGGTGCCAATTTCTGTGTAGAAAAGCCTAAAATTTTAGTCACAAGAACATGTAATTCAAGCTTTACATTTGACTTGGCTAGTTTTCATTAGTTAGCAACCAACAAACCAAATTAGAGAAGAGTGTCATAAGTCATCAACCTAACAGATTTGACGAAGCTAATTACATAATATAGCCTAGGTAGGTACGTGAAAACTAACCAAGTCAAATGTGGAGCTTGAATTACATGTTCTTGTGACTAAAATTTTAGGCTTTTCTACACAGAAATTGGCACCCATTTAGATCTCAATTCTTTTTTTTTTGAAATTGACTCTCACTTTACATTTATGTTTTTGATGGGATGTATCTTACCGCTGCGCTCTTCGTGTATTTCGGTTTGGCCTAATGGTTAGTTGGTAGAGAATGCAGTTAGCATTAAGCTCGCCATTTGTACTCATTTTGTACTATAATATTTTATATTGTGGTCAATAAAGTTTACATAAATAAAGGAGTTTACTTGTATTTATTTATATTTGTTTATACATGAGTAAATTAAGTTATCTAATTTATTTGGAGTTACATCTAAAAATGTATGCAGTATATTTTAATGCATTATTTTAAATAAATGTTAATTAAATACGTAATTAAATTTACAAATAAGATGTATGCGGACATTCAAAATGTAAATTGTAAACTGATTTAATTTGTGGTTCATAATGTACGAAGACGTAAAATTATTCAATGCCTTTATTACTATCTGCAAGCTGGTATTAAATCATTGTAAGATGTAATAAGTTATGCGGAGAATCTTGTAATAAGTAATTTCGGTATGAGTGATGTCCTTCTTAATATTATAACACTTTTCAGTGTTAAGTGAATTATTATTAGGGATTTGATGACTGTCCGTTTCAAAAAATATAAAAGGGTCATTCTACTTTTTAGTGCAGGTTTTTGGCACTCATAAAAATAGGTTTCAAAAATTTAATGATTAAAGACAAATGAAGTAATTTAAATGCATTTATGCGTAATTATACCTACACAATTGCAATTTACTGCCAGCAGTGAATTTTGCACATATTTTTTTCTGATAATAAAGGTTTTGTCGACCAAGGTAAAGAAATCATACCACTTTGTTACCAATCAAAATATTTTTATTGAGTACTTTTAGTCACTTATTACAAACAAACAATTAACAAAACGTATTTTACAAACATAAATCTTTCTCTTTCATAACTAAAATTAGATATTATTTTTTATTAAGCCTGATAAATCACATTTAAAAGACAACTACGTTACTGTTGTGCATTTTTGTCTACAAAAATTTGACATAAAATGTATATTACGTGTAAAAATATCTTAGCAACGTATTTAACATTGATAAATAAAATATATCTTGCTTCTCATATACCTGTAATATCTTTTATAAGCCAATTGTATAACTCAAGTTGAAAAACCTTTACTTAAAATTAGGGACATATAGGTAACACAATTGATAAACAGTAACAAAGTTGTTTCAGTAGAAAATTCATTTCTACTAAAATAGTTAATAAGTCTTTTAGTTGCCACAAAGGTTGATTGCAATAATTTAATTCTATTACTATAATCATTTTACCAAAATCACAGCCCTTACACAGGTTAGATTATTTAAAAAATAATTAATAATTGCAATCATTGTTCGAACACTTCCAGAGGATTAGAAAATTCGTAGTATTCCATTCCACATTACTTTTACGTATCCATCTTTATTTAGGAGTATTTCTTATAATAGATTATAGGGCGCGAATGCGGTCCCTTCTTTTGCAACTTGCCATTTTTTTGGTTTAGCGATGTTCACGTGACGTTAAGTCTTTGAAGAGGCGTTTCATTTTGTAGTACCTTTCCAAAGCCTTCTTTCTTGCTTCTTCTTCTTTAACAGGGTCTAATTTTGTTTGTTTCGCTACCGACGTTGTTTTTCGGCTGGGGTTAATGGCATGATGTTCTGTAAAAGATAAAAACATCGCATTATTGTACTAAATTTACCTTCAGTAATTATAGTAAGCCAGTAAATAAATGTAAAATTGTTAAATACAAACCTACGGGTCGTTACGAAACAAATCAAGTTAAATAAAATTGGAAAGAATCGTTAAGTAAAATTGGAAAGAGTATATTTACAACTGCGTTACCACAGCAAAGTAACAAAGTAGACCGGTAACACAGCTGTAAAGTAACATGATACTATCTCATATTTCCGAAATGGCCAAGTAATTTGCAAATCCAACAATAAAATACAATTAAGTGACATAAATGCCGCGTCTCAATTGTTAAAACATAACGTAAATGTTCAGAAACCTACCTTTTCGCCGGGTAACAAAGTGCACACCGAATAAACATACGCGTCGTGATTCACAACATGACAGCGACTAAAGTGGCGCCGCGCGGCTTGCTAACTTTCCTCCCACCCCGCTCTTGTCATGCACAACCTACCGATCTAGCAAGTGACCAGCGGTACTCTGCGACTTCTAACGGTTATCTTGAAAAAGCGGTAACATAGTAGTACTGTATTTATCTTGTTCATTAGGGACAAAATCCAATTAATTATTAATAAAAAAACTAAACAGTTTAAAAAGATATGATAAAAACATAAATAACGCTCACAAATTAAATTAACTTACCAATTTTTTGCAACAGGACTGCATTGCAAGAAGCATAATTTTTTTGGTTAGGTTATCCGCGTGTTAGATCGGGGACACTTTGCAATACTATGGAAAACAACTATGTTACCATAAAACTCCACTTTGTTACAATACATATCTTAAAATAGGTAAAATATTCAAATGTAAATGCTAACTGAAGTTAAGCAAATAATCCGGCAGTTTCATGTATTGCGCAAGTTTTTTTTTATTTTATTAGTAAAATGGCAGATACAGATTTTTTTGTCCGCGGGGACACAAAGACCTGCACTAAAAAGTAGAATGACCCAAAAATCAGATATTGCGATGGGATCTACGGGGAATTGAGGGAACTAATCAAATACCTATTACAATGTGTCGATGTTCGGAAATAATTTTAATTATAATAATGTAATTTGTTTATTGGATTTATGAATATATTTTTTCATAATTGTATTATATAGCATTGCTATGAAACACTGTGAAGGTAAACCAAATATTTGTATGTGGTCGTGATTAGTGCAGACATTAAAAAATAATAATAATTAAGAAATGCACTAATCATCCACTCGTATTTATCTGTAAACTTACTATTAATAATAAAGAAAAGATATATGTTACTTAAATATGATATATGTTACTTAAATATGATTTATTATATTAAGATTATATTAATTAAATAAATAGTATTTTTTTTAATTATTGGCTTCTTTACCTTAAATTAAAAAAAAATTGCAGTGATAGCCTAGCGGTTAGAACGTTGGTCTTCGAAAGCGGGGGCCTGAGTTTCAAATCCTGGCACGCACTTCTAATCTTTAAATATTATGTGCGTATTAGAAGTTAATTATCACTTGCTTCGGTGAAGGAAAAACATCGTGAGGAAACCTGCACACCGGAGAGTTTTCCATAAAGTTCTCAAAGGTGTGTGAAGTCTACCAATCCGCATTTGGCCAGCGTGGTAGACTATGGCCTGTACCCCTTACATTGTGAGAAGAAACCCCGAACCCAGCAGTGGGACAGTTATGGGTTGTTGCTTTTATCTTAAATTCGGTAATTTTTGGTCATTAAACATTTCAAATAGGGCATCAAAATATTTTTTACGCTAATGTTACTTTTTTATATTATGTAAGTTTCATATACCCATATCACATATGTACCTACATACAATATATCAGATGTACCTACATTATAAGATAAGGTAAGTATTGGAGCACAATATTCATTTAAATATAGCGGACAGATTTAACGTATGCACTACCTACGTGCAATTGCATTGGTTATCTTGTCCGTGCGATAAAAATTACCCTCCATTCTCAGGGCTTGCGTTTTTCTCGCGGACTGCAGGACTATTATTAATCTTCACGCTACTGAACTTGTAAACTGTACGGAGTCTTAAATGCTTGTATCGACGATGGGTATAAGAGGCAGAGGATTACGGCGCGTACACACATAGCCTCGAGACCTTGTCGCTACGCAAGGACGATCACAGCCCCTTAGGAAAAACCGCCATTTTCGAACTAGCACGATCGCGGTACAGATCTGCCTTCTTATTCCTTCTATTTGTTTGTCTATTATAAAATAAAATATTTAAATATAATTAAAAAAAAACAATAGAGTAATAGAAGGTTTAGAGAAATAACAAAATAATAAAATAGTGTAAGTGTTTTTTTTGGATAATCTTGTGAAAAAAATGTCGACGTGAACTACGAAAAATAGGTAAGTATCGCTGACACTCTATTTCGTAATTTCAGTATTTTCAGTAAAATTTTTACATTAATGTATAAATAGGCATTGAAGGATAAAAAATAATATAGGATAAAAATAAATAATAGTCAAAGATAAATAAGTTTTTTTATTACCTTAAAAAAAGATAGATAATGTAAATCTAAATCTAAATTGAAATATTTTCGTAATTGAACAAGCGCGCTCGTTGAAATCTAATGCATCAAATTATGAAATAAAGTATGATCATCGTTTCTGGGTCGCCAGTTCAAGTCTATGCATCGCTTTGACAATAAATTAAATACATCGATTTATTTTCTTTTACTGTATGGAATTTATAATAATGGATCAATAACTCATATTTTATGTTTTTATTATTTTTCCTCAATTATTACAACCATATTTAACTTTGTATTTAAGCCATAACTTTATATTATTTTTTAATATTTGGAAAACTTACAGCTAAAATTATATTGAGTAATAACATAGTAACAATAATGAGTGAAGGCCATTTACTCGCATTTATCGGCTTTGGCTGAAATAGACCGCTAGGATCTATGGCGACTGCATCTAAATCTACGGTTTCATATGTTGTGTTTATGTTAAAGTCATTACAATCTATTTCGTAACTGCCTATACTCGTGTTCCATTTTTTTTTCTATATGAAAATAATTCGCTAATACTCAATTGAGAACACGATCGTAACCTAATTAATATGTTATCACTGTTTATTGGAGTGAAATATCCTAATCTAAAAAAGTGCTGAAACAACTGCTAATTAAGTGTCGTAAGTATTCTGTCAGAAATGTGTCTGAAACCTTATAAACTCCGATCGAATAACGTGTTCGCAAAACTAGCGTCTTATTCCATACATCGACATTATAGATAAGGGTAGCAGAATACTTCTTAATAAAGATGTCAATGTATAGCCCATTTTATTAAGACTCATGAGGATGTCAGAATGAACAATTATACTTGATTGTTTTTAAACTTGTATACAGGTTGTTCTTGTATTTCCGCTAGGGCCTACTGGCGAAATATCACTATAAAATATAAAAATAGTGAGTACCCGTTTGCAATCAAATTGCACACTATGGACTCTATGTCCACGTAAACTATAATTTTAAAATACTTTAATAACTTTATACTTAGTAGGAGAGATACTTTAAGTACTGAAACATACATTATTATAATAATATCGATGTTCAAATCCCAATGCAAATGGTTCGGTTGCATCAAACATGACGGTTAGTTTCATTGTTACCGTAAAACCTTTTGACGTTAATTCTAAATCACCTGTCACATTTTGATGTATCAATTAGGACCGCGCATTAAATGCACTTAAGTGTACGTTGCAAATTTTAAAACGAATAACCATAAGGGTCTGTTAAAAAGATAAAATCGACATAAAGAAAAATAATTATTTCTCCCTGTGAATCAATGTATAATCAATCTAAGAGCCCTGGCATCAAGGCTTTTGGGTAATAAACTTTAATTATAAAATACGATATATCAGGTCAAAGAATATAGCTCTGTTAAAAAAACGTACAAAACTATGATACTTAGTTGTCATCCAAAACTACAAATATTCTTCATGCGTAAACTTTGCATAGAATTTTAATTATTAGTTATTTATTTTAAACTCTTTACTTTATTTTCATTTTTTATAGATTTTAAATTCTATTAAATGGTCTATGAAGCAAATTTTATTAAAATTTCATGTATAACACAGTCAACAAATATAAATTAAATGTCCGTCCTGTCATACAAATAAAATTAAAAGCAAGTACATAAAAAGGGTCGCAAAGCTCACTGGCTGGTCTAAACTGCTATTTGTTCGAGATACACAACCCGATAGCTGGTGTACCCCGGTTCTTGTTAATTCAATCGATAGTGAGAACATTGCCTCTATTCGTTCTAAGATAGCTTTATGCTTGTTAGCGAGTTTTTTTACGAGTCACCAAGCGTTTAAGCTTGTTATTCTTGTGAAATAAGCGAAATGGACGGAATGGTGAAGAAAAAAGAAAACGAAACGGATATTGAAAAAAAAAAAACGATTTTAAAAGTACCTTAGGGGTATCGACCGATATTTATATTTTTTGCAACTATTTGTTAATAAAATTATTATTATGATGATACCTAATTATTTTTAGATCATTTCAACGAAATGTTTATTTACTCGTACATACTATCTTCTAAGTTTTGTCTGTCTATTTGCCTATTAGAGGCATCACATATATTGATTAGGTACGCAACATTTCAACTTAGTAAATACTAAAACATTAGTAAAAATTAAATTGCTCATGTAAAGGGGCATGATGGAATTATTTCAATAAAATATGAACATATTTATTTTATATTCAGGGCTTTTATGTACGGCGAAGCAGTATTGACTACCTGTTATTATAAAGAAATAAAAAATTAAATGCATAATAATTACTGTAGTAATGTTGTTATAAAATTATATATCATTGCATAAGGGAAAATGGACTAAGCGTTATTAATGGATATTATTATGTAATTTATTAATAAGTATAAGCATTTTTTGCATACTTCGAAAATCAACCTTATGGCAGCAATAAGCACAACGACAAACAAATACTAGCACAAATTTTAACACTCCTAGGTAGTGATATTCGATCGTTAAAATACAATAATTTCACGCTAAATTTTAGACCAATGCCCGTGTTTTTTCCAATTATTCGTCGCTATGAATCACAGCGATTACCGATGCCTGCATGTAAATTCTCAGTTTATAAGAAGCGTAGTCATTAGAGAATATAAAAACATTATGTATATTAGGTACCTTATTTTATCCACGGTTTCCCAGCTACCACTGAGAGTTACTGTTAATGATATTTTTTGTTTATGCTAACGCGTAGCGCGGCGTGTAATAGGCGGTATTCGTAACACAATCTGTAATTACACTACTTAGTTTGTGTTGGTCTAATCATATGTCAATCATGATATAATATGTTATTTATGCTTGAAAAAAGTTAGGTACAGTTCAGTTCATTAACTGAACGAGACATCCCAATTAAGATTATCGTAGATCGATATCTCACTTGGAATTTAGAGGAACAAGCTTTTATGAAATTAAATATTATTAATTATTGATTAACACATAGATTGACTTCAACCCAAAAGCAGCGTGGTATAAATCCATTATTCAATTATTCCAATATTATCCTGGAATATCCATTCTGATTTCCAGCACAGACATGGTATAGTGAATGAACAATGCGAGTGTCGGAAGGTCTAAAGCCGGTCGGAGGTTTCCGACAGTTCCGACTTGGCCTATCTGCTATTTTACTGCAATCTATTGAGCTCCGAAGCAAGGAAGTGCTTCTAAGATTCTTTCAATTGAACTGTCAAGCGATTGTCAATTTTTTTATGGAAATAACGAGCTGACGATTCACCTGATGTTAAGTGGCTATCGTCGCCCATGGACAGTATCACTGATGCGTTGCCGGCCAAGAAAGAAAGAAAGAACTGGCTCTCAAGCCCCCAGCCGGAACACGACGAGTTGTTTAGCGGCTGACTTATGCTCAAGGAGTAGCTATCCAGGTGAACTCCACCAAGAAACAATAAAAGTAATGATGTTATTAATTAACAATTAAAATCAATATTACCAATACAGTCCCACCGAGGGGCCCTACCACGGATTTAGTCGCCTCTTACGACACCCATCCTACGTGGGATTGGGGTTAGTATTCTAAGCCGGCCCAATACGGCTGAAAATTCTTAAAGGATGTAATTTTTGTTTCATTTAAGTTTGAGAAATAATTAAAAATATTAATTTAATAAAACATTAAATTACCAAGAGTTCGGAAACTGTGCCTAAAGTTAAATTCTGAAGTGAAATGTCTTAATTCCCTTCGAAAAATTCAAAATATTTATTTTCATTTTGTATTTTTAATATATTATTATTTTATTCCGCAGTTATCGGAAGATTAAAAATATTGATTATTTAATTCTACGCAGGTAATTCCGTAACAAATTTAGACCAAAGTAATCTGATCTCAACATTGGCTAAGCGTAAAAGTCTCGTATTTTTTTACCGACTGTCAGTTAGATTATTTTCATCAATTTTTGTACGGTTTGGATTAAGATTACGATGTCCATGCGACTCTGACAGAAGTACTAATAATAAACTATTGTATATCTACAGATAAACATTAGTGCCTACACAGACGAGGGACAATTCTCAGCGCATTTTTCTCCTCGTCTTAATAGAACGCGTATTATCGTATCCACTGGGACGTTGACGTTGCACTACTACATTATTTATTACATTTATTATTACACTACGCACGGCTGCATCGATAATTTTGGCAAAGGTGAGGTGGGACAATACTTAAAATATAGCTACGATAGCACCGCGGCGCACGTAGCCAGTTGAAAACGAATAAATACTGCAATGAGCGGGATCCCAACCCAGGATTCATGAAGCCTGGGTCTTTAACTCACTACCCTTTAGCTACAAAGTCGTTAAAAATTCATAGGTAGGTACACAATAATAAGTATGATTGCAATCCTTCAACAAGTGCAGCGATCAGTTCACAGCGTGAGTTTCAATTAGCTTGGTATGTGACCGTGCGATCGTATCGATAGTTCATTTGCACTCTTACGGTTTGTCACTGAATAAGGAAACCAATAGAAGTGTTACAATATCATATAGATACTTAGTTATTGTAATCGTTTAAAAGATGAAATAATAAACATATTGGCGTCTTTGACTAACGTATGAAATGCAAACAAGCCAACTCTACACACAACAGTTTTGCTATACTGTCAAATTTTTCATGACGTCACAGGTGTGCCTTATCCGCCATATTGTGTTGCTACGATGTAAACTGTGACTTATTGAAGTTATACTTCTTTAGGCGCGTTATGAAAATGGAAAAAATTACACGTCCGTGTTGACACAACGCCGGTCACGATAAGCCGCACGCACGTGCGTGTTTAAAAACGCTAGTTTTTAAAAATATATTATTTTATTTATTTGTTTTTTTTTTGTTAAATATTGTTAGAATATTGTTTTTGAATGTTTTTTTTAATATCGTTTTTTTAGTATTGTTTTTTTGAGGGGAGGGGGAGGGGAGGGGGAGGGGGAGGGGAGGGGGAGGGGAGGGGGTTAAATATTTATTTAATTATGCCGAAGAATTATAACTTGTCACGCGTGTACACACACCCTTTTATACTAAAGTAGTATCTACTAAAATCCACTTTGACTAAGGTAATGTCAAAGTCACGTCAAAGTGGACATTAGCAAACCGCCATTTTTAGTTGCGTAGGTATGCACATTTTTTTTAGGTATGGCAGTTCCATTAGTTTCCTTATTCGGAGGGTTTAGTAGGATAGCATTGTTTTGTTCGAAGACACGCCTCTGTAATGGTGTAAGGACTGAGGCAAATGAACTGCGATACTGTTTTATTTTCATACCGTAGATTATGGCGTAAAAGCAATAAAAGAAGTAAGAAAGCGATAAGATTATTTGAGGGTTATGTTACTTGTGTTAAGCCACTACTTTTTAGGGTTCCGTAGTTAAATCCTTATAGTTTTGTCATGACACTACCAGCTAAATAGTGTTAGACCTGTGCATAAATTCTCGGCAGCAGTATATTATTATGAATTTAAAAGGAAAACTATCACGGCTATGATAGCATTGATAGCTTAAGCAGTGACGGATTAAGACTACTTGGTGCCCTAAGCAACCCACGCCTGTGGGCCCCCCTATCCGTATGTCAACGTGCTTTTTGTGCATCTTCTGGTGCCCCCCAGACGTGATGCCCTAGGCAATTGCTTAATTTGATTAAGGGTTAATCCGTTACTGAGCTTAAGTAGTTAATGAATAATAGTCGATTTTACAACAACGGAATCCAACATTGCGCGTGGCTTGACACACTAAGCAAGGTTCCAAAGGCATGCTAAAATTCTATTTTTTTAGTAATTATAAAAAAAAACATCTTCTAGTTAGCAGGTAGGTATGCATGCAGTCCATTAATAATAATTAAAGTTAATTAAGACAATCCTTTAATATTCATAGAAATATTTTGTCATAAATCCTTTAGTGTCCATTAGCAACCCCTTGGCGCCACGCCAACCGGTCGTAACTCGTAAGCCCTACGATACATTCCTTTTATTTCTTCTTCAACGTTTCTTTAGCAACTCAGTAATGAGGGCATGAAATCCTATGATATTTCTTCCCAACTACTACTTTACCAACGTATAATATTATTATTTTCCATAACAACTTATGAACATCCCTAAAACCGATACACTTAAGTGATCGAAAGTCTCTAAAGTCTACCGTCCGATTGATTCTACGTTCTGTTGAAATATTTTCATGAGTGAAATGAGTTGAAAGCTTTCCATCGCTTCTAACACTTGCCTATTCACTTTCTATTATATCTTTCAGAATAATTCAAGTGAATATTTCTCTCGGTCAAACATCGCTAAATAAGAAGGTCATTATCACATTCTCAGTCATTTTACTAA
This sequence comes from Thymelicus sylvestris, assembly GCA_911387775.1. Lineage (NCBI taxonomy): Eukaryota > Metazoa > Arthropoda > Insecta > Lepidoptera > Hesperiidae > Thymelicus > Thymelicus sylvestris. The sequence continues at coordinate 9,108,910 of OU426895.1, forward strand.
GGCCGTTAAGATAAAAGCTACGCCTACGACGTAACCGGCATTCAGCCACTTATTTTCTATGGCTACAGCATAACTTAGGCAATTATGAGAAAATAAAGGCATGCTCCGAACAGGTGCAGATAGTTGCATAAACGCGTTGGCGTCGTATTTTTATTTTGTGCTATTTATATTGACGTACCAGGGTACCAGTAAGGATTGGAGTTTGCATTAAATGCTGCAGGGTAGGGTGCGTCGTAAATAGTAAATGGATGATACCATCGAACAGGTTCCAATTGCAGACCATTGGCCACAGAAAATAAAACTATACAGTACCCAGAGTGAATCATTAAGGGTTGTGTTGAAATTATGACAAAATAAAACCTTATGTGAGATTACCGCAGCCGTTTTGAAATATGAGTACGGATTAAATTAATTATACTGTATTTCTAGTTATGGTCTTTTTGTTTTCATAACTGCTTTTGTAATTATGCCGACTACTGCGAATAAAAATAATAATCGATATAGTTTAGTGCAGAAATGTATTGTTTTGAAAGGAATACAAAGCGTCGTAAAAGTAATGAGTTGTAGAACAACTCTACAATTTCCTGAATCGGTATAATTATTCGCCATTGCTGTCGATAATAATTTATAGATTTGATTAATTAACTTTAATTAATTGCCTTCAATGCATCTTACATTGTTTAACGTGGTTCAAAATTTTTGGAAGTGACTTGAACTTGTTATGTATTTAAGTACATATTGGATATTATGGAAAATATATTAAAATACGCTAGATAGATCAATAAAATACCGTTGATAATGTAAAATTGGAATTTATACAATATGACAATAATTAAGGAAAAACATGAGTATAAAATAAATTATTTAATTAAAATGATTGGTAACTTAATCGTGGCTGGAATTACTTATTTACAAAATTCGGGTAAAACCAATGTGACAAATCAACGATATATTATCACATAGAGAGTACATAAAGATGACTCTACAAAGTAAGTATCAGAAAATATATTTAACTATGTTTATTGTTTTGAATAAGAAACGTAGTTCATTGGCCAGGTGTGGGATTTCTGCACTTATATCAACGAGTCTATGTAAATGGGATTCTTACCTGTTATTCTTTGAAATGTTATCAAATCAAAATAGATTCCGCAGAACTTTTTGTAGCTTGAGTTCGTTCTTATAGAATAACACAGTTACCATCAATACGGTGACTATCTAGCATCGCGGGAATACAGATTAGTTCTCGCATTAACGATAAACCGCTAAGTACTTGGCACATTTGGCAACTACGCCAAGTAGGACCTGCAAGCCAAGTTCAATGCCAAGATTCTCCTCCCCCAAATGACACCAATAAAGTCATAATTCCAAACACGTTTAACTGCCGATTCCGTTTCTTTCACTTCAATGATCTTGAAAATTTATGAGGACTATTTACTGAGTTAAATTTATACCGCCCTGTACGTTTCAGGTTTGACAACTTGAGGTATAATAAATGTGCATGAGGATTACGTCCAATTACGCTATAAAATTTGAATTCGACGCATACTGTTGAAATTTAAAACTGCCGATGCAAAAATGTTCATTGTGCAATTGAAGAGGTACAAAACCCACACTGTAGCCTAACTGCTATTCAGATAAATTGCTGAATCATTTCTAATTTCTCAAGACCAAAAAGTTTTTAGACGATAATAATTTGTAAGTGATATTAAATGCAATACCCGTCTTATAATTCGGTTAATTTCAATATTCTAAGACATTATTTCGAATATAAAGTACTTCTTATCCTTGTTTTCTTGCTTGGTCTATTTCCTTAGATTCATTGTATTTTTTATTTCTCATGTTTTTTGCTTTTTTGGACAAAAAAAAATAAGCGATATACCAGTAGATCAGACTATGATGTCATGTTATACTTTAAAATGTATCATTTGCACGCTTTTCTTACATACTCGTAGTTAATGTGTGCCTAATAAAAGCAAAAAATCTTCACACAAAGATTTAAATTTAATATTACGGGAAACGAAGCGAAGTGGAACGTTGTATGCCGAATGGTTTATTTAACACATACCTACATATTTTATTACATATAGAACAAACCGTTCTGATTGTTAATATGTTACCTAATTAAGAGGGACAAAAAACTCTTTGTTTCGCTCGCCATATGAACATAACATCCTTATTTAGTGTTGTGATGATAAACATCTTGTAATTATGTTTCTGGGGATTTAACTTTTCGGGTTCAGCGACCTTGTGATGGGTGCGCTGGCTATTTACAACGGCATTGACAGCTCTCCTATGACACAATATATGGGAAAAATTTTGATTAGGTTTATTGTACCTATAGTTTTTTTTTAGTTGCGTAACCAAAAAAGGCTACCTTTCTTTCATGGTCTGAATTTTATATTTTAGGAGTTCTCATTTCGCAGCATATTTTTTATTGAATGGTATAACACTTACATACCAACTATGTGAAGTTGTACAATGCCGATCGAGCTTCTTTGGGGGACAGTATTCAAGAAAATTAAAATAGGTACTTTCCGTATATAAAACAAGTAAGTAAGTTTATTTATCAAAATACTTAATAATATACAAGGGTCTATGGGTACCCACTATTTATATAATAAATTACCATATATTACTCACAGACGTAAAATCATGGGAATTCAAATTATCTTCGCTGTAAATAAATAAAACTACACGATGTTTCTAAATAAAATACCTACTACATACCTACATAAGTATCTAATTATTACTGAGAAAAACTACTGGGAAAATCAAAATCTATTGTTGTTTACAAAAATACAAGAGTACCTAATTAATTTAACACTAAAGATTGGAATTCATGGCAGGTAGTATTTAGAAACTTTGAAAAATTAAATGTGATTTAATTGTTGGTAATATAACACAAGTTTTTCATAATAATTTTGTGATTGCCACGACGCGATTTTCGCGAAGTTTTACAGATATTTACAGGTGTCAAAAAGCGTTGTGAGCTGTTTTTAACCGACTTCAAAAAAAGGAGGAGGTTCTCAATTCGACTGTATTTTTTTTTTTTTATTTTTTTTTTTTATGTTTGTTACCTCAGAACTTTGGACTGGGTGAACCGATTTTGATGATTCTTTTTTTAATCGAAAGCTGATGGCTGTCATGTGGTCCCACATAAATTTTATTGAGATCTGACAATGGCATCCATGAGAAAACTACATAAGTCGTAAATTTGTGTTAAGATGTGCGCGACAAATTGACGAATAACTCAATATCACGTCAACCGATTTCGATGATTCTTTTTTTAATAGAAAGCTGGTGCTTGTCATGTGGTCCCACATAAATTTGAACGAGATCTGACAAGTAGTTTTTGAGAATTTGAAGTCGGTTATTTTTTGTTAGTAAAATTTAGATTATTTCACTCAATGAGGTGTTTTTGAGCGTAAGATAATTTATGTAATCCATTTCTTCAGTGGAAGTTCCTAGACTAGACTAGTTATTGGTTGAAGGGGTGTACGAATATGATGGACACGGTACCACTTAAGCAGTTCTTACTTCTTAGTCCATGGGGAAACAAATCAGAATTTTTGGTTATATTTGAGTCAGACTCCTGAGAGTCCTTTTAATAGTCCTTGTTAATAAATAAAAACTTTTACGGAAAAAAATATGGACGTAGCAATGGGTTTCATGCTCAATATCGATTAATACTTTGTAACGGGCAGACCATAAATAAAAATTTGCATTTAAAATCATCGACTCTACATCGTTCCATGTAAACATCAATTAAGTACCGTTGTATTGTTATGAAGAATGAGCATTTTTTTATTGATTCCTTGATGTCTTCATCGTGGAAATCAGTGTGCGTCGTTAAAATCTAATATTGACTTTATTGGCCCATTATTTAATTACAAAGTAGGTATCTCATTTACAAAATAACGGGTTAAAATGTTTTTAATAATTGCACAATATGAACAATTCATGCTGTATTTTTCGATCTGTTACAAATTGGGAGAGGAAAAGCTTCATTCGAAGGCATTGAAGCCAAGTCTCCTAGCCACTATATCACACTTATGTACACAAACAAAATAGACTGTTCAGTCTATTTCAGTATATTTAAACCCTCACTCAAACGGCCTTGACCCTTGACCTTCAAATTTTAACACAATTTACACTACATAAACAGAATTCGACTTTGAATAGTTTGATAATAGATTGTGTAAAACGATGTATTAACACCAGCCAGTACAATTAAAACGAACAATGAGAAAGTGGTTAGCTGAAGATACGTTTCAAATAGTTTGAATCGCCGGATGAGTGTGATACCATCGATGGCTACCGCGCGTGACGTTACCAAACTGAATATTTTTGAATATCAACTCGAATTAAGTAAATTGCTGCTTAGTTTGTTTAAGTATATAATGTACAGGTGCAAATGCATTTAAACATACTACTTAGGTAGTATGTTTTTTAGTAGCAATGTTGCTAGGATGTCTTAAAGTAATTAACAGAAATTCATACAATATGAATATACCTACAATTTCTTTAATTTTAGGTTATAATACCAAGAAGATCTCAGGGTCGCATGTGCTAAGTTTCTGAGGGACGAAATATAACTATGAGGAAGAATATTCTGAATCTTTCATCAATACTCCTAGACAGTTCCCGTGGGCTATCGGCTCTATCCCCGACAGTTATCATAGCATAGGAGATATTTTTGTGGACTTTATAGAAAGAAAAATAAGGTCCGACGTTAATAAACAAAGGTTGGGCAAAATATGACAGATAAGACTAATTAAATACCACTGCGAATGTCATACAACAAGTCACGTTTTGCCCCGCCTTACTCTACTTCAGATAAAAGTCTTTATTATGCGTGGAATCGCAATACGTCAGTTTACCAGTTAACTGCACCTTTCGTAAAAACTTCTACAATGCAATATTCAGTAGATTATGCAGATATTGTATTGCAAGAAATTGTGTAGGCACGGATACTACATGTTTACTGCTACGACATACACTGGTCTCGATATGTTCCTAGAAAGATTACAGAAACAAACCAATGGTCAAACACCCAGATACTGTTTGTTTTTGCGTTCCAACTCCTTAAAGGTGGTGTAATTTCTTACATATTTTTATGTTACTGTCTTAGACTTACCATGTTTTGCTGTGGATGTGTGGTGTGTGGTTATCTCATAGCGACAGGATATCTAATGGTAGACATAGATTAAAGTATATATACTAACGATGATAGATAGTTCGTTACACTAAACTACTCGGTTTTTTATTGAGATATAAGTTAATGCTTGACTACATTCCCACCTGATATACCTAACAACAATATTAAATCTAGGTGTTGATCATTTATGGATCTAGAATATAGCTACTTACCTGTATATTGTGTACCTACCTTTTAGCTCGAACTACATTCGAAACCTTCCCGGAAATATGTCCCACTTTATTTATTCGATTCGAACTTCTAATTGTTAAGAAGTACCAATATTTTATCAAGGCCCAAATGCTTCATAGATTTTCCTACTGGTTCAGTTAAAAATCGCATCCAATACAAGGTTCATCCCAAGCTACTTAATACCTAAGTCTTAGTAAATAACCATTATGAAGTCATGTAATGGCGTTCACGTCATGTTTGCATGGAAATCGTGATCATAAGGGAAAATTGACTTGCACCACGATCACGGAATGGCAGGCATGCAAAGTTGATTATGGGCCAAGGTATGAAAATATTTTTACTGATGTGAGTATGAGTAATAAAGGTAACAAAACCTCTATAATCGTAACGCAGGTACAATCATTATAAGTAGGTATAACTTGCTAGTTCGGCGGAAATAAATTACCTATTTCAAATGACTTCGTGTTGTACCTGGGACTTTTCTTTTATCACAACATACTCGTCACATGTTGATCTGATTTTCTAAGTGTAGATATTGTGTATAAATGTACCTACTTTATGTAATTAATGATGTCTGTAATTAAAAATACCTCGCTACATTTATCTCGCACAAAATGGGATGGTTAAGTACAGGGAATTACCTGAAATCTCCACCTAGAGTAGTGGGGATTTAGGATATATAGTGGACAAACACTAATAAGATTACGAACAAGAATAGCCCAAATCTGTACATTTGTCTTTCATTTTATGTACATATGTATTATAATGGCCCAGGTAGGAATCAATCTTGGGGTCTTTCGCTACAGGACGAACAAAGCGTAAATTCAACCACACTTTTAAAGATAATTTTACATTAAAATTACAATTAAGATACTTAACTGTTCGATTTTAATATTCTTGTCGAATGTCGCAATTACTTTAAACGTTCGAGATGTAACAAATTAAATTTAGTGTACAAAGAAAATAAATCCCTAATGACCGCTTTAAAACTTGAGTAAAAAATTACAAGCGTATGGAAGTATTTATAACCACATACCGCGTAATACAATTTTTTATTGAGTTCATAAAAACACAAATCACCAGGAAAATATTAGGTGTGATTAAGACTATCTTCCTTACAAACTCATTTGCATGACTGTTAAACAAACTTAAAATAATTTAAATTCAACGGATATAACTCTGAAGAAATATAAATGCATTATTTTTGTTTTTTAATATTCTATTGAAAAAAATGGTTATGACTCACACTACTGTGACTCATATAGGTAGATAGTAGTTGAAGAGACCGAAGAGGGTTGCGTAGGAATAAGCTGGAACTTTATAGAGTGACCGGGTATATTTTCTAGATCTCCTTTTTGCTCCCGTAACAAAAAATAGTGTACGGATGTGTACACAACACACGTAGCAAGTGAAACTTTTTTAAAGACATACTTTACTTTGTTGCTGTTGTGGTATACTTAAGCTGTTGTGACGGTTAAAAATGTTGCAAATAACGTGACCAATTTTTTGGTAAGCCCGGTCATTACTACGTGGATGAAGAAGTTTCACTACAAAAAGGCTTGCGTGATAATACTGATATTCAGAGTTCAGATAAAACTAGAGATAAAGAGCATGTAGCCTAGTTGGTAGCGACCCTGCCTGCGAAGCGAGGGGTCCCGGGTTCGATTCCCGGTCGGGGCAAATATTTATGTGACAGATAAATATTTTTATTCGGGTCTTAGGTGTGATTGTGATGTGTTATATGTGTCGTACATGCCACCCGTGACACAGGTAATACCTTCGTTAGCGTTAACTTTAGCAAAGAGTACCTAGGTATTGGCCATGCGATGATTCAGTAACCAATAACCACCACATACCTTTTTGCTCAACAAACCTTCCTTGATTGAATTGAGGATGTCTGAAGGATTGTATTAGTATAAGATATTGAGGCTTGGACGAAATCATGTTAAAACAAGTAAATAAAGATTAAATCAATCTGTACTTATGTAAATGTACCTTATGATAAAATAGTAAAATCCATACCATTATTATAATTGTGAAAGTGTGTTTGTTTGTTTGTTTGTTTGTCCGTCTTTTACGTCGCAACGAAGCTGTTATATGGTATGGTTTTTGTGTGTGGAGATAGTGAGGAGGGTGGAGAGTAACGTAGGCTATTTTTTACCGCGGTAAAACATCCCCATGGGACGATCAATATTTTGTTAGTTGCTAGATATTTAGTTCCGGATGTTGTTAATAGATGGCGTTAGTAAAATTCATTTGCAAGTTCTGAATCACACTATTACAATGATAGGTACATGTAAATTTGTTAAGTCTTAGGCAACTAAATCTGACTAAGTAAAAGTAAGTAGGATTTATAAAAAATCGATCTCTACCGCGGGCGAAGCTGCGGGCAAAAGCTAGTAGTAAATAGTAATCTCTATGGCGTTAATTATGAAAAACACAATGCAAGGTGCAAAAAGTAAGCCAATTTACAATGAGATCATTTTATGATACATAATGGAAGTTCCTTATCATAGAGCAGGATGAGTTACGGTGTATCACAGCATAAATAATGTATTCCGGATAATTAAAAACGTAGTGTCATCGTGTATCAGAGTAGTATGCACAAATGGCCGACGTCCGGTGTATGTGAACCAGTTCATAATAAACACTACCATTATTATCTCAAATCATGCATGCATATTGCTCATAGATACAAGTTTTTACTCTTGTCACTGTAAACCGAATAAGGATAGCCCAGAAAAACACGCGAGTTTAAAAGTTTTTACAGTATTTTAAGTCAATTGCCGACAAACAAATAGATGACTAAAGACCACAATAGCTTAGCTAAAACTTTGAATATTGACCTATTTGCAGATAGTCTAGGAACGATTAAGAAAAAAATCTTACATTCTGCACAACTTTAAAATTTGTGATACTAAATATTACTATTTCTAATCTGTCTCTAATTTATTGTTATTAATTATTCATAATTTATTATTTTTAGAAATTTTATTCGATTTTATTCTTGACATCTTTATAATCTATGATAATTTTATGCACGATCCCAATTTGATTAATGATATTGAATGTATGTTATGAAATGCTTTGTAATTTTTTGTAGAATTTAAAATGAAATGTTAATTACTATATTTTTACTTGATGAACTGTATCGTAATTTATTATTATTATTATTATTTTGTAACTAAATGAATTCAAGTCTTTTTTATATTTATACAATAATATTTTCTGTTGCTGCGAATGTAGTCGTCACTTATAATTGTACTGGCGCTTAGAATGTGTATAATTTTTAAAATGCCTCGAATTGTATGTAATGGTGTACAGTATGTTAGTGATCTATAAATAAATAAATAAATAAATGATGTCTATTATGAAGAGAAGAGAACCTTGTAGCCCAGTTAGGGTTAACCATGTCGAAAGAGTGAAGACTCTAAGGTTGATTTGTGTTATTATCAAGGAACTTAGTAAATAAGTTGCCACACAAGAAGCCACTTAGCTCGGCTTCGCACGGCCTACGGATTGATTGTGGAAAAGAAAATTAGCAGATACATATCTACGCTCAGGGTTGGCTCTAGACGAGAGGACTACTCACTACTCAGCGGCCTATATTACAAACATAAAATTTAAAAAGCAGGTTTTTAATTAACTCGTTTTTAGATCAATTTAGTTTTAATACTGTTGTGATGGTGTGCTCTACAATTTTGAATGAGTGTAATTTTATCTGCAACATTCTAAAGTGAACATGTTTTGAAATTGTAATGTAATATGTATTAATTGTAAAATTAATAATGTTTAAAACACACAACATTGATTTTTCCTTTTATGTGGAATTACACGGTATTATCCAATTATATACTCAGTAATTCTAACACGATTTACACAGTTCAGCAGATTAAATTGACATGGCAATTAAAGTACGTTAATGCATCTCAATCATCTCCTCCTGTATTTTCCGTTAACCACAATAAAACATGTTATATTTAATACGTATCTTAAAAAGTATTTTATCTATTCACTTGCGACATAGGTATATAGATACCTATGTCACTCAACAATTACTTTACCAATATTATTTATATTTCCTAGTTTGTTTTGAGATACGTAAGTCTAATTAGGCACAAAAGCATAAGGTTCATCAGTCAGTTCGACTGTGAAAAATCAAAACCTAGCAAGTGGCAAAAAATCACTTGTCTACTTTATAGAGCATACTTATAATTATATAGCCCAGAATTTGATCCTTGTTAGCGACACTATCGAAAAGTGTAATACAGGCTGTGGTTTTTTTTTAACCGACCTAAAATTTTCTTTTTAATGTTTGTTACCTCAGAACTTTTGACTGGGTAAACCGATTTTGATGATTCTTTTTTTAATCGAAAATCGTTTGTTATGTAGCCCCACTTAAATTTGAGTTATCCCTTATTTTGAAGTCGGTTATTTTTTGTCAACAATTATTTAAATCAATGGGTTCGATTCCTGGCTAGGAATATTGATTTTTCAAGAATGAAATGCAGTTTTAGTTTCATCACGGGCCTGAGAGTCCTTTGAGCCCTTTCCGCTCTTCCTCATAGTTTCGGATTTGGCCATCCACGACACATGAAAAATTCACCCTGTCTATACAAGTATATCTCTATGTATAAAAATCTGATGAATTTATGTGTCTGTCTCTTTTTACAGTCCCCTTTTTCGTTTCATCGACTTTCAAATGACAACGATGCTAAATAAGAAGTTTTCACTTCAAAAACTCATAACGAGAATTTAAGTCAAAACGCGCCTTGTAGTTGCATGGTTGCAAGCCAAATAAAAACATGTAAAAAGGTGCCTTGCACTTGATCTTGAATGGCGGTAAGCGCAGCCGATATTACATTACTATTAACGTCATCTGTAAACACTCACTAGACGCCGTGCGGAGAAGCTCACTTATATTACGTATAATTTATTCAAATTCAAATTCAAAATCATTTATTCATGTAGGTATCATTGATACACTTATGCACGTCATTTTTTAATTTACCAGCTTTTCGGAAAGGTGCTTTGTCATGGAGGAGAAGAAAAGCCGAAAGAAACTCCTCAGCACATCTTTTAAAAATAAAATACATTGGTATATTTCTTACAAAGAAGTATCACTAGCCTGTACGGAACTGATTGCAGATCTGGTCATTTCCATGCGTCTTTGTCATTTATGTACTCATCTACAGTATAGTAGCCTTTGCCTAAAAGTTGAGATTTTACATGTTTCTTAAATAATTCCACTGGCAAATCACGTATTAACTTTGGGATTTTATTATAGAACTGTACACCACGGCCCATAAAAGATCGCTTCACTTTAGAAAGACGGTAAGATGGCGTTACTAAGTGGTGCATTTTTCTTGTTTGGCGATTAGTGATATCAAAATTTTGTTTATACGCGCTTATATTATTCCGTATAAAAACCACGTTACTATAGAATATTGTGAGGCTACTGTAAGTATACCTATTTCTTTGAACTTGTCACGCAAAGTTTCACGAGATCTAAGTTTATAAATAGCCCTAATAGCTCTTTTTTGTAGTATGAAAATTTGTTCTATACTGGCTGCTTTGCCCCACAGCAAGATGGCATATGACATAATACTGTGAAAATATGCAAAATAAACCATCCTAGCAGTTTCGACGTCAGTATACTGCCTTATTTTTCTAACAGCGTAAGCAGCCCTACCGAGTTTAGTCGCGAGATTTGTTATATGTGGGTCCCATTGAAGTTTATTATCTAAGGTCACCCCTAAAAATACGGTATTACAAAAACAACTCGCACGACAGTAACATAAACACAATTCATGTAACTTTTGCACTCTTTTCTATCCGTAGAATCGAAGAGAAAACTGACTTTTATTATACTATTTTACTTACCTGACAAATAAAATATTAATACCTACCTAATACTAGAATGGGATTTTTATCACTTGTAAAATTGGTATACTCGTACATGATACTCTCGTATGCATATCGTATCCATGAAGACAAACAACAAGAAAGATACGCGAAACTTGCAGGCGCCTTCTGAAATAATGTTTATCGCTCGTATTCCATCTTCGAAGTAACTTTCCAGTGTATAAGAATACATTTGAAGTATTTGCGGGAACAGTTGTACAATGACATACCTAATATATTATTATCTACTCTATGCAACTTTTTTCATTAATCAGCATAATTATTTAATCATTATTATAACTTCCTTAATTAGATTATTTTTAACAATAGCCTTTGGCGCTGAACTATATTATAGTTAGTTCGCTGCTGTAAAAAAATCCTTTTCACTCAAGTGTATCTTACTTACGATGAAGATGCTTTTACAATCATTAATCATTAAAAAAAGACTGGTGTTAAAGAAAAATTTATAACGCCTTCGCGGACCCTTAATGCTTGCGCCATTGTAAGCAACTTATTATATATTTAGAGATGGCAATTTAAAGCTAGGCCGTACATTATCATGCCTCAATCAGACCAAACACCGCAAGAATGCAGTTCTGACCGCAGCCCTGGTCAGGGAATCTTCATGGAACCAGTTTTAATACACCCTTCAATAAGTCGAAGCTGTAAATTTATATCGGCTCTCACCCGTCGACTGACTTATGTAACTTTACTTTCAATGAAAGAAAAGTAAAAGGTTTATGAACGACTCGTATAAATATTGCATTATTAAACTAAATACAGATGTCTTACATTTAAAAATATAAGCACAAAACTAAAAAATATATACCTTACCTAAGTATAAAGATTACTTATAATAATTGTATCGTGGTCGTGATAATTTCTGTAGGATGGAATCCGAGGTTTGATTTCATGCCGGAAGTCAGGATTTACACGAGAATACACGATTATTCACTAGTGTAGTTCTATATGATATACCTTCCTATGTACCTAATTTGTGTACGTCTACGACATGCGCAATGTATGGAATTTCCTCCTAGGAGGTGTGAGGGTACAGAATCATTTCTTTCATTGAAATATAATTATATATATATTAATACATTTATTTATTTTCCTTGTGGTAAAATTTTCTTTAACAAAGATGGACACAAAATTGACGTCGGGGACAACTTATTCCCAACTTCATTTTCTGCTCCTGTCGCGTCGGGAATTAAATCCCCTGTATTGAGCAGGCACTACCAACAGTACATTGTATGCACATCACTAAATATACTGGAGAAAGTAACGTAACTTACAAGTTAAAAATATTATGTAGTTACATGAAGAGATGACTGGAGCCATTTAAATTGTTTTAGTTTTAAGTATAGTTTTCATGTAATCCTATAAGTAAATAAATAGTCAATAAAAAGTTAATGTCTTTTGGACAGGTATTTCACTTAAAATAAAATATTACCACACAACATGCAATTAGGATTACCTGGCGGGACTGGTCTAGTAAATAGTAAAGGCAGTGTGTCATCTAGATATTAAAAGTTGAAACAGCCTTCGTGCGAGTTCGAAGTTGCCTTTTTGCTTCGTCTCCAACCTGTAATTATTCGTGGCAATGAACCAGGTGTGTATGAACGACGATTTGTTCGACGAAGGTTGCTTGGTTGTTCACAGTTGACCTTTAAAGGAGAAGTTAAACGGCTGAGGAATTGTTGGGAATTCTCAGGGAATGAGCGTGGATGGCCCTCACCGACCACTCTAATCTCCAACGTGATATTTCTTTTAAAATTCACTCCTGTAATGTTGTGGTTTGTAGAAATGTCTGCGTATTTCGTTGCTATTATGTAGTTCATCTTCAATAACATGGTTCTTTTGTTTTATTCTAGTTTTAACGTTACAACCACAGAGCGATTTGCAAACGTAATCAGCTTTTGAATCGTTTTGTATTTCTGTTTTTACGTTTATATATCTAAATGTTAAAATACTCGTACGTAACAAAGCTTCGATGCTACGTATATAACTACTCAAAGTAACATTTTAATTAAAGCTTGTGAGATCTACTCGTAAAGAAAAAGAGTACTCTCTCTTGTTTTGTATTATTCACATTACAGTCAATACATTTAATGTAAAAAGTAATACTCCTTGAATTAACTGCTAATTTGATGTAAAACACGTCGGTCGTATTGAGTTCGCTTCGGAATGCACTCGCGACCATGCTGTGTAAGCGAAACGTGCGAAACGTGCGTACTGAGATTGCAAGATCACATTAAAATAAAAGTATAATGTAATACGAAATTATGAATAAAATCAAACCGGACTTGGGTTGGATTAGATTCCGTATGTACTGTAAATATTCAGGAAAATTATTCCTTTACTCGGGAATGAAAAGATTTATTTTCAACCATAGATTTTTCACCTAAAGCGTCATGTACAGTCAGCGTCAAATAGATGTAAGCGGTTAGGGCAGTCAAATTGATCTCACATACATAAATTCGTAAAGATGTATGCAGTCAGAGTATTCATATAGTTGTCAACATCTAAAGTGATCATTAAAACTAAGCAACATAGTTTCCAAATACTTGTATCTAAGCCTTCAGGATGTTCAATTTTATGTTTGCAAACAAAACGGTCAATAGTATCTAGGCACTGATAGTTGTCAAAATACGTAGGTACCTAATCAAAATACATTTTATTACATTTCATCAAAGTCATTTGAAACATTGACAAGATAAGTCATGATGACTAATGACAATAAGACTAATGAATGACGACTGTCAGTGTCATCTTCATAATTTCTATTTTGTTTATTTATTAAAGAAGTGACCACAGAGTACTTAATCACTACGTGACCACAGAGTACTTAATCACTACGTTTTAAGAGACGCCACTTAGAACATTGGAAGTGACTACCATATTGCGATTCATAAACCATTTACGTATATTAGATAATTAATTACATATCGCTATATATAATTAATAACATTTAGGTACAGGTTTATTCAAGAACAATCCAGATTTTAATTGAAAATATTTTACGTTATAATTTACTGATTTTTATCAAATAAATGATTAGCACTAATTAATCATAATAAATCATCCTGGCGGGATCCCTGGAGGAACTTGGTACAATGCTCGGGGACTTGAACAGCGCCTCACAACGGGTGGGTCTTAAGATGAACATGGACAAGACGAAAATCATGTCGAATGTCCATGTCACACCCGTACCGGTTGTTGTTGACGGCGCTGCTCTCGAAGTTGTAGACGAGTACATTTACCTGGGACAAGTGATCCAAATGGGTAAGTCCAACTTCGAGAAAGAAGTCACTCGTAGAATCCAACTCGGATGGGCTGCGTTCGGGAAACTACGTCATATCTTGTCGTCCAAAAAGTTACCTCAGTGCCTGAAGTCGAAGGTGTTCGAGCAGTGTGTGTTGCCAGTGATGACATACGGATCCGAGACGTGGTGCTTCACTATTGGCCTTATGCATAAGCTTAGAGTCGCCCAGCGGGCTATGGAACGAGCTATGCTCGGTATTTCTCTACGCGATCGAATCAGAAATGATGAAATCCGTAGACGAACGAGGGTGACCGACATAGCTCAGAGAATTAGCAGGCTGAAGTGGCAATGGGCTGGCCACATAGTTCGAAGGACCGATAACCGTTGGGGAAGAAAGGTCCTCGAATGGAGACCACGCCTCGGTAAAAGGTGCACAGGACGCCCCCCGACCAGGTGGACCGACGACCTGAAGAAGACAGCGGGTATCCGCTGGATTCAGAAGGCTCAGGACCGGTCAGAGTGGCGGAAGTTAGGGGAGGCCTATGTCCAGCAGTGGACCTACAAAGGCTGATGGATGGATGGATGGAATCATAATAAATAAAGATTCCCGATAATAAATAAAGGTACCAATTTTTTTCTTAAGGTGATATTTTATCCCCTTTGCCATTTCCATATTGTCAAAGATGGCGTCACCGCTGCAAGGGACACTATCGTTTGCAAAAGCTATTTACGAAGAGCCGCAATTTTCAGATTTTACAACTGTCTTTTACATGCTGTCGACAAGAACAAGATAGCCTTTGCGTTTTTGTTGCAAAATCGACCATAACGTAAGATGTTACAGTGCACGCTTGTAAAAGTTGACATACATCATTATTAAAATATGTAGTTCTCTGTTCATTGAAAATTCTGAAGGAAAATTGTATTACTATCAGTGCCTAGATACCATTGACCGTTTTGTTCGCAAACATAAAATTGAACATCCTGAAGGCTTACAAGAATTTGGAAACTATGTTGCCTAGTTCTAATGATCACTTTAGATGTTGACAACTATATGAATACTCTGACTGCGTACATCTTTACGAATTTATGTATGTGAGATCAATTTGACTGCCCTAACCGCTTACATCTATTTGATGCTGACTGTACATACAAACTAAAAACACCAGGGTGCAATTAACGAAATTTATGATGTAATGAAAATCGTTGAATTCTCGTTTAGGTTTTTCTGTAAAAGATCCCTAGAATTCCTATTTTTGTTAAAATGTTAGTTTTAGTGATTTTAAGGAGGGTACCTAATTGAGGAATAGTAGATATTTTTATTCACTAATTTATAATTATAACGTAAAGGATTTCACAAAATCATTACCTACCTACTACGTTATGGTCAGATAAATATAGACAAATATAAAATAGTATAGGTGAAGAAAAACCTTCCAGGCGCGTTGTTACGAGTATTATCGGGACCCTATAATACACCTAACCTAATATAATATAAGCTGTGTAAAATTAATTTAAGTTATTTTGCCTGAAAAATATACATCTTATTACTGGTCTCTAGTTAAACCTCTTCTTAGCGCTTGAATGTTAATTATACGCAATGAAACAAAAAAAGATTAAGTCATGCGAGGCATTTAATGATTTATGACGTCATACAGGAAATACTCATCCGCTGTTTGTGGGAACAAAATTATAAAGTTATTGGAATAGTATTCCCCATCATCATCTCATCTCATATTTAAATTTTACATGTACATGTAAGTATTACGAGTATAAATACAAATAAAATAATTGAAGAAAATAAATTATTTTTTTGCTAAGACTAGTATGTAGTGTACTAGTACTTACCTACTTGTAGCAGTCTTATAAATTGTTTCCATAATGATCTACTTATTAATTTCTGTAATATTAGAGTTTTTTGAATTATTTTTTTTAGTATTCTAAGAAGCCCCAATACGGCTAAAATTAATGAAGTGACATACACTTTTCATCGTTAAGATTATAACTGCGATTTTTTTTTTCATTATACGTCCTCCAAACTTCATTACAATAGTCTACTCGATAAGTTCAAAATGGTTGAAATTAGAGATACTGCTCTTAAAAATAAGTGCGATAGCTCATTCTGTTCCGAATGATGTCTAGAAAAATGTTTCGGAAGCGTTTACCAGCACGTAAAAAATTGCAAAAGTTATTGACAAAATAAAGTTGAAAAAAAAAAGTATTTTGTTTTTGGTAATCACTTCGAAACTATTAATATTTAAGAAATTTTAAAACAAGATTCTTAAAGTAGAGGAAATTTCCAAACAATGACTCGCGACTCTCGGAACTCTATCTCCATTATTTATAACTTTAATTTAACGCTGAAAATGGGTCTCCACGCTGCATTTTTAGGTTGCGCGTGCGGCGTCAAAACCGAGTTCGTCACACTCAATAATTTTTTAAGGTATTAATTATTAATTTAAAAAAATAAAAAAAATATGGTGTATTTGAAACACTTCAAAGAATTTGCTCCCGTAGGAAATTTTGCTAAAAGTTATTTTTTCAACAAGTTAGACGATTGTTAATTAACTAAATTTTCTCGAACTTCCATTTTCATTGTACATTAAAAAAAATGTTTAAGTAATTGTCCTATAAATTTTTCGCTTCGTGGAGCCCTTCTTATATACATGCTTAACGAGATCACGTCATAAAAGTTTAAAAAGTTTTAATACTTTGTGTATAATAATTTTATAAGTTGAACAAAAAATGAAAAATCCAAATAATATTATTGAAAATATTTTTTTCTCAATTTATTATTACATCATCGTTTTGGCATTCATAAAAGACATTTAATGACTTGAAAAAAAAATTCCCTCATTTTTTATAATTTTTTTTTAATAAACAAATAGACTATTTCAATGCTTTCAAGAAAAAAATTCTTAATATCTTATTCTTTACAAAACATTATGATTTTTGAAAAAAAAATTTTTTTCTTAATAATGATATTTAATTGTTTATAATTGTTTTTTAATATTTCTATTGTTTGAATAATTAGTTAATAATTTTTTTTTCTTAAAAATTATAATTAACCATCTTTAATAGAAATGTAAAAAAATATTTTTTTATCAACAATTTCATTGTTTTTTAACTTAACAATTTTTTATAAACAAATTCTCAACTTTTTTATATATTTTTTCTGAAACTCCTAAAATTAATAAAAACAACGATGTATAACAAAGTACAGATAAAAACTTTTTTCAATTTTTAAATTTCGATTCGATAAAAAAACGAAAAAATTGTTTGTTCAACTTATAAAATTATTATACACAAAGTATTAAAACTTTTTAAACTTTTATGACGTGATCTCGTTAAGCATGTATATAAGAAGGGCTCCACGAAGCGAAAAATTTATAGGACAATTACTTAAACATTTTTTTTAATGTACAATGAAAATGGAAGTTCGAGAAAATTTAGTTAATTAACAATCGTCTAACTTGTTGAAAAATTAACTTTAAGCAAAATTTCCTACGGGAGCAAATTCTTTGAAGTGTTTCAAATACACCATATTTTTTTTATTTTTTTAAATTAATAGTTAATACCTTAAAAAAATATTGAGTGTGACGAACTCGGTTTTGACGCTGCACGCGCAACCTAAAAATGCAGCGTGGAGACCCATTTTCAGCGTTGAATTAAAGTTATAAATAATGGAGATAGAGTTCCGAGAGTCGCGAGTCATTGTTTGGAAATTTCCTCTACTTTAAGAATCTTGTTTTAAAATTTCTTAAATATTAATAGTTTCGAAGTGATTACCAAAAACAAAATACTTTTTTTTTTCAACTTTATTTTGTCAATAACTTTTGCAATTTTTTACGTGCTGGTAAACGCTTCCGAAACATTTTTCTAGACATCATTCCGAACAGAATGAGCTATCGCACGTATTTTTAAGAGCAGTATCTCTAATTTCAACCATTTTGAACTTATCGAGTAGACTACAATGATTCATATTGAGTTCACGCCAATCCATGGAAGATTAAAAATATTATTATAAGAATTGATTATATTGTCAGACGCAACGAAACTTAATATTCCGTCTAAAATTCAGTCTAAGAAATAAAATTAATGTTTCATATTACTTACACTGAATAGCTAATCTTTGTATGAAATATCGCGCATTAAGAGATTTGGAAAGTAATAACTTGAAAAATATATTTTTGTTCATTTAAGTTCAAGTCCAGTTAGAATATCGACTTTAATGTTATTTATTACCACCATTACTAATTTATTGCTTACTGAATCGCTAAGTGCTTCATAACTTACGCATTTTTTCGAATTCGTGCATCATTGATTTTTCAAGTGTTATGAGAAATAATCTTTTCATAAACCAGTGAACTCAGCCTGTGAAGTGTTCCAATCAGCACTTGGCTAGTTGGTGGAGAAAAAGCTATCCTTAACCACTCTTTCCCTTTTTTTCTTCATTCTATCTTGCCCGGCAACGCATCAGTGATGGCTTATTATGTGCGTGATATTCACATGGCTTCAACCCATTAATGGCCTGCTACTGCTCCAGTACGGATTGGTGGAGGAATTAGTGGCCACCCAAGCGTCGAAGCCCGAAGCCCTCTGATATAGTAATGACTGGTATCATACGATATCAATCAGGACCATCGACCTACGAAGCACGGAAGCGCTCAAAAATATTAAAATTTGCCACTAGCTGTCACCCATCCAATTACCAACCGCCCTTAGCTATGAGAATTTCCACGTAAAACTATTCACGTAAAACAGTTATGGGTTGTAATGATGACATCACTACGATTAGATAACCCGTCGGTTTCGCATATTTTCGTAGTCGTGTAGAGACAATTTATGCGAGCAATCGACTAAGGTCAGCACCGGTCGTTGGCACTAAGTGCGTTGTTCTTGACCTACTTCAATGTAAGGCTATTCGAAATGGAAATTAATAAATTACATAATTTTCCGCATTGTATTTTACTCAGCACTTCGATAAAGTACGACGTATGACATTGTTTCAGATATCAAATGATCAGCATGACTTTTGTTTAGACTGAATTTTGTCTAACATTGCCTGCAAGAATGACAATGATTCGGAAATCACGAAAATACTTCCTACATTATCTAGTATTAATAATCCTGTTCGATATCACATATTCACACGATAATGGTACGTATATTCAGCGACTTAGAAGAGAGATATGTATAATCTCTTGATGCTATGTACGTATGCATCATCACGTACCTATGAAATGACCAGTAATACAACCTCGTTTCATATTCAGGAAAGCCAATTGCTCCGGAGAGAATTGTAATAAATTGTTTCATCAGGGCCTCAAAAATTTTTATTGTTTGGATATTGTGCTCTATTTTATTGTTTTTTAATGCTATAGCCAAAGTGATACATCCATATTAATAAAAAGTTCTTATTAACTTTGAACCATTTGTGAAACAAGAGTGTATTGACACAAAATAGCAGAACTTCACTATCTACCTAATTTATATATTTTTTGACTAGCTAATGACTATAATAAAGATTCTAAAACTTCTTTCAGAAAGTCATTAAATATGTTTACACACGCATACGTTTACAGATTCATACGTTTACACATTCATGTTAAATGTTTCAGGTACTTCAATAGGAAGTCAGCGACATGGTCGAGTAAGCGGGCGTATAGTGAAACTGTATTCAGGACCAAAACCTGAACCCATACTGTGTACTAGTGAAGGGTTCCTAGCAGACACGGTTGATTGTTCAGTGTTCTATCGCTGTTTGAAATCAAACAATGGAAAGTACACAGTTTATAGGGTAAATTCATATTTATGTTCCTTTATTTTACACTTAAGAATAATCTGTTATCGATGCATAATTGTTACAGTGAATGTCTGAACTGAAGTAAAGTGTATCTCAAAATACAATGGTAAATGTTTTTATTATTTTCATGACGATGTCGCTCATTTATCGCGATAACTTGTTAAATCTACATTAATAAAACGATAGTGGTACTTGGGTAAAGAAGATTTAGTGGGGGAAAGTGTATTAATAAATGAGCTTGATGGAATCCCGTAACGCGGGTGTTTTTTTGTATTTGGGTAAAGATTATCGTATCGTGTATTTGTGTATTTAATTCGTGCTTAGCTGCACTTGCACGGGCATAGATGTTTGTAGCTAACCAGACAGATAAAAAGTAATTTAAGAAGCAACTTATTTTTTGTATTTACCTACATGTTGTCATTTTTAATTTGCAGTTTCAATGCGGCCCAGGTACTGTTTACGATCCCGACACTGAAATTTGCAACCATCCTCGAAGCACGAAACGATTAGAATGTAGTGGCTTAAGTAATGAAAAAGTAATCACTTCTACAGAAAGGTATATTGAAAATGAAATTGATGGATTGCATAAAGAGAACCATGAATTACCTTCACCAATAAGTATAAAACCACCCATAGTTTCTAATCCTTTTTTAAGTACCACTACGACCCCCAAACCAGTAAGTTCTGAGAGTTCTTATATGACAACTTCTTATCCTTGGCTTTCAAATTCTGAACAAGTGAACGGTGAAATTGCTGCTACAATATCTACTGCATCTCCATGGAACTTACCAGCAGCAGTATCTTCTAATAAACCTTGGGAATATACGCAAAGTACATACTATGTTACCCGCCGACCAAGTAAACAAAGTGGTGTTCAATGTACATCTGACGGGTTCATGGGTGATGATCAAGATTGTAGAAAATTTTATAGATGTGTAAACAATCAACGAGGAGGCTATTTAAGATACGAATTTTCATGCAGTGAAACAACTATATGGGATGATGATACACAAGGTTGTAACCATCCTTGGGCTGTACAACGCAGACGATGTGGTAAAGGTAATCATTATGATGAAAATAGCATAGGTTTTAATGAAGGCACACCAAGTAATATCATTCAACAGCAGACACAAATTTCTTATGG
This sequence comes from Thymelicus sylvestris, assembly GCA_911387775.1. NCBI lineage: Eukaryota > Metazoa > Arthropoda > Insecta > Lepidoptera > Hesperiidae > Thymelicus > Thymelicus sylvestris. The sequence goes on from OU426895.1 coordinate 9,130,415, forward strand.
TTCAAAAGTTACACAGATACAGACACAAATAAGTACAGGTTCTGCAATACAGAATCAAAGTCAAACGTATTTTGGAGATCGTCTCAATATGCCAAATATCAATGCAAGAGAAAACCAAACGCACATTGGTTATGGGGTTCCAGTCAGCCAAAGCCAAACGCAATTTAATTATGGAAATAAAGTAACGTCAGAACCAGTACACCAAGAAGTCCAATCAAATCAAGCCAGCCAAACTCAGGCGTCGAGTACAACAATTACAACCTCAATTTCGTATAATAAAGGAATTGGTAGCAATTTGTGCATTAAAGCAGGGTTCATGGGTGACTCCAATGATTGTAAAAAGTTTTACCGGTGTATCGGCGATGGTAAAAGAGGATATACTGTATATCAATTTTCATGCACTGAAGGTACATTATGGGATGATGAACTAGAAGCATGTAATCACGCTTGGGCTGTCAAAGAATGTGGAAGGAAAAAATCTAGTCAAAACGTATCACCTACTAGAACAATTATTGAAAATACAACGTTTAAATATACCACGACTTCTTCGCTCGATAGTAATGAAGTTGATAAAAGTTATTACGGAAATCAAAACAATCAACAAGAAGAAGGACAAACATCATCAACAGCAACGCAAGCAACAACATTAACGACAAAGACAGTTGATTCTTCTAAACTATCTGAAACAATAGATTGTAAGTCAAATGGATTCTATGGTAATATAAATGATTGCGCTAAATTTTATAGATGCGTAGAAAACGGCGGTGGAAGTTTTACAAAATACGAGTATAAATGTGGGGACGGTACAGTTTGGGATTCTGAGATAGAATCATGTAATCATGCTTGGTTAGTGAAATCATGTGGTTCCAGTACAGTTCATGGTACTCAAAATGAAAATATTCAAGTATCATCAAATGCAGATAATACGATTATAACGACAGTATCTCTTATTCAGACTACAACCCAGAAAAATATTCCTGATCTCGACTATGATTCAGGTTATCAAATACTACAAAGTAAAACTCCATCGCCCACTACAACAACCACTGGACGTATATCAAATCAAGGTAATGAATGTAAAACGTCTGGGTTTATGGGTGATAGTGATTGTAAGAAATTTTATAGGTGTGTAGAAAATGGCAATGGTGGTTATACTCGTCATGAATTCACATGTGGAGAAGGCACAGTTTGGGATCCAGATATAGAAGCTTGTAATCATGCTTGGGCTGTTAAAACATGTGGAGTTAGCTCAGTACAAGATAATCCAATAACTTCATTACCTACAGTACCTCAATATAATGATAACGGCTATAACAATAATAATGAAAATAATGAGAAGGATCCAAACAGTACGACTAAAACCTCAACATCGAGCTCTATTACTACCTTTATGACACCTGCTACTAATAAAGCCAATGATTGTCAAAGCAATGGATTTATGGGCGATGATAATAATTGTAAGATATTTTACAGATGCGTTGAAAATGGAAATGGGGGTTTTATTCGATATGAATTTTCTTGTGGTGATGGTACTGTTTGGGACCCTAAAATTGCTGCTTGTAATCATGCATGGGCAGTGGAAAAATGTGGAGGAAGTAATTCAGCAAATCTTAGTCCCTCAACGTATGATCCTAATTTCACCACAGCTAGTGTTAGCAATGAAGCATCCACTCAACATACAACATTGGCTAGTAGTACTACAATTTTAACATCAACGATATCAGATTCAAATAATCAATGCATGGCTAATGGTTTTATGGGCGACAAGCACGATTGTAAGAAATTTTATAGATGTGTAGAGGATGGAAATGGTAGCTATACACGCTATGAATTTGCGTGTGGAGATGGCACTGTTTGGGATACAAAAATTCATGCCTGTAACCACGCATGGGCAGTTGAATCTTGTGGAAGCAATGAGTTACCTTCTGAAAGTGGATCAACTTCTCGTTCAACCACCCTGAAGGATGAAGAGCCTGATAATAACCATGTTACTCAAAGCAATCAAGAGAATGGATCAACAGAAAATACTCCATGGAGTACTTCTACAATGAAATCATCCACTTCAATGGCTGTAAGTGAACAATGTAAAACAGATGGCTTTATGGGTGATTCTAATGACTGTAAAAAGTTCTATAGGTGTGTTAACGATGGAAAAGGCAGTTTTATCCGCTATGAATTTTCTTGCGGAGATGGCACTATCTGGGATTCCGAGATAAGTGCTTGTAACCACGAAAACTCTGTTAAATCCCCTTGCCGTTCTACTACTACTGAGACTATTGACGAAAAAGAACCAAATAACAATGTAAGTAGCTCAACGTCCGAAGTAAATGATTATTCAACTACATCTAAAAAACCACCGGAATCTCACCAATGTATGCAAGAAGGTTTTATTGGAGATAAAACTGACTGTAAAAAGTTTTATAGATGTACTAACAATGGACAAGGAGGTTTTCATAAATACGAATTTACCTGTGGAGAAGGAACTATTTGGGACCAAGAAATTCTTGCTTGCAATCATGGTTCCTCTAATTCACATTGCAGTTCTGTAGCCATGCAGCCTGAATCAGAAAATTCGGATGTTCATACCACAACATCTGCAGGCACATCACAATCAACGGAAAAAACACAAACTCCTTCGAGTGATGATGAATGTACTTCTGAAGGATTTTATGCAAATTCGAATGATTGTAAAAAATTCTTCCGCTGCGTAGGTGATGGAAAAGGTGGTTTTACTAAGTATGATTTTACATGTGGTGAGGGTACAATTTGGGTTCAAGATATTCAAGCGTGTGACCATGATAGTGACACTTCTGTATGTAGTAAAGGAACAATTGCTAGTACTACTACTACGACCGCTCCATCTCATTCTAGTCAAGAAAAACCAGTTACATCAACTAGTACATCAACCACTACAAGTACTTCTGTGGAACAATCTACGACTATACCTACAATGCAAGACGAAACAGTTTCTGAATCATCAAGCACTTCCACAGATGAAGATCGCTGTGAAGAAGCTGGGTATTTTGGTAATTCAAAAGACTGTAAAATGTTTTATAGATGTGTTGACAATGGAAAAGGTGGATTTACGAAATATGATTTTACGTGTGGAGATGGTACAATCTGGGATCAGGATATAACTGCTTGTAATCACCCTCAAGACGTATCAAATCCATCATGTCAGAATGGAGGAAACACTGGAAGCTCAACAACAACAACAACAACAGTAAAAACAACAACCACAACAGTAGTAACTAATGAGACTTCAGAACCAACAAAAGGTACATCATCAACAGAATCAACAACTACTCAAAGTAGTGATCATAGTTCACAGGGTGGTTCTACAACAAAACCAAATAACGGTAATTATACTTGTAGTGAAGCAGGTTTCTATGCAGATCCGTACGATTGTAAAAAGTTTTATAGATGCGTTGATTGGGGTGGTGATGGAAAAACCTTCTCAATTTATCACTTTGATTGCGGCGAAGGAACTATTTGGGATCAAAATCTTCAAACCTGCAATCATGAAGACTCAGTTTATCCACCACGCGATTGCAGTGGAACTCAATCTCAAACTGAAAATGCTAATAATACTACAACAACAACTAAACAAGAAGAGACTACTGCAAAATCAACTACACAAAGTTCTACTACAACTGGATCGTCTAGTACGACAGACCAAACAAGTATACAAGAATCGTCTACTAGCGAACAAACTAGTTCAACACAACAGAGTACACAATCATCTACCACAGAACAAAGTACTACACAAAAATCTACTACTGAACAAAGTACAACACAAGAATCTACCACTGAACAGAGTACTACACAAAAATCTACCACTGAACAAAGTACGACACAGAAATCCACAACAGAACAAACTACAACACAAAAAAGCACAACGCAACAAAGCTCAACGCAGCAAAGTACAACTGCATCTGAGCAATCAAGTACCACACAACAATCGAGTACATCGGAACAAACGACAACTGAACAAACAAGTACAACCTCAAATGAAGAAACAACAACTGCTACGCCACAGACAACCACAAGTGAATCCACCACAAGTACTACAGATCAAACGACAAAAGCTGAACAATCAACTACGCAGGAATCTACTGAACAAAGTTCGGAAAATCAATCTTCAACAACAGAGCAATCAACAACACAAGAAACAACAGACGGAAGTTCAACTACAGAGAGTGGGCAAGATACAACTACAGAACAGGGAACATCAAATAAGGAGTGCCCTGAAATAGACGACGACCAGTACATGTTCGTATGTCCTACAGGATTTAGACGACATCCAAAATATTGCAATTTATTCTATCAATGTACTGAGGATGATGATAGTCATGAAATGAAGGTGGCTGTATTTCATTGTCCAAACAATACTATTTATGATGAAAGTAAAACTCAGTGTGTAGAAGAAGAAAAAGCTGATAAAAAATGTGACGGACAAATTTCTCAAAGACGTCGAGTAAAGCGCTTAGATGCCTACTACAAAGAACCAGTAAGTACACTATGATTAATTTTCAGCATAAAATAACGACTTTAAAATTAATTAACTTTGCTTTGTTTTAAGTAATTGTATGGAACATGAGTGGCTTAATTAATTAGTTGCAAAACCTTTGCAAAATTGTACTGCCTGCAAGAAAATAAAAATGCCCAAAGAATATTGACCACACAAAACTTCATTGCCCTGCCCGCGGAGGGAAGGGACTCTGTTTCGATTTCTGCCCAGAGTAATAAATAAATAATTCGTTTGACTGATAAATGTTTGTTTTCGGGGTGCAGGTGTTCATTATGTATTATTTGTGTGTAACCACGCCTTTGCCACCCGCAAAATGGGGAATGTGTATGACATTTTTGTAAGCATTTATTACTAGGTATTATTTATTTTAGTTAAAATGTTTTATTGCAGATCACAGTGGGAAAAGAGAAGTATTTGTGCCCAGCAGTAGGACACTTTCCCTTTGAAAAGAACGAGCAGTGCTCGCCAGTTCTGTTTAAATGTGAAATATCTAAATCAGGCAAATTACGAGGATTCATATATCAGTGTCCAGAAGGATATGTTTATTGGTCGATCAGTAGACGATGCGAGCCTGTTAGTACTATGACTGAGTGTAGACGTTCGCTCTTTAATTGGAACGGCAGATACGAAATTCCAATTGAAAGAAACAATGTGGCAAGTAAAGCTATTAAATAATTTAGTAAAACTATGTGTATTTGTGCAATAAATAATAAAATAACGATACCATGACAAAAACTGGTAAATTTTTATGTTGAGATGTATTTGTGGGTAGTGTTTAAGGATATATTTCTTCGCTACCGTACGGATGTAAATAACGTATTTTAAATACAATGTGTAGGACGTAATAATTATGTAATATGAATACGGATATGAATATTATCAGAATTGAAATTTTACATAATTATAATAAATTCTAGTCTTTTCTTTGACAAGCAATATTTGTGTGTAACGAATGATGTTTAAATTAAGCAATCATTAACTGCTGCCATAACTGTAAAACTTGTGATCAAAATGTTGTTCAATTAAACACAGAGACAATATTTTGAACACGACAAAATTAGTTCTAAGATAAAAAAATAAGGTAGAAAATAAACAATCGTATTTCAACATGCGTTTTATTACAAAATTAATATAACACATCATTTAAAATAAATATATATACTAATATTCAAATATTATCTACACTAAAATCACATTAACCCCTGCACACGATGTTAATACACCATTGCAAAATAGAGATAGTTCCGAAATAAGAAAATCTGTGAGTGTTTCCTCACTGTGTCGAATAACATTACTGAACATTGTTCCTAAAAATGCATGGCAAGCTGTTTTAGATGCTACTATATTTCCTTTTATATCCATGAATAGATCTGGCATATTATCATATTTATTATTCTTCAATATTGATAAATTATCAACTGGTATTTGTAGCATTTTATTAGACTCTTTGAAGTTTGTGATACTACTATTATTCTCAACATGTTCTATGGAAACCTTCAAAAAATTTTCAGGTGGTAGTGATTTGTTCTGGTTCAAATTTATCGGACTCTCAAATGAAGATGTATTTTCTTTTGATAATTTAAGATGTAATATATTGGATGTATTAACTAAATTGTTAGGTTTATTATCAAACAGATATTTTATAAATAAAGGTAAGATATTATCAGGAGCAATTGTTCTGTTCGTAGAGTTAGATATTTTATGGTTTTTAGATATTTGATGATTCAAATTCATGTCACTGTCGTAGGGTTTATAACTTGCTTTAAAATTGCTCTGATTGTTGTCACCCATTTCGGAGTCATAATATTTTGAATGTCGCTTAAATTTTAAAATATTTTTAGTATTTGATACAATTTTCACATCATTGTTTTCCGCTACACTGAGATCAAAATTTGACACAATATTTTCATCTTTATCTAATTCATTTATTATATCTTGAATATTATTTGGTCGTCTTGTACTCATGCTTGCATAAGGTTTTTCCATGATATTTTTTCCAGCATACTTACTACTTGAATTAGCATAAATATTTAATATATCGTTCAGTTTGTCAATATAGCGCTGATTGTAAAGATTAGGAATTAATATTTGAGGATTGAATGCTATACCACCTTTTTCCCATATAGACACCGATCTCACCAAAAACTCTATTAAATGTGGTGGCAAATGTCTCCAAAACTTTCTTATAGGCGAATCGTTTAAGTAAGTTGATAGTGATATATGTTTAACAAAAATATTATATTTGCTAGATATTTTTCTATTATTTTCTTCAGTAATCCATAAAGAATTAATGGCGACTTCATTTCTCTCTTCATCTTCATAATCGGGAATATCTTTTGAGGTATCATTTAACAGTACTAAAAAGTTGTATTTAAAACTAGGATATTTCTTTGATATTACTTTTGCACGAGGTAAATATTTATTTAAAACTACATTAGTGGCATTATTAATAATTATATGCATGAATACTTCAGGCACTGATGAATCTTGTGTTTTAGGTTTTATTTCATTATTGAATATTCTATACTTGTGTTCTTTCATGCCCGGAGTCGGCATCATTCCAAAAATAAGTACGCTGTTATATATCACGAAAATAATGATTGCAATCATGCTTACGCCCAACCACCAGTAGGCAACTGAAGTTGAGCAATTATCTGAAATAAGAAAATATAGGATTATAGAGATATACATAAATGACTAATAGCCTCCACCCCAGGCATTCAGAACGACAGAGTTTCATACAACTGAAGTCCTGATAAAAGCTAGGAAAGATTAACAAACAAATAAGTGGACTAGAATGTCCAGTATGTGGTACGAATTACGACACGACTATACGCAAATGACACATCTTAAACAACCAATAATGAAAATAACATTTGACTGTCACATATATATATATATTGGCATATATATATTGGCTTCACTAGAGTACCTACCAAAGTTGATACAGGGTAATTACCATCATGAAGTTTGCCTGTACCAGTTCATAAAAATAAATTTTCTTTCATAAGGGCGAAACGTAGAAAGCAGATTATTGCCGACCTACTCGTACCAGTGCTTATTGACGCAGGTTTTGACTACGACTTGTCAGCTACGTCCAACGCATATCGGCGCCAGTTCAGCATAAAGTATAGAAATTTGGTACTGAGTACCTGCCGAATGCCGACAAGGTGCTGCACAGCTAAGCATTAGGCATTGGTAGGTCTCCTTCCTACCGGAATACGTTTTTTTATCCTTTAACTTGGCTAACCTTTAATTTGACTAACCTTTAACTCTTGGCTAACTTTGACAGCTAAAGTTACCTGGCCAGCGAGTTATAACTGCCGCAGCTCCTTTCGCGTAGTTCCGAGCTCGTCCGCTGCAGAAGGAGGGTCGCTTACGTCGTTGATAGTTGTAATTCTTGACATCAAACTCTTCATCCGAGTAGTCGTCGCACAGCAATGGACGCTGCTCTCTATACATGTCCGTCATTACTAGCCATTTGATTAACTGTAAAAACATTTTGTTTAAAAATTGGAACATTTTAAAGCTGTTGTAAAAATAAGCCTAATTATTATTAATTAAGGAAACATAAAAATAAATCAAATATAATTACTATAACTTTACTATCCTTACTGGCAATTTTTTTTCAATATAACCACAGTAGACATAATAGTACCTACTTATGATAATTAACTGAAGTGTATTCAGTAAAAGTGTAACTAAAGTGTATTTTCATTTATCTAGGTGCAATGTCTAAAATATATAATTTATTAGTAAAATTTAAATTAAATAACGTATTTCTGTCCTGATTGAGTTCCTATTCCCTGTAGGCAATTAATACCAACTAATATATTTTAAATATTTAATAAATTTTATAATTAAAATAATAATATTAAAAATTTTATAATAATTATAAAGAATAATAAAACATACCTACCTACATAGAGAACTGCTAACAAATCTTTGGTCAAACTCAAATACTTAGTTTATTGGAATTTGAAATCAGTCACAGAGATGCTCAAAAATTAATATGAACAATACAGATGCATTAAGCTTCCAGCTTCCAGCGGACCAGCTCGACTTTAATATTCGTAATCGTACCTACTTCAAAAAAATGAAATTACAAGATTTTTCCCCTACCTTAATGTGATACAATTCGCTGCAATATTACTGCGTTGTACTCAGTGTGAATATTATAATAGTCTTAATGCTGCTTGCCAAAATACCGCTTACCTACTTGCCAAGTGTACACGATGTAACTATGTTATGACGAAAAGTAATTAGCAGTTGTAATAAAATTGAAGATTTAAATCGTTTTTTGTAAGATTTTTATTTACTTTACAGTTTTATAAATAAGATAGGTACAGTACGTCAAATCTAAAGTCACTTTTGTGACTGAAATGATGACACTCGTAACTATTTATTTATTTTTACAATAAGTTATGATTTTTGTTTCCAGCTGAACTAATAATAAACTACACATTTCCATAAATATGACCACAGGATAAGACACTCCTCCTAACTTAACCCATGCCGGCAGATTAGAGAGGCGTAATTGGTGACAGAAGTTTTAGTTTCAAATTTTCAATAAAAATACATAATAAAAGCAAAATAATATTTACGATATATGTAATAAACACTCACAAACCTTAAAACAGTTGAAACATTAAACGAAACCACTTAATTAAATAAAACACTTATTTATGAAATATATAGCAGAGACTTTTAACAATTAAACAAAACCACCTATTGACATAATAAATAGGTACCACTTATTTATAAAATCGATAGGAGACAGATATGACTCACACACGTTTCTGGTCAGATCATGACTACTACACATTGTTTATAATGAATTAGTAACGTACCAAGTTTATACTTTCTGCTTTAATTGTGTTTGTTCAATATTCAGTTGCTCTCACGTACTGGCGTTCGGATATTAAAATATGATCAAGGTAAAATAACTCAATGAAGTAACTCAGCGGTCCTCAAACGATTTTGTCTCTTGGACGACATGCTATGATTTTCGCTTTTTGCGTGGGCCCCCCCCCCCCCTGCACCTAATATAAGTTTTTATCTAAACAACATCAACAACAACAACAAAAACACAATACGAGTAAAAAGTAAGCAACAAATATATAATATCTCCATAATGATTTTTCCACTTAAAGAAGGCTAAAATAAAGGCCTTTATTGGGATAAATTATTCTGGACACCCATTTTAATTTCATGGACCCATATTTAGTGTTTTCTCCCTCGTCTTAGTTTTTTAGACCCCTTTCAGGACGTTGGAGATCCTGGTGGGAATTAACGAATTACTGAAACGCAGTCATACTCATACTTACAAAGACACCACTCTTCGGCGGGCGGAACCGGTTGCTAGCCATAAATCCGGCAGCTGCCCACGATTATCGTATATGTATAGATTATAAATAGTATAGTATACAAATACATAATATTTATGATTCCCAAAAGAAAGAAAATATAAATCATACAGTTGTCATTGACTTCAAAATTAGAATTGAAATATAATCAAAATTTGACGTCAAATACTTCTGTAATTTTCACGTTTAAACAGGCTTTTCATTGCGTAAATAATTCCAATTTATTTTCTATCTATCGGTTACTAAAGGGAAGATTAAAAAGCGTAAGTTTCGAAATATTATTTACACTGAAACTCTATCTGGTACAAATACAACTTAATTTAACACTTGGATAAAAATAAAGCTAGCTTTCTTTTGAAATTAGTCTACATGGGAAAATATATATATCTATTAAAAATTACAGTAAGTGATCACGTAGGTAGAAGAAATAATGCACAATGTTATTTTCTTTAGTGTTATTTTCAGAATTTATACAATGGTTGTACAAGCAGAGCAGATACAAAGAGATGAGCAACATCCATTGCTTAAAGTGGACACTGGGGGTCCAGGCGGAGGAGACATGGCTCTTCCCCAACGGCCATCTTCTACGATTATAACACCTGGATGGAATGTCGCTTGCGTACCAAAGCGGTCCTGGCTAGACCGATGGCCAGGTTTGTACTCATTTTTTGTGATAAGCCTGCAAATGAATAGATAACTTAAAGTTCTGCTCAGACTTCAGAGTCTTCATTTGTTAGGGGTATCACCAATGTTTTGCTGGCTAACTGAAACTGAAACACGTAAAAATAGTTGAAGTTTAAGAAACAGAGGATGCACCTTATAACAATGGCTCTAACAAAGCTTAGCTTACAATAACGAACGGGACTGACATTACGTGCCCTCAGAATTTTCTGATAAATTAATAAAATTATAAATATATCAAAACATTCAAATATGCAAAAAATATTCATATTGACAGATTTTTAAACTATTAATTACAAATTTACTGATATTCACATTTGCTTACTATATCGTTTCAGAATTTATTTCTGCATGCTGGATGACTCTCATTTTATTAGGAATAACATTCCTTGTGTTCTACGCTTTGGGTATGAGTGCATATAGGCGACAGTCTCTAATAATTGTGAAGTGCAACACATCCAAACCAGAGAGCAACGTGTATTTCCATCACATTATACCGCGAGGCAGTTATTTGCCATTCTCGTTATATTCTGATTATCTTTCAAGCATGGCTGTAGAATACCCATTTTTGCACTTCAATGTACACTTTTTAATTGATGACTCTCACGAACCTGTTTATGGTTTAAAACATTCGAGACTGTTTAAAAGATTTAGTCAACCAATACATAACGACGTTTATCCTGCTTCTATGAATGATAGAGATAAACAAGAATTGAAAATGTTTCAACAGCGGCATGGAAATGTCAATGTAACAATAATGGCTGTCAGCCATTATATGTCGATGACGCCACTGAAATGTAAGTGGAAGATGATTCCGATATACTATTTACCATTCTATGCAAGGATATTTACTGTGTGGGAATACGGTGGTGTTGGGCTGGACTTAATAAGCTTAAATAATCAGTATAATGACAATCAGATTCCGGATCAAAGAATAACAGCTATATTGAGACAGCACAATGATGGAATAGAAGAGAAGAAATATATCCAAACGTTAAATACTATAAATCATCAAGAACAGTCTGAGTTTTTCAATGTGTTCTACAATTTGATGACTAACATTTTCGCCAAAAGTGACGCTTTCTTCGACAATCCTTTCTTTGAACTCCCAGTAACCACAAATAACAGTAAAGTTACAATATCAAGAAACTATAGGAATAAACGTGAAAATGAACTGATTACAAATAGAACAAATGAAATCAAAAGTAATGGATATATTATTGACGTAAAAAATGATACAAATGTATCTAACAACAAAGAAACTGATTTATATGCTTTAATTGTTAACTCTACTTTCAATAAACCAAAATTGATAAGGAATAATTCTCTGGTCATGGCAAAAGAAAATACCACTTCTCAAAGGAATCTTTCGAAATTAGAAAATAAACTGAATGTGACCAGAATTGAGAATGAGATTCCGCATGTTATTCTGTTTTATGATTTTTCAATGCTTCCTAGTGGAGTAATAGGGCCATCGTATAATATACCAGAAGCTCCTCATAATCCGAAATTATTGAAAAAATCGAAAAGATCTCCGGACCCTTTATCTATCACTTACGATGGTAGTTTTGTAGCAGCGACATCACCTCACCACCCGTTCCTTGGTCATGTGCTATCTTCGATTTCTAGTCGGATCAGCCCTAGACTTGCTATTGAAAATGCTTTATCATTCCAATGTCCTGGCTTGTTAAGGAATGATGAGTATTGTAACAATATTTATATACTTAATTAAACAGTATTAATTAATTTGGAAGAACATTGCAGTTATTACCTCCTTTTGTTGCTTTATTTATCGTTTAGTTTGACTTTGTTACTAGTTACTTACATTATGTTGATGTATTTTGGTTATTAAATTAATATTCGAAATTGCTTTTTGTTCTTTATAAGTTTCTCCACTGTTTGTTTAAATCGATAACCTCTCCTCTGGTGGGGGTTCATACATTTTTTTTTCTGGAACCTCCACCAGCTAAATAACCGGCGCCCATATAGGGTAACCTGAAATCCTCACTAAGATGTACCCACTGATGGGGATGTGTATTCCAGCTCCATAAAGAAAGCCTGTCTTACTGGTATGTAGTGTTTAAACGGATTATACTCCTAGGGTCAAATTAAACCTATTTCCTCGTGGTGGTCCTACTAATTTGTCCTTAAGTTAGGTAGGTACTCTGTGGCAAGGATCTCTGTTAGGTAATACCGCACAAGTGCGAGTCGGACTCGCGAACCAACGGTTCTGTACAATCTTGTAGAACTGAAAAGAAAAGATCGACGAAAAGATAAAACAAACTTTGGCGTAGAAAAACTGTTGCCCCCTTACATTGATACCTATTGGTCGCGGTGAGTTTACCAACCTGCAAATAGGTATGTATTTTTTTGTGATATTTTAAACCACTATAAAATCCGAAAAGTATAAGGTTTTTCAAATCTATCCAGGCCAGACGTATAATAATATAAGATAATGTTTAAGTCTGTGGGTTTCATCAGTATTTTAGTACTCTGTGGGTTTAACGACATAAATATGTCATTTTAGTAAACTGAAAAAAATTCTTGAATTATTATGACATATTAATCAACACGGGTGAAAATTTTATAAATAAAAATGTATACTTAATCAGGTATGATGAACGAACACAACTAGAAACAAAACATTGAACATGAAATTGCCCTTTGATATTGTACTTACTCCTTTACTAAAACCTTACTTGACCAACACTAAACTGTTTTGCCAACATCCCACGTTTGCTATAAGTGTACCCTACACATATGTTTATGGAGCACTTGGATTGGTTAGTTATTTAATATCTGGTTTTTTTAAACATAGATATCGTGCTAGAAACGATATATGTATTTTTAATATTAACACGAATATTTAATTGTTAATAGTTGACTGTAACTTGAAATCAATCAACCATCATTATCTTTCAATCGAGCTAGCTTCTCTAGATCGTAAGGCATCATGCAGGAATAGGACTAGGGGGGTTCAAATTTCTCACATCGTCTACCCGTGACATTTAAGTACATTATCATTTCCTCAATAAAATTATTTAAATCCCCCCTCCAAATCCTGGATCCACCACTGCTTCCTTTAAGAATCAGCAGTAAATTATTTTCAAAATGTTTCGGTTACCGTATCGCAGAGAAAAACGAAGCATTTATGTAATTTCTTCTTTATAGTTTATAAACTTACATCACTTAAAGGCACATCTTGGAGAATTACCAAACAATGGAGAAACAACAATGGCAGACTCTTCATCTCTTCGTCGTTGGATGCTATTGCATGATTTAAAAATTACAGCGACATCTATGGGTCTAATACAATACGCTTGTCTCGTGATTGGGTGCCTGACGGTAAGAAGCGCAAAGGTTGTGTTGAAATACATAATTGTATATTCAAAAAGTTTAGGGTCTTGTTAGAGACCACAAAAATACGAACATATGTAAAGATCACTGATGAATTACTTTTGATGACTGAGATGACAAACGAATAGACAGGCCACTTGATGGTAAGCGGTCTCCGTCGCCAATGGACGTCAATGAAATCAAAAAGGATCAGTCACCGACCAAAAAAATAGTAGCTTGGCTACTTTTTATGGAATAATAATAGTAAACGAGCTTGCCACTTACCACCATCACCGACCGCCCATGGACATCTGTGGAAATCTTCGAAAAGACTGTAGAAGGGACTATAATATACCTACCTACTATGGTATATCATGGGGTCCAGTTAGTAGGTATACGTAACCTAGTCATGAATACAAAAACAGTACAAGAAAATAATAATCAATATTATTTACCAACAGGAGAACCCGTCACTATTTATTCCACATCTTGCTGGTCAAGTTATCGTCGTGGCTGTGAAGATTCTCAATTTCTTTCTCTTACTAACCCAGCTAAATTTGAAATCATTTGGTAAACTAGCACATAAGCTAACGGCTATTTCGTTAATGGCATTCAATTGGTTGCAAGAATTTTGCGTCTTCAGGCAGCATTTATGTATTTGTGATCTTTGAAAAATGCTTTATATAGGTTTATTTTTTTTAAATAAAGCTACTTTTAATACGTTGGTATTACGTACGTTGTACGTTGTACGTTGTTGTTGTACGTTGGTGGTACGTACGTTGGTATTTTTATTAATCACAGAGTACTTTAAATACACTACGTTTAACACTACGTTGTTATTAATTTTTTGTATTATAGGAATTCTGAATGGTATAGGTACATAATATTAAAAAAGATAACTCTACACACATAGCCCCAGACTAGGATTTCCTATGTTGTGGGTGCCATGGACAACACACAAAGTTGTACCCAGACGTCCCAGACCGATAACCGAAATTCGAACTCCTCATTCTAACCGCCTTGCTGGGTATCGAATCCTGGACCTTTAGCAAGGCGCGGTGGTCACGCATGGTAATGGTAACCTTTACGCCACACGGGTCGTCAATGACTACGAATATTCATGACAAGGATTGATTGTTTATTTCCTACGTACACCAACCAAACACGCTTTGAGGGTAGTTGAAAACAGCAACACTTACAAATACCCAAAGCGAATCTACCAGTCCCCTGGCATTGGGATAGCAATTCCTCTGAGTACGTTCGGTCTTCTTTTTTCTTCTCTGTAATTCTTTGTAGATATATAAAATCACATTATTTTAGGAAAGTGCGGACTGTGAAAGATTCATGATAATTCGGGACTTTCGTCTTCTTGGTCAAGTGTGAATCAGGAAATTTCGCCTGGGCTCTGGAAGCCGGAGCCTGCATAATATACGCAAAAAGGGACACATGGCTTCGTCATTCCCACAGAGTACTTAATCACTACGGCCCAATGCATACGTAACGGGGTTTTTTCCCGTCCCGTACGGGACGTGAAGTTTTGGAAACATCGTTTCATAGAAGATGTATACGATAGTGCATACGCAGCGGAATCCCGTGCGGGACGGGAACGGGACACCCCCCGGGTCCCCGTCCCATACGGGGAAAAAACCCGTTACGTATGCATTGGGCTGTCATTCGCTATTCATTCAAATCCTTCATAGCATATCATAGAGTATTTATATAAAATTATTAATTTAAAATTAAATCAACATATTTCATAACTGACATTTCCAGTAATTAAAGTCAACGCGACCATAAGTCATTCACAGTCACCTATTCTTACTATTCTTGCAATATGTGGATCTTTTGCTAAAACTATTCTTCAGTTCATGTGATACTCATGGATAATTCAAGTCTGAGTATGTTGTAGTACTTCCTACCTTTAAAATGGTATGAAAACCTTGCACGATGGAAACTGAAAGCAACACTGTGTTGAATCAAATTCAACTGAAACATGAGAATCACGCGAATACAGTAAGTAATCAACCTATTAACAGTTTCCTGTAAGGCACAGTCCTTGTTGTCATCATGGAGGCCTGGAATAAAAGTGTGTCTATGTATACTTATTCACATTATTCTTATGCTGCCCTGCTTGTGCGACCCTGCCTGCGAAGTGAGGGGTCCCGGGTTCGATTCCTGGCCGGGGCAGATGTTTATGTGACAGATAAATATTAGTACTCTGGTCATGGGTGTTATTGTGATGTGTTATTTATGTATTGTCCATGTTACCCGCGACACAGGTAATAACCTACTGCGGGGGTATGAGTGTGTTAGCGTTTATATATTATTTATTTGTAGATAAGTGATGTAAGCGGCGACAGCACAGAGGGAGTGCGTGTTAAGTTACATGCTCTCCTAGTAGCCCTGCTTGGAATTTCCATGTCTGCTTGCGCGTTTGCGTCGCAGCCTGTGGAATTAGAGCTGGAAGACGATGAAGTCGCACAACGGCTGAACAATGTCAGCTTTGCTAGAAGGTACGAAGGCTGTTATTATGCCGGTACTAAGAATAGATACCTACTGAGAGAAGGCTGAAAAAGATCTAGTACTTACCTACTTTCTTTCATCTTCTTCTGTCTTCATTGGCTGGCAACGCATCAGTGATGCTTCTGTTGTCGCTGATGTCCATGGGCAAGGATATCCACTGACCATCAGATGAATCGTCAGCTCATTTGTCGATTATTTCCATAAAAAAAGAATGGTTGACGCTCTTCACAGGCTACAAGGATAGAGTAGATAGAACACTACGTGCTAGTCTAGTGCACGGAACGTAGAACATGATCAGTGCCGTGGCTTGCCGGATCCTGGATAAGAATTGTTGAGAAGCCAGCTCTCTTTGATCAGAATAGAGGGAGATAGAGGATAAGCTCATTTGCTATCCTTATCGTTAAATAAACACATAAATTTTGCATTATTATTAACTAATTATGCTGTTATTTCAGGATAACTAAACCAACTATCAGACTCGTCTTGGGCTACGGCAAGCTGAGCGCGTTTGTTACGGCAGCGACCTCTCTACTCTTGCTAGTTGCTGTAATGTCTAAAGTAAGCCTGATTTTAGACATTAAAAAATCCTAGAAAAACTATGTTATAAACTAACCAAATTTTAAATTGCTATGCTTGAAACGCTCATTGCCCGTAAGCTTGTGTCGGTCCTATGTTTTGACTGAGTTGAGCAACAGCGGGCCGTGCTTCGAAATTAAGGCATGTAAAGCCGTCGGTCCCGGTTGTTATTGTAAGATAACATTCGTTGAGCCACGTTGAAGGCCTTCGGTCGGGTGGCATGAAAACTTCCAACACTTATAGCTCTAGTCCTCCTCAAGAGAAGAGTATTATTATCCATTCTATTCACTCAATACAAGGCTACACACTCATAGCCCAACACTAGGATTCCCTGTGTCGTGGCTCGTGGGTGCCAAAGACGATACAACACAAGACCCCACCAAGAACAGAAATTCATACTCATCTTTCAAATTTCCGCCTCGCCGGTAATCGAACCCAGACCCTTTTTACGGCGCGGGCGAGCATGCGGTCCGGCATGGTAACGGTTACGCCACACGGGTCGTCAAATTCTAGCTGTTATGCTATTTGTAGCTCATGAGCTGCCTACAACTCATTGCGCTACCATCAAGTTCGCGGCGTCCGCGTCGTCTCTATATACTTATTGTTAGATATTACTTAAGTACTAACATTTTTACCTACCTACTAATATCTAAACAGCAGTCTTGGTGGCGTCGCGGCGCTCGTTGGCTGGCTGCACCAGCGCTGCTGGTAGCCGCACTGGAAGCGGCGTCGGACGCGAGCGACGCCATGCTCGCGGCGCTGCTCCGCGGGTCCACCGAGCCCGCCCGCGTCGCCATGCAGACCGCCGCCGCTTGCGTGCTTATCACCGTTGAAATACTTGTCTGGTAACTTTATAGCTTTGTACAATGACGTCACGCCCTGAACCGCGCTATCAGTTTTCTACCACGCTTGCATACATTTTTAAGTTGTAGAGAAATGAAAATGGTGATTTGGTTCAAATTGGGAGTAGAACAATGCAAGCAGAATGACAACACTGCCTTGGGTCATTTCTCTGGAGAATTTCAGTGATTCAATCAAATGTGTTTGTGAAATGATGAAGTTACTCCGCCTAACTCGATATTAAACACCAGAAATGTGAAAGACACTTCGATCTGGCAAATCGGTTCACAGGGTCTGATGCTGAAATCTGCCAGAAAACTGTTCAGTCAGATTTCAGCGTTATCGTATGTACCTTCCTGAGACAGATTATCCGGACATTCTGACATTACTATTTCATAATTTTATTATGAACTAGCTTTTTCCCGCGGTAGAGATCGATTTTACAAATCCCGCAGGAACCCTTAACTTTTCCGGGATAAAAATCTGTCTAGTTCAGCCAAATCAGTTTAGTAGTTGTGGCGTGATTGACCAACAAACATCCTCGCAAACTTTCACATTTATAATATCTAAACACGCGGTAGCGTGTAAGCCAATTTTCTAGCTAACAGTGGGCGAGCAGCACCGTGTGTAATATTACACGAACCATTTGGAGCCACTTTTGACCACCTCATAACTCAAAAACTGTTCAACATAAACCTGTCAAATTTGGCTCATTTATTAAGACTTGCGAAATACATACGTCTTCCAAATTTCATAAACACATCTCAAACGGTTATTTAGATATTAACGTCCAAAAATCGAGAAATTTAACACTGACTGACATATAGATCAAAACTATATCCAACTTCCAGGTGACCTAGAAAGTTAAAATTTGGCATGCAGATAGGTAGTCGGGTGAATACAAAGGAATAAATCTGAAAGTAGTAAATTTTTATCATTTTATGATAATTTTTCAAAAAATTGATTCTATTAGGAACACTTACTTATAACGCCTGAATTTATGAACAGCAATCAAAATTGATGACAGGTGGTCATAATGTGGAATATATAATAATATAAGGAGTGGAATACCACCCTTAATTTTTTTTAATCGAAACATATCAGTTTTAGTACTTTGTGAAGCTTCTAACGGGGGGAAGATGTTCAGTGTACGTACGTATTATTTACGTACAGATTAGTGAGACGTCAGTAGCCGTTATTTCCAGTGTATTGCATTGTTTCATTTTTAATGTGTGAAAAATTATTCTTCTCTTATCTTGTATGGCATGTACACCACTAAATTCTGTATTATTTCCGAAATTATACCAGTTTAAAGTGATTCGAAGTATTGTTTCCAAATATATTATGGCATGTTATCTCATCGAACACAAACTACTTATACCTAACTAATAAGAGTTTAATTGACTATCGTATTTATTATTATTATTACTACTATCGTATCGTATTTATTATTATTATAACAGACTGGGATTTAGTATTAATTATTATTTCAATATTTAGCGGACATGAATAGTAGAAGATCATTACTTATAAATTAATAATGAAATAATAGGTATTTTGGACCACGGTGCACTAACTACGCATTTAGTAGAAGGGCACTATTACAGTTCATGTATAAGGTAACAAAATTAATCAGTAACGTTATGAATAAGTACCTACTAATAATTTCTGTACAAAAAGTAATGATATCCCATCAAAAACATGAATGTAAAGTAAAAGCCAATTTAAAAAAAAAGAATTGAGATCTAGTTGGGTGCCAAGTTCTGTGTAGAAAAGCCTAAAATTTTAGTCACAAGAACATGTAATTCAAGCTTTACATTTGAATTGGCTAGTTTTCATTAGTTAGCAACCAACAAACCAAATTTTAGAAAAGTAACATAGGTCATCAACCTAACAGACTTAAAAAAGATAATTATACAAATATAATATTTTAGCCTAGATAGGTACGTGAAAAGTGTGAAAACTAACCAAGTCAAATGTGGAGCTTGAATTACATGTTCTTGTGACTAAAATTTTAGGCTTTTCTACACAGAACTCGGCACCCAACTAGATCTCAATTCTTTTTTTTTATTGGCTTTTACTTTACATTCATGTTTTTGATGGGATTATTATTATTTTATTAAATTGTTACAGGTATTTCATAGCAAAATTCTTTGAGTACAACCCGCCACTGCCAATGGAAGAACGAAAAAAGGAATTAATGGATAAAATACTGCCACAATAATTTTATTATTAGGTACATTTGATTTATTTGTACCCGTTTTAAGAACTAACCAAATGGAGTAAATTCAAAATTAATATGAGCCAAATTACTTTATAGAAACTCTATTCCATTTAAGAAAATAAATCGTATTAACAATTATATTTCGTTTTCATACTTCATTTTCAAAGGCGGCTCCTATTCAAAGTTCACAAGTCAGGGTAGTGCAATAAAAATCAGAATATATTCCATAACATATTTATGTAAATAACCGCAATATACAATTATGTATTCAATATTCTATAGTAAAATTACATCATATTAATATACAAGCTTTGTGAAGGCACAAGGTTTTGGTAATACCATAAAAGATCCTTATATCACAGAGCATTTAAATCTACTTTCAGTAAAAGCATCAGTTTAAAAATGATTATACTTTACCTAAGTGCTGTGATATGTTTATAACGTTTTGAACTATACCATTCTAGTCTTTGGACATAATCTAGTATGGAAATATTCCCAATTATATAAAAGTGCAATATTCTTTTCATCAATATTGAATAATATTAATTATAAAAAGTATTAATAGCTTCCAACATTAAGAATATAAACAAAAAGCTTTCAATATCCAGAAAGCTAATAGCATTTATAAAACATTATATTTAAAAACTTTCTCTAATTACATTGAGTAAATATAGCATTTGTAATTCCCACTTAAATTATTCGTGCTTCTTCTTCATAAATATCATAATTATTATTAAAATGCTAACAAAAAATTTTCTACTTCAGGCATAATGTTAATCTTAGCATTAATTTGTATATGTATAACATAATAATAGCTATAATTGTGCATTAATTGGAAGATAAATAAATTAACAAAAAATTAAATTAATTAACAAAAATAACAGCCTGGTTCTCAACCTTCAAACAATAAAAAAGTAAAGCAGGACACAGTATCAAAAATATGTCATTAATCAGGTCCGAATTTATTGGTTTCGTTGAAAATTTGGTTCTAGATGTTTTTTAAAAAATATTTACAGCAAAAATGGACCCAGAACCTACACAAAAGTTTTGTAAATCTTGTCATGTACCTATTTCAATGCTAAATATTTCGTATTTTTCAAAAACTTTTTATCCAATGTAAGAAAGTCTAACAACGTAATTGTATGTTTTCGTTCGTTCGTTGTATACTGAAAAAGGAGTATCAAATTATTAACAAAAAATTTAAAAGACGATCTAACTATATATTTTCACTTGTTCTAAACCAACTTTAGGTACTTTTCCCCAAAATCTTGTTTGAAGGTTGTAAAACAGGCTGTTATGAAATATCTAAGCAAATCTCACACCTTCACAGGTTTCACAGATGACTTGTTTCTTATTAGGATTTTGTTGTTGCCTGTTAATCAGTTCCTCCTCTATCCATTTGACCAGACATCCTTTAAGATGTATTATTGTATCCTGTCGCACGACGCCATCTTGGAAGAATTCCTTCAATATAATAACAATCCCGTTATCATTATACCGGCTAGGATTCCCGAGAGGTCTCTCATGTTTCATGTAATTGAACACGAATCTAACAATTTGTACTACTAAATCTTCATCAGGACTCAACAGCCGTAGCTTTGCGACCTCACTAGGGATCAATTTGGACAAGACATTAAAAGAAACGGTCATGAGATTTGCATATGCATCCTGACTTAGATCTTCTAGCAATCTCGCAATACTTTCAGTACCAGACGTACTGATACGGATAAGATAGGATCCGATTCTTATTATTTCACCGGGATTCAAGCCAACTAAAATGTTGTTTGAACGATCATCGTCTTCAATATACCCCCCTACAGCAGTTTGAGGTGTAATATGTGTTGGTGCATTCTTTGTAGTAACAGTTGCTGGTCCTAAAGTAGTAAACAATTTGGCCCTTTCTTCACTTCCCATGTTATACAAGTCGGACGGTTTGAACTTGTGTGCCGAATTCAAATTCACTTGGCCATCCGATGTCATTGAAATTCTTAGTTTGTGAGTATTGACATCCTTATTGATTTTCAATACGTCAGCAAAATATTGATCTTTATTTGCAATGTTTTGAATGCCTTTGATGACTTCGGTATTGCCTTGAACGTTTCCTTGAGTTCTGCGTGATTCAGCGCTGATCTTATCAAAGATTTTCCTGAAAAGGTCATATTTCAGTTAAGATTTCTTGTTGTTAAAACTTGTGATAACAAAGAATTAAGTATGCAGGACATGATTCTAAAACCCTCTGTAATGTTTAATATTACATATTGTTTACATTATCAGCGTTTTGCCATTCTGTACAAGGCCAGAACGCAGGGGTATGAAACTAACCACGTATAGATTGGAACTAACTTTTTTACTAAGTTCTTCCAATCCATACACGAGCAGTACGCAAATAATCGCGTATACTTCGTAGAAGACGTAGAAGTATATCTTGTTCAATAATGTACAGCGCCATTACGCATACGGACTAATCGTGTGTGTATCGGAACCCCCGTGACAGGAGGAGAGTGGGGGGCGGATAATTTTTCAAAATTGGTGACGGAACCGACTTAGTCAACCCCGACCCCACGTGGTACTAGTCTGCCCTACCCCTAGAGTGAATGTGAACCCGGAGGCGCGGCGAGCATGGAGTGCCTGCAGTTTGTTACGCAAGGGCGCAGGGGCTGCACTTCCCGCAGCGCCGAAGACGTTTGGATGCCAGTTTGTGTATCAAAAACCCCTAAATTCTCCTTAAAAGTGCATATAATGTAACTTTGTAATTATAATGATTTTTCATTTTACTTTACTTAGTACATCATTTGGTAAACAATAGACAACTAAATGAATGAGTTGGCCTTTTGAAAAGTGTCATTATAAAAGGCAGACAATAAAATTCTGCGAAACGTTAGTTGGCAAGTGATAATCTGCCAAACAATATTCGGCGAAAAGGCAGAGATCCCGAAGTGTAGTATAGTTTGGAACGAAGAAGGAAACCATCTACGATACAAACTATACACGATCAGTACGCAAAATTCGTGTATGGATTGTAATAACAAATTTAAAAACAGCCTTACGATATATACGCGAGCAGTTTCCTATGGCTGCGTTCTAGCGTTGTATAGAAGGTAAAGACGCACATTATCATACCTTACATCATACAGGTATTATTTAACATTGATAATAACACAAACAATCTGTACTATCAATAATTACGGAAAGTTTTGGAATCATCTGCATACCTAATTCTTTTGCCGACGGTATCTGTATTATGTATTATTTTTTTGTATTTTGTATACTATACAAAGCTATTAAATAATTACCTGTGGCGATTGCTTCGCAACGTGGTACGGTATTCGTTGATGGTCTTAGCTTGTGCTTCTTCAATGATGTTCTGAGCGGTGCGGTTTGAGATGACCGCGTGGCAGAAGAACAGTGTCGCTGATGTGAACTGGAATAGCTCCAATGTCGATGGTTTTTCACCATGCTTACGATACTGTAAACAAGAGAAAACATTTTGAAATTTGACTTAAAATCCTTCGCTTACGAGAATAATATGAATACCATCTAATCTAAATGTTCATCATTTTGGTTGCTTCATTTAAAGGTTGATGAATACGTAACGTGTACGGGGTCATAAATATACGTGCGTGCCCCGTTCCTGTCCCATGCGTGTATCCGTGGAGTATGTGCTATCGTTTACATTTTATATGAAACAATGTTTCCAAAACTTCACGTCCCGTCCCGTCCCTGTCCCGTCAACATAAAATCATGTAATTACTTTTTAAACTATTAACTTATTTTTACCTTGAGAATGATATGCACAAGACTGTTAACAACGCCAGCGCCTCCAGTGATCAAGTTTGCATGTCGTAAAACTTCGACAGATACCGCTAACGCTTGTCCCGCCTGAAAATAACAATTTATTCGAACTATAGCCTTTAATCGTCAGTTTTATAATCCAATTTTTTTTAAACATGTGAGAGCGTGATTCTGGAAAAACCAGAATTTAAAAAATACTTCGGACCTTAGTTGAAAGAAATTACAAAATAAATAAATGGCAAAAGTATTCAAAGAATCGCTAATGTTTTGATGATCACACTAAGAAAACCACAAACGCACTAAGTTCTAGCTTTAACTGCAGTAAGGTAAAAATCAGTTCCTTTTTTTTAATATTCACAAATTTTCTTTGAAAGTCTCGGGAGTTATAAAAATCAAGTCTAGTTAAACACTAATAGGTTTTGGTTCTGGTTATTACAAAAAGACGTATGTTTCTACCTTGGTCATATTGGTTCCTGCGGCGGCAGAGCGAGACAGAAGATTGGTGGCTGCGCCGGCGGCGAGCCCTACACTCGACGCCGCGATGTTCAGCCAACTGCCGCGGGCCTCTGGTTCCGTTGGACTTATACTCTGAAAACAATATTGGATATTTGACATCTTTCCGACGGAACACTTTAACGTAACAACATATATTATGTTATTTTAAGGTTATGACTGGGAATTATCGTGAATTAACAACAAAATTCACTTTAATATATTTTTTAATTTATACACGCCAGCATGTTTATTATGTATAAGTACTTTATAATTTCAATTCCACAATCACTGGATTTCTGAGTAATCATCTATTGATAAGTTAATGCCTTAAAATAAAAAATAAATTATACCGAACATAGTACCTGTTCATGCACTCTCCGATCATGTAGATGCAGTGACGACCGTACAAGGCCATATATTCCCGTGGTGATAGTAGCGACTGTCGCACCTAATAACACAGCAGGTCCTATCGGTGTGAAGGCTGCCACACCCAAAACCCCTACAGCACCAATAGACGCTATAGTACTAGCCGTGTCAACAGAACTTAACACCCGAGATTTTAAACCCAATGTTGGTGTCGGTGCAACTGTCAATTTTACAGCGAATGCTTCTTCTCCCTGCAACATATTGAGTAATAATTAGGACTAGCGCTGTGTCCGCGTGTTTGACATCATGTTCTACCTGCATGCTAAATGTTATGAAGATCTGTTAAGTACTTATTGCATGAAAGACTAACGAACATCCTTATAAACTTCCAGATTTATATACTTAGTAGGATTATAATATTAGTAGGATTTTAACAGTAAAAGCAGTGAATTTAATAGTTGCTGTTCTATACATTTTTTTTCCTTTCAGACTGAATTATTAGTGCTTGTTCACACTGAACTCGAGGGCGCGGGCGCGGGTGCGGGCGCGGTAGACGCTACATACACCGCGCGCGCGTTTTGATTTGAACACTTTCATAGTAGGTCATATGTTTGATATTTCGCGACCGCGCCCGCGCCCGCGAGTTCAGTGTGAACAAGCACTTAAGAGTTGTTCATACCTCTATCAATGTCCCTTCATATTCTCCATTTTCGGGAACAATAATAACACATTTTGGTAATGTGTTATCTGTTAAATATGAATTCCAATCATGATACACCCGTGCACTCTCATCTATGTAAACTCGACATGACTTGGCTGAAAAAATAATTGATTGTGTTACCTTCAATTTCATGAATGAATAACTAAGTACAAGTTTGTGTTACCTTTAATTTCATGAATGAATAACTAAGTACAAGGTGATAGCTAAGAGTTTCATATTATTCATTACAATGAATAAATTGTCAAGGTTTAATTATGTATTAAACTGATTTACACCATATTATAAAGTAAATTTTCATGATCAAGTTTAAGAAATTTTCGAACACTCAACAAAACATATTAATTAACTATTTAAATCAATTCCATATAATTAAATTTTATTTAAGAATCAATAGGTATACATAGTTTATAAAATAGTTTTTTTTTTTACATTATTAACAAAGTAATTGACCTATAAACAAATATTTATTTGTTGTTACGAATAAGTTACATACCCCCTACTGTTGTCGGTATACATTTGCGGACTCTGAACACAGCAGTACACCACATATCAATATCTGTCCTCTGGTGAAGGTCTACCCAATAGTTGGATGGTTCCATTTGGTAGAATTTAACTGGCTTTGGCCTCGCACATACTATCAACAATACCGACATTACAATATCATCATTGTTCATAGAGTATTTACCTGCAAAATATTACTATGTTATTTCAAAATCAATAAACAAATTTGAATATACTAACTGATAAATATAAAATAATTGGCACAAGTTATAACATCTACATACAAATAGGCTAAAATAAAACAGTCACACCCCATTTTGTCCCTTTTTCAACTAAATTCCTTATTTTTTTTGTAGGTAGCTATTAATCTAGCTATAGATTAATAATTACAAAATCTTAAATCCTCCGTAGCATTCCTAAATTTTTTAACAATGATTTCAATGTGGAAAACACTGATCTCCATTTAATGAATAGTTAAAAAAAATCACTTACTTTGTTCACATAACTTATCATACACTTTCATGACTTGCTCCTTTTGTCTAGAAGTATATCCTTCCAAATGTACATCTTCTGACTGCGACTCTGCTCCTGGCTCAACTGGATTAACAAGATCACCTTCGGAACTCGGACTACCAAACAGTGCGAAGGCTATGTTCTGAACTAAATACTTTCGATTGTACTTGTCATATCTGTAATTATAGAAGACAATATATATTTTAATTTATTACAACTGAGTTCCTTGCCATCATGAGTAACTTTTTATGTATCATAAAACAAACATGTAATCTAATTTTTTTTTTGTTTATATAGTAACCTATATAAATAATAATAGCAAGCTAATATTAGCAAGACATAGGAGAACACATAGACGAACATAATAAAATTATTATTTTAATGTTAACAATGTTCACATAATCATATAAAAGAGGCTCAGAGTTATATCTAAACAACATTACTTTCAAGTTCATATTGTATCAAACAAAACTTACTTAACCCAATCACAATCAGGAAGATTTTCAAAGTATTCTTGTTGGAGCTGCACAGGAGATAATGTTTGCCCCAAGCTAGGATCACCATTAACAAGATTTTCAGGGACAACTAGCGGCGTAGAATTATCATACAGTAATCCATTCTCTTCAGTCGCCATCATAATAAAACTTTTACAGCTTTATCTTTTTGTAATATCTCTATTATCAGCTGTAAGTACAGACACTGCACTGCAACGAATTCTTTAAAGGAAGAATATAAATTCATTGGATAATTTTCTTATTACAGCACATAAGACACAATATAATGGCACTGTAAGTCCTACGGGTACTAAATTAGAAATTCTAGTACATTTATAAGGACAAAATCATAATAGTAAACTAATTAGGATTAAATTCAAGTGTGATGAATCATGAAATCAAGGATATTCTTATAAACAATGGAAAAATTACAAATACAATTTGACAGAACTTTGACATCAATATTTAATTGTCAAATGGTCTATCTATAGATTTATTACAAACATGGTTAGAAAAAAAAGAATGCAAGTAAAATAAAAAAGCACAAGACAAGTATCATGTACAAAGTATTAAATATTAACTTTATAACTACGCAGAATCTGAAATAAATTACCAGTCGGTTTCGAGAAATGTGGAATGTGAAATAATGATTAATGTGAATTTTATCAATGGACAATGACGTTTCACGTTGTTTTGTTGTTGGTACACCCAGGCAGGGGATTTTACAACGTATTTTTTCAAATGTTGCTATAATATAAAATATCTGTTACCTAATCGATATGCTGTCTACATCGACATTAGATCCCATACATTTGACAGAGCGAGATCGCCAGTTACAAAATCTACGTGAAAGACAGAGATAAAAATATTATTTTTTGTTTCGTTACTGTGGCCGAATGGTGGCCGATTACAATAAACATAATTATATATATTATTTGTCACAAGTGCAAACAATGTATGACTTGTGACAAACAATGAAGAGTGAATTGGCTATTTGGAGATTTAGTTTCAGTTTGTGTTGTAAGCAGAAAATTGTAGTAAGTTTATATTATATATAAGTGTAAATACCACAGTGGGTAGCAGTATTTCGGGCTGGTTGTTAAATTTTCTTATAACATAACCTCAAAGAAACGTAAATCTTCTGTTTCATGTGCGGCCAGCATAGACATAATACTATTAGACTAGACAAGCGGGCCTTCTTTGCATCACGCTATTAGAAAGAGAAAGAGACCAAGGAGACTTGCGTAACTCGTAAGTAAGACAAGGATAGGTTTACCTCCTGCCTTTCTTCGCGGCGTGACGGTTTCACTTACATATGCTCAGATACCTTGGTAAGACAAGGATAGGTTTACCTCCTGCCTTTCTTCGCAGCGTGACGGTTTCACTTACATATGCTCAGATATCTTGCCTAGTCTAGTAGTATTATGTCTATGGCGGCCAGCCGGTCACGCTGCACTGTGGCTAGTGTCCGACCGAAGGTGCAATTCTGGCCGAAGCCGAAGCCGAAGCCGATTAATCGGTATTCACCAAAACCTTCGGCCGAAGCCGAAGCCGAAGCCGAAGGTGTCATTGACCTTGAGAAATACGATAGTTACTTTGATCTCAGAATATACTAGATACATATTGTGAGAGCTTTAGAGATTTAGCCCAATAACGAGCCGAGTGACCAACATATACCTACAAGTAGGTAATAAAATATTGTCAAAAATAAAAGTTTCAAATATACAATGTTAATTAAATATTTATTTACTTAAAGTAATTTCAACAAAAATAATCAAATAATCAGTCAATCAAATTATCAGACGAACACAAAATATTTCTATAAAATAATTGAGCAAAGTTTCTGGGGGCACGGCAGTGCCCCTGCCAAGTCGAGCAAAAAAGCGGCACGGCCGTACCATCCTTTTCTCGAAGCAATTCAGGCCATTTTCGACCTCCTATAACTTCCTTGTGGATAAAGCTAGAAGTCTGAATTTTCAGCTACCAAGCAGTCATGGTATAAACACACTATATTTCAAATTTCATTCAATTTGATTCAGTAGTTTTAGAATTATAACTAGTCAAAGTTGCTTAATTTCGTCACTCACTGACTGACTGACCGATCATCAAAACTCTAAGGCACTTCTAGCAGACATAGAAGCTTCAAATTTGGAACACAATTAGTGTTTAGTGTATAGATCAAGGAAAAACTAAAATATTTTGCAATTTCGCTCCAGTTTTCTAGATATATCAACTGCATAAATAACTTTGTAATCCTATATAAAGGTATAGGATTACAAAGTTACATTTGCAGTTAATGAATCACTGTACCTGTATAACAAAGTTACATTTGCAGTGAATGAATCAGTGTACATGTATATAATATGTGTAGATAGGTACCTAGATATAATGGAATAATAGGTGTAGATAGGTACCTAGATATAATTATGTTCAAAGATAACTTGTAAAAGGAAAAAAAGTAGGACTATCTACAAAAAGAAATGAGATGCCATCAAAAACATAACTTGTAAAAAAACCCAAGTCTCGCAACTCAGTTCTTCTACCGTAAAAACTTGTGAGATCCATGTAATACCAAGTCGGTTAATTTATTCAGTTCCTACTTAACATCTTATAGTGACCATATCAATATTGAAAATCTTTTATGTTTTAAATAAATAGATCGACTTGACCATCGCATGAAAACACAATGTATCTCACAAGTAATATCTACCTACATATTTGTTTAGTGCGATTGCCAAGTCAATCTATTTATTTAAAACATAAAAGATTTTCAATATTGATATGGTCACTATAAGATGTTGTTACTTGTTAGGTTAGCTAATTACGTAATAACTTAAGACAGAAGGAACCTTAAGTAGGAACTGAATAAATTAACCGACTTGGTATTACATGGATCTCACAAGTTTTTACGGTAGAAGAACTGAGTTGCGAGACTTGGGTTTTTTTACAAGTTATGTTTTTGATGGCATCTCATTTCTTTTTGTAGATAGTCCTACTTTTTTTCCTTTTACAAGTTATCTTTGAACATAATTATATCTAGGTACCTATCTACACCTATTATTCCATTATATCTAGGTACCTATCTACACATATTATATACATGTACACTGATTCATTCACTGCAAATGTAACTTTGTTATACAGGTACAGTGATTCATTAACTGCAAATGTAACTTTGTAATCCTATACCTTTATATAGGATTACAAAGTTATTTATGCAGTTGATATATCTAGAAAACTGGAGCGAAATTGCAAAATATTTTAGTTTTTCCTTGATCTATACACTAAACACTAATTGTGTTCCAAATTTGAAGCTTCTATGTCTGCTAGAAGTGCCTTAGAGTTTTGATGATCGGTCAGTCAGTCAGTGAGTGACGAAATTAAGCAACTTTGACTAGTTATAATTCTAAAACTACTGAATCAAATTGAATGAAATTTGAAATATAGTGTGTTTATACCATGACTGCTTGGTAGCTGAAAATTCAGACTTCTAGCTTTATCCACAAGGAAGTTATAGGAGGTCGAAAATGGCCTGAATTGCTTCGAGAAAAGGATGGTACGGCCGTGCCGCTTTTTTGCTCGACTTGGCGGGGGCACTGCCGTGCCCCCAGAAACTTTGCTCAATTATTTTATAGAAATATTTTGTGTTCGTCTGATAATTTGATTGACTGATTATTTGATTATTTTTGTTGAAATTACTTTAAGTAAATAAATATTTAATTAACATTGTATATTTGAAACTTTTATTTTTGACAATATTTTATTACCTACTTGTAGGTATATGTTGGTCACTCGGCTCGTTATTGGGCTAAATCTCTAAAGCTCTCACAATATGTATCTAGTATATTCTGAGATCAAAGTAACTATCGTATTTCTCAAGGTCAATGACACCTTCGGCTTCGGCTTCGGCTTCGGCCGAAGGTTTTGGTGAATACCGATTAATCGGCTTCGGCTTCGGCTTCGGCCAGAATTGCACCTTCGGTCGGACACTAACTGTGGCTGAATCTATAGGTAAGTTACATATATGGGGTTATTTATCTATGGATATATTATTACAGGTAATTAAATCCAAGGCTAGAACTTTGTACAACAACTGGACTCCAAGCTTTGAAGAGGTCCTGAAGACGGATCACGTGACATTAGATGAATATTTTTCTATGGTGTCCTTATAATTCGATTGTGAAACATAGGTACCTTTTTTTTTTTTTTTTTTTTTTGTTTTTTTTTTGTTTTTTTTTTGTTTTTTTTTTTTTTTTTTTTGTTTCGGGGGGGAAAATGCATTACGCATACCACCCGGGCACAGGGGGCACCCGAGTGGTTATGTGGGACTCCCGTATAGGCTAATGAGACCCACGGTATACCCACTAAAAACCCCCCCATCTTCCACCTCGCCGCCTTGTGACGGGGTTACGGGAACGCTTTCGCACACATCCGCGACCCCGCCGGCGGCAGCCGCCCACAAGCAATTCCATCACGGAAGCCCGAAGGCCCTCCACGATGATGGGCGCACCAGATGGTAAGGTGCGCCTCCCTCCTCGGCCTCCACCAGTACCGTAGCAGACTCCCCCTGAGTCTGCTACTAGGAGGCCATGGGTACCAGATAACTGGTACCCGGTGGAAGATCAGGTCTGTGGTTCTTCCACCGACCACACATCGGCCGCAGAGGATAGGGCAAGCGGCACACCGCAATACCGACATGCCTCTTCCTCTGCGGCCCCACCAGTGCCGTTACGACGGAACGGCCCCGTCAGCTCGCAGGGGGTAGGGAGAGTGGCGCACCGTAATACCAACACGCCTCTCCCCCTGCGATCCCTCCGCGGCCGCAGAAGATAGGGAGAACGGCGCACCGTAATACCAGCACTCCTCTTCTTCTGCGGTCCCACCTTCACGCGCGTCCGCAGCGGACTTGTTCAGTCCGCCGGGAGCGCGCCCTCCTCGGGCCAGCCGGCGGCCCAAACAGGCCGGCCCTGGTTGCCTCTTAGCTTCACCGTGGGTGACCAGTCCACGGTTACTAAGCCCCCCCGCCACGACAAGGCGGGCAACCCCCGGGGGGGAAAACATAGGTACCTGACAGTAAGTAGAGATCCGAGCGGTGGAAAGAATTTAATAATTAATAAAGACCAATGTATTCCTTAAATGAATAACTGGAATGTGTTATAACCAATGTATTCCTTAAATGAATAACTGGAATGTGTTATTTTATTTTAATATTGTTCTTAATTTAATAATTTGAATCCATAAATGTTTAAGAACTGCTACAATTTTAATATTTTTTTACCACTAGAAAACAAGAACCTTTTGAAGAACTTAGTAAAATAATTGATCTTAGTAATATGGACACCCTGTGATTTTGAAGGTCAACCTCAACTCAATTATTACTAGAGTACGACCGAAACTGGTTTTTCAGCCGAAACCGAAACCGAAACCGAACCTTCGGCCTTAGGTCCAGTTTCGGCCGAAACCGAAACCGAAACCGAAACTTGGGGTGAGGCCAAACGAGCGTATTTTTGGTGCTGTGAATCACGTGAAATGAGCTGGTTTCAAACAAAAGTTCTAATTCAATTCTTTGAAATTTGTATTTTACGCGATTTTACGATTTACGCTCGTTTGGCTACCCCCGTAGGGTATTTTTTGAGCTGCTAATTTGTGGACTCAACAGAAAAAATAGTAGGTTAAAGGAGCCGAATTTTTTAAATTTTACAAAGGTCATTTTTAGGGTTCCGTAGCCAAATGGCAAAAAACGGAACCCTTATAGATTCGTCATGTCTGTCTGTCTGTCTGTCCGTCCGTCCGTATGTCACATCCACTTTTTTCCAAAACTATAGGAACTATACTGTTGAAGCTTGGTAAGTAGATGTATTCTGTGAACCGCATTAAGATTTTCACACAAAAATAGAAAAAAAAACAATAAATTTTGGGGGCTCCCCATACTTAGAACTGAAACTCAAAAATTTTTTTTTCATCAAACCCATACGTGTGGGGTATCTATGAATAGGTCTTCAAAAATGATATTGAGGTTTCTAATATCATTTTTTTCTAAACTGAATAGTTTGCGCGAGAGACACTTCCAAAGTGGTAAAATGTGTGTGTCCCCCCCCCCCCCGTAACTTCCAAAATAAGAGAATGATAAAACTAAGAAAAATATATGATGTACATTACCATGCAAACTTCCAACGAAAATTAGTTTGAACGAGATCTAGTAGTTTTTTTTTAATACGTCATAAATCGTAAACCGCAATTTACCTCGATCAAAGTTACAACGAACTTCAAGAACTTTTATATTATGTTACTTGCTGCTACGGAACCCTTCATGGGCGAGTCCGACTCGCACTTGGCCGCTTTTTTTTGACGTTAGGTAGGTCAACCCTCAAGCTTTCTGTCCCCTAACGTTGACCTACTACTTACGGGACACCCTGTATAGGTACTGAAATCTAGAGTGCTTTTTACACATTTTTATTTGTACATTTTTATGTGTATTAACTGCCTTCATTTCGGTAAACTTATCTAAACGTAAACGACAAAATTCGAAAAACTGTGGGTACCTATGGATGAACGCTGTTTTTAACCCCTGACGAAAAAAGAGGGGTTTTATAAGTTTGACGTGTCTGTGTATCTTTATGTCTGTCTGTGGCATCGTAGCTCTCAGACGGAGGAACCGATTTTGATCTAGTTTTTTATTTGCATGAAGGTGACTTAATTGAGTGTGTTCTTAGCTAATGTATATCAAACTGTCGGGGGTTTTTAAATTTTAATTTAAGATCATTTAAATCTTATCCCCATTTTACTAAATACGTCAGTGAAAACCGCATGCAAATCGATTTAGCCGATTTAGATATTACCCTGAACAAACGCACATACACACAAACAGACGAAAATTCTAAAAATAATTGCTATGGTCTCTTTTGCGTTGACAAATACCGCTCGTGATAGATTTTCTCAAATATCTTCCATGTAGGTACAGACATATCGATCAGTTACCGTTTCATTGGAAATATTGTAATGGATGATTTGGGATTTAGACTTCAAAAATACTACTACTGAATGTCCTCGCTTTGCTTCCGTAAACCTTTCGGTAAGCCCTCACTCAATAAATGTAAGTATGGGTGAAATTGACATAACGTAATTTATTTATTTGTAAACCGTTTGAAATAAACCAACCACTAAATGTTAAACAAAGCTCACTACAATACGTATGTATTGTAAGTTATAAGGGAGTGGAAACCGCAGGTAAATCTGTTATGTCGTTCCTAAGAGTAGTCAGAACAAATAGACGAAAACTACTTTTTATATAATCTATTACGTCTAATTAATACCCCTAGTAAAAGTTTTACTTAAATATCTTCCAGTTGCAATTTCATTACCATGATTGGATATGAATTCCAAATCATTATCTATGCAGCATTAGACACTATAATATTATGACCTTTTTTCTGCCTGTTGCTGTTATTAATATCGAGCAAAAAACGGCTAAAATCAAGCGCCAAAGCACCCTGTCAGACGCTCTTCAGAATAATGAACAAATATAATAAACATGTTAAATCAATGAGTTCACTTGGAAAGTCAGCGCCCACGGGTTAGACACGAACTTAACCGAACGATGCACGAAAATTCACCAACGCAGAGTTTCGGTTTGGCCGAAAGTTTCGGCCAAATTTTTCCAAAACCGAAACCGAAACCGAAACTAGATTTTTTGGCCGAAACTGGCCGAAACCGAAACCGAAACCGAACCTTCGGTCGGTCTCTAATTATTACCAGGTTGAGTTGGTCGAAAATATTTATCCAATGTCACGTGATCTGTCTTATGAATTTCTTCAAAATTGGAGTCCCTTTGTTTAATTAAAGTTCTTGGTTTAATCACTTCCACAGAGTATACAGATTATCTTTTAAAACGAGTTTGATCAGCGTTATCTATAGTTGAGTCCCGAATCAATGTTTATAGTTTAGCTCAAGCCTCAAGTTTAACAAGTATCGTTTCACTACTCTACAGCTAGATGGCGTTGTATTTGTTTAATCACAGGACAATCAGGACATGTAGGTATATTTTAGATGTAATGTCCTATAGTATACTAGATTCAGCCACGGCGTGACCGCACATGAGACAGGGAATGTAAGTGTCTTCGAGGTTATTTTAAAACAAGGTAAAACTAAGGGGATCTAAGGTAATCGCGTTCGGGGTTGGGAGGGGGGGTTAAGAGGGAGCCCACAACTACAATTTTTACGTCCAGGAGAGGTATAGTTTTCGAGTTATGATTTTTTTTGTAAAATCATAATACCTACATAGGAAAAAACCATGTAAACCATGACGTTTTCGGGGTTCTCAGGGGAGGAGGATGGAAGGAGAGGGGGGGGGGGAGGATGTTCTATGAAGGAGCCCCCCACTATTATATCAATAGAATGAAATGTTTGAAATATTCAAAATTGTTTGTTTACTATCACTGTTTGAAAGTCAAAATACCCTGTTGCTTCAACAAAGCTCTACCGTGAGTGGACCCGGGGAAAGCAGTAGCAAGAAATTACCGAGGTGGTTTTCTTGCAGTTACAGATAGCACTTCTTACCAACTTCTATGTCTATATTAAAGTCATTTCCAAGCAGTCTTAATGTCTTTCAATCATAGACTTAAATATATTTATGTCTATGCTTTCAATATTTAATACGCAAATTTTTCGGTTTGGTCGCGTCGGACGCATTTTGTCACGAAAGAAAGAGATTGATCCACCTTGTATTATCCATTTATCTCCCATCCCAGTATATTCGGGGTCGCCTGGTCATGTTTTATATTAAAAACAAATGCAGAGGAAAACTTACAGTCTTTCATGATTCTGCTAGTCTGAAATATTCAATAAATTTTAGGCGTGTGCAATCCTATGCTATCCTGCACTACCTACTCTTATGATT
The DNA here is from genome assembly GCA_911387775.1 of Thymelicus sylvestris. Lineage (NCBI taxonomy): Eukaryota > Metazoa > Arthropoda > Insecta > Lepidoptera > Hesperiidae > Thymelicus > Thymelicus sylvestris. The sequence goes on from OU426895.1 coordinate 9,166,270, forward strand.
CTTTGTGAAGCTGTTGACATAGGCATACACAGTCACAATAATTAATTAACGAATAAAAAACAATAACGACCCGAGAATAAAGACAATATAGATACACTGTCATATTAATATCTGCCCCTACCAGAAATCAAGCTACCTTTGGTTTGTGAGCAGGGTCCACAACTCACAACTAATTAAACCACAGGTGATACGCAACGATGAAGATCAATATTAATTGTACTTCGTTCGTGACCCAAAATTTGGCATTATACTCGTAATGTCATACGCGAAGGACATAATCAGATAGACGATATACCGAATTGTACAAAAGGTAAATTGAGTCGCAACCATTGTTCACCGATTATTTCTGTTGAGTTTACATTTGAGAGACAATGAATGATTTTGTTTCAAAACGATGTGGCTTACAGACTTCATCGCATTGTCTTTTTGTGGGTTCTCTATCACAAGTGCTGAATGTGATGTTTTGTTAAAAAATTTACATAAGTATCTACCTATATACTTGTTTCATGGTTTCTTGTTATCAGTAATGAAACCAACGTATAGCAAGTCACAACTGTTATCGGAGTTACACAGTTTCAATATTTGTTGCGTATTTCTTGCTAAATCTGTGTAATTAAATATAAAAAAATCACATTTATAGTGCCCTAAAATAAAATAAATAAAATAAATATTTTAAAAATACCATGTGATAAATATTTAAAATGTGTTTATTCGCTATCCAAAATGGGTTAAATAATCGAACTTTTAAGAAACTTTTTTTTCTTGTGCTATGTTTATTTTTATTACTTTTTTACGAAATATTAGTGTATAGTGCTTCTAGTTCATTTGATAATAACTTTCGTCATGAAAGTGAATTTATTAATAGTGGAGAGTTATCGCAAAACAATATCGTAAATCTTTATTATAATTCGCGACAGGTAAGTCAGATTTGATTTAAAAAATAAAAATATGTTTTGTTTTTATTATAAATCATCTAATATGTACGAGTATATTATAATATCATTATCTTACAGTGTTAACTACATCAAGTAGCGTAGCGGTATTAATTTTTGCGGTGTCACTTAAAAAAAATAGTAAAATATTATAGTATAATCTATAGTGTCCGACCGAAGGTGCAATTCTGGCCGAAGCCGAAGCCGAAGCCGATTAATCGGTATTTAGTCTACTCGATAAGTTCAAAATGGTTGAAATTAAAGATACTGCTCTTAAAAATACGTGCGATAGCTCATTCTGTTCGAAATGATGTCTAGAAAAATGTTTCGGAAGCGTTTACCAGCACGTAAAAAATTGCAAAAGTTATTGACAAAATAAAGTTGAAAAAAAAAAGTATTTTGTTTTTGGTAATCACTCCGAAACTATTAATATTTAAGAAATTTTAAAACAAGATTCTTAAAGTAGAGGAAATTTCCAAACAATGACTCGCGACTCTCGGAACTCTATCTCCATTATTTATAGCTTTAATTTAACGCTGAAAATGTGTCTCCACGCTGCATTTTTAGGTTGCGCGTGCGGCGTCAAAACCGAGTTCATCACACTCAATAATTTTTTAAGGTATTAATTATTAATTTAAAAAAATAAAAAAAATATGGTGTATTCGAAACACTTCAAAGAATTTGCTCCCGTAGGAAATTTTGCTTAAAGTTAATTTTTCAACAAGTTAGACGATTGTTAATTAACTAAATTTTCTCGAACTTCCATTTTCATTGTACATTAAAAAAAATGTTTAAGTAATTGTCCTATAAATTTTTCGCTTCGTGGAGCCCTTCTTATATACATGCTTAACGAGATCACGTCATAAAAGTTTAAAAAGTTTTAATACTTTGTGTATAATAATTTTATAACTTGAACAAAAAATGAAAAATCCAAATAATATTGTTGAAAATATTTTTTTCTCAATTTATTATTACATAATCGTTTTGGCATTCATAAAAGACATTTAATGACTTGAAAAAAAAAATTCCCTCATTTTTTTATAATTTTTTTTTATAAACAAATAGACTATTTCAATGCTTTCAAGAAAAAATTTCTTAATATCTTATTCTTTACAAAACATTATGATTTTTGAAAAAAAAAATTTTTTCTTAATAATGATATTTAATTGTTTATAATTGTTTTTTAATATTTCTATTGTTTGAATAATTAGTTAATAATTTTTTTTTTCTTAAAAATTATAATTAACCATCTTTAATAGAAATGTGAAAAAATATTTTTTTTATCAACAATTTCATTGTTTTTTAACTTAACAATTTTTTATAAACAAATTCTCAACTTTTTTATATATTTTTTCTGAAACACCTAAAAATAAAAAAACAACGATGTATAACAAAGTACAGATAAAAACATTTTTCAATTTTTTAATTTCGATTCGATAAAAAAACGAAAAAATTGTTTGTTCAACTTATAAAATTATTATACACAAAGTATTAAAACTTTTTAAACTTTTATGACGTGATCTCGTTAAGCATGTATATAAGAAGGGCTCCACGAAGCGAAAAATTTATAGGACAATTACTTAAACATTTTTTTTAATGTACAATGAAAATGGAAGTTCGAGAAAATTTAGTTAATTAACAATCGTCTAACTTGTTGAAAAATTAACTTTAAGCAAAATTTCCTACGGGAGCAAATTCTTTGAAGTGTTTGGAATACACCATATTTTTTTTATTTTTTTAAATTAATAATTAATACCTTAAAAAATTATTGAGTGTGACGAACTCTGTTTTGACGCCGCACGCGCAACCTAAAAATGCAGCGTGGAGACCCATTTTCAGCGTTAAATTAAAGTTATAAATAATGGAGATAGAGTTCCGAGAGTCGCGAGTCATTGTTTGGAAATTTCCTCTACTTTAAGAATCTTGTTTTAAAATTTCTTAAATATTAATAGTTTCGGAGTGATTACCAAAAACAAAATACTTTTTTTTTTCAACTTTATTTTGTCAATAACTTTTGCAATTTTTTACGTGCTGGTAAACGCTTCCGAAACATTTTTCTAGACATCATTCCGAACAGAATGAGCTATCGCACGTATTTTTAAGAGCAGTATCTCTAATTTCAACCATTTTGAACTTATCGAGTAGACTAATTCACCAAAACCTTCGGCCGAAGCCGAAGCCGAAGCCGAAGGTGTCATTGACCTTGAGAAATACGATAGTTACTTTGATCTCAGAATATACTAGATACATATTGTGAGAGCTTTAGAGATTTAGCCCAATAACGAGCCGAGTGACCAACATATACCTACAAGTAGGTAATAAAATATTGTCAAAAATAAAAGTTTCAAATATACAATGTTAATTAAATATTTATTTACTTAAAGTAATTTCAACAAAAATAATCAAATAATCAGTCAATCAAATTATCAGACGAACACAAAATATTTCTATAAAATAATTGAGCAAAGTTTCTGGGGGCACGGCAGTGCCCCCGCCAAGTCGAGCAAAAAAGCGGCACGGCCGTACCATCCTTTTCTCGAAGCAATTCAGGCCATTTTCGACCTCCTATAACTTCCTTGTGGATAAAGCTAGAAGTCTGAATTTTCAGCTACCAAGCAGTCATGGTATAAACACACTATATTTCAAATTTCATTCAATTTGATTCAGTAGTTTTAGAATTATAACTAGTCAAAGTTGCTTAATTTCGTCACTCACTGACTGACTGACCGATCATCAAAACTCTAAGGCACTTCTAGCAGACATAGAAGCTTCAAATTTGGAACACAATTAGTGTTTAGTGTATAGATCAAGGAAAAACTAAAATATTTTGCAATTTCGCTCCAGTTTTCTAGATATATCAACTGCATAAATAACTTTGTAATCCTATATAAAGGTATAGGATTACAAAGTTACATTTGCAGTTAATGAATCACTGTACCTGTATAACAAAGTTACATTTGCAGTGAATGAATCAGTGTACATGTATATAATATGTGTAGATAGGTACCTAGATATAATGGAATAATAGGTGTAGATAGGTACCTAGATATAATTATGTTCAAAGATAACTTGTAAAAGGAAAAAAAGTAGGACTATCTACAAAAAGAAATGAGATGCCATCAAAAACATAACTTGTAAAAAAACCCAAGTCTCGCAACTCAGTTCTTCTACCGTAAAAACTTGTGAGATCCATGTAATACCAAGTCGGTTAATTTATTCAGTTCCTACTTAAGGTTCCTTCTGTCTTAAGTTATTACGTAATTAGCTAACCTAACAAGTAACAACATCTTATAGTGACCATATCAATATTGAAAATCTTTTATGTTTTAAATAAATAGATTGACTTGGCAATCGCACTAAACAAATATGTAGGTAGATATTACTTGTGAGATACATTGTGTTTTCATGCGATGGTCAAGTCGATCTATTTATTTAAAACATAAAAGATTTTCAATATTGATATGGTCACTATAAGATGTTGTTACTTGTTAGGTTAGCTAATTACGTAATAACTTAAGACAGAAGGAACCTTAAGTAGGAACTGAATAAATTAACCGACTTGGTATTACATGGATCTCACAAGTTTTTACGGTAGAAGAACTGAGTTGCGAGACTTGGGTTTTTTTACAAATTATGTTTTTGATGGCATAACGCTTTTTCAATATCTATTTTTTACATATAATTTTTTGGAATTTTTGAGAAAATTAAATACTTATAAGTAATTTCTTAGGATAATTAAGTTAAACTTGTTTTGACTCGTTTAGTTTACTAACTGCGATTCGTTTGGGCCGGTGCGGCGGCGCGGCGAAACTCTACTGCTCTGCACACTCTCCATCTCGCTCTAGCATCGTTCAGTAAATTTCAATATTTGACAACTAGCAAACCTTCGGCTTCGGCCAAACCTTCGGCAAATTTTTGGCCGAAGCCGAAGATTTGGCCGAAGGTGCTTTTTTGGCCGAAGGTGGCCGAAGCCGAAGCCGAAGCCGAAGCTTCGGTCGGACACTAATAATCTACGACTTCATTTTAATGGCCATGCGAATAGGTAGGTATATGGGAGAGATATAATTTGTGATACAAAGCAAGTATAATGAGCAGTAGAAAAATAATGCTAATAATGCTAAAAATAAATAACGCTTCTCGTTCATAGTCCCACACGAGGATTCCCTGTGTCGTGGGTGCCATGGACAACACACTAGACAAGGACATTCACACCCAAACCGAGAACAGAAATTCAAACTCATCATTCAAATTTCCGCCTCGCTGGGAATCGAACCCAGGGCCCTGGGTGCGGCGATCCGGCATGGTAACCATTGCGCCACACGGGTCGTCAAACGGGGTGTCATGAAGTAACATTGGATATACAGTTTGTTATTTATGTACTTTATTTACATACTTTTTCTTGTTTTCTTTCAGTCTTGGTCGACATCGAATTTGGGATCAATATTATTCAAAAATATACATAGAGAGACGTTTATAAGTCAGGACAGAGTTAACAAAACATTTATTATTTTAATATGGAAACATTGGGCTTGGCTACAAGCACGACATGTCCATGGCTTCAATAGTCTTAAGTATGTTCTACCCACAGATTTTTCAAACTTAATATGATAAACGGGTTAAAAAAAAACTGGAACAAGTTACAAGTTAATAGCGTAACTACCTACTACTTTTAAAAAAATGCGTGTGTGTAGCTTTATTTTATTCCCCAAAATAGGATTCCCTGTGTCGTGGGTGCCATGGACAACACACATAGACAAGAACAAACACAGACCAAAAACAGTAATTTACATTCATCATTAAAATTTCCGTCTCGCTGGGAAATTGGAAATCGAACCCAGAACCCTTGGGGCGGTCCAGCGAGGTAGCCTTACACTACATGCAGTTAAGTAAATGTTTTTAATAAACTGGGCTGGTTGGACTGGAGTCAGGACACTCAGGACTACCGTCTCTAATGGGAATTTCGAAGATACTGGTGGTTTATTTTAAAATAGGTAAATTAATTATTTTGAAAATAATACATTTAATTACGATTACCTACAGCTTACACCTACTGAGCAACCATGACATCATTATTTATCAGTTAATCTGTAGTGTGTCTAGGTAGAAGATACCCAGATAGTACCTATGTTTTAGTGCTAATTTTTATTTGTGTGTTTAACTACTGATTATTTAATTAATTGACAGAATAATTAAGCCATAGATTCAGCCAAACATAACAATTTACAAATATGTGAACGGTATATTTCACAGGGAAATTGATCCATTAAATGGATGCAGTGTCAGAAATTGTATATTTACGGGAAACAATACTCTATTGGAGAGCGCTGATGCTGTAGTGATTCATATTCAGAAAGGGGTATTCCCCAGAGCAAAGAGGAACCGAGGACAAAGATGGATATTCTTAAACGATGAATCGGCTTTTAATGCCTTCTCGATGTCTAAACACAAACCAAAGTTATCATCGTTGGCAAATTTATTCAATTGGTCTATGACTTACAGGTGAGTCAAATGATTAATTTTATATTAATTTAATAATTATTGCAAATCGCATTTAAACTTAAATTAATAAAGTTTAGGATTTTCATACAAAAATATATGTATGTACTTATTATATTCTGATGGAGTAAAGCTTAATTTTTAGTAGGGTTCAAAAGTACCTACCTACCTATACATTTCAAGACAAAAGACTATGCTTTTTCCACCCCATACAAACTTTTAATCCCTATATTACACCATTTTTGGAAATTAGGCGGCCTTCAAAAACAATTAACCCTCAAAAATCGCTTCTTTCATCTCCGCGTTGATGAATAACGCGAAAATAATTTGTAATCCATCCTCTTTGTGTATAACATTAGTAGGTATTATTTCTAGCTCAAAAATGTTCTTTAACAGCCCTCGTAATATGCAATATTTCTGTTGTTTCAGAAGTGATGCAGACATTCCAGTACCTTACGGCCGTACTGTACCCTTAGCGGAGGCAAAGAGTATGCCAGTGATACCGTACTGGTCCAGCAAGCAGAGGGACGTTCCTGCTGCTATACTTATTTCCAACTGTGTAGTTTCCTATCGAATGCGCTATTTAAATGAACTGAAACAACACATTGAAGTGGACATGCATGGGATGTGCTCTGAAAGCAACAAGACAAGGTATGATGATATTATTGTTTGGCTTCATTCCAATGATCTACTACAATATAAGGCGTCTGTCTCTCCTGAGGAGGCCGAGAGCATCATCACACTGCTTCAATGCGGAAGGTTGAGAGGTCAGTGGCAATCAGAGCCAACTCATGGCCTCATGTGTCCTCCGAAATATAGATGCCCAAAAGTTAGTGTCATTAGAATCACTTCACGGTCATCCACTAACGTACTGCACCCGAAGTAACTCGCTTAGAATCGATAACAAACCTTTTTAGCCACATGCCGACTCAATAATAAGTAGGTACGTCACTGTATAGGGATCCGCTATTAATTGCAGTCCCTCTAAAATTTAAGAAATTAATTATGGAAATAAATATTAAGTATGTAATAAAAAAATCATTAAAATTCAATCATTAAAACTACCATTGTCAAACTACATCATTATAAAGGTCGTTTAAATAATATCTATAATATCACTATGGTATATACATATACATATATCATCACATCACATGCTGATATTTTAAAATACTTAATGATCTTTGTAAAATAAAATTTCAAAGTAACAGCTATTTATTATCGAAACATAATGTAAGACAGTATCCTAATACAACAAAGAAATGAATCGTGATTCATGTCACGCAGGTACAGTCCCCTGCAAAGAAAAGTGACTCATCTCTTAATAAACACAGTAAAGATGGGTTACTGTGCAGTCACCTGCAGAGAAAAGTAACCCATCTTTTACTGTGTGGAGTTGGGTTACTTTTCTTTGCAGGGGACTGTACCTACTCATATTTCTTTCGGTAAAAGACTGAAACATCGTTATTTGCTATTAAAACAACGTAAATCCATAGACGTAAATCCACGTGTCCATTTATTAAGCAATGTATTGTAACAATTGTATTACCTGTTCAAGGAACAATTGTTATTAAAAGTAGTGGTTGTCGTGGTCGGTAGTTGGTTGTGTTGTGTGACAACTACCAATAGTTTCTTGTGCACGAAAAGCAGAGAGTCTGTTAGATAGCAGTCGTAGCGTTAAACCTTTTGTTCTGATGGAAATGATTCTATTATTATAAAAAACATTGTTTTTCTTTCCAGTTGCCCAGGTCACTTCAGGTCTAAATGCGAAATAATGGGTCGGTACTTATTCTACTTGGTGTTTGAAAATTCAAAGTGTAAAGAATATCTGACTGAAAAGTCATTTTACCACGCGTATAGCAAGGGCGCAATTCCGGTCTTCTTGGGTCCTTCTTTAGAAGACTGTGAAAGATTATTGCCACCAAACTCATATTTGCACGTTGAAAATTTTGATACTCCTTTGGATCTTGCAAATGAAATGATCAACATAAGAGACGATCTTCAAAGACTACTTTCCTTCCATCAATGGAGGAAAGATTTTGAGGTTGTCAACGAACATGGATATTTCGGATCAAAGTCTTTACATTTCTGCCGAGTTTGCGAAGCACTTAATTACAATGACGAAAAAGAAAAAGTATACAGCGAAGAAGATCTTAAGAATTTCTTAGATCCATTAAAGACGTGTCGTTGAAGACTGTTAGCCTAGAAAATACCAAAGAGTAGTAAATACGTATCAAGTCAACGGTAACAACTACTTACCTAAAATGAAAGGAAACTATGTAAAAACAAAGTGTAAGTTTCAAGAGACAATGAGGAAATATCTTTTGTCCAACATTTAGCAGTCTGCAAATCATGTCCAAAAGTTTTGAACGTTCCTGAGAGGGAGTCTTCGTGAGAAATATAAATTCACTGTTCATTGAGTAATAAATTTTGTCGTATTATTATTCAAGAAAGAGCCTTCTCCTTGAAATATGATACAAGTTTGTTTTTACAATACCCGAGGTGGGTTGTAAAAGGGTGGTTGTGGTGTACCTACTAATGTTTCTAAGTTTTAATGGTAGATTAAATGGAAACAGCCAGTATTCATGAACCAAATAATGATTAAGACCTTGTACTTTAGCACTTAAGTAGATAGTGAATAACAATAAAAAAAAACTATTGGGATTTATTTATTTTATCACTTTAAATTAAGTCTCAAATTCAGCACGCTACTTTATTCATGGAAAATGAATAAAATAATTATGTTATCAGTTGTTTTATCATGACGTAACATATAGTTTGTTCTTCTTGATAATATTCTCAAAATGTGTGATATTTGCCGATTCATAGTTAGTTAGTGAGAGGCGCAATTTGCATTCCAACAAAGTTCATAGATGCATAAACAAGATAAAATACACAAAAAAATTTCGCACAAAAAGAAATAAAATACAATTAAATTTCATTATTGTCACCTTTCATTAATATTGCACAGCGACAACTTTATGACACGCGTCGTAATGTACTACATAATAACAAACACTTTTCGAAAGTAAAACTACGGCATCGCTTCATTAAACGTTGGGTGAGATCTGTAAAGCGTACTCTTACACTTTGCTCTTTAAAATGTAACTAATTATCAGAACAAACATAATGGAACAAATATTAACATTTTCGGCAATTCATAATAAAAATATAGTATGGACAACCCGTGTGGCGCAATGGTTACCATACCGGATCGCCACGCCAATGGTCCTGGGTTCGATTCCCACCGAGGCGGAAACTTGAATGATGAGTTTGAGTTTATGTTCTCCGTCTGGTTGTGAATGTCCTTGTCTAGTGTGTTATCCATGGCACCCACGACACAGGGAATCCTAGTAATCCTATGACTTATGAGTATGAAGCGTTATTTATTTATTATATTCTATACCTATCCATAATTCACAAGTCATTTGTCTATCAACTGTAAAAAATCACAACATTAAGGTGTTTAGAGTATGATTACTTTTCACTATTTACTTTGCCATTAACTTATCCTGAGATTATTATTAGCTAGATTATGAAAAACGACCATTACTCGGTTTAAAACCAACCGTATCATATTATAGTTATGATAGATAGACCGATCGTATCAGGATTGCGTATCACCACAGCAGAAATCATAGTACTTGAAATGATCACTGTAAATGTAATAAAATCGTGATGAGTGTGGGTAGTCTTTATTTACGTATGTTTGTTAGAAATAATAATAGTTTTGTACAAAATTTTCTTCAGCATAAGCGTGCAAAAAATAAAAATAAATAAATTAGATAAGTCATACGATTACAACATTGACGTATAAGTCACAAGTTCTTTTAATTTAAAAAGACTGAGAGAACTTTCTCGGGTATTCCGTTAGCTTGAAGCTCCGGTAATAGTTTTAAGAAACACGTCAGGTCATAAAAGGCTTAAGAGTTCATCTAAATCTTAGCGAACGTATCTAGACGTTTTTATAAAGTCGACTCTTTTTTCTCTCTTCCTTTTCCACGATGATCCATCGTCACTAGCTAAACCCGACCTCGTTTCGCTGTGAAACTACGAAACTAGAATGAAAGTTTAACTTTTATACAGGGTGTCCCGTATCTTATGGATTAACGGAAAGGAGTATCCTTACTTTTGAATTCATTGTACTATGTTCAGAACATTCTATTGGTATCGTTCATGAAAGACTAATGAGAGAAAAAGTATATTTCTGTAGCAATAAGATCGAAAGTGACTTACCCGTCGGATGTTATTGGTAGCTGATATGTGAGAAAAGGAAGAGTGAAGTCACAGTAAAAAGTATGAAATGCTAGATTTTTATAATTTAATTTAGCAGGTAATATAAACATAATTCATTACTTGTAATGAATAATATCTGCCTTGTGAACAGTGAAATTATATCACTAGTCTACTTTTGTAATTTAATACGTCAATTAGTAATGTAATATAATTAAGTCAAGACTTAGGAGTAGAATGATGGATAATGATAATATTATATGTGTTGAATCCTTCGGAATAATATCTGCAATGTAATATACCTAATTAAGTCTTGACTTAATTATATTACATTACTAATTGACGTATTAAATTACAAAAGTAGACTAGTGATATAATTTCACTGTTCACAAGGCAGATATTATTCCGAAGGATTCAACACATATAATATCATTATCCATCATTCTACTCCTAATAGCAGGTAGATAGAAGGGTATTAAAACGCCGTCTTCGGAAACTTCAGGAGAAGTTTTGTTCGTGCGTATTTGTTGGAGCGATTTGCGAAATTGCTCTTATATTCGAGTTTGGAGTACTTGTGGGATACCTGCCCTAAATCGCCTTGTTTTTCAAAGACTGATGCTCAGTTCGCAGACTCTAAGCTTAAGTCTATAACAAGGCGGGGAGGCCAGGGAGTGATCGCTTTTTTATTGTGAAAGCTGCCATACGCATTATCTTGCGATGAATGATCTTGCGATGTTCTGTGTAAAAATAAAGTAAGTACTGACATCGTATACACAACCTTTAACTAAATACCAATTGTCACTATCTATGAGACATGTTATGATTATATTATAAGCATACCTATTATTATATCAACATTCTGAACTAATGGAATAAATCTTATGACAATTTGTTTGATAGGCTGTGTATGCACATTAATACTTTAATCTAGAGAAAAATATAAATATTTAAAATCACTACGTAATCATTTTAAATGTCGATACCATATCATATATTATCAAATGATAAATGTGTGCCTTGTAGGATATGGATTTAAAAGTAAATACTTACATGGTATCAATTAGTGTTTAAGTATACCTAATTGTTTGAACTGTTAGGTACACTTTAACAATCATTTACCATTGGTATTACAATCGATGACCTGTCTGGTTAGTCAAATGAGGATTGAAAGATTTTAGCACTCTTCTTGGCAGCAAAGACTATGTAGCTTCTTTTATGAAAATAGCCGGCAAACAAGCTGCTGAAAGAAGAAAAAGAAAGAAAAAACTGGCTCTCAAGATAATCTAACGATAATTATAATCTCTTTCACCGATACAAATAATAGATATTTAAAAATATATATTTACAAGTAGAGATAGTGTGATGCTGGTTTCACCGCATTACCACGCGAACTCGAATTGGACTGAAACGTTCTAATAATAAGAATAATAAGTTCTAATAAAAAGTAATCCGAACAAAAACAGTTTCACTGTAAAAAAACAGGCCAAGTACACTTCAAAAGATAGTTACAAAAATTATAATTAAGTTTTTACAAAAAATTATGAAATCAAAAAACCCAAGTACATAACCGTTTTAGATATGAAAAAATAAATTTGCTGGTAAAAGTAAAAAAAAATGGTGTACTTGGTGTGCATAATACTTTATAGTGCGCGTTTATTTCAAAATAATCTTAAATTAAAATTTAAAAAAATCCCGGACAGTTTTATTTACACTAAACATAGATAAGAACACTCGATTAAGCCACCTCTCAGACAAAAAAGACGAGATCAAAATCGGTTCATGCGTTTGGGACATACAGATACACAGACACACAGATACACCGATACACAGACACGTCAAACTTGTAACATCCCTCTTTTTGCGTCGGGGGTTAAAAAGTTTAAAAAAATATCTTCCAAATTCAGTGGCGTGTGGTACAGACTACTGTCATACAAGCCGAAAAGCCCAGCTTACTATCATTGCTTTACTTTCATCGCTCTGCAGCTGTTAAATATTAAACGTATGGAATGGAGTGTTCTGTGTTGGATCCCGAGATCCTGGGTTGTACGACACAGCTGGGCTTGCCTTGTTCTGACGGCCTAGGCTTCTAATGTCAAGTCAGATCGAAAATCATAATTATGCACACCAAGTACACCATTTTTTTTTACTTTTACCAGCAAATTTATTTTTTCATATCTAAAACGGTTATGTACTTGGGTTTTTTGATTTCATAATTTTTTGTAAAAACTTAATTATAATTTTTGTAACTATCTTTTGAAGTGTACTTGGCCTGTTTTTTTACAGTGAAACTGTTTTTGTTCGGATTTATTTTTTCATATCTAAAACGGTTATGTACTTGGGTTTTTTGATTTCATAATTTTTTGTAAAAACTTAATTATAATTTTTGTAACTATCTTTTGAAGTGTACTTGGCCTGTTTTTTTACAGTGAAACTGTTTTTGTTCGGATTTCATATCTTTTTGTAAAGTACACTTTTTTTCAAATATTGCACGCCTTGTATGTACCGCGAAGCGGATGAGGTTGTGCTTTAATTACCTACTCTCGATACGTCAAGGCCAAAAATGTTTACGTTTAATATTTAATTTAAACCGGAAAGTAAATCGGAAAAGTATTCGTAGCTTTCATGGTGGGTCGACTATTTGTATAATTATTGAAGAGTCCCTAAAACTAATATAAAAATAAGTTTACATGGTTGGTTATTACATAATATATTTACCCTTACTAACTGAATTTAAAAGTTATTTTGCTTACAAGAACGAGTATTTGGCTATAGTTACATTCGGTATTCAGCTAATTTGATACTATTTAGCCGAATACTAAATATGTCATATCTACCTAGTTAAGAGTGTCGCTTCTGATATGTCACTATTCTTACGACAGAGTTTACTATTCAAAAACCCGGAGAAGTAGATCGCACAAAGAACAAGGGCGAAAAATTATTTTTATTTTTTCTAGCGTCTTAAAACGTCAGTTATACCGAAGCAATTCAATATTTTTTTACGTATTTTAAAATTAATACATGTACCCGTATTACCCACTTAACATTTAACATTTTATGTTTCTGAGTTTAATTTTATTAAAAAATAATTGTTTGTTTTTAACTCCCGATCCAAAAAGAGGGTACAAAATTTTTTGCCACTTTAAAGGGTACGAAATTTTGACTTTCTATCAACTTTTTAAGTGTTTAGTTAGCCATTTCTTGGTTCACTAACTTGGCAACACTGAGTGGTGTTATAACTTAGGCCCGCATAATGCTGATTGAGATATAATATATGGGAGTGCGCTGATTACTTAGAAAAGGGAAACTATATAGAATTGGCATACCTACGAAAAAAACGTGCATACCTATGAAACGAAACATGGCGGTTTAGTTTTTGCTAATATCCACTTTCATATAACTTTGACATTACCATAGTCAAAGTGGGTTTTGTAAAAATACTGCCTTAGTACCTTAGTACACATTTTACACCGTAGTAAAGTGGGGGCCCACCGTAGTAAATTGACGCGCCAATGGGGCTATTTTCGTTACCGAGCGGCTGTCATATTTTATCCGTTGGCTACACGTAGCCGATCGGCTATATTCAGTGTACTGTGAGCCGTGTCCAGTGCTGCCAATATATTTAGTATAAAGGAGATGTTCAAAAAATGTATGGGGGCTGGTACTAAATTTGTACAAAAACAAAACTTCGATGAGGAGAAAGTGAAAATTATTCCGATTGGGACAAGGTTGTGAAAATAAAAAAAAGATCCTCCCCATTGAGGTAATACATAGAGAAGCTATCTCAAACAAAATGTGTGTTCCACCGCCAGCTTGCCCTCCGTTCTCTTTTCAAACTAGAAGCCTCGTTTACACACTTGCCATAGAGTAACTTTGTATATGACACTTGTCGAACCAAGACAAGCAGTCACCGACTCCAAATCTTTACAAGCTCTTACTCCAACTTTATTTAACGTGCAAAAGCGTTTAAACGATTTCAAACGTCCACCATTTCACGTCACCATTGATTCGTGTCAAAAAATCCAACACTTAAAATTGGTCACAAGCGTCGCGTCGGCAAGCTTATTTAGTCCATTAACACGCTAGTGGCTTGCCAAGTTCAAACGCTCCTTATGATTTTTTCATTCAAAATGGCGGGAACATTGCTCAATAATTAACTTAAATTCGTTTTAGTTGATTTAAGTTAAGATTTTGTTTTCTTACTGATGATAAAGTGATAACATTATCTTTTTTGTTTTTTGTCTTGCAATTGTGACACATTCTTATTACGCACGACGGCATTTTTTCAGTTTTTTCGTAAACAATTTTGACATGCGGCCGCATTGAGCGCAGCCGAGTGACAGCTGAGTGACAGAATGAAATGCAGCCGGCCGGCTGCAATGCACACCCCCGAACCCGATGTTCGCGGTGTCCCTTCTATACGCTAGTAATATTCATTCTATGATCCTCCCTTGTTTTTTTATTTGTGTTTGAATTTCAGTAGATAGATAAAAAGCTTGTCACACTGGGCACATTTTTTACTTATGGCAACTTTATCCTGACACTATTGACACTTGACAGTACTGACTGATAGTGGCCGCGTTCCACTAGACGCTCAAAACGCTCACAACGATCAAATTAATATGAGATTTTGATCGTTGTGAGCGTTGTGAGCGTCTAGTGGAACGCGCCCGGCTGCGTTCCAGTAGACGCTCACATCGCTCACAACGATCAAAACGCGTTCCACATGGCGACCACGGTCGTCATGGTCGCGGTGAAAACGTCATTGATGACGTCATTAATTTCGCTCACGGCACGCTCAAAACAACCCACCTCACGGGGTGGGTCGAAGTGCCCGTTCCACTTGGGTGTATGATTGTAACGCTCACAAGCTAGTGGAACAGGAAAAACCGCGGTCGTGAGCGTGATCGTTGTGATCGTCTAGTGGAACGTAGGGAGTGACAATAATGATTTAAGTGATGAATAAATGAAACGATGACATTTTGTTTTGCATTTGATTGATTGATAGTTGACACTGACAGTTACTAATATCAAACCACAGAATACTTAATCACTATGGATCAAACTAGGATGATCTATGTCGTTTCGTTTCTTCATGATTTTGGTTTACAATTAATGTTAATTATTTTATACATGTGTTGAAAACATAATAATATAATAGATTGACCTCAGATATGTTCTAATTCGTGGAAAGTTCGTATGTACCTGTTAGAAACAAAAACATTGCTTTCCATAGACCTTCTAATTATCATGAACATACTTCTTCGATTTTCCAAAATATGGAGGATCAATAAAATATAAGTTTTATAATTTCAAGTAGATTAGAAAATATGCTTTCAAATGAAATATAAATTACGGCTGTACAAATTTCTTCGGAATAAAGTACCACTTTTGAACATCTCCTTTAGCGCTCGGACTAAAAAAAATTTTTTTTTGCCCCTATACTTCGAACCCTAGATGGGGCTAACACGCGCACTCCAGCAAGGCTATTCGAGAAAAAATTATCTGGTAACACTGACTGTAGTTTACTTGCTGTGCAGACTGCCGTCGTGCTCGGTGCTATAGATAGCATAGCTGTTTGGTTGTTTGTTTAGTTTTTAATAATCATTATTTTGATCCAGTAATTATTTGTCAATCATAATTATTATGTTAAGGTAATTATTGCATATAAGCGAGAAAACAGGCAATATTAATAATTAATGGAACATAGCTATTATACAGCGATAAAGTTATGGAAAATTTGTTGTGGTGAGGATAAGTGAATGAAAGATGTTCAAAAAATGTATGGGGGCTGGTACTAAATTTGTACAAAAACAAAACTTCGATGAAGAGAAAGTGAAAATTATTCCGATTGCGACAAGGTTGTGAAAATAAAAAAAAGATCCGCCCTTGTTTTTTTTATTTGTGTTTGAATTTCAGTAAATAGATAAAAAGCTTGCCACACTGGGCACCTTTAACTTCAGGCAACTCTAACCTGACACTACTGAGTACTGACTGACTGACACTTGACAGTACTGACTGATAGTGACATTGAGTGATGATTTTAACGATGACATTTTGTTTTGGTTTTGAATTTTTGATTTCATTTAGAAAATAGTTCAGAATTTCAGGCGACTTAATTTCGTTGTGCTGTATTTTTTACGCTGCCGCGACGCCGTCGCTGCGCTGCCGCCGTGATCAATCCTTTTATAACAACCTCTGCTTGCCTACCGGACTCCGACACTCCGACCGCGACCTTATCTCTCTATACGACAACCTGGCGCTTGCTTACTGGACTTCCCGATCTGTACTATCAAAATCTTTTGAAAAGAAAAGGTATGTAACAACTACAAGTACTTGTAATATGTATCAATTTTAGAAGATTAATATTTGTTTGCACATTTCATCATATTAGTTTAATTGCTTTGGTTTAATACACCTAATACACATGCTCTCGTGCAGCCAAACAAATGTTCCTTCACTAACATTAAACAAATAGGTGTATTATGGGTATACATATCAAGTAAATTCATGTATGAATGTAGTACATGTAAGGAAACAGTATGTCTGCCCATAATAAATGACTTGTGATAAGTTTGCTTCAATCAATACATTGCACTTCTTTCTTGTACAGACTTGATATATTTCAATTTTTAGATATCTACCTTACAATGGCTGTATGTATTAATACAGTGAAGCCTATTAAGTATGTCATATAGATCACATGTTTTATTGTTTCAGATTTCTGATAATGATCAGTTGTGCCAAGAGTGTGTGAACCTGGTAATTCAAGAAGCCAGCAACCGCATTGAAGATCCTCATTGTACATCAAACAAACCACTAGAAAGAAAATATTTAGAAAATCAAATATTTCCACGGCAGGAATATATACTCATATTGTTGGATTTAGATGCAGACATCAATGATTGGAGTCAACGAATTACTCAATATTACTGTAATTGTATAGTAAAAATGCGTACAGTAGGGAGCTGTGCACACATAATGACCATTATATGGAATTTGGGATGGGCTCGGCATCAAAATAATATTCTACCACCAGCAAGGTTTCTAGATGGCATTTGTGTGAGAGATGTGGAAAATGAAGTTCAATAAAATGTAAATTTTCATAAAGTCTTATTATTTCCTATTCTCCATGCACACAATTTATTTAAGTATGATATCAGCTTTCCATTATTAAAACGTGATACCTACAAAATCTGTTTACGGTGGCTTTCTATGCAATGGGTAATAAAATACTATTGTGTCTAGGTTATGATGACCTTAAAATCCTAAGACCTGTTATTAGTCATCATTATAGTCTTCATTCCGAATTATGTAGAAAGAGATTTAATCCAGGCTAGAGCGAGCTACGAGCAATCGGCGGTTCACGCCTGCGATTCTCGAGGAAACTGAAGCAAATCCTGGTCGTAATTGCTTGTTATAATAATGTAATCCCTTAGACAGTTACTAATATCAAACAGATCAAACCACAGTACTTAATCACTATGGATCAAACTAGGATGATCTATGTTGTTTCGTTTCTTCATGATTTTGGTTTATTGGTTTACAATTAATGTTATTTATTTAATACATTTATAGTTACGTGTTGAAAACATAATAATATAATAAATGGACCTCAGATATGTTTGTAATTCGTGAAAAGGACGTATGTACCTGTTAGAAAAAAAACATTGCTTTCCATAGACCTTCTAAATTATCACGAACATACTTCATCGATTTTCCAAAATATGGAGGATCAATAAAATATAAGTTTTAAAATTTCAAGCAGATTAGAAAATATGCTTTCAAATGAAATATAAATTACGGCTGTACAAATTTCTTTGGAATAAAGTACCACTTGAACATCTCTTTTATTATTTATTTAAGAAGTTTACGATTAGTGTTGTATTTATTTAATAGGATTAATATGTTTAGGCACGGTGATCTTTGGCTGTAAATACTTATTCACGATAAACAACAAATGGACTAATCATGTCTATTTTGAAAAATGTAGGTTTTTATGTTATAATATTACAATATGAGGAAGTGTACAAAGTAAGAAATGTTATGTTCCTAGTATTTATTCATATTTTTATATTGAAGATACAAATCAAGATAAATGGCAGAGTATCAAACTTGTTTGACCTCTCAATGGATGGATGGATGGATTAACAAAGCAACATGGATTTGAGAAAATAGGTCAGAATAAGGCCACTACAAATATAATCATTAATTTATATTACAGTGAATGAAATTTGAATTCTGTGACCTGTGTGTAATTTACTCATTGGTTTTCTATTGAGATTGCAATTGAAGGTACATTATGTGGGAGAAATAAAACTTTAAAAGACAGATTGTGGTAGGGATGTTCGATCCAGGTGCTTTGTATCGATACTCTGGATCGATACGGATCGTATCGCAGTGTATCGATCCAGGTATCGATCCAAGTGATTTGATACGATACTGTGGATCGATCCAGTATCGAATGAATTTTTTTTTTGTAATAGAAATAGCCGGCAAACGCGCTGACGATCCATCCACCTGTAAGTGGTTATCGTCGCCCATGGATATCAGCAACACCAAAGGCATCACTGATGCGTTACCGGCCAAGAAAGAGAGAAGAAACCTACACGTGTAATTTAATATAATACGTTGTTTTGTATCAATCCGGAATCGATTTTTTTTTTTATATCGTTATATAGACTATCGACAAGCTTAATTCAATAAAGATAGATTTCTAAATAAAGATATTATATCATTAAGCCAATATTAAGGTCAATCGTTTTAAATTAAATTTTATTATTAGATTTAATTTTATTCAAAATATTGTATAATTCAATATTGAAAAAGTTACTTAAGGTTTTTAAAACAATGTGGTATGCAGTAGGAATATCACCTAAAAAAAACGTGTGGCACTTGGGACTGCCGCAGTAAAGCTATTGCATAGCATTTGTTGCGAAATAAAACCTGACACTCCCCACTTGCAAAGCTGGGGTATTAAATATCTCATCGGATTTGTTCACCTAGTAGCAATTAATTAAAGCGAGTACTAGGCGTACAGAAGTCTTCGAGAATGCGACATCAGTGATACTGTAAAAATCATAGTATGTGGCTGTCTTATTTACTCTTCGGTATTTAGCATAGGCACAACAGGGATATTTATATTACGATCATGCACATTAAGTTATTATTGCTATTTCTCTTGTCATGCCAATTAATATGCGGATGAGCGACAGGGATATAATAAATCTATCACTGTCGCTCTGACAAGTTGTCTGAGCGGTAGTGATGAATTTGTTCTATCACTGTCGCTCTTCCGCATATTGATTGGCATGACGGGAGAAATGGCAATAAAAGCTTAATGTGTATGATCGTGATATGGACGTCCCTGTTGTGCCTATGATAAATACCGAAGAGTGTGTAAGATAGCACATACTGTGGCACGTGCGGTGTCACTGATGTCGCATCATCGAAGACTTCTGTGCGCCTAGTACTCGCTTTAATTAATTGCTACTAATGGTGAACAAATCCGATGAGAAATTCCCCAGCTTTGTTTTGGCACACTTGCTTGCATGTTTTTGCTATCCTAGTACTGACAGCAAGTGGGCGGTGTCACCTTTTATTTCGTTACGGAATTTCTTGATTCGGTCGCCGCGCTCAAGCCCGCGATAAAAGCTATGCAATAGCATAATAATAATATCTCACTTTATAACAACAGCTTACAGTGCTATTGGCTAACGAGAAAAGCCATTCGGAGGGCACTGAAGTTCTTACCACTGATAAATATCGTAGGGTTATGTCGCAGAGATTCCCCAAATAACTTTTTTCGCTGACCAATACTTTAATGGATCAGACTTTCTATCCAACAAAGATTCAGTTGCTTAAAATATGTGTGGAGGCCTTCTTGTTCGTGTAATATGATGCGCCAACAACTGATCTAAAGAAATCTACCTTCATTCCATAATAATCTTGATCCGATCCGATCCACCCTGCATGTGTATCGATCCGCCAGTGGATCGAATGCCATTGTATCGATACAAATATCGAGCGGATCGTATGCCATTGTATCGATCCACACAAGTATCGATCCGGATCGAACATCCCTAGATTGTGGTTTTCTTGATAATTTTATTTTAGGAGGCATATTATGTTGAATATGAAATTAATAATTCATTACAGCATAATTATGTTATTTTCGTTTAAAGAGTGAAAATAAATAAGAGTGTATATAAATAAAATGTTGAACAGTAAATAATTTTTAATATAATATTTTTGTAATTCTTCTCCGGAACACAGTAATCAGCTGGATGTCAATAGTCTTAGTTGTAATTCAATCTCCCCATTTTGTTATTGTATTCTTCTTATATTTTGTTCTTCCAACACGTTTCCTTTAATAAAAAAAATATAACAATTGTGTTAAGCAGTAGCTATATTAAAATCTTTTAAAACAAGGATTAAATATATTTGTAAAACATAATACATAAATATCCATTCTTTATTTATTACATAATATGATGCCTTTCCTATCTATATTAAAACAAAGCAGGCTCATATCATTTTGGCACATTACAATGGCTTATAGTGAAGTCCTATCAATACATATTCTTGCTGGGTAGGTACCTATATTGGCTTGGCAAGAAATCTAAAACATTAAAAACATAGATATAATTTATGATTTTAAAAGTGTAGGTAAAAGGTAGGTAGTCCAAGTAGGTACCTACATATAATGTTAACTGCACTTCTAGATACTGCTTGCCTCGCAGCTGGGTATTCAGTTTATTATCAAAACATATAATTATTTAACAAATATTTTCCTTGATCCTTGAGAGCTCCTATGCAAACTATATTATCACCTTTGGTAATATTATGTTGCATAATAAAATAATCCATTGAGTACATACTTGTAGACAATTTTAAATAAACTTTTAATTAAATTTTAATTAAGTAGGTACCTAATGTAAAAATGTACCTTTTATTTCCAAGAGTCCAAGTCAAGACACAATATTAGGTTTATAGAGTTTCTTGCAAGTAGTTTAATTTAATTATAGTCTTTAAAAAATATCTCCATAAACTTTGTGACATTCGCCATTGGATTAGTGTTTAAGTACTCTGTGACTGTGATTGCGTAGCGTAGTGTTTATTTATGTAGGTATTAGGTACCGTATTAATTTCGGGCGTAAGACCACAACGAATCCGAACAAAACTCAAAAGCGCATGTATGTATGTTTTAGGCGGCTTAGGTATACATAATAAAATTAAGAAGAGGTTAAATCAGGACTGACAATATTAATGTAATTTTTGAAATTTTTATACCTATTTAGTAGATCTGCCCGTCATGCTTGTTTTTAACTGTTGGCGTTTGTATTTGTATTTTTATTTTCTGTTCTCTAATTTTTCTAAATCACTGATAAAATCACAAATAAAACAAACAAAATAACAAAATTTTTAAACTCCAATTCCAATATTTCCAATGCTACCAACATTACTTACTGAGGCGTCGACATGGATATAATAGTATAACTGGACTACTGACTTCGAACTTCGAAGGGTCTGAAGACGTGATGTCACAATTCAATGAACATCTAATCTATATATAAATCAATTTTTTCTTACAATAAGTTAATCCTTGACCACGATCCCAATTTCTGTGCGTTATGAGAGGTAGTTTAAACCTTCCCTGAAGTTCCACAAATATTTCAAGATCAAAATTAGCCAAATTGGTCCAGCCATTCCTGAGTTTTAGAGAGACAAACGAACAGCAATTGGCTATTTGACAGTTATCACAGTAAAATATGAAATGTGTTAAATATAGTTGCTTAATGGTTAACAATAAATAGACAATACGTTTCTTGCATTTTATAAATTGTAAATATTTTTACTTTTGAAAAATAGATTTGAGTTTTTTTACCTGTGGATACGAGAACCGAAACGCGGGCGGCCATGATTGAGCATGTTATGACGTCACAATTCAAAAAATAAACCGTCGTGTACTACTAACTATATCGTGTGCACTGTACAATTTACTGAGAAAATTAATAAGATATATTTTGATTTCTGCTTTTGAGAGGTTTTGTAAAATGGAGTCAGGCTATACAAAAGCTGACAGTGCGAATTTGCCTCAAGTTGATTCATTTATGGTCGCAAATTTCTTTGCGTGTAACCCTGACTTTTGCTCTACCGAGTTTCAGAATGCAAAAACCTCCTTGTAAGTACTGAAATTAATAAAGTAAAATTGGTCAGTCTTGCTAAATGGTCACAGGGGGATTTTTTTCTAAATTTTTCCTCAACGCCCCCTTAACGACACTATATTACTAATGATTTTAAATTACCTATAGGTTATGTTTATGAACAATATTAGGTTAGGTTTAATTTGTTTTTTTAGTAAATCAGAGGCTAAGTTGGGTTCTTCTAAATACTTACATCAAAGTGGTCCTCACAAAAGAATATTGCTGATATAACAGATGTTAACTCTGGGTCTTGACGTGCTTATTGTAACCACTGCTTTCGACGTTGAGGGCATTTAGAAACGTGTAGGTATAAAGATAAACAATTTGTCAGGTTTAATTGTAGTACTTCTACACATAGGCACTGCACACGTCTTGTAGCTTGTCATTTTTACAATTCCAGTGAAAAAGGTGTAAGATTTTCACTTAAAATATCTTCAGAGTTAGAGCGTAAACTTTTGTTAATTGAAATATGACGTCACAGCCAGCAAGTGACAGATGGCGGACTATTTTCGCGCGAATTTAAAATTAATGGATTAAAAGTTATTTTTTTCCTACTAAATAACACTTTTATGAGAAAAATAAATATTGTAAGAGGTATATAATAAAACTACGAAAATTTTAAAATATTTTTCTAAAAATTGTCAAATAGCCAATTGTTTTTTACATATACAGATTCTTAGTATTTTCCGTTACTTATTATTTATGTTTTTCACCGTTTAATTTAAACGTTCCCTGAAGTTCCACAAATACTTCAGATCAGATTCAGATAGATCAAAATTAGCCAAATCAGTCCAGCTATTCTTGAGTTTTAGTGAGACAAACGAACAGCAATTGATTTATATATATGTATAATATGTCAATGGTAGTAACAAAACTCCTCCGAAACGGTTTGACCGATTCTTATGAAATTTTGTGTATATTCAGTAGGTCTGAGAATCCATATTTATTATTTATATACCTACTTATTTATTATTATAAATGTGAAAGTGTGTTTGTTTGTTTGTTCGTCTTTCACGTCGCAACGAAGCTGATAAATGGCATGGTTTTTGTGTGTGGAGATAGTGAGGAGGGTGGAGAGTAACGTAGGCTACTTTTTACCGCGGTAAAACGTCCCCATAGGAAGATCGATATTTTGTTGGTTGCTAGATATTTAGTTCCAGATATTGTTAATAGATGGCGTTAGTAAAATTCATTTGCTAGTTCTGAATCACGCTATCAAATGATACATGTTTACTTAAGTCATATGCAACAAAATCTAACTAAGTAAAAGTAAGTAGGATTTGTAAAGAATCGATGTCTACCGCGGGCGAAGCTGCGGGCAAAAGCTAGTAGGACATAAACTATTTCTCATACCTTTCATACCAGTGAATTTCTCCACACCAAATTCTTTTTTATTTTCTGGACAACTTTTTTATTTCAATTTACTTATAATTCGGCATTAAAAATACATTCAATTCTTAATTTTCACCCTTCTACCACTAACCCCTATTTTTTAATAGCGATATTAGTACTTTAATTATTTTCTACACTCGGCTGTCGATAATTTAATTGATCATTTATCAGACCTGTAAAAACAAAAGTATTGTGACAAGTTTATTTGGACAATAATCCCATTAAGGGTGAAAGTAAGGGATGAAATTCAAAGTTATAAATGTGTTAAAATATGTATTAACTCAAGGGTTGTGATTAGGGTGTCCCTATATCTAGATATAATTAATGAGGCATTTCAACGTTTGACCGGTCAGCTAGTATTTTTAATAATTTCTTCAAAATTATCTTTATCATGAAAACTGATGTTTTTATATTAATATGATTATTTGTGTGTAAGGTAATAATAAAATGAAACAATATTATTTATTAAGGTACCTACCTACATCTATTTTTTAAGTGCTCTGCAATTATAAAAATATTTGAAAACCATCGAATAATATATCCTGGGACTATAGATAACATGAAAACAATAGAAAAATGGTCAATTGTGTCGTCATCCATCTTCAGGTATCTTCGAAGATTGTGATCCAGTTAGACTATTATATCCTTGAAGCAAGCACTCAATGTATAGTCTGTATACGCTATCTACTTACTAAGCATGTGTCTGTGGTCACAGCCATTAATATCGAAATAATTAATACGCCAATGCCATGTACGAAGAAAAAAAAAGAAATTTCAATACCAACCTTCTAGGAAAAATTCACCCGAAATTAGTAATTTAGGCTGTTCAGATTCCAAAAAGGGACCGGGCCAAATTTTTTATTGTTGTAAAGTATTAAATAATTGAAAGATCGAAATAATTTTTAGTGTTTTATGCAAACAATCAATAATCATTTTGTTATGTTAATTTACAAAGTGTTGAAGTTTCGCTAATAATTAAAAATATGGAGTTAAAAATTTCGTGACGGCTTGTTTCGTGACGTCACACTAGGTTTCGGGAAAAGAGACTATAGCGTCAAGTGACATTTTTTGGAGTGTGTGTGTACTTGCCCTAGACACTATTGTGTCTCCTGATAAGAAACATTCCGAGTACCTGTATAATAATATTTCTGAAGCTAGAGGCTTTCTCTTCACGTGTAATAGGTAAGTATGTGTAATTAAGAAAATATTAGCCGAAGTAAACGCCACTTGAAGACGCCAAATTATAAAGTTTATCACAAGATGAAATATAATATTTAATTAATTTGGTGATTTTTCCGATTTATACTGTCTTCATTGTATAACATTGTGTGACAGTTAACATTATTATCTTAGTTTTGAAGTTCGTCGCCAAAATTTCAAATTTGAATAGACGAAGTGCTTGTGGAAACAAGCTATGTAACGGCTTGTTCCCACATTCATCCGTCATTTATGATATGGTATGATATAGACGGAATAGGAAAAGGGATAGAGGTTCATTTTTTCGAGGTTCACACATTTGAGCCAAGGTGTCACTCATCACATCACGTATGCATGTCATTTATGTTGACACATCGTGCATCGGTTTGAGGTTCATCGGAAAATTGAGTTTTGTTTTGAAAACTATTGTGTTCAGAAACATTGTCAATTTAGAAATACGGATAACTGGAAATAAATCCGTGAAATTTTAATCTTCACACTGAGAGAAGACGTTTCGCCATGCTGACGCGACAGTTCGAGGCGTTTCGAATTAGTTGTCGATTCGTGCATATCATTATTCAGATCCGTTATTATTTTTGCGTTTATTTTTTGCATACTAATAACATATGTTAATATGTAATAATAACGGATCTGAATAATGATCCGGAGATTCATCCAAATGGGAACAAGCCGTAATCGATGTGGAATTGTGGACGTAACGTGATTGTGTAGGTGATCGGAGAAACGTTATATCCACATGCCTTAGAGGTTCGGAGTTCGGAGCCATAGAACTGATAAAAAGCAGACAAGGATTTAGGACCTTGTGTTTGAAACGCGAACGTCAAAATGCTTAAAACTATCATAGTGTCTTTAACAAAAAATTCATCCATTCATCAATCTGCCCATGGAGTGCCACTGCTGGACATAGGATCCCCTAACTTGCGCCACTCTGACCGGTCCGGACCCTGAATCTGACCCGAATCCAGCGGATGCACGCAGCATACTACCTCAGTGGGTAGTATTTTGGATGACAAGATATGACGCAGTTTCCCAGATAGAAAATCCAACTAAAAATAGAAAATAAATTTTAATAAATTTGAATTAAAAATAGTGTAAATAAGAAAAAAATGTATTTTATTGTAAAAAGAAGCGTGGGGTGCTTTTTAAGATATTATCAAAATGATAATCCTTCTACTCATAATAAAAGCGTTTTAATAATCTTGGCTGAGCTAGAAGTTCTCATAATCGGAAGCTTCACTGTGCGTAATTTTCTACATCTAACTATCTGATCTATCTCTAAATAATCTGGGATGAGGCATGAGGAATTCCTGTTAATAAAATACTCCAATTTTATTACAATAGTGTATTTTGTTGTGGAGCTGTCTTAAATTGTCAAGGGCATTTCTACAAACTATGTATCCCTCTATTTGAACAGATTTGGGAGTGTATCGTCGTATTTGTTTGGGTCCTTGTGCGTTATTGTATCCTCAAATCCTTTGTACACTGTATTCTAGTTTCAACAGAACTGATAAAGGTGAGGGTATACATCTGTGTATTTGCCGAAGTTACGTAATGCCCTTTTGTTATCTGAATGGCTGAACATGTTGTAGAAGCATTTTTATCTTATCTAATGTATCAGTAGAATTAATTTATAAATACATTCAAGTAAAATACAATCATCTATTATGTAGGTTAATTACAGCAAATATCAATGATATTATACATGGGTATAATAATATTACGATCTTACTGTTAAGAAGGATGTCAAACTAATACAAATGTATTGTAACACTGTCATTACTTTAAACCAACTGAAAGTAGAGTTTTCGCAAATACCTTTTGTACAAATAAAAACCTCGTTTTAATATATTTTTGACTTTTTGTATAAAAGTCGTTGGCACTGTCTCAGCTAATGAAGATATAAATAAACAAGAGTGACGGGGAATGGAGGTAAAAGACACTTTGGGCTTTGGACCTTCGTTTCAGGTTCCGACGATCGTCGGGTTAATATATTACTGACCCGGCAATTCATTTTCTGCTTTTTAATCCCCTGATTTATAGGTGCAATTTAATATTTCTATCCATTTTGTGTACAAGAGTTTAAATATATAAAAACCTTAACTTTTTTTAACTCCCACATAGGTACCTACTCTTAGTAGCTACAATTTGTTTTAATACTGGAACGAAAAATTCGAGTGTACTCTATAGTAGTATTAACAGTAGGTTTACTTACAAGTAAGAAGACATGTATCTAACTATATAGGTACTTATTAATCCTTATGTTTTATCTCTATCTTCCATGATCTATAGGTACTAAACTAATAGAAAAACTATGTCGGAGCGGTAAAAAGTTCATAATATTTATTTATGAATCTTTCTAGCTTGATCTATTTTGATGTCACATTTAAATGACAGTATGAATATGGAGTGAGAGCCTACTGCCTAGGTTAGAACGTTGGTCTCCCGAACACGGGCCCGAGTTCAAATCCTAGCACGCACCTCTAATTTTCAAATATTATGTGCGTAATAGAAGTTAATTATCACTTGCTTCGGTGAAGGAAAACATCGTGAGAAAACCTGCACACCGGAGAGATATCCATAAATTTCTCAAAGGTTTGTGAAGCCAATCCGCACATGGCCAGCGTGGTAAACTATGGCCTGTATCCCTCACATTGTGAGGGAGACCCCGAGCCCGCAGTGGAACTATTATGGGTTGTTGCTTTGCTTTGCTATGAATATGGAGTAGAAATTATTATTATTGGAGTAGCTAGGAAGGTTTTGTTAAAAAGTTTGTAAATAAGATTTTGACAATTTTTTGTATTAATCACAATAAATTGATTTATTTCTAAAAAAGTTCAAATGGGAAAATTGTAAATATATGTTGTGATATTATGAATATAACTTATTCATAAATTAAAAGCCTCTGTTAAGTTCATTCAAAATTTACAACTTTTTTACATAAGTGAAGAAATAAGTTTTTTATTTAATTACCAGGATTACCACATATCTACCATTTTATTCAGTGTCAAAGGTAAACATTGTTAGTACATACTCCCACAATCGAACCGAGAAAAATCCTTGCGTCCTCGTTTCTACCACTTAGAATTAAATTGAAAAGCCTCTTTACAAAGGAGTGCATATTCTTCTGACCAGTATAAATTGAGGTTGAATATGAATAAACGGGGAATGTATTCCCTATTAGGCGTGTAATATGTACCTAAATTTAAGAACACCACCGAAGTATAATTTAAGTAGTGTTAAAGTAGTTAGTGTAAGATTGGCATACACATATCGTGTTCCTCATTTACTGCTTGCTATTAGGAATTAATTACATTTTTCAAGAATTCATAAGAAGTTTAGAGAGGATTTTTTATTTTTAAAATTTATTTATTTCTAAATCGATCGAAATAAATGAAAAAATAAATCACATCCAAAAGCTGATGCTAGCGGAAACAAATGCACAGAAAAGATTAACTTTATTAAAACGCTAACACCTTACGATACTATCTTCCTCAGATATAATACACTAATAACACAAATTAAGTATTCTAGTCTAATTAAAATCTTAGGATCAACTAATTTCGTATCTCCTTAAATTCTTCAAAAAATATTTACCACATTATGATTTCTGCCGCGGTTTCCTCGTTTGAGCTTACATTTTAAAATTACTTTTTTCCCACTTTTCGTATGGATAGTTCAATAATTTAACTACTAGTTTTATTAATTTACTAACCTTGTCCTCAAAATTACGAACTCAACAAAAAAGATCAGGGAAATCAATCCTTTCATAAGTAATGAACTGTATGAACTGTATGGACATGCGCTAATCTATACCTACTTAATATTATAAAGCTAAAGAGTTTGTTTGGTTAAACGCGGTAATCTCAGGAATTACTGGTTCGAATTGAAAAACTATTTTTGTGTTTCATAGTCCATTTATCGAGGAGGTCTATAAGCTATTTAACATCATAGTTAATTATATTTTAGTAGTTCGTTTTTTCCACAAATTAACGTGAAACCGCGAGGCACAGCTAGTTTTATATACGAAAGATGATACGATTTTCAGTGAATGAACGTAATAGATCTGTTCCGGGTTAATGGAGTAAGTGGAACAGATGTCAAAAAGATTAATGGACATCGCGACATAGTGTTTTACCGAGGGCCTTGATCCGTGATAGGAAATTGAAATCTAAACTGAGTTTCTTGATCATAACTAAACGGAAAAAAATATTTTCAGTTTTTTAATGTTTTGATGTAAGACTTTTTTTTGTTCGTTCCATTGTCCTTTTTAATCCCATCTACTCAAACATTTAACTTGATAAAGGGAGATAAAAGTTTTATATGCTGGTAGGACCTTGAAACTTTCTCTTAATCTCAGTCTTCAAATTAAATTGATCGCTAACTTAAATAAGGAAGGGACGAAATATAAGACAAAAGTATTTTGATTTTCATTATTATTATAATTTACTAATTTCCGCCCGCGGCTTGAACCGCGGAAGTTTTACGCGTTTCACAAAACGAAATCACAAACTTGTAAACGTCCATCATCCCAGGGGAACCAGGATAAAATCTACATCTATTTCTTGTCCTGGACAGGCGACCATCTCGATGGTCTCTATGTATAAAGCGACATTTCAAAAACCCAGGTTTACAGGAGAGCGAAATAATTGTTCAAACCGCTCTAGAAATAATTAATTATGCATGTGTAATTATAAATATATTTTTTTCCATAATGTTTTGCTAACTTAATATAGGTACATGTTTTCTTATAAGATTTTTATATCTAGTGAAATACGTAGTCGTAATATTCAAATAAAAATCTTATTTGGGTAGTAGCGTATGGACACTATGGACTTATATTGAAGCGCTCATAGCCCGGCGGCCTTTGTCGATCACGGGCGTGGTCGGTAGTTTTTGGATGGATCATGGGTTGAAGCCAGCCAGCGTATGGACAATCTAAAGCTATGTAATAAAAATATCATAATTGCTATTTTTGACATGTCTTCTTCATATACGTAGGGACTTACGTCATACACAATGGTAAGTGCATCTTGAAAAGACAATATAGGTACATAAACATCTTTACAATCTTTCACATTCATAAAATGAACAGACAGGATTAATTCAGGCGGAGTGAGCAAGCACCTTTATTTACACAATACAAGATTTTATACTCTTTGATTATAACTGATAAAATGTACGAGTGTTTGATGATAAAAATTCCATTACAGACAAGAAAAATAGATTAAATTACGTTCATAAAGCCTGCATAAACAATGAAACATGAACGCCATAAATAAAAATTATTGCTTGGGGCAGACAGCGATTTTCTTGAAACTAATTACAAAATTACCCTTACAGTTGAGGCAAGCGTTTCTAATACCGTACAATACAACTGCTTCCAGCAAGTTTTAAGTAATTAAAACTCGGAATTGGCTAATTTTATACTTCTGCAAAAGAGTTTAGGGGCATTTTCGCCAAAAAGTGTACATTTCTTAAATTGTTAAATTTTTATTTTTTGTTGAAATTTTTACGATTTTTTGAATTACACTGTATTTTTATGTTATTTTCTTGCCAGAAAATATAATAAGGTGATAAAATACTTACTGAAATTAAAATTACAGGACATTTTCTGCAAGGCGGAACAATAAATTGTTGCATTCGGTGCCCAATACAAATGACAATATAAAGATATTTAAACACAGTTTTGGTAAAATTAGTCTTTATTTAGGTTCACTAGGGATACAGGAATATATTAATTTAAAAAAAACAGTAAAATCAACCTTAAACGTAGTGTTAGCGTGTCATTTACCTACGTCAGTTACTATTTGGTCATTTTACTTTATATTTTTGTCTTTTAGAAGCAAAAAAACCAAACAGTCTAAATCTTGGTATTTTTAAAGAGAAAACAAAACTATTCCTTAATTTTATAAAATAAAATAAATAACTTTTCTTGGAAAACTAATTAACAATAGGATATTTTATTTTTCCTTTTTTTGGGGACAGTCACGGAAAAGAAAGTTCGAAGTAATGGAATGGAAAGTAAGGTATCAGACACACAAACTGTTAACACAAGTCCCCAAATAGGCGGCAGAAGTCTTTTAACCACTAGACTATCACAAAATTAACTTTACTATAAAACTATAGTGTACTTACTTATTAAATAAGTATATTTCATTCATATTGCATGCGGTGTTTGCCTGTAATAGGTTGTGCACGTAGTTTTAAGTTTTTTGAAACATGTAATTTTCCATGTAACCGTGTAACAATTGTTGGCAGACCTAATAAATAAATAAATATTCATGGTCACCTTGAAGAAAACATGATTTTTCGTTTTTCACGTTTATTTGGCAAAGTACTGATTTTACAGAAAAATGTTTTTCTACAAAAGTTGAAGCATATATGTACATTATATTTTTCTGGTAGAGCCAGTGGTTTGGGAGAAAAATGCAAAACTCGTTCCGCATAATTTCTGAAAATTACTCAGCGTGTTGAAATACGCAGGTATTCCATACCAAAATTTAGATCAATCGGGGGTATGGGCTAAAAAGAAGTTTATCCATATTAATACCTATTGATAAGATTATACTTAGGTATGTGCAGTTTTATAACAAAGCGGGCCGGATTCTGTCGCCTTTTGTTACACCCTAGTATGCCAGCATAGGATTGGGATCCATATTTTTCACCCCAATTTAAGCGTCGTAAAAGCCACCCCAATACAGTTGAATATACCTACTCAAAAACAAAAGAAGACTAAAACAAAAATAAAGCTATTTTTAGGAATAAAGTTCCCAAAAACTTTTGCCGCAATAAATTATAGTGAATTATTATTATTATTAATTTTCATTACTTTATTCTACATAATATAAAATTTCTTATCATTTTTGACATTTTCTATTGATAAGTCCATTGATGTTAATACTTTATAATTGAATTGCATAATTGTCATACTTTGCTAATCTTTTAAAATTTAACATTCTTTCGTTATTGTTTCTTGATGTATAATTATTTTATTATGGACCTAAACTATTATTATATGCCCGTATGTAGCAGGGATATAGCTGATAATTTTTACCTATATTATAACATACTTACCTGTGTACCTATATTCCACAATAAATTGATTTGATTTGATTTGATTTGAAAACAGTTCTATATGAACTGACAGCAATTAGAAAAAACCATATCTATACTAATATTATAAAGAGGAAAGCTTTGTATTTTTATATTTTTGTATTTTTATATTTTTGTATTTTTGTATGTTTGCAACGAATAAACTCAAAAACTACTGAACCGATTTTAAAAATTCTTTCACCATTAGAATGCTACATTATTCAGAAGTAACATAGGCTATATTTATAACTAGAAAAAATTAGGAATCCTTGCTAAAACATCAGTAACGTGAACCAAGGTGTGAAAAAATTTGCTTAAAAATTACTTTCATCGCATACGCTGCGAAAACTATTGACGATAGAACAAAAAAATGTTCTACAATATTAGAGAACATATCAATATCTACAAAAAACCTCGCAATACCATATGTCCAACTATTGTCGTTATGCCACTATAACCACTTTTTACATTTTAAAAGTTAATAAAAAAGATGATCAAAATCAGAGCATGAAAACCATACCTTCGTATTAATCCTTATCCAAATAAATTATTTCATATTCAAAACTGTTTCAGTACCTATAGATAACTTTTTGAATTACTCAAATCGGACATTCCATTCAGAAGATAATACGAATTAAGGAAAACACCGCCGCCGCGGCCGCGCAATGACCAGTGTGGCCCCACACAAAGCAGCTTAGCGTAGGCCTTTATATACTAAAGCAATAAAATGTAAATAGATGTATGTATGTACAAAAATGTAAATAGAGGAATGTAAAAAAAATAGTTCAAGTAAAAAAATAAACACATTACGAATAAATTACTTGAGTAGGTACATGGTAGGTACATAAAACTTAAAAAACAATTTTGATAAAAATGTATAGTATGTTATCTATACTATAATAAAACTCAAAGGGCAAATTTTCTGTACATTGAATATTTTTTAAAAATTTTGATTATGGGGCACTTCAATAACGTGTTAGAGCACAAAAATATTTTTTTTAGAATTATTGTCTGTCTGTCTGTCTGTTTGTCTGTCCGGGCATCACATGAAAACCCTTGAACGGATTTCGATGAAAATTGGTAAAGTTGTTAATAATACTCCGGATCATATTTTAGGATACGTTTTATCCCGGAAAATTAAAAGGTTTTCCCGGGAAACGGGATGAAAGTTTGTATGGAATATTTTTAAAACATCAACCGATTTGCTTCAAATTTGCAACAAATGTTTCTTGCTTAAATTTATAGAACACGTATTTTTCAGTTTTTCAAAATTTTGCAAAAAAAGAAAAAAAATACAAATTAATGTGAATATTGCTTATTTTTCAAAACCTTCTCCTGGAGGAATCCTTTGGGATTTTATCGCGGGTTTCAGTATATAAATTACTAAATATATGTAGTTCAATATAAATTCACCGTTTTTTAAATTTCCTTCTGCAAGAGGTACAAATGAGGTAAAACATAATAATTTCCGTATGCGAAGCTGCGGGCAACAGCTAGTTAAAACATAATAAAAAATATTGAAGTCAACCAAATTACCACAGCGTAACATCAACTTTATCTATTCCATTCCGCTACTTTTGCCTTCCACATAATACGTTACCACTAGCATAGTTTCGGAACCGAAGTAACGGATTCCCAAATAGAATATTGAAATTGAAATTTTGATTAAATCTAATTATATATACTAGGAAAATTTTAACATATAGGTTTCGTTAAAACATTAGCTTTTCGATATAATCATTTCCATAAAAATATATTTACATTTACCTTGAGAAATCAGCTGTTTCGGAAAGGAACTTCAAAATTGCTACGAAGTCGACTCAACTTTATTTACTTAATCCCTGGAAAACTACTGAAAAAACACTGACATAACCGTGCACAGATTTTCATGCGATTATCCAAAAATGATTTGCCATGCGTAATATTTATCAGTTCTCATGGTAGAATTTACTAAAAATACAAAACCGCGGTAACGGATGGTGGAATTCCACCCGAACCATTTTTTGAAAAAATTTTTAAACTCTTATTTCTGCTAATTAGCAGTCAAAAACTGAATAAAAAATGATTTTTTTATATTGTCGATATTCAGTTAATGTTATATAGCCCCAAATTTGAATGCTATCGAACATACAAAACATGTTTTATCGCATGTTTTGTAGTCGAAATCTGCAGGGGACATCGTAAAAACGATGGTCTTATTTTATTAAATTATTAATAAAAATTATATAAAACAATAATTGCAACTTTTGTTGGTGTTCCCGTAAAGATTATTAAAGAGAGACACAGAAAAAAATTACGATTTTATCTTTTGGGCATTATAATTAAGAAAATTCGAAGTATGAAGTCAGGGGACACGGTAAAAACGAAATGTACACTTTTTGGCGAAAATGCCCTTAGGTACCTTTAGAACTTCATGAAAGAGATTATTTGTTATATTTCTTCAATAGCGATGCATAAATCTGAGTATTGTCACTTCTGCTATTTAAATAATCATATAAACCGAAGTGTTTATGGTAGTCATAAATCGATATTGGTATTAATAATACATAAATGGATGTTTATATTATTAGGATAAAATGTAAAGCTGCTTCAAGAGGGCACCCTTGCTTCAAGGGAGACCCGAAACACATACCTATAGGCATATATGTAGTAGGTGACTGGTAGGTATGTGTTTCGGGTCTAGTATAAGATAAATCTATACAATATACATAAGTACTTGTTTAGTGTTTTTAAGATCCCATGTTAAATAGTACCTAATCATATTCAACTATGAACTAAGTATTTATATCACCATGTCCGCAAGAACTCGCAATAATTGGCTGGCATGGCCACCCAAAACATGCAACTACAGTATCTGAAAATCTGTCTTTCAATCAGTAAAGCTTTGAAGTTAGTAGCAGATGCGCTTTAGAGTTCTCTCACAGTTCTCTTTGGAGCCAGTCGAAGCGTTACTGATTACCAATTTTACGTCTCAATGGGTTACTGTGTGTCTATTTGTAGATAAAACGAATTGCCTTCAAGGCGGTTATCGAATTTACTAGATTGGGTAATGTTTATTGCAATCTTACAAAAAGAGATTACATTATTTCTTATAGAGGCTTAATTCGGTATACGAGCGAACAGACTAACTCATGCGATGTCATGTACGTTAGACTGGTCCCAGTTGGCGGTTGATCATGCTGCATCATGGACCGTCATTCAGGCCATCAATCATTTTGACGTATTAAAGCCTAAACAGTATTGTGAAGAGGTCTCCTGCTGTGTACGTAGACGCATGTCATGCTGCATGATCGTCTAGGGATTGCGTTTAATAGCTGTCGTGCCAGTTGGCGGCATAAGACCGGACGGGTGTGTTGACCTATTAGTATTGCAGGAACTGGAGTACAATCTTGGTCTCTTCTACCTAGTATACCCCTTCCGCATAGCATCAACGTATTGGCAATGAGTTCATATGAGGGTTAATCAGTAAAACATTGATTCATCGGTTTCGGTACCTAGAATGACTTGGCCAGTTGGCTTGTCGGCTTTTACTATAAACTATCGGTGTAAATGTTGTGTCTGCGAATAAAAATAAATCTGAAACTTATGTACCTACCCAATACATGAATCCTACATTTTACTTCGTGTGAAGACGCGAGCCTGAAATTAGGATTAAAATTTTCAATCTCAGTACGTCAGTGGGCGAGCTCTGCAAAACAATAGCATGTCGTCGGTGTCCATTAATCTCCGCAGCGGCTATCGGGTTCCACTCACGGAGCCATCAACTCAGCGAAGGCTCCATCAATCAATGGATACTCGAACCGATAACCAAATCCACACGCTGCGGAAATCGAATACGGGCATACAAAAGTGGAACATTTTTAACTCATGTTTAATCCTGATAGCACTGGTTAGGAGAAATTATGCGTTTATTTTCGCAGTTAACTAATGTTTTAAGTCAAAGGTGAAGATATTACCTGAATCAGGATAGATAAATCTTTGTGTTCATTTTTAGTTTATTATTTCCTTTAATACATTGGCTTAATATCTATTGGATATTTTTGAGCAATTTTAATGTAGGTAGACTTTGTTGTTGAAATTCAAGGGTTAAAATTAAGAGGTGCATGGAAGAATTAGCTTTTCAAAGATAATTACATAAAGTGGCCGGAAAATGAAACTCAGTCAGCAACGTATCTACCAAATTTACTACAGTTATAGACTTTGACCTAATTTCTTTGTAAGGAAGCAAATAAGGATAATATTATTAAGAAGGTTATAAAAATGAGTATTATTATCATTATTTCTATAAAACTTAACACAGCCTGGTATGGGAAAATAAATATTACCGTACATTTTATGGTATTGTTTAGAAAAGCAATATTTACGGCTTGTTTCCACATATGCCCGTCATTCGGTATTAATAACGATTCGTTTAAGACGAGTACAATGTAAATAACTTTATGTTTTTCTTTTATTGTTATTACAACAAATACATACAATATATACAAATAATAAAAGTAAAATAAAGTTGAAAATTAGTGGATCCCCGAAAAAGAAACGCCATGTTGTTTGCGGCGTAAATATTGCAAGGTGGTACGGAATCCTTAGTGTGCAAATCTGACTTGCACTTGGCAATGATTAGTTACACAAAAAAACAAAAATATAATCAACTCTGCAATATAATTTTTATCACGAAAATTACACTCTAGATGGCGCTAAGACGTTTTAAACAACCATTCTGACTCTGCGGTTTTAATACGAATGTTCAAAGGAAACGCCGTCACCGCAAGTAAATAAGTACATCGTTACACGGAAAACCGTGGCTTGAGAGCAATCATTTTCTTTTTTCGATTAAAACGTTAGTTCGCCGCGAGGTTACTCCGTATGCGGGGAATGGTGATGCAGTGCATTTGCATTGCAGATATACCAGGAACATCGCTATCTAGCCTCCTCACCATGCGACGTACAGGATTTAGCACTAGCAGATTACGGAAGTAAATTAGCATGAACATTAAATGTCTAGAATAACACTAAAATGTTAGTATTAGGCGATTATTCTCATTGTTGAGAGTGCTCTAGGTTTCTAAGGGTCTGCTAATTATTAAAAGTTATTGAATCGAGTAATTGAGTGACCATGTAGCTAAGAAATATTATGTAGTGATGGGAGGGATATGAGAGTATTTAGGTATATTGTTTTATTTCTTTTGCCGTATTCGCTATCTAGACAGCTAATCATATTTCGGCTCAAATCATTTTCTTTCTTTTTTTCTTTCTTTCTTGATGCATTGATGATGTATGATGGACCACTTACCATCAGATGCCATGTCTATTTTTGGTCCGCTATTTACTTAATGAATTTGTGGACCTAGGCTCCACCGTGATAAAGCACCGATATAATGATATCGTTAAATCATAATGTTTTACTTAAAACTTAATACGTCATAAACATATTTTAGCACTAGGAAAAATATTACAGGTATTATTGTTTCCTATTAACAAAATACTTTTATTTAAATTCTCAACTCTCTCTCAACTCTCACATAACGAACGTCAAATTTACAAAACACAACATAAATGTACTAAATGGAAGTATATAATGAATTAATGATGTAGTTATGAATGAATGTTACTCATATTATTGTTATTATAGCTCCGTAGCTTTTCCCATAAGCTCCATTGATGAGTTATTCTATGAGATAAATTTTCTGTTTTCCCGCACAACCTAAACAAGGTACCCTTTGTGGGTACTTAAAGGAAGTTTCCGAACTAACACCTGCCTTACCACTCAACGGCCCACTAAGCTGATTTGTAGCTTTGAGAATAGGCTTTGATCTTTTATTTTGGCGGAGGTTCTTTGACCATTGTGAAAATACGAAGCAACATTAAGCTACTTACATTAGGGTTTAAGGAAGTTTATTCGGGGTTTGTCTTGTGTTTTAATTGGTTATGTAGCAATTAAAAACTCAAAAATATGTGGCATTCCACATATTTTTGTTCCTAAGTATTTTTATATACTTACTTCATTTAATTTGTTTTGAAAGTTATTTAAGTATCTGTTAATATCAATAATATTATGAACTCAACCAAATTATGTGAAGATAATATAAAATTCTCAGATGAAATAAAAGGCAGATGGAACATTCGCAAAGAAATATAACGAATGACGTGAAGTCACTTTTTCGCTATGTGTGCGTGACAACCTTAATGTCAACTAGCAGTGGCACCGTATGGACACGTAATTCTTTGTGTGTGTGAGGATGCCAAGTGAAAAGTCATAATCTCCCGCAAGTTTGTAAATGTTGTTTGACATATTTCCAACCTAACACATTATGCACAATTAAATTGGCAAATTATTTATTACTAGTGAACGCCCTTGCTTCGCTTCGGTAAGCCCACAGTCGATAAATGTAGGGATGGTATTCTTTAAATTGTCGTGATTTTTTTATTTGTGAACCGATTCAAATAAAACAAACACTAAATGTTAATTGTTAACCCAAGCTCATTAGAATACGTCAGTGAAAACCGAATCTTTTATTAAGCCGTTCCTGAGATAAGGTCGAACAAATGCATAGAAAAACAGTCAAAAATTTAAGTTGTATTATATGTGATAATCATAATTGATTTTAATTTCATCACTAGTTATCAAAAAGTACACTTATCAAAATATATGTAAATGTTCTTTTAATATAAAATAATACTTCAATATATTTAATTGTTTTAATTAACCTATGGACTTTTTTTATGCAGAATAAGTTAGTGTTTGACCACAAAACCACCTGAGATGGTAAGCGGTAATGAAATCGTGGATGGTAAAGCACACTAACTTAGTAGAAGCCTATTCACTCTTGACTTGAAGACACCCACTATAATCTGACGGGAATACCCACGCGGACAATTAATTTCAGTCCTTTGTGGTACGCATAATAAAAGACGAAGCAAAGTGCATTTTTTTCTCTTGTAATAGCATTTGTCGGCAATCTGCAAAATTATAATTGAAATCATTTTAGTGAGTAGGCTAAACTAAAAACAGAAACTAAAATATAACAATATTTTCTTTCAATCATGCATATTATCGTGGGCAAACGTGACATTTTCAATTAACCCGGTTTGCATAATAAAATGTTTTAAAATGCTAATTTTATCCCTCTAAGCCTTTGTACTATCTATCTTGTGTTTATAATATCCCAGCGTTAGGTGTTTATGCATTGGCTGTATTTCCTGATTTTTAGGTTTAAATAAATACAAACATTTACTTTTTTAATAAATTTTTTTCGATGTAAATTTATAAATCGACCACTGTTCAAATAGCTCATGCATATTTCCCCAAATTTAGGGTAACCGATTTTCACATAAAGCTGGTATAGAAATGAATAATTGTCGAGGTTTTGTGTTCCGAGTAAATCGCAAAAATATTATTATAAATAAATAATAAAATAATGAACAGACACCTCTGAAAAGACGTTCCATCTTCTTTTCTTTGATTTTGCGAACTACTTTTACATAGTTTAAAAATGCAAGACGGCATTTAACTGATAAAATTATTTAATAAATTTTGACAATTGCGACATTCATGCAATTTGATGCTTTCTTTAGTAGTGACACGAGATTGTATTAGTTTTTTATTTTGTATTATTCGTGGTAGGCTTACGTCTTATTCGAACGACGTTATCTGCCTTTTATTCCATCTGAGATAAAATTACATCTTTTCTACTTGCTATTGTTGTCAAAAGCATATTTTATGCCAACCAATTTATGTAGCTAATGTTAAAAAATATTTTGTGATGAACTAAGACTGGAAAACTTATTTTGACTTCCTTCCATACTAGTCTAGTCAACAAGTGCTTTTTTGGTCAACTTTTTTCATCAGTCTCGGAAAAATATGAACGAGGTGTCATTCGATCCGGAATGGCATACCTATAGACGATTTTTGAAAAAAATCAAGTTTCGCTTGCAAAAATTGCAAAATTTAAAAAAACTAAACCCCTTTTTTATTTTTTATTAATTGTTTTAACTTTTGCAGTTTTTGCAAGCGGAACTTGATTTTTTCAAAAATTGTCTTCAATCTTCGAATGACACCTCGTTCATATTTTTCCGAGACTGCTGAAAAAAGCTGACCAAAAAGGCACTTGTTGACTAGAATATACAAGGAAATATCCCTGACGACAACAAGAGATTTTACGACTTTTTCGCTATAGAGGCTCGTCCTAAACCATCATCATTACCTTAGAAAGCAATTTATTGCACGGCGTTTCCCGGCAAAATTAATTTTATTGCATTCAAAAATGGGTTTCCATGCGTACTCATAAATCAGGGGATTAAAAAGCAGAAAACGGAAAGAGGCCCGGGTCAGCTATATATTATCATGGCAGGTTCATCGGTCATTGGAAAACAAGGATTTAGAAAGTCCTTATTCCCCAATAAACATTATAATGCCTTCCCTACTTAGAATTAAAAAATATTGGATAGAAGATAAAACGAGTTGTCTCATTATTTTAGCCAGACATTTTCTAGGCAAACATAGAACTTTAAAATTAATTTTTGAGTTTCGCAGACACAGTTGATTTCATTAACTTCGTATATATAATGAACGTAAGAAATTAGTTTTTGCTTGCTAAGTAGAATTTTCCTACGGTTGGACCGAAAGAAACAATTTATTTTATCTATTTTCATTTAAATCTCTTTATGAAATAGGTGCAAAAAAGTATAACTATAATTTTGTTACGAAAAAAACGTAACCTTTAAATACGGGTTTAGGTTACACTTTGATACTCGTGACGTAAGTCCGTAGGTAGATAGGTACTTATTATTTCACGAGTAGGTATAAAGTTATTACCACTAATAGTAATGATGAGTAAATACAATACAATGATTTATCACTGAAAGGTTCACTTTAATTAAATTAAGTACACCTAACTCTTATTTACTATATCCCAATGTTGTACA
This sequence comes from Thymelicus sylvestris, assembly GCA_911387775.1. NCBI lineage: Eukaryota > Metazoa > Arthropoda > Insecta > Lepidoptera > Hesperiidae > Thymelicus > Thymelicus sylvestris. The sequence continues at coordinate 9,207,758 of OU426895.1, forward strand.
TATCATACCTAGGGGATATAACAATTTGTATCAATGTGTTATTTTTGAGATCCAGAATCCAGAACATCATTATATAAAGTGGGCGGTTTCGTACAGTAACTACCTAAATGATGGTTAAATGTATACGTGACACTTTGTATTTAGTGTATTGTGTATTGCGAACAAAACGCTAGTAGGTAGGTACCTACCCGTTACTTAGTAAAGAGGATTGCGTACTGTATTTCAGCCACAATATTACGACTATAATTATAATGATAGAAGACAGTGAACTAGTGGGAATAAACCGTTCTTTTATCTATTCTCTACCTCAAATTACAAACCAAAATGTGTCCCTTCGTATACAATAGATCCGAGGATACAATAATAAACAAAATCACAAATACTCGTACAGTCGGCCGTTCTGTTCACTAAAGCTTAAAGATATTCACATTACCTACTTGTCTCTATTCGGCATTATAATCTTGATATTGACGGGACTACGCCTTGTTGGAAAATCATATTATATTCAATGCTGAAGTGTAATTTGTTACTTAATAATTGGTTCCGTCGTATAGGATGTATACCCTTTGCCGTTCCAATAATATTATGAACTTACAAGGAATCATCAAAATTGAATTAAAGAGTTAACTATATCTATATTACTAGCTGTGCCCGTGACTTCGTTCACATGGAAGCATTTCCCGAGTAATTCTTGATCCCCTGGGAACCCTAATCACCTAGCAGTACGAAATATACTTTACGACCTATTCTCAGATCTACCAAATATAACACAAAAACATTCATAAAAATCAGATCCTTTCTAATAATACGCAATTATCGAAGAAACACTGATGTATTTTAAAGTGGATATAAAAATGCCAGAATCCATTTAGCATTTTATTTTCTCTCGTTTTATGTTTATGTTGCCATTTACAAACACATAAAGAAAGGCCTGAAATAGTCGGTAATAAACATACGCCGTTAAGCGTTATTGTTGGAATTTACATCTCGTTTTAATTTCCGTTTGCCACAGTATGCTAATTTTGTATCAACAATACATTCAGCAACTGTCACTATTTTCGATCCCCAGTTTTTGTCGGTCATATTTTTCAATACAAAGGAATATTTTTCTGACTGCGACGTGCCTAGCACGGGCACGGTGTGGTACGGTACAGTGGACAGAAAGTTTTAAGTGCCAAATTTGTCGTAGTTTTAGTTAAGATAACATACTCTCTGCCCACTGTTGGGCTTGATCTCCTTTCACTATAAGAGAGGCAAAGGCCATGTTGAATATGACTAGGTACGTGCCAAGCGATTCGCAATACATTCTAAGAACACTATGGTGCTTCTAGGTCCACAAATAATAAATTTCTTCACGATGTTTAACTTCAGAAAACAAAAATAATAATTATGTGATTTGTAATACGCCCATAACTTCGAACATTTGTTAGAGATACATGGTTACGCAGATGGTTTAACAGTCTCGCCACTAGGCTAGACTATCGTTCTACGCGTATAGAAATGAGAACTTTGGGCGGTTATTACAATTTTCTATGGAACAAGCTTGTGTACAGATTAACTCAATAAAAATAAGCACCAATATGCGGTATAAGCTGGTCTGGCGCTACTCCAGCACGACATGCGCTCGTATAATAAAGCTGTCAACGACTTTGGCCAAACTTCAGATCTTGAACATAATAATATATGGGATTGTGTGCACTAGAGCTTATGAACCACTAGCAAATACCGTTTTAAACTATTTGTATACAAATTTAAGTTTATAAACTCTTTAAATGTTTCATTGTTGACATATTTGTGACGAATTGCATGAGTGGGTAGAGTTGGGGAACATAATAAACATATTTTTATATTACAGACTGACACACATGTAAGACATTCTCTTACAAACATTATATAATGTTTATTTTATTTCAATTATTACTATGAACCTAAGAGCCTATGCACACGGTGTATTTTTGCGGCGCCGAAAACGCCTATTAAACAACTATAATGTTTACTTTATTTCAATTATTACTATGAACCTAAGAGCCTATGCACACGGTGTATTTTTGCGGCGCCGAAAACGCCTATTAAACAACTATAATGTTTATTTTATTTCAATTATTACTATGAACCTAAGAGCCTATGTACACGGTGTATTTTTGCGGCTCGTCATTTGCAGCGCGGAAAACGCGCGAATTCCGCGCGTTGTCATCGGATGCGCTTCAAAAACGCGCCGTGTGCAAAGGCTCTAAGTTAAACTGCTGTTTAAGTTTATCAGAACAGTAGGTACAACAAAAGGCCTCGATAGTGCCAAAGCCCCGTGAAAGAAGGTAATAAGGAAAAAGAAAAACAACACTTCCCAGGATATTAATTAATTTTTCTTCCGAGCACACCCCACGTCAATTGTGCTATATTACCTCCATATTGTCCTTTATATTGCTGCTGGTGGTCACTGTTGCGGAAAAGCCACATAAATTCCATAAATAACTTGAATCACTCACATAATTGGCTTAGTTTAAGACGAGAAACTTCGCGGTTAAACACTAGTATTCTAATTTTCTAACATAAAGAACATGAAGCATCAAAAAATTTAAAAATCACAAAGAATATAAAATTCGCTGGAAAAATTCTCTAATTGCAAATTTTAATCAAAATATTCAAAAGCTAATTTAACTTGAAGTAGGAAGGTCGAAATTTTAAAGTAACTCACAGAACTTGATTATCTTTCAAGTCGAAATCTCTGTACCTATTCCGTGGACAAACAGTTCGTTGTAAGAAACTGAAATATTTTGAAGTTTCGTGCGGAGTTTGTGCAGTTGATTCGCTAAAACCTTCTCTCGTTAATTTACAAACTCAATCTTCATTTATCAAAGGAAGCAATTAAAATAAATGTAGAGCAATCAGCATCTACTAGCGATAGGATTATCATCGGATTGAACAATGAACATACACACGTAATCGTTCTTTCTTTACATCTTTAATAATATTTAAAGGTTTATATGTTACTGTGCTGTGGTTTAAGTGTTAGTTCAAAAGCATTTGGACTATAAGTAGGTCATAATTCTTATATTTTTTGGAGTCGGTTATTTTTTTATGTATGTCAAGAATTATTTACGTATTATTTAAATAACTGAGTAAGGTATTATTTTTCTTTTGTTTTTACCAAACATCGTATGAACACTTTTATGCAGGTATATTTATATGCAGGTATATATTATATTGTAGATCATCATCATCTCACCAGATTTCAGGGTTAAAAGTTAAGAAAATGCCATCAAGCATTAAGTTCGCCCACTGTCTTCCAAACTCCAAAGTATTATGGTTGGCGCATTAATAATATAGTAGTGTAAACCTTACACAAAACCCCTTTGTTTTTACCCGACTGTCAAGGAAGGGTTATGTTTTACACGCGTATCTTGTTGGCATATTTTAGCATCACAGTAACAATGCATTAGTATCAAGGGATAACCCTTATAACCCCTTCTGACGCAAACGATTAGGTGAAAATTGGATGTCCAATTTAATTCAACGATCAATACTTTAACAACCTAAGACATCCTTAATCTTAATTATTTCAACGCGTAACAACTTGAACTTCACATTAAAACCCTCAAAGTTTTGGGGCGGATCAGTTCTATAAATCAACAGTTTACCTAAAAGCAATATACCTAATTAGAGACAAGTAACAGTTTGAATTTAATTTTTTTTAAGTGTTATTTACAATTTATTTACTGTACTAAGTACCTATTTAATCTATACTTAATTACCTAAAACTAAAAACCTTAAAAATATAATACAATAATTAAAATATATTATTATTAAAAGGAGTCCCTTTAGGCAAGGTTCCGAAGATACTGGCAGCGTTAATAATGAATTTAATTATCGAATGGCGAGTTAGTAATTGTTTGAGCATAGATAAAAAAATGGTTGTCTGTAAAGTCGGTTTACGGACGGTAGTTTAACGTGACAACGTCATGACAAAGCTCCGCTCCGCCCCGCTCCGCTCCGCTCCGCCCCGCTCTGCCCCGCCCCGCACTGCTCCACTCAACTACGATCGCCTACGGCATCGGCTACGATACGCCGATCGTAGCCGTTAGTGCCTCTCTCTCGCTTTTGCCACTCTCTCGCTCGCGGAACGCTACATTTTTTCGTGGGTGCACCCGGCACTCATCGTTTTAATAGACGTTATCACGTCAAAAATATACGACTCATGATACAAATAGACTCGGCCCTGTCTATGATATCCCAAAACTTCTTTTGTTATGTTTATAAGCATAAACAATTAAATCCTTACAAGAACGACAACGGTCATTATTGACTGGGAACCTAAATAATGATCCTTTGCTTGAAAGGTAGGGAGGGTGTCTCCGCACCGGGTCTCTGTGTGGCATAAATGAATAAAGAAAGAGCGAACGAATGAACGCATGAATTTATTAATGCAAGATTTATTCAACGCTAATTGTGCTTACAAGAGGTGTTAATTATATTTAAATAAATAAATAACGCTTCACACTCATAGCCCCACACTAGGATTCCCTGTGTCGTGGGTGCCATGGACAAACACACTAGACAAGGACATTCACACCCAGACCGAGAACAGAAATTCAAACTCATCATTCAAACTTCCGCCTCGCTGGGAATCGAACCCAGGACCCTCGGTGCGGCGATCCGGCATGGTAACCATTGCGCCACACGGGTCGTCAATCTATCTATATTATGATAATAACATCTCACAATAAACCTTAGTTAGGTATGCAAATTATTAATAATAATCGGTGGTAGCCCCTTTGTGCAGCAGCGTTTTTAGGGTTCCAAAATAAAATCGGTACCCTTATAGTTTCGTCATGTCTGTCCGTCTGGCCGAAGCAAAGCGCCGAGACCCTTAGTGCTAGAAAGCTGTAATTTGGCATGGATATACATATTTACTAAAACTCCAGAATCGTAGAATAAAAAAATATTTTTTATTATATTTGAAAAAATATTTTTTCAGCGTACCTACCCTACAGGTAACGTGAGGATGATTTTTTCAATCGTCGCGTACCCTATAGCGTGGTGTATCGTTGAAAAGGTTCTTCGAAAATATTATGGATCTTTTAAGCCCATTTTTGGAATTAACGGTCTGTTTCCGAAATATTTGGCTTTAAAATGATAATCTTGGTTTGAGTCAAGTGTCCCCTCCCCTGCCGGCTAAACGGTTGGAGTTGGACAAGTGAAAAAATTCTCAAAAATAGGTTATATGATGAATTTACAAGGAAAACTTCACAGATATGTAACATAAGTATTTGTAGAACCAGGGACCTGGCTCCTCATCAATTTTGTTAACTTTTTAACAGTGAAAGCTACACAAGTCTTGGCAACTTAATTTACACACAATATTTTTGGTGGAATAAGACACCGTTACATAAATAATTTGTTATTAATTTTAACGAACGAATCGATGCAAAATAAAAATAATATTCATGTTGCTTATTTATTAATTTTAATGAGCGGTTATAAAAGGCGCTTAACTAGCATTTTCCTCAAAACTGCGAATAAAACTTGAGATAATTTAATACAAATTACAGCATTTAATTTAATATTATTATGGGATAATAATACAGAAGAGTAAACGTAAACTCCATAACATTAACAATGACGGATACTACTCATTACTGTATAAACGTAAAATAAGCGTTTAATAATATTATACTGCTGCGACTTGATGTATGGCTCACAATTTTTAATACCGTCCGAAGTATATTTTGTGGGAAACGCAATTTTTCTTCGAAAGTTCACGCGTAGGTCACAATTATTTAAATTAATGACCCTGGTTGCTTTTGTATAGCCTTTAACAGATGGCTAACAGCCGGTCTCAATAATGTACTAACAGATGGAAGACTGTGGATAGGGCTGTCATCTGTCATATTTGTCAATTTTTCAGAGGCAAAAATTGACAAATATGACAGATAACATACTAATGGTAGCCCTATTCACAGCCTTCCATCTGTTAGTACATTATTGAGACCGGCCGTAAGTCATTTTGAGTAATCCGGATTTTTTGAAATTTTCAGTTCTACAACTTGTACAATACCTATCTATCAGGTCGACGTGCTGAAAATTCATTCAATATTTTGAAATTATGTAAAACTTGTAAATAATGCTGTAATAGAGTATCTACCTAACTAAAGGGCTATAGTTATTGTTACTAAGTAACGAAAGTTTAAAAAATATTATATTTGACAAAAACGTTTTAGAAAAAAAATTGATGTTAATATTAGCCTACCTGCGTATTTTTAATAACTCGGTTAGAATGTTCGACTATTTAGGAAAATTAAGTTACGTTACAAGCTACCTTAAACGTTAACGCAGCGAAATATACGACATGACAATGTACGTTCAGAATTACAAGGGTTATCTAATCTCAGTAAGACCTTAATCAGGTCACAACGCAGCCACTTCTAGAGGAGAGCGTCTCGGTTCTTATCACCCCAATTCAAAGTTACCTTGCTTATGAAAGAGCGACTTGATTTACGGCCATTAATGCCTTTACTCAACTTCAAAAATCTTATTACGAGACTAATGTAATTAATTTGTCTTTGTAATTCAGCGCAATGGAAACTGCCTTATTAGACCTACTTAAAATATCCGTAAGCCGATAAATTAGTTACGAACTGCTATAAGCCTTTTGAGTTAAATTTAATACACTAATTTTCAAGTCAAAAACTTGAAAATTCAAATTGAAAATTGTTTTGTTATACAGTTGGTACGAGCGCCTGGGAAAACTACATAAAGTTTCTGAACTTTGTTTGTTTATTAAGACTTGTTCAGCGCTTTGGCTTGGGCGGCGAATTATGTTTGTGAAATGGTATTGCAACATAACGACACAATCATTGCAATGCACACACCAACATACAATTCCTTCATGTTCGTGTTTAAAACTGTGAAGCCATCTGACTATTATTTTGAGGAGCATCGAGTACAAATCAAGTACAACTGATGTTTGACGGGGTTATTATTATTTAAAAATGTATGTAGTATGTACTAGCTTTTTCAATGAAACACTGAATGTATTTCAATTACTGTGTTGACGTCTTAGGCCCGTAATATCAATAGTAGTTTAATCTATGATTCTGAGTTTAAACTATCTTTGTTGAACCAACAACGACAGTTTAAACTCAGAATCATAGATTAAAATGCTATTGATATTACGGGCCTTAGTATAATAATTTAAAATTGATTGTAGAATTACTCAGTTTCACACATGACTCGGCAACATCTGTTAGCAAACGTTTGAAAACCTTTTATTCCTCAATTTGTTGGAGACCGTACAAGCTTACTTTTAAAGTGTCTATGCAAATCTGTGGAACCAATAGCGATCCAATTCTTTGAAAATCGCAGGCACAATTTGAAACGCTACTTCAATGGCTTAAGAGTCAATTGAAACATCTGATAGTTTGTGTTTTTTCAGAACGGATAAAGCTTTTATTTATTGTGACAACGTTATTTTGTTAATAATTTATAATAATATTATTGAAGGTGAATCAGAAACATAAATAATAATTTTGCGTATAGTTATAGCTTAATATTATATAGAACAATGTGTTAATATTTATATTCGTATAGTTACCTATTATTTATCCAATGCATAAGCTGCAAACGATTTCAAATGGGAATTTGATGCGTTCATTGATTGTTGATTAAAGATTGGTACCTACCTAAATTATAGAATGTTTGATAAGAAAATCAAATGTTTTTTTTGCCACGTGTTTACAGGGCAGTGTTAATAAACTGCTAATAGATAATCCATTCATTATAAGGCACTTCACAAACGACAATCAAAGACCGATTTTAGTACCAAAGTAGTCATTTCCTTAAAATTAATTTCCTGCAGTCCAGACTAAATGCATTAATTAACGCCTTTTTATAGAATTCCTCATTCCTTTTAGAATCGCTTGACTAATACGACGAGTATCAGATTAAATGATAAAATATTGAGATTTTACCTTCCTTTAATTTTATTTAAATCTGTCGATCTTTTAACTCTCGGTGAGCGTGAATCACGGTTGAAATTTTCTATATAGGTATTTTAATTTATCAATAATTAATGCTTAATTAACATTAATCAATGTGATACATATGTTACTGCGAATGTCATGTATCTGAAGAATAAAATGCCGACTCCAAACCGATGCCGCCAAACCAGAGAGTTATAAACGTCGATGAGAGCCATCCAGCTAGGTGATCGGGGTTCGTATAGGATTATCACATTCATATCAATATAAAATATTAATAATTCAAATTATTACTGGTATTTATCTTACTTTAATTTTATTAATATGAAAAATGTGATGTTTGTATGAATGTTTGTGACTCTCTCACGTAAAATCTATTGTAAAATCTATTGTACCTGTACTTTAACAAATAAAAAATGATTTGATTTGATTTGATTTGATTTGATAAAAAGTACTGAACTGATTGAAAAGCACACATGTAGTGCTTGATCCGAAACTTAAAATTTCGCACACGTATTCCTTTTATGACATAGGCATCCACTAAGGAAGGATTTTTCAAAATTCAACCCCCCAGGGGGTGAAAAGCCCAAGGGGTGATAAGCATAATTTCTGCGTGCGAAGCTGCGGGCAACAGCTAGTATTCTTTAAACCGTTTTGATGTTGATTGAAGTTGAAGTGTTTACGCAATGTTCCTTTTCACAGACTTAGATCTATCCTCTTGGTACTAAAAACATACATTAACATAAACATTCTGTCAAGCTTTAAAATCAACAGTGATGTTGCAGTGAGCCACGCCCGCTAACGTTAGACTGCTAGGATCAAAGGCTTTACACCGAGGCAATTGCAAACTGACATGTTTCAGCTCTATCCTTTCAGACGCCTGACACGTATCAACACAAGGATGGGATGAAATAGGCTAGGATTCAAAATCCCTGTACGACTGGGATCTCACAGTTATATGGTTCAAAAACATTGCGAATATACAAATCTATATATATAAAAGAAAGTTGTGTTAGTTACACTATTTATAACTCAAGAACGGCTGAACCGATTTGGCTGAAAATTAGTAAGGAGGTAGCTTAGTATCAGGAGACGGACATAGGATAATTTTTATCCCGGAAAATAGACCAGTTCCTGTGGGATAAGGTAAAATTTTGTTATATGTAGTTGATAGATTAGTTATTTATACAGATATAAAATAAAGCTCGGGGATGAATATAGGATACTTTTTATCCCGGAAAATAGACCTGTTCCTATGGGATAAGGTAAAATTTTGTTATAAGTATGTAGTTGATAGATTAGTTATTTATACCTACAGATATAAAATAAAGCTCGGGGAGGGACATAGAATACTTTTTATCCCGGAAAAAAGACCTGTTCCTGCGGGATAAGGTGACATTTTGTTATTATAGTTGATAGATAGCTATTAGTCTTTATTATTAGCGCCTTTTATGACTCCTTTTTTTACCGAAGTCAAAACACAATTCTTATAGTTTCGTCATACCTTTTGTCTTTTTAGAAATATTCAGTCGTTTGGCAGTTGGCGCGATTGACAGAATATGCGAGGGATAGGGTGAGGGAGTGGGAGTGGGAAGAAAAGGGAGAGGGAGAGATTGATAGGCGGTACAAAGTTTGCCGGGTCAGCTTGGGAGCGGGAGCGGGAACGGGAGCGGGAGCGGGAGCGTGAGAGGGAGCGTGAGAGGGAGAGGGAGGAGCACACAGAAACTGTAACGGCTAAGAACGGCTGTACCGATTTTAATGATTTCTGATTTGTTACATTTTTAGGCGATACGAAGTTCGCCGGGTCAGCTAGTTAATAATAAATTAAAGCTTACGATCCTTTCCCATTTCACCCCACACTAAGGAACCCTCTTGGTTGTGGATAGAATTACAGAAATAGGACACCATAAGCGCCGAGGAACAATTTATTATTTATCTGCTACAGGGTAGGTATATTTTGAACAGGCGAGAATCGAACCCCCTTGTTCGGCAGGAATAGCAGTTATTTTAATGCGACGCGAACGCGTCAGGGTAGTATAGCTGGATACTTTTGTTTAATTAAGCCGCATCTACCTTTTTGTCTTTATATATGCTTGTCTTTTCAATTATTATTTTTTCGAATGGATAGTTGCTGTTGACCCTAGTGGTCTTAACAGTTTCACGCGTACAGCTGGGTGAGCCTGGATGGGCTCAGACGAGAAGACTTGTCATTCCAAACTTTTGTGATATATGTATAATCAATTCTTTCGATAATAATTTCCAGTAATAGGTATACCCACAACTCAATTCAAATTAAGTTGTTTCATTATTTACGTAGACGCAAAGGAGAATATCGCAACTTTAGTCCCATTTTCTAGTAATAATACTTATTTATAAGTACTATTGTTTCTTCTGTGGTAATAACTAGGTATTACAATTCAATATTTATTCGTATGGCTGTATTTAAATTTATTTTAAATTTAATCTTTGAAGGTCTAATTTCAGTTCTCTAAAATCGACCAACTGACTGAATTATAAGTATGGATATCCATAGTTTGAAAACCAACTGTGTAAATCCACATGGAGACAGTCGGATTGGCGTTTCAATTAACGCGTTGCAGATATCGTCGTCGAGAATGTGTCAATTAACTCGCAGTTAGGAACCGATTTTGTACTCGAAACAATTTAGTGTCCAATGATACGAACTACGCATACATAAATTACATTTACCCGGTTTGACACGTTCACGGTTGAATGCTGTGCAGTTTGAAAGTCTTTATGTACATACTTTTTTTTTAATGTTTTTAAGATGCAAATTACTTTACCAAAATTTACTAAGTACTCGTGATGAGTTTTGAATAAAAATCATTGTTATTTTCTGATAATCATAAAAAAATATGTACCTAATATTACCTAGACGCAACGAAGGCTACGGCCGTCCGCAAACTTATTACAAACATTCATTTTCCCGAAAAACAAGGCCACATAAATTACTTCGGTGTCTTCCGAAGCAAAAACATAATTAATGCTGCGTTGTTTGTAATCAGAGAGCTAAGTGGTATACCGGAGCGCCAGATGCTTGTTCGCTCTTATTATACAAGACTTCTCCCTTCATGTTTCACCCTGAGTATTAATAAAAACTGCTCACATTCACTCTCGTATTTATTACTGTCAAGATGGTAATACGTCCTTCATCCTTTGTTGTCTTTTAGTCTCAGGCTTGTTAAGGTTTGTAGCCAATATTTTAGCTTGCTTTGCACCCTATTTCCTATTAATATTGTAAATGTGAGTTAGTGAAGATGTTTGGATGTTTGTTCCTCAATCACGCCATAACTATTTAACCGATTTGGCTGCAATTTAGAATGGAGATAGCCTTTACCCTGGATTAACACATAGGCTATTTTTGATATGAAGAAGGCTATTTTTTTACGAAGCCGCCGGCAAAAGCTGGTATTCTTAGAAATTAGCATCATGAGCTGATTGATACCAGTGACTATGTTTTGATACTGACATTTGAATAAAGCTGTACCGTTCCATACCGTGACGTATGAACGTATTATTTGAATTGAGAAGTGAAAATGAATAAATTTGACTTGTGCGAGTTAAATTCGGCTGGAGAGGCAGGGAGAAGGCACCAGACCACGTGGGCGGTCATCCATGCGATGGACCGACCAAATCAAGTCTGCAGTGGGCGGTCCCTTGCATGAGTGTACGAGATTATCATCAAACAGGGAGAAGTGGCGAATGCTCGTAAGGCAAATAACATCTGCTCCAAATACAACCGTCTGAAGACCACGACCGCTCTGGCAAGAGCGATACGACAAAGAAGAAGAAGATTTATTAGTATGCTTGCCAATTTAGCACTTTACACTCCAACGCTGGTCTTTTGATTGAAGTTAACATCAGACCTCAGGTCAAGTTATTACCATTAACTTCCTTTTCAAGATGCGCAACATTAAGAGAATCTTGTCTGATAGTCCTAATGCTATGCCCTCCTAGTCCAAGACGACTTTATAAGACTCAGAATTGGATACAGCCCCTTACATTTAATACAACTTTTTGTTTTATATAGATAGGCTTTCATAATTATTATACCCTTATTACATTACCTAACGTGACGTAAACCATCAGTTGTTACTAACAGGACAAAAAGGTGTCTTATTCATAAACGAAATTACTTTTTTGGCGGACGTCGACTGCATTCCATATCCAATATATTGCTCGAATCATCTTTATTCAATCCTTGAATTGGATCTCAGAAATTACAGTAATTTGGAGGGATAACTGCCTCCATATGTCACAGGGGTGGAATCCACTTGGGGAAAAAACAGGCCAGTGACCTTCTGAAACTATCATCCGATTTAACATCTGTGCCTATTTTACATCTTTATCAATCCAATGACAAATGAATATTTTTATTCAGCTTCAATTCTAGCAGTCACTTTTTCTTGTTGCAAATAAATAATTTTGTTCTTCTCATTCGTTTATTTTTTTCTTTGAGGTAAGTACTTTAGCTTAATTGGCCTTCATCAAAGCCTTTTTATGAATTTCACCTCGTCCTTCAGAATTTTATTTTAATATTTAATTATAGTGCTGAGAATATCGGTGGCCAGCATGAGAACAGAAATCGAAACCTATATGCACCTGTATTTTTTTTATTATATGCATCTTATAAATTGATTGTCACTATTATAACATGCATTGCAAAAAAATATATATTTTTCACAAAAATATTGTGTAAACTGTTATTACTAGTCGCATGGGATTACTGAGACATAATAATATTGGCAGTTTGTGCCATCGTGTAACAACATGATTAGTGAGGTAACTGAGGTAAACTAGGTATGCGGTGTATCATAATTATTTTATTGTATGTTATTGTACAAGTGCGCATTATTTTCAGAGTAGATTTACCTAAGACCAGTAGAGCAAGCTATGGATTGAGAAATGTTAATTATAAACTTCATCTTAGTGTTAATTTGGTTTTCTTCTTTATAATCTGTATAGGATGATCTGATGTTTTCACCGCTTTTCGATTGGCAACGCGTCGTTCCACTGGGTATTATTGATGTCCAGGGCTGACGGTGACCACTTACCTTCAGATGGCTCTTCTGCTCATTTGACTAAGTAGTTATGTAAAAAAATAAATAGATGGGTAGGTAACACCACAAAATAATTAATTCGAACAATCAACTTTTGTTCTGCTGACTGGACTAAATGAATCAATGCGTGTATTTGAATATCGTTTTTGTGAAGCAATTATAGCAAAAAATAAAGATTTCGTTTACCTCGAAATATTTTTACAAAACAATGACGTAGGTAGGTAGAGCTGGTAATTTGAAAAAAGCATTTTATAAAATAAATTGGAATTATTCAAACAAAACTGGTTGGTGGTGAAATGTGAATAATTATATCTCTTTTTGTTGGTAACGTTTCTATGAATTTCAGTGGGCGTACTTTATTGAAGGTGAACAGTAAAGGTTAAAGCTTCAAACATTAAAACATCACAAAGGATCTGTATACATAATATGGTATATAGACGCCTGGGCCCGCCATTTTAACATGTTTCTATAAATATTGAAGTACTCCAGACTGTTAGTGTGCTAGGATACGTGTTAATAACTTATTTCGAGGACGAGGGTCTGCTTACGTCTTTAAGATAGGGAAATAAGATCTAAAATTGTCTAAATTCCGTTTCAGTGATATACACCTACAGAAGTCACACAATTGTTCTGCAAGTTTAAGTGTAATTTATAAACCACTTTGTATCCGTGAATAATTCTCTGGGATAGGTAACCTTTTTGAGATATACAGCGTGTCCGGGATCGAGTTTAAATATTTTGGGAACGGATTCTGCATGAACTTACATAAATAAACCTATCGTACTGGACCTAGTATACAATATTATATAGGTACATTATTTCGCTATTGATTTATCATATTCGTAGTTATGATATAATATGAAAACTTATAATAATATCCGTTGTGTCCGTGGGCTCCGGTGTTGTCTATGAGAACAGCCGACGACTAATAAATTCTAGTATAGTAACTAACATTTTATAACTTTACACAACAATAGTAGTTACATAATAATACAATTTTAATGTAGATACACAATTCTCATTACGACCGTTTTTTGCTGTTGCTCAAGAGTATGACTATGTATATGGGGACAGTTTTCCAAGATTGTCACTCAATTCAGTTTGCATATTATGAGCAATGTTCGGTTTTATAGGTTTGCACGGAACTTCGTAGTCTGACGCGCACTTAGGTTTTTATTTTATTTTGGTATATACCAAATAGCGATGTTATGCCAATTGACAATGGAATAATCGTAATGAACTGTAATGTAATTAAAAACAACAAAAGGTTGAAAAACTTGTGTATTTTTTGCCAGGTAACCCGAAAGTTTTCGTCCATACCAAGTAGAGATTATTTACTTAAACATGAACGTGTGGGCGTTTATCTTAATGTATATAAATTACGTGTCACGTTGTTTGTCCGCGATGGACTCCTAAACTACTTAACCGATTTTAATTAAATTTGCACACCGTGTGCAGTTTTATCCAACTTGAAAGATAGGATAGCTTACATCTCCCTTAAGGCACACGGAAGGTTTTAATAAAAAAAAACACCTTTGACAGAACGAAGTCTGTCCGGGCAGCTAGTATTACATAAATATTTCCAATTAAAGGTTGTATCAAATAAATATGTCCACTCACAGGTACAAATACGATGTCATATTGCCTGCACCACTAAGCTACACAACCCTTGTATTCCTGTATTATACTAAGACAGGTTGGTATGTATGTGTATAATTTAAATGTAAATCAAGAGCGTAATTACCATTTATACTACTGCACTATTTACCTGACTAATCTATGACTGCTATCCAGTTAATGGATTCTGCGAATATGAGATGGAAATTGCTCTGTAGGAATTGGATTCATTTTCATTTTCCTCGCAGATTCTTGCAGTCTGGCTCGTTAAACCGAATCCGTATGATAAATTCTACAGGCAAAATTCAAAATTAAGACGGTTAATTTTCATCTTCAGTCAATTTGTTTGTTGATTAGCTTGCGTGAATCGTAGCCGATCTATCGAGTTAAATGACTTTAGTCGGACATTATGTGCATGGGACCATGAGCGACTGCTTTTGACAAATGTAATAATACTTCCGCCTATAGGTAAGTTAATTCGATGGACCCAGTTGTTAGCGATAGATAGCAATGTTAAAGGCCTTGTTGCTCAAAATAAAGTTTTTGTCATATTGAAAAATGTGTAATTATTATTATCGACACAATCGACACTTTACTGTGAACTATAATAAATTATGTAATATACTTTACAGTTGTAGTATATTATGTTGAACTCATTTACTGAATTAAGTTGTGTTGTGAGATTTAATAATTTTAATTTTTACCCCATCTGCGCAACGTAGATATAGAACTTCACTTCAAGAAAAACATTTATAAAAGTCAATGTGAAGTAACTGACACACTTTGACACATTGAAATACGGTCCAATTTTGACCGTAGATCGGGTCTCGATTTAACCGATTAGAAAGGTTTAATCAGAGATGTCTAAACTACCTCTCCATATTATAATCGGAGTGTAAATCTATAATATTAATACGTGAAGCAAAAAATTTGTACCCACCCCTTTTTACGACAATTAGGAGTGGATAATGTGGACAGAGGAGTACCTATATATGCAGTACAGTTAAAGTTCTTATCTATTCATGTGGTTAAAGTTTACATTGAGAAGGAGTGCAGGCAGCTTATATTCTTATACTTATTATGCATTAGAAACACATGAAATTAATAAAACTCAATATTACACAATATACACAACAAATGTGTCAAGTGGACACTTACGGCCGAATTTTGATCGCAGAGCGGGTCTCTGGCTTAATTAACTACAACTTCTAGTAATAGACTATCACTGATCTAAATTATTTAAAGATTAAATTGCAAATTTGCAGTAAGTACCTAACTAACTTCTCAACATATTAGTCGGAACTAGCTGACAACGACATGCTTTGTTGTAAACCTGAACAACAAAGCAATGAAGGTTATTGGCTTCGTTTTCAAGTTAGTTCGTAGTTAAGAGTTTAGATTGTTCGGAATACTCCCGAGACTGCAATGTAAATTTGAAGTGTATTGTAAAAGAAGCTGCAGTTTAGTTTACGTTCCAATATCGTAGTTTACAAGAAATGGATGTAGTGGGAGTTCTAGTTAAATTTAGATACAAAGTTTCATCTTTGTTCTATCAAACTTAGATTGAATTAGGAATACTTTAGTAATTTAAAACAAGAACAAAGTGCATTGTAACGATAGTTTTAAAGGAAGTTTATTGAGCTTATAAAGAGTGATATGAAAACAACATTTCACAAACTTTCACATTTATAATTTTAGTAGGATTGAGGTTTGGGGAATTTAAGGGGCTCAAAACCCCCAGAAAAATTTTCTACGTTCACCCATGACAGGATTTAAATAATCGTCAAGTATCAAGCTCCCTCCCTATACAAAAATTCTGTATCCGCTGTTGCAACCTACTTAGGAGAAAACAGCAATATACAGTAAGAAACTCAACCTAATGCAAGGTACATATTTTGTTTTTCAAATAACAAGACCCGCATCGATCACTATATATAAACACTTCGCCTTAAGTTACACTCACGTTTCAATTTAAAACTTGTAACTGCTATAGAATTTAACATAGCAATATTATTTTAGAGAAACTGCTAAGTTTGCAGTCTGCACTCAATTTACATTTTCCGTAACGTTTCTCCATACGAGTGTAGTAGACATTGTACAACTGTTTCGACTTTAAATGAGATTAGGTGAAACTTAATTTTACTCCAAAACTCAAGTTTGTACCTAAATAGATTTACATTTGTCTAGTAATTAACTTTTCAAGTTACTGGGCGTCAAGAAAAATTTGTGAGTATAACAGATTAATTGGTTTGTCTGGCTGGAGGTAGCTAGCTAGCTTCTAGCTGTTACTTATTAATTTTTTTGTCCGACTGAATATAAGAAACCTTTGCTTATACAAATAAAAAAAAATCAATCGTAGATAGTAAGATACGGAATGGACCCTATCAAATAAAAAGATTTCCACTGGCACAAATTGAGGGATTTTTCTATTTAGTAAAAGTATCAATAATTACTGTAAAAGACATTTAGTTCACGATCTATGACAGTATTTTTGTTCCTTTTAATACAGTAAATACCAAAAGCCTTTTATGATATAAAATCAATAAATTTCATAATTCAGTATTCAAATTCCCTATAGGTACATTTATTGAGTGTCTAAAAGTATATATTGCTATACAGGTGTACATATTCTATGTATTGACTACATCGGTTGCAACAATAAATTGACAAAATATTTGCTTATTTCGGAAAACTACATTTAAATCTCTATTCACACAGATAAAACAGAAATAGGTTGAGTTTATTTCTAGCATATTGCTCCCAAAACGCAGATAAATGGTTCGAATCGGAATACTGAAATGGAGATACTTTTAGATAATATTGGAACCACTTAATTACTGGAAGAGATTTATGAGTTCACTGCTATGTTTTAATCAGATTGTACTGTGGAAAAGGAATTAAGATTGCTGGTAAGATTCTGGGTAATATTTTCCTTGTATCGTCCGTGAACACGCATTGAGAGCGGATTACGTTATGTAATATTAAAATTGCCACAAAACAGATGCGGCACGGTTTGGACGAACATTGAACAACTCTCGGGCTAGGGCACTCTGAAACACGAAACGTGTTTCGGGTTGCGTATAAATGTTCGTAGCAAATACTTACTAAGTTTCATTTGTTTTCATAAAGCGAAATGTGAAAGTAATAGGTATTTATGATGCTGTGGTACGTTCATTCATACGGATATATGTATGTACATACGTGCACGTGGACGTAGGTATAACATTGATTAACAGATCTACGATATACATACTTACCTAATATCGTATTTATGCGAGATTTTATTCAAAAACAATAAACGCTACTTATGAGTTTCTACAATAATAAGTAAGTCCAAAATATTATTGTAGTTAGAGACATCGCCCAAATCATCACCAACGTAGTCGTGTATTGTGGTCGGATTTTTATCCGCTTGGCTCCTTTTAGAGTCAAGAGTAGTACAATATTTTTACGGAAGTACGTCTCTAGCGATAATACATTCTTACATATTATTATGTACGTTTATTAAAAAGGACGTGACGAATTAAAACAGAACCTCCCTTTTTAGAAATCGGTTAAAAATACTCAAATAAGGTGAACAGGCTTGTACGAAGTAAAAATATAGCCTCAACTAGAGCACTTCCCGCGACTTTGCCCCTGTTTTCTGGGATAAAAAGTACCGTAAATGTTATTCCAGCCAGATCATGGTCTACATATTTTTAGTAGGATATGTTCTGCTCGTGCGAGGCCGCGTTGGTTTGCTATTTATTAAAATAATCGGTAGTGAGGTGAAAAACCTTCGTGTCCCTTACAGCTCTAATTCAATCACAGTTATTTTAGCCAACCGCAAACGTCATTTCGATTGCATACCTATCCGTGTCGCGTTGTATTTTTCATGAGTTAAATCGCTACGATATATTTTAGTCGCTAGTGTCACGCGCGACACATTCCGTATTATACTAGTAGCATTCAAAATATAGCATTAACTTTTATCAACCCTTACACAATAAACTTCAAAACACATTTGAATATTTTACTTTAAAATTAAGAGGTGATGCGACTTTGAAAAGAAAAAAACAAGCTATAATTTACAAGTAGTGCAATGTGCGGTCATTATCTTTAGAACTATAAATAATATTGCAGAAGAATAAAATACAAAAAAAAAAAAAACAAATCAACATTCACGCATACACACAAGGAAATAGGGTCATTATAATCAACCCACACAATCCCCAACCTCTTTAATAACGACGATAAAAAATACTTCTGTTACACTTATTTATTTACCTAACTTAATACCAGACCTATATGCTTCAGTTTCCAATCGAATTTTTTGCTGCATCTAATCAAACTCTCCGATGTGTAAGTCACAGGCTTCTATTTCTGTTTGAGACACTAACTAGAAATATCAGAATGGTTTGACAAATCCAATTACACTTCACTCGGATCCCATTGGTTTTATGTGTATCTTCGTTCATCGTTGCCGTAGCGAATGACTATCGGTTCTAGACTAGTTCAATCTGAACTTAACCTAATTTTGTATTGCAGTTTGTAAAGGGAATTGCTTTACTTTACAATAATTGGACTACTTCTAGAAACTACAATAAGCACTGGGAATTGAGATGCTAGTTGAAAGAACTTAAATAAACGTTTATGTTGTTGTAATAAATTAACCACCATGCTGCTCCAGTGTGGTTTGATTGAGAAGTTAGTGGCCAACCCAAGCGTAGGAAGTTTTATAATGTCATAACACCTTCGATATGGCTAAACAACTGCTATCTTAATAAAAACAAGCGGGACTTCTAACGGCTAAATGTGTCCTCTGAAGCACGGAAACGTGTGTATGAACAAAAAAATTGTCCCCTAGGGATCACCCATCCAACTATAGTTGCTTCGTGTCGCGAGAAAAAACTTTATTTTTATAATAATAATATGTATAACACAAAATAAACTCAGTTTTACGTTATACGTTGAATATCACCAGCTCAGTACATATTTACTCAAATATTGTTCCGCATACTTTTATTCTCTAAGGAATGTCATTAATTAAAAGTTAGGTGATTAGCGGTAAATACCTATTCTGTGTCGCGAACTCCCTCACAAAATCCTTTGTCAAGTGCCTTAAAGGAAACTTTTGTAATTGATTCATTTATTACTCTTTATTGTGAAATCAAGTAGAAAATTATCAATTCTTAGCTGATAACAATAATTAGAGGTTTGCGGCAAGGACGACATTTGTTTAATAACAAAAGCTTGTCTTGAAAAGTAATTAGATAGGCTTTGTTCACAAACTTTTTACAAATTTGGTACTTTAAAAGTTTTTTGAAAAGTCATTTACTTTATGTGGCTTTTTCTATGTTTAGGTATATATTATGTTCAGGTATATATTAGGTTGTTATGTTATATATGCTTTTATACTTCTCTAAGCGTGAAGAATAAAATATTAATATTTGACGGAATATTTGTATCTATGAACATCGATTTTATCATACTGAATCATTTGTAGGTATGTCACAAGCCGTAAGGGGCTTCATCCATCTTCAAGCCAACAATTGTTCCGGTCGTCACCATTATAACATGGTATAAATTATTAGAGTTTATGGATGGAATTGGTTATTGGTTTAGTAGATACTTATTTTCATTGATTGAAACACTTTAAGTAAATGTCATTTAAGTGTCCTAGACTGAGAGTTCGATTAACTACGCCGACCGTTTGATTGGAACGAACGCGGCGGTTTTTAATTAAAGCGAGTTGCAATGAAACTCTTCTTCTTACAGCGTCATTAGTCCAGCCGTCGTTCCGATCTGAATCCGATATTCACCCGAGATACAAGGAACTTTGAACAAGTTCGATTCATTAAGCGCGCAATAAAGGTATCGCCAATTCAGCCGTTAAACTGTCACCGCTCGAATCCTACACTTTATTGGACTTTACTCATTTTAGAAACGGATTTATTTGAAATGTGTTTCTGGAAGGGGCACCTTCACTTGTCAATTATTCAAAGTAGATCCGTGCGTCTAAAAGGATAACAATGTAACAGGGAACAGTTTATGTCCCCAAAGGGTTTCTGGATAGACACATCAAAATAATTTACCTACTCTCGTCAATGTTTCGTATTATCTCCCAATTACAGAATTCATTATATGTAACAAACTAATAATAAGTTTAAATATAATACCCACAAAACAAAATAAGAAGTACACTTGACGACGCGACGTAATAAGCGAGTTTTTCCAGGAAAAAGTTCACATGACATCATCAATTTCCCTTTACTATAAAGCAGGAAAAATATTTGTTAATGTTGTCACTATTTAGAAAAAATCTGAGCATTACTGGATAGAGGCGTAGTTGTTAACGCCTACTAAATATTTGCTTTATTTCGCAAATAAAAAGCTTCGTGCCATTATATTCAAGAGTCGTCATTGTCGGAGTACATTAGCGAGCAAACAGACTGTGGGTCGGGTAGTTTCAATTACTCACTAACAAGTCATCTGATACTCAAATTAATCTGTGAAAGCGTTGAAAGTGCTAGGATTTATTTGCACCACATTTACTTCAAATATTTAAGTAAGTATAAAGAATTAGAATGTTTTTAGTGATGAAATTAAAGCATGCAGTGACCCACTGTAGCTTACGGTATAGTAAGACATAAGCTCTCCAACCAGCCCCACATCAGTATACATATTTATGCCAAAGTGCTACAATATAAGTTGATTGATTTTTTAATACAGTTGCTCAAAAAGTGGCGTATTGCAGGGACGTATAGCGTTCGGGATGTGGGCTATTATATACTCGTGCTTTTTCTTTACCTTTTCCGAACTCGTGCGTTCTCTTTCCTAACTGTCAAAATAATGCGTATTAAAAAGAAAAAAAACCAACCACGAAGTTTTTACAAAAATAATTCATTGAAGTTTTTATGATTCATGCAAATATTTCTAAAAACAAGCTACTAATTTGTTTCAATATCAGATTTAATGATTTGATTTTCATTTTCATTTTCATTTCATATTAATAAAAAAATCTACTGAAGACTTGGCTGTATGGGCATAGTTGCCTTTGCCTACCCAGAATGAGTGAAGAAAACAAAAATCTCTGCTTATATTCTATACGGTTGGCGCCATTTTCCAAAAAAATTCTTTTTATTATTCTACTACTTTTTGCCCGCAGCTTCGCCCTCGGTAGAGATCGATTTTTTATTATCCTACTTACTTTTTTTTAGATTTAGTTGCCTATGACTTAAGTAATTTACATGTATCATTTAATTTTGATAGCGTGATTCAGAACTTGCAAATGAATTTTACTAACGCCATCTATTAACAAAATCCGGAACTAAATATCTAGAAACTAACAAAATATCGATCTCCCCATGGGGATGTTTTACCGCGGTAAAAAGTAGCCTACGTTACTCTCCACCCTCCTCACTATCTCCACACACAAAAACCATACCATATAACAGTTTCGTTGCGACGTGAAAGACGGACAAACAAACAAACACACTTTCACATTTATAATATTAAGTAGGGAAGTAGGGATTAAATTGCTTCATTTTTTCGCAACTGTATTAAAAATAGTTGTTCAGTACACGTGCGGAACCGTCATTGCAACTTGTTCCGACTGTCAACCCTCACCCTTTCGGCTGCGCCTCGGCTTGGGTAGACATTTGTCGGAACTCATTGCAATGACACGCTTTCCGCACTCGTAATGAAATATACTATTTTTTCACGGTACGTCCACTACATCTAATGTTTTTTTCGTCTACCTCCTAGGCATCGTTGAATTAGTATTTTTCAAAATTTGGGTGCAAAATATTATCTTTAAAATGCTTATTTGAGAGGCAAGTGTTCCCCCTGCCAGTAAAATGGTTGGTGGTGGAAAACATAAAATACTTTTTCAACGTAACCTATTATGTAAACGAATTGATAAAAACTTTATCGTCATTCGAACCCTTGCTTTAACAGGATATTTTTTACTGCGAAAACAACAAAAAATTTCCCGCGGCAAGCCAAAGTCATTTATTTTCCACTTCAGATTTCGACGGTGCGCGGCGCGAAAAAACCAAATGTAGAGCATTTTTGGAGTTGCCTAAGTTGGCGCGGCATAAATGGACTTTTGATGGATTACGGACATCTGTTGGAACAAATGAGCCCCGCAAAGATAAGGTGACGCCTCGTTTCGGCGTTGTTTGCCGCCCAACTTTGCCGATAAGTTTCGCTAAAGCATTTTTGATGAAACGCCGCCGTGATCCGAGAAAGCTGTGGGCTTCGAAACTGCTGATTGGCGGATTAGGTACGTTTTACTAAAAAATCACGGCTCATTTAATCGGCAAAGTTTGTGTCGCAAATATTAATTAACTTTCTAACTTCAAACATGTTATGTCGTTATTTTACTTTTAATTTAAGATTTATTTATAATATTGAGTTCTGGCTTGTTATTTAGTCTGATCACGATCTATAATTGTCTCAGGATCTGTTAGTTAGTACGTTAAAAGAGAGCTTTATATTGCTTTATAAAAATATAGAATTGCCTTATCCATGTCCATTATGGCAATATTATTAAAGTATACAATGCTCAAGAGACCTTAGTAACTTTTTTTTAATTTATATGAATTTATATCACTGACCTTTGCTCATTAGAAGTTATTAACTATATAGTTTAAAAAAATTCGAACAATTTAATAAAAAAATAAAGTTTAATCCAAGTAATGTTATAAGGTTGTGTGACCAAAGGAAGTAAGCACTTCCTTTATTCCTTCTTCCTATAACGGTAAATAATTAAATAATTTGTGACATCGTTATCGTGTACAAGATTACAAAGAATAATTTACTCTGTAATTTTATTAAATAGGGACCGGCTGAAAGTACATTGACCATTCTGTTTTCTTATCTTGTTTCCTTTAAGACCTGTCAAGATAAGTTCAAAATTTATCCAGCCTGGTACAACGAAGTAGATAATTATCCGCTCTGAACTTCTTTTAGTACTGCGATTAACTTTTGGTAACCTTCCTAATGCTTGATTTAACTTCTAAAGTTATTCTTGTTCTCTTGACCTGACATGCGAACTTTCGGAATTTATTCAACCAAGTCCAAACAAAGCAATTACCTTAATTTAAGGTAGATAAAATCTTCATTTGTTTTTGTTATATTGCAAAATAAGTTATATTTTTTACGATCATTCATTTCGATACAATATTCCAGGATTTTGTGAAAACCTCATTTAATTAATAGTCATTTCATATTAACGTAATAAGATATTCACTCTAATGAATACATTATTATTATATTATGAATCCATAATAGATATTTTTTATATTAAAGGTAAAGTAGACTAGAAATATTATATGAAAATAAAAAGCAGTAAAATAGTTCCTTAATTTTTTAATAAAGGGTCTTATTATCGTAAATTAATGTTTTTTTTTAATTTGGCTGAAAACATTTCAAGTATGGAGGAATAAATAGACGAAAATATGCTAAGTGTTTTTACCAGTCTAACATAAGGCAGTGTGAATACAATGATGATGTTACTAGCGTTATGCTGACAATAGGTATATTAAAATTTATACGTTCTAAGCCATAGTCATTATTTAAAGCATCTTTAGCAAGTTTGTTCCTAAGGGCATTTTCTTACTGCTATGTTGAGCAGATATCGCGCCGATCTTGCAATTCTCAGAGGATCGAATTCCGCACTTTATAAATCATTATTTTCAGACCCTTTCCGTACGGAAAAGGTGAGCTCTGTTATTTATTACCTTTATTTTTTACAATAACATAACATACTTGTAATATACTTTTGTGATATGAGAAACGACAACACAAATAATAATATTATACTTAATAAGTCTTAAACAGTTTTTACTGTAGTTACCACAGGTAGTTAGTTACCCCCTACTAGCATTGAGATAATCTAAATTTTACTAACAAAAAATAACCGACTTCAAAGTTACTCAAAAACTACTTGTCAGATCTCGTTCAAATTTTTGTGGGACCACATGACAAGCATCTGCTTTTGATTAAAAAAGAATCATCGAAATCGGTTAGCGTGATATTGAGTTATTCGTCAATTTGTCGCGCACATTCCTAATACAAATTTACGACTTATGTGGTTTTCTCATGAATGCCATTGTCAGATCTCAATAAAATTTATGTGGGACCATACGACAGCTACCAACTTTCGATTAAAAAAAAATCATCAAAATCGGTTCGCCCAGTCCAAAGTTCTGAGGTAACGAACATAAAAAAATACAGTCGAATTGAGAACCTCCTCCTTTATTTGAAGTTGGTTAAAAAGTAAATAATAGTAGTTCCATAACTCTGTACTGAAAAATTTTTATGTATCAAAAATAATAACTTAATACATAATACAATAATATTGTATTATGAACTGAAATAAAAAGTAAATTTTTCAGTGTAGAGTTATGGAACTACTGACTAAACTATACTGGAACTATTTACTAATTTGTAGCCGAATTTAGTTCTTTGTTTCGTTAAGTAATACCTTGATAATTTAAACTTATTGTTAGGTAAAATGTTGTACGACGGAGGGTTAAATTTTCTAGCATACGTATGTATGTAGTAGAGATGCGCACGTTGTTGAATATGAATGTTGGATCCAAAATGTGACGAACCGAATATTCAGCCGAATTAATTAATCGGTTCATTTTCATGCATCATATTGCTTTCATATTTTATAATGGTTCCTTAAGTAAAAAAACACCGGCCAGTTGTGCGAGTTGGACTTGCGCAGCAAGGATTCCATACAAACTTTGAAACCTAACATTGCTCTAACGAAAAGATAACTGAATTGCGAATCAAACTCTAAGAGGTTGGTAAATAAACGCAAACTCAAATTTTATTGATTTGAACTGACTTCAGAAAACGAGGTGGAAATTGAGAAACATACGCTGTAGGCATGTACATACATATCTCACCAAAAAAAAACATGTAAAATGTTGCCAAGACGAGACCATATAATATGTATATGGCTCTACATCAAAAAGTAATCAGATCTCATGTAGAGTCAAGCTTCTAACTCTACACGCTCTAACTATACAAGTCCTATCTTCACAAACGCTATACCTGTATGTATACCTAATATGTGGCTTAGCCGTTTCATTCTCGTCACATGGACTTAAGTTCTTTTCTTAACGAAGGAACTACTATAGAAGGAACAAATTGTTTAAGAAAAACTTACCTGCAAGAAACCCACAATACTCGTAAACTTATGTTAAGCGATAAAGAATTCCAGTTTCTTTATTTACGCGGTATCGTACCTGTCAGAGAGCTTTACCTCGTGAGTAAAATTTCATACCTTATAAATCATTATTCCTGACAGGTTTTATACCACAAAAATATTTTTACGGAGCGCGCTTAGCGATTTGTCTTGAAAGATGAAAGAATATTTCAGGGAATACTGATTGTAAGTAAGCTATAATATTCTTGAACAAATGTTATACAAAAACTGCTACGAATTTATGGATGAAAAACGCAGCTAGAATACAATTTTCTCGGAAATAAGCCACCCTTAAAGTTTCCGAAGGGTATCATCTGGCGTGTTTAATATAAGTAATAACTTCTTGTCGCATTATAACGAAAACTTTGGCGAGAACTATTTCAACGCCATCTGTCTCACTATCTTGCCTCCCAACCCATTTAAGTTTCACCGTATAATCTTGGGGTCATCAGAATTTAACAAGGACTTTATCAGTTAAGAATATTCGTCAAAATAAAAATGGTGTAGCAAATGCTTGAGCACAATAATATTAGGTATTAAGTAAAAAATGTATTTTATGTGCTCATGGACTTCAGTAATAAATACTAGAGGCATCATTGATGTGTTACTGGCAAACAAGAGGTGGGGATGCGCATTATTTCTGGCTCTCCGACAAAGCAATTAGTGCGACTGAAACACGTTAAAAATTTTCAGAGCACCCACTAGCGTGAAGAAATTTGCTACCACTCCAGATGAATTTGGCGTCTAGATTTAAACTGGGTAATGCAACTTCTACATTCGCGTTAACTTGAATAATAACGGATTGCGCCTTAATTCACACGTTACTTTTGACTGGGACAGATATTCATTGCATGAAGATGTCTTTAATGTCAGGTCTTAACACCAAGTTTTCTCCTGCCACCGTAGTTTCACCGTGACATTGTATCATTCACGTAATTGGGTCGAAATGTGGGCATAAAATACAGGAATGATAACAATAATTATACCGTATCTATCTTAGATATACGGAACAGTTTCAACTTTAATAACAGTCACAGCTGATATGAATAGAGTACCTATCAGTCAAGTGATTGTGTATGCTGCCAACGCGAAATAAAATTAGTATGCGATGCGGTACCATCCCAAGAGAAAGCCACCTTAAAGTGATCAGTCCACTGTTCGAACGATGCACCTGACATTAATGAGACATAACGATATTATCTTTCATACGTAACAACTGTACATTACAGGAATACTGCGTTTAGATGCGTAGATTTGCCATTATTATTTAGCTATGCTAGTAGTTATTTTAGGGCTATACTGTAGGGGGGTATCAATGAGGTGGCTTAAAATACTAACTCGAATCCCTCGCAGGATGTGTGTCGTAAGAGTCTTCTTAATCTGACCCGCTGGTGGTAGGGACCCTCAGAGAGATTATATTGGTAACATTGATTTTAATAGTTCATTAATATCATTATTACTATTAATAATGTCTATTTGTGTTTTTGAAGTGAGTTGTGTCAATAGTTACTTGCCTGTATTTTTAAATAGCTTAAACACAGATTAAATTAAATGACGCATCTGGTTTCATCGATTTTTGATCATTTTACGAGCACGGGCTTGCAAAGAACATTTTTATTGCTCCCGCTAACGTTGGGTTTTGATTTTTTTGACCTCGATTATCAAATAAATCTTTACTTTTAATTAAATTTGATTATATTTTTATGTAAAACCTGTCCTGTTAACATTATAAATGTGAATGTTTCTATGAATGTTTGTTACTATTTCACGCAAAAACTATTGAACTAATTTTCATGAAATTTAGCGCATAGGTGGACCATGATCTGCAATAAGGTATGGGTACTTATTTTCTCTAAAATTGCGGGTAAAACCGGGGCAGAGTATTAGTAGTTTATAAACGAGTGGCTTCAGAAACCCCATCCATAAATAAATAAATAACGCTTCACACTCATAGCCCCACACTAGGATTCCCTGTGTCGTGGGTGCTATGGACAACTCACTAGACAAGGACATTCACACCCAGACCGAGAACAGAAATTCAAACTCATCATTCAAATTTCCGCCTTGCTGGGAATCGAAACCATGACCCTTGGTGCGGCATGGTAACCATTGCGCCACACGGTTCGTCGACCCGACCCATGAATCGCTTACTTAAAAAGAAAATAGAACAAGAAAGAAGAAAGTTTAATTCGATGATAATTGACAATTGAATGGA
This sequence comes from Thymelicus sylvestris, assembly GCA_911387775.1. Lineage (NCBI taxonomy): Eukaryota > Metazoa > Arthropoda > Insecta > Lepidoptera > Hesperiidae > Thymelicus > Thymelicus sylvestris. The sequence goes on from OU426895.1 coordinate 9,235,850, forward strand.
TTGTACCTGCACCAGACAACTTCAAAATAACCAATCCGCATACTATGAACTTAACATAAAAAAGTGACATTGTACTCGTAGATGATGTTTCTACGTGAAATCCGAACTAAAATAAAAAAAGGATTCAGAGTCCTGAATCTAATGGAAATTTCCAGAACACTCCGAGCGTTTCCATATTCTAGTCGACACGCCAGAGTGTGATTCAACGTAGCCTTCAGCCCGTACCGTACATCAGACTATTTTCTAACTTTGTTTTTAGCCAATCCTAACTAAGACTAACTGCATCCGAACACATTGGTTCATGAAAATAAAAGCTACACGGTAAAGCAATTTGAATTTTATGATCGACCTGAGTTGAACAGACCAAAATAGATAGTTTAATGAATGATAATGAGAATTAAATTATTATGGACAAATTGATAAAAATATCAAAGTATTATTTATATCGTATCCGATTAAAAAAGTAATATTGTATCATCACACACGTGTCTATTTTTGCATCACAACATTTTCTAGGAATGTACAAATAAATTGTATCTTTATACACGAAAATCATTGGCGAAGAAATTAATTCTGGATTTGGAAATTTTAGGGAAATGAAAATAATCTTTATAATATAATTAAAGAGATTATGAAGGGCAAGATTTTGCGTTAAATGCGATAAATCTTATTGTAATCCTTCAATAATTTTGAGAGAACCAAAAGGAGGATTTCACGATATTTTAGTTGAACTGTTCGTGCATATTGGTGGAGGAGTTAGTGGTTGGGAGTTTTCATACCGCCCAAATTTCTCAGACATGGTGTAGGCTGCTATATGTATAATAATAACAACCGGGACCGACGGTTACGAGCCCACCAAGGCACGGAAACTCGTGTACTTAATTTTGCCACTAGCGGTCCCATAGCGACCGTGCCCGCAGTCGCTTAACCCGATCGATTACTTAGCATTGACATTCTACACAAGCTTCAATTCTCTTACACTAACGCTTGCAGAAATAAATCACACACACATGGACACTCATTCGATTCCCCGCGGATTCCGACAGGACAGGCTGCATTCCGATATCGGATTCGATATCCAATGTCGTTCAACACTATGTGAAGGACATATTTCAAATTTCAAAAGGTATATAGGTATTAGATATTGCCAGGTTATAAATATAACAGAATGGAATGAAATCTGATATTTGACTTATTTAATTCCTGTAAATATAACTTTTTAGAATGTTTTTTTAGTAGTACAAGATCACGCATTCAATTAACATAACAATACTGCAGGTACTCCGGGTCTCCGGGATCACCGGGTAATGTTTTTATTCAAGAAAGTTCCATTTAAGAATGAATGTTCACATAATGAACTCTCCATTCTTTTCATTCCCAACAATAGTGTCTACGAAACACACAGTACTACTCTACTTGTAATGGGATAACCAAAACACAACTCACCGTGAATAAGAGGGTAGCTATACAATGGGCAAACGGCCGGCTACACAGACAAGAAAATGACATTCATTTTCTCACTTGAGAAAATGTTTCTTTTCAACAAACTGTATGTAAACATTGTTCGGGCCAGACTATGCAAAAGCTTTCTTATAAAAGAATTTGAAAGAATTTACAAATGAGGTCCAAATGTTTTCAAAGTAAATATTATATTATGGTTCTAGTAAAAGAGTTTTTGAATAACATAGTTATTTACGTTACTTAGGTTAATTTTGAAGTCTAATACAAAGAAGGTATTCCCTCTCTGAAAGCTCGACGGTTTTGTCAATCTTAATTATCCCAGTCGAATGAGATATATAAGAGATATATAATATCCCTTACGATTCGGATGAAAATTACAATGTAGGGATTTACGGGCGTGATAAATAGATCTTCTGATTGGGAAAATTCGTTTTCTTCGTATTTTCACGCAAAAATATTTAGTATGTAGCGGCCGTTGTATTATAGCAATGGCATAAAAATATTAGTTAGCCTCCAACCCCTCAGCAGACTAGAAAAGCGTAGTAAAATACGTAGTAGTGTAAAATACGCTTTAATTCTCTAATACGAGGAGAGACATCGTACCATAAAGAAATTATAGTAAGCGATAGTCGGTCGAACACTTGTACGGGTCCTACTCCTAATTATTTAAAATATTCATTTCATTTCATTTGGTTTTGCTGTTGGTAAAGTAGATTTGGCTTTCATCTGTTCTATCGTATTACCAATAAAATAAAGTTATTTTCTGTTACTAAAGGATGACTTATATTAGGTAGGACAGTATAAAAGAAAAAAATTTAAACTACTAAAAAATTTAATATAGGTACTTAACTATTGTTTAAAAAACAGAAGTCAAGAATCAGAACAAATGGACATTGTCATAACCTTGGTTATACATATATCTAGTAATAACACAATACGGGGAGCGAAAATATAAAAGACGGAGACATCATTTAATTATTCCAAGAATCTCTATTTACGTTTAATTTACATTTGGGAAATAAGTAGAACAGAAACATGTTTAAAGAAACAAGAGAGCATGACTAATGAAAAGTTAATTGCTGGTCCCTCTAACAGGAAGGTACAGTCCTTTGGGTGACGTCCGATTAGCATAAAGTAAATTCGATGTCTCGGTCCGGATACAATTTGGGACTTTAGGGAGCGCTTAATTCATGCCGGACCAAAATGTTTACGTAATGTCTCGACATAATCATCCTTTCTAGATCTCCAAATTCCGTCATCGAACTAAAACATTTGAATTTACAATCATGGCATTCAAAGTAGGGACAACTTTACATTGTATATTTTATTTCTTTTTTTTTACTTTTTCTGTCTCTTCGTTTCACTGAACTGACTGGCCAGTATTTTAGACGTTGGTACTCCTTGTGTATTAATGTGTTTTAATTTCTGCGTAAATATAATTAATTATTAACAAGATGTTTGTTTTTGCAAATCAAAAGATAATAATATTATAATACATAATGCACTATAGTTGATTTAGTACTCTCTCAAATTTATAGATTTGGAGATCTTTCATTGCCATTTCCAGGGACGAAGAAAGAAAGATGTTTCTCAGTATGCGAAGGCTAAATAAGAGCAGTCACTACATCTCTTCGAATAATTGCCTGAGTAAGGAGGGTACCCTGGAGACCCAAATTCCAACGACACGCCACCTCGACATCATTGCAATACAGAAAGAGTCACGTTGAGAATTGAATGTGAAATATTTCCACACTGATGCGTAGCCCTTTTGCATGAAAAAAGTTCCTTGAATACTGGAATAACGGCTTACAAGTTTCAATTAAAGATAAAGTAGTTTAGAATTAATTTTACAACCGCAGTTTTAGACTTTTAGAATTGAAACGTAAAAATTTATACGAGTGACTTGTATCAATATAGCCAGTGTACCAAAATAATGAAAACTCTGTAATATTCCGTTAATACAAAAAAAGAAATCAGAATAAAAGCGATGAAACTAAAACACAAACACGAGATACAAGTTTCTGAATCATTTGACACTCGAATTGGCGGTACTTCTATTGCTATTTTAATGAATTGAAGTTCAAGTTTAAAGTTTCTTGTATCTCGGAGAGATATCAAATTCAGATCGAGAGAGTTTGCCACCAAGTTTTCAAAGCGAATCGTTTCATTTAAAAGCTTTCACTTAATTTTAATGAGTTCTGTTATATTGAAAGGATCTAAAGATATAATCACGTTTTAGGTTAATTAATAGTTTTGTTAGTGTTTTTGCCTAAGATATATTATTAGATGTTTTACTTAATATCTACTAATATACAATAAATAACACAGTAAATAATTATCTTCCGATTAGAACCAGAACCGACAGTTTTTACCACTAGGGTCACCCCTCCAACTTCAGACCGTGCCCGCTGTTGGTTAACTCAGGCGATCACATAAGATCGACATAAGCCGCGCCGTTCTATGAGCGCTTCAGAGCGTTAAGGGTAACTATTAGTAAATTAATTCATCATGTACTCAACATTATGTAGCACCTTCATAATTATTGGCTAATATAATAATTACACCTTTCTTTCTTTCTTTTTCTTCTTTCTTTCTTGGCCGGCAACACATCAGTGATGCCTATGGTGTTGCTGATGTCCATGGGTGACAATAGCCACTTACCATCAGGTGGATCGTCAGCATGTTTGCCGGCTATTTCCATAAAAAAATATATTAGGTGCATAGATTCCCTTATAATACCTTACTTGTTTATAATAAAAAAACTAATATTTAAACTAAAAAAACCAATTTGATTGGGTTCCGAATCAAGGACAATAACGCAAAACCAATCTTTAAAATTAAAACCGATTGTGTATCTCTTGGCAATGACTTAGTGTTACTTCACCCTTAGATGCATTAAATCGTAAATACAAAGCTAAATGTAAAGCGCCAGGCTTCAAAGGACATTGTCTTGAATTTCAATAGAGAATTAATGAAAAGATTTGTTTCAAAAGTTTTTAGTCGAATGATGCAGAGTTGTAGTTAAGCATCTCTATTATTGCGTCCGAGAGCTTTGTTTTCCAATTGTTTGTTCAATTATAACGATAAATAATACCAGCGCCCTTAAGATGCTGAGCTCTCTACTATTGTTGCAAAACGTAAGCGCAACGTCACATTATGACTAAAACCCGACAGGGGCTTGTTTATGCACTTGTTTTTAATATTAGATGTGTTTGCCTATAAATGAAATTACTTGTAACTAAACTAGTACCTCAAACCTACATGTTTATTCAATTTAACGTAGACAATGTAATCTCGTTGGCAAACCTGAATAATAAATAAATAAATAAATAAACGAGGGGTCCTCTCAAAACATGGGACACTTTAGAGTCTCCCAAAAAACTGAATTGGGCTGTCTAAAAAGATTTATTAACATAAACATAATAATATGAACATTATTTAATTTTAAATCAATGAAACACATTGAAATGTAAAATTCTGGTGACCTCAAACGTCTATTCCATTTCACTTTCCTCGGCAGGCAATGCTTATATGAAGTATTTAGTGTAATAATGTCCATTATGAAACTGAAGAATTTGAAGTACAATTCAAATTGAAGTACAATATCATAGACGAGACATCTCGAACAAAATGTGTGTTCCCGCCGGGGAGTTCTATTTTCAAAATTGAGTCCCCGTTCTCCTTTCAAAATCGAACGAATCCATTGGAAATGCAGCCGCGCGGCTTCAATTCATTGGAACATACGTTGTGTTTGCGGTGTCTGTTCTATACGCTAGTAATAATACTTCAATGGTTTAGACCTACATATTTGTTTAAAATCTATTGCGTTTATCCCGTTTTTAATTACTAGTAACAATAATAGATAACCGTAAAATCATGTAGTCAAATAAATAATTAAATAATAAACGCTTACACACTCATAAGTCATACCCCCGCAGTAGGTTTTTACCTGTATCGCGGGTGGCATGGAGGACACAATATATGTATAACACATCACAATAACACCTATGACCCGAGTACAAATATTTATCTGCCCCGGCCGGGAATCCAACCCCGGACCCCTCGCTTCGCAAGCAGGGTCGCTAGCAACTAGGCTACAAACTACAGGGTCGTCAATATGATTTCGTTTAGTTTGATAAAATATTATAATACAAATAACTCTTAATATTGAAAGTGGTGTAGTGTGATGACGGCTTCACCGCCATTGCCCGCTGGATTGTTTTCTTCAAAGGCCTTCGTTAATGGTTGCTTCGTTAAAGAGCAACGCAGCAACGGTACGTACTTTTTTAACAAAAGACTTTACTGATAAGAATTAGATACCTTATCAAACCAACTAATCAATATAAAGTCCAATTGCATTTTCAATGTAACCCATTCTTGCTTGTAATAACAACTTCTCTTTCGTTCTAGAATTCACGTTTCGCTTTCAGCCTTATTCATATTCATATTCACTCCTTTTTTAGGGTTTTTGAACGTAACGCATCTGTAGGTATACATCAATATAACATATTAAGTATACGTCGTAAAAGTTGCAAACCGGCTTATTATATTTTAGTTAGAAGCAATATTTTTAGGTTTTTATATTCTTTGACCGAAACCATAAATATATGTGTGGGTATGACTCGACACACAACATCAAAGTCTTAACAAATTATTTTTAACTCATTTCTTTTCATAAAGAAAATCATAACGCTTATATTTGCTATAAAAAATACGTATAGCGCTGAATATTTTTATTACACTCGGTTTGAATAGAATTAATTATCTTTTGATCTTTTTCTATTTCTCTATACACGATACAAATATTACTCAAAGACCTTACTCACGAAAATATATATCATAAAATATAAAGGTCTGCCAATTATTGTTAGAAAGGGATTGAATCCTAACCTTGATTCTTTTCCCTTTGTTGTCTATGTTGCTAAAAATATTTTAATACTATTATTATTTACTGTTTTTCTTTGGGGAAATAGTTAATAGTCGTATTTTACTCATCTTAACTATTATATTAATTACTAGCTGTTGCCCGCAGCTTCGCACGCGGAAATTATGCTTATCATATTATTTATTATCCCTTACAAAAGAAAATTTAAAAACAGGTTCATTTATATTGAAGTACTTATATTTAGGAATTTACATACTGAAACTTACGATACAATCACAGATTATTCCTCCAGGAGCGGGTTTGGAATAGTAAACAACATTAACTTTTTTTCTTTTCCCTCTCCCTCTCCCTCTCCATCTCTCTCTCTCCCCTTGCCCTCTTCCTCTCCCGCTCCCTGTCCCTTTTCCTCTCCCGCTCCCTGTCTCACTCCCCTCGCTCTCCCTCTTCCTGTCCCACTCCCTGTCCCTTTCCCGCTCGAGGTCCTTCTCCCACCACATATCCCTCTCCCTCTCCCTTTCCCGCTCGAGGTCTTTCTCCCACTTCATATCCCTCTCCCTCTTCCTCTATCGCTCCCAGTCCCTCTCACGCCCACACCCGTGAGCTCTCCCGATTTCTGTCCCGCTCCCACTCCCTCTTCCGCTCCCTGTCCCTCTCTATCTCCCTCTTCCGCTCCTTCTCCCTCTCCTGCTCCCTGTCCATTCTTAACATAAAAAATGACGAAGTTGCTTACTAAGTTAATTCCCCTAAATTAACTCTTTAAGGGATGATTTTCCGAAAAAAATAAAATCTAAGTTAACTTTTGTTTATTACTATAAACTTGCATAAAAAAATGCATATTTTATAACTCTAAAACTGGCGAAGTTGATTTCTATGTAGTTGACTACCAACCCCTATTTTTAGGGGATGAATTTCGAGAATTCAGTGATACAGTTATTTTTGTGTCTAACTATAAGCTTATATACAAATTTTCGCCCTTCGTACTTCAAAACTGACGAAGTGTCCATACTAACTTTCGCACTCTTATTTAACCCTTTAGGGGATGACTTTCCAAAAAAAAACTTAATATGTACTTCCAAATTTTGTTTCTAATCTGGAGCTAATATCATCATAATATTTTCATGTTTTTAACTTTAAAAATGACGAAGTTGCGTACTAAATGAAATCCTCTAAATTAACCCTTTAAGGGATGATTTTCCAAAAAACCGTGTTAAAATTAACTTTTGTTCACAACTATAATATTTATAAGTCTAAAACTGACGATGTTGATTTATACGTAAATGGCTTCTTACCCCTATTTTTAGGGGATGAATTTCGAGAAAACAGTGATACAGTTATTTTTTGTGTCTAACTATAAGCTTATATACAAAATTTTACCCTTCTTACTTTAAAAATGACGAAGTTGCATACTAAATTAAATTCACTAAATTAACCCTTTAAGGGATGATTTTCCGAAAAAAATTGTTAAAGTTAACTTTAGTTTATTACTATAAACTTACATAAAAAATTTCATATTTATAACTCTAAAATTGGCGAAGTTGATTTGTATGTAGTTGACTACCAACCCCTATTTTTAGGGGATGAATTTCGAGAAAACAATGATACAGTTATTTTTTGTGTCTAACTATAAGCTTATATACAAATTTTCGCCCTTCGTACTTCAAAACTGACGAAGTGTCCATACTAACTTTCGCACTCTTAATTAACCCTTTAGGGGATGATTTTCCAAAAAAACATAATACTTACAAATTTTGTTTCTAGTCTGGAGCTAATATGTAAATTTTCATGTTTTTTACTTCAAAAATGACGAAGTTGCCTACTAAGTTCAATTCAGTAAATTAACCCTTTAAGGGATGATTTTCCAAAAAAATATATTGAAGTTAACTTTTGTTTATTACTATAAACCTACATAAAAATTTTCAAATTTATAACTCTAAAACTGACGAAGTCGGTTTGTATGAAAATGACCTCTATCCCGTATTTTTACCCCTTAGGGGATGAATTTCCAAAAATCCGTTCTTAGCTGACGTCTCCTTGGCATAAGCTATCTCCCTGCCAAATTTCATCATAATCGGTTCGGTAGTTTCTGAGATTTTTTGTTTAATCAGTGTATCTCTTTTCAATTTTATATATATAGATTGTACAAGCAATTTTAATAATTTAGGAATAAAGTAGTTTAATCTCACAATGACTCTGAGAATAATTAAGAAAAATATTAAGATAATTGTTAGGGTGCTTTTCCACCAGATATGTGCTATGCGTTTAATATCCACCAATCATATTCATTGGTCCACAACATAGCTGCTTTACCTTGCGGCGACGCATCTTCATAGCACATCTTATTCGCTCCGCTTCATAGCATCAGTGAAAACGGTCACATAGTTTAGTAGCTTATCTTTTACATTCTCGCAACATAGCTGCATAGCATATCTCTGGTGGAAAAACACCCTTACTCGCTTATTTTTCTTCTTATCGCTTTTGAAAAATGATAAAATGGAATAACAAGTTTTCGTATAGGGTTCAGACATCCGTAACAATGTATTATTGTGATTTCATAAAACAAAACAAAAGCAAGTTTTGTAAAATAATACGACGTTTACACGATGGTTTTAACGATACTACTTTTAGTGACTTTAGATGTCCTGTAACTAGCTTTTAAGGCAACAACAAAGTTATACATTATAAGTACTATTATTTCTTCTGTGGTTATACATCTTTATCAACAACTTTACAAGGCGATGGATTACGCCATCTGTTTATTTCTTCTATCTTAGTAAACAGATTAAGTTTCAGCTCATTAACGTTATTAATACGTCATTAAATACAAACAAAATGGCTTGGGAATCTCGAGATATTTGTTGACCGTCAGCAGAAGAAAACTTTAATAATTAAGTAGATATTACATTGCCCTGAGGTTTGAGACTATATTTTCTTTACTATCTGCCTATACACACACATGATCGTACTAGAAACGTGTTAAATAAGGAAGATCTCTGTTTAAAATTCCCAAAACCATTACAGCATCAATATAGCTACACTCTGTTTTCCCCTTTTTAGGGTTACGAAGTAAAATCAGAACCCTTATAGTTTCGTCATGTCTGTCCGTCAGTCCGTCTGTCCGTCCGTACGTCTGTCCGAAGCAAAGCGCCGAGACACTTAGTGCTAGAAATCTTTAACTTGGCATGGATATACATATTTATTAAAACTCCAGAATCGTGGAATAAAATATCGAAAAGTTTTTTTCCAGTAAGGATGAATTTTTTATTCGTCGCGTACCCTTACTGTGGGATATCGTTGAAAAAGTCTTCCAAAAATATGATAAGACCATTTTTGGAATTATTATTTTATTTTATTAAACTTGTCTTTAAAGTGCTAAGAGTCAAGTGTCCCCCTCCCCTGCTGGCTAAACGATTGGAGTTGGACAAGTGAAAAATTCTCAAAAATAGGTTACGTGATGAATTTACAAAAAAAAACTATTAGCATAAGCAGTTAATGGAGAGTAATAGTCGATAAACTTATTACTTCGGAACCCTACATTGCGCGTGGCCTGACACGCACTTGCCCGGTTTTTTATACTTATTGTTAAATACACTTCGACTGATGTTAACATAATGGGATCTAACTGACGCATCAACTATCTATCCACCTACAAAAACATGACGTACACTGCATTAAATTACCATATTTGAATAATAAATTATCACCATAATTCATACTGTTTAGTACCTAATGTGTAATCAGCGACCAAGAAGCTCCGTGGGCTACGCCGCGCCGCCACCGCTAGAGTTGCTACGACACTGCTACAGGAAAATACTGCTACGTAATGTAGCACTTGATAAGATTTTTGTGGTCATCCTGCCCTTGCTTTGGTTCTAAAATCATCATGGTTTTTATTCGTTTTTAGTGCCAAATTTTTTTAATGACTGATCATAATCATGGTTTTTATTCGTTTTTAGTGCCAAAATTTATATTCATTATATTTTCAAGGTTCAGTCAGCAAATTAATGAACTAGGAATACCTGCAATATAATCGCTTTAGCATTTGATATGTTTTTATTAAAAACACTTGAATTTAAATCCCTTTTTGGGCTACATTAGATTAAAAAAAATAGAATCTGAGCTTTCAATTTTTTTTGTATAAAAACACCAAATTTTGCATTTAAAAAAAATAAATATTAATAACTATCGCTCAGCCGGCTGCTTTGCCCACGTTTATCGGGATAATAAATACCCCATATCAGATCTTATTCCAGGTCGTGGTCTACCTGTGTGCAAAATTTTATAATAATTCTAATTTTACTAAAAAATATTTTTTTTTATCAAAAAGACTATTCTTTTGTTTGTTCTCATAATTGGACTAGTATGAGCAGTAATAAATATTCGGACAATGTAGTATAATTTTGGTTGTTACATCAATTATTCTAAAAATATTATACTTTATTTAAAAAAAAACAAAATAAAGTACAAAAACGTTGCCGGTTTGACAGCGGTTTTCTGCAAGGCTATTCACTTTTGTAACTTGACAGCGGAATCCGCGATGAGTTTCAAAATTGAAGTTCGAGTCCGAGATCTTGATATGTGATTCTCTAATCATCTGGTACGCACTTGCGAGGTGAAGGGAGTCTCGAACTCTTACTTCAATTTAGAAACTCATCGTGTATTCCGCTGTCAAGTTACAAAACAAAAGCGAACTTGCATCGTATTGATATGTCATTATCTAATCATCTAGTACGCACTTGCGAAGTGAAGTGATCCTAGAACTCGAACGTCAATTTTGAAACTCCGCTGTCAAGTTACAAATCTGAATAGCCTTCCAGGTCTGGGTTGTTCACTGGTCGGATTTGAACCCACAATCTCCGGTTTCACTACCGGGCTTTTCCAGTTAGGCCACAGAATCTTACATTTACAGTGGGGAATATTTTTAAAAGCTTAATATTAATATTATTTGCTAGCGTCTTCAAGAAATATATATAACGTTTCCAGAAATTTACGAGAATTATCTTTATATTTACTACTATTATTATTAAATACATATTGTTGTCTACATAATAGTATAGTAAGGCAAAATTCCAAGAAACATTGTTAGAGTGTCTAAAAATTGCGTTAGTAAAATTAATACAGTTTAATAGGAAGCTATCAAGTTTTCAGAAATATCTTTCATGTCCAGTAAAGTTACTTTTTTATTAAATGTAAAGAGTTGTTGTAAATAATTCTTAGTATATTTTACTAAAATATTTTACCGTACATTTTTGATTATTAAATGTATAATTTTTTTATTCAAAGTATCTAAAACCCTTAACCCTGTCATACTGCTTAGTTATTAGTTGTTGACACGCACTTGCCCGGTTTTTTACACCTGTGTCCGTCTATCTTCAGTGCATTCAAAACTTGCCTGTTTTATCACATAGATCTGAAGAACGACTGACCTCATTTTTGTGCAGCCCTCTTTTGTATCTGTTTTTAGAAGCTTTCATTTTTTCTTTTGCTCTTTCATTCGTTCCAATTTGATGAAGAGTTTTGAAAAGCTGGCCGCAGTTCGTTTTCGCTATTCAAATTTTGAGAGCGAAATGTAACACGGGCAAAAACATTAAAAAATTCTTATTTTAAACAAAAAAAAAAAAGGATTTGAAGTGATCAAATCAATCAGTTATAAACAAGTTCATTTTAATAAGAAACCGATTTATTTTACATCCCTGTGATAATATAGACATGTGACCAAACTAGTCAACGCAACGCGATGTGACAATAAGAATCATAGTATACGATCTTTGGGAAGGGGCTTAATTCTAATAGAACCAAGTACTGAGAAGGTATGGAAGGTTTAATAAAACATATCCTAATGAATAGAAACGTATGACAACTCCATTGGTATCAAGGCCGAAAAGAATCACCATTACGTTAATTGGCGGGTGGTTTCCCTTATCAGCTTTCCGGCTGGCCGACTGATTAACCATTTACCAAAATAGCTTCGGATGGGACTTTCTGTGTGATATGTGAATGAGGGAAGGGTTCCCTTCTAGCAAAGTTTTAATTATAACATAATTCCAATTATAAAATGTAACATTTCAAAGTTGTTTTTGTTAAAGATAAAAGTATTAGGTACTTAAGGTATGTTTAATTGGACCTACTTAAGTAAAATGGAACTCACAAAATGGTACTCATAGTTTTGAGGAAAAGCCGTTTTTGTGTGTTTGTTATTTTGAAAAGTTAAGCAATTTTTTACACATATACAATTTTGACGAGAATAATTTATAATTTATATAATAACTAGCCTACTATTGCGACTATATTTTTGAGATGTAAGCTATCCTATCTTTCAAGTTTGATCAAACTTCACACTGTGTGCAAATTTGATTAAAATCGGTTTAGTAGTTTAGGAGTCCATCGCAGACAAACAACGTGACACGAAATTTATATATATATATATATATATATATATATAGATTAAAAAAACAGTGATTCCTTCCAGTAAACTAATTATGTGTGGGTTGGGTCTTTGCTATTTTTTTAATCAAAATCGTAAAACTTATATGTCCACAGAGTAGTGGAACATATGAATTTGAATGAATGTTAGTTTTTTTGGTAATGAGATATATTCTATGACATCATAATTATAATGCAACTAATCCTATAAATTAAACTTTGGATTTAATCAACGTTTTAATTAAAAAACGTATTTCTATTACCGGATGTAAGTCGGCTAAAACGAATAAGAATCTATTTGCGGAGTAAACTTAAATAGAACATCAAGATTTCATCGATTCAAACTGTTTGATGAGTTTTAGAGTCCTAAATTGCTTTTTCACAAGTCTTTCAACGAACTTTAATTCTACCTAGTGATGCCTTTAGTGTTGCTTGAATCCATGGGCAGTTGCAGTGGTGGTGATTTACCATCAGGAGGATCGTTTGCTCATTACCGATACATAAAAAAGGTTATTCTAATTATATTACACAGTACATGAAGCATCAAGTAACGTTATGTAATTTAAATTTTAACCTTTAAAAGACAGACAGTATTAGACAATGCCAGAAAAAAGATTTCAGGAAAAATATCGCGAGAGACAAAGACCCGAGCTTAGATAGAATTTGAGAAGGGTTACTGTAATGGACATTTTTGTAAACGACAACCGTTTTAATTATTTCATTTTGTTCGGTGACATCTCTGAAATAAATAACACAGAGCTTCAATGTTTATTTCTGAATATGAATAAACCTTTTAAAATAAGAATCAGTAGGACAACAACCATCCAAGCAACCAATAAAATTACTACTCTTAATTTTCATTTTTCACTGTCCAGCTTTTCTCCGCGGCTTCACCCGCAGTAGAGTGGTTTCCAAACGAAATTTTTAATTAATTAATTCAGATTTATAGAACCACTTAAAAATAAAGTGCACTTATAAGTAGAATGATGGATTAGGATACATAATATTAGATGATGCCCGTGGTTTCGCGCGCATTCATATCTATTTACTATTAGTTATTAAATGATGCCCATGGTCATAGTAAACATATTATTAATACGAAACACTTGTTATGATTTTACCCCAACGTCTTCACGGAAAATCTACGGCGTGAACCTTTACTAGGCCTTATGTTTTTTTATAATAATATTTAATATCTTTGGAGTATTAATTACGTCTTCGTAATTAATTTTATTCTAGACATTTAGTACTTTACTTTTTTCAATACAAGTAGGCTGAAAGTCATCATAGCGCTATGGAAGGTTACATTTGGTATTTCCCAACGCGCTAGAACCTGCAGTAATAATTATAATCCATAGACGAACCAGGGTTAGATATATATTATCCAGGCAGGTAAAACCCCAACAATCCTAACGATTGAGAAGGATAAATGAAAAGAAAGAAAGAAAGAAAGAAAGAAGAAAGAAAATACATTTATTTGTAAAAGATACACATATGGTTACATATACACAACTTATTATACAAGTTAAGGATTGAGCTTATATATAAGTGGATCTTTTACAATTCGGAGCCTGCTCAGCGTTGTGCTGGAGTCCGGAGACAGCCAGCGCTGATCTTCCGCAGGACCCTTTAGATTTATGCCACGGAGGTCTCCCAGCATACGTTTAAAGTAATTTATCAAAGCATAGTAACACAGTTTAAAATCTTGTAAGGCATAGTAATTTAATTAAAGTTATACTACTAGTTATAATACCATACAATACAATACATACATAAAAACAGAGATTGTAGGTTATAAATACATGGGTACTATAAAAGAAAAACATGCTAGCACTTCTGTGTAACTCATTGACTAAATAAATAACCAAAAAATAAATACATAAATAAACCGATAAATAAATAAACAAATAATTATATAGCACTAGTGTCGTGTTTTAATGGTTCTTCTGTTACTTGATGAGAAAAAATAAAATGTTTTAGTTTTACTTTAAAATTTGCAAAGTTTTGCAGGTTCCTTATCGGCGGCGGGATGTTATTCCAGCATTTGGACGCGGCATAGCTAAAACTACCTCTAAAGGCACGAGTTCTATGTCGCTGTGTCCGAAGCTGGATTGCGCATTCTCTAGAACCACTAAACCTATGACTCGATACCCACGAGAGCTTATCATACAGATAAGTAGGGACTTGGTGTTTTAGTACTCCGAATAAGAGACATGCTAAGTGAAGTTTTCTGCGATGCTGCATTTTAAGAACAGAGTGCTTGTTGAGAAACGGAGTCACATGACCTCTGAACGGAATATCAAAGCAATAACGAGCACATGCGTTTTGAACTCTTTGTATAAGTTTTTGGGTTCTTCGTAATAGACGTGGGCCAAAAACAGCATCCATATAATTCAATTTTGACAAAACCAATGACTCGACCAATTGAATACGCAATTCAACAGTTAAATATTGCCTTATTTTGTACAGGATTTTTAGTTTATAAAAGCAATTTTTAATTGAATTTGAAACATGTTTCTCATAATGAAGATTACAGTCCATGATCAATCCTAGATTTCGTGCCTCGAATACCCGCTCTATGGGTTTATCCATGAGCAGAACATTTAGTGTTGTATTGATAAGGCGTAGCTGCTGTTTACTACCGAACACCAAATATTTGGTTTTGTCCGGGTTAAGCAAAAGTGAATTATTACTCGACCATAGGGCTATCCTCGACAGATCTTCGTTGAGTTTAGTTATTGCACTATCTATTTCAGAAGGCTTACATGAAATATATAATTGAGTATCATCCGCGTATAAATGAAACTTACAATGTTTTATCTGTGATGTAATGTCAGCAGTATACAGGATGAATAGGATAGGTCCAAGAAGAGATCCTTGAGGAATTCCCCTTGTACATAACCGCTTTTCAGACATCAACGCAGAACCATCATTGCAAGTTAATTTCACATACTGATAGCGATTGGTGAGATAACTGTTAAACCACATTAAAGCTGAGCTATCGAAACCATAATAACTGAGTTTTGACATTAATAAAGAAATATTTATGGAGTCGAATGCCCTGGAAAAATCTAACAGCACTAGCAAGGTACACATCCCCTTGTCTTGCGCGCACAATATATTGTCTGTCACATCCAACAGTGCTGTCACAGTACTCCGACCCTTCCGAAAACCAGATTGAAGTTCGGGCAAAATTTTGTTACTTTCTAAAAATTCTGTCAATTGTGTGCATACAACCTTTTCTAATATTTTCGATAGACAAGGTAAAATATTTATTGGCCTCAATTCTTTTAATTCGACCGGGTTTGGGACCTTAGGCAGCGGACGCACAACAGCAAGCTTCCATAAATCAGGGAAGGTTGAAGTGTTGATTGATGTATTTATTATGTCTCTTAAAACCTCAACTGTATGCGGAAATGTCATTAAAATCATCTCCAAATTTATGCCATCGCTACCTTCAGAGTTTGATTTTAAGCCTTTTATTAGGTTTAACAATTTTTCTGAAGTAATTTGTTTAATATGAAAAACTGCATTACCAAACCTGCTAAATTCATAAAATGTCAATTGAGATATACTAACATTGCAGGAGCCAGGGACATTTAAAAAATGATTATTTATAATGTTAGGGTCATTGAACAACGACGGCAGTTCAGGTTTATTATCTATACTAATATTATAAAGAGGAAAGCTTTGTATTTTTATATTTTTGTATTTTTGTATTTTTGTATGTTTGCAACGAATAAACTCAAAAACTACTGAACCGATTTTCAAAATTCTTTCACCATTAAAATGATACATCATTCATGAGTAACATAGGCTACATTTATTACTAGAAAAAATTAGGGATCCTTGCTAAAACATCAGTAACGTGAACCAAAGTGTGAAAAAATTTGCTTAAAAATTTCTTTCATCGCATACGCTGCGGAAACTATTGATGATAGAACAAAAAAATGTTCTACAATATTATAGAACATATCAATATCTACAAAAAACCTCGCGATAGTATATGTCCAACTATTGTCGTTATGTCACTATAACCACTTTTTACATTTTAAAAGTTAATAAAAAAGATGACCAAAATCAGATCATGAAAACCATACCTTCGTATTAATCCTTATCCAAATAAATCATTTAATATTCAAAACTGTTTCAATACCTATAGATAACTTTTTGAATTACTCAAATCGGACTTTCCATTCAGAAGATATTACGTAGTAAAGGAACTACGTGACAACGTACAGCGCGGCCGGACAGCTCGCGCATGTTCTGCGGATCCCGATTATGTAACACGGGGAGGGGAGGGGAGGGGAGTGGGATGGGAGCGGGAGCGGGAGAGGGAGAGGAAGAGAGAGAGGGAGAGGGGGAAGAGAGGGGAGGGGAGGGGAGGTGAGGGGAGAGGGAGAGGGAGAGGGAGAGAGGGAGAGGGGGAGGGGGAGGGAGGGGAGAGGGAGAGGTAGAGGGAGAAGGAGAGGGGGAGGGAGAGGGAGAGGGAGAGGTAGCGGGAGCGGGAGCGGGAGCGGGAGCGGGAGCGGGAGCGGGAGCGGGAGCGGGAGCGGGAGCGGGAGCGGGAGCGGGAGCGGGAGCGGGAGCGGGAGCGGGAGCGGGAGCGGGAGCGGGAGCGGGAGCGGGAGCGGGAGAGGGAGGACACGGAAACTATAACGGCTAAGAACGGCTGTACCGATTTTAATGATCTCTGATTTGTTACATTCATAGGCGATACGAAGTTCGCTGGGTCAGCTAGTTCGGTAATAAAGTTTTTTTTAAGTTCAACCATAGAATTTTGGGGTTGTTTATTTTATTATTTATGTTTTGATCGAAATAGGCACATTTTTCGAAATATACAGCTTGATTTACCGTAGATTTTAGCGATTTATAGTATTCTTTTTTACCCGGCAATTTGGTTTTATTGTAATCCCTTGCAGCTTCGTCACGCAACTTCATCATAACTTTAACTGTATCTGTAATCCACGGGTAGGAATTATATCCAAATGAAATGGAGCCACTTACTCACCGTTGTAATTGAAATTTTACAGCAAAAGCAAAAAATGTTGATTTGTAATTATTTGAAATGGAATTTAAATTTGATACATTACAATTTCAATACCTCTGTTTGAAATGCTGTTATTTTTTCTTCAAATGAAACGATGTACTATCAATAGGATGAAGCCCTTATATGTATAGTCTCCGAGAAACTTAAGTAATTAATATAAAAAACATAAAAACCCAATATTTTAATCAACTGAAGCTAATAAGTAGCATTTAGAATAGGTCGACGTCCAATATGATCAAACTTAGTAGGAAATTTGTATCATACTAAGACTCTGTTAAAACCAACCTTAACATTTTACCCGGAAAACGTGCTTAGAAAAAACTCTTTTCACTTGAAAACGTGAAGGTTGTTCGAATTAATTAACTCCTCAATGGTCTAATACGCGCCTATGGGCTAAGAAGAGTTCGCTGCATGAAAAGCCTACCTGCCTTACCGTACCTGCAGACGTGCTATACAAGTTTCAGAACGGGGGCTGGGGAGGAATCAAGGGGTGGAAAGCGGAAGGAAGCTTTTACTAAATATTTGACGGGTGATGGTATCGCGCAATCTTTATACATCGCATCATATCCATTGCGTCTTTTACAACATCTGTCAGCTTTATGACGATAACCAAAACGCAATGTATAGTTGTGAAGCGAGTGAATATGTGAGCATATGGGGTACGTAGACAGAGTTGGGAACATCGAGTCGGTTAGTACGAACAGACGACCAGTCAGTATGGTGCGAGACTTGAAAACGGGAGGTTGTAGCTTTGGTTGTTTCAGTCCCGAACATCGACACGTAAATTTAAAGTTTCGTGACTTTAAGACAACATTTAATTGCGCCCATTAAATATACTTTAATTCATCCTGGTTTATAATATAAGTTGCTGTTGAAAGTGCGTGCTACAAAATAAGTTTCAGGTTTGTAATTTGATCTTGTGTTATATCGATCTTGGTCTGCTGCATCTAATTGAGTACAGAAATCATTACTAGGCCTTAACAATAAACCTAGGAATAATTTTACATCATGTTTAAATTTGTTAAAATTGATGGCTTCAATTACTTTGGCCTAATTTATTTTTCGTCTATACAAAAGTGATATCATTATTTTGTGGCAAGAGTAAAAACGTTTCCGAATGTTACTGCTATAAATTAGACAGTGATGAATGTACTCGGTTTCTGCAATAGTAGGCACATTATTTATTGATTTAGGTAAAGTTTTGTTTTGAGCAAAATGCTCTTAGCAATTTCTTAAAAATATTAGGGGTATAATTTACTTAAAACAGAGTCATTTATTATTTATAAATATTGTTTATATCTATAACTAACCAAGTCAAATGTAGAGCTTGAATTACATGTTCTTGTGACTAAAATTTTAGACTTTTCTACACAGAACTTGGCACCCAATTAGATCTCAATTCTTTTTGTTTTTGAACTTGGCTCTCATTTCACATTTAATTTTATGTTTTTGATGAGATATACTATACTATCCATATAAAATAACGCTATTTTTTAAAATCCAAAATCGGTTTGCTGAATAGTTACAAAATTTATATTTTCTTCTTTTTTTAGTATTTCTGTTTGTATATTATGCATGATATAATCATTTTGGAAAAAAAATATAAAATATTTACTTATAGCAAATCCTATCAGATTTACTTTGATTTCTTACTTAGGTATATGTATTGTATTATTAAACACACATCTTCACACACGTGTGTGTGTGAAGATGTGTGTTTGTACAATGTGTGTGTACACATTGTCACAAATACACCATAATAATAATATATAGATGCACATAAAGGAAAATTCATTTTATCATGTAAGTAATAAGAATCCCTACGATCGCATCACGGGCTCAAAGACAAATGACAATCAGTAAGAAGATACCTTTAATTAGGTCGGGGTGTCACTATGTCAAACGCTTACATTTAGTGTAACGTATTATGTTGAAGCCTTATAAAACAACCTTTTAACTACTCAACTAATTAGTATTATTACTTGTGCCTGCGGTTCCACAAGTTGCGTATCATTTTCCGGCTTACACTTAATCTTGTTATTCACTTTGATACGCAACTACTTGTTAGTTTTGTTTTGTTTGGAACACTTTGTAAAACTATCATTAATTAAGTCTTTTGTGATTTCCTGTAACAAATACATACTTTTATACTCGTGTATTGCAAGACGATAGCCACATCATAAACACCCAGGACCTGTGAATGGATATTGTATAAATACAACAAAATGCCGACCCAAGAAATGAACCCGGAACCTTGAAATCTTGACTTGCAGACAGAGTCCTACCTATTGGACTAAAGAGCCATCCCACGTAATTAAATATTATTAGAGCTTTGCCCGTGGCTTTGCTCGCGTTTTCCGGTGTAATAAGTAGGTACCCTGTCTTATTCCAGATCATGGTTTAACTACCTGCTTTTCATGGAAATCCGTTCAGTAGTAGTACAGGTAGAACATGATTCGGTGCAAGAAACAATCTACTTTTACTCCGGGAGAGAACCCGCTGGCAAAGCCTTTTCCATTACACTCAAGTCACTTGTTATTAATTTAAATACTACCTTATTCATAGATTACGGAATGTATCTGCCCTATTGAAAACGGCCGTTAGTAAGCTAACACTATTCTTCTAGGACTAAACAAAGAAGAATCGTGGCCCTTTTCGACCTCATTCTCGGCTGAGTCGTTGTTAATGCAGAGGAGTTTATGTGGCGTTATTAAGAACTTGCCATCACATAGCCATTGTGGGAGGGAGGGAGGTGCCACGCATTAATTCTTAAAGTATATACCATCATACCAGGAAATTGTTGCAAAGTAGACTAATACTTAATATTAATGGATTTCTACAAACTAACGCCTGATACTATCAACTAAATGATACAATTAATTATAATAAAATCATTGTAATGTTAGACAATTATTCAATTCGTAACGAATCAAAAACTGAATCTTGTGATATATGAACATCTGGAGTATCTGTACCAAAATATCTTTGGGGTATTGTGGATAACCGGATCAGTTTTTACCCTACTCTCTCCTAATTAAGCGCCATGGGATTCCTACCTCATTGTATACTTGCGCTATTTAAATACTTCTACATAATAATATCCATAATACGTAATAGGTATAATATAATACATAATACATCATATAATAATATTCTTCATTTGTAGTAATATTCGTGCCCCTTACTATTCATAATTTCCAGTGAAATTCCAACTTGTTAGCGTAAAGCCTTCTATTATTATTTTGGTTGCAGCAACGAATTGTTTTGAGTCTCGCTTAATTAACGGGATAGACGGAGTAAAAATATTAATTCGGGAGCCGGGCAAATTAAAACAAGATGGTTTATTTCATTTTCTTTATAGCGTAACGATTAATATTACTCTTGAGAAATCATACACTTTCGAGTTAAAAGCTTTAGCAATTTTATTCTTCGATACGAACTTCTTACAAAAATATTATTTAATGATTCAATGATGATGAGAGTTTTATGGGTAGTACCTAACAGCAATTTATCTGAGTTAATCCAAATCTATAATTGAAGGAATAAATGACCAATTTAACTGACATACTTATTATATTGCCTGCTTTAACAGCGCCAGGTAATTGTAATATTTTACCTTTATTTCGTTTCAGTTTATAAATCATAGTCAGTCTTGGGTAGCAGAAAGAGCATTAAACTGACAAATGTTAGATGATATGCGTAATAAACAGTTGTGTGTAACGAACAGTTAAAAAACCATCAAATGCGGGTAGCCACTTCAGGAAGGGCTTATAATTTTTTCCCTAATCCAAATATTAATCGTCATACATAGCTGTATAAATCAGAAAATAAGGAATTATTAAAATTGTCTCTCCTGTCTAAAAGAAAGTTTTAGGTTGAGGCCAAAAGGGCGAATTTTTTTGAGCTGTCAGTCGCGAAAAATGTCACGTGCATTCGGTTTCATGTTTGTACCACACGGCGACGCAAAATTAGTTTGAACTTTTGCTGTGAACTTTAGTATGAAATCGACTCATTTCACGCGACGTACAGCTCAAAAAATACGCTCGTTGGCCTTACAAACATACGCCACGCTCAGGCACTTCACTGTTTTTAAAAACAGGTAAAATAATGTTATCTAAATCAGGATACATAAATTTCCCTTTTTGATCATCATCACTAGTATTAGTGTTATCGTTTATTATTAAATAACAACTTGTGATCACTGTTTATTGCGTATACCCTACGCCGCGTAGTAATTTCTTATTTTTTCCTATTATTCTGAGATTGCCTGGAATAGATCGCTTTTTAGCGATAAGGCCGCCTACTTACCATATTATTTTTGAGAATTTCTCTTTGTATGCTATTGTTGTGTATAAATAAAGCGTATTTTGTTTTTAACAGACTTTAAAAAAGGAGAAGGTATTCAATTTTAATGTATTCTTTTCATGTTTTTACCTCAGAACTTTCGACTGGGTGAACCAATTTGGATGATTCTTTTTTAAGTCGAAAGCTGGTGCTTGTCATGTGATCCCACTTAAATTTGAGCTAGATCTGACGAGTAGTTTATGAGTTATCCCTAATTTTGAAGTTGGTTATTTTTTGTCAAGCATTATTTCGTTTAAGAATCAGGCTATCAAGTGCAAAGAGATTTTTTTCAAGTGGGACCACATGACAAGCACCAGCTTTCGATAAAAAAAAGAATCATCCAAATCGTTTCACCCAGTCGAAAGTTCTGAGGTAACAAACATGCTACTAGGTGAACAAAGCCGATGAGAAATTTAATACCCCACATGTGTTTTGGCACACTCGCTTGCATGTTTTTGCTATCCTAGTACTGAATGCAAGAAACGAAAATATCTGGCTTGCTTTCTATAAGAGAGAGAGAGAGACGGACAGAGAAACATGCGCACGCCGCACGACTTGTAACGACGCCGCACGAGTTGTAACGACGGGAAAAAGTATCGTTACAACTTTTCGTCCCAATATTTTCCGCCTAGCCCCCTTTCGCAACGGGCGATAAGGAACTTCGTTCCAATAAATAAAAAAGCAAGTAAGCGAGCAGAGTGTGTCGGAGGCTAAAGGTATTTAAAAATATTGTCTATATTGAAGTAGTTTCGATTTATTTAAAACTAGTGGATACCCGGCGTGTTCCGCAAAAAAAATCTACTACTAGCTTCCCATTTCTCTCATCCTCTCTTTCATATCATAGTTTTTATCGTTAAATTACAAACGTTGCCTTCAATTTGAAAGCTATTTAATTATTTATTGTTCCGATTGCAATTTCCGATATTGGTCTCTAGTGTAAAAGTTTGGCACGTTTAGTTAGTAGTATTCCCATTTGGACTGATAAATCATTTATTCCATTATGATCATAATGTGTACGAGTATTTTATCAGTTTATTTTTCAAAGAATTCATACCCCGAGGATCTATTTGTCGTTTAATCTCATGTGGAATTTACTGCCACGGCTTAGGAGAAGCACTAGGAATGCCGCAATTACATATATGTCTCTAACCAAGAGAAAATCGCTTCGTTTTCTAGAAAACACGGTCCTTCTTTATTAACTTTGTTGTTGGTATATAACTTTGTCTTCATTAAGTTTTTATTATACTACTGAATTTGGATCCTGTTTAATATTTATATTTTTTAAGAAATGCTATAGAAATCATGTACCGATCTAATACAATAATAATAATATGAAAATTATTACATGGTATATAACAGATGAGATAGTTTTTTTTTGTTTGCATAAACTCCTATACTTACTGTTAACATTAAATATCTAGTACGGTCGAAAACCTTATCCTAAGACCATGTGTAGGGATTGGTTTTAATTTAGTTGCATGATTTGTAGTGAACTTGAAGCCGAATCACTATTCCATTGGACCAAATTGACATTTACAGTGTTAACAGTTTTTGCTAAAAAATTAATAGTGTCGTGAATAACCAATTCTGACGTGAATCATTGATACTTTATGATTTGAAACATATATTTTTAGGGACCAAGAAGTCACTAATTACTATTACTACAGCAGTATTATATCACAGAGTGACAAAATCTAATTTGTCAATTTGGTCCAGTGTATTATTGATTCGACTACAAATACGAGTAGGTACTATTTACAACAAGGAAATGAATGTACGCATTATAGACTGATATGCTTTACCCGTGCGAAGCCGTGACCGTTTGCTATTATCGAATAAATCATAAATAAGTGTCAGATTTGCTAGCTTTTATCTTTCCCTTAAAACGCCCTATTTACGAAGTTACAAATTAATTTCATTTCATTTCTCTTTGACCTAAAGGGGAATAGAAGTCAAACTACGTAATAAATTTCTGGCCCGCAACTTTTAGCTGTCTTCCTTAGAAGGTTTTAATAATCCTTCATGAGGTCGTGCAAATTAATTTAGACGTATTTGATCATAGCATGAATAATGAATCAGGATTTCTATTATAATTGTGGAAGTATTTCAAATTGCGTTTAACTTTGGCTTATGTAATTTTTGTTTCATCCCATGAAACCTAGTAAATAAAATATAATAGTGGATACCTGGTGCGTGTTACTACGCAAAAAATGTAATCTAATGCATATAGATCTTTTTGTATCGCTTTGAAACGATTGGGCCTTTTCCCCTTCTCACTAGTATTTCTCGAGCTTAGAGGTTCGATAAAAGAAGCGAGGGATGTGTGGATTGTCAGACTTAAAACTGAAAATCGGTAAAAAGATTCTCTTACGATTTTTTTCACAAATATTTAATAATTAAAGGTGCAGGATTTGATAGAATCCAGGACCACCTCCTGGAGAGCAACGTCAGAACAAATATACTAACATTAGTAGATATCATAATTCTACTATAATATTATAAAATGGGAAAGTTTGTATAGATGTTTCCTGTTCTTTCACGCAGAAACTACTGAATAGATTTTCATGAAAAGCACACGTAGTCCATGACTTGGAATTCTTATTGCAGGATCTTCTTAGGATACTTATAATATTATCCCGGAAAACGTGGATAAATATATGGGCTTAGCACTAGTATTCCATATTTATGGCTTCACATTATCTATACTAATATAATAAAGAGGAAAGATTTGATTGTTTGATTGCTCTATAGGCTCCGAAACTACTGAACCGATTTGAAAAATTATTTCACTGTTGGGAAGCTACACTATCCCCGGGTGACATAGGCTATATTATATGTTCAAAAAAATTAGGGATCCTTAAAAAACTCCAATAATGGAATCCAAGGTGTAAAAAAATAAGAAAACCAAAGCAAAGCGAGGGCGGTTACTCGTATTATTGGATCATACTACTTCAATATAGAAGGAAGAGCACAATAAAAGGTTTATTGAATAATAACGGATTTTATGTTTTGTTGCAGATCAGACAAAAAAGGCTGCAATGGCTGTGGGGTCTATGCACTTTGCATATTATCTGTTTCTGCTTACAATTTGCATAGGTGAGACCTTTAATAATTATATTTTATTACCTGTATGTGTTCCATAGTAAATATATGTATAATGGTTTGTTCAAAGTTTTTAGATGTAGGTACCTATTGTATTTTAGGGAGACCGTAATTAGAATGATATTGTGTTACCTATAGGTACGAACTTTTTGTTATTGTCATTAATTCACCTATTAAGTAGGTACCTACCCAATGTCGGATTTAAATCCGATTCTGTCCAGACACGGAGACTTTATCATAAAGTTAACATAATATGATACGAAATGGTTGTAATAAATATAATGCAGGTAGTACTTAAAATTTATAATCCTTACCCCAAGCATAGAGTTACACCGAAACATGTACATACACCCGCGCCTCTTTAGAACTATTAGGTAACTTTTACCCATGTAAGATTGCAATCTTTTCAATATATAGGTACATAGCAAGCAAGCAACAACCCATAATTGTCCCACTGCTGGGCTCGGGGTCTCCTCTCAGAAAGTGAGGGTTAGGCCATAGTCTACCACGCTGGCCAAGTGCGGATTGGTAGACTTCACACACCTTCGAGAACTTTTATGGAGAGCTCTCCAGTGTGCAGGTTTCCTCACGATGTTTTCCTTCACCGAAGCAAGTGATAATTAACTTGTAATACGCACATAATATTTGAAAATCAGAGGTGCGTGCCAGGATTTGAACTCGGGCCCCTTGGTTCGGGAGACCTACGTTCTACCGCTAGGCTATCACTGCTTTTTCCATACATAGGTACATACATATGTATATACACATATATTGGCGTTTCCTTTGGTAGGATTTTGTAAGGCTGTCTTAATTAGTGTGGATACCGTGTTATTTTGCCTTAATTGTCTTCCTTTGAACCGGTATCTATTTAAAAATTCACTCCATCGAAAAGGAAAAACCTATAAATTTTATGTCAGTATTTAATTGGACGTTTTTTTCACAGATAAAGGCGATGGTCGATGGAAAAAATCGGAGAAAGATAACTTGCAACGCGATATTAGGTTGTACAAAAAGTTAACAGGTACGTAGTTTATTTTGGTTGTTTGTTTCTGTAATTATTACTCATGTAGTGGGGCAAGGTAAACTCAGTGGGAAATCTGATAGTTACTAAAGTTTTAAAAACTCAAAAACACTCGTTATCTACATCATCAGCCCCCGAATATATATATCAGAGAATATAGTTCTTCTCAAGACAAATCAAAGAAGCCCTTTTGCATCTTTTGTGTCATATTAATTCTATGGTCCCAAGGTTTACGTTATATTATTTTTATGGTCTTCGGGTTCCATCATCAGCTCTATGACATCATTATATACGTATTGCATTCTCATTTGATTCACATGCATATAAATTTTAGCTAAATCGAACATTGGAAAGTGGGTCAAATGTAAATTGCATGATTTGATTCCGAACCGGTGAAACTAAATGAAAGCTTTAAAAAAGGAAGTAATGCAATGAAACCGCTTAATACTCTTTTTGTATGAAAAATAATGGATTATCACTAGCCCGTAAAAGTAGCTCCGTAATCTACAAAGTTGCAGGTTTACCTGACCTCACTTGGTCTCCTCAATGCCTGCTTAACGCTTACTATCTAATTCTTGCTAATGTAATGCTTAACGAATAATATTTAATGATAAAAACTGAGACGTTCTGGTTCTGAAGTTCGGAATATAATCGACGCAAAGCATTATGTGAGGATTATGTGTATTTAATAGAATTTCGTTTTGTTTCAGAGAGGTTGGAACATGAATTACAAGAATACTACGCCGAGTATGAAGACCATGAACCGCTCAATTTTAAACCTAATAGAAATCACTATGAAACGAACAGAAAGATAACGAAAGGCAGTGTAAAGTTAGGGAGTGAAAACGAACGCGAGAAAGAAGACAAAGATCCTATTCTTTCTTCGTTTACTAAAATAACAAATGATATACCAATGTATAATAAAACTATTTCCAATGATTCAACATCATCTAACGAAATAAGTATAACTCGTGTCAGAACAAGTCAAAAAAGTAAGTGGCCGAAATTTGAAGATATTTTATTAGCAATCGGAAAAAAATACGATTGGAAGAATGATCGTTGGATAAAAGTGAAAGAAAAATTTAAAATTAAGAATAAAGATTATGATAAACTTGACAATAGTATTATGTTTCATGAGAAGCATCGCTTCAGTTATAGAACTATAAAATTAAATAGAGGCAAAAATAAAAGAAACGTGGTGATTGCTGTGACAGCTATTAGATAGGTTTACTGTGTAAATGGTTCGAGTTTAATAATAACTGATGCGCAGAAAGAAGGTTCTATATTTTGTATTAAAACGGGACCAATAACAAAAAGGTCGGTATTCGATTAATTGCGATATAAGTAAGCGAACATTATCAATTGTGCTATCCTTGATCCGTTTCAACGTTAGTATGACTATGAATGTTGCAATATTTAAAATATAGGTATGTTTCATTCTGTTACATATGAGTAGTTTTCCTGTATTATACAGTAGTTGTAAATAGTATGATAACCTCATGTTAAGTTATTGAAAATTTTACACATAATGTTCCCCCTTATCACAGAAATGTTGAAAAATAAACTGACATGAATCTTTAATATAATCGTGTTTTATTATTATACTGCAATGTGAAAAAAATAATATATTCACTCTTAATCTCTTCGTAATGAAAATAAATGATACAATGTACCGACATCACATACATAGTGTATCATCACAGTAATATCAAGTGACTAAACACCTGTAACATACTTATAGTCATATCAGATTAATAGGGACCCCAATCCCATGGAGTCAAACCAGGATGTCGTAACACACCGTTGTCGTAACCGACACAAGCCGGCCTCCAGCTTGGTGAAGCCGAATATTTCCAAGCTTTGGCCGTATTCAGGCGGCTCAGAATGCTGACTTAATAAAGTTACTTCTCCCTGAAGCCTGCCTGGCTAGCATATACACTCTTACTTGAATCATCGCCTAAACAATTCATTGTGTTCCGGCTGGGAGCCATTGCATTCTTCCTACTCTCTTCTATCTTGGCGGACAACGCATCGATGAGACTCTTGGTTTTATTAATTTATTGATCACGATGCTCAGGGGCCATGGCAATCACTATGCGCCAAGTGGCTCATCTCCTTATTTGCCGGCTATTCATAATTTACGTACGTAAAATCTTTCATATTGAAGATGTTACACTTTTTCAATAGATATAATAGAATCCAATTTTTTCTTTCAGAAGAGTTAAAGTAGATACGAGAAAATAAATATTTATGCTTTCATAAACATTTTAAAAGGATCTTAAATGGTAGCATGGAATGAGCTAGAAAAGTAATTGCGTACCTGTTCAACTTGTACCGAGAGAAGTAAATTAATGTTCTGTATAAACTTTAAAACTTTGTTATTCTCTTCCAGATTCGAGCTTATTGTATTTTTCATTTCATTCATTCCTTTTATATGATAGTACTAGAAAAAGATTAACATAGTTTTTCATTGCTGAGTCAACATATTTCTTTTTCATAGCAATCGCACTTCCATTAGTACTTACATATGTTTCATACTAATTAAAGCTGCAGATTTAAAAACTATTAGCAATATTTTATGCATTATTTTAGCACGGACCGCCACCCCAGACTGCTCTCTAGAAAGAAATACCTAATCTAGAACTCCACAAATTTTCGGGCACACGCTGTTGTCCATAAGAGCGGGCTGGGGTTGTCGTATACAATCGGTCTATGGTTAGGAGTGGTCGAGTTCAGAATGTTCATAATTGGTAGGTCCGTTGATAGTAATACAAATGATTTTTTATTATTATAAAAGGCTATTTTATTGATAAATAACACATATAGTTATTACAATGTTAAAACCCAAACCAAAATGAGTAATATTATTCCCGAAAAGTGTTACCACAAGTGTGTGAAGAATTAGTTTTTAGTACTTACGTGTTTAGACCTTGTCCAGAAGGGACGAATTCGCTGCGAATCGTTTCGCGCGAATTGATTCGCGCGTTAGCGAGATACTAGGCGCCAGTACATCGCGTCCACAAGCATCGCGCGAATTCAAAATACGCGCGTAAATCGCGTGCACTACGCCAGACTCTCGACTCGCGCGTGGTTCGCGCGTATTGCGCGCGAGTCGAGATACTAGAGACGCCTTGTTGCGTCCAGGTTAACGCGCGAACAAGTCGAACAACAGAGTGAGGTGCACGTATCGAGGGAAATGGAGCGCCTAAATTTTCGTGCGTTGGCAGACTCCTTCTGGACGCAATGGTCGCGCGTGATACGCACGAGAAAATCGCGGCGAATTCGTCCCTTCTGGACAAGGTCTTAGGCTTTACATAAATAAGTTGTAATAAAAGATTATTAATCCCAGGGAATGAAATTTTTTTTGTCATAAATAGGTTAACACTTATCTCTTATATGCTCCTCAAAATACAAGTGTTATATAATTCATCTGCACAATGTTGGAAATGAAAGATTGTTGGTGTTATAGAGCGATGTTTCAAGATTAGTAGAATTCTTGTTATAAAAGACGGCACATTGGCGGGTCTCGAGATCAATTTTTCATAACATTTCTCCCAAGCGGCCAAGATACAGCAATTTATCAAGCCCATGTGTTGCGGGTTAGCTTGGGCGCACAACAAAAATCACAGATTAGGTGCTTATAAAAAACAAAAACGAAGGAGCTTGCGTCTGTTCGTGACCTGAATGGCTGAAGCAAAATGTGAACTTTATGATTTTTTTACGAGCATGCCTTCTGGGGAATGGACTTGCGATTTGTTTCCGTCGTATAAGAGTTTCAATTTGTCGGGTGTAATCGTAAAATCTACGTGGCAATGGAATACTATCCATAACTCGTAAATTCTTAATAAACCGGTATTTTGATGAAACAAAAGATGCATTTTCTGGATTTTCTGTCTTGGTAATTGTAACATTGTAAAAAATTTATCTGTTGTTTTTATTTTCTTCTATTTTGTGGATCGTTTTGGACTTCCATGGGTGTCCCATTTCCCATTTACCCAAAGCATTTTTCCAGAGGCCTGAGTTTTTAATTTTCACGCACCGAAAAATTTTAATTGAATAGGTACCAGTAGACTTAATTATATTACCCGTGTAAATTAACTATATTACCTGTTTTCATAAAGTTAAACATTGTAATAATTAGATATTAGAGATAATTTAGTTTCCTAGAAACAGCTATAAATCTTCCAAAGATATAATTATTATAATATTATTCATATAGGTAGATTTTCAAGTCCTTTGACCGCTTTAGTACATTCATCAATCAAAGGTTTTGAGTCTGAATATGGTGAAATATTATTTAAGAAAATAAACAGTGATATGAAAAATTCTACTCATATATTTTTATAAAAGCATTGCATTCCCCTCCAAATAAAGAATATGTGCACGTAAGTACATCCGATTAAGTTGATTGTATAGAAGTTTTAGATGAAAATAGAAAACACAAAGAAATTTATGTGGTCACAGACAACGTAGAGGGAAGGAAGACGGATAATGAAAATATTTTTAGTGCATTGGTGGAGCGTTCGAGTAAACACTACCATCGGTAACCTCGTCTAAAGTACTTAAACTCTAAGCTAAAGATAGCACGAATCTTATTTTACCACAATAAAACAAAAAGTGTACGTACCTACATTTGGTAAATTTTCAACGTAGTGTGTCATACAGATTTTTAGAATCTGTACAGTTTTGTTTTTTCCTGTACTCATTTTACAATAAATTATTTTACAAAAAAAATAACCGACTTCATATAAAATGAGAACATCATCAACGTAGTCGAAGTCAATTAAATAGGCATTAAAAAGGACACCCAAAAACTATTCGTCAGATCTCGTGGGACCACATGACAAGCACTGGCTTTCGAATATAAAAAAAATTATCAAAATCGGTACACTCAGTAAAAAGTAAAGAGGTAACACACTTAAAAAAATACAGTCAAACTGAGAACCTCCTCCTTATTTTGAAAAATATTTTAATAATAACATTATACTTTCTAGATTCTGCACGGTTGTAAATTATTTTCTACTTAAACCACTCCTTACACAAAAAAACAAGTCTGCAAAGAAAAGGTCAATGACATTTTCTTATCAAAATTATTATTTTTTAAAACTGACGTTGACGTAATATTTAAAACGTAGTGATTAAGTACTCTGTGATATTAAAATTTATCACTGTATTAGCAATCTTTAATTCCCATATCACAAATAATCGAAAATGTCCAAAAAAGACCCTGGTTTGATTTATTCTTACAAAAAAATACGCAAAGATTTTGGAAGTCAGCCCATGTTTTGTGAAACTCCCGCAGTATTACTGGACAACATTAACGCCAATTTGAAAGAACAGAATCAATATTGTCTACGAAATCCAGTTAATCGAGAAGCACAAACATCCATCTGCTTATCTGAACACGAGGTGAATACCAAAATAATTATTCTTCGCGATCAAGGAGTCCACCATTCTGAAGGAGGTTGGCCAAAAGATATACATTTCAATGATGAAGAGGCCACCGCTAGGTATAAAAGAAGAATTGAGCGTGATGACAATTATGTTGATGCCGTTTTAAGTTTGTATCCTGATTTCGTTCATAAAATTGATCAAAATAATGCAATCGATATGTTTCATATGTATTTCAAAGGAATGCCACCAGCACCGGCTGTAGAGAAATCTTCAATACGTATCAATAATACTTTTAAAGATCTTGGAAACCGACCCATTAGTAGTATCGGATGGACAAATGAAGAGGAATCTAAGTTAGTGGTAGCGTATTGTAATAAACAATTTCCTGTTTTTGAACCTGTAAATGAAATTTTTTCTTGTTTTGTGTGGGATGTTGAAATATCATCAGCACCTTCAGCGGAGTTTTTTCCTCCAAGTGCCTGTTGGCAAGTAGTTTGTTCCCCAGTCCACCCTTCTATTATTATAGGAGGACTGCATGATGGCAGAGTATGTATTTTTGATATACGAACTGGTAAAGAACCCACAATACTAAGTGAAAGCCACTTAGCGCACAGGGATCCAGTAAGTTCATTGTTATACCTGTATTCTCGACTTAATAACGAATTCTTCAGTGGCTCAACAGATGGTCGATGTATGTGGTGGGACACCCGCAATATTTCACGACCAATCGATTCACTCATTATGTCTATCCGCATTCCGCCTGGTGAACAAATGAGTTTGGCAAACGCAGAGGGCGTAAGCGCACTACAGTACGACAGGTCATTTCCTACAAAATTCTTGTGTGGAACCGACACTGGGTTCGTAATTAACGTTAACCGTAAAGGTAAAACATATGCGGAAGTAATGAGTGCTATATTTCAAGCTCACAATGGACCTGTAAAATCCGTGCATCGTCATCCTTCTATCTCAAAGATTTTTATTACATGTGGAGACTGGAAAGTTAATATTTGGAGTGACGATGTTCACACCTCACCTATTATAACTGGTTTAGGGCACAGATATCAAATATCGGACGTGGTATGGGCGCCACAGCGTGTGTCATGTTATATGTCAGTTGGGGGTGATGGAAATTTACGTTACTGGGATCTTCTTCGCAAGTTTCGTGAACCTGTAGCCACTTTACCTGTTTCAAAACATGCATTGATAAAAGTAAAGCCTCACGACGAGGGAAAACTGATTGCGGTTGGAGATATAAAAGGTAAAGTAAATCTTATATCTTTATCTGAAAATTTAGTGACACCAGGAAATAAGGATAAACAACTTATTATTCAAACGTTAGAGCGGGAGACACGAAGAGAACATATCTTAGAAACTCGGGTCAAAGAGATACGCCTGAAAATTAAAACAGAAGACGACGGGCGCAGGGCAACAATTGATGATGAAAATTATGAAACTGTACTAAAAAATACAGAAGAAGAGTATAGAAAGATTGTGAGTGATGAAATACGCAATGCAGGTATACCTCCCTCAACTGGCGGTAGGACCCAAGTAATGCGGAAACGATGAATTTCTTATATTATATTTTTTTCCTTTAAATAGAAGAAACGTTTAGTTAAGTTCGATGGAAATTAATTTGTAGTAAAATTTGTTTTCGCTATGAGTACTATAATGTTGTTTTTTGATGATAAGATTGTTATGTGATGCATTACTTAGTTATCTAGATTATTTCTTTCTTATATTGTAAGGAGCAATTTTAGTTCTTAGGTATATTATTCAATAAAAATAAATTATATTAGGTTATATTTTCAACTTTTCCTTATTTCATAAAAATATAGAGTCCCTTTTGTGCAACCGTTGAAAGAATTCACTAATACTTCAGACTCATCTTTCTAAGGTCATAATTTATTCAGGATCACCAAATAAAAGAGCTATTTGAGATCTTAATCAACAGCCGTCGGCAAGTCGATTAATTATAAACTCTCTGTGATAACCAGTTGCATAAATAATAAATCATTATTAAAACTCCTTTTTATGTATAGATGAAACGACGATGACGTTAATGAACAGACATAGTCATCAGAAAAATCAAAGGATTGGTGATGTTTTGCCGGCCCAAATAGAACAGAGGAAAGGCAGATAAAAAAATTCAGTTAGGTATCACTGATACACTTATGCACGTTATTTAATCTACCACCATTTCTGAATGGTGCTTTGTATGGAGGAGAAGAAATGGCAGAAGAAATTATAAAATAAATTAAAATAACACCACATACTCATAGCGACACACTAGGATTTCCTATGTCGTGGGTGCCATGGACAGCACATAATGACAAGAACATATATCCAGACAGAGGACAGAAATTCAAACTTATCATTCAAATTTCCGCCTCGCTGGGAATCAAACCCAGGACCCTTGGTATGGGCGGTGGTTCGGCATGGTAACCATTACTCCACAATTCACAAAGATCGTCATTATAAACTTACCTTTAACTAATGATAATAATTAAGATAATTTATTAAATTCTTACTGAACACTGACATAATTAATAGTTGTTAACAGGAAAGCTGCCCTGACCTACTTTCAAATGGACTGTGGTTTTGTTTGAGGTTGTTTACTTGTATATAGACGGCGGAATGACCACAGAACACTACACGAACTGTCCCACTTCAATTACTCAACAAATCTGTCACAATACAATCCCGTATGCTTTACGCCTAACAGAATTATTATAAGCTCTAGAGCAAGTTTCGTAATAGCACTTTTCATATGTGGGTTAGACTTAAAAGGTATAATACTATTATAACACAATCATAAAGACTTCATTAGGTATGGTAGAAGTTCAAGATTATGTAAGAAAGGTAGAGGTAAGGTTACAGTTACACTTTGGTCTACTTTATTGCATGCACTTAAATGTTGCATTGTTCGTCAATTATAGTGTTTTACAAGTTAGAATTAAAAACGTAATTTAATAGAAACAATTAATGTTTTTACTTGTAAAAGTTACGCAAGCTGTGCACTAGTGACGTAAGGGGGATTCGAATTAACAATCAAGCTAGTTTCGATTCAACGCTCTCGAACTAGTGAGTGCAGTTCCGTGCAACTCAGCGGATCAGTTTAATGAAAGCGGGGTTGCAAGGCCTTACAGCCACGAGCAAAGTTCATCTCGTACGTTTGTAGCTGGCTTGTAAACAAACTTTTTATGACTTTATTAAAATTCATGTAGCGTCACTCGACCTTGTGGGTGTTTACTGTTTACTCAATTCTCGTTCGCATCCACACTCTTCAAGTAAGTCCGAAGTAAGCTATTCGTTGGTTAAGTTGACATTTCGTGTATGTAAAATGTCACTTTAACCGGCGAATAGGACTCTACTTGAAGATTGTGCAACAAGCCCATAATGTATCAATTTACCTATTACCTGTTCATGAATTCAAATGTGCTGTGTGCAAATATTTTTTTTGGTTTGTAATACAATTATAAATACTGATTATTTATTTACACTGGTAACATACCTAATTCAATAAAACTTACCTACGTCTTAAATTACGTTAACTAGACTTGTTAATTTTCATGATAATACTCCTTTAATACTCGCATTTGTAGCTGTGATTTGTAGGAAAATAATGAAAGTTTATCATGATTAGGTTCAAAATGGGAATAAGGGCTTTGAGAAATGTATATCATTCAGTAATTGTTTCGTAACACGTTTAGGATGAAATCGATCTCGTTCATCCTTCTTGCACTAAAAAGGGATGACATCTTACAAGGAAACTTGTCTTTAACTCTCTTCGGACACATGTGACAAGGGTTTTTGTCACACGTCAAGTTGCAGATGGTCCCGTTTCCGGTTCATAAATTAAAAGAAAAGGTCGGTAGAAACGTTCAATCTGATATAATATGTAAATAATATCTACGTAAAGAAAAATATGTACACTAAAGTAGAGCTACTCTTTGGCATTTCTAGATAGCTTTAGATAATGACAGTTTTAACCTACAGCATAGCATATGGGCTTCATTTTATACAACAAAAGAGGATTATGCCTCTGTCTCTCTCGAAACTATAGTTTGTAGAGAAATGCAGAGATCGAAAAGCATATAAGTAGTTATAGTTGTATTCTACTTGCAACTGAGTAAGATGTGTTAATTAACTAACATACTTGAAGCTCTTCATTGAAGCATTCATTATCTGAAGCAAACGAGATGCTTGTAAGTACGATGCTCATCATTATTATAGTCAAGATTTAATATTCTACCTAATTTTATCACGCATTTATTTATATGTAATTTAAATTTTGTAATGGATACATTGATCGAATTTCATCTATAACAAAATTGTCTTTTATACCTACATGTAAATCAGAACTATTGTTTCATAATTTGTCTTCGTTCGTCTTTAAATTTTTTTCATAATATAAGGAACTACCTGCTTTGAATAAAAACTTTTATTTCATTTATTCTCGTTAAGAATAAATAGAAACTAAGGTAAAATTAAAATCTATAACGTGGCATAGAAGGTATTTTCAGTATTTTGCATACTAAGAGAAAATGTTAAACATTGTCTATGAAGGGTGGAGTTTGAATATTTAAACATGAAGTGCGTAATTAGATATTAGAAGACGGGAAGGAGCAGCGTTAATGCTGCACAGGTTGCAGGCGTTGCAGCTGAAGTGTAATGGGATGAGCAAGCAGACGTGCGCGTCTTTCTCTTGGATATCCGGAGCAGACAATCATTATTGATTTGACACAACTTTAGAGAGGTTGCGAACAATTTGGGCTAACGGTTCACAAGCTTAAAGAATAGGTTGTTGTTTTTTAGTAAAAACTGTGTACATTTTGCGATAATATACGTTTAAAATACTTTATTTTTTTAACAAGATTTGAGCAGTGATAGCCTAGCGCCGGTTAGAACGTTGGTCTCCCGAACGAAGGGGCCCGAGTTCAAATCAAAAGTTCAAAAGAAGTTAATTATCACTAGCTTCGGTGAAGGAAAACATCGTGAGGAAACTTGCACACCAGAGAGTTCTCCATAAAGTTCTCAAAGGTGTGTGAAGTCAACCAATCTGCACTTGGCCAGCGTGGTAGACTATGGCATCATACTACTCACATTGTGAGAGGAGACACCGAGCCCAGCAGTGGGACAATTATGGGTTGTTGCTTTTTTTTGTTTTTTAAACAAGATTTTAGTGCGGTTATTATGTACATTTTGTGTTATTGTTGTTGGTTTTCTTGTTGTTTACATTGTAGATTTTCATTACATTATGATCAAATCACATTATTCTGATTCATTACCATTTTACAAGGCTATGTTCTTAACTGTATCTGCCGTAGCGAGACTTGAAAGGAAACTGCTTTGTTGTAATTTCGTTTCACCGTAACTGTGTAGGCGAGTACAATTACTTAATGTCACCAGCGACACTCAATCGGGTACTTATGCGAAGGGCCTAAAATCGATGTAGAACAAAAGCTCTACAGTTCTGATGAAAAGTAACAAATTACTTTAGAGGAAGGCGTGACATCGAATTAATTTTATGTAGCAACTTAATAAAAGTAACGGACTCAAATTCTGTACATTGGATAATTTTTGGCAATTTAAAGGACATGTACGGATGAATTAATGTAGGACGTATTAGGAGTATAGGACGCCCCCAATCAGGTGGACTGACGACCTGAGGAAGACAGCGGGCATCCGCTGTATTCAGAAGGCTCAGGACCGGTCAGAGTGACTCAAAATAGGGGAGGCCTATGTCCAGCAATGGACCTCCAAGGGCTGATGGATGGATATTTATACCTACTCTATAAAATTTAGTAATTGCCATAACATTCATTTTTTTATTTTTTGTTTGTCTGTGCAAATATCGCGCACCTTACAAGAAACAATTAATGTACCTCTTACACATTAACTTAAAAATGAACAAAACCAAGACATTTTATACTCGGCGCAAACAAATTATAATTCGTTTATTAACTTTTCACTATTCAACTAACAGGTTTCTCAAAACACTATCTAAATAATTATATGAGTAAAATTCTAATTAGACTGGTTTATATTCATTTCTTTAGGCTCGGTGGGCTCCGTGGGTAGTTGTATGGGTGACCGCTAGTGGCGTACGGAACGTAAATCTGCCATTGTTATATAGCAATCGTTAATCCTTTTCGGAGCCCTTGGGGTGGCATAAAACCTTCTGATTCTAGGGTTAGCTACTGACTTGTCTTATTAAATTATAACCACACTGGAGTAGCATGGTGGATTATGCAGTAGGCCTCCTCAGTTATGGTGTCTGAAGCCTTATTTATGTGTTTTATGTTTTAATACAGCTTAGTTGATATTTTATACTGTTACAAAATATTGGAGAAATAACAATATCGCGGTGTGAGTCGTGATTCAATACTCGATGAGAGATTGATCAAAGGCTTCATCGTTATAAAGTGACACCCGCTTTGCGATAGCATTCAATAGACGTCATTGGAAGCTGCACTATAATAAATTTAATAAAATATCGTCTCCTTTTACGGCACGATATAGAAACGTTCCATAAAAGATCGCACAAGTATTCAAGCTCTTTATTATAAACCAAGATACACAACACACAACGTGATATTTTTATGCTTTGAGAGGAAAAATTCGTCATTTTGAAGTTAAAGGCGTGTGTGCACTTTTAAGTTTTGGCTTCATCCCTTCTGAGTTCATCCCATTAATAGCCTACTACTGAGTACGGGTCTCTCCACGCTGTTCCAGAGCGGATTGGCGGAGGGATTAGTGGCCAACATAAGTATCCAAAGTTTTTCATGCTACCCGAGGGCCTCCGACATTGTTTAACGAATGTTATCTTACGATAACAACCGGGATTGAAGTCTTCACGTGCCCTCCGAAGCTCGGAAGCGCTCAAGATTGCCACTAGCGGTCAGCCATCGAATTGTTGACTGAATCCTCTTCCGATCAACATAAGCCGCCGGGATATGAGCACTTCCAAATGCTGGTTCAGTAATGCGATAGATCTCAAGAACTTTTTAAATATACCTAATAGGTAAACTTAACACGATTTTAATATAGGTTTCCCGTAGACTGTTTTTTTGAAAACGGTTCTTTCTTTTGGTAAAATTTTGATTATTTATAAGTTGTTAGTGGCCTCGCTACAACACTTCAAACAATCAGTCTGAATGTTTTTCCTCATGAATATTCAGTTACAAAGTTGGAAAGCCAATTAAATGCTTAATCAACACGCCTATGCAGATATAATGATGATTTGGTGTATAGCGGATATCTACCTGCGGCCAAAATTACCTAATGGCTATCAGGTAGAGTATCACAGCAGACCACGTGACTCTACTGGATATAGAAGGCTCAGGACTGCTCAGATTAGCGCAAGTTAGGGGAGGTCTATGTCTGGTGGACCTTTAAAAGCTGATATATTGGAATATGGTCGTCAGAAAATTACTAGCCAAATTGTAAAGCACTAAGAAAATGTTCAAGTAAATTTCAGCACACATTCAAGAACCGCAAGAGGCTGAATTCAAAGCCAAAGTACTTATCTCACCGACCCTGTAATAGTACGAATTTACTGTTAATATAGAACCTGCAATACTACGTAAATGAAGTTTATTTTATGTGTTTCTCGTTTCGTCTGCGGCTGCTTGTGCGAGTAGATTTACGAAATTGAATGTATACTGCATCTGTTACTGCCTTTATCCCTTTTGACCTGAGGTAATACGCACTATGACTTTACTATATTAAGTCATAGGTATACTCAAGTGTTTTATAAAATAAAATATTTATTCAGCAGTTTATGGTAAATAGTTTTGGTAAGTAATAAGAAAGTAAATGATTCTTGAAAGTTTTTTATAAAAGACATAGGATTATTGTTAACATTCTTCTGAATATTTACGATATACACGATCAGTATTGATACGAATACGGGGAAATCACAAATTTATTTTATTTCCATCATTTTGAGCCCTTTAATTTGATATGACAATAAGCCAGAAGGCATGGTCATATTTTAAAATGTTAATCAAATCAAAGTAATTATAAACTGAATAAAATAATAGAACTTTCTCATTTCGATTGTATTAATTTCTGATTAGTCCTATACTTTTTCCATATTTTTTTGATGCCAGGATCCATGATATTTTATATTTTAATTGTCTTGTATACAACCACGTTTTAATAACAAAGTGAGTCCATATTTATGGTATTATATTATTCAGGTATGAAAGTGCTGGGCATGGCTTTTACGTTTTGAATTTATTATAAAATGTGGGCTAATATTATTCAGATATCTTTGTTGAACGGAGTCAGTGAGTTTATAGTTTAATAAGGTTACTCATTCATGTTTAAATGTGCAAAACTTGTAAATAAAATTCCGACTCAATAAACAGCAGTTTCAATATAAATTTTAAGCTTATTTGAGTAGCAATATCACAAAGAAAGCTTATTTTATAGTACAGTAACCAGGCATCAGTTACTTTGGGTAAAGTAATATTTATGTTCATAATTTTTATATAAAACCTCGCCAAACTGCGGGATGTACTTAGTAATTTTGTGGGTTGTTACTTTAATAAAAATATCATTTTCCTTAAAATTGGTTCGATATTTCAAAGTAGGTCAAGCAATACTTGGCTTCCGTTAAAGGTTAACACCGTTAATTTTTTACCTTCAAAGTATTCCCTGAGTTTTAGGTTGTGTAAATGTATGACGTGGGTCAATTTTACTGGTTTTATGTTTATTAGGCCAAACAGTTGAGTAAAATCCATTGATTTTACTAAACTTAGAACTTTTAAGATTCCATATTGAGATTCCAATTTGCTGCCTGAAACTCTGCGATAATTTTGACAATTTCCGATACAAATGTCTAGTTTATAAGCCAAACGTAAGTAACGTCGTAAAGTAAATATGCCAAAATAGTATCATCCGAACAAAATAATATCAGAGCTTCATAAAGGTTTCTTTTATTTCACCGAAAACAAAAGGGGTTACTTGGGTATCGTAGGGTGACTGGCGAACTCTAAACATTAAAAGTTGGACACGTTGGACAGCACTACGGAACTCGCTGTGTGAAATGCATAACTCCCATTACACGAAACAGGACAAGTTTTAATGTTGTTTTAGTACAACTGTTTCATCGTTTGCAATGTCCAAAGTTCATCCATTACAATACAATAACGTAATGAGACTTTATAGTCGTTAGCTTTGTTACTTTTTTTATAGAACCTACCTTAGTAGATTTTAGATTATGAACAAATGATCCACGTTGTAAATGGGTAAAACGAGGGTGAAGTTGAAAATACTACATTTAACATAATGAAACTGAAATATAGATCAATTCTCGTATAAATCACTGAAAAACTTTTGGAAATCCATCAATAAATGTCCGCGATATAAATGATTAACGTTCTCTTTAATTACTGTTTTAGTATTTATCTATGATTAATTTTATTACTCATCTTCAAGTACCGTTTAATACTATAATCTGAATTTTACCGACAAAAAAATAACCGACTTCAAAATAACTCAAAAACTACTCGTCAGATCTAGTTCAAAAAGTGGGACTACATGATAAGCACCAGCTTTCAATTAAAAAAAGAATCATCAAAATCGGTTCACCCAGTCGAAAGTTAACAGACAAAAAAAAATACATTCAAATTGAATATCTCCTCCTTTTTTTAAGTTGGTTAAAAATATTTTTTCTTGAAGAAAACATTGTACATTATCTTTCTCATGTCCGGAAATACATTATCCAGGCGAGCGAAACTGCTACGCGTAGTATGCTATTAATTAAATTGGTCAGATGCCGACGTAGAAAGCAATTTGCCATAGCCCATTCAATACAGTATGTCCCTTCTTGCTTTCCCATCCATCTAATCACAGCTTCGCTTGCAAGACGTAACCAATTACACAGGAAAGCCGCAAACGTTCGAAGTGACACAATAGCTGTGGTTACTGACGTAAAGGTCTCGCATTGTTTTTATTTTCTTCTTCGTGTGGGATTCATTTTATTCTGTGGGTATATATAATCTAAATTTTACTAACAAAAAATAACCGACTTCAAATTCTCAAAAACTACTTGTCAGATCTCGTTCAAATTTATGTGGGACCACATGACAAGCACCAGCTTTCTATTAAAAAAAGAATCATCGAAATCGGTTGACGTGATATTGAGTTATTCGTCAATTTGTCGCGCACATCTTAACACAAATTTACGACTTATGTAGTTTTCTCATGGATGCCATTGTCAGTTCTCAATAAAATTTTTGTGGGACCACATGACAGCCATCAGCTTTCGATTAAAAAAAGAATCATCAAAATCGGTTCGCCCAGTCCAAAGTTCTGAGGTAACAAACATAAAAAAAGAAAAAAAAAAAAAAAAAAAATACAGTCGAATTGAGAACCTCCTCCTTTTTTTGAAGTCGGTTAAAAATAGAACTATAACTGTAAATGTTTGTACATGAAAGCTTTGAGAGGAATATTAATAGACCCACACACACAAACACAATGATATTGGTGGCGCAAAAGTCATCATCCTTTCGGAAGATGTAATTTTTTAACCGACTTCAAAAAAAGGAGGAGGTTCTCAATTCGACTGTATTTTTTTTTTATGTTTGTTACCTCAGAACTTTGGACTGGGCGAACCGATTTTGATGATTCTTTTTTTAATCGAAAGCTGATGGCTGTCATGTGGTCCCACATAAATTTTATTGAGATCTGACAATGGCATCCATGAGAAAACTACATAAGTCGTAAATTTGTGTTAAGATGTGCGCGACAAATTGACGAATAACTCAATATCATGTCAACCGATTTCGATGATTCTTTTTTTAATAGAAAGCTGGTGCTTGTCATGTGGTCCCACATAAATTTGAACGAGATCTGACAAGTAGTTTTTGTGAATTTGAAGTCGGTTATTTTTTGTTAGTAAAATTTAGATTATTTCAAATGGCGGTAAAATGTCAGTTCTGCTGTGATATTTGTGAAGAAACCAGATACAAAATACACGTCAATAAGATATGAATCGCTATACTCCTCAAGAACGCGGAATAATCATAATAATCTCTCATTTTGGTGGTACTAGGCGGCTAGATCGCCCGTTTTAACCACTCTAGACTTCTTTTGGGTTCTTGGTGGGGTTTCTTGAAGTTACGAGTCTATGTCAACAAACTCAGACTCTTGAAGCACTCAAAGAGAATATCCGTCATAAATGCGGTAACCTATTCCCAAAAGTTCCATTATTATTACTATTTTATTACTATCCCATTATAACCTTTCTAGTTTTCTAAATATTTTTCTGTATGTTTGTGGTAACTGGTATTCATTCGTAATTGTTTAACCAATTTTATTAAGACTTTTGCTGGCCGAGAGTTTTCTGTAGGATTGAACATCGTTAAACCATAATTAAACATTATTATCCATCTACGTAG
The DNA here is from genome assembly GCA_911387775.1 of Thymelicus sylvestris. Classification (NCBI taxonomy): domain Eukaryota; kingdom Metazoa; phylum Arthropoda; class Insecta; order Lepidoptera; family Hesperiidae; genus Thymelicus; species Thymelicus sylvestris. The sequence goes on from OU426895.1 coordinate 9,278,938, forward strand.
AAACTAAAAACTCGCTGATCCTTGAAACAGCTGAATAAGTTTTGACTTTCACATTCACAGAGCGGTTGAACATACATTGTTATCTTGAATACCTTACGTTACTATTACTGTTTATTATTACTATTTTTATGATTACTTTCAAATTCAAATTCAAAATCATTTATTCATGTATTCACTTATGCACGTCATTTTTTTAATTTACCAGCTTTTCGGAAAGGTGCTTTGTCATGGAGGAGAAGAAAAGCCGAAAGAAACTCCTCAGCACATCTTTTAAAAATAAAATACATTGGTATATTTCTTACAAAGAAGTATCACTAGTCTGTACGGAACTGGTTGCAGATCTGGTCATTTCCATGCGTCTTTGTCATTTATGTACTCATCTACAGTATAGTAGCCTTTGCCTAAAAGTTGAGATTTTACATGTTTCTTAAATAATTCCACTGGCAAATCACGTATTAACTTTGGGATTTTATTATAGAACTGTACACCACGGCCCATAAAAGATCGCTTCACTTTAGAAAGACGGTAAGATGGCGTTACTAACTGGTGCATTTTTCTTGTTTGGCGATTAGTGATATCAAAATTTTGTTTATACGCGCTTATATTATTCCGTATAAAAACCACGTTACTATAGATATAATGTGAGGCTACTGTAAGTATACCTATTTCTTTGAACTTGTCACGCAAAGTTTCACGAGACCTAAGTTTATAAATAGCCCTAATAGCTCTTTTTTGTAGTATGAAAATTTGTTCTATACTGGCTGCTTTGCCCCACAGCAAGATGGCATATGACATAATACTGTGAAAATATGCAAAATAAACCATCCTAGCAGTTTCGACGTCAGTATACTGCCTTATTTTTCTAACAGCGTAAGCAGCCCTACCGAGTTTAGTCGCGAGATTTGTTATATGTGGGTCCCATTGAAGTTTATTATCTAAGGTCACCCCTAAAAATACGGTGGATTCCTCCATATTCAATGTTTCATTATTAAGTTTAATAAGTTTATTGACTTTTTTAACATTAGGTAGCACAAACTCTATAATACATTTAGTTTTTTTTGCATTTAACAGTAAATTGTTAATAGTGAACCAACGCGAGACATACGAAAGAGTACTATTTACGTCGTCGAAATTTTCTTTATTCCTATCACACTTAAATATTAATGATGTATCATCAGCAAATAGTACAATATCCGCTTGGTTTTTTACATAATGAGGTAAATCATTTATGTATACCAGGAAAAGAAAAGGACCTAAGATCGAGCCCTGTGGTACACCCATCACCGCCGGTGACCCCGATGACTTAATATCATTTATGCTGACTTTTTGTATTCTATCACTCAAATAAGACGCGATCAAGCTAAGAGCCTTATTTTTTATTCCGTAATGACCAAGTTTTAACAGTAATGTTTTATGTTCAACACAGTCAAATGCTTTAGATAAGTCACAAAATACACCTATTGCATTTTGTGACGCCTCCCATGCTTCGAATATATGCTTTAAGAGCCTAGCCCCTGCATCTGTTGTATTACGGCCTTTAGTAAAACCGTATTGCTCAGGGTGTAATAATTTGTTATTGCTGAAATGGTTTAGCATTTGATTCAATATTATTTTCTCGAAAATCTTACTAAGTGTTGGTAATACGGAAACTGGTCTATAGTTATTAAGATCAGTTTTTTCACCTGTTTTGAAAAGTGGTATAATTTTACTACATTTCATAAGATCTGGAAAAATACCTAGATCTATACATTTATTAAACACTACGGCTAAAGATGGAGCTATAATATCAATAATATGTTGTATTATTTTTACTGAGATCCCCCACAAATCACCCGTATTCTTTACCTTCAGAGATTGAAACGCTTTAATTATGTCTCTGGTAGTAATATGTTCAAACTGAAATAAAATATTACATTCGTTTACATTATCTTTTAATATAGAAAGTGCTTCGGTCGGTGAAGAAGCTAGTGCACTGGTTAATGTTACTGGAATATTACGGAAGTGATTTTCAAATGCGCTTGCCACGTCTTTATCAGCGGTAATTATTTTTTCATTAATTTTTAATTCGTAACTGAAGTCACAGGATTTTGTGTTACCGTTCTCACTACTAATTATATTCCAAGTTGTTTTCATTTTGTTATCGGAGTTAATTATTTTATCCTTTATGTACATGGCGTTGAGTGACTTTCGAAAAGTGTTTGTAACAAACCTACTTCGAATAAATTAATTTCATTTCATTTCATTTCATTGACTTCGCCTGAGTGCAGACGATTTTAAAAATTTTTGAATAATTTCTCACGTACTCCTGGAAAGTGGAAGAAAGATTGTATTGTTTCTCGGCATAGAGATCATACATACTTTAGAATCTTTACTTTTTTATTTTGTCATAAATCACGCGGACGAAGTGGGGACTACTAGTCTATCTATAAAAATGCGCCGTCACCTCGCTTGTTCATAAATTATCGTCCATATATATGAGTTGCCCATTTGCCATTCCATTACGCCTGCAAAGTAATTAATTATTGATTGTATGAGACTGCTACGTACGCACGCTACGTACGCATGCTACGCATGCAAAAACGCGTTAATTAAAAAACGATGCATGAATGCAATACTACGATCACTAGGCTTATTAAAAAACAATATACAATTAAATAGGAAATATATTTCCATCTACTTCAATTTGAAGTAGATGGAGAGTATCATCCAATAACATAATATAAATTAGTCAGTTATAAATATGTATTTTAAAATCCACAGTACCCAACTTCGACAACTAAAACACAAAAACTACCTACTTAAAAGCAACTTATATTATACAATTCCCAAGAATGTAGTCCAATGTTTGATTTCAAAGTTTTAACGTTGAGTTCAGAACCCAAAAAATAAATATACAAAATATTTATTAATTATAAATACTAAATAAATTAAGTGTTCAACCAAATGTGAATTAATAATACCATTATTAATTTAATTCATTTTAAACTTACTTTCCGAAAATACATTCATATTTCATAGCTTACGAAGTGTATTTAGCATTAAATATTAAAAAATTAAAAAAACTTGAGAGGTGTCAAGGGACACCCGGATGGAACGAAATTCCTTGCAGTCAGTACTAGGTTAGCAAAAACATGCAGCAAGTGTGCCAAAACAAATTATTACTTGCATGTTTTTGTTATCCTAGTACTCTGGCTTGCTTTCTATGTAAAAAAACTACGACGGCAAAAAGTGTCGTTACCGGCAAAAAGAGTCGTTACCGGCAAAAAGAGTCGTTACCGGCAAAAAGTGTCGTTACCAAATTTTCCGCCTAGCCCCCTTTCGCAACGCGCGATAAGGAACTTCGTTCCAAAAGACAAATATACAATATTGACAATACAATATTGACAAAAAAAATATTTATATAAAACAAGTCGTGACTAAAATGATCCATCAATATTTAATTCAATCAGGATCTGAACGATTGGAAAGTTCACTCATTTGATCGGTACAATAAATTCGACTGACAGCATCACGATCAATTACGTTACTTTTAATATGCACAGTCTCTTCTCCAAATGATTGTAGTAATTTAAAGTACAGATAATGCACAAATCAATAAAATACGCGCATCAATAAATAAAATGTTTGGGGTATATTATGGGGGTATTTTATTACTGTTTTCTATAACGTCACTACTAAAACTGGGCACGATGCAGTAGTTGCAGTACGTACATAGGTTAGGTTATTTTGGTATAATTAGAAAGTATATTAATAAGTAATTATTAATAGTATAAGATTTTCTTCGTTATTCTTGTTTTAATTTTTCTGCAGAACTGCTAGTTTCTAGGTATAACTTTGAAATTTGAACTCAAAGTAAATCTTTGTAATTTTTACCAGCTTTGCATTTCAAATGCACAGTATCGTCGCAACGCTTTTTATAGCAAACTTACTAATTAAAAGTGTTTCGGATTTTTTTAATATTTTATTTCAGAGTGCAATTTCAACCTAATATACATAAGTCCAAACCAACCTCTCCTGCTCGTTTAACGTCTGATCTCTTCCATTACAAGTCCTCTAGTCACTATACCAATTTAATACCGACTGGTGCTTGGTAATATGGCTACAACTTACTATTACCACAGAAGAAATAATAATACTTATATGCTATTACTTAAATCACTCCTTAGCACAAAATGTATGGAGATTCTTTACAAGGAGCGATTTAAGTAACCGTTAGTGAGTGTACATAAAAAATGCACTTTATAAACGTATACAATTTTTAATCGATTTAACCATTCATAATTCGTCAATTATTCGAGAGACAGTCACTCTGACAACATGAATCGATCCAGTTGAAGCCAGTTCACGACAAATTTTACACTTCTAATTTTACAATTTTTTTTTAAGTATTGCACCTAGTTTCTTCTGTATATCTCCAAGCTCAGTAGTCAAAGACCTGATAGCCGAGTGGTTGACTTGACTTAGGTGCGACGGTAGTCGGTTGCATCCGCGGTGCTATTGATGCTCGCCTGTTGTTGCCAGAGAGAGGCACTGCATTCTCCACACGTGCGCCGGGCATTACGGAGAATCTCCTACGGAAATAAGTATTGTTAACAACACTATTTGTAACTACAACACACAATCAGAATATTATCTTATTTTATTACAATCAAGACAAGTTAGAAAGTAGATGTTTTTACATGGGACTAAATTGACATGGTATTTATTGAAATTGTTAAAAGAATTGAGATTTACTTTTAAGTTAGCGCTAAATAACGTGATTCACATAATATTTGTGCAAACTTAACACAACTAACAGTCAAAAACGAAGTGAAGTAATATGAAATCATCTTTACAACAAAGGTTCTTATATTTCTGTAGAGTTTTACGGAACATTGTACAGAAGATGCTACTGTGAGGATATAAAACCTTAATGCCACACCTCGCAGCGCATATAACTTACATTCTTTTAAAGAGATACATGGCAGTTTTGCGTGGGTTGTAGACTTGCATTTGCATAGTAGTAAAGTATTTTACCCGTGTGTCTACGACCCTCTTTATAAAATCGATCTTGAAATGGTTTAAACTTTTGCAGTGCTCCGACACTGCTAATGTATAATAGGTAGATAATAATGGAGGTCCATCATATAAAGACTTCCTACTTTGGTGGGCGATGCGTCAGTGATGTCTTTGGTATTTCTGCTGTCTATAGGAGGCGGCAATCTCCTACCGTCAGGCAGACTTCTTGCTCGTTTGTTGATTATTTACAAAAAAGTTTGATGTAACTGGAATTCAACATTTCTACATAGGTTTAGTGATGCGAGTTTATTGGATACCACCATAGCAAATGATATAATTGTGAATGCATGTTTAAAACAATCTATGTTATTCTCTTCGTTTAAACTGAGACAGAACATTTTTTCGTCGTTCTTCCACCATTCTCGGCGGTTCAAGGGAATAAGAAATAAGGATACAAAAGGAGAAATCTTGTTCAGGTTTTTTTTAAGTACGTTTAGTGAACTACATTTAGAAAAATATCAATGGCGTACCTTGAGGCGGGTATGACAGACATCCTTCTGAAGAGGTGCTCTGCAGCCTTGCGAAGGTCATCGTCCTGCATCAAACTGACCATGTCTTTCTCGCGTTTCTCCAGGGTCGTGTCTGCTGATACAACCTCACCTTCCGTGGAAACGTTGACACACTAGAGACATATTTTAATACTATAAAAACATATTTTTTACTATTTCAGCCGCATTGGGGAGGCTTAAAATACTAACCCCAATATTACGCCGGATGGTTGTCGTAAGAGGCGATTAAATCCGTCAGGCTGGTGATAGGGCCCCTCGGAGGGATTATACTGGTAATATTGATTTTAATTGTTAATTAAAACCTTATTACTATTATTATTTCTCCTTGGGTTTCGCCTGGATAGCTACCACTCTTGAGCATGAGTCAGCCGCAAAACGACTCGTCGTGTTTCGGCTTGGGACTTAACCCTTTCTTGGCCGGCAACGAATCTTTGGTGTTACTGATATCCATGGCTGACGATAGCCACTTACCATCAGGTGGATCGTCAGCTCATTTGCCAGCAATTTCCATATAAAAAAATAAAAAGGGCATATGAGTACTGTCTATACATTTGCAAAATCTGCGGTTCAAAATATTATTAAGAAGTAATCTGTTTTTTGCACACGTTTTGTAAATGTATCTAACTATTATTTCTGTTTCTTGGAGTAAAGAGAAAGTGGTTTACTAATGGTTCTTTTGTAAGCAGTCAAAGTTATTTCTCTCGAAATGGGATTGAATATTTCACTTTGTTAAAAGTCCCTTTAGGAATGTTGCCAAACATGTGATCTCATTAAGATTAGTGCTTTTTTCAAGGAGATTGTTCTTGTTAAGAATAATCTATGTACTGTAATTGATCTATGTCTCTACATGGAAGATGGCTAGTTTTAACGGCCCACTACTGAACACAAGCCCCTTGAGGAGGCCTAGAGCATACTCCACCATGCTGCTCAAGTGTGGATTGGTAGAGGAGCACGTAGCCGAAAAAATTCTCATAAATTGCCATCTTGAGTTGTCGTCATCATCGAATACCAAACTTAAATAAAAAATGCGCCGAATATACCGAATACGAATATTCGGCCAAACATTCGACGCTTCTCTAGTAGATACCTATAACTGTGTATGTTTTTAACCATACCGTGTCAAAGAAACTTGCAACGTCAGTATATCCAAAAGAACGCGCCAACGCAGCGCCCTCTATGAGCATAGCGCGCGCTTCGGGTCGATTATTCTGTAGCAAATGGCATCGTGCCAGCAAGAATGTGGCATTCAGCAACCAGGTGCGTTGGTCTCCAGAACGCGCCTCTGTAATTTGATTTTAGAATTTGTCGAATCTGAAATTGCTGTTCGAAAGGTTGAGGTTCGCTTTAGTTTGAATCATGGTCTTCTTGTATTTTCGAATGTAATAAAACAAATTTTGGGATCAAAGATTAGTATTAGTAAAGATTAGATTGGTATTAGGTATTAGTATAAGGAAAAGATTTTGAATTCGTTAACCAAACTAAACTTATTTAATATACATATATGTTAAACTTTGCACACGTGTAGGTAATTTCAACCATGAAATATTTTGTGAAAATAAACTGCGTGGGCTGGCGAAACTTATGAAAGAGGACGAACGCCTCTTCGTAACACAGTTGTTAACAGTAACAATACAATACAATATAATTTTACTATTAATATTTGAGAACCACCATATCAATGAATACATTTACCAGTAAACTGGAATGCACACGTATTGTACATTCATGTTAGCTTTGTTATAAATTGGCCATATCGATTAAACATAATGTAGTAATTTTGGCCCTAAGCCTAAGTTTATTGGCGATTATTCAGTAGCGGCTGGCACTATGCCAGATGAAACGGGACGTTCAAGAAGCTAATATGTTTATTAGGGGTAAAAGCCTGTACGATTTTCGATCTCATATCTCTTTAATAGCACATGTAAAATCACGAATTTAGCTTTTTATGTACAAGGTTGAAACTGCCTCTTTCCGAAAATTATAGTCGTTTATTAGCGACTGGCATTTTGCCAGAACTAGACATCCAAGGGCTAAATGTGCTGTTGCGTATTAAGCAACTGTAGTAATTTAATTTCTGTTTACACCATGTTTGACTCAAATGAATTAAAACGATCTGTTCTAAAGCTGACCTATTAAACTGGCATGTGATTAAATTAATGTGGCGATATTGCACGACGACACACATCCCGACCACCTAACACCTGACCTGATTGACCTGAATCACGCTATTGAAGTTTTCTGTATCGCTTTCATAGAGGTATAGGTACAAGTTCCGAATCGAAAAAGTCTGAACATGGTCGCCAAGGAACAAGGTCACAAAGGTGGTGACCTTTTCTATAACTGTTTTTCAGTATTTATTTAATGTGTCAAAAGCAAGAACACGTCAAGGACCGATAGAAACGGGGAAGGCCTTAATGAACTTAGAGTTGAAGTGCAAAATTGTATTAATTCTTCGTACGTATTGATTCTTCGCGCTTGCGTTCTAATTTCTTTTAAAAGCATATTTTTTAACAGAGGGTGGTAATTGAATAGATAGTCTTTATTCCTTCCTTCTTTGCCTCCGTTCTTCATTTTCTGCTTTTGACCTCCCACTCTCCTTTACTTGTTTCTTTATTTCTTGACACATATTTATTAATAAAATAAATTAATAACGCTTCACACTCATAGCCACACACTAGGATTCCCTGTGTCGTGAATACCATAGACAACACAGCAAACAAGGACATTCACTGGGTGTTTGTTGACATTCACCGAGAATAGAAATTCAAACTCATCATTCAAAGGAGGTGGCCAACATCTGTATGGGCATTTGCCCCATTTGTGAAGTATAATGTACACATATAATTTTTACCTTACATTAAAGCTTACAATATCTACTTTGATAATTTTATCAATAAAAATCTCTAGAACTCGGGATTCTCCTTTTACGGGCGGTTTTAGCTTTTGTAATTTGACATTCTGCAAAACATAATAATATGTAATCGTGAAAAAGTGTTTTAAAGAGCGATTTTTGTAATATATAAATACTATTAATCTTTTGGATAATTAATGAATATATGTCTTTTACTTTAATTATGACTTTATGACCTTATTCCTACAAAAAGAAGTACCAGCAGTACTAAATAAAATATATGTATTAACTTGTCACCTGCCTATCTGTAAATATTCACAAGCAAACGTAATATAAATAAAACTGCATATTGATATTATTAAGTGTTTCATTATATATATTTAGGTACACATATGTAAAAATTAAGGAATGAAAATATAACAATAGTACCAAATAAGGCAATAATATTTTGCAGAAATGAAACTGAAAAATATTATTTTGGCAAATGACAATATAGTAGACATTCGCACTTCTGTCAGCCAATTGTCAACCTCCAGTGATGCCGGTCACTCACATTCGCGCGAATACGCGAACCCACAAGTGTGGGACGACCTTCGCGAATGATTATGCGAAGTTTTGGAGGCATTCGGGGTTTCCCAAGCTGTGTCGGTTTTTTTGTCGCACATCAAAGCGCGCGAACCTCGAACCTTCGTGTAGTCTCCCACACATTCGTGTGACCAGTTGCGCACACGACTAAAAAGGTGATGTATCTCCTAATTTTTCGTGGTTCGTGGCGTCTAATCGTACTACCATTTATTTTCTGTATTGAAAATGGATTTGAATGACAACAACATAATAACAACAGTAAGATTGAACATTCGTGAACAAAGTGTAGGAGGAAGCGGAAATGAGCTTGTAGCGAACCCATTTGCCTGACCGCCCTTCACATATGTGCAAACATTCGTAAAAATGTCAAACATTTGCGCGCATGTGAGTGACCGGGGTGATAGCAATGGAGATAGTAAAAGTATATTTGTATACAATACAACTTATTATTATTGTTAATTTATTATAACTACTCACGGCGGAGTTCAGAAGAAAATTAAAATTCTAGTTATGTTTTAATAAATGGAAAATATGTCTTTTCAGAGGACTAAAACCTTGTACAAAAAAACGTATTTTAACCATTTCCGGGGTAAATATTGGCCACCTCCTTTCCTCCTCGGTGGGAATCGAACCCAGAACCCTTGGCGCGATGATCCGGCATGGTAACCATTGCACCACAGGGATCGTCGAAGCTTTATTTACAACTTTTAATTTTCAATTGCTATTAAACATTTTGTTGGTGACAAATCAAATAAATCTTATGATTGAATACTTAGTCATTCTAAGAAAAGCAAATTCTGTCCAAGTATTGGAAAAGCATGTAACATTGGCTTTGATACAACATCATATCCAACGATAAATAGCTACGAATAAAAATTTAAAGTCGATCGTACAAGACCCTCGTACGATGAAACGGTTCAGGGTGTAATCGTAAAGTATCGTCGGGTGCTTGTGTCTCATATAAAGTTGTCCAAACAATTTTGAAGTCGAACGTAGAAAACGGTTGAGTCGATAGTTATACAGCATGTGTCCGTTAAGAGGGGTTTCTAAAATATAAAATGCACCCAAAATAATTATTATGAGCATCGAATCTTAAAACTTTACAATCAGTGCAACTGTGATGACTTTTTATGGTAACGTTGATTTGTTTTTATGATGGACTCGCCATACATATTGAATGTGGAACTTATTTTAGAATATCTTTTAGAATATTTTTATCTTTGTCTCTTTTTCTAATAATACTAACTATTAGATTTCATGCGATGTTATCAAAGAACGTTTAGATATAGGTCTTGTGTAATGAATACATCCTGTAGGTATTTCATGGCATTAAATCGTATAGAACCGGATTCAAAGCATAAACTTGGTATGTGCTCGTTTCATTTCAGCGTGTTTCTGATAGATTGTACTATCTGAGATACAGAGTGGAAAATTTGGAATTTTCAAGGTTGCTGTATACTTTTTAATACTTAAGTATTTACATACAAAATAGATACATCTCTTAATGCGTGCAAAGTAAAGAATTACTTTATTTGGCATTTTTATGTAAGCGTATATTTTGCTAGGTTGTTGGAAATCGCTCGGTGCTGTATTGATTGTCTACTTTAAAAACATCGTCGTTGAATTTACGTGATTTATAAAGATGAGAACTTTCCATCAATTAGCCCGTTTGTATTGATCGTTTGTCAGCTATTTCCATATATATATATAACGAAGGCTTTTTATAGAATAGAATTTTAGTTACTACTTAGTTAAGTTGCATCAATCACTACAGTCTAGCAAGGTTCATTTTGATAATAGGATACAAACTAGAAACACAATAAATGATACCAGATTGACATTTAGAAGCGTAAAATCTTGCTTTGTGGGCTTGTTTTGTCTCAACGTGCAGTCGGGACAGTTCATGCAATACGTAGCACCTTTCGGATGAACGGCCACTAAGCGATAGAGAGTGCTCGAGTTTTCGTAGTCGACGCCTGACAATGGTATTAAATATCATTTATTAAATTATTTCCTGTAATACTAAAATACATAATTGTAACGATTTATACAATAATTTATTTTCTACTGATAGTCTTTATAAAAACAAACTCGGTGATAAAAGTACAATAAACCGCTCGTACAACAGTAAGCGCGTGATGAAAACACAAATATCTTCACAAACTTACATATTTATGATATCAGTAAGAAGTACGCAAAGTATTTGTAGCTTAGACTACCTATCCAGTACTGACGTGGTACATGCAACGTTACTAATTGGTAGCGAATCTGTATGCATCATTGGAATCATTTATTTATGTAGCTCACTTGACATCACGCGGAGGGGCGGGAGGTCGAGTTCGTAGCATTGAATCACGACTCGGCTCGCGGGATATTGCGATACCGAGAAGAATAAACGCTCTGTTCTCGAGGTCAGCTTCGTTCATCGGCTTCCTGACTCGTTTCTGAAAATCAGTAAGAGATTTTCCATTTAGGTACTCTATTTCAAATATTCTACACCTCTTATCGAATAAGCTCCGAAACTACTGAACCAATTTGAAAAATTCTTTCACTGTTGGGAAGCTAAACTATCCCCGGGTGACATAGGCTATATTATATTTTACAGGTTCCTTCAAAGTATGAAATCGACAAAAAAATATGTACCGCGACCGAAGTTGTTAAAGTTGGTCGCTTACTTACAATTTACATGCTATTTAGTTATATGTTAAGTTAGAACTTAGTTAAGAGCTTCAAGTTTCAGGCTTCCGAGCTTTAACTCGAAAGATTTAATTTATGTCTGTCTATAAATGTTAATTATTATGTGAGCAACATAAATACTAATAGGTTGGTAAGAATTCGTAAAGTGTTATTTTACCTGGTCTAGAAAAGCACTAGCAACAATGTTATGTAAGGTTTGCAGAAAGTTTTCCTTTCCCGGCAGCAAATTAGACGGTTTCCTCGAAATTTGTTCTATACCAAACTCGGCTACTTCCAAACATTTGGCTGTATCTCTCTCTTGCAACGTATCTTCAGCTGCCTTCACAAGACGCTTGGCATCAGTGACGTGTTGTTTCTGGGCATGGCTTATCATTTCTTTCCGAGCCTGAGATAATCTTGCTCTTGCGGCCGCTTCTAATGCTCGGGCCGCGTAAAGAGGTCGACGTTCTCTAAGAACAATCTATAAGAAAACAATATAAATGTTTAGCTGGAAATATCTATAATAATATAATAAAGCTGAAGAATTTGTTTGTTTGGTTGAACGCGCTAATCTCAGGAAATACTGGTTCGAATTGAAAAATTCTTTTTGTGTTTGAGGGGGAAGAGGGGGGGAGGGAAGGGAGAGGGAGAGGGAATTTGATGGTTGACAGAAATAAGTTAAAAGTAACAAAGTACATTCACTGATTGTTAGGCGACACGAAGTTCGCCGAGACAGCTAGTATTTCATATATTCCAAAGCACGGATGTTAAGGAGCTATGTAACCGTAACCGAATCTGATATTTTTTTGGATAATTCCGGTAGTGTGTAAATGAGACATGTTATTATGAGATGTTCAGAAGATGTTCTGTTCGGTCGAACCGACCGACACACATGTTACCCGGCACTTGCATTGTTAAGTTTATTTATTCTCTTCTTTTTACCATCTTTTAACCTATTTGTATTTCACTGTTATAATAATTTAAATAATCCCATTTCCGTAACCTAGCATAGCATAGCATAGCAACAACCCATAATTGTCCCACTGCTGGGCTCGGGGTCTCCTCTCAGAAAGCGAGGGTTAGGCCATAGTCTACCACGCTGGCCAAGTGCGGATTGGTAGACTTCACACACCTTCGAGAACTTTTATGGAGAACTCTCCGGTGTGCAGGTTTCCTCACGATGTTTTCCTTCACCGAAGCAAGTGATAATTAACTTGTAATACGCACATAATATTTGAAAATCAGAGGTGCGTGCCAGGATTTGAACTCAGGCCCTTCGTTCGGGCGACCAACGTTCTACCGCTAGGCTATCACTGCATTCCGTAACCTAAACTATCCGAAACTAACGGACTAAAATATAATGGATTAAAGAGTATAACAATTCTACCACGAAAGCAATGATGCATGCTCTGCTTACATAATATTTATTACTAGCCGAAACTGTCTCACTGCATACCTCGAGTCTCCTCTTAGAATGCAAAGTTAAAACCATAATTCACAACGCTCGCTATCCAGACAATTGCAGAATAACTGACTTAACTCAGCTATGAGAACATCAGGGGAAAATCAACATATGCTCTTTTACTTACAAAGTTATCCTTGAATTACATCCGACTAGAGAGACATGATGTTAGAGACCAGAGATGTTATTTTTAAAATTTGCTGGTGTCATAACACCGTATTGGTGTGGCTTGGACTACTAACCCAATCCCATGATGGCATACTACAAGTGCAAGAACTACTGAAAGATAAGAAAAAAAAGCAAAAAAAGTAGAAAATACTTACTTGTCGCTTCTCAACATCCGCGAGAGCTCTATTGGCCAATTCATGTAACTTCTGCGACCCTGGCTTGTTAGCTGATCTAAGTCTCTCGTCTTTGCAAAGCGCAGTGAGGAAATATTTGTCGTGGGCCATTTGCTCTAAATATTTGGAAGCCATTAAGCGAGATATACGTTCGAATTTCTGCTTCTCAACGCGTGAAATTTCTTGAACCTGATTCGTAGTAAATTTAAAGATGAATTTTCTCGTTAGGTACTCTTGTATATTAAATTTAGGATTTAGTGTTCTTAGACTACTTTTATAAGTAACACAAAATTTACTGTATTGCGTTTTTCTCTAATTAAATAAAATTATTATTAAAGGGAGAGTATGAAGTATTCAGGGCAATTTAGTTTCCATTCAATTTAAAGCAGAAATATCTTTTATGATTTAATATGTGAATATAATTTTCCCATTATAGTAATTTGTGGTACCTACTTCAAAAAATGTCTTTTAAAGAGTAATGTATTCAAATAACATTAAGACAAATTGATATTCAAACACTACCATGTTGGCTATGTTTGTCAAATGTCAAATGAACATGAAACATTACTGTTAAAACTTGGTCATTACGGAATAAAAAATAAGGCTCTTAGCTTGATCGCGTCTTATTTGAGTGATAGAATACAAAAAGTCAGCATAAATGATATTAAGTCATCGGGGTCACCGGCGGTGATGGGTGTACCACAGGGCTCGATCTTAGGTCCTTTTCTTTTCCTGGTATACATAAATGACTTACCTCATTATGTAAAAAACCAAGCGGATATTGTACTATTTGCTGATGATACATCATTAATATTTAAGTGTGATAGGAATAAAGAAAATTTCGACGACGTAAATAGTACTCTTTCGTATGTCTCGCGTTGGTTCACTATTAACAATTTACTGTTAAATGCAAAAAAAACTAAATGTATAGAGTTTGTACTACCTAATGTTAAAAAAGTCAATAAACTTATTAAACTTAATAATGAAACATTGAATATGGAGGAATCCACCGTATTTTTAGGGGTGACCTTAGATAATAAACTTCAATGGGACCCACATATAACAAATCTCGCGACTAAACTCGGTAGGGCTGCTTACGCTGTTAGAAAAATAAGGCAGTATACTGACATCGAAACTGCTAGGATGGTTTATTTTGCATATTTTCACAGTATTATGTCATATGCCATCTTGCTGTGGGGCAAAGCAGCCAGTATAGAACAAATTTTCATACTACAAAAAAGAGCTATTAGGGCTATTTATAAACTTAGATCTCGTGAAACTTTGCGTGACAAGTTCAAAGAAATAGGTATACTTACAGTAGCCTCACAATATATCTATAGTAACGTGGTTTTTATACGGAATAATATAAGCGCGTATAAACAAAATTTTGATATCACTAATCGCCAAACAAGAAAAATGCACCAGTTAGTAACGCCATCTTACCGTCTTTCTAAAGTGAAGCGATCTTTTATGGGCCGTGGTGTACAGTTCTATAATAAAATCCCAAAGTTAATACGTGATTTGCCAGTGGAATTATTTAAGAAACATGTAAAATCTCAACTTTTAGGCAAAGGCTACTATACTGTAGATGAATACATAAATGACAAAGACGCATGGAAATGACCAGATCTGCAACCAGTTCCGTACAGGTTAGTGATACTTCTTTGTAAAAAATATACCAATGTATTTTATTTTTAAAAGATGTGCTGAGGAGTTTCTTTCGGCTTTTCTTCTCCTCCATGACAAAGCACCTTTCCGAAAAGCTGGTAAATTAAAAAAATGACGTGCATAAGTGTATCAATGATACCTACATGAATAAATGATTTTGAATTTGAATTTGAATTTGAAATGAGAAGTCTCAGGTTCAATTCACAGCTGACGAGTAGATACATTTATCAGTGATGTATGTAATCGTTAGTGTTTGAATTTCCATTGCAGAAAATGTGAGCGTTTATTTAGCGTTTAATTTATAAAATAAAAAGTTTTCTAAAGTAAAAATAGATTCGAATTTATTTGGTGTCAGGTACATAAGTAACCGGCCGGCAACGCGTTGGTGACGCCCCCAGTGTTACTAATGTCCATGGGCGGCGGTGATCACTTACCATCAGGTGACCCGTCTGCTCGTTTGCCTGCTAAAAGCATAAAAATAAAGTAAATAACTCCTACCATTCCTGAGTACCGTCGAATTAGACTAAGTGGTACAGAATAAAGCGATCTCCAGACCGTTTGTTAGAGATTAACATGCAAAGTTAATAAAATCTCATTTCTCACTTTGGCAATAAAATATCGTTATTAAGTTAGTATTAGTCTACTTTGCAACAATCCGCGTTTAACATGTATGATGGTATATACTTTAAAACATGCACATAGTCGGGAAGTGAACGCTTAGTGAACGATGTTCACTTTCCGACTAACCATCGTAGAGTCAACTTACCCTGATGATGCTCCGTTTCGGGGCGAAACACGTGTTGGTGCTGGTATGTATGTTGGTATATACGTTTAATTATTGTAATGCATGTTTCCGTTGTGGGAGGGAGGGAGGTGCCACGCATGTTTTAAAGTATATACCATCATACATGTTAAACGCGGATTGTTGCAAAGTAGACTAATACTAACTTAATAACAATTGATTTCCGCAAAGTAACGCCTGATACTATTAACTATAAATAAAATATCGAATTGTTTAATACATTACCTGCTGTGTTGGCTGAGGTTTCATTCTACACGTACGTAATGGAACTTTAGATGCATTTGATTCTATCGTATCTTCCTTGAGCCGATTTGAACGTAAAAGTTTGGCCGTCGAAGACAGCACCTTTTCCGCACTCTTGCCAGCGCACTCGCGTATCTTATAGAAAAGTTGAATTTAAAAGGCTTATAGATAACTTTATAATATGCTTTGAGCACTTTATTGGAAATCTATTTGTATCTCGATTTAGTTCAAAATCTTCTTCTACTTTATAAAATAAGTATAATAAGAAAGTTTGCTCCGAATATTGGGAGTTTTATGAAGTTAAATTTAAGTGAAACACAGTCATTATTATAATGAATATTTCCTACGAATACATTCATTTTATATGTCGAAATAATATATTTGTCTGTAGTGACGACCCTATTATTAATTCGGTTGCTTCGTCGACAAATTTAATTTGTATCTCTGTTGCTCCGTTAAGTGCTCAGAGTTACTCAACTTGGTAAATAAAATTGAAGAAAGTGGCTAGTTATATAGTTGGGCAAGAGAGACAAAAATAAGTCGTGACATAACTTATGAATGGTTTTTATTTATCATCCAAAATGAATTAAATAAATAAACAAACCTATTATATCCCGGTATGTTCCCCAAGAATGATTGGTTAGTTTATAAAATCACCCTTCCGCGGGCAAAGCCGTGGGCGGAAAGAAGTACTTATACCTAACCTACCGAAGTGAATCTTATAATTTGACACAGTTACTCCTTTCGTTGCTATTGCCATAACTGTATCGAGTTTAGATAGGTAAATATCTACTTATGTAGATATTTTAGTTAATTTTTCTATCTACATGTAGATACATCTATCTACATGTAGATAGAAAAATTAATTTTAAATTTCAGAGTAGTAAATATATATTTACCTACTTAAACTGGGAGTATGTATGTAGTACGTGAAATATAAAACCCGTAACAGATGGATTTTACTACTCTGAAGATTTAAAATTTTATTTGTCCTAAAACTTTAGTATCTGCAAATCCCACCGTTTGAGCCATCGGTGGTTTGCATGCACGTACCGTACCATGTGTCTTGTTACTCTTGTTATCTGGGGATTACTGCAGCACTCGTATACAGTACCATTTATATGCATTCGAATAGAATTTACTATGACTTCTCTAGTAGGTAACTATTTGACTCGGTAAATAATCAGCTTTAGTTCGTATGTTAGTTAAGGTTAAACAGGATTGAACGTCGATAGGTACGTCTACAGCTTACTTTCGACATAAGTAGCTGGCGAAAGATAAAACGGATCATTAAATGATGATTTTAATTATGTGTCAGCCTTTATTTTTAAAATTACGATAAAAAGACATTGTAAGATTATTAACCAATCAAGACTCAAGAATTACGTGTAGTAATGTATAGGTGTATCAGAATCTTATACACCTCGAACACATGTCAGAGTAAAGTGTGTATTCAAATATTCTAACCGTCTCCTCGGCACAACGCATGACATCTGCGAAGGTAGTAGTCATTCTCCTCTCCCTCTGTCCTCTACTAGCCAGTACTAGCGCCCGTTCAAAGGAGCACTTTTCGTATTCCGTCTGCGCTCGAATCTGAAGAGCTGTTAGATTTTCTGGCTCCAGCTCTAACGAAAGCAATTATCATTAGTTTCCTACTCCCACCTCTGATAAGTAAAATTTTAATGTCAGACAAGTCTGTGGTTTTATTGCGGACTGTAATTTAGTAAATTAAAATAATTATAAAATGTTCAAAGTCAAACATTTTATAATCATTTTAATTTACAAATGTTTATAGTTCGGTACATAATATAATTTCAGGAATTATGTAAATAACAATTTATTAATAATTGCCAAGAGGTATTTATTTTCTTAGATTAAAAGCCGCGTAAAGTACCTAGTTTACGCTCGGCTCGTGGGAATTAAACACGGGGTAATATAGCTATATTACCCCGTGTTTTAAGTTAAGGTGTAATATTATTATTATTAAATATCACTAACCAACTAAATAGTATTATCAAGAATTCTCTTTCATTCAGTTGTATTGAATCGTATTCTACTATGTTCGATATCAAGTTTTGTATGGATGCCCAATAGAAAGGCAGTCATAATTTACGCTCCAGTAGCCGAGAGAAACTTTGTTACTACTCAGATGCAAATTAAAACTTTTACCAAGCCAAGAAATCTTTTATACTTTACTGTTATCATTTACTGGAACTCACCACAAATTTTCAAAAATTATGTGCGTATTAAAAGTTACTTATCACTTGCTTCGGTGAAGGAAAACATCGTGAGGAAACCTACACACCGGAGAGTTCTTCATAATGTTCTCAAAAGTGTGTGAAGTCTATCAATTCGCACTTGGCCAGCGTGGTAGAGGCCTGTACCTACCCCTCACATTGTGAGAAGAGACCCGAACTCAGCAGTGGAATACTTATGGGTTGTGACTAATCTCGCTTAATTACTTAAATAGTTGGAAAAAGGACATTAAGAAAGTTTCCTATCATATTACCAGTTGCTCGAGCCGCGTCCTTCAAAGCATCGTCGTAGTATGTCGCTTTAGCTCGCGCCAAACTTCGACCAAGTAGTGAGCGCACGTCACACTCCTATAAATAAGAAAAGTTTTTGAAAAGTTTTCTTTTTCTCACGACGAAGCTAAACTGACCAGCTTTTATTAGCAAATAACTATCTGAGGCTCAGTAATTATAGGAAGGTGAATGAAAAACTGACTGCCAGTTCTTTTCACCGTCCGGTGTGAAACTTGCTGAAAAATAGAATGATGAATTCATTATTTCAGAGATTTTCTTTGTCGCTGGGTTCTGTACCATGAGTAATGTAAGTCGGTATCTGTAATATCGACGATTCTCGTGCTGCTTGGGTTTGGGTTTTTGCCTTGTTAACTAACTATCATCTTACTTCTGGGATATCGTTGGTGAAAAGTCAGTAACTAGTGGAGCCCACGGTTCCTTGACTGGCAAGGCCTTCAGTATCTCTGATGTCTATCGACCCTGGTAAAAATAATTATCAACAGATATGATTACTCGTTGACATTTGAATCTACCGAGTACCTAAGGGCTTCTAAAGTTATCGTGAACAGGTTTAGGATGATCGTCAGAAGATAAATTATCTCAGTAGCCTTCACTGAAGAGTTACCAGCCAAGAAAGAAGCGAGAATATTGTTGTTTTTAAATATATTTGAATACTAACTCACTGACTCACTCACTCGTAGCTTCTAACACTTACCTAAAGTGTTTATTTTGTAGCCATTTACCAAACGGCTTGCAGTCAGTCGAATGCGACAGTTTAATTGCAAAGGAACGGCCGTAAGGTGCAAACATTAACGGCGCCCTGGTATTACCTAATCACATGTTTATGGGCTGTAAATTCAATCCAACACTATTAGGCTGGAACACTTAAAACAATCTATTGCACATGTTGTAGGCAGTACTAAAATGTTTTTGATTGACTTGCAACTGCATAATTACATAATATATTATGATTTCTTTTCCTTTACATTACCTATTTAGTTTGCTCCTAATATTACTTTATATATATGTCGGTGAGGCCACGAATCTCCAGTGAAGGTCCAGGGACGGACCTCTTTATTCTACAACGCTTGTCCGATGCAGAGGTTGGCATATAAGAAACGACATGTCATATTTAGAGGAAGGAATTGTCAATAAGATAGACGGATGATCACGTAGTGTTGAAGTACTTGGAAGTATTGATGTGAACGTTAGGAGAACTTGAAATATAATATCATGGAGCAAAGTAAAAGGAATATTATTGAATAACCAACACCGTAGAATACCCCTTTTGTTATATCAGGCGTGGGATAAAAAACCCAGATGGTGATACAGTTTTCATGAGAATCTGAGAAATACATGTCGGAAAATAAATGACGGACAAAACAGTTTGGATGACATTTGAAATAAACGTGAAGGAAAATTTTACACGAAACGATACAAAATCAATTAAACATAACGGAGATGATGAGATCATGGAGTGTGATAGCAAAGTTGGGCTTTATCTAAAAATCCACAGCGCGTTGGTACTTATGACTAAAATTCGAGAAATAGATGGAAATAAGCATTTGGTTTCAGGTTTTTCACGAAAGGAATGCAAGATAAGTAGCCCCAGTGAATATGATGCTCAATATCATGCAATTGAGAGTAACCTATCTTAAATGTTTCAGCTAAGGAAAAAATGACGAGATTTGAATCTGTATAGCTGCGAGTGTGGAGCGAGGCTGGTTCCTGCTAAACTGCAACGGGTTGTTGATGCTCCTGCCGGCGTTGTTGCGAGCGCTGTGTCCTGTGCTGACTACTGAGTTAACCTGTGCATGGTCGAACCCCGGCATGATTGGCATAAAGCTTTCAGTTGTTAACATTTCATTTACTTTTAGAGAACCGAATGAATACTCATAAACTAAAGATAATTCTCGTTAGTTGGTAAAGTTGGTGAAAGATGCAATCGTAACATGGTGTTCTTCTGGTACTATATCGTTGAGTATAACGCAACGGAAAGACCAACCTATCTGTGATGCTACGTTATATTATGAGGTGTTCACCAGTGATCAAATGGTCATGTCGCTTTAGCATAATTATGCATCTAATTCTATCATTGATTGCATTGTGATTTTGAACATGGTAAGATGGTCGAGTAGATGCCTTGATTATAACGGTAGCGTTCCCTATCATGCCTTAACTACGCACCTATAGCTCTTTTGTAAGATTGATATTGATTTGTGTATTGGCAACTTTAATGATCGTGCGACATTGTGGATCGTTGTAAAGTGGAATGAATGGTAGATTGATATCTTCAGTTGACGAGTAACGGTGACTGCATATTTAAATAGTAGCATTATTTTATTTCGTGTTTTGCCTGCATAACTTTGTGATAATGTTTTGATTGTTCTTGGATTAATAGGACAAAATTGTCATCAAGGTTTGTTATGACATATTATGTTTTGACGTAAGTATTATAGTCTGTCAATGTGACGGCTGATGACAATTATGATGAATAATAAATTTTGAAATGTCGTGTTGACTACAGACCACTCTTCTACAGACTTGTTCACTTCAACAGAGTTGAATTTGAAATGTTATGTTCGATTCATACAGTTGAGGATGATAGATGATCTAATTAGCGTTAGAATTTAGATTAAACGTGATAAGATGGAATGAAAGCAATCAGATCAAGGTGGGTCCTAAGTTCAAAAACCCATTTCAAATAATTGTGTTTCTTACTTTCTCACAAATGATCGGTGCTGTTTCCTAAATTCTAAGATGTCCTAATGTTGAAACTGGGATTTGTTGGTACGATGACGAGATGAGTTGTTGATGCGACGTCAAGCTATAAAGTTATTCTTCTTTTTATTAATGCAAAAGTGGATTGAATAATTGATGTGGCGCTGATGATTATTTATTGATTGAATTGTAATGTTTACCTAATTGATCAGTTAGTGGAAAGAAAGAAAGAAATGTTTAATTCTCCAAATATCCTACAACGTTACTACGGAATTTATAGACACCAGGTCTTAGAACTTGGATCCTATTCTTTAGATAAATTGATGGAGATTATTTGGTGAGTACAGTTTGTGTCCGAATGGACGTCACTTGCGGTGGCGGAGTATATAAATGAGATGAGCAATAACTTTTGTTTGCTTTTAAGATGCGGGCGATGTTTGCTTGAGGATCGTTCGACAAATTGCCTATACTAATCTTTTTAATTTCATTTAATTTTATTATTGGTACGGAACGATTGTTAGTGATACGTGTTCGGAGCGATAGTAAGAGAGTCTTACGCGATTATTGGCGGTATTGTTGAATTGTGCCAATATTGTAAAACCTTCTTAGTGAAATAGACTATATGGCCGTTTCTTGGTGGTCATGCATTTGACTGAGACGAGTTAACAATGAGATGTAGCACTGATGGTTTATGACTGGGGACACACAGAGGAACATAATTTAACAAAACATTAATGGGCAGGAAATAATTACAATGATTATAGAAAAAAGTGATAATAGTAGTATTGAATTGAGGATTGGAGTGCATCTGAAGAAATCAAATTAATTAGAGCCTTTCGAAACTTGTGGATTTCACTTGTGAATAAGTCAATGTCATTATGATTGGAAATATTCCTAAATGTGCGAATAATTCTAGTTGGAATTACATTGTGCGTCATTGAAAATTCTGAACCATGGTGATCTAGATGATTTGGATGGTACGGAAATGTTGAGTTCAGAGAGAAGATTAGGTGCGTCAAGTATTCGTCTTCGATTCGATAGTTTCTGAGCATTTTCGAGTCTCTTAGAATACACATCATCCACATAAATCCGTATGGATTCTAAGCAGCACTGCGGTGCTCAAAACCACTGCGGACTAATAAGTTTAGGTTAGGTTAGGTTTAAAAAAAGGTTAGGTAAGTCTAGGTTAGGGTTATAATCTGTTATGCTATGAGATAAATTGTTTAACCAGTATTCTTAGTTGAATTCGTATTAAGCGTGGCTTAATAAGGTCTCTTTATCTGTAACAGCCGTGACTGTTTAAATTGTCTGAAGGTTAAATGGTTATAGTAGAGATCAATGCGGCCTTTCGCATGATGGTGATGAGGCAGTTGGGCCAACACAATGCTTAGTGACACATGGGGTGGGAACGCTTGGTATTAGCGTGTCCCTTGTGAGAACGCTCGAGCAAGGCGTTGGTGGATACAGAAAGAATCAGTAATGTATGTGTACTAAGCAAAGTGGTTAATTTGTTGACTTAAGAGTAATTTGATGATGTTCTCAGCTTTGAGTTTAATGATGATGATCAACCTTCAGCCATTTTTTTTTGTGTGTTGAACTGTGACATAACGTGTAAAAAACCAGGTTGGATAATAGCTTAAGCTGTTTAAATACTGGTTGAACAATAACAAAAGCGTCTGAATACTGAGGTAAAAGCGGTTTAAAATGTTTTGAAGTTTATTTTGAAGGAATTACGATGATGTGATACTCGAATTTGATGACAATATTTGTATAACTAATACAGGCTAAGTGCCTTAATGTACTTAAGACAAATAAAATGAATTGAACTGAATTTAATTGAATTACGATTTGATGTGATGTTACTTGTGGTTTACGTTTAAAATGAAAATTGAGTAGTATGGATGGAGACGGGAATTTATAACGCCTTTCCGTTATTTTTATTGAGGAATGAGTTTGTCTCTTTATTGAACATAGTTGATATGGGAGTTGAGAAATTTTATCTGGGATTACGACCACACACAAAAAACATACACACACATACTTCCCTTTATTCTTGATGTAGTCAGAATAGCCGAGCAAAATACTGTTGAGACTGTTTTTACAGGATTCTGATTATCCACACGAGGTCGTGTGGGTCGTCAGCGATGGCCGTGTGCGTGATACGAAAACAACGAGTTGTGGAGCCAGGAGTTAGAATGGAGACCACGAACACCAACAGCCCGATACACCGACGCTCTTATGAGGGCGACTGGTATTGCTGGATGAGATCATAAGCGGAGGACCATGTGTCATGCCTTGTGGAGCAGTAGATAGAAGAAGCATGATGATGATGTACCAAGATAAATTAAAGCGCGCACGAGGACGAGCGCACGTCAGGATAGCCGTGTCGGTGAGGCCACGAATCTCCAGTGAAGGTCCAGGGACGGACCTCTTTATTCTACAACGCTTGTCCGATGCAGAGGTTGGCATATAAGAAACGACATGTCATATTTAGAGGAAGGAATTGTCAATAAGATAGACGGATGATCACGTAGTGTTGAAGTACTTGGAAGTATTGATGTGAACGTTAGGAGAACTTGAAATATAATATCATGGAGCAAAGTAAAAGGAATATTATTGAATAACCAACACCGTAGAATACCCCTTTTGTTACATATACATATATATATAGTCGACTTTAATCGAAAATTCAAAAACTTATTATACTAATCGTTACTTAATTATACTATTATGTAAGATAATAAGATGAGTATGAACTCTATGATATCACCACATGTTACATGTTGTTGGCAAAAATAATGAGTTCAGTGCAATACTCACATTCCATCGCAGTGCTTCATTATAGGCCAGAATAGCTTTCTCGAATAACTCCAAGCGTTGTAAGTAATTCCTGCAAGATGGGATTGCTATATGCCACATTCTGTACGCTTGTGTCTGTTTCATAATAATTACTAACTTGGAGTTCCAAACAACGAAAGTACCTATCTCCGAGTCAGAGACAGTTTGGTGTGTAACGAGCTATTCTCTAACATAGTCGTTGTTACGGAACGGGCTTTAGCTTGATGCTATTTAGGTACTTGTTTAAATATAGTTCGACTGCTCCAAATATAGAACTTAGTTTTAGAACCGACTAAATATTATTTGATGTGCATAGAATAATTGAAAAATATGTGATTGATTGAAAAATTGTCTTAAAATGCGGAATTAATGGAAATGTTGAAACCATTAACGAATATAAAGAAAGAGATAACGATTTCTCGTATTGCAGGTGTTCCCCATACAGTTGTAACTATGATTGGATAAATTGCAGTCGTTTTTTAAAAACTAGCTGTGCCACGCGGTTTCACCCCCCATTAATTTGTAGAAAAGAGTGACTACTAAAATATATGATGTTATATAGCCTATAGCCTTCCTCGGTAAATGGACTACCAAACACAAAAAAAAATTCAATTCGAACCAGTAGTTCCAGAGATTAGTGCTTTCAACCAAACAAACAAACTCTTCAGCTTTATAATTACGTTTCCTGTATATTTCCTGTATTATCCTGTATATTTTTGTACTTTTATGCAATTACAATTGCTTCAATCACATTTTATTATTATTCATCAAGTGAGTTTTATATATGTTAATGAGATAAGTGTAACATAACAAAGAAAACTATGTATGTATTACGTAAAACATGTTTTATTTATCTTTAAGAATATTTACATTAAAATTAAATCTAAATCTAGGTAAGTATATAATATTAGTATAGATTCGTCCCATATGCATTACTACTCCTCATCCTTTTTCAGTTTTAACTGTAAGTTAGTAACCCACTCTCATCAAACAAGATATAACCAACATTATAGATAACTTATATATATCATTATAGATAACTTACCACTCCCCACCACATCATAATATAAGTTACTTCTGTAACAAACTACCCATACATTTTCATTGCTGTCAAATGAAAACGTGTCACGGAACCATTACGTGAAGTAACAACGGCAAACACAGTCATGTTTCACATACCCTCTAGAACGATACACGCAGACCACATTGCAAATCGGTTTCTCTTTAGGTAGCAGCTTCTTTCTCATATTTTCAGTTATTTAATAAAGGCAGGAACAGTTATTCAATAAAGATACGAACGGTTTCAGTGACAAGTTTTGGAAACAGGTTGGTCATGGGTTGTTTTGAATACGAATGTACGCCTGTGATTTTTGTTCGTAAATAAACTTTTAACCGAAAAACAACCGATTCCAAAGAGTTCGAAAGTTTAGAAACACAAAATATTTAAATCGCCATAATATATCATCACAAAGACGTTTCATCTGATTTATACATAAGTAATTTTTTTAGTAAAATTTTTTCATATCTTATTTTTAAACAGACATTCCAACCAATTCGCTACACATCTTGACACAATTTTCAGTACAAAGAGGCCAACAGAAGTGGTCCTTGTCTAATTTTTGGTAAAGCTTCGCATTGTTTAGTATGTGGATGCTGTTTTTCGTACCTAATTTGTCTTACACGTTCTTTCTTTCTTTCTTCTCTCTTCTTTCTTGACCGGCAGTCATCGAAGGTGGCTTCTGGCTTTGGTGGAACTTGGTTAATTAGAGCATTGTTACTAAGGACTATAAGAGTTTAAGTGGAGAGAAATAATAATAGTTATTTTTTATGAAATGAGTCTAATTATCCCCAATTAAGTAACGCTGAAGGAGACATAAGGGTAGCAAATTTAGTAGATTTAAGTTAACTCCTTAATTATGGATACCTACTAGCCTACTACAAATTAATTGGTTTTCTAAAAGCATACTCCCGAGAATATGTACCTAATTGCTAAACCTAGAGCCTTAATTAATTAACTAAACTACCTAAGCGTTCATTAATTTTGTTGAAAACTCGCTAAAATTAACAATTCTTAGCGTTTTACAAAATGATGATCAATTTCAATATTTTACTTTTATAACCTTCTTTACGAATTAAACTCATAATTAAGCTGGTTAAAACATAGTAAATTATGAGTACCTTAATTAGAGGTAGACTGTAATATCCATAATAAAATTAAATAAAGTAATATATTATATTATATTATAGCACACTGCACATTAGAATGTGAAAAAACATAAATGCCTTTTCTTTAATTTCCTGCCCTGAGCGAATATGTATTATATTTTTTTATATATTTTAGCACTTAAATTCGGAAAAAATGCACTTACGAGTAAAATGTAATATCAGATGAAATCAAATGTTTTTATTCAAAATTGGTATGGTTTAATTCTACTAGAATTTATGGATAGAAGACAACAGGGAACATTCATTAGTTGTATCCATAAAAGCTTTTTCCACGAGTGCGTTGTTTTTGCTTTCATTTTTAAAAATACTTCTAAAAATCACAAACTAATTACGAGATGCTGAAATCCAGCGTGATAAAAATTAAATTTCCGACGTTCACTCTAATGGACTTATCACACGGCGAGAGTACGAAACAGCGCTATCTACTGAAAATTCTTCTAGCTTTAATACCATTGAAGTCATGCACTGCGAATTTATATTTTATTTCAAGAGATTTATTTTGCTTATATATTTTGTATGTAAGTAGTAGGTTTATACTGTATTTTATAGCTAGTAAATATCTGTCTAATTATTTAATTTAAAACATTAGCAATGTGAATATAAATACCAATAATATGCGATACAGATAATATGTTTATAATTTATTATAATTTTATGTTTCACAAGCGAATTGCACAAAGTAGAAATCTAGAAAAGAATAATAATAGCCTCCGAAAACCTAATATTATAACGCATAATTATTATTAACAATCTTTGTAATATAACAGTTTAGATAAGTGCAAATTTTTGTTTTTAAATATTGCTTTTCCCGGTTATTTCACAGTCCATTAAGTCAACGTTTCCAAAACTTTCCTGTTCGTAGTACGTTTTCGCGACGATAACGTATTACCCACTTTGAAGTAGGTAGTGCGCTGATAAAGTAAATTTCCACTAAGTAACTTTTCAGTCCTAATGCACCTGAGTAACTTGAGTTGTGGTTTTACTATTTGTCAAACACCACCCTCATTCATATCACGTATGTACAGTCTCTACATCTACCTATCTAGTTTTAAATTAGTTTACCTGTAGCGCACATGTAATGCACAAACTTCTTGTTTACAAATTATGTATCTTTTTGTGTCCTCTCAAATCTACTCATTTTTTTCTGAAATAACATAAAAAGTATGACAATCAGCATAAAAAGCCATTTCCCTAAAAACGGTGTTTACTCCCTTGGAATTTTATTGCCCTTTTATTATCCTTGTCTTATTTGTTACCTATATCTTTTAAGTCTGACTAACAAAACGATGTTAATGTGACCTTGATATTTTATATCTTGCCTTGTATATGTATATTTTTAAGCCAAACAAGTTGCAATCACTTTACAAAGTCCCAAAAGTTTCCTTGACGAGAAGTTTCTTTATGAATTTTAGGAGTAATTTAATGTAGGTACTTATTAGCGAGTTTGTGTGCCGTTGATGAATACATCTCCCTTAACTAGCTCCTGTAATAGCCGTAATTAACATTAAGAATACTTTTACTATGGTTCTATTAGAGGGGAATAGTTATTGCCTTGTATTAGGTGTATTTTAACTTAGCAGCCTAATACGATACAGGATACAGGTTTATTTACGTAATACCTAAAGGCAGAGTCCTAATTCAGCATTCAAAATAAAAATAAGAACGAACTAATCAACGAAAAAGGCTAGTTAATAAAAGCTTAAAAAAGGTTAAGTACCTATCTTAATATATATAAATTACGTGTCACGTTGTTTGTCCGCGATGGATTCCTGAACTACTTACCTAACCGATTTTAATCTTTGTACACCGTGTGCAGTTTGATCCAACTTGAAAGATAGGATAGCTTACATCCCAAAAAAAAAACTTTTGACAGGACGAAGTCTGTCCCAGCAGCTAGTATTATTATATTTAATTCACTTTTACTTTCCTAAACGTTCTTATGTACTGGAGCAGATTGTGAAGATAAATGCAGTCCAATAAATATTGAATTTCCAACAGTTTATTCTTTAGGTTGAAAAATACAATCCAATATATCCAGTACACTAGACTTTCCATGTACATTGATTGAATGTACTTCAGAAAGGTTTGCTTTACAACTTTGTAGCGGTCTGAGATAAGAGTAATAGATTTTTACCCCCGACGAAAAAAGAGGGATGTTAAAAGTTTGACATGTCTGTGTATCTGTGTCTGTGTATCTGTGGATATATTGAATGCCTGTCTGTAGCATCGTAGCTCCCAAACGGATGAACCGATTTTGATCTAGTTTTTTTGTTTAAAAGTTGAATAAGTCGAGAGTGTAGTTAGCTATGTTTACTGTCGGTTTTTTTACTTTTTTTATTTAAGCTTATTTAGCCTGTAAATGGAAGAAACCTTCAATTTATTTTTAATGTAACTTCCTACTATCCATTAATATTATAAATGTGAAAGTTTACAAGGACGTATGGATGTTTTTTAATCTTTCACGCAAAAATTACTGAAAAGATTTTTATCAAATTTTGCCCACAGATAGACCATCACCTGGAATAAGATATAGGGTAAATACTTATTATTATTAATGCAATCAAAGCCGTGGGTAGAGTGCTAGTTTAAAATAAATAGTTATCTTACTTTACGCATAGAACAAGGCTTACGTCAATTGTGAAGCAATCAAATTACGCTAGTGAGCACCGCGGGAGTTGAATAGATGATCGCTAATGGCAAAATTAGATTAGCCGTGCTTCGGAGAACACGATATGCTGTCGGTTCCCACTCACCATCATCGTTTTACTCTCACATGCTTAAAATCTGTAGATAAACATCTATTGCTGTGACATTTATATTTGTAACTGAAAAACTTAATATTTAGGTCTTGATTAGGCCACATTTTTTATCATTCACTCATGTCTTTTCCATTTGTAGATACTTAGTATGGCTATGGTCGTAACTCAAAAGTTAGCAAGGTCTTTGAAAGCGAATGAACATGAAATTATGACTACTTTTCTATTGTTAACGTTAACAATTCATCGTGTTCCGACTGGGTGGTTGGAAGCCAACTCTTTCTTTATCTGTCTTCTTTCTTGGTCGGAAACGCATCGGTGATGTTTCTGGTGTTACTTATATCCATGGGCAATCAGCCACATGCCATTAGATGGATCGTCAGCTTGTTTGCCGGCTATTTACATTTAAAAAGTTATTATAATAAATGCACAATAGGTACTGTGAAAACTGCTTCCTGAAAGAATCAAATGGTTGCCCTAGTAAATAAAACTTATTCAGTGCCTGATAAAATTTAATATCAATATAGTTTCGGATACAGGTACCAATATGTAAACGTAAGACGTTTGTTATTAATTAGTTGGTTAATAATAAAGTTGAAACGGGCATACAATCCACTTAGTAAAGTAGTTGTAGCTAGAGGACATCTACAACCAACATTAAATAGAACTACAGACCTATTTGAAGTCGGTACAGACGGTACAGTTGTACTTTCGAGGACGAAGTTGGTTGCCTCGTTTATTAGTTGAACTGAATCGACAAAGTCCAACGCGAAACGAGGCTTCTATATGGTAGGCATAAAATGTTACTACACACCACTAGAGATCTTAATTTTCAACATTTAGATGCTACTTAAAAAATCCTACTACCTAATATATTATAAACTATCGCGACTTCGTCCACGTGGTATCTTATATTATTAAACTTTTCATTGATCCAATTTTTTTTTTTCAAAAACTATTTTTTTTAAAATAGAAGTAGCCTAAGTTAATCCTTGTTACATCAGCTATCTGCCAGTGAAAGTCCAACAAAATCAGTCAAGCCATTTCAGAGATTAGCCGAAACAAACAGACAGACAAAAATTGTAAAAAATGTTGTTTTGGTATATGTACCGATTACATCCAAATGCACTTAGTAAAAAGCGGTTATTTTCATATTACAAACAGACACTCCAATTTTGTTAATTTGCATAGATGTGATTTGTATGGATGTTTGTCACTCTTTCACGCAAAAAGTACTGAATGTGTTTTCTTCATGAATTTAGCACTAACTTATATTTATTAACCCGGAAAACTCAGACAAAGTCGCGGGCCGAATGTTAGAAATAAACGCTTATACCATACACTTAAAGCCTCGGGCTAAAATTCCTAAGTGTAGCGAATGTGTATTAATTTGTCACATAAATGTCTGACCCTACGAAAGTACGAACCAAACTTTGTACTCGGAGTGATGGACTATTTCGTCCACCACTTGACCTATTTTAATAGGCTTAAGTTACATTTCATTTTGTGTACGCTGGGTTTTTTATAATTCGTACTAATCGTATTTTTAATATCAATTATTATTAGCAAGTAAATGGTTAACAATTTCTTCATTTTGTCCCCCTTGAAGTCGTTGGGATCCGTACCTACAAGTGTCCTAATATTATAATTAGGAAATATCTCTATTATTGTATGTTTGTATTTAAGGTGGTTGTAATAAACTGATTAAGTATGTTGTTTGTAAGTAGGTATGTATCACTGTATGCTTTCCGAATGTAATAAAACAAAATAAATTACTAAGTGCATCTGTGCTTGCTCCTTTTGTCAAGGCGTGCGTCGTTATCTTCCCCAACGATCCTTCGCACTTTATCTCACTAATTTATTACAACTTCATCTGACCAGAAGGCTCTAGACCCAACAAGTTAATACTCGTAAGATATGGTAGGCCTTTTCTATCAGTGGACTTCTAAGATTGTGATTCGACTATTTACATAAAAAATAATGAAAGTTATTTGCCATCTATGTAACCTAGACAATGATGTGTCACACATACAAAAATATATTTTATGTTCCACACATTTTCGATTCGGTAGAAAATTGTGCTGCATTGTTGCATAAAGTGAAACTACACGCACGTACATATGTATTAAGTATGCAAAATATTATTATTCGTATTTAAGCAATTTAATAATAAGGTATCCTTTAATCTGATCGAGAAGCAGTGATAGCCTAGCGGTAGAACGTTGGTCTCCCGAACGAAGGGGCCCGAGTTCAAACCCTGGCACGCACCTCTAATTTTCAAATATTATGTGCGTATTACAAGTTAATTATCACTTGCTTCGGTGAAGGAAAACATCGTGAGGAAACCTGCACACCGGAGAGTTCTCTATAAAGTTCTCGAAGGTGTGTGAAGTCTACCAATCCGCACTTGGCCAGCGTGGTAGACTATGGCCTAATACCCCTCACATTGTGAGAGGAGACCCCGAGCCCAGCAGTGGGACAATTATGGGTTGTTGCTTTGCTTTTGCTTTGCTTTAATCTGAAGGTACGATGTAGAGAGATTTGAACAATGTAATAACACGCTTACAAGATAATTTTCAAAGGGTTCGTTTAATTTACCTACTCATAAAGCAAATTACTCACTTCAAATATACCTAATAGTCTAGGGATATTACTTTATAATTGTAACAGAGTTTATTGCAAAGTAAATAAAACCTGAGTAAATGTAATACTTTCTTTGATTAATCATTCATTTCAATTTCATTTGATTAATCTGCGCTTTAAAAACAACATAATATATTAAAGTATAAGCATGGAAAGATAAAACAGGAATTAAATGAAAAATTACCTTTTCTACTGTATTTATGAATATTTACAGGAACAATTCAATTAAAATTTACGGGTTATCATTATTTATAGAGGATAATGTAACGTGGAACCTTGCACGTTAATTTGTTGAATTCACTGGAGTATGGGTTGTACTAATTATGTACTTTTTATTACTTTCAATTTTATTTTAATTTAAATTAATTGTATCGATCTATACCATTGATGAATTGAAATTTGAATTATAAGGGTATATTAACGATGCTTTTAAAGGAATTTTGAAATAAGCATTAAGTATAGTAGCTGCTTTTACTTTACATGAAAATTACCAATAAAATATATTTAGAAGTCAAATATATTAAAGAAGTAGAATATATTTTATTGGTAATTTTCATGTAAAGTAACAGCAGCTACTATACTTAATGCTTATTTCAAAATTCCATTAAATCTTCCTTCATATCAGTCCCGCTGATCGACGAGTCCTGGTTTCGATTCCCAGCAACGCAGAAAGAACAAAGTTTCAATTTCGTGGATGGAAGGGAGCAAACTTTCAGGATCGTGGTGAAGCAAAACCCTGTGCTTGTGTATCTCATGTCTCAAATCATTCATCTACACTAACATGCTAATTTCTATCATGTGCAGCAGCACCATTATTCATCAATACCCAATCGAAACTTTTGAATCCAAATAGATCCAAAGGAAAATGTTTCACGAACCGAAGCGAGGGCGGTTATTTATTAAAATTGTTGTAGATTTAACATGAAACTGAGATAAACCAGCCAACCATTACCTACAGTCTACAGTTGCCAACTGACCCGAGGAAATAAGCGGTCAAATGGAACGCCGGAAGACGTTCGATTATGAGTTCTGTCGCCTACATGCTCGCTAACTTATACCAAAGCCGGGAAATTCATGTATTTTAAAATGAAATTTTCATAAGTTTCCTGGAAATGTGAACTAGTAGATTCCGCTTTTCTTCCTATTTTAATCCGTTCTTGCAGCTGATATATCGGGCTAGCAGATATTTTAAAGTACTCTAGTCCTTTATCAACTTGAATACCTTCAGATCCATTTACTTACATCAGATACCTATTTTCAACCAAGTTTTCTTGGTAGAACTGTATTGACTTTAACAGAGTTAATAATTATGTGGTGTTATTAACACGAGTAAATTGGCGTTATTAAGTAGAAATTTAATAGTAGCGTCAACGTTTAATTATTGTTGAAAATGATGCCAGAGTTTTTATTACAAGAGTTTTATTAATAATACTATTTTTTAAGCTTTTCTCGAAACATATTTGAGTCTTTCTATCAATTTATTAATTTGCATCGATCTTTAATAACTACGGTACCTATTCAAATATTTTTATCATGATATTCCTATTGGGTTTCAAAAAGATCCATCAATATCCATAATTGTATATTATAAATAAAAATATTGAATGTTTATAATATCTTCGCTTTAAATGTACTGTTTTCTTTACCGTTACATTAATGTACACTGATGAGATTATTCTTTGTAGGAAGTAAAAAAGTATTTACTTGTGTGTGCTTTTTACTTCGCCTCTTAATAGACACGATACTAGAATGAACAAAGCAGTTAATTAAGCTTACAAAATAATATTACAACTACTATTATTTCTTCTGTGATATTACGCAATAATCAGAATTAACGGATTGTTATTACTGTGATATATTACGTCCAATGTTCACGGATCCTAGATATTATTAACAATTTGGAATGCTTGCGTGAGTTCTGATACAGATCCAATTATTTAGATGATTCGCACCAGATGTACGAGGATGATTGCGGTAGGAAAATGAAGATATTGATAGTAGGATTTTTTCGCGCTAAGGTTTTGTATCAATATTGGATAGGTACTTATGGAACGTAGTAAAACAAGAAACTGTTTTACAAAATTACAATATCACAAAAACAAAAAATATTTTTTATTATTTCCAAATTTTTTGATTGATAACACTAAATATCTTCAATAACTACTACAAAAAGTGTTCTCAAACAAAGAATAAAACGGTACTCAACTAGGATGCCATAGCTTATTTAATAATTATAACCCTATAGATTGTACTTAAGATATTACTTTCTTTAATGAGTGAAATATATTCGTATATTTCGCGAATAAGAACTAAACCGAGCCAAAAACATTAGTATTGGAGACTACTAGAGCAGTATAATAAAGGCGGGAACGTTTATTTAAAAGAAATAATGATGAAAATAAGATTTGGTGCTGCTGAACGTAGACTCGTAACTAATGACTGAGTCATTAATTTACTACTGTCGTTTGTATTGATTTATTCGTCTGTGATCATTATAAATTTGCTTAAATCACCTTGAATTGTATATTTTTTTATTAGTATTTACATGGCTTATTATAAATTATTTTAGTAAGGGATGCTACACACATTTTCGATTCGGTACAGTCGACTCTCCAATCATAGACATAATTTGTGTCGAGTCGACACTGTACAGTTTGGCTTCCGTTCGGGACTTCGGGTTGACCATAGATGATACACAATACTTATGGGTTGACGTAGGCGTTCGATTTTACTCGAGCGGCTTTTTGTCGAACGTATGTACATACATCCACACATATTCGATTTTGTCGCCCGGCATTGTCGAATCGAACATTGGTTGCAACTAGGTCTGAGCTCGAATACTGAATGAATGCGCTCAACTAATTGAGAGTGTATACCTAGGTACGTGAAGTAAAATTCCGACGTTGGCATATAATATTGTATTTGCTGAAAATCAGACGTTCGACGTTCCACATTAATACAAACGAAAGAATAAAATACCGAGATTGTGGAACACTGCTTGACAGAGCCTAATTACTTGTAACCCGGGAAGGTTCATTAATTATTTGGGACATCCCAGGACAATCAAATTCTGACAAATTCGTTCTCGGTTATGATAAATGTGAGCTTTGAAATTTTGTTATTGTTACCACACAATTTGAAGCGCTGATTGTGCCAATGATAAAACTTACTTTAAGTTAAAATATCATATTTTTGTTATTTTTTTAATAACCGATCTGCTCCGCTTCGGGTAAAACTACACAAGGTTTTATGTTCTTAATTAGTACCTGACCACTGAAACAATTCTGACAATTTTTTTCGGTTTTTTGTTAAATTAGAAACATTTATCTTATTTTAATATCAATTACAAGCTTAATTTTTAGGTAGTTGATCGCAGAAATGTTGACTCGTCAATCTCATCATCCGAAGTTTATGTCAAGTATCATCATTAATCTGTAAGTGGCTTGTAAAACTAAAAGAAACTTACATCAAAGTGACCTATAGTAAAACTTATTAGAAATCTGTTGGATATTCACAGGGATCAGCGGCCTTAGATAAACCTAAATGCTGTCAAAAGATCGAAATAGATGTACTGTTGAATACTTTATACGGTTTTTTATCGCTTCCCATCATTTATATCACCTTGTGTTCACATATATGATCCAAACTTTTATCTGTACTCCAAAACTTACCATCCATTCAATATTACTAGCTACTTCATGTAGGACTCTATTAATTGGCGTTACTTCAACGGTTTTATTTTCTGTTATGTTCAGGATATCAGTCCAATCGGTCAGACCTTAGCTCGGTATGGACGTGAACGCCATAGCGATTCCAATTTTCCTATCGATTCATCGTTTTCCTATGACACATTCGAACAATAGAGCCTGTCTATTGTCATTTCGACCGGCTAACTTTGCGAGCTGTGTCGGTAAATTTTGTTCGTTTGCAAATTATGCTGTTAGAAGTGTTACGATTCTTACCTGTAGCTCGAGCACGAATATTTGCGAGAAAGTATTCGTATGGTTAACGTAAGCAATTTGTATGGCATTTTTTCAAAAGCGCCCCTATCGTGCGTAAATGGTACTAAAATGCCATATAAATTTGACAAATTGCTTACGTTAACCATACGAATACTTTCTCGCAAATATTCGTGCTCGAGCTACTGATAGCAAAATACTAAGTGAATATGAGGATGCATTGTATATAAGGTATCTTGGGATAATCACCTGTTTTAAGATTTTTGTTTTTTATGGGTTTGTTGGAAAAACTTATTTTAATAATAAAAAGAAAGACATGTCACGTACGTTACACGTCGAAATAGTAAAACATATTTTTGCGGAATAATACAATACCGATTTGCGGAAAAATCATCGAAAACATTTCATCGAATTACATTTAATCGAACACATTTCATCGAATTACAATTAATCGAATCAACATTTCATCGAAATCACAATTAATCGAATGATCATTTCATCGAAAACACAATTAATCGAATTAATATTTAATCGAAAACAATTAATCGAATGTCATTTCATCGAATGACAGTTCATCGAATGACAATATATCGAATTACAATATATCGAATGACAATATATCGAATTACAATATATCGAATGACAATATATCGAATCACAATTGGCCGAATCGAATGATATAATTTTCATATGATCATTAATAAATTTTTTTTTATTATTTCAAACGTCACACATCCTTGAAAGACGTAAGCAGCATGCAACATGCAGCAAGCACAGTTTCTGTCACGGCTCCGGCGCTGCGGGGCTCCGGCGGTCCCACGCGAGCTTATCGTCGCAGATGCTTTTAATGCTCACCACCGCAGCTTCGGCTTCAGCCTCAGCTGCTGCTGCAAGCATTAAAACCACCTGCTTCTTAGCTCGCGGGCCGCCTCGCGGGTTTACATTACACTCTAGGGGTAGGGCAAACAAGACTACGTGGAGTCGGTTTTGCAGCAATTCGTTTCTGTCACTAACGTAAACGTTTTGAAAAAAATGATTCAAGGAAGAAAGTAAACCTAAAATTTTTATGTACAGAAAAATATTAAATTGTTATTGATCAAAAAATAAGAAATACAAAAAAGTTTTGTTTCTGTTAATAATAAAATATTTCAAACGAGAAAAATTACAGTCCATTTGATGAATCGCCATTCGATGAAATAACATTCGATGAAATGGCATTCGATGAAATGACATTCGACGAAATGATATTCGATGAAATGACATTCGACGAAATGTAATTCGATTATTTGTCATGCGATTAAATGGTTGTTCTACGTAATGCCATTCGAAGAAATGTCAATCGATGACTTGTTTGTTCTACGTTTTGTTAGTCGACGAAATGTTTTTTCGATGTATTGTGTTCGGCGAATTGTAATTCGATGAAATGTTTTCGATATTTTTTCCGCAGATGACAATACCTTCTAAATACTAAAAAATATTATTATTATTACGGTTGTATAATTCTATAGCACATAAATCACGTCAAACAACGTAAAATCTAACTTAGATTCTAAATTCATGTTCAAAGTTTTGAATTAACTTTAAGGAGGAAACCGAAACCAAAAGTCCAACATTCGGTAGCTCAGAAAGGAGTGAAGACGAGTTGGAACTTTCGTGAGACGTGCCTGGATTGGCAATATTTCTCCCCTTTCAGAGATACTCGTAGGTACTCGTACAAGTAGGTACAATTTACAGTTACTCAATAAGTGTTATTTATGTATCCTGTAATAGAAAATAATATTGTATAATATATAGCCTGTACGAATTAAAACGTCATCGTAATATCTAAAGTACAAAAGCCAACTTAGGCTAACGAGCCTATGCATGTAAGTTGACTTTTGTAGAGCATATTTGGCTAGAAACCGTTGTATCTACAGAAAATATTATTATGATTCACAAGATTGGCTTTATTCTTCCGTGAAATACTTTTTAAATTACCAGCAACATGACAAGTAGATGAAGCAGCGAAATATGCGCATCTTTGGATTTTAGAATTTATATTGGAAGCGATAATAGCACGTAAATTCGTTTCGAGGCAATGCAATACATTTTTATATGGAATTGAAATACGGAATCCTAAAAAAGTGGAGGTTATCAATTCGTCGGCCATACTTTTTATAACTATGAAATGAAACTGGGTGTACCTACAGCACACATGAAATCTCAATTCTTAGTATTTCAAGAATTTTTGAAGGATAATTGCGGAAACCTACAAATTTAGCGCTATGATAAATTAGACTTTCTGTGAATTGAATTAAGTCAATCCTATTCTGAGACTTACAAATGTAGAGTACTCAACTTAAAAACCCAATTTGATTCTGCTACTTGTGACTGAAAGATATTTGCGGATACTATGTGGAAGACATCTGCTCAATTGTTCCTTACCTCAATGTTGCTTTGAGAACCAACTCTATCTGTATGTTAGATGTACGTGCAGATCGCCACTCAAATAATCGCGGCGGAAACTATATTGGCGATCGATGATCATCTCACAACTAAAACTGAGATCTGCCTTAAAATTGAACCGTAACATGCACAGTATAAAGCTCATTTTTCAATACTTTACTATGAGCTGAGTTGGAGTGAAATATTGACGTTG
This sequence comes from Thymelicus sylvestris, assembly GCA_911387775.1. Lineage (NCBI taxonomy): Eukaryota > Metazoa > Arthropoda > Insecta > Lepidoptera > Hesperiidae > Thymelicus > Thymelicus sylvestris. Next base: position 9,317,439 of record OU426895.1, read on the forward strand.
ACTGTAAGGTGTACCTTAAATATTCCGGCTATCTTATGGCACCTCCACACAATCGGCGAGGACAACCGATGACCGATCGCCGAAGACATACAATTCTCGATACACACAACACAATACGTGCAACATTAAGAATAATAGAATTTTATTCACGTCCTTATGGCGTGATTTATTGTCTAAAAAGAGACGAAAATATAGCTTCATTTCAAGACTGTGTTTTATTATATTCATTACATTATCATTTTCATCTCGGGGATTATAATAAGACCAGAGAGAATATTATTAAGTCATGAGATTTACATATTTTGGTAACGATTAATGGAATGCTTAATTTATTACGGCTGAAAGTCAAAGACACTTTCGGCAGTTATTAAATAAGTATATTCGTATAGAATATATCAAGGCCGTTATTAAAACAATGTTATTATTATCTATGTGTATAATAAAATTGTCTTACTACGGAAGCCATTTTATGTCTGTATTAGTGAAGATTATTATTCCAAAGTACATGCATATTTATTAATGGAATATTTCATTTATATTATGACTCAACGGCTGTAATGCAAGACTCAATTTTTTTAAATATAATTTACATAGGATACCTAACAGCTAGAAGGCTAAATTTTGGATATTACGTGAGGGGGGGGGGGGGGCTAGAAAAGCTTAACTTCAAATTGTCGACCAAGATTTTGTCGTTGTCGTGATAAAAATAAAAAAAAACGAAATTATAGGTCTGAACACGTTCTACAAAAGTACTAGACATTTTTCGATATCTTTCACGAGAAAAAAGAAAATACGAAAAAAAAAAATTTAGTATCATACTGGTTTTCGATCGATATCTCAATAACGATGAACGATAGCTGAAAAATGTAAAGGGCCTTAATAAAATTGTAGATCGTAAAAAAGCTATAAAAAGTATTGCATCAAAATTTTCGTATCTCAACGGAGAACAGTTATTGTAAAAAAACTGAATTGAACCCTTTTTTCAAGATGGCGGAAACTGCAAATAAGAAATATAAATAGTATATATTATAAATCTTTGTCGACAATTTGAAGTTAAGCTCTTCTAAACTCCCCCCACGTAATATTCAAAATTTAGCCTTCTTAGTTCATTATGCATTTCTAACCCGTTTTTTCCAATGAAATGACTTGACTAATTGTTAATTTTGCAATAAAACATTATGAAATACATAATTATATTATACAAACTTTGAAAATAACAAAGTAACACCATTATAAAATGACTAACATAACTTATTACACTCAATTATGTCGGGACCTGCATTACCTTTTAAAATTGCAAGTTAAACAGCAACGTCGGAGTTAAACGAACTGTAAAATTAACTTCCAGCTTAAGTTATCAATAGTTTGTAGGGAGGTACCTACGTTTTCATGTTCTAGGTACTTTTACATGATACAATAGTGGTAGTTATAAGTTTGGTAATGGACAATTTAAGATATCGTTTTAAAATATAAAACGGTTTTAATGTTATTTTTTTTTTGCAATTTTCCTAGTCTTACCAATATTATAAATATGAAAGTCTTTGAAGATGTTTGGATGTGCGTCTTTTCATCCCGCGCTAACTGTTGTACTTATGAATTAAAATTAAAATTAGTTATTTACACTTAAAAACAGATAGTTTGTTTCCAGACCAAAAAATAGTTTGTGTGAATAAAATAATATTATAAAATACTAAAATATTAAAATAATAATAAAATACTACTATTAGAGTAAAGTACCTGTTTGTGGCAAAAATGTCATGCAGTAAATGGGCGCAGGGTTTGAGGTATCTACCGAAGCGAAGCAGAAATACTGCGATATTTTACTAATCCTATCAATAACAATCGTGAAGCTATAATATACATAGAAAGGTAAATTACTAATAAAATATTGTTTTTTAAGTAGTTTTTACTCCCAATTTACAAAACAAGTACACGAAAAGAAATAAAGTAAAAGGTTTTATTAGAACTCATACGCAGCATGTGGTCCACACTCCCTACTCCTCATTATTCCGGCTTTATTACAGCACCGGTCGAAGGACGCAACCTCTAATCAGAAACCGTCATCTACTGCCAGGCTACCCTTTCTCGTGAGAACTCTGGGGACTCAATTCTGTCTTAGAAATGTTCTAGAGCGAATCGTTTGTTCCTTGTGATTTAATTAATGCTTTGAGTCACGAAATTTTATCTTTTGAAGAACTAATCCCTTCCCTATCCGGTAACAAAATAAAGCCCCTGTAAGAAGACTCAAATGTTCATAGGTAGCAACGTAGCATAGTTTTAAATCTAAACTTAAGTCCAATATGGATTTTATGAAAGTGGAAATCTTCAACAGTTCAGATTGAATTTGCAACTATAACAAAATTATTTTACGCCAGAATTAATGATGTACTTTATAGTTTCTTTAATAATAAATGATATTTAATATTCTCCAAGCAGTGAATCAAGGCACTTGTCAATCCTCATCAGTATTTATGGCAAGTAGCTCGAACACTGACACGCAAAGCAGCAAGAGCTATTGTTAATAACCATTGACGCATAAATAATGCATACGTCATGAGCGAACAATTGCTATAGAGCAAGATCCCAGGGCCGCCAGACGTCACGTATTTTCTGACGGACGAAATGTGGACGATTGAGTAGGGTTAGTATGTACTATGAGCGTATGCCTACCTGCTAGCTTGGTCAAACGGCCAATTTCCAGGTATCAGGTGATCAAGGTACATAAAAACACCAAAAACTTGAAGTAAATTCTCATGGCTGATATTCACGTATGTTCTAGAAAATATAGTTAAAAATAGGTCGTCAATGCTCCCAGACACTTTCCGTCGGCCATATTGCTTTGCAGACGCTTTAAAGCTCTCAAAATAATAAGGTATCAACAATAATCGACTCCTGTAGAATTCGAAGAGCAATCAAATTGCGCGGTGTAAAAGTGTCTGTTTTGGTGTAGGCGCACATAACTAATTATTTTGGGAGATTTAAAGCGTCTACAAAGCAATATGACCAACGGAAAGTGTCTGGGAGCATTGACGACTTACTTTTAACTATATTATCTAGAACATCGTGAAAATCAGCCATGAGAATTCACGTGAATTTTATAATGTTTTTATGTACCTTGATCACCTGATACCTGGAAATTGGCCGTTTGACCAAGCTAGCAGGTAGTACATACGCACATAGTACATACTAACCCTACTCAATCGTCCACATTTCGTCCGTCAGAAAATACGTGACGTCTGGTGGCCCTGGGATCTTGGACCACTAAGTTAGCGATAGACACTTCACAATAGAGCCAGTTAAACCGAGCTTCGGGAAGCATTGACGTGTGAATTTAATTTTTAATCAACATCAGTGAGGGAGAGAGCTAATTTCCGCACCGTATATTAAAAATGAATATTTTTATTTTACCTTGATTGTAGTCTCTTTTTAATGAAGTTTTAGCATCGAATGCAAATTGAATTTTAGCGTCGATAAATTTTACCTGTGCATGTGTCTACCTATATTCTATGTTCCTATATTCTTTATTCTATAAATCCTTCATTTTTCTTTAATTGAGCTTCCTTTAGAAGGAAAAAACTTCTAAAATAAATAATTCTTACGGTTAAAAATGTACCTGTATTATAATGATAATAATATGTACTATTATAGCATTAACTTAATTGGATTATGTGTTTGTTTTATTATAAATAAAGTTTAGTATATTTTTCTATTTTGAAATATTTTTTGCGATGGTATAATAATAATTTTTATTTCGAGTCAGTTCTCAGTTCTCTCAGGTGTAGTCAGTTACGGGTTATGACCGTGGTTTTAATTTTATTATTTTTAAATTTACACCGAAAAGTATTCGTTTTACATTGAGGCAGGACGTAGGAGGAGAGAAAAGGTAATTACGGTTCTCGTTAAGCAACGTGCTTGAGTGCTTTACTGCAAAGTATAAAACACACCACACTGCAACGGACTGTAATATTGTTCAGAAACAACATTAAAAACTTAGTTGGTTTATGTGAACCGGGACATATTTTGTGCTAAAACTTACGTACTCGTACAAGTACATTACATAAGTAATTTTGCTCTGTCATGTAAGTTTGTAATACTGAGTGTCTTCACGCCCATACATTCTTGTTGTAATATCGTGAGGCATTTTTTCATATTAATTCATTTTTTCATATACTTTAATATTAGTGTAAGTGTTCCTAAAATAAATAATTACTACGATCACACGCGAAAATAACTTAAACATTAATTGGTTAAAACATTTATTGTTCCTTACGAGAATTGTTAAATCCTATCCTAATAAAACCTTTTTTATATACTATAGTATAAAATACATAACGGGATTAGTAAAATAGTATTTCTCTAATTCCATTAGCTGTAGGAGATAAATAGATAATAAAACAAATATTGTGGAGGTTTTATGTATAGATGTACCTATATTTCATACCGCTACTGTAATCCGCGCAGTAACGGAATGCCTAGTGTCCCGTGAAAATATTTATACTTCCGCCCAATCATGATTGCGTGTAGGAGCATACGGGCGAAATATTTTACGTTGAAAACAAAGACTCCTGAAAGCCAATATGTAACATATATAGATGTGAATTTTGTGACGAGAAAATTTTACGAACGTCAATAATTTATATAAAATGTCTAAATAAAATATAATAAAAATTATGCAGTCCACAATCTAGATTCAGTAGCTGAAATGTTTCAGTAATACAAAATAATTGATAAAATAAGATACCTAAAGCATTTCAAACGAGCGCATTTTAATAAGAAAGTATAAAAATTTACTTTTTTATACGTCTCTTAAAAACTTACTCTCTTACCTACGAGGATTTGGAAAAAAATCACTTCAATGGAAACGGTTGCTATTTATTTATTAATTTGTAATCGAGTTTAGAACCATACCGCCTGCGTCACTTTACTATAATCGTAAAATTGAACACCGAGTTCTACAAAAGATTTCTGCAACTTAAGATACGATGTAGTAAGTAGTAAACCAATTATTGGTGTATGTATAAAGCGACTTAAGAGAGGTTGGTTTGGACTCAAGTATAGGTGAAGCACTACACTCCATCATGTAATGTCGTATACGGTATAATCACAGAATAGATGGTATAATAGTAAACCAGTCAGTACGACACTTAAGGCTGTATTATAGGTACTGACGTTTCAGCCCGAGATGTGTGAAAGGCACTCCAAGTTGTTAGCTTTAGGAGTACACACTTTCAGCTCCTATTGTAATACAATAAACTGGGATCCATGATAAAGGCATAAAAGCTTTGCTAAGGGTCATCAATATTAAAACTTTTGCCTTAGTTTTATCTTTAGGGGTTTCATACGATTTTAACATGGTCCAACGGTTTTATAGAATAATAAAACCCTTTGTTTAGGCGCTAGCTCTTTTGTACTTCAAATTCGGGCAATTTAAAAAATATTGGAAGCCTTTTATGTTCACTTTCGGCGTGGGAGTATTTTAACGTGCCCATATTTTTTCTATATCTACTGATTCAATACAGGGCGAACAATACACGGTACATTGTTCGCCCTGTTGAAATTGTGCGTAGTATGTCGTATCACATTTTGATTACTTACTCAGTCGTATAATTTTTGTAAACTAATGCAAAAAAAACCTTTTTATAGCCATGTGGTCATCTATCATCGACGCGGTGGTGACTATGAAGGAAATTATAAAATACTCATGAGACACCTGCCTGGATGATTTTTCTTCAGATCCTCTTTTGGCCGGCATGCATGGACATCGGTAACACCTTAGACACCAGTGATGCATTGAATTGCATTTAATTGTTGTCTATCGACTGAGTACATCTTTCAGTCATAGTCGGTAGTTGATCAAAATATGACCGCTAAAAACTTGAACGCTTGGATTAAATTGGCAACCTGAACGCACTTTCATTCTATTTCTGAACTTCTGACAATTAATACTGACATTGTTTTTCTTTCTTTTTTCTATCAAATCATACGGCCTAGGAAGTTTTGGTCTGTCATAAAGTTTATTTATCAACAGAGTAGACACAAGTTTCTTCTATTGTCTGACAACAATGGCCAAAAAATGATTACAAAGAGCTCGTTTGTCAAGAAGATTGCGATATTTTGTCAGTTGTTTGAGTCTCGCGGTGTCCTGAAGTAGGTAATTGATGAACGTCACGGCGAAAGAAGCAATTAGCTTTGATTGGCTTTATTAGTATTAATAATTTAACATAGGAAAGCACCAGAAAATAGCGCCGCGACGTTGCGAAGTTTACTTACTAGCTTACGAGTACTTAAGCATTTTATTAATCAATCTATCTTTCAGGAAAACGTAGCTGACAGTTTTCGTCATTAGATGATCGAATGTATAATTGATATAATTATATCTTCTTATTCTATAATAGTTATGTTTTACACCTAATAATTTACAATAATACTTCCGTTCCTGCTTTCCCCTTCTAATACATAATAGAAAATGAAGGTCTAGTGACAGTAGTTCGTCATCAAATATTGGTATATTGAGGACACAAATCCTCCAGTGCAGTTTGCTTCAGGGATTACTGGCCAACCCAAAAGCGGAATAATGTTTTTATGCCGCTTGGAAGTGTGACGCGCCTGGAACTTCTTTTTTTAAGGGCACTGCTCAATAAATATTGTCAGAACGGTCACCAGTGTAAATTCCAGGCATACCTGAAGTTAGTATGAATCAATCAATGAGGCACATACAAGCTTTTGGACTATAATTGATATTCGTGTTAGTCGTGAAAAAAAATATCTACAAAAGGGATTTTACTTCCTATAAAAAAAGAGTCTGTTATGAATGTATTCCACCATGAAAGACATTATAAATATTCCTCATCATCTAACAGCATAATTCAGTGCTAAATTATGTAGGTAAGTAATTTTGTTAGAAATACGTTGAAATGCACGAATTGAAATTCGACCAGAGGTAAATTTGCCAAGCTTTCGGCGAGCAAGTAGAGTGGGTACACAGCACTCAATTGGTTCCACAATAAACAACTTCCGATCCTGCTTTCCCCTTCTAACAGTAGAAAATGAATCATCTAATATTGGTACATTCATTTTATAGATTTTATGTAATCCTTACAAAAGTCATTTTCATTCGGTGTCGGTCCGAGATATGTGGATGGCTCCGCAACTTATGGACGACTGAAAGGACAATTCGAGACATTTTCGAATTTTGATAAAGTCCTCTACACGAAGTCGTCCAACGCTATGAATAAAATAAAATTAAAGGTGAGATTTAAGCCTTTTTGTGTGGAGTATGTAGCGAAGCTTAACACAGCTATGCACTTCACTAATTCAATATTTAAACCACTCACGCCAGGCCATTTTCTTATTGGACGGCCTTTAACTTCCCTGCCAGCCAAAAATGTCGAAGACTGCTCTGTTCGTCACCTGACACGCTACCAACGTATCGAACAACTTCGCCAGCATTTTTGGTCAAGGTGGAGCAAGGAATACATCAGCGAGCTTCAGCAACGAGTAAAATGGCGCTCCAGTAAGGGTACGTTGAAGCTCAATTCCCTTGTTCTAATCAAAGATGACAATTTACCGCCGCTGAAGTGGAAGCTGGGTCGCGTGGTTCACCTTCATCCAGGGACGGATGGTATCAGCAGAGTAGCGGATGTGAAGACGGCTACGGGCGTGGTTCGACGAGCGTTTTCGAAAATTTGTCCTCTTCTAGACGTTTGTTGAAAGACTAGCTTTCAACGGCTGGGGGTATGTTTAGAATGTATATAATGTGCTATTGCATCTAAAGTATATCAGGCGCTGCGTCGCTTATATGGGCAATGACCCGTCTTAATTTTTTTTCTATCTCACCGTCACTAATAAACCGAAAGCTGCGAGAGCGATCAGACATCTGAATTTTATTTCTTCAACCTGAATATTCCATGGTGCCCCTTTATTCTGAAAAATGTGCTTCTTAATAATTAGACTCAAAATGATCAACGACAGTCGTCAATATTAGGACTAAAATATTTAATATTATGCTCTCCGAATCATAGGTACGTTCATTTATTATGTTATTAATTTCCGTCACAGTGGCCAGGACCGCTCCATTATTAAATTATAATAATGCAGCTTAATTAACTCGACCCATTACCGTACATCCAACATTTTCACACAAAAGGCGAACTCCACTCCAATTAGCTCTGAAACCGCTGAATCGCGCTTATTGAGCGGATTTTTCAAATTTCAATAAAGGTGAAAAAACTCGTTGGAGCAATTTTAAAGGCATTTTTATTGCGGCCTCTTTAAACCAATACAGTGACTGGGAATGAAAGAAAATGTAACGTAATTTCGTTTCGAAATTCAATTCTTCGAAGGTTACCATTGTAAGCCTTTTTTATCACGAACTTTGGGAAAAATATAAAAAAGAAATATTTTGATAAAGTTTCGTGAGTGTACAAACAATATTTTATTTAGTTTTAGATGTCAAAGAAATGTTCAACCCTTATAGATAGATAAAAAAAAATTGTCTTCAACAAGCAACTAACTCTTCTACAACAATACCTACTAATCAGATGATTTTTTTTATACCGAATAAGTTAGTGCTTGACCACTAGATTAGGTAATAGATTAATTATTTCAGTCCTAATTTAGCCTCATTAGCTTCAAACCATGTGTCTCACAGCACTCACATGGCACACGGGTCGAATTGAGAATGATATTGGAACGAAGTTCCTTATCGCGCGTTACTAAAGGGGGCTAGGCGGCAAATTTGGTAACGACACTTTTTGCCGTTTTTATTTATAATTTTACGCAAACGGTATACCTGGTTGCTATACTACCGCTTACGGATATTCATAATCATTCATCATTAATAATGGGGCCGCTTATTAAAATTTTAATAGCTCTTCAACATTGAAATGAAAACATTCCAAAATCATTTATTTAGAGATACCACGCCAATTCTTTGATTATGACTATTGTCTTTGAGTCTCAGTTTGTACTCTCTGATAAGCACCCGAATAGAACTTATATTGCTTTAGATCTTTCAGTAGAATAAAGTCTTCAATTTGAATTATCGATTGAACTGCGATTAGTTGTGGGTACAAGATTTCTATCTAGCGTATCTTTATTGTATTGTATCATCTGACACTGGATTTCCTATGGTGTTCTAAGCTGCAAGGCTATTCTGTTTTGTAACGCGACAGCGGAATCCGCGGTGAGTGTCGATTTTGGCAAGGAATTTTGATTTACTCGTATTTGATCAACTTGATATCTGCGCCTTAATGTAATGTAACCACAACACTACCCACGATCACAACAGATTTCATTAAACTCAGTGTTAGTTTCCGTCTACACACTACAGTAGGTATAGTTTTCACAGCATGGCTTCCATCAAACTTGTTAACTATGAAACTAAGTAAAAGCGAATTTCCTAAATGAGTAGGTCTACTCAGGATAAACCTAGCGACCTCCAATTTTAGTCCCTATATTATTGATTTAGATATATTTATAAAAATAACGAACACGAACTCAAACTACAATTCAATTATGCTCATGAATATAGCGCAGGCTGGAAATTTAAGAGAATATAGAAACATTTTCATAAAGTTGTACAACGGGAGAAATTGCTTTTAAATAAATTCAGGTGCCTTACCATGAACTCTAATAAAATGTGTCATGTTCAGGACAGGTCAGCTTGTAGCTAAAACCTGACAGGAGTGTATTTTGTACCATGAACGTTTACCGATGACCTGCAGTGCCTCTACTTCTGTCCTGCATCTTAGTCTCTGACATGCAAGGTACTTGATTTGTACTAATTATGTTCTGAAATATAGCGTTTTATCGGTTTACCGGTTTTCAAATGAATGCGTAATATTGATGTTTTTAAAAGTTTAAAATAACAATCTCAATTGAAGATTTTGAGATTTGTTATAAATACTAAAGTGTTGTGATTTATTAACCTTTCTTTCTCTAAAATTACCAAAAAAATTATCGCCTAGTGATGCTTGCATTTTTGAACGTAATCTTACACCACTTGACACTTGACACAGTGACATCTACGTCTACGTGACGTCTAAATGTCTATTAAAATGTGTGATTTATAATGCCGGTCACTCACATTCGCGCGAATACGCGAACCCACAAGTGTGGGACGACATTCGCGAAAGATTATGCGAAGTTTTCGAGGCATTCGGAGTTTTCCAAGCTGTGTCGGTTTTTTGTCGCACATGAAAGCGCACGAACTTCGAACCTTCGTGTAGTCTCCCACACATTCGTGCGACCAGTTGCGCACACGACTAAAAAGGTGATGTATGTCTTAATTTTTCGTGGTTCGTGGTGTCTAATCGTACTACCATTTATTTTCTGTATTGAAAATGGATTTTAAGGACAACAACATAATAACAACAGCAAGATTGAACATTCGTGAACAAAGTATAGAAGGAAGCGGAAATGGGCTTGTATTGTATACTCATATGCGAACCCATTTGCCTGACCACCCTTCACATATGTGCAAACATTCGTAAAAATGTCAAACATTTGCGCGCATGTGAGTGACCGGGGTTAGGAGCGTTAATTTAAAAAGCATAAGTACAATGAATGTTTTTAAAATTTTCCAAACAAATGAAATGTATTTATTTTGTGATGATGGTGTATTTGAAATTCGCCATGGCTGCATCCCATCGTGTTTCATCATCATCAACGAAATAGCCGAAACAGGACAATAAATGTTACTTTCGGTGAGCTGTAATATTTTGACGTTAACATATGCCACTTTCTGATGTCAATACGTCAACAATCGCGTCATGGTACACTAATTGCAGGGCAGAAGATCATTTTTAATGTCACGTGACGGCTGTCCTGTTACGGTGACGTGGTCGCTGGCTGCCCTGTGTTTTAGCCAGATCATGGTAGGATATAGCAGGACAGGCCAATTGTCGGCTAATACTGACCTGTTTTAAGAGTTCATGGTAAGCCCCCAGAATGAGTACAAGACGACGGAGACGAGGTATAACGATCTTGATGGAAAGCAAGCGCTTAAAAAGTTTTTGTAGGTCACGATGTATCCGCTCTTCAACTCGCAGAGATAAAACTCAAGTCATCCCGTGTTGCGACGGGGTCATATTACGAGGGTAAAGCAAGCAAGGATACGAATACTATAACATTAGTAACCAGCCTTCGCTTTTCTTTAGAAACATGATCGTTAGGTTTAAACAAACTCGTTTTCACAAACGTTTTATACCACATGCTACGAAGAAAACTGATATTGAAATTATTTCAAAGCCAAGCAAGGGTGAGTGCTATTTGTAGGTTGTATTAAGCTGGGCTTACATAAATCAAGAATGTCCATAAAACATTTCGCTATGATTAAAATCGTCTAAAACCCCAATACGAGGATTAAATTCGTGATAGGTATAGATAAATCTCAATTTAAATCTGTACTTAACATTTTAATCTAGTTTTAAACTAAATTACTTTACTCCTAATACTAGGCTTAAATAGTTTTGACATAAATAATTTTAATGTAGTCAACATGTAACTCAATAAGCGTAGAGCCACATTAGCGCGATTCGGGTTATACCCGATCAAAGTGAATTAATTATACACATTAATATGTTAAGACCAGAGCGATCAATCGAGCATGACTACCCAGAGATTAGCAGAATGATGGAAGTTTGGAGTTATTGTAATTACGGAATATGAATTTCAGTAATTACTCCACGGAAAAATAATTTCTGGGTGAACACTACAATCTATACTACTACATATTAGAGTAATTGATGGATGTTTCGAAATGGAAGATTGAAGGAAAAATATAAATGGGGGTGCGATCCCAAAGCTGGCATAGCCATTATTTTTGTAATTTTTGTCAGTTAGTATGTTTGCTAGTTCCCGCTTATATCAAATACAGCTTCATCGATTTGAATATTGTTTTCAATGATGTTTTGTAATATGCTTGGCCTAAAATTTAGTAAAAAAACGAACACTTACTCACTCTCAGGCGCCCGACAAAATTCGCTGCAGCAAAATTCTCATGTAATGTAATCATTGCTGTCTTCATATCGCTGTCGTGTCGCTGTCGCACGTTAGTATATGTTACTTTGATTGCTTTGCTTTTGCTAATTAGGTATAATGATAATATTAAATACTTCTGAGGAATATGTTTAAATAAACTTATCATTGAAACGACTTTTTCGACAACTCTTTGATGAATTCTTGGTCCTATTAAGAGATTAGCCCTTTACTTCTAATGAGTTGTAAGTTTTTGAATGTAAATAGTTGTAGTACAAAAGTGTGAAGAAATTCGTTTGAATACATTTATTTTTCAATTTGTGTTAAAATATTATTACTTTCATAATTACAAGTTTAATGTCCAATATAAGGTACGAGTATTTTATTGTTATTTTAAGTTGCAGTTATTGTTACGGTAGGTAGATAACGCAAACGATCGTTCGTTCGACCCTATTAAGTCAGAAATCAAAAGATAACGACTACACTGAAATAAATATTCCTGGGCATTCTCGTATCCTGTATTTAACCAACTAAAGGTATAAATTACAGTTTTATCTCTACGTATTTCCATAAATAATTTCTTGCTTCGGAAGAATTATCTGCCATTATTTAACATTGCAAACGCCACTATTTTATGTAGGGGGTGTAAAGCGGTTACTATATTACAGGCGCCAGAGGCGACAGAAAAGTTGCCGCTATAAATTTCAGTTATCCACCGCAGGTACCAATATTTTAGGGAATATGCGATATATTGAATTTTGTGCTCTTTTGTGAAATTGCAGTCTCTCGTAACAAACATAATATTTTATTAACTTTCCGCGCGACTCATATTACTCGGCGCGTGAATCAAAATATGTTTTTATTTAATTAAAATGATATTGGACATTTATAATCACTGGTGACTTCCATCCTGCGGTTGTAATTCGACTTTAATTAATTCTGTTAATCCTACATCACACTGACACAAATAAATGTTTTATTTTGTTTAAATGTAAATGTATTTACATAATAGTAATTATGTAGTTTTTGCCCTTCTTTTCTCTGATAACTTTAAATAAGATGTATTCCAAATATCACACTCCTCCTTGGCAAATGCGTTTTTTTTTAAAATGGGTACTAAGTTTTCTTCTATAATATACCTAATTAGAATAATTATTATTCTACGTGTTTTAATCATTGGTTTGTAACAATAAATTCAAAAGTACTCATATAGTGTGTATACTTTGCATTAAATCTGTAGGTAGATAGTGTTAAGCAATAACGTTTCTTTATTTATGTTCTTTCTTTCTTGGCCGGCAACGCATCAGTAATTACTTTGGTGTTGCTGATGTCCATAGGCGACGAGAGCCTCTTACCATAGTGAATCGTCAACTCGTTTGCCGACTATTTCTATAAAAAAATAAAAAAAATCCAAATTGATATTAATGAATATTGTAATGTGTATTTCAATACCTTAATAATAAACGATATAAATTGTTATATTCTTCATGATCTAATTTTTTTATGATGTAACACGTAAACAATATTTGATATTACCTTTCCAAATACAGGATACTTTTAATTACGCTACAATGTTCTGAGGTATGGAGACAACACAAACAGAAGTGGGCAACACCCTGATGGTCGAAACACAAACACATAAGGAGACAAGCCCGAACAAATAGAGATATCCCGCATGCTAATATTTGAACTGACCGCTTGTACGGCATGAGAATCCATTCATATGTTATTGGAAATTGACTATACCAGTAGGTAAAGCAAACGGAAATGAATGAATGTAGTATGGAGTTTAAAAAAATATGTGTTTTTTAGGGTTCCGTAGCCGAATGACAAAAAACGGAACCCTTATGGATTCGTCATGTCTGTCCGTCCGTATGTCACAGCCACTTTTTTCCGAAACTATAAGAGCTATACCATTGAAACTTGGTACTTACCAAATCTACTTAGATGTATTCTGTGAACCGCATTAAGATTTTCACACAAAAAGATAAAAAAAACAATAAATTTTGGGGGTTCCCCATACATAGAACTGAAACTCAAAAATGTTTTTTTCATCAAACCCAAGTATGGATAGGTCTTCAAAAATGATATTGAGGTTTCTAATATATTGTTTTTCTAAACTGAATAGTTTGCGCGAGAGATACTTCCAAAGTGGTAAAATGTGTCCCCCCCCCCCCCCGTAACTTCTAAAATAAGGGAATGTTAAACTGAAAAAAAAATATGATGTACATTACTAAGCAAACTTCCAACGAAAATTGGTTTGAATGAGATCTAGTAAGCAGTTTTTTTTAATACGTCATATATCATAAACCGTAAAAAACATTGATCAAAGTTACAACAAAGTACAAGAACTTTTATGTTACTTGCTGCTACGGAACCCCTCAGGGGCGAGTCCGACTCGCACTTGGCCGCTTTTTTATTTGTTTTTATTAGTCGATTTTTTGATTTTTGGGAGGGTACTAGCTATTGGCTACCTAGCGACCTTGGCTAAAAATGTAATGTAGTTATAGTATAGAGATAGTTATCATAGTTTATTAGATTGTACAACGAAAAATGATGGTTTAGCAGAAACATGCGTGGATGACATTCCAAAGTTGTACTTATTATGCGGGCATACAAACATGTCACTTGATTATAAATGATTAATGTTTCTCACTAAAATTAAAATTCAAAATAATTTTAATTACAATGCGTATTTTGTAAATTTTATTGAAATTCAACCCAGTTGGGGTTCGAATTCCTACTATGAAGCAATTGACCTGCTTTTCTTAAGAATTCAGGAAAGATTGGGGTCGTTTCGGAGAAGAGTAATAGAAACGTAGAAAGGCCGATTAACAAAATTAATGAATTAATTAACTTATGTTTAAATAAATTTTATCAACATGTTAATATATTGTTAAAGAACTATCGTTAGATTAGAGTTAATTAAACATTCTTCAGAGGTTCGCGGCGGTTTCATTAAGAACTTTTAAGGCAGCTTTTGAAGATATTTTTGGTTATAAAACTCGATCTCTTTCATGTTTTTTGACCCAGCTAATTTTATAACGTAAATAAATTATTATCGTGTAATTTATAGAGTTTTAGCATAGGGGAAGGCCGGGCAAAGTGGACACCTTAACCTTTGGCGGGTTAAGGGAGTCGATACAGACAGATAAAAAATAATGACTGAGTTTGGAACAGTATTTAATGAACTTTTAAATATAATCAACAAAAATAATGTAACATCAGTACTTTACCTAAAATTGTTAATCACATTAAACTTGGTACAGCTATCCGCTTTGCCCAATCCACCGGGTAAAGTGGATAGGCTCATAGGGTAAAGTGAACACACGGATAATTAAGGAACGATTACCAAGGAATTTAAAAGAAAATATATGCAATTAAAGGAAACAATAATAATGCAACAGCTAATCAGTTTCAGTTGTTTCTAAAACGACCAAAAGGGTTCTTTTGGTCGCTTTAGTCATTTTAGTAATGTCAGCATTTTTTCTTTGTTTTGGTATCTAAATCTTTCTCAATGTTTCTCAAAAATTTGGTACTTGTTTTAACAAATTAAATTTTCTATTCTTTCTGTGCTGGTAAGTACTTCAGGCTTTTGAAATTTTCTTTTGCGGTTGCCCACAGGAATATGAGGGAGGAGTTGGGAGTGTTTATAAACATATTTTTTGGAGTTATATAAGTGAAAGATTTTTGAATGACGCTATATCTGAGAAGTGTAAAGTGGAATCAAGAAAAGTGATTATTTTTAAATCTGCGGACAAAATGAACACTGTTGGTCAAAGTGGCTACAGTGTCCACTTTGCCCGTGTTCATTTTGCCCAACGAGTACTTGTTTAATTTAACCCAACCTAAAATGAAATCCAGAAACAGAATCCCAATAAAACTAGCAGTATTTCTGCAAGGAAAAATGCACTTTGAAGAGAGAATCAAGCCAATACAGTAATACTATATAAACATAAGTAATTACAAAGTTACGTACATTGAAAAATCGTAAGCAATGTTCACTTTTTAATTTTTGTTATTTTTTTCGCAAATGGCGTGTGACTATGCGTTAGCTCAGTTTGTTCACGACTGAGGGGCGCGAGGAGCACCTCGTAGCAAGAAGGTAGCGCGTTCGGGCCCGCCATTTTAAAATAAAAGAGGGTATTCGCTTTGCCTAGGCTGTTCACTATGCCCAGCCTTCCCCTACCTATAAACTCGATATGTCTCGATTTGAAAGTCTTTGAATTAAGTTTACGAAATACTATCACAAGCATGGAATTCCTCCTACAACGTATGCAATTTCAGCAACAATTTATTTCAGGGCATTAACGAGATTAAATAAAAATTTCGCACCAGTAAGCTGCAAATGTCACCATTACGATAAATCGCTCACATCCGACAGGCTATAAGAGTCGTACCTCACTTACACAAGTCTGGTTTCTCGTGTGATTCTCGATTTTTGTGAGGTTTGCCAATGAGTAAAATGGCAGAAACCCCTCATTGTAAAAGGAAACCCTATTATGATGCCTGACATATTGAAGACCATTATTATGGTGCACGAATTAATGAAGTAGCACTACAATAGAATATAAGGAGTTTGGAGATATGTATGCAAATGTACTATTGTCGTTTCCCAATTTGGAACTCACAAAACAAACGACTTGTCGTGTTTGGGCTGGGGACTTGAGAGCCAGTTCTTTCTTTAGTTTAGGAGCTATCTAAATGGCTTAGACTGATTAATAACTCGTTACAGGTAACGGGTCCTTGTTCATAATTGAGGAGGTCTGGAGCATTCTGGCATTTCTGGCCATATCTGAAGGGCCTAGCCATACCAATTAAATCCTAAGTTATTGAAATATTATACTCTAAAAGATAATGATAAAAATTTCTAGTAGATATGATATAAAATAACGAAATATATGCAACAATTTCTGGTTTCAGCTTTTACTTTTCGCCATAGACATTCCTCAATAATAAACAAAGACTGCCCGGCCGTCAATCTAACATAATTTATTCTGTAGGTACTTCTGTCCAGTATTGTTATGCCAAAGGCTACACTATAATACCCTAATGACCGGCTACTCGCAACAATACTCAAAAAAAGTGCTCAACTTAAACCGCCCTGACTTACGGGTACTTATAAGATTGCTCACCGGACACTGCAGGCTCAATAAACACCTTATGACAATAGGTCTGAGCAACACTGCAGCGTGCAGATTCTGCAGTGAGGCAGAAGAAACATCCATCCACATACTCTGTGACTGCCCTGCCATTAATCACTGCAGAAGCAGAATCTTAGGAGGCCACTTAATTCCACCCAGCCGAGTAAGAGATCTGGAACCCAGGAACATCCTACTGTTCGTCCGAGCAGTAGGACTTGAAGACCAGATCTAACTCAGAAACGGGTACGGCTACAATAGATCAAATCTGGTCGCAGTGGCCCCTGGGACAACTGTCCCAGGCCCGAAACTTCAAATAATAATAATAAAATACACTATAATACGATTGATGTATTCCCTTCACCATCTGACTGCGTCGGCTTGCCTGGCCTGGCCTGTAGTTGAAGGGAATCGTCAATATAACCAGCTTGGCTTTGGCTATGGCTATGGCTACGGCTTTGGCTTTGGATGTGGCTCTGGCTCTGGCTGTGGCTGTCGCTTCGGCAGCAACACGTTGGCTGTAAAGCGTAGGCTGGCGGCACATCGGCGGTTCGCGGTAGTATGTTGGCTTACAAAACATCTGTTACAATAAATATTTTTTCCGGAAACTATTGACACTTTTGTTTTCAATGCGGATAAATGAGTAGCTACCCTCTTCCAAACTTTTTGTCTGTCACTTGGTATGTTTTTGTTGCGTCGAGTGTAATATATGTGAGAGTAGGTAATACACGAATGTACAATGTAATGTGTACAGTGTGTACTGCAAGTATGTTTTAATGTGTACAGGATCGGGTGAATTGAGAATGCGTGTTGTCTAGAAGATTAAGTATGGATACCTAAAACTGTTCAGAACACGTTTTCTATTTCATCGATATTGTTTGCAGAGTAATATTGATAAATGAAGGTGGTTTGAAGGTATAATATTTGTAGATACCTGTCTTTCATTCCTATCTTTCTCTACCTTTTAGTTAGCTACTATTTATTTACTAGCTGACTCGGCAAACTTTGTACCGCCTAACAACTCTCCCTCTTCCTCTCCCTCACCCGCTCCCTAATATGGTCGTTTGCCCTAACAAATCAACCAAAAAATCAGTTCCGAAAAGAGCTACAACACACACACGTTTATCTTTTGTTTCACTACACCGATCACATTGGTATAATACAATAAGCCATATCAACGCTGTATGTCAAATGTCAAGCACTTCTGACTCTTTTTACATTATTATATCATTGATTGCAATGATATAATATATGTAATCATAAGTACTATTATTAAATTGTATTAGAAAACGGTAGACTTCTATAATTATTTTTCGACATTGTAAGTAAACCAACTACATTGGGATTGATCTTAGCAACTGGTGGATCTTAAGCTTGTTTTCATAAAAAAATTTACGTGCATAATATTTTTTTTTCCTAAATTAAAATCCTATCTATCCTTAATAAATTAATAAA
This sequence comes from Thymelicus sylvestris, assembly GCA_911387775.1. Classification (NCBI taxonomy): domain Eukaryota; kingdom Metazoa; phylum Arthropoda; class Insecta; order Lepidoptera; family Hesperiidae; genus Thymelicus; species Thymelicus sylvestris. The sequence goes on from OU426895.1 coordinate 9,336,014, forward strand.
TGTGGTCACATTTACTAATTTGTAGTGAAATAACTAAAGTATTTTTTAAAGTTTTTCTGTCCCAAATCTAATTAATTACAAATATAAAATAAATTAATAAAACATCAACTAGGATAATGAAATTCGACTTTATTATCTTGATAAAATATTGTAAATGAGCTATAGAATGTTTTGTTATCAGAATTTCTCTTCATTTTAGTTGATTAAATTAACTTTGATAATAAGTACAATATCCATTCTAATGAGAATAATCTTACGAACCTACTTAATTTTCAATAGAATATAATTTTCATCACATCTATTCGAAAAGAGCTAGTTTATTCCTCGTAAATAGGGTGTTCGTAAACACTCCGCCTTCATTCGTGCTTACAAAAATTTTAAATTTACTTATTTTATTACAAAACTATGTGTTTTCATTATAACTATTCTTATTAATAAGTTTCAATACTTATTTTCTCATAGACGGTTATAAAAAGTAGAGTGTCCACTTCGAGTCCCGCTATTTAAACTAGACTTGCGTACTTTGAATCTACTTGTACTCGCTATCATTCAAAGATACACTCTCGCATTAAAAACAGTTGGTTGCTTCCTTGGTAAACAATCTACTATATAAATAATATCATATCATTATTTATCTCATCTCTTTACGATAGAGGTTTAAACGTCTTAAATTTTCAAAAGACACACCGCTTGGTCAGAACCAAGAAATAATGATATGATATTATTTATATTTAATTAATGTGAATGTGAATTAGCTAGAGCTAAGCTACATACTTAGGGGTAAAGGTGTCTAATGACTTATTGACTAGGAAATCACTCTACATGGTGACAAAAATACGTTTAATACATAATAAGAGAATGAATGAATGAATGTTTTATGATTTATATTAAATATTCACAATTTTCAATTGTAAACCTTTCTTCTTTTACTGGAAACAAACGTGTATTTTGTTAGGTGTTGTTTCGCAAATCCTAGGAATGTAGAACTGGCAACTTCATCTCAGCTGCTTATTTGAAGTGTAGTATGCACAATCCGTACCTATATTCGCAGAGAATTGTCGACGAATAAAGTTTATGTAAGTTTCGAAGCGAGACCCGCTTGCTTCGTAGTTTCAGTCTTGACAGCTCCACCGCAAATATCCGCTTCTTACTTTCAAGAGCCTGTTGGGAATAAGAAACGTATTGTAGTTGGAAATAAATCCGAGTGTTTGAGAAAAATATACGTGGCCTTGTAAATGTGACAACATTGGGTGTTCGAAACTTCTTCAACAAGTCTAGTGCAAACTATCTGAACTCCAAAATAACGAATAGATTCTTAATAAGCTGTACGAGGTAGTTGTTATTGATTTTTTTTATTGATACAGGCACATTACCCAAATTACATCAGTAAAAAACCAAAGGTATTATATATTATAGATGTAAAGTTTAGACATCGTAGTATGTACCAATACCGAAAAAAGGCAATAACCGGATTCAAAGAAACAGTTGTCATAAAGGCTACTTAAAAATTTCTATATGTATTGTATTCCGATAATATTCTGTTAGTATCACCTTTCAAATAAAAAATAACTTTCCTAATCTGTTCATTAATAACTTAATTCTGAGGTAACATAAATAAAATATACAACCGAATTGAGAACCTCCTCCTTTTGTAGTCAGTTAAAAAAGAGAGCAGTTACCCAAAAAAGTCAATTAATTATCTCATTTTCTCTCACAATTCAAGTCTTAATATCTCTAAGAAAATCGAGCCACTGTATGATACTCTTGATATATTCTGAGTAACCTAAAAGTTGTTCGCGGTTCGCTAAATACAAGAAATTGTGCTAAGGGTCACTTACTTCAACTGTAGCGCAGTTGAAGCTCTCACATTTGACGCTACCTACGTCAAAGAACGACGAAGATACAATAAGACTCTTTTCCATTTCTATCTAATACATTTTCCTTTTGTGACTTTCGTTAGCATCAAATTATAGAGGGACTTATTAATATTGAAGCTTTTAGCAAATGTTGAAGTTATGTACTATTGAATATTGGAAGCTGGAACTAGCTTTTTTACCCGACTGCCAAGGAAGACTTTTAATAATTACGGCGACTTTTTAACCGACTTCAAAAAAGGAGGAGGTTCTCAATTCGACTGTATTTTTTTATGTTTGTTACCTCAGAACTTTGGACTGGGCGAACCGATTTTGACGATTCTTTTTTTAATCGAAAGCTGGTGGCTGTCATGTGGTCCCACATAAATTTTATTGAGATCTGACAATGGCATCCATGAGATCCACATAAGTCGACGACCACATAAGTCGTAAATTTGTGTTAAGATGTGCGCGACAAATTGACGAATAACTCAATATCACGCCAACCGATTTCAAAGATTCTTTTTTTAATCGGAAGCAGGCGCTTGTCATGTGGTCTCACATAAATTTGAACGAGATCTGACAACTATGTAGTTTTTGAGACTTTGAAGTCGGTTATTTTTTGTTAGTAAAATTTAGATTATTTAAACTATCTACAATATTATTTCAAATTTTGCGTGATTTTTGAGACATCTGACAATATAAATATTACATATTGCTACATTATGACTATTATCTTCAAGCGATCACCATTACAAACAATGATTTACCCTATTAAACCTTCAACAGATAACCACTCAAATTAGGACTTAATGGATAAGCTATAAAGCGTAGACGTATGCCGCATAAGGATATCCTTTATGCCTAACGCAGATTACCGCCAGCGTGGACACTTGATATGTCTACATAGGTAGGTATTGTATAACTGACTTTAACCTATTAACGGTTAACTGAAGGGCGTTTCCTCCTAGATAGTACAAAGAAGGCGTGGAGTCGGCCAAAAGCGGCCCTCTTAACTTTAACAACTGCTACCCTAACAATAACCAGAATCAATTGAATATTATGCCCTACAAAGCACAGGAGTGCTAAGTTTTACTGCAGTTGTATCGGTGACCCTCAAGACAACTCCGGCTGAAGTAGATTCTTCTTCGTCTTGCTATAAACATTTTCTGCACAAAACAAACTTTCTATACATTACTTCTATCAATCACCAGTATTTGCTGAAACTACTTTTTTCCTAACTGGTACCATTCTTACTAGTCTTGAGCCTTCCGAATCCAGTAGATATTATTAGGTGGATCATATTATACTGCTGGAATGAAGTCATCTTGAACTCTTGAAGTGATTATACAATTTATCCCAGTATGCTATCCCAGTCAGATTATTAAATAGCGAAAACATCAAGGTATTCTATTATCAGCTTAGGTGAATATAGGCTAGTATAAACAATTGAAGACGTTGAGTCAGTGTAAAGTGGTCGCTGTTAAATTCTCTCCACCGCTACGTACAATAGCTCATCTCTATAGTGTATTATTACTGATATTGCTCCCGGCTTTATATCTTCTGAGTTCGCATGCTATGCATCTAATTTCATCTTACCGAGACCTTATCGATTATCTACTACTGCACTACGAGTACATCACTTGATTCAAGCATAATAAAGATTGTATTGTATTTTATTATTAAGTTGGCAACAATTATGTTGATTTTTATTTTATTTTTTTATTTATTTAGCTTTTTGCACCATACAATTTGTATAATAGCAAAGGCGGACTTAATGCTAAAAGCATTCTCTCCCAGTCAACCTTCGGATAGTGAGAACCCAACGATATGGCGGTATGTGTAGTTTGAATAAATAACACTACTTTGAATAAAAATAAATAAGATTAAATATATAGATACACTATATACAAACATACCTACATACATAAATACATACATAAATACATACATAAATACATACATAAATAAATACATAAATACATTTAAAAAAAATGTTGATGTATAGAATCTATAAAAATCTCTTTTGTATAATATAAAAACTCTGACACTTTACATTTTGCGGATAGGATTAACTATATTCTCAATGTGGTTATCCTGGACACAACGCCGACGACCGTGTATATATTTCTTTTATTCCATCCCATTTTCCTTTCCCGTTGGAATCGAATCAATCTACGTAAATCGAACCACGAAACGAGAATTGGTACCCATTTATGTTTGTGTGTTGTGTGCAAATGCTGGTTGGTCTCTGTCTTTTCTAGGTTCCCAATTTACTGCGGAGTTTTATTTTTAACAGGCCGTTACTTTTATTTTACAAACACACGGTCTGTAGATCTCCCGTGAGTTAGACACATTTCACGTGTGCTAACAAATGTTGACGAAAAATTCGTTGTTTCAGGTAAGGTATAACATGTGGGTTGGTATTTTTGGTGGCAGTTTTTTAACTATCGTATTTATTGTTTCGTAACGTAATAAAATACAAAAGCCACATACAATAACGTGAGGTTGTTATTACTTTGGCTATAGTCAAATGTGTGTAGGTACCTACATGTAATTTTTTTGTTAATTAACTTTTAATTTATCAAGGTACGGTGGGGCATACTGTCACAAATAAGACTTACGGCTGCATTCAGAGTCACTTATCGGTTACATAAATCGCTTCTTATTACAGAATCACAATAAAAATTCTGTAATAGTAACCGTTAAGTGCCTCTTAGTGCGGCCGTAAGTCATATAAAACTCAAAATATTAATAATATGTAATTAATTACAGTGGTCTCAAAATTATCAATTGAATTTAAAGTTGTTATTAACTTCAAATAATCGTTATTAGAAACATCACACATTTAATCGACATACTATAGTCTATAGTTACATAATATGTACGTAATTGTCAAAAATTGTTTTATTTCTGTTATAACATGCGATACGACAATTAACTTAACAGAGAATAAACATTCATAGTAATTAACCAATCTTTTGTTTATAGGTAACGTATAGGTTGGTATGGTAAGTCATTACCATTACGTCGATGCTTCTATTGATTTTAAGCTAATAATAATGTATTTATAAAACTCCCCACCTTATTCATTTTCAATTCCAAACAATTAAATATTTATTCCATAACTTTCGTATTTCAGGAGATTACTCTGTAGTCTATATTTTCCGTAATCTCTCGTTTTCAGGCTAAATCGGAACGACGTGCCCACCGTTTGTTATAATACGACGACGGTAGAGACGCTAATAGTAACAAATGCCCTTTTTTCTTCTTCCGAGTTGTTTTGACATAAATGCGAATAGGTAACAAGTGAGAGAGAATATTTCGGACAGCGAGCGCACAAAAACTAAATTTATTGCTCAGTGTTCAAGCAAAACGAATGATTTTGAACTCTTTTGCCACCCTTATTGTGTTATAAGCAATTTTTTAGAGTTCTAGATTATGCAGGCTACACATTTCATGTGTGAGAATTCAGCAACTTGAGCATCAAAATGGATAAACCTAATTGTTTTTTACGGCCGTGTTTTTATTTATTCTGTGTTTTCTCTGTTCTTTCTTGGTCGACAACATATCAATGGTACCTTTAGTATTACTACGTAGTATTACTTTAGTATTAGTAAGGTTACGGTACCACCCGCATCACCTCGACTCGTGGCAGTCGTCTACCGCTCGTTTCTCGCACTCCTTCCTGCCACGAACCTGCCAGCTTTGGAACAAACTTCCCTCTGAGGCATTCCCTGAGCGCTATGATATGGGGTTCTTTAAGAAGAGTGTATATCGTATCCTTCAAGGCCGGCAACGCACTTGCAGCTCCCTTGATGCAGCACGTGTCCATAGGCGACGGTGACCACTTACCATCAGGAGGGCTGTATGCCTGTTTGCCCGTCGTTAACATAAAAAAAAACTTATGTTCATGGGTGGCTATGGTCTATTACCATCAGGTGGATCGTCAGCTCTATTGTAGGCTAGAAAAATAATATACTATAACTGATCGATGTCTGTACATGGACAATACAAGTAATTGAGAGATACATTTACTAGGAGTATTAATGTTATGTTAGTAATTAACGCCATAGATCCATAACAATGATTTTTTGGAATTTTTGTCTATTTGTCTGTGCGTTTGTTCCAGTTAATATTAGGAGGAGGAGGAGTTTTAGATATGGTTTTCGCTCATGTTTTGTAGTAAGCTTGGATTAACATTTGTTGTTTGTTTTATTATTATTTGAGTGTGGGTACCTAAAATTTTACCCAAGCCAAGCGAGGTTAAAAATAACATTTTTGTTTCACATTATATTGTAACTACTGCAATTTTTTCGAAGTTATAACATTATCGTGAAGCAAGGAAAACTAAGGTTTATCATGGAGGAAAAGAAATGACAAAAGAAAATCCTCAGCATATCTTTTCAAAACAATAGTTTTTACAATAAAATTAGAGAAAATATCCTACACAACTAACAAATCGATTTAGAAATTTTAATGTAAATTACCCATTATAATTTTATTACTTTTAGCAACCGTTTGTTTGATTGCTGAAGTATTAAATCCGATTACCTAAATGAAATAATAATGTCCGAGTTTAATTGAGTTGGATCGATTTTAACGTTAGTTATTGGTAAGGCAACCGCGCAAACGTAATTTTAATTACGAGTATTACTTAGATCAGCTTTTGACCTCTGAGGTTGATATTATACGGGTGAATTTCCCAAGTGCATTTTTGAGACGGCGAGGTTGAAAATTAATGTGTGGAGGTAAACTACAATTATGCATAATTTTATATAGGTAGTTTAAATAGTGATCTACATGATAGCAAAGTATTCAGATGTATTTAATACATAGATTCTTAATAAAAAAATATCTAAGACCCAAAATCTAATTCCGGTGTACTGTCCGACCTCCATTTATTTACATATTTTATATTTTTAATTTTTTTTGGTAAATAAATTTTATTAAAAAGGAATGTTTTTTAGAAATACATTAAATAACACAACTAATATATATTTACGGAGTAATTTAACATAGTGCAACAACTCTTAAAACATCTTTTAAAAATGTCCTACAAAAAAAAGCAATACCGGTGGCGCATTTTGTATACTTCATATCTTGTTACGAAACGATTTGGAAGACACCTTACTGGCTCTCCCCGCACCGTTCAGTTGTGCTCTTGCAAACTGCGTATTAGGATGACCGACTGGCTGCGTAATTTTCCTATCAAACACGTAAGTACTCACTGCGGTGGCGCAGGAATACAAAATCATCCAATTCCGATGTCATGTATATTAGTAAAACTACAAAGCAGATAACAAAAAATTTTATGGAGGCTTCCATTAAAGGTTTTCAGCCATAACTGTGAAATAAAAGTTAACTTGAGAATAACGGTGTTCTTTAAAATTCAAGTTTTGACTCTAATTTTAAGTCCGGTGGCCTAATCTCGGTGGCTCCGGTGGCAAATCAAAGCGCATAGGGACGTGTATAGACCAGTGCCGATAATTTTTGAAACGAAAAAAAAATAATCGTAGGATGAAACCCATTGCAAAAGGAAGAGAATATAACGAAAATTAAAGGAAAAATAATTTACGGGCGATCTAAGCTCGGCAAGTGGGGGAGGGGGGGTTTAAGGGTATAGTTATATATAAATAGTTTTTCTCAATTTCCGGCAAAACTACAAGTCCTGTAGAAAAAAGTTAAATAACAATGTTGTAAGTAGTAAAAAGATCTACAACTTTTTTATTTGCACTTTTTTACATAACCTCAAAATTTATGTGAAAAATTCAAATAACCAAGTTTTTGGTTTTTTATTTTTATCTTTTACAAAAACAAAAAATTTTCACGTTTGGTGAAAATTAAACGACAACTATTTTCGCAAAAAAATTTCGGATTCGAGTTTTAATTTTTTTGTCATTCATTGTGTACAATTTTGAGCTATTTATAAAAATTTACACTTTAATTAATCGTAAAATGTAAGATTTCATGTTACTTTATTAGACAAAACAATTACAAAAACATAAAGATTGCAAAAAACATGCGAAAATAGTTGTCGTTTCATTGCCTTTTCGGAGAACATTTACCATAGTAATTTATAGTTAGTAGTAGTAGTAGTAGTTAGTAGTTTATAGTTTTTTTATATAACATTGGAAAGTAGAGATTCCAACGAATAAAAATCTCACCGATTTAAAAAAAAAAAGATATTTTGACGTGAGAATTTTCGATTGAAAATTAGGTTGCTGTTTCGATATTAAGTCAAAACAAGGTGAAAAAAGAAATATTTTAAACCAAAAAAAATTACAGTATGTTAAGGACATACAACGGTAAGTTTTCACTAAATTTCGTGAAATTTTTTTTTTGTAAAAGATAAAAATAAAAAACCAAAAACTTGGTTATTTGAATTTTTCACATAAATTTTGAGGTTATTTAAAAAAGTGTAAATACAAAAGTTGTAGATCTTTTTATTACTTACAACTTTGCCATTTTACTTTTTTCCATAGGACTTGTAGTTTTGCTGGAAATCGAGATAAACCGTTTTTTACCCTTAAACCCCCCATCCGCCCTCCCGACCTTAGATTGCCCGTAAATTATTTTTCCTTTAATTTTTGTTATATCTTCTTCTTTTTGCAATGGGTTTCATCCTACTATATATTTTTTTTCACTTTTTACCGTTTTTGAAGCTATCGGCACTGGTCTAATAGGCCACAGAAACTCAAGCGTGTCTAATCACCGCTAAAAAGAGTCCGTTCATCTAGACTCCTACTCTTCAAAATGTATCTTTGAAGTATTAGATGATCTTGCCTTTATTATTCCTCATTGGCATAATCAATTTCGGTGGATTAGATTCTAATTCCAGTGGTCCTAATTTTGGTGGCATTTGATAATGTAATTTGAAAATATCTCCGGAACTAATAATTTTTTTTTCGATCTCTACTATGTGACTAATTATTATTACTATTTACATATTATTTATGCCAAATAAAATGTATTAGAAACAGCAGGTTTAAATTTAATCAATTTCGGTGGCTCGGATTTTAATTCCGGTGGTCCTTTAATAATTTCGGTGGCATTTGATAATTTCAAATGGAAATATCTCATGAACTAATAATTTTTTTTCGATCTTTAGTATATGATTAAGTAGTACTAATATTTACCTATTATTTAAGCCAAAAAAAATTATCAGAAACAGCAAATTTAAATTCGCCACTGTAATTAGGCAAAATTCGTGTTTGTTGAAATTGACCCATACAGGGTGTCCCGTAAGTAGTGGATTAACCGCAGATGGCAGATAGCTTGAGGTTTGACTGACCATGTCATAAAATTACCTCAGTAAAAGCGTTACCATTTTCGAGATTGTGACCTTTTTTAAAATTTCAAAGTTTTGGCTCCTTTAGAGCCCGTACACAAAACTGCGATTCGACGCGATGCGAATTCGCAACGCAAAAAGTTGCGACACGAATTGCTGCGATGCGATTTCGTGCGGCAAGGCGTGTCCCTTCCACGATAAGGTGACCATTCCTTTGACGACCGTTGAAAACTAGGTCGTGACATGGATCGTAAAAAGAAGTGTGCACTTTTGTTATTGCTTAGTAGATACAGGCAAAAGATGATTTTGGGTTCATCCATTTATTACTATTATGAACGCCGGGAACTATTTTCATCGAAAATATGAATTTGTTATTAAAAGATTTGATTTTTAAATGAAGAATCTTAGATGAAAAAGAAAAAACGTTTCATTTTAACGTAACAAAAAAGATTTCGTATTTTCAAAGTGATCTCAAACTTTATTTGATGTGTGTACGTCTAGCCAACACGCTGTCTCAGAGCCGACTTAAAAGTGTTGTCAACAAGTATGACGTAACATCGCAGGAATGCGCGATGCGAATCAATTCGCAAGTTCTTGCGACGCGACGTGCGAGCTCGCAGGTTTTTGCGATGCGACGTCGCATCGCACTTTTGTGTACAAGCCCTTACCCTACTTTTTCCTGTTGAGTCTACAAATGAGCAGATATTGTGTTATTGTTTTATAATAACTCTCAGATAGTTGCTTTACAATTACTAGGATGTAATTTTGTTGAAATTTTTAGGGAACCCTGAGAAAATAGCGTTTACTTTGGATATATTTGTTTTTTATTTTCTTCGACCTAATTTCGACGCGAAGTGGTTGAAAAAAATGTACTGAATAAGTATAGAATATAACTTTAAAAACTTGTCTATTAATTGCGGATTTTAAAAAGGTACAATATAATACTTTGATAAGGGAATTGAAGTTAAAGCCATTTCAGTGTCAAATGGGTGTATTTGAATCAAAACTTATTTTATTGTTTACTGTTAAGGGCTGAACTTTTTAAGTGGTTCCGTTAAATCAATGATGTAACCAAAATTTAAAAAAATGTTATTTGCAGATTTTACAATCTTTTTTCAAATTTCCTTAGAATTACTTGAAAAATATTGTTTATTTAATAAAATCGGCTATTATTTACTTTTGTTTTGATACTAGATGATCAGGAAAACTTGTTCCTTGTCTCACGCAAAAACTCCTGAATGGATTTTCATGTAGCACCCAGGTAGACTATATTATGGCTATGACTATTTACAAAAAAATATATATTTTTTACATTAAATCAGTCGTGAGGATGTATAAATACGTCATTTTCATCTATTGTTTTCTTTAATTTGCATTAGCAATACATAGAGATATGACGTACTCGTACATAGGTATGGTGTGAATTTAAAAAATAAAAGTTACTTATACTTGCCACATGGATCTAAAAATACTATTCATAAAAACTTTTTGTTCATGCTAATGTCAGATCCATGTTTTGTTACAAAATTATTTACAGTTTCAGTCCTCCTTAATCGCGAAGACAGATCAGGTACTCAGGTAAACGAAAACATCAGAGTATTGTAACTTATTTAGCGTTTTTGTAACCTCAATTCGTTCTAGAATATCTTACAATTCATGAATAAATATGGAAAATATTTTTTACAAAACTGGCGAGCTTAAAACGCTTACGGAATTTTCAATCTATATTAAAATTCGAAGGATTGGTTCAGTGGCTTAACCGAGGCATTCAGCGGTTTCCCTGCTAATTGGTCTGCGCTCTGCAGTTCTTTTGTGTTGCTAGAGTTGAATTGGCAATACATAATAAGTTGGTTTACCTATTTGCGTTTAAACCAACATTTTTCATTTTAAAAGAATACCTTCAGAATTCATTTTTTGAGAGCAAAACAGGCTTTGTAAAACAGAACGCTCTAAAATTTTGTATCTCAATGTGTCTGTGCTATTGTTGTAGATAAATAGAATAAGAGAATTTTGTCGTTGGCGTAGAATAAAAAAAGTCTTACGTCAGGTACGCCAGTCAGATGCGAAGCATTTTTGGTAAGTCATTTTTCAGTGAGTCTTTTTTTATCTCTAACTCACTATAAGAATGTTTGAGATTTTTATGTGATGTACATTTTTACCTGGAAAGCTTGTATTATTTGGTTTGGTCATAAAATTTGTTTGCCTTAACTACTAAAGGCGATGAAAATAGACTACATATAGTCAAAGTTCACAATATCACAGTATGAAAGACCTGAGTAAAAGACATAATCCTTTGAAGAAAACCCTGATTTAATTATGGTGGCAATATAAAGTAAAAATACTTCACATAAAGTCTAGGACACCAACTTTACTGTGAACCAACTTACGCTATGAAACCATGATATTAAGGTATGAACAGATTTACGGCTTAGATAGAAAGCCATTTTAATCTCCTTTTTACGATCATATAAAGTAGATTACTTTAATACCCACATTTTTTTAAGTTAATGAGTTCTTTGTGACATTATTTCAAACATATTTCATAAAATCGATCTTCCTTTATATATTTTTTAATTTTTAAATGGAAATAGAAGAAAACCGAGCCTACACCCCATGAAAATACTAGGAAAATATGATGCCTCACATCCTTGCCTTTTCATCTGTGGCACCCAGTTTTCGGAATTCATGGATAGAGAAGATGGTAAAAGTTAAAATTTAACACATATAGGGTTTTGTGATCCCATTAAGTATTTATACGTAATATAATGGTATTAAAAAATAAAAACGAAAGCCTTTGTCGTAAGTAGTTGTGAAAAACGAAAAGGCATTTTTTATGTAATAACGTAAATATTTAATACACTTGAAATATGGAGGGAAATTCAGGATATACCCGCAATTTACGTAAAAATATTTAGACTCTGTGGAAATTTAAATACAAATTTCCCACACTCTGTGACTCCTTGTTTAATCCCGAGTAACTCATGCAAGTTTGGGATTTCCTATATTAATAAGTAGGTAGGTACCTTCCTTCTGTGTGACCTGGGATGACTGAGGTGACGTTATACCAATAAAGAATTTCTTCACTATTATTCTAGTAGTCAAGATCTATTTACATTCACTCTAAATTCAGTTCTCTGTTAGTTCTACTGTTAGCCTGAAGATGAGAAACTTCACGCCCCAGAGCGTACTACGGTTTTGCAAATTTGCCGCGTAGTCAGAACTTCAGTACGATAAAATTCACTTGAAACTTGCTCATCGCGCTCGCTATCTATTGGGAACTTTAGAACCCTATCTCTGTTCGTGAGAGAGCATTAGGGACCAACCCTTCTTGACAAAACGCTACTTATGAACTGCAATAACGATTTAATTTTATTCTTCCACCTGGTCGAATTCGGAGTCAAATGGATTTCACTCTCAGTATTGCACTTACTGTTACAGTACTGCACTGACTTTATTTGTAAAATGTTTTTTCTTGTCACTTATATGTCCTTAAAGCTTTATAAGCAAGTAAGCATAATTTATCTGCCACATTTGTTCTACCTGTGAACTCATAAATCCACCTTATTTGAGAATGGAAATCGGGACCGCAAGTTCAGAAGGCTTCTACCAACATACTACTGAGCTACAGAGTCAGTAATAGAATTTACATTTAAGGTCATTGAGGGGTATACCTACGTATTCAGTAGGTATTCTAAATAAGGTGAGAGAAACCGTAGCAAACAATTACTTAATAGATATTATATAAAGCAATCAAGACCAAAGTATTGCAATAATTTACGGAGTAACCACGAAACTTCGGCTTTTCCAGTTCAAGCTGTCTTCAATGTTCTGTTATTATCATTGTATCAGTATTGAAATATAGGAATTTGATCCAAAACATCCCCTAGTAATGTCATAATAAATTATGATTATGAATTCCAGAAAATTGGCTTATCTAACCTTAGCTTTTTATAGGTTTAAAGAAATGGCACAAAAAAGCAATAATTATTCGGTTTTATTAAAAACTCTAGTGTTACTGTGTGTTAAGTCCCATTTTATATCAATTCTTAAAATGCGTAGAAGATTTTTTATCCAAGACAACATTAAGAACGTATTGTTCTTAATGTTGTCTATGCCTACAATCCCTTCTACTGGTAGATAAGTGGAGAGTAGTCCGGAATGTTAAAATGCACTAAATTATAAAGCGCCAATCCTTTCGTGCTTTAAAAACTGCCGTACGGAAGGGATAACTGGATTTTCTTCAAGGCACTTCACAATATTCTGCTAGAACGTTATGCAATTGATTAATTTAAATACTTGATGAATGAATGAATGAATACTTTTTAAATTATAGTTCACAAAAAATGTACCTACAATACTATACCATTGTACATCCCTGGGATATACCTATAGTTTGAGCTTCAAGTAAGATAGGATTTAAAGCCATATTCCCCTATCCTTACGAAATGCAACATCAATAGAAATGCAATAAGTTATGCCCGAGACCTCATCAATATTTTAAGGCCAAACTATGTTCAGTATTACACTAGTTGAGGTAAGGCTGAGCATGTTAAACGACGCCGCAAAACGCATTCAATGGCTTTACAAATTTACTCAGCAGAGCTAACTTTAGCAAGATAAAACCCACTTAGATACTGTTCAGCGCAGCGTAATTTAAAGTTAAACATGGGATTTTATTACCAACTAGCTGGTACCCGCGACTTCTACACTTCAATCTAATTTAGTGCGCCTTACCATCCAAGACTTCATTGCCGCTTAACATCAGGTGGTATTGTGGTCAAACAATATTATTAAGTATTAAAAAACCGTTTCATTTCAAAATATGTTTTTAAAGTTCTTTTTTTCTATGCCTCGTCAACTTTTCTCTTTTTTAACCGACTTCAAAAAAAGGAGAAGGTTCTCAATTCGACTGTATTTTTTTTATGTTTGTTACCTCAGAACTTTGGACTGGGCGAACCGATTTTGATGATTCTTTTTTTAATCGAAAGCAAGTGCTTGTCGTGTGGTCCCACATAAATTTGAACGAAATCTGACAAGTAGTTTTTGAGACTTTGAAGTCGGTTATTTTTTGTTAGTAAAATTTAGATTATTCTTTATTTATTTTATTTAAGGTATTTTTTGACATAGTGGTAGGTCATCCCTGAAGCTATCCCCCAAGGTTGATCTACTACTTACGGGACACCCTGTATAATTATTGTGTATGAGCAGTGAGCACTGCGAAAATTTTAGACCTTTTGCAAGAAAGTGGATAAGGTATTGAAGATAGACAGGCAGTAATTACAATACATTTTTCTCCTCCTAAAATGTATTTAATACATTCATGTTCGACCCCTATTAATACATCTAACATATAAAAAAATAAAAATCTCGTGTCACGGTGTTTGTGGTCGCACTCCGCCGAAACGGTTTGACCGATTTTTATGATATTTTTTGTAGATACTAAGAGAATAGGCTGTAGAGATTGTACACCACTAGGTGGTTAGGGTGTTCCCAGTTTATGAACCGAAACTTTATCACTTCTATCATCTATTTTGTACTCGTAGCTTTCGCCCTCTTCGTTTTAAATACCAATGGATGTCTTCAACTCCTTCAAAGGCTTATTTCGGATTGCAAAACAGATACCTATACCATTCATGTTTGTTTTTATATGATAGGCCAGGAATTTGTAAAAGTAAGTAGGTTAATATTACGTTTTTGAATCCCTATACCGACTTGCTTTCACAATATCATAATAAAAATTATAATAATGTTATAAAAGTATGGATTTGATTATCTTCGAAGATGTTTTTTATTCAATGTAGCTTTTTATGTTTAAGCTTTTTTTAAAAAAGAATTTTTCTTTTAATTTATTTATTGGTTCTTTAGTTCCAAATCCTGCAATATTTTAGAACGGATTGTCGTAAAGGATAAGTACATAAGTTTAAAAAAATGTTGATTAACCCTTAATGGTCTAAGATCCCGCCATAGAACGACCTTCACCGAGCTGGTTAATGGATCAAACCTATTATAAATTAAATTTAATACGTCCCTAAATATATTGCATATGGGTTGCCTAAAAAATTTCAGTCCAGGATATGATTAATTAATAATTTAAAAAAATATATTTTTTAAATATTTCACCGGTTTGGTTAATAGACAAATTCCATACCAATCGAAAGTATGAAGTCCATAGAATATGCAAACGTTAGGTTGCCTATTTTTTTTCCGTCACAACTCTCGGGTTGCCAGGTATAAACAGGTAAGTCGATACTAGTAACTTGCACCGGAGTGGTTAATGAATGAAAGTTAAATGAAAATAAAGATTATTTCATTACTAATACGATGGTATAGGGTTGTCTGCCAAAAATCAGTCCTGACTTCCGGTTGTCGAAGTTTAATAATCTAAATTTTACTAACAAAAAATAACCGACTTCAATGTTACTCAAAAACTACATGTCAAATCTCGTTCAAATTAATGTGGAATTACGTGACAAGCACCTGCTTTCGATTAAAAGAAGAATCATCGAAATCGGTTGGCGTGATATTGAGTTATTCGTCCATTTGTCGCGCTTACTTAATACAAATTTAAGACTTATATGGTTTTATCATGGATGCCATTGTCAGATCTCAATAAAATTTATATGGGACCACATGACAGCCACCAGCTTTCGATTAAAAAAAGAATCATCAAAATCGGTTAGCCCAGTCCAAAGTTCTGAGGTAACGAACATAAAAAAAAATACAGTCGAATTGAGAACCTCCTCCTTTATTTGAAGTCGGTTAAAAAGTGTATTATTGCTGCGAGTAAAAATGGGCGACTGAGAGGTCGCAACCACAGAACACATAAAGATGTTCTGTGGTCGCAACCAACCATCTATGACGCTATGCTATATTCAACCATGCTATTTGTTCTTGAAAATGAAAAGTATAGCGACAGTTTTTGCATCATTAACAGATGCTTCTGATATTTTCATTGACAAAAAAATTAAGTATGTTCAACAATTTACTGCTAGTATATATGGCATCAAGAAATGCACCAAAGTAAATGATGCGAGATATCGCATTTTTAGGAAAAATTACTCTGCTAAAGAAGCCAGCGAGAAGCTTAAAAAAAAGGCTTTGACTCTAACTCCATACCACCATGCTAGATATCATTGACTGAAAAAAAATTACGAACTATTTTCGTAAATTCCATGTGGCTTAATGCAACAGATCCATTATGCGTGAAACTTCAGCCTGAGAACTGCGGTTAGGTCTTAGATAGATGTTTAAAACCAGTAGGGTTTATTGGGATCATACACCTATAAGGATAGAAGACATTGTTCAAACAACTAAAACAGAAAGCGATGATGAAGAAGGTTCAGAAGTTGGAGATCACAGTTATATGTCCGGAACCTGAATAATCTGAAAAAATTAAAAAACTTGTCTTTGGCTGCTAATAATAGAAATAAAAATTGTAAGATTAGTATTAAATATGAATTACTATAATCTTCTTATTTACTGAAGATGTATATATACTTTAATGTCACATAAAATATATACACACGTCACACATATGATTATTTGATTAGAAAAAATAAAAAAACTATTCCTCTATTTTAATAAAATATATACACACGTCACACATATATGATTATTTGATTAGAAAAAATAAAAAAACTATTCCTCTATTTTAATATTAAACTACTCCAAAATGATGCACAGCATATACGAGTCTATCGCTATCCTTTTCATTTTCAAGAACAAATAGCATGGTTGGATATAGCATAGCATCATAGATGGTTGGTTGCGACCACAGAACATCTTTATGTGTTCTGTGGTTGCGACCTCTCAGTCGCCCATTTTTACTCGCAGCAATAATACACTTTTTAACCGACTTCAAAAAAAGGAGGAGGTTCTCAATTCGACTGTATTTTTTTTTTATGTTCGTTACCTCAGAACTTTGGACTGGGCGAACCGATTTTGATGATTCTTTTTTTAATCGAAAGCTGGTGGCTGTCATGTGGTCCCATATAAATTTTATTGAGATCTGACAATGGCATCCATGATAAAACCATATAAGTCTTAAATTTGTATTAAGTAAGCGCGACAAATGGACGAATAACTCAATATCACGCCAACCGATTTCGATGATTCTTCTTTTAATCGAAAGCAGGTGCTTGTCACGTAATTCCACATTAATTTGAACGAGATCTGACATGTAGTTTTTGAGTAACATTGAAGTCGGTTATTTTTTGTTAGTAAAATTTAGATTATTAAACTTCGACAACCGGAAGTCAGGACTGATTTTTGGCAGACAACCCTATACCATCGTATTAGTAATGAAATAATCTTTATTTTCATTTAACTTTCATTCATTAACCACACCGGTGCAAGTTACTAGTATCGACTTACCTGTTTATACCTGGCAACCCGATAGTTGTGACGGGAAAAAAATAGGCAACCTAACGTTTGCATATTCTATGGACTTCATACTTTCGATTGGTATGGAATTTGTCTATTAACCAAACCGGTGAAATATTTAAAAAAAAATATTTTTTTAAATTATTAATTAATCATATCCTGGACTGAAATTTTTTAGGCAACCCATATGCAATATATTTAAGGACATATTAAATTTAATATAAAATAGGTTTCATCCATTAACCAGCTCGGTGAAGGTCGTTCTATGGCGGGATCTTATACCATAAGGAGTTCCCCTGTCTACAGACAGGGGGCTACAGCCAACAACTCTGAAAATAGCAGCCAGTTGATGAATTAGTACACAGTATACATTACATTAGGTCAAGTAGGTACAACGATTAGGTGCTGTGTCTCAATAATAATTCCGTTTTAAAAATATTTTACAGTTTGTAAGCAGTAGAAAAAATCTATTCAAATTACTGGCAACACGTATACAACAAAATTTTATAAAAAGCAATAGGTATTAACGTAATGTGAATCAGTACAACATCGATGGGAATACTTACTACTTATACTACTATAAATAAAATTGGTACAATATCTTTATCGGAGAATTTTATCCTACAAGCTCCGTATATTTATAACCAAAGTTTTCTCGAACTTAAGACTATGAATGCATCATTTACCAATTTTACACACGCTACGTGTATGAAAATCACCTTCTAAAATAAAGGCTTCAAGACTGTAAATTTGAGCAAACGGTATAAAATTGCTTCTACAGCGAAAAGAAGTTTACATCAGAAAATCAATGGTTTTACGGAACTATAGTAAATTTCATTTATAGTTAAAAATCCTGCAGCGTTAGCCAAACTTTTATGCATAATTTAAAAATAGTTCAGTTAAATTTTATGTTCACAAATTTCGTTGGCCATTTAAAAAATTCAAGCTTTATTAAACGCTATGATTCAAAGGGATTTTATTACTAAATTAGCTGACCCGGCGAACTTCGTATCGCATTACAATCAATTAATGTAGTGGCTGGGAAACACTGACCTATTCATGTTGTAAAATGACATCATCATTATTTTTAGACTTGATCTATCTACAATTTTTGCACCCTTATCTAATCTCAATATAAATCACGTACCTACACAGTTAAGCTGGAACAAATGAATTTCCAAAGGGCATGAGGTCAGTACCTGTGAGCTGGTATGACCCATTCGTCTCAGTCACGCAAGTGCGCACATTAATACGGCCCTTAGAATATAGCTCAAACATTACCTGCTGGGATTTACTGATGAATGGATTTAACCTGACGTAAGATAGTAACAAAGGGCTCTCGTATACGTCCTCGGATGTAATATTAACCCGCGTTGACCCAAGGTTTACTCAGAACATGTTAAGCTTTGTTTACGTTGAAACTTAAAGATGAAAGACCCAACGTGTAGTGAATCATATGAATGGTGAAATATGAATAATAAATTGAAAGACAAATAAAATATAAATAGATTTACAAAGTTACTGCAGGAGTATGTTCATAATATTGTTATTTGAAAATCCAATGGAGTCTCGATTCATTTGATTTTTAATACGCTTTATTATAATAGCTTCAGACGTACTATGTTAGTATGTAACGGAATCTTTGAACATGATTTTGACCCCCTTCAAAACGTCGGATTAACTCGAAATTTGGCATACCTATTAAGGACCAATGACAATTCAATATTTAAAAAAAAAAGAAAGAAAGAAAGAAACCTAATTACACACTTTATATTAGCTTTAAACGGTCAGATTTCTTTCAAACTTCATATACTTATCGAGGATCGATGACAATTCAATATTTTAAAAAAAGAAAGAAAGAAAAAACACCTAAATTTCATTTCAAAAAATCAAACTAAAAATGAAAAAATAAATAATAGTTTAAACAAACTAAAAAACACGCTTTTATAGAAAATCCAAGTAAAAAAATTACATGGTGCCATTAAAATGCATGGTGCCAATCAGTAGAAGGGATAATATCTTTAAAAGCACCCCACGCTTTTATTACAATTACACGATTCTTAATTCAATTTTATTTTCTAATTTTTTTACTTGGATTTTCTATAAAAGCGTGTTTTTTAGTTTTTTTTAACTATTATTTAATTATATCTTATTTTAATGATAGTTATTTTAATCAAATTGCTCGGTGCACTGCAGACTTACTTCGCACTTCAAGCGCTTCGGTCCTACTATACCTTTAGACAGTTTAGACTCTGGGTAACATTACAGCGCTCTGCATGTTAAGTATAAAAACACCTTCAGGATACTATTGAGCATGGGCGTAGCCAGGTTTTAGTTTCGGGGGGGGTTCAAGTTTCGGGGGGGGGGGGGGGGAGGTCAAGAAGATACAACGACTAAAAGTACATAAAATAACCCTAAAGAAAATTGAGACTTTATTTTTTCTTACGACGACGCCGCGACGTGTGTAGTGCCATCAGTTGCCATTAGTTTAGTCAAAAAGTTCAAAAACGTGTTTAATAGAAATAAAGTTCCTAAAAATATATGTGCGATAGCTCATTCGATTCGGAATGACGTATAGAAAAATGTTTTTAAGGGTTTATTAGCACATAAAAATGTCAGTCCTTAACTTTTCGGGGGGGGGTTTGAACCCCCGAAACCCCCCCCCTGGCTACGCCCATGCTATTGAGGCTGCCGTGTCGCTGTAGCGCCTCAAAGATGTTAGTACTTAGTGGTCGAAAAAACAAACGGATTGCATGCAATTATGCGTAAGACTGCGAGCTCCGATACAGGATACATGAGGCATTCCGAGGATGATTGCTCCCTTGCTTGACCGCTACATCCAAAAACACTGAGTTGAGTTCGTCTTGGGCCTAAAAAAATAAACTGTTTAAATATTTACACTAATATAGTATTAAGCACAATAATTACTAACACACTGCGCTAACTAAAAGGGATCGATGATGTTTGAAATAGGTAACAGTTTATTATTATTACAATGGAATACTTAATTTGACCTTTCTTAGTTCGGGGTTGAATTTACATGAATTCTAAGAACCGGTCGTAAATCTTGAAGTAAATTATACTCTTAAATAGTAATAATTCATAATTCATAATAATTTTTTTTCATAATTACTACTACTATGCTTCCTTCCTTTTAAATAAAATTTTCTTGGAAGTCACAACTAAGTAAGCTCAGGAAAAATTCACGAATAACCTGTAACAATGAGTCTAACAAAGTCTACAACGTGAATGCGGTGCTATAATTGAAAAACTTCACGAAACAATAATAATGATTAATGAATTCAGATCGATCGATCGAGACTTCATCTTTTTATTGATGACGATAAGAAACATTCATTTATTGTGAAAAATTCCTGAGACATCGATCCCATGTACCAACGTAATGCTTACTAACGGCGGTACGGAATTAATCATGGATTGTATTTTGTGCACAACTAAACATTTTCTGTCTTAATAGATGATTAGCTATTATTGACAGATTTGTCCATCCTAGAATTTGCCGATTGCGTGAGAGCTGTAAGCGAGAGCGGATATTGTGTTAGGCTGGCTACTGGTGTCGTACCGAGATAAACAAGTAACTTATATTTCTAAATACTATATACTTGTGTACGTAAATACTACAGTCCCCTAACAGCCATAAAACAACTTTTATAACGCAAACATTAAAAATATTGATCTGTGGTAATGCGTAGGAACTTTTGTATTTTCAGTAAATGGAAGACGGAAGTGCCTTGGATTTAATGAAGATTGTAATGTAATTTGGCCTGGCGTTAACGCGAGGTGCACATGCGACTTTTTGGTAATAAACTTGAAAAACCTTAAAGAATATTTACACTAATAGACTAGGTATAACATTATAATTATAGCTCATGAACTAGCAGAAATGTGACTTGAATCGATGACGGTATAATAGTAAATCTATACTATAATAAAACTCAAAGGGCAAATTTACTGTACATTGAATATTTTTTTAAAATTTTGATTAGGGGGCACTTCAATAACGTGGAGTACAAAAATATTTTTTTTAGAATTATTGTCTGTCTGTCTGTCTGTCTGTCCGGGCATCACATGAAAACCCTTGAACGGATTTCGATTAAAATTGGTAAAGTTCTTAGTAATACTCCGGTTCATATTTTAGGATACTTTTTATCCCGGAAAATTAAAAGGTTTCCCCGGGAAACGGGATGAAAATTTGTATGGAATATTTTTAAAGCATCAACCGATTTGCTTCAAATTTGCATCAAATATTCCTTGCTCAAATTTATGGAACCCATATTTTTCAATTTTTCAAAATTTTGCAAAAAAAAAGAAAAATATACAAATTAATGTGAATATTGCTTATTTTTCAAAACCCGCTCCTGGAGGAATCCTTTGTGAATTTATCGTGGGTTTCAGTATATAAATTACTAAGTATAAGTATTTCAATATAAATTCACCGTTTTTTAAATTTCCTTCTGCAAGAGGTACAAATAAGGTAAAACATAATTTCCGTATGCGAAGCTGCGGGCAACAGCTAGTGTATAATAAGTGTACACTACAAATAGTTAATTGGATCCCGATTGATCAATGTTTATGCAGGGTTGGTAGATGGATTTGCTTCTATTTAACCATAATTGATCAGATCATTGGATTTATTAACAAACAGATTGTAGGTTGTTTCCGATTAGATAGATAAGTTTAACTACTGGATTTTGTTTGATTTAATTTATTATGACTAGGTATATCTATCGCTTGCTTATCTTATGACTATCTATTGCTTAATTTTTCACTAAGTTGTAGTTTGATAATGACAGAAGTAGTTGTTAAAAATAATAATTGCTATACTACATCGTACTGTTAAATTATGTCACGTCTGCTTTCATTTCACATATCATTTTACACAAACTCTTCACCTCTTGAAAATTGGTAACAATAATATTTAATACTATAATAATCTGAAGTTTACCAAGAAAAAAAAACAACTTCAAAATAACTCAAAAACTACTCGTCAGATCTCGTTCAAAATACAGTCGAATTGACTCCTCTCCTTCTCTCCTCCTCCTCCTCCTTTTTTAAAGAGTTTAAAAATAGGTACCTGTCATATTTCGTTTCATAAATTCCGGGACATGATGTTATTTGTTAATGTTATAAGTTATAACATGGATTCAAACGGTAATATACGGCAATGTGATGTTGTTTTTGTATTATTTATGGTTTTCATGTAATTTTTCTTCATTCGCTTCTTATTCTTATATTAACAAACTCCAACGTCACTTTATTTTATTTGAGTCAGTAGTATTATTTTGTTGACAAGGAAAAAAATCTTTTTCGATGTAACACAGATAATGTCATTTTAAAAATAAATTAACGTCACTATCGTTTCCATTCATCTATACTAATAATAAAATTGAAGAGTTAAACTGTGATTTTAAAAATGATTTTTTCAAGTTGCAAATCGTTACTTGCACGATACCAACACCGAAAAATGAGTTTTTAAAAATTTTTCCTGTCTGTCTGTTTGTTTGTCTCCACAAATCTCTGAAACCACTGAACAAATTTTAACACGACTTTTACTAAGATATTGAAAAGTCTTCAACTTAGTATTTAAGCTACTTTTTATGGTTCCACACCAAAGGGTTCCTTAGGGATATTTTGTATGGAAAAATAAAAAAATGTCAGCTGATTTGTTTTAAGTAATAAAAAACGTTTTCTCCGTACAAAAAGAGTAATACATGCATATCTTAGTTTTTACTTATATGACATGGAAAGACCATAAAATGCCTTTAAAGGTTATTTTTTTCATTAATTCAAATCCATATTACCGAGTGGATATCTGTTTTCTTATTTTGTTTTCGATAGCATGTTTTTTGCGTATCTATGTGCTCCAATATAATTTCAGCATTTTATTAATTACAACTTGGAAGTGGTGGAAAAACGCAAATTAATTATGTATGAGTAACCGATCGATTACTATCTTGGCCACTAGATGGCGCTGTACATGCAAACCACTTTTTTACCTACAAATAAATAAAATTGAAGAGTCCGTCTGCGATTCCGAAATAACTGCATTTTTCATGTTGTAAATTCAGTTACTAGCACGATATCAAAACTGAAAAATAAGTTTTTGATAATTTTTGTTTGTCTGTTTCTTTATCGCCACTTATCTCTGAAATCACTGAAAGGATTTCAATAGGACTATACTACGATATCGGGTCTTCAACTTAAATTGTAGGATATTTTTTGGGTTCCATAACAAAGCGAGAAAATAAAATATGAGTCGATTTGTTTAAACTTACAAAACCTTTTCTTCATCTATATCTATACTAATAATAAAATTGAAGAGTTAAACTGTGATTTTAAAAATGATTTTTTCAAGTTGCAAATCGTTACTTGCACGATACCAACACCGAAAAATGAGTTTTTAAAAAATTTTCCTGTCTGTCTGTTTGTTTGTCTCCACAAATCTCTGAAACCACTGAACAAATTTTAACACGACTTTTACTAAGATATTGAAAAGTCTTCAACTTAGTATTTAAGCTACTTTTTATGGTTCCACACCAAAGGGTTCCTTAGGGATATTTTGTATGGAAAAATAAAAAAATGTCAGCTGATTTGTTTTAAGTAATAAAAAACGTTTTCTCCGTACAAAAAGAGTAATACATGCATATCTTAGTTTTTACTTATATGACATGGAAAGACCATAAAATGCCTTTAAAGGTTATTTTTTTCATTAATTCAAATCCATATTACCGAGTGGATATCTGTTTTCTTATTTTGTTTTCGATAGCATGTTTTTTGCGTATCTATGTGCTCCAATATAATTTCAGCATTTTATTAATTACAACTTGGAAGTGGTGGAAAAACGCAAATTAATTATGTATGAGTAACCGATCGATTACTATCTTGGCCACTAGATGGCGCTGTACATGCAAACCACTTTTTTACCTACAAATAAATAAAATTGAAGAGTCCGTCTGCGATTCCGAAATAACTGCATTTTTCATGTTGTAAATTCAGTTACTAGCACGATATCAAAACTGAAAAATAAGTTTTTGATAATTTTTGTTTGTCTGTTTCTTTATCGCCACTTATCTCTGAAAACACTGAAAGGATTTCAATAGGACTATACTACGATATCGGGTCTTCAACTTAAATTGTAGGATATTTTTTGGGTTCCATAACAAAGCGAGAAAATAAAATATGAGTCGATTTGTTTAAACTTACAAAACCTTTTCTTCATTGATAATAAAATACATAACTTCACATACGTAAAGCGTATTGCGACGTGTTATGAAGCGTAAAGCGGATTGTTATTTGAAATAACTGTTTCGTGATTTTTTTATGGAAATAGCCGACAAACGAGCTGACGTTCCACCTGATGGTAAGTGGCTATCGTCGCCCATGGACATCAGCAACACCAAAGGCATCGCTGATGAGTTGCCGGCCAAGAAAGAGGAAAGAAAAAGAAAGAAAGAACTGACTCTCAAGCCCTCAGCCGGAATACGACTAATCGTTTGGCGGCTGACTCATGCTCAAGGGTGGTAGCTATCCAGGAGAAACCCATGGAGAAATAATAATGGTAATACCTAATGGTATTAATTAACAATTTTAATGCATAATATCCATCTAGGAACATCGTGTTGAGAGTGCTGAGAGCTGAATTTTCTCATTTTATGTGAAGCAATATCTTCCCTTTGCCGAATTATTGGTTTGCCAAAACTACAATGTAATAAATGCGAAAATGTGTTGCCTCCTTTATTACCATTCACACATAACTCATCGAATTAACCTTAAGGGGATTGGCTCGCTCAAATCTCAAAAACACTGTAAGTTTGAAGAAGACTGCAGATGAATCCTTTTGTGCGATTTCCATATAAAAAATATATGGTATACTGAAGGTCATCACAATGATATTGTATTGTTTAAAATTTTAATAACCTCTCCCAAATATTGGGAAAAAATTTTGTTAAATAGGTCCTTCTTCAACCTAAATTGTAAACTTTCTTTGTAACGGATATATAGTTCGGCATGAATTTTGTACTAAAAAATATGTAATGACGTGTTTCACAATTTGTATTGTTGTTTTTTTCTTAATTCTTTTATAATTTTTAAATAATGAATAAAAACCCAAAACTTCACCAGTACCCCACTGGAGCGCCCCCGATAAGCCCTGCGTCGCGTGCTCGATCAGTGTCTCGATGACTGTTGTGACGGGTGGGTTGTACGCGCGTTATTTTTTCCTAATAAAAACTAAAACTTCACGTTTTGAAAATTTTTTGAATGAAGTCATATTGTAAATAGTACAAATATAAATATTTCGTAAAAGAACAATAGAAATTAAGTTTGTAAATATATGTAAAGTAGATTATAATTTCGTTTAGTTTATTGACCCTATCATAGAGTAAGACTGACTGTGGCTAAATATTGTATGAAAATGTAAAGTGAAACACGTGACCGAGGTCTCCAAAACTATTGGTAAGTATATTGAGTACATTATTTTTAGTGTGTTTATTTTTTGAACGTTTTAGCTATCTTGAGAATTTCGT
Organism: Thymelicus sylvestris; assembly: GCA_911387775.1. Lineage (NCBI taxonomy): Eukaryota > Metazoa > Arthropoda > Insecta > Lepidoptera > Hesperiidae > Thymelicus > Thymelicus sylvestris. The sequence continues at coordinate 9,362,086 of OU426895.1, forward strand.
TTGACGGCGGATGGAGATCTAAATGATGATGACTCCGAAGGTGGGTATTAGCATCTCATTGACTGCACTACGTATAACCATCGTGTTTGGATTCATTTGAAAGGTCTCATGGAGACCTTGGTGAATTATGATGTCACCTACCTGATGGTGGACTCCGAAGGTGGGTAAAGGATCTCAGTGATGGCACTAGATAGAACCATCGTGTTTGGATTCATTTGAAAGGTCTCATTAAGACCTTGATGACTGATGATGTCACCTACCTGATGGTGGACTCCGAAGGTGGGTAAAGGATCTCAGTGACGTCACTATGTAGAAGTATCGTGCTTGGACTCATTTGAAAGGTCTCATTGAGACCTTGGTGACTGTTGATGTCACCTACCTGATGGTGGACTCCGAAGGTGGGTAAAGGATCTCAGTGACGTCACTATGTAGAAGTATCGTGCTTGGACTCATTTGAAAGGTCTCATTGAGACCTTGGTGACTGTTGATGTCACCTACCTGATGGTGGACTCCGAAGGTGGGTAAAGGATCTCAGTGACGGCACTACGTAGAACCATGGTGCTTGGACTCATTTAAAAGGTCTCATGGAGACCTTGGTGTCTGATGACGTCACCTACCTGATGGTGGACTTCGAAGGTGGGTAAAGGATCTCAGTGACGTCACTATGTAGAAGTATCGTGCTTGGACTCATTTGAAAGGTCTCATTGAGACCTTGGTGACTGATGATGTCACCTACCTGATGGTGGACTCCGAAGGTGGGTAAAGGATCTCAGTGACGGCACTACGTAGAACCTTCGTGCTTGGACTCATTTAAAAGGTCTCATGGAGACCTTGGTGACTGATGATGTCACCTACCTGATGGTGGACTCCGAAGGTGGGTAAAGGATCTCAGTGACATCACTATGTAGAAGTATCGTGCTTGGACTCATTTGAAAGGTCTCATTGAGACCTTGGTGACTGATGATGTCACCTACCTGATGGTGGACTCCGAAGGTGGGTAAAGGATCTCAGTGACGGCACTACGTAGAACCTTCGTGCTTGGACTCATTTAAAAGGTCTCATGGAGACCTTGGTGACTGATGATGTCACCTACCTGATGGTGGACTCCGAAGGTGGGTAAAGGATCTCAGTGACGGCACTACGTAGAGCCTTCGTGCTTGGACTCATTTAAAAGGTCTCATGGAGACCTTGGTGACTGATGATGTCACCTACCTGATGGTGGACTCCGAAGGTGGGTAAAGGGTCTCAGTGACGGCACTACGTAGAACCATCGTGTTTGGACTCATTTGAAAGCACTCATTAAGACCTTGGTGACTGATGATGTCACCTACCTGATGGTGGACTCCGAAGGTGGGTAAAGGATCTCAGTGACGGAACTACGTAGAACCATCGTGTTTGGACTCATTTGAAAGGTCTCATGGAGACCTTGGTGACTGATGACGTCACCTACCTGATGGTGGACTCCGAAGGTGGGTAAAGGATCTCAGTGACGGCACTACGTAGAACCATCGTGTTTGGACTCATTTGAAAGCACTCATTAAGACCTTGGTGACTGATGATGTCACCTACCTGATGGTGGACTCCGAAGGTGGTAAAGGATCTCAGTGACGGCACTACGTAGAACCATCGTGTTTGGACTCATTTGAAAGGTCTCATGGAGACCTTGGTGACTGATGACGTCACCTACCTGATGGTGGACTCCGAAGGTGGGTAAAGGATCTCAGTGACGGCACTACGTAGAACCATTGTGCTTGGACTCATTTAAAAGGTCTCATGGAGACCTTGGTGACTTATGATGTCACCTACTTGATGGTGGACTTTTAATGTGGGTAAAGGATCTCAGTGACGTCACTATGTAGAAGCATCGTGCTTGGACTCCTTTGAAAGGTCTCATTGATACCTTGGTGACTGATGATGTCACCTACCTGATGGTGGACTCCGAAGGTGGGTAAAGGATCTCAGTGATGGCATATCGTAGAACCATCGTGTTTGGACTCATTTGAATTTTTGTGTATGGCTTATTACTGACTGTAGCAGCAAGAACATTACGTTCGCTCACTTAAGTTATTATGTTTCAGGCAGTTCAGGAACCAGCAAAACTCAGATTTACAAAATCAGGAACTTCAGTCGTTAACAGAAACATATGATCTGTCTGGGACGGAAGTTGATGAGGGGGCAAAGCAAATTTTGCCGGTAACTTAGTCTGTTTGCTTACACTGTGGTATTTTTTAGATATTAGATAGTTTCCCTAGCTAATTTAATTTGACACTGCATTGTTTGTTTGTTTTAGGTTGAACAAGATGAAGAAGATTTACAAGATTTGATTATTGAAGAAGAATCACAAGCAGAAACAAAAAATATATCTGGAAGACGAGTTATAGATCTAACTTACTTTTTTCCAAAATATAAGAAATAGGCGGCCATGGTGCTTTGAAAGTTTCAATTACATGTCCCTGTGACTAAAATTTTTGTCTTTTTAACCCATTTAGATCTCAATACTTTTTTTTAACTTGGCTCTCATTTCACATTTATGTTTTTGATAAGATATCATTACTTTTTGTCTAGAAATTATTAGTGTTTATAGATAATGAATATACCTATTGTTATTTGTAAAATTACTCTACACAGTGGAATCGCTTATTCACTTGTTTCACTAATTATCATTAACTTTCAGTCTAGCCGTGACCAGCCGTTAATGTATCAAAAACAATTTTAGCCACATTTATGAAATTTTAAATTTTAATTAAGCTAAGGGGTTTTAATAAATGTGTCATGTATTTAGGTGAAATAAGCTACACATTTTTTAGACAAGCACATATTTTTTATATTATAATTAATTATTATAGTGACTAACAATAATTTATGCAACTATAATTTAAAATTTGCCATCTGTATACTAGTATTTTTTATTCATTTGATGAATAGAACAAATAGATAATAATAATAAATTGCTCCTCCACCATTTCAATTAATGAAATGAAATGAAATGAAATGAAATGCATTTATTATTTTTAATTACGTGAACTTGTATGATGTAACTTTTCATTTCATATTCACAAAATTTTTGCTACCTTTAATTTGTAACAATGTCTGTATTATTTTTTCAATTAATTTAATATCATTTGCTTATCTTACTTACATACAAAGAAATCATATGTAGATTATTTACTAAGAAAATATAATCACGAAAACTAAGTATCAGTATAAGTAAAGATTGATGTTCAATCCAACCTTATAAAAGGCCACTCATTTAGTCACACGCTGTTCTTCTCGATATCTTCTTGGTAGGATACAGACGTATTACTTGTACTTCCCAATCTATAAAGGATTAATATAACGATGATATTTAAAAATCCTAAACTCTGCAGTTTTCTTTACGCCCCCCCTAACCTTATTTCCTATAGAATTAATTAATTATTTTAATTTAGGAACAGTCACAATGGCAACATTAAAACAGGGTCATCAAACTAGGTCATCCGTTATTTCCGTTACTGAGAACCCATAAGCATATACCTGGTCATCATCAGACCTTCAGAATGTTTCATGTAGTAGCACCCGTGCTCAATTAGATAAATGTTGAAAGCTAGGTCATCCTAACTATTCCCGTTACTGAGAACCGATAAGTATATACCTGGTCATCATCAGACCTTCAGAATGTTTCATGTAGTAGCACCTGTGCTCAATTAGATAAATGTTGAAAGCTAGATCATCCTAACTATTCCCGTTACTGAGAACCGATAAGTATATACCTGGTCATCATCAGACCTTCAGAATGTTTCATGTAGTAGCACCTGTGCTCAATTAGATAAATGTTGAAAGCTAGGTCATCCTAACTATTCCCGTTACTGAAAACCGATAAGTATATACCTGGTCATCATCAGACCTTCAGAATGTTTCATGTAGTAGCACCCGTGCTCAATTAGATAAATGTTGAAAGCTAGGTCATCCTAACTATTCCCGTTACTGAAAACTGATCAGTACTTACCTGGTCATCATCAGACTTCAGAATGTATCATTTAGTATAATGAAAGCTATTTCAGCAGGCATAGTGCATAGCGTAGTTCAAAATAAATAAATTATTATCATGTAGGCAGATACTCGTACAAGACTACAAAAACTATAGGAACAAAATGAATTCGAAAATCTCTCAGAGAGCGAACAAAAATAGGCAAGAACGATGACAACTCTGTGCCACATGTTTCCTTGCTTTATCTTCAGTTGGTTTTATTGTAGTATAGTCGTTGGTCGGTAGATGGCGCTTAGTTAAAAAATACTAGTAGAGGGACCAAATCTTCAAGGTCATCGGGCAAGGCAATCCCCTTAACTCTCTCGCACCGCTGAATCAATTTTGATGTGTTTGGGTATAGACATAGATTGTACGTTGGAGAAGGATTACTACTTTTTTTAAAGTCTGGGTACCTATCATGTATGTAATGTGAAATACATCAGTATTTCACATCCGGCCACACGGCCACATGGCCAATCCATCAGGATTGGCCATACGGCATCATAAAAACTATTTATTCAGTGTAATTTACTATGGGTTAAGCAGGAGCAGCAGCAGCAACATTAGCAGCACAAACATTAGAAAATAATATCATGAAATAATAATAATAAGTAAAAGCAACCGGCCAAGTGCGAGCTAGGATTGTTGAACCTAACTTAACTATTTAGTGAAACCTAACGTAGCTGTGTAACGACAAGATAAATGGAATTAAGAAACAAACATAACTTTGCCGTTGAAAAACTGTCGTCCCCATATATCAACATAGGCCCTGATCAAATTACCAAGTTTGCAAATAGGTGTAAAATCATATTCTTTGTGATCCCCTACTTACAAAACAGTTTTTAGATTTTTTTCTTTAACCTATGTTATACCTGAGACATTTCTTCTAGCCGAGTGTCTTTTGATTGCGTTGACGACATAGAATATTGATCTTTTCACAGCTCCTAGGGATTGCAGATCTGAGAATTATATTAATTTTAATTGAGAAGGATATTAATTTTAATTTCACGCGTTCCTGCGAAAAAAGGTCTTGAGAAACAGACAAACAGAAGGGCAATGGAGTGAGTGATCTTATGGGAACCGTGTTTTTTTCTTTTGAGGTAAGGAACCCTAAAATATTGAAACGTTATGTGGTGTATTGACCTTTCATTGTAATGCCGTTCTAATGATCAATCATGCTGCGTTAAGAATATGTTCTGTAAGTTAACTAAAGTACCTACCTACTATTTTTGCCGAAGCGAAGCGAGGGCAACTGCTAGTTTAAAATAAAATACGACCCATATTTTCTCCTTTCTCCCTTTTCAATAGCGTGACCTAAAACTGTAATACAAAAACTCAACAGTTTTTATCTTTTATTGTGTATTCACAAAACAGCACAATTTATTCAGAAAATCCTATTTGGAAAGCATCCACGAATGTAGCGAAAGCTATCAATGTGATCTCCGATAGCAATGCAGTGAATAGCGGATGGTGGATTCATTTGAAAAGTCAATATCAAACCAAATGGCGGTATTGGTAATGTGATTGCTTTGCAAATAGTTTGTTAACGGACTCCCGCTCAATATTCACTGAAGTACACTGCTTATGGATGGTATCATTCTGTTGAACATCAGTACTCACTATCAGGATATTATCATTGCTATTTCGGTATTGTATTCAAATTTCGATTCGTGTTCTTGTCTTCTAATTTACTCATGAGAAATCCATTCGAAGTATGAATCTTATAGATATTCAAAATAAAAAGAAAGTTCAAAAACTAAAACTCGTTTAATGAAAAATCATAATTTAAAAGACATGTAACACTTCTTCTTCTTCTCTCTTTCTTGGCCGGTAACGCATCACATCAGCAAGGCTATTCTGTTTTGTAACTCGACAGCGGAATCCACGATGAGTGTCAAAATTCCTATCTTTATACGTTTGAAGTTCGAGTTCGAGACTCACTTCACTTCGCAAGTGCGTACTAGATGATTAGAGAATGACATATCAAGATGATGCAAGTTCGCTTTCGAGTGTCACTTGAGTTCGAGTTTATATTTTAGAGTTGAGTGAGCTTCGGTTTCGAGTTGGTATTTTAGAGAATAGCCCTCCAGTTATGCCTTTGGTGTCGCTAATGTTCAAGGGCGATGATAGCCACTTACCATCAAGATCGCCAGCAATTTGTCCGCTATTCCAATAAAAAACAGAAGAACACACAGATCATATACACATAGGTACATACATACCAGTTAAAATCATAACCCTCCTTTTTTCAGCTTAGTGAAATAATAAGTATTATTGTAATGACAACTCTAAGTACAATGACAATTTGCGTATTGTAATTAAGGATGATAATTGTATCATATTTTGTTCAAATTATATCCGCCGAGAGATAATACCTACGTGTTAATTAGACAGGCTTCATTACCAGTTCCCCGTTCCGTGAATCTTCTCGTGAAGATGTAGGTACATACCTAATATCTATCCCACGTACTCGTACACTGAACACGAAGCACGAAGCTTCTAATCTACTAATAATACATAATATTGTGTTATTATACATTTGCATTTATGCAAACATACATAATTGTGATTTGTGTGGTAAGCAAGTTTCAGTACGATGTAAGTACCTACTTTAATTGCTTATTCATTCAATTTCACATTTTTGTACCTCTTAGTTTTAAAGCGTATAATCTATCTATACATTTAATATAAAATACAAAAAATGTTTATATTGCACGGATGTCCTATAAAGACTCTGAAACAGCTAGTAGAGAAGAAAAATAAAGCAGCAAACAGAGTTACGTACCAGTTACTATCAGTTCATTTGTTTAAAATGGGAAATTGTGTTCGAAACTTAAAAGTTCAAATGGAAAAAAAATGTATTTTGGTGAATAAACGCTTACACAAACGCTTACACACTCATCACACTCAGTAGGTTTTTACTTGTGTCGCGGGTGGCATGGACGATACATAATATAACATTACAATAACAGTCATGACCCGAGTACAAAAATATTTATCTGTCACATAAATATCTGCCCCGGCGGCGGGGAATCGAACCCGGGATCCCTCGCTTCGCAGGCAGAGTTGCTACCAACGAGGCTACAGGGTCGGCAATGAGGGTCTCCCTACATATATACCTTTATAGTCTATGAGATTCCGCGTCGTATAAAATAAGGCAGACACTAAATGAATAGAATTTAAGAATAAATTATCAGTAATGCACCAACAGTTTTCTGTCTCCTATTATTATTTTTATTTTAAACCGACGAATAAAAAGGAGGAGGTTCTCAATTCGACACATAGGTACATTTTTTTAATGTATGATCACGCAGCAATTGGCACATGTTGGTCCGATTTTGATGTTTATTTTTTTTATCTATTACCTAATTTATAGTGATGGGCCGACTACAACCGACTAGTCGGGAAAACCGACTATTCGGCATGTTTTCTAGTCGCCGACTATTCGCCGAATAGTCGGCAAAAAGGCCGAATAGTCGGCATTTATTTTCGCTACTAAAAATAAAGTTAAAGAAAACTCCAAAATTATAAAATCAACATAGTTAACTAGATTTATTATTTTACTAAATCAGATAATAACAAAAAAATATTGAAGTGAGTGACAATGCGCCTTGATTTTGCTTCAACGCCTCTTTGATCGATAATTCCAATCTATACTATAAATCAGATAATAACAAAAAAAAAAAATGTGTGCAATTCACACGTGGTAGAAGTGAAACCTTCAAAATGTTTGTTTTCAAGATAATGAGAAGAATGTAAAATTTCGGGAAGATGATAAATGTAGGTTTCACTAATCTACTTCACTCCGCTCCGCCCCGCTCCGCTGCCCCGCTCCGCTGCCCCGCTCCGCTCCACCCCGCCCCGCTCCGCTCCGCTCCCCTACCCCTCACTCCCCTACCCTATCCCTGTACAATGCTTCCTATCTCACTTTAGAATTTATGTGTTTGTCTCTTTTTACTGGACAGTTTCGTTTCCTAAAATTTCAAGTCACCCCCGTACTAAAGAAATTTTCACTTCAAAAAATAATGAAGTGAGTGACAATGCGCCTTGATTTTGCTTCAACGCCTCTTTGATCGATAATTCCAATCTATCCATACTCCATACTAATATTATAAATGTGAAAGTGTGTTTGTTTGTCCGTCTTTCACGTCGCAACGAAGCTGTTATATGGTATAGTTTTTGTTTGTGGAGATAGTGAAAGTGAGGGTGGAGAGTAACGTAGGCTACTTTTTATCGCGGTAAAACATCCCCATGGGAAGATCGATATTTTGTTAGTTGGTAGATATTTAGTTCCGGATTACTATAATAAAACTCAAAGGGCAAATTTTCTATACATTGAGTATTTTTTTTTTAATTTTGATTAGGGGGCACTTCAATAACGTGGTAGAGCACAAAAATATATTTTTCAGAATTATTGTCTGTCTGTCTGTCTGTCCGGGCATCGCATGAAAACCCTTGAACGGATTTCGATGAAAATTTGGTAAAGTTGTTACTAATACTCCGGGTTATATTTTAAGATACTTTTTATCCCGGAAAATTAAAATTAAAACGTAATGAAAGTTTGTATGGAATAGTTTTAAAACATCAACCGATTTGCTTCAAAGCAACAAATGTTCCTTGCTTAAATTTATGGAACACATATTTTTCAGTTGTTAAAAATTTTGAAAACAATAGAAAAAAAATAAAAATTAATGTGAATATTGCTTATTTTTCAAAACCCGTTCCTGGAGGAATCCTTTGTGATCTTATCGTGGGTTTCAGTATATAAGTTACTTAATATAAGTACTTCAATATAAATTCACCGTTTTTTAAATTTCCTTCTGCAAGAGGTACAAATAAGGTAAAACAATTTCCGTATGCGAAGCTGCGGGCTACAGCTAGTGTATGTATAAAACAGGGTGCTACTTTAAAACAGGAGTCATCGATAGCTTTTGAAACATTTCTACCGTTATCTCGCACAATAGGATGAATTATGATGGTAAAGAGTAAAAATTTGATCGAAGTAAGGATGATCGGCATTGCCGACTAGTCGGCCGAATAGTCGGCAATTTTTTTGCCGACTAGTCGGCTAGTCGGCTGATCGGCAAAACCCATAGTCGGCCCATCACTACTAATTTACATTTCACTAAAGTGCCAACTGCCAAGACTGTTCACCAAGAAGCGTCTAAAAATGCTACTTGTCTAAAAATGGACTAAAAATGCTAGATTATAAATAAAATATAATAAGTTTTATATTAATTTTAATCTTCTGAACCACTTATTGACGTGTGTAACACATAATTATTATATTAATAACGTGGTAATTATAAGCTAAATCTGAGTCTTTATAAACATAAGTAACTACTCGAGTTTATTTTTAAATTATTCATGCCAAGAAGCATGCAAATTGCAAATATTATAAATGGACGAAGCCTTTATAGACACTTTACAGCGGGCCCGTAAAAACAGGTGGCGGAATCCACTTAAGGACAGCTTCATATTTCACAAGTTTCATTATTTTTCATATTTGACGGAAGATAAGCTTGGGATGTCGTTACGTTACGCCGCTTCTTCTCCTATGCGTCTTATAAAGAGTCTACTGAATTTACGTGTTTTACTATAGCATCGTCGTGATCGTCATCATGAATTTAAAAATCAATCGGTATCTTATTCAACATTAAATTCACTTGAAACTCAATACCGGAGCCAATTCCAACTTTCCATAAACTGAAGTTAGTAGAGTAACTCTAATATAGGCTCAGCCCAATAAAACGATGATATTTCATAATTATTTTAATTAGTCTTTCCATTACATTTATCACAAAATAAGTTATCACTAAAATCACAGATTTCAACAGAGAAATAGCATTTTCCTCGGGTTTGCATGCGACCGTCCAGGTCGACTGTCGAATGGCGAATGTCCCGATTCCTCAGTTCTATGCTCTAACGTCGACATCAATGTCGTCAATATGCTCACTAGCGCCACCAAGTGGCGACTGATGATAGTAGTATATTTTAGTCAATACCATACTTATATTCACAATAGTACAAAATAATAGCCCCAAGTGTACTTTACACTGTAATAATAGAAAGCACGCTAACAGCTCGGCCATCTGACTTTTCGTACGTCCTCGTACGTGATACACATTATATTTTGCATTCAATACTATACAATCATCATCTAAACGTGCTCTCCATCAAAGTTTTAAACAATCCAAGAAATTATGATAAATGCTAATGTTGGTATGCCTGTATCTATATGAAAATGAGTTTTCATAAATATATTGATCACAACTGTGTTATTAATCGAAACTAATAGATCTTAATAATAGTGTTACAAGAACAATTACTATCCTCCTCAAATAAATTTTTGAACCTATTAAATATAATATCATCAAATCGATATCATACACTTGATATAAATCTATAAGAAAAATCTTGATCGATATCATAATATACATTTATCATACAATAATTTGATACAATATTTTGATATTTTCGTCATCATTTTAGTTTTCAGGTTCGATAGGTACTATATACTTTCAACTTAATTACTTCCATCGTAATCATCTACGAGTATGTTCATTAAGTAAAAATGTAAAATTTTTAATGAGTATTCTATCAAGTAAACTTTGCATACTATTCTGCTAAGATCTAATATTAAGGTCATATTAACTGAATAATAGGAATTATCACAATATTTAAATTTTTCTTTCAATCAAGCAAAAAATTGACTACTAATAATATAAAATGGCTTAATAAGTCTGTAATAATTATTATTGTTAGAGCTACTATCAAAACTTTACGGTTGCGGTACGTGTTCAAATCGCCAGCTACCTTGCCACGTGGGACGTCTTCATGTGTCCGTCATGCTTCTTACTTGGCTCTCTTCTCTGATCAGATCCATCTCTCAATTCATACTTGGCCGCGATGGGGAGTGTCGCTCAAGCTCACCACACCGTCCGTCACGACCAAGTTTTCACGTTTCAAGTGGTTCACTAAACCCGACCGTTGCTCAGGCTCATCGCTCGGACTGTCATTTTGGCAGCTCCTCCGACGTCGCTCTTGCTCACCGTCTGAGAAATTCAGTGAACCATATCATCATTATGGTGATATCGCATACGCATCGGTCGTCGCTCAAGCTCACCGCCGAAACGTATCTCAGTTTTCTCACCGTTGCTCTAGCTCTCCGGTGGTGGCAATAAATGTATCGTTTCATCAAATATTGTCTGTTTCATATGGTCCTGAATAGTATTAGTCGAACCGTCTAGTCTCCTATCGTCTTGTCTCCTATCGTCTTGTCTCCTATCGTCTTGTCTCCTATCGTCTTGTCTCATATCTTCTTGTCTCATATCGTCGTGTCTCATTTCGTCGTGTCTCATATCTTCTTGTCTCTTATCGTCTTGTCTCATATCGTCTTGTCTCATATCGTCTTGTCTCATATCGTCTTGTCTCATATCGTCTTGTCTCATATCGTCTTGTCTCATATCGTCTTGTCTCATATCGTCTTGTCTCATATCGTCTTGTCTCATATCGTCTTGTCTCATATCATCTTGTCTCATTTCGTTGCCTCATCATTTTATTTCAAATTATCTTATTCATTTCTATCCATTTCAATTAATGCAATTCAGTCAATGCATTTCAATTTACTTCATTTCGATTAGCTTCATTTCAATAAGCTTAATTTCAATTAGCTTCGATCCAACTCGATTCGATCCAGTTCGATTCGATTCAACTCGATTCGAACCAGTCCGATTCGATTCAACTCGATTCTATTCAATTCGATTCAACTCGATTCTATTCAATTCGATTCAACTCGATTCTATTCAATTCGATTCAACTCGATTCAATTCAATTCGATTCAATTCAACTCGATTCAATTCAATTCGATTCAATTCGATTCAAATCGATTGGATTCAACTCGATTCAATTTAATTCGATTCAATTCAGCTCGACTCGATTCAATTCGATTTGATCAATCTCGATTTGATTCAAGTCGATTCAGTTCAACTCGATTCAATTCAGTTCTTGCATGTTCTTTACCAGAGCTTTCTGGTGCCGGTGGGTCTTCAAGTGTTTCATCGATTCAAGTTGATTCAATTCGACTCGACTGAATTCACTTACTCCATGTTCTTTACCAGAGATTTCAGGTGTCGGTGGGTCTTCAGGTGCTTCATCGTTTTTCATCTAATTTCATCAGTATCGTGGTTTTCATCAGTGTTGTCTCTGTACCCCCCGACGCTGATGTCATCAATCAATCTGAAACTTATAAATACTGTATAAGTGCAAATTCATACACCAACGCAAATAGACATAATTCATAATGACTCCATGATATAATATCGTCACGTCATTATTTAGGAATCAGGGTATATGTTTATCATTAAAAAGGTGTAAGTGTTAAACTATATTCTGTCTAGGGTTGCCACCCTTACTATATTATATAGTATCGTGCTATATTTCAGTCAATTGTACTATACTCGTTTATAGAAAAATAATATAATACGAATAATACTATATTTTCATCGGTAATTCAGTTGTCGAGCTCTTTTTTTTTACTGTGACTGGAACGCATCCGCAACGCAGCATTGGGAATTTCAGAACGGAACGCATTCACGTCGTTCGTGTGCTCACACGTCACGGCAAGTAAACGTCAACTTCAAATTGACCGTTCTTTTGCATTATTTACTATGTATTATTTTAAAATTAATAAGATTTTGTTAACCCAAGCTAAGACTTTATTAGTCAAATACACACGGAAAAACAAATAAGTATCAAGAATAAATGTGTACTATTTTTTTCCAATTTCCCAATAGTACCTACTACATTTTTTCAATGTTTTGAAACAAAAATACTATTTTAACTTCAAAAAAAAAGGTGGCAGCCCTAATTCTGTCAGTCTAGTCTCCAGCAACGTCAGAAACAAAGCAACTAAAAATCAATAGTATATTCCTATATATCCTATATTCCTCTTATATCTGGAGATTAAGAATAAGTGGCCGCTCATGTAACAAAATAAATCTATTCTTCAGATAAAAATGTTTCTAGTACGGTGGTACGTACTCTTGTTTGCATAATAATATCAATCAATAAATAAAATCTTAAAATTCCATTACTTTCAATGCTCGAAAAACTAACTCCAATACATCAAATCAATCCAATAAAATGGTTCGTGCCAATATGTATTCATCACTCCTTTGAATAATCGCTTCATTATAGGGAAAAATAACTCTCCACTCAAGTAAGAAAATCTGTACTACCTGTCTGTACCGTCCACCGGGACAGTAATCGCTCGATAAGTAGTTTAATAATTTTAGTTTACCAGGTTTTATAATCGCATTCCAAGGGAAAAGGATATCAATATTATGATATTATGACATATAATACCATATTATGAAGACATGGATATTTCTATGATGAATTCCCTCTTCGACTGCAAGTCACTAAATAATTATGATCATCAAATAAATCTATGTAAATAATTCGTTGATATACATACATTAATATTATTAACGGGTATGTTAATATTATTAACGGATGTTGCGTTGCGTATTTCCGTTCTATTCACATTGGCTTTGAAGCCTGTTTGATACCTCAAAGTTTCATAGCAGAAAAACTTGTCACATCACACATATAGATCCATATCCTATCACATTGGACAATAATCGCAATGTTTAAACTCAATTTCTATGTCTCTAACAGTTTGCCCGATGCTCTGCGAATCGCTCTTATTGTTAAATGCCATCTGTCGGGTCAATGCAACTCTTCACCTAGAACTAACCTTATACATTCACAAAATTTCATTGGAGTCGGTTCGATAGAGTAGGGAGATGAAATTCATGTCATGTCTATATTTTTTTTTTGTTTACAAGACGTATTTTTTTCTGCGGTCCACCGCCTGTCGTGCCAGACGTCCTAGGTTTAATTTCAGTGAAGCGTATAAATAAGTTAACATTGCTGGTCTCAGTCCGTCCAAGGTACTCATTACACACATTACACATACTACTATGGGGCTATGAGTGTGTAGCATTATAAAATATCACTAATGTCTTTACATTACCTTGTAACTCCTTGGAAGATCAATGCACGCACTTAGTGTACATCTCATGTGTGATTAGGCTGCATGATTAAATCAATCGCCGTAGAATCCCGACCGTAGTCCGGCAATCTCTTGTCACAGAGAAATCTGTAATCATAATACATGGTTTAGTTAATCTCAGTCACTATCGCTTTCCAGTTGTTTGAATCCGTTAGGTTGTCAATTATACGTATTGTACCGCCGCTGTAGAGTGAGCACGATAAACATAGCGGCATCGCCATAACTAAACGCCATATAAACAATACTTGTAACATCGAACGGGAATCACCAAAATATTTCAGAGGAGCCATCTAAGCTCGTATTTGGTGTGTAACGCACAGAGGCCATTATAATAACCGAATTAATCGAGTGCGGTAGTCATTTAAGTGTGCATTCATTGTATCTTATTCTGCAATGTACCTACCTTTACGGTAATGTGCCTTATGATAACCGACAATAGCAATAGTTACTTAAATCACATAAGTAGATATCACAAATAATCCATCTCAAATAATCCTCTTGCTTGCTGTAATTTGTTAGATACGAGTAGAACATGATCTAAACGACTCACCTACTTGCTAACATAAATACAAAAAGAAATGTATTACCACTGAATAGATAATAGTACTACATGTCTTACCTCAACAACCTGTTATTTCTATAACAAGCTTTTATTTCGTTTCAATACTTTCAACAATCCGATGTCTAATCAAATCCTGTAAGTTAAGGTTAACTTGACTTACGTCCCAGTGTCCAATTGATCTGAAATGCGGCACAAGCGCTTGGGTATCGTGACCGTATACTGCGAACACACCACAAACTCCGTGACACGAGATTTCTATTAGATTTTTATATAAGATATCATAATAATAAAATCGAGCTCGTCTATTGTGCATAATATCATGACTCTGAAAGATCCATTACGGTGTAGCATGGAAATTCAAAAATTAAATTCAAAATCATTTATCCATGTAGGTATCACTGATACACTTAATGCATGTAATTTTTCTTTCTTATCCACCAACAATTCGGAAAGGTTCTTTGATGACAGCAAAAGATTTTCGTGTAACTACCCGCAAGTTCATCTTTATATTTGCTATATTTGTTGGTATGATGCGATTTCATATTTAACAATCGTTTTATGAGAAACTAGCGGTGTGCTAGCGGATACCCGGCGTGTTCCACTAGGCTAAAGATTATATATAGAAAAAGTCGGAAATAGAAAATGTGCCTATATAATGCTTAATAATCATTTTAATGGTTTCATCTCAAACCATCATCGCATTATTGTGTTTCAAATGAAACCAGTTTGAGGTTAGAATGATCAGTTGAATGGTTTCAAAGTATATAGAAGACATCCGTACAAGCATTTTTTTGCGGTTTATATAATAATAATATAATCTTAATATATATAAATCACGTGTCACGTCGTCCGTCCGCGACGGACTCAATCAAATTTGCACATCGTGTGCAGTTCGATCCAACCTGAAAGACAGGACAGCTTACATCTCAAAATAATAAAAAAAACCTTTAACAGAACGGAGTCCGTCCAGGCAGCCAGTATATAGATAAAGTTAACCCACCACTTATGTAAATTTAGCTCAACAAAATAAAGCAAAACGATCTCAAAGTCGAAGAGACTCAATAAAGGCAGAATAATTCTATTGTCCATCTCGTAATATACCATCACGTCCATCTCTTCAGAGTATCATCAAGTTGAAACTACCATACACATACTATTGTATTGGGTGACCTCTTTAGCTAATACTCAAGTAATAAAAAAAATCCTGTAAGAAATATATCCTGGTGCTTTATTTAAACTTTGGCTTCCAAAATTCTTACATTGCATTACAGTACCCATTCAACTATTAGGTTGATATAATTGGTGTCTTCGCGGGACATGGAGGGAGCTCAAGCGCGTTATTGGCTGTGGAGTGAAGGAAACTTAAAGGTACCCACTGACGATAAGTCCCTTTGGTAGACTTCCAAATGGATGCACTCCAAATTAAAATGTATCCTGATAAGGTACCATTGACTATACTTCCGTTTGGACGCATGGCATCACTTCGATCTTTGCAGTCGTGGCAACAGCACAGCAGTGTGTATTTCAATAAAAAGACAAAAAAAAAACTTAAGAAGAAGTGGATGAAGGGTTGGTTGAAACAAAGAAATACATATACACATACCAACTTATTGTAGGAATTTGAAGAATTTGAATTTGACGACCCGTGTGGCGCAGTGGTTACCATGCCGGATCGCCGCACCAAGGGTCCTGGGTTCGATTCCCAGCGAGGCGGACATTTGAATGATGAGTTTGAATTTCTGTTCTCGGTCTGGGTGTGAATGTCCTTGTCTAGTGTGTTGTCCATGGCACCCACGACACAGGGAATCCTAGTGTGGGGCTATGAGTGTGAAGCGTTATTTATTTATTATTTATTATAATTATCTTTAGAGCCCATTGATTGGAGAAACTACTTGAGAATGGACGAACAGACGTATTACAAATTACTGGAACATGTGACACCATTAATAAAAAACAAGATACTAATATGAGGCAAGCCATAAGTCCTCATGTGAAGCGCAGACGTAGGCATTATATTATTATAATCCAATAGATAGGTACGGAGAAGTTTGTTTGTTAGATACAAATGACAGATCCAGCACATGTACCAAGTACCACCATCGACACCAAAACATAAACTGAGACAATAAACACAAGAAAATGGATGCCGATTTGCCCATTCACTGACAATTCGGACTGCTTCCATATGGCGTAGCGCACGTTTTTTACATTGACAGTCGGCCGCAGACGACGTCCATTTAGACTGGACGCGTGGATTTCAATCCGTTTGGAAATCCAGAGCTGGACGACGTCCATCCAAATGGAATATTATTTTACCATTCACGGAACGATTTTGGAAGACGACCACTCCATTTGGATTGATGGACGTATCGTCAGTGGGTACCTTTATACATACTCTATAAAGGATGCACGTCATAGTGGGGCAATATTTCGGATTCAGATGCAAGTTTCACAGGTCGTTTATCATTCAATTTTATGTATTGATTCAGTAGGTCTAAGAGGTAAGCAATTAATGTCAGTTCTAGCTAATAAAGATTACTTAATAACCTGGAAGTTTTATTATTTTTCTTTCCTTCATTTTTATAAAACAAAAGGTTTATCGCATTCTCGCGAAGTATCCATAATTTACGTTGATAGGCGGGCGAGGAGATCAGGCCTTCGTTATAACGAAAATACGATGTAGATTCGAAAGACACTCCTATAATGATTACAAAATCAACAATTACTAGGTGTAATATTAACGGATCACTTGGATACGGAACGATTACTTTTTAACCAATGTTCCATCTGAACACGCGGGGTCCGTGCGCAACGTCCATATACATAACTTAGCTGCTCAATAATAACTATGCAATGGTCGCCGCATACATAAAGCATTTTTAGTACACTATTCATTTAGTTTATCCTTTTTCTATTTATATATATTATCAACTGCACACAATAAAATCTTTAGTCTTTCAACTCGCATCCGATATCGGACAGACAAAAATATTGAAGAGCAAGCGGAAATTAAAAAAAAAAAATCATTTTAGTTCTTAGTTTTTCTAACTTCTACACGTGTCATCAGAAAAAGGAAGAAAAAAAATTGCTCACGTTTTTATTTCACCTCCACTCTTTGTGGCGTGGCTAGACATTAAAAAATGATCACATAATACTTCATTTTCCTAAATTCAGCACGTGTCATCAGGAAGAAAATAAATTACTCACGTTTTTATCTCTTCGGGGCGTGGCAAGAGATTTTTCTATCTGTCCATCCCTGCTTCTGAACTATAGGCTCAGCCCAATAAAACGATGATATTTCATAATTATTTTAATTAGTCTTTCCATTACATTTATCACAAAATAAGTTATCACTAAAATCACAGATTTCAACAGAGAAATAGCATTTTCCTCGGGTTTGCATGCGACCGTCCAGGTCGACTGTCGAATGGCGAATGTCCCGATTCCTCAGTTCTATGCTCTAACGTCGACATCAATGTCGTCAATATGCTCACTAGCGCCACCAAGTGGCGACTGATGATAGTAGTATATTTTAGTCAATACCATACTTATATTCACAATAGTACAAAATAATAGCCCCAAGTGTACTTTACACTGTAATAATAGAAAGCACGCTAACACTAAATAGAAAACAATACCCACTCTTGAATAATGTACTAGTTCAATCTCATTGTAATAATATCTACATTCCCGCAGTAAGCTCCCGATAACTCAAGCGCTGCGTTCGAGACAATATTAAACCTCTTTTCCATAATCGAATAAGCACGATCTCATTTCATTTTCCGCAATTTATTTAAGAAGTTTCATTTTATCGAAGTAGTACTTAAAGTTATTAAAGAACGGTTCGTACTGAAACTGTGGTAACATTGTGGGTCTGTGGCGAACATAATTATCTATGGTGGCGAACCATCTTGCCGAATGTAGATATTAGTCTGGCCCGTCGAGGGCTAAGGAATAAGTATGGCCATGGAAATTACAGAAGTTCCATCTACTGAAAATACATCGAAAACAATATATTAATAATTAATATTATCATATATTAATTTTATTGTTATTGTTGAACCAATTGTAGGAAATAACAGAAATGTTTGCAATGACAATTTCCTACTGAAACATATTTTGTATAAAATAAAGTAGTTGTTGTAAGATACCTTTCATATTTTTGTCTGATTAGTTGAAGAAAAATTTCTTTATTAAATCGAAAATTATATCGATAATACATCTGAGAAATATGTTCATTTGATGTACCCACTCTCGTTGGAAAATTATAAATTTTAATGAATTTAGTTATCAAACATTTCATAGTAGGCACACATTGAGCATCAGCACGTAAAGCCGTCTCTCTTTGTTATCGTTGAACAGTCGTTAAGCTTTTAGGTGGCTTAAAACTTTGCGTTCGGGTTGGCCATTAAATCTTGTATCAACAATCAACATACATTTCTGAATTACCTTTGAATTATAAACTCAGTCAGCATTAAAAGTTCATTCCATTCGACTTAAAAGACACGTAACATTAAAGTCAATACCAAGAAATAATACGAACTATTTATTTGTAAAGAAATAAGGAAAGTTTCACGATTGAAGGCGCGAGTTACCCAGGTCATTCACCTCTGCCACCCTCGTCACACCCGCTTTCCTATTGCTTAAGACTTGAGAGCCGATATTTTCCATGATAAATTTGATTGTTTTTATTTTCTAAAAATATTGCTAAAAATAAATCTTGAAATTGTTCTGTTGTAGGTATTTATTTTTATCGATGTTTAGTATTTTGTTCGAACGACATTATTAAAACTACATGCCTATACCAGCAGTGATATCTTTAGGGAGTCAGTGGTAAAATAAGGAAGAGGGAGAAATATAGAAAACATAATCAAAAAACTGCGGATAGGAAGAATAAGAATAAGGAAGAAAAAGAGAAAAGGATTGAATAGCAGGATACCATACTGCAAGGTAAGGTACTGCCGAAAGAGTGAAAGACTTATAAATACCTATGTAATATACACATAATACATATATAATAATATATATAATAATATACACATATACATAATAATATACCCCATAGTAAAAACACAAAACATTTACATTTTCATTGACATTTTCATCAACTGAAATACTTACTCAGTTAAAAACATTCCAAATGGGTTTAGCGAAACGGAAACGTTGCATTAGAAAATATTAAAATTCATTTTTTTCCTCCTTTCCCTGGAGTAACGATTAGGGATTGCAATCCGGAAAACCGGATCCGGTAATCCGGCCGGATCCGGCGTTTTTTACGCATACCGGATCCGGTGAAATTTACCGAATCCGGTGACCGGATCCGGTCATGCCAATTTTTGGCAAAATAATCACCCTGTTACCATTGTAGATGCTTTGAATGCCTGGTATAGATGTTATAATTAATCTAGTATTGCAATCGGGTATTCCTAACGTTTAATAGGGATGTAATTTACAACAAAAATTACTGAATGGATAAATTGAAAATTATAAAAGCGTGAAATTATATTTTCGTTACTATTACTTTTGTTTATAATATGTAATTTTGCCCTAAATGGATGTAGGTTACACCTATACCTAGGTGTATTTCAATTAATGCACGATAACATGACAAGTATGACAACTGAAAAACCCCTTTAAACATTTAAAGATGTGTCTTTCTTCCTTCTTAAAGAAAATAAAGGGGAAAAATATAGTAATTGATAAATTTTTTGAAGACAATTTATATTGCCAATCTGTTCTACTTCTTACTAAAATTACAGGTGTCGGACTGTTTATATCCAGACGCAGGTATACCTAATAATACAATAAACTAGTAGATCCGTATCCACTTCGCTGAGGGTCAAACATTTTTACTTGTGATGAAGTAAAAAATATTATTAATCAGCATAAAATATAGTTTATGTGACTAAGGAATAATGTACCTTTTGATTGGTGTAAAATATTTTAAAATTGGTTCAATAGTTTTTGAGTTTATTTATGACAAAAAAAACCTCAAAACTTTCCTTTTATTCCAGCTTTAGCTTTTAAAGGTACACTGCTGGACACAGGCCTCCCCTACGCCACTCAGACCAATCCTGAGCCTTCTTAATCCAGCGGATACCCGCTGTCTTCTTCAGGTCGTTGATTCACCTGATCGGGGGGCGTCCTGTGCTCCTTTTACCGAGGCGTTTTGTCTCCATTCGAGGATCTTTCTTCCCCAACGGTTATCGGTCCTTCGAACTATATGGCCAGCCCATGGCCACTTCAGCCGGCTAATTCTCTGAGCTATGTCGGTAAATGAGGGTGCATTTACGGATTTCATCATTTATGATTCGATCGCGTAGAGAAATATAACGAGCATAGCTCGTTTCATAGCCTGCTGGACGACTGTAAGCTTATGTATTAGGCCAATAGTGAAGCACCACTCACTGCTCAAACACCTTCGACGTCAGGCACTGAGCCAGTGTTTTGGACTACAAGATATGATGCAGTTTCCCAAACTCAGCCCATCCGAGTTGGATTCTAGGAGTAGGTAACTTCTTTCTTGAAGTTGGACTTACCCATTTGGATCACTTGTCTCCGGTAAATACTACTTGTCAATACTACTCGTCTACAACTTCAAGAGCAGTGCCGTCAACAACAACCGGTACGGGTGTGACATGGAAATTCGACATGATTTTCGTATAGATAATTGTCATTAGGTGCTACCTGACTTGACCTGTGCGAGTATTTATTTTGGCTCTATATTATATTTGGCATTTCTGGCGTTCCTTTATAATCCAAAAAAATTTTTTACCTCAAAAACATTGTTTATTAGAACAAGAAAGAAAAATTCTGACCACGTGACCAATCCGGCCGGATCCGGCCGGATCCGACCGGATTGGTGAAAATCCGGTAAAATCCGGCCGGATTGAAAATGGCACCGGATTGCAATCCCTAGTAACGATATTGAAATATGCAAAAATGGGTCAAAATAAATATCTTACATTAAAAAGAGTTTTCATTAACCTAAAATATGTAGATAATAAATAAGAGCACTCACTTCACTATAATTATGAAAGTGCAAATCAGAATAGTCACGGCTATGACATTTTGAACATAATCAGTATCCGAAAATTTCATATTTTACGAACAGATTTTATTTTTAATTAAATATTTTATACTGGCAACTAGATGTAGTTAAGTTTTTATGGTGCTCTATCAGTGAACGTACGTTAGTATATTAGTTCATTGGGCTCTATCCATCCTTGAATCTAAGCCTACCTTCCTTGTAACTGTGGAGCCGAGATAAATAGAAAAACATAATAACTCACCTTTAATTTGAGTGAAGCCACTACGCTACGTTCTACGTTCTTCTAAAATCAACTGTGAAATATTTTATACGTATTTTGCCTATCTAAGCCTACCTTCCTTGTAACTGTGGAGCCGAGATAAATAGAAAAACATAATAACTCACCTTTAATTTGAGTGAAGCCACTACGCTACGTTCTACGTTCTTCTAAAATCAACTGTGAAATATTTTATACGTATTTTGCCATTTATTTGTCATTTTTAGGGATTTATTAACGACTAGCAGTTGCCCTCGCTTCGCTTCGGCAAAAATAGTAGGTACTTTAGTTAACTTACAGAACAGCAGCATGATCATTAGAACCGAACAAATATAGCGACATCTAGTGGCCAAGATATTAATCGATCGGTTACTCATACAAAATTAATTTGCGTTTTTCCACCACTTCTAAGGTGAAATTAGTAAAACGCTGAAATTATATTGGAGTACATAGATAGGCAAAAAATATGATCTGGAAAACAAAATAAGAAAACAGATATCAATTCAGTAATAGGGTTGTGAATTAATGAAAAAAAATAACCTTTAAAGGCATTTTATGGTCTTTCCATGTCATATAAGTGAAAACTAAGATATGCATGTATTACTCTTTTTGTACGGAGAAAACGTTTTTTATTATTTCAAACAAATCAGCTGACATTTTTTTATTTTTCCATACAAAATATCCCTAAGGCACCCTTAGATTTGGAACCATAAAAAATAGCTTAAATGCTAAGTTGAAGTCTTTTCAATATCTCAGTGAAAGTCGTGTTAAAATTCGTTCAGTGGTTTCAGAGATTTGCAAAGCCAAACAAACAGACAGACAGACAAAAATTTTAAAAACTCATTTTTCGGTGTTGGTATCGTGCAAGTAACGATATGCACTTGAAAAATTCATTTATCAAAATCACAGTTTGACTCTTCAATTTTATTATTAGTAGGTAATTATTAGTAGGTAGATGAAGAAAAGGTTTTGTAAGTTTAAAACAAATCGACTTATATTAAAGGCATTTTATGGTCTTTCCATGTCATATAAGTGAAAACTAAGATATGCATGTATTACTCTTTTTGTACGGAGAAAACGTTTTTTATTATTTCAAACAAATCAGCTGACATTTTTTTATTTTTCCATACAAAATATCCCTAAGGAACCCTTTGGTTTGGAACCATAAAAAATAGCTTAAATGCTAAGTTGAAGTCTTTTCAATATCTCAGTGAAAGTCGTGTTAAAATTAATTGTGTTAATTAATAATATAGAAAATCCAAGTGCAGCAATTTATCTGCTCATGCATAAACTATAAAGTCGATGCTTCGTTAGTTTTAACATGAACATTATGTTCGCGAAAAATGATAAAATGTTCCATCGCGATAGGAGTTCTCAAACTTTTCAAACTACATAGATACAGTTTGAAGGGAAATGCTTAGCTGAAAAGCTTTAATCGTCGTAGTTTTTGATAATGATGCGGTTTAGAATATTTCAGTATTTTTTTAACGGATATTAAAGTACTTTAGTTAGGTCACTGTATTACATCCCTAGTGCACGTGCAACGAGTCGAATATGAGCAAACACAAAGTTAAGCAAAACAATAACATGTCATACGTGTGCAAACCCGTGCAAATAGGTATAGCTTACTGCGACATATTAAATAAAATATATACCTACCTTTTCAGTTATATTTCACATTGCAAAATAGCAAATGGGTATATAAGTTACTTTTACTTACTTATTGTATAATAATATATTCCTGGCCGGTATAGACAGAGAACGGTGAAATAAATTGATAATGATCTGCTAAAAACAAATAAAAGAATAGTAAATATTTTGAAAATCTCCTTTCTTTAATGTCATGAAGAATCAATTATTGAAACTAGTTAGAGATCGTCTACTTATAAAAGAAGGTCATGAAATAGTTTTCCATGAATACCTACTTAAAGTTCTGACAGAGTCCCACAATATTATTATGTAAAATTCTGTTAAGTATTTAAGAGAACATCGTTCGCTGTCGAAGTTTTCGCCTTTCTGAGTTTTCTATAATCCGTTCACAAATCTTAGAGACTAAATTGACGTTTCATGGGTGACCAGTTTCGGGTGCAAATTACATAGTGATGACCATAAACCGAAAAGTAAATCGGAAAATTTTTCACAGCTTTTAAAGAAGGTCAACTATTTGTGTGATTATTGAAGAGTCCCTAAAACTAGTATAAAAACAAGTTTAAACAACCATTATCATTCATATATCCTTAATATATTTGCCCTTACTTACTAAATTTATAAGTTATTTTGCTTACAAGAACGAGTATTTGGTTAAGGTTACATTCGGTATACAGCTTATTTCATACTATTTAGCCGAATACTAAATATCTAGGTAGATATGAGTGTCACTACTAATATGTCACTATTCTTATTACATATTTTACGATTCAAAAAACCGGAAAAGTAGATCGCACAAGCTGGTATCATTATTTCGAACTTTGACATTACGGGTTGTCATTTTAGTCTCTAAGATTTGTGAACAGGGTATAAAGTGTAAATTACGTTATTGTATTAAATTAGGTTATTTCATATCATAAATTATAATATAATATTATAATTTATTATGCATATTATCTTTGTCATTTATCAAAAACTTATTGATAAATGACAAAGATAATACTTGCCAAGTAACTTTAGTATTGATAGTGATCTATATTATATGTAAAACACACCAACTCTATATGTTATAGTAAAGGATATTGAAATATTCCAATTCCATTTTAATAGCGTCCAATGAATTACAATTAATATTATATTAATGAAGACGAAGATTACAATCAAGAATACAGGGCCGTCATACGAAAATCATTTCCCTTAATTTAAAAATTAAAAGAAATACGAAACATAATACAAATTATTTATCGTCTACACGTTTCATTAATCTAGGTAGATTGCTATGTATAGATAGTGTGGGGCAAAATATTTCAGTTATTTACGTACCAGACGGAAAATGCGTGAAAAAATCCGAAGCATTTCACTAATGAGTCCGGCAAACGTCCGCTGTACTGAAGTACCGTTGCGCGTTGAGAGGTTCTGGTGCTTTGCTTGTGTCTTTAAATGGATATTGCCACAGAAAAAACATTTGAGTACGGTTTCACAGGGAAAAACTTATGTTATTGAATTTTTTTACACCTTCAATTCAAATGTCCAAGCTCCATTGCGCGTATTCCGACAATATTTTCGTGCAGTTTGGCGTTGAACGAATTTCCTGGCTATTGAACGTTGGAAATTAAATTATTGGATTGTAAAAAAGAATAGTCGATAAACATTACTTATCTAGTATCCAAGTCAAGTCCAAATACCGTAAGTGTGAAGTAACTACTACGTTTGCGATCAATTTTGTTCTGATTATAAGAAAATTGTGCCATAAATGTATATTTTTTTAATATGCAAAAGAGTTCTGCTGTTTTACTCCTCCATGACGAACAATTTTTTGAAATGGTAGTAGAAAGATATGCGACATAATGAATGACAATAAAAGTAAGTTTATCGACAATTAAACATAGCCGTGATAATTTTCCTTGTAAATTCACCATAATAATCTATTTTTAACCGACTTCAAAAAAGGAGGAGGTTCTCAATTCGACCGTATTTCTTTTTTATGTTTGTTACCTCAGAACTTTGGACTGGGCGAACCGATTTTGATGATTCTTTTTTTAATTGAAAGCTGGTGGCTGTCATGTGGTCCCACACAAATTTTATTGAGATCTGACAATGGCATCCATGAGAAAACCACATAAGTCGTAAATTTGTATCAAGAATGTGCGCTACAAATTGACGAATAACTCAATATCATGCCAACCGATTTCGATGATTCTTTTTTTAATTGAAAGCAGGTGCTTGTCATGTGGTTCCACATAAATTTGAACAAGATCTGACAACTAGTTTTTGAGTAACTTTGAAGTCGGTTATTTTTTGTTAGTAAAATTTAGATTATTGAGAATTTTTTCATTTGTCGAACTCCAACCGTTTAGCTGGCAGGGGGGTCCCCTTGACTCTCATAAAACATAACGTGACTCTTAAAGTCTTAACCAAAATTAACATTTTAAAGCCAAATATTTCGCAGACGGACCCCTAATTCCAAAACAGGACCATTTTAACCCATACTATTTTTGAAAGACCTTTTCAACAATACCCCACATTATAGGGTACGCGACGAATAAAAAATTCATCCTCACGTTACCTTTAGGGGAGGTACCTTAAAAAAAATGTTTTCAATATTTTATTCTACGTTTTTTTACGTACAGCTTTCTAGCATTAAGTGTCTCGACGCTTTGCTTCGGATGGACGGACGGACGGACCCTAAAAACAAATAGAGGTAAAAAAACTGAAATTCAAATAATTTTCAAAAATGTATTTCAATAACCAAGAATAATTTGCTTACTTATATTTCTAAGTTTTTTTTATGCAACAAAGACTATCATAATTAGGTCTAACTTTTTTGCATCATGCCCTGCATACCTAACTTAAGAGTTAGGTTAGTCAGCCATAAGTGGCTGTGTGTACACATGAATCACATGATCTGAGAAAAATTTTAGTCACTGTAAGAAAGAACATATAAAATAGATATCGTTTGAGTTACCATTTTCTGTGCACCAACAACACAGCACAGTCGTTTGCAACAGCTGTGCGATGTAACTTAAACGGAGCACGTCGCGTCCTATGCAGTTACTGCTTCTTGCCGATAATGGGGTCTAGTGACAGTAGTTCAGTTGTTAGTCCGGTTAACCGAACTAAGGCAACTTTTTAGTGGTAGGTAGTAGTTCAGTTGGTACGTGGCACCGACCTCATGATACATTTTAGTGGCAATAGTTCGGTTAATATAATATTAGCACATCTTTTATTTTGAATATCTTGCTGGTACAAACGACGCGGTTTGCCTCGTCATTCGTTATCTGTGCGTGAAGGACTGGAATGGCGATATCACCAGTATGGACTCATTATTTTTCAGGCCCAGATTAATGATAATGCACTGACTACAAGTACCAATAATATAACTTTATGTGTTAATTTGTAAACTGGTTGTTTTCTTCCCCACAATGTGTCGTATACACAATGCGTTCCTATAATAATAGGTACGGATGTCTAATAGATGCCTTATTATTTAGGTACTCAGAATCTCAATAGTACTAGAAAATCATAAGTAGTCCAAAGTTTTTAAATAGGGAAAAAATACAAAGGAAATAAGTATATTTTTCATGGAATGATTAAACTTATTTACCTAGTAGGTAACTTAAACACGTGATGATCATAATATTATATCAAACTAGGGTCTGTATGTACTCTGTAGTGATTCCCACTTTTACTTACAAGTGGTTTACCTTAACGTCACAAATAACTATAACAAGTAAAGTCCAAGATTAAGAATCTACGTTTAGTAATATTATCCTGTCATTAGGTGTTTTTTTTTATGGAAACTTCCCTAAATACTTTTAAGTGATTTAAAAGATCATTTAATTACAGTATTAATGTCAATACAACATGTTTTAACAACGTTTTCACTCATTAAGGTTCCTATTTTAATTTGGACATACGCTGGACATTTGCAAAAGCTTTAATTGGAATTTGTTTGTGCAGTCCACTAAAAGCTGTCGTAAAATGTACATTGTACATACGGACTGGAATCAAACAGTGAATATCAAGTAACAAATCACGAATACGTAAAATAATACTCACTCTCTACGTTATTCTAAAATAACGGTCCGTTGCGCGTTGGTAGCGAGAGTCTATTCAGTCTCTGTAAGCTTTTATTTTAGCTAATTATTATTTATAGCTTTTTAAAGTATGTTAAATTAATGACCTCATAATTCCTTTGTTGTTGTCTTCCATTTTATTTTGACGGGAATAATGACTTTACGTGAACCTTTATGATTTAGAAATTATCATTTATTTTAGCCGTGGATGGTTTTGTCTTCGGAGTTGTTTGAGGGTTGAAATTTGAAATCCATCAGCGAGTGATGTGAAGCTCGCCGTAGTAAACTAATAAGTATTTTGCATAGTTGTACTTTTACCCTGTTAAGTTGGAAAAAGTAATGGAATTCCGGTCTGTTTACACAAAAATATACATTTTAGATACTATACACACTTAATTGCATAAATCTCTTTATCAATATTAAAAACCTGAGAAGAGGAACTCACAAAACTCGATATGGCGCTTTCATTAAAATAATTTGAGAGCCACAATCACAGGGGATCTGCGGTTCCGTGGTCCATTAGACAAACAATTTACGAAGACCTTACACAAGGGTTGCCACACTAAAGCTTAGTGGAAAAAACATTTATTTTTCAAAACGTTTTAAACAAGTATAATTAAAAATCGTTTTAAAAAACACCAGTAGGTACTTATTGTACATAGAAAAGACAGAGCTTTCCGGTACAAAAGTACCAATTACTTAATTAGATAATCTTCCAATTGATGATCTAGCTAGATAAACGAATAGGACAATGAATATACACGTAACAATCTGTAAGATCATTCGAGAGATCGTAAAGGACACATAAAAGGCATTAAGACAAGAAAGAGGAATAATAGCAATCACAGAAAAACAAATAAATAAAGATATAAACCGTTCATTAGTCGTCAATAGCATGATAGATAATTACTTTTTAACAAAAAATAAAACCAACGAAAAAAAAAAAACTGAAAAGCAAAAAATAAAATAAACCATGATCCGAAATTAACAGTACGTAAATAATTTTGAGACCGTGCCAAACAAACAACCAAAATTAATTACATAAAGTTCATATTATGAGGGCAGCGGCATGCGATGC
This sequence comes from Thymelicus sylvestris, assembly GCA_911387775.1. Classification (NCBI taxonomy): domain Eukaryota; kingdom Metazoa; phylum Arthropoda; class Insecta; order Lepidoptera; family Hesperiidae; genus Thymelicus; species Thymelicus sylvestris. The sequence continues at coordinate 9,390,840 of OU426895.1, forward strand.
ACACGGCAGCAGCAGCGCGGCGCACATCTTTTCGCAGTTTGTTTTTTCATTGGTTTGGCACCGCCTCAAAATTATTTACGTACTGTTAATTTCGGATCATGGTTTATTTTATTTTTTGCTTTTCAGTTTTTTTTTTTTCGTTGGTTTTATTTTTTGTTAAAAAGTAATTATTTTTTAATTTTTAGTTGCTATAATACTTATAATTAATAATTAATTATTGATTTTATGAATTATAGATTCAGTTACCAGGTATAAATGTAGTAGGTGAAATATCAATCATCCCCTATTTTCGTGCCTATAGGGGTAAAATTTTGTTTCGAAATTTAAACAAGAGTTACTTCAAGGTATACACTTTTCAATAAAAAAAGAATCATCGAAATCGGATCATCCAGTACAAAGTTATTGGGGTTAACGGGTACAAAAACCGTAAATTCCGTGGGTGAATAATCAATTATCCCCTATTTTCGTACCTTTAGGGTGGGAATAAAATTTTCAAAAAAATATGGGACCAACTTCAGGACATACCCTAACCAATAAAAAAAGAATCATCCAAATCGGACCACCCTGTGCCGATTGCTGCGTGATCATACAAAAAAAAAAAAAAAAAAAATATACGTGTCGAATTGAGAACCTCCTCCTTTTTTTTTCGTCGGTTAAAAATAGTTATGCTATCTGCCTGTTACTGTAGGACGCAGCAACTAACTAAACAGGAATTATTGCCTGAGAATTGAATAAGAGAAAAAGTATGTTGTATGTTAATTGAAGGATCCGAAAAACTCGATGATCAAAACGAGTGACATAACATACATATTGTTGCTTATTATTCTCGCAAAAAAGCTTGAGTAATTAGAAATCCCATCAAAAACATAAATGTAAAGTGAGAGTCAATTTCAAAAAAAAAAAAAAAGAATTGCGATCTAAATGGGTGCCAATTTCTGTGTAGAAAAGCCTAAAATTTTAGTCACAAGAACATGTAATTCGAGCTCCACATTTGACTTGGTTAGTTTTCACGTACCTACCTAGGCTATATTATATCTATGTAATTAGCTTCGTCAAATCTGTTAGGTTGACGGCTTATGACACTCTTCTCTAATTTGGTTTGTTGGTTGCTAACTAAAGAAAACTAGCCAAGTCAAATGTAAAGCTTGAATTACATGTTCTTGTGACTAAAATTTTAGGCTTTTCTACACAGAAATTGGCACCCATTTAGATCGCAATTCTTTTTTTTTTTTTTTGAAATTGACTCTCACTTTACATTTATGTTTTTGATGGGATATCATTACTTTTTGTATAGAAATTATTAGTAAGTACTTATTCATAACGTTACTGATTAATTTTAATACATGAACTGTTATAGTGCTCTTCAACTAAATCTGTAGTTAGTGCGCCGTGGTCCGAAATACGGTACCTATTATTTCATTATTTATAAGTAATGATCTTCCACTATTGATGTCCGCTAAATATTGAAATAATAATTAATACTAAATCCCAATTATAATATCGTAATAAATACGAAAGTCGACTATACTCTTATTAGTTACGAGTGACCGCCCTCACTTTGCTTTGGTTTTCTTATTTTTTTACACCTTGGGTTACGTTATTGGAGTTTTATTAAGGATCCCTCATTTATTGAAAATATAATATAGCCTATGTCACCCGGGGATAGTGTAGCTTTCCAACAGTGAAGGAATTTTTCAAATCGGTTTAGTAGTTTCGGAGCCTATTCAATGCAAACAAACAATTAAATCTTTCCTCTTTATACTATTAGTACAGATAAGTTGTTTATGTTTGATGACATCGTGCAACAATAAATTTTGAAACAATACTTCGAATTACTTTAAACTGGTATAATTACGGAAATAATACAAAATTTTGTGGTGTAATCTTGTAGATTAGAAAAAAATAATTTTCCAAACATTAAAAATAAAACGACGTAATACACTGGAAATAACGTCTCCTGACGAACCACTAATCTTTACGTAAATGTATATGTGCTGTGCACTTCTCACAGGCACTTGGGACACTGAACATCTTCCTCCCGTTGAAAGCTTCAGAAAGTACTAAAACTGATATGTTTCGTTATATATTCACCTTGGAATCCACATAATGACCAGATGTCATCAATTTTGATTGCTACTCTTCAATTTCAGGCATTTTAAGTAAGTGTTCCTAATAGAATCAATTTTTTGAAAAATTATCATAAATTGATAAAAATTTACTACTTTCAGATTTATTCCTTTGTATTCACCCGACTACCTATCTGCATGCCAAATTTTAACTTTCTAGGTCACCTGGAAGTTGGATATAGTTTTGATCTATAGGTCAGTCAGTGTTAAATTTCTCGATTTTTGGACGTTAATATCTAAATAACCGTTTGAGATGTGTTTATGAAATTTGGAAGACGTATGTATTTCGCAAGTCTTAATAAATGAGCCAAATTTGACAGGTTTATGTTGAATAGTTTTTGAGTTATGAGGTGGTCAAAAGTGGCTCCAAATGGTTCGTGTAATATTACACACGGTGCTTCTCGTCAATTCTGTTAGCTAAGAAATTGACTTGACACGCTCCGCGTGTCTAGATAACTATTTACATTTTTGATGTTTGATTTGATAACAGAAGAACGCTTTTTTTTCCTTTGTAGGACACGTATTTGTGCCCACTTATATTACGATCTAGCCTGCAAGACTAATAAGTAATATTCATTTAACTTAAACTAATACACTAAATTTATATAAGAATATGTCTATTAACACTTTTCTTATTGTCTCTATGTAAAGGGAAGTCACTTTGTTCATTTGTCTTTACCGGTAGCACTAACACTACATTGCATTATCTAGTACACTATAACCCTTGCACTACACTAACTCAAATGGTTTTGTTCTTTTAAGTCTTCTCACTAGATCCGTGTGGTCGAGAAGCTGGATAGCTTCGACATTCACATGATGATGAAGTCTATGATGGTGAGCTTCTGTATATTTTTTAATAATTTTAACAACGCACTCCATGTTAAGGTCCCGGTGGAGATCATCGTTCCTTATGTTCCTTACCAGGGAGCATTTACTGCTTCCCTTAATACTTTGTTTTGAAATCTTTTGATTATCTGTAGATTACTTTTTTTAGTGCAGCCCCACAGCTGTGCACCATAGGTCCATATTGGCATTAGGACCTGTTTATACAACATAAGCTTATTACGTATTGATAGCTTTGAATGTTTCCCAAGCAGCCAATACATATTCCTATATCGTATTTCTAGTTAGAAGAACGCTTGAACAGTTTATTAATATTGTTATAACTTCAATATGCTTACTTATCTAACAGCCCTAGCTTTCTCTGGGCTAAAGATAAAATGAAAAATATTAATTTATTTCTTCCCGGGTCAAGAACCCAGGGTTATGCGGCGACATTTTATATCACATATAATGAAAGAGCGGTGAACTCATACCTACAGCTGAAGATTGAATGATGCTCTTGAGAATGCTTATTAATTCACAAGGCCGTACTTTCCGCTTCTTTATTTTTCAACTGAATAATCTCGGTTACCTGAAGTGGTGAAGTTTATTTTTCATTTTAAGGGAAACTGTTATTGGGTACTTTTTTAAGTAAATAACTCAAGTGACGATTTTAATTTCAAAAGAAAAATGTTATTATACATTTTACTCACTGAAGATTCTTTGATTTTTTTTTGTTGCATTACTCATTATACAGTTTGCTTTATAATATAAAAGGTTTTATAGTTTATTTATACAGAAGAAGGATTATTATCGAAGAGCACATTGTTTGTATCTAAGTGGACCAAATTTTTACTAATAACCCAAAATAGTAACAACTTTACAATACATTGATGTTACGAAACTCTATCACTTTTCTTTTTCTTATTTTTAAGTAAAAACAAATATAAGTTAAGTATGTTTACCGACATCCCAACCCGGGAAGTGACGATATAATCTGGAGTGTTAAAGCGCGCTTATTTATAAAGCCTTACAGTCTTGACTCGAAGACATCTACAACTATTTTCTATTCTTCTGTAAACTTCTTCTATTTTTAGACGATGTTTCTGAAACTAGTCGCGTCCCAACCGCTATAAGTGATACACTATAAAGCTTATTACCAGTAACTGAATTGAATCCACATCACAATCGTATCGTCTAGTTTATCACGTCTTTCCCAGCCCTTTACGCCAAATTGATTTGTATTACATATTCCTAGAGCGTTCCCGACTCGTGACCGAAAAAGTGTTGCTGTTTACGTGTTGGATTTGTGTTACGTAAATAAAATCTGTTATATTTCCAATATATTCCAATATATCTAAGAATTTTCAGAAACCGGCGGCTTGTATGAATCGCAAGGGTTCGAGTGAGTTTAGCACCTTCGTGCGTGGTCTGTAATTTTATGGGTGCAGTCTTTTAACAAAAACTTTTTGAGCGCTTACGAATAAATTTGCTTAGTTATCTTTTAGGGGAGACGAATATTCGTCTCCGTATATACGCGTACGTGATGGTAAAATATATATCTGTGCGTTATAAAAGTAACAAATAGAGCTTAATTTATATGGCAACACTTTCGGTTGATAAACAGTAAAAATGTATACTTTAACTTTCAAAATGCAACGCTATTATGATAGAAGTCGTTTAAGAGTCTTTCTTCACGAGCCACGCACGCATCCTGGGACAACACACTACTTACTTGTTTGGGTATTATAAGTTTGTTGTGGAAGTAATGAAATTAGGCTCAAATTTAAAATTCATTAAGACAAAAATAAAAGTCCGGGCAAGTTGCGTGTCAGGCTACGCGCAATGTAGGGTTCCGAAGTAGTAAGTAAGACTATTACTCCTTAACTACTTAATTATGGTTACATAGCCGTGATAGGTTTCCTTGTAAATTCATCATATAAACTATTTTTGAGAACTTTTCACTCATCCAACTCAAAGTCTCAAACCGTTTAGCCGGCAGGGGGGGAACACTTAACTCTTAAGGCGCTCCACCCACTGAAGACGCGTCCCGCCACGGTGCGCAGAGCGACGGATAACGCGCGCGGCAGAAACTGCTCGCGGGGCGCCTTCCCGCGCGTTTCCGCGTCGGCAGTGTGTTGTGCTAGGCGTGATTTCTATATAAATTGAGATACTTGCGTACAATGGTAAAATCTGCCATCCCGCGCTACGCGACGGTGCGCGGTGAAGTGGGTGGAGCGCCTTAACCAAAGCACTTTAAAGCCCAGTATTTCGCAAACGCACCCCTAATTCCAAAAATGGTCTAAGAGGAACCATAATATTTTTGAAAGAACTTTACAACGATAACCACACTATAGGGTATGCCTACGCGAAGAATAAAAAATTCATCCTCACGTCACTTGTAGGGGAGGTACTCTGAAAAAAAATGTTTTTTTGATATTTTATTCTATGATTTTGGAGTTTTAATAAATATGTATATCCATGCCAAATTACAGCTTTCTACCACTAGGGGTGCTTCGCTTCGGACAGACAGACGGGCAGACGGACAGGCGGACAGACATGACAAAACTAGAAGGGTTCCGTTTTTACTTCGGAACCCTAAAAACAAATGCAGCCAATAAAAGGGCTAAGCTTTTTAGTATTTTGTATATAAATCATGCCAGAAAAGGTATTGAGATGAACTCATTCAAAGTAATTGGATTCCGAGGCTTAAACCTAACGAGACTTCACTATACTGTCTGACGATTTAATCAGTGTGGCCTAGGATTGTGACTGTAACAATTCTTAATAAATTATAGTGGAATAACGTTGTGTTACACATTTCAACGTGAATTGGTGTGGTGTTTTGTTTTCCTTCTTCTCTTCTGTTGCTTATGTCCATAGACCATGACCACTTAGCGTCAGTTGGCTTATCTGCTCTTTTTGTCAAATATGTATTTAGATAAAATATACTTTCTTTGCCAGAAAGCCCACATTTCCGCAAGGTCGATAATGTATTAACTAGTGACCATTTTTTCGTATCAAAGCAGGACGCCTACGAAATTTTGTATACAAAAATTGCAATTTATACCAAATGCGGTCTAAAAAAAAGGTCATCGGACGTCTACCCGTAAGGGATAGAAACGTATACAAATACTAGTATTTGTACCAAATTCAGTTCAGTGCTCAGACTTTTGGTACAAAGCGGGACAGACAACCTAATAGCGGGACTTTTTTTCTTCTCGCGGGGGACAGCAGGACAGACAACCTAAAAGCGGGACAATCCCGCCCAAAGCGGGACGTATGGTCACCTTCGGTATAACCATAATGTAATTTAACCTATGTCCCTGTATATGTACGTAGGTATGTTAATCGGTAGTCCATGCGTAAAATATTATATAACTGAAGTTAGTAATTTTCCTTTAATTAATTCTTTGTGTGACCATATACCTCATGCCATTTCTTACGAGTTGACCTTTAGCTTTAATAATAATACGTTATTGGCATTTTCTGCTACCTAACGGTACAATACAGTGTGTTTCCTTGATATGTTTTATCTGGGAAAACGTTTAGTTTTTATCTTGAAGATCGTAATTCAGTTTCAAGTTAAGAAAACATAGGTGGTCTTATCTGTAAAATCAACAGACGCTGAAGTCTGTTCAAGCGTGGTTTAGAGAAAATGATACAAACAAACAGGAGAGAAAATATTGAAAGAGATTTCCTGCGGGGATTGGAGTCGCCTCCTCTGAAATTGGATGGCAAACTGAAGCTGAATGGCTTCGTTCTTTTCACAGCATTGCCTGAATACGGGTACGCAGAAACCTCTTATTCAATGCGTGGATATAAATCAACGTTACATATTGATAGGAAAGGGTATTGTTTTCCTCTAAATCTCTTATCTTGTTAAAATGTCACGATGTACCTATAATAGTAAAATGGTTACTAAAAAGATTCAAACACAAAATGAATAACGGAAAATAAAAGAGCCCACGTCCAAATCAGGCACTCAAACGAAGGGTTCAGGTTAACCACAATATACGTAAATAAAATAATAAAAATAAAAAAGCCTTTATTCTACTACAAACCTAATATAAACTTTCACTAATACTTGGGTACATTATTTATTTACAAACTAAATATATACCTACTTATAATTTAAATTTCTATATTTATAAATTTATATTTGATATGTTACATATATCTATCAATGTATACATTTACACCATTTACACTTACAACTACCTATGTAACACATTTAAAATATATATTAAGTAATTTATATAGTAGTAGTAGTCGCCTCTGCGGCGTAGGCCTCCCCTAAACCATTCCACTCCTTTCCGTCTCTAGCTCTATTCATCCAGTCTGGTCCGCATTTTTTATTAAAAACATCGCGCCACCTCATCTTTTGTCTTCCACGTTTCCTCTGACCTTCCCACCACAATATACGTACAACATATTAAATAGCGCAATTTAGTTTGACTTTCATACCTATCACACTTAAAAGGTAATAAATAAATTGGAATTCTTACCATAAACCCAAATAACGAATCAGGTTAAATATACATTTTTAAACATCGATTCTTTTGTGTTGAGATAACACGCCACGGAATTTTACTCTACAGACCGTATTTCCATGGAATGAGTGTGTACCATACACAAGTATAAAATAAAACCGTTAAATCTCAGCTTCGAATACCGATCTCTACGCTTTGAGTCTGAGCGCTAACTAAATCCTTTCTTTGACAACGCCTAAGTATGCTTTGTAACTGATTCGCTGCTTCAGGATTCAAGAGATTTTGCGGTTTTAACGCGATATTTTTAGTCTTATTTTTATGATCTACAAAGTACAAAATGTTATATTTTAAACGTCTTAAACTTGTAATTATATTGGAGTGACGTTCTAGTATAGATATATCGATGGGTGACACTTTGTGAATAGTTTGTTCATTTTCATATTTCGGTGAACACGCTAGACCATTTTTCTCTGTTATTATGGTTTTTGCTTCATGATACATCCTTCAGATGGCATAGAAAACTTCATTCACTTTAGTAGCAAGAAAAACAGCGTGGTGGCGTATATGCTCTGGGCCAACTAAGATATGGAGAAAAACTATTTTTATATATAAAAGCATCAAAACAAAACAACAAAAATGCAAACGTAAATTAATGCATTGTAGGAAAATTAAATCAGACGGAAACTTTTGTATAGAAAAAGCAACAAAGATAGTTCATTGTTTGAAAAACAGAAATAACAATATGACTCTGTTACCTATTGTTCACATTGTTGAACAAATATCGTTTTCAGGTTTCTTCTGGAAAAGCATTTCTGTTTTCTTTAATACTCACCAGCAAGTTTTCTTGTTTCACTTCGAGAAACATGATTCTTGCGTACCTACATAAAATTCACAGCATCCGAAGCAAATGTTAAAGTTATTTATCTGTTGTTATATAAATCATGCAAATTACCCTATAGGTACTCAAACTACCTATTCGAGACCCCGTATAAAAATGTATGCCGTAATGAGTAATCTGCTTTAGAATCATTTAATTGAGAGAGCTTCAATTTATTATTATTATAAGCTTGGCACGCGTAAATCAGTTAAACTTACCATTAAAATATTCACGAGAACTACTCGTGTTCTGCTCCGCAACCATCGATCGCTTCGGTGTCGGCATTCATACATTTTTCACCTGCATTTGATATATTATTTATACACAGCCATGTGTTATTCGAAGTTGTAGTTTAATATTAAGAACGTTAGCATTTATTATGTACATACTTTATGTCTATAACATACACTTTAGTAGTAGATTTATTATTTTTGGTTGCTATTCATTTTACGGATTTTAAACCGTTTGTGAATAATGTGTGGGTATTAAAAACAACTATCAAAGGGCGAGTTTTGTTAAGACAATTTTGAGTGCTAAATAACCATTTACTATGAGATTCGTTAGTTTTTAACGTGACAAAGAATCGCTGCCTACTAAATTAACACTACATAAATAAATCAGGAATTGATTGATTGCATTTTAAAATACTGTTTGATACATAAAACTAACAATTGATTACTGAGAAATTGAACCTCATTTTTGCTTTTTCCGAAGTATAAAATATTAAAATAATATATCATGTAACATCAACCTTTGTTGGTATAAAATTTTCCTATAGGTACCACATAATGTAGGAAGTCACCGCACTTAAAATATATGGTTACCGTCGAAGATCGACCCTTTTTCACAAAAGTTCTTAAAGCCAAATATTTTCCATGTATCTACATTTTGATAAGTACTTAACATTTTTGAAGTGAAAACTTCTTTAGCATCGTTGTCATTTGAAAATCGATGAAACGAAAAAGGGACAGTAAAAAGAGACAGACACATAAATTATTAAGATTTAACGTGAGAGAAAATGAGATAGGAAGCATTATACAGTGTTTCTTATGTTCGTGGTTCATGTCAAAAAAATTTGGAAAGTTTGGGTGGGGGGTTAGGGGTGGGTCCAGTAAGGTTTATGTAATATAGTCTGTTACCTCAGAACTTTCGACTGGGTGAACCGATTTTGATGATTCTTTTTTTTAATCAAAAGCTGGTGCTTGTCATGTGGTCCCACATAAATTTGAACGAGATCTGACGAGTACTTTTTGAGTAACTTTGTCGGTTATATTTTGTTAGTAAAATTTAGATTATTATGTTTATAGTCGACAAACAATCAAACGTGGTAGGTGGTCATAATCGCCCATGGACATGGATAAAAGAACAAAATGACTGATGCATTGCTGGCCAAGAAGGAAAAGAGAAGAAAGAGAGAACTGGCTCTTAAGCACTCCGGAACATGACGAGTTGTTTGGCGGCTGACTCCAGCAATAGCGTGGCAGCTATCTAGCCACTTAACATCAGGTGGATGGTCAGCTATTTCCATTAAAAAAATATCAGCTTACAAATACGCAACCCTACAGTTATACGCGTGGCACTTGGCCGATTGATTTTGTATTTGTTTCTGTGAATATAAGTGTTAACTTGTTGCTACTATATCAGCTACACATGCGACTAAGGATATGGGGAACGAGACAACTGTGTTTTATGATCGCTTAAAGCATATTTACGCCACGTTATTTTAGCTCCAAAATGTTTCAATTAAATTATGAGAGTTAGTAAGCGAACTATTGTAGAGAATTGTGAATTTGTGATACATTTACTTGATATGGTAGTGATATCTAATATTATTCGTCGTTCTATAAATTAGTCATAGAGGGGTAGTAGGTTTTGTTGTTCTCAATATTTTTTTTTTTTTTATATAAATTACTTATAAATTCCGATTAAGAATAAAACGTAGAAAAAATAAACTTCACTTCACAATTTACGCATTTCATGAATTTTTACAACTAACATAATTAGTTAATGCACTTTATTATGCTCTTAAAGCTAAGTGCTACAAAAATAGGAGCTAATGCCTATGCATTCCTTAGTTCTTATTAAAATTCTCTGTACTCTTTATTCTAGTAGGTAATTTTCGTCAAACATTTTTGTAATAAAATCTACGTGTTTATTTAACGACAAAATAAATAATGGTTGTAGTAAACACGATTAAAATTATAATTTAAAAGCGTTTCAATGTGTTTTTTTAGTATTTTCTTACTCCATTAATATTATCGACGTTTACTCTGTCTGCTATCTCGGTGTTATTTTTCAAAGCGATTTAGCTTCGACTTTGTGATTCGATCTGGCCGGTGATTAGGCAATATAGAATTCTTTCTCTAGCGTTGGAAGTTGCGCAGCGAATTATGGTGATTAATTTGATCAAAGATATTTTATTTATACATCCTAATAGGCATGATGACAGTAAGTAAAAATCACTAAAACTATGTATTCATTTAATGAAACCCTATTAATGGATTACAAAACACGCATTTATCGTATTAATACTAGCGAGATTAACAATATTTTTGATAAAATAAAACTACAAAATACGGCAAGCCGCCATCTTAGCTAAAACGCCAGTCAGTCTCAATTGGCGCGAATTACGTCACACGCCGTAAAACAAATGAATATCACCATACTAATATTGACGGATTGTCTTTTGTTTTCCTGATAACTGACGTCACTACCACGCCCTGACACTTTGAAGCGTTTTGGTGCGAATTTTAAACTTACAAATTGAAATGTATTTATTTTATACTAAACCTTATTTTTTTCCGGCAATATGATATACGTTGTAATTATAATATATTTCCCAACAATATAGAACAGTATTTCAAAATCAGTCATCATGCCTATTGTAAATTATATTATAATACAAAAAATATAAATAAGATATCGGGTTTTATAGTAGGGTATATTTATTTAGTATAATTACTATCATCCGCACAATTTCACCGTAGGAAAGATTATAAGTAAGTATGCCTTTTCTAATTCAAAATCAAAAAATGCATTGAATATTAAGATACAGTGCCTTTGCGTCATCAAGACAGAACTTTTGAATACAAGAAAAATGACGATATTCCAGCATAATAATAGCATAATTTAATATTTATATTTAATCAGCAAATGCTTGAATCATGTACCTAATGAATTAGTGTCTGTTTGTAATAACAGCGCAGAGGAATTTAATTTAAGAGATAGCTGAATAGATACCTGATTGACGTACGTTATACCCCCTACGTTATATTTTGTAAAGTAATACTCGTAACAACTAAAATACTTTTTAAAAGTTGTTAGGACTTGAGAATTACGGATATATTATAGACTATTGGGAACGCTGGATCTATTAACGCAGAACCGAAACTTCTGAATCTAGAAACGTGAAATTTGGATAATGTTTTTTTTATAACATAGGCACTGGGATTTAACTTTTTGATTAAAAATAAATAAATAAATATGTTCATGTTTAAAGGAGGTAAATAGGGTTGGAAAGTTCTACTTACAAGTGATACTTATTTGACTAATAGTTTCAGCCACATACGAGTATTTGCTGTCCATTCCGTATTACAAAACATAATTTATGCAAGCGCAGCTGCTGGCAACAGCTAGTGACAATTACGTGCTTAACACAAGATAAATTGTAGTTCAGAATTCCAAGGAACGTGGACATAAAACAACAATACGACAAGACATTCAAAGAACAATACCATTGTACAAGAGTACGAGCAAATGTCTGCACATAAAAGTGTCGTCGGCCCGCAATCAAACCCTTAGCCTTAGTACGGAGATGCAACCGTCTAATAATAGGTAGTAGCAAGAAGTAGTTAAATAAAAGACGCTTTTATATTTCACGCCTATTTTCTTTCAGCGTTATTTTTTCAAACAAAAGTGTAATTGTGTTTATTTACGGTTTGAAGGCACAAAATCATTTATGAACTTAAGGAGGAAGCGAGCGTAAAGGAAGTACCTATGTAGCTGCATAAGGGATTATTTTAACAGTATTTTGCTTGTAGTGCCTACTTTAATATGTTAAGTATGTTAGCATACATTTTATATTAATAGTTTTTAGCTAGTAATAATAGTAAAATTGCCAAAATGGCATGCATTTTAGTAGTATGTTTATACGGCTACTTCTTATTGTTACAGACAAAGCCGACCTCTTCAGTTCGGGCAGCATCCCCGCTGAACAACAAATGGCAACGGCTCCAAGAACCTCCTTTTAGAATTTTCGTGGTTTTGTATCACCCAGTTTTATAATAAATCAATATTTTCCTAACCTATAATTTAATTATGCCGGCAATGACACAGTGAGGCTACACTCACACGGATTTAGAATTGCCACTATTTCGTCACGTAAATAAGATGACTTAAAACAAAAACAAAAGTCTTCTTTATTTCCTATCCTTTGGGAATCTCGATAAATCCAGCCTTAACACTTGTTTACGATAGAAAGTTTGGGCTGGGATTTGATATATCAGAAAGTTTAGTCAGGACTTCTCATAAGTTAGTACCTAACATTTAATGGAACAATATAATACAAAAATGTACCTACCTATGTATACTGCTAGTATTTTAATGAAAGATTTTGGAGTATGAACCTATTTCTAAATAGGTTGTGGGAACACACTGCAGGTTCACACAACGTATTAGTTTTATTTGTGGCAATCGCATACCAACTAAGTCTGTACGTGATCTGTTTGCGGAATGATGAAATGTGAAATTATTCAGTTGTGAAATGTGATATAATTATGTTTATTATACAATTATAATGCATAACATCTGAATGAATTAGTTAACGAATAATGAATTATATATTGATTGATTGAATGAAAAAATAAATGAATGTTTTTTGTCCCGGTTACATAGCGTTACAATTAATTTTTAAAGATCATTGGAGAGTTTTCAGAAGCGAAATAAGTTCACGTTACTTGGGTGTATCTAATAGGTTTTGTATTATATTCAGATACTGGACCTTTCATGTGTGAATCCTTTTGTTCTTTAATCTGAGGTGTGAATGCCCTAATGGAGGAAAGTGACAGTACACTAGGAAACATATTAGTGAGTTTGCAAACCATTTCCCAACCATTACGCTCACAGAAGCTGCCCCGAGGGGGTCGCATATTACTCGAGATACATTCTTGAAACACATACGATGCTAGTTCTCGGAGTTACGACCTCCATAAGCAAAATTTGAACCGCAGAGCGAACATTGTTATTTAATTTTCATAGTTTCTATACAAATTTAATATAGGTACGATCTAATGGAATAACTTGTGATGTAAAACATTTGGTTACAACAATCCATTAATGGACATTAGGACAAAGGTAATCCATGTCGTCATTTCTACTAGTCTATTGTAACAATCCATTTAACATGATCAAACATGCGTAAACAGCCTTTTATACATTCAGCATAATGCTTGCTTTCATATTGTAAAAACTTTATCATATGATTCATATAAAATGGCTCCCAATGACGCCGAGGGCTGTGAGCGATGACTTTCTGATTACCGGACCTTTTATCGAACGAGTTTGGCTTGACAGATTTGTAACGACGACCCTGAAATTTCCGATTTAAGAGCCTTTCCAAACTCATCAGTGAATCCGTAACTTCTGTTGCTCGTTACAAATTGAGCAAGAGATAAATTGGTGCTTTACTACGGCGTGTCAATTCGATAATAATGTTTGGCACAAAGGATAACGTCCAAGGCCAAGCTTTTTATGACGTCTTATTTTTCTTCAGTGTACACCATTTAAAAAAGAATTGTGAATTAAATGAACATTGACTGTAGTAAAAATTTCAACTTATTGTTTAGCTCTCAGATTAAAGAACAATTAAACTTTTGTGTTTAAATCTTAATAGAATGTATGAATCGGCTAGTCATTTGGGCGTCATTCAATCCATCCACAGTAAAAGGGATCAACAAGAGTCAATAATAGCTCTAGCTCAGTATGCAAACAAATCTAATTAATATTATAGACTGGACAATATTCTTTCAGCTTCCTGTTAATGGTAATACTGAAACGAAATGAATATGCAGCGATGGCGTCTGTCACTATGCATTCACCTCATTCGTATTCCGCTCGTCTCTAGCGCTAATCGGAATGAATGGAATGAATATTGCGGTGAATGAAATGCGATGAATAGATAGACTGCTGCTATTCATTTCTTGCTGCTAAGCAAAACAACAAATTTTTGTATGATTCAAATGGATTCAAAGCATCATGCATGAGAGTAACAGTCATGTAAGAGACTCTCAAATTAAAATATTTTCAACAAAATGTAATGGAATATTTCACTTTAAAAATCTTGTGTAGTAATTAAAATCTGAATACTAGCTTTTGCCTGTGGCTTCGCCTGCGGTACAGTGGTTTCGAATCGAATTTTACTTAATAATTTAGATTTATTAGACCACATAAAAATAAATTGCACCTATAAGTAGAATGTGTAATACATAAATGATAGGATAAGCTATTAATATATTTATTATTATGATTAGAATACATAACGCGCGCATAATGGAGGATTCGCGCGCATGGATATCGATTTTTTACTATTAGATATTAGATATCGATTTTTTATAAATCCCGCCAGAGCCCTGAACTTTTCCGGGATAAAAAGTAGAGAGATACGAGATGTGGAGATACGAGATTACAGTAATTTCTTATGTTACCAGATTTAGTGTTCCAGTTAATCGACCACAATTTTCTTACCGAAAATGAATCAATTATTAATTCAGAATTAGTGCAGTAAGCTCTACAATGGACCTGACAGCCTTTACTATAACTTATCAGGAACCTGGAAATATCGTCAAGCAAAAACACAGTAAATCCAATTTTCCAAACAAAATCCATAATTACAAAAACTTTGGATGGCAATTAGGTACTCAAAACTCTGCAAACCATACTTACTGGCAATTATCGCTAGACTGTCGTCTGTGGTACCCAGACACATTCCGACGGGAGTCATGTGTAGGGTAGGGTATTTCACTAGCCTGGATATCTAAAATCGATGGTGAAATGTTTAGGTGCAGTTTCGGAGAGCCATGTAGCGTGTCTTATTTGGCTGCAAACGCATCCGCAATGACTTTAGCGTTAGTGATGTGCATCGGTGACGGTGACATTTACCATAGGTGGCTCTTATCCTCGTTTGTCGGCTATTTATAAAGAGGAAAAAATACTAATCTTGCGCTGAATATTATACGACATCGACAAAAAATGTGCGTCATATCCGATGAAAATGCAAATAGTTTTGAAAAGATAGAAGACTACCGTCATATTATTTCATTTGCATTGGACTCGGAAATAGAAACCATTCCATATTTATAAATTGTGCATTTCTAGCCTCTATGTTCACTTTTTGTCGGTTATGTTTTTAAGTCCTACTTTATTCTTATTATTCGAGTATTTTTGCGCCAAGGACGGCAACCTATCATTTATCTCACTCCAAGCTTACGTTGACACGTAAGAAGGTGACGCTGTTATTGCCTAAAGAGAAGTTTTATAGCCCCCTTTGTACATAAAATCGTTTTAATTTTACAGTTCGTAATACTAGTTTAAAAATTTGTCAGCTGATTAATAATATTCTATTAAATAAAAGAATTATAGCAAGGAGGATTATAGCAAGTTTACTGCTAGTTAGGTAATAATTGGTGAGTCTGTTCGTGATCGTGAAATATGTGAAACTTGGCTAATTGATTGTCAACATTGTCAATAATCAATTTGTCATACTTGGCCACGAGACGAAGGTTTATGGCTTGCTAGAATCCGATAACAATAATAATGTAATCTGAAAGATGTTAGATTGTTGACTAATTCCATAAGAATGAATCGATTTTTTTTCTGTAATTCTGAGGTGTATTTCAGAGTAACCTGATCTGCAATCGCAGACTTGTCAATTTCATAAAATGATCTGCTGTATTTTGAGATGCTCATTTGAGTTTTAACAATATTGTTCAATCGTTCACATTGTGAGAGGAGACCCCGAGCCCAGCAGTGGGACAATTATGGGTTGTTGCTTTGCTTTGCTTTGCTTTGTTCAATCGTCAACTTTAAAGAATTTTGTTTATAAAACATAGTTACTAAAATCAGGCTTTTAGAAGTTATAATAATAAGTACATTTTTATTTAACTTACCATTGTTACTTTTCTAAAAATCGATACTTACATCATTAATTATGTAACCAATTAAAACTTTATCATTGTATTACTATTTAATATAAATATTTACTATAAGTACAGTAATGTTCATCGTTTATCATGATATTGTTTGAAACTCATTTAGTTCTATGTTGCGGTGTCGTTATATGTATACGAGTAAGTACCTACTAGCTATAACATTGTTAGAACAACTTTGTATCTAACATGTGGAACGTGAAGATATATTGTCAAAACTCGGAATGGACGACCTCCCTGAGGGGCATTTAGGTATCTGCAAGTAATTCACACTTCGCTGGCTTCGCTCTACTGGGTATTCATATAAGTATATATTATTTCGCAATAACAAAAACAATATTGTTTACCACGAATAAACAGGCAAGTAGTGAAATATGATATCGAATCGTTTATGAAGCAATATAAGTAATATCACGTCATAAGGGATACTGTATACCTAAGTTAGGGTAAGAATGAACCCTGTAGACAACTTAGATTTTAACCATTTCCAAAGTTTATAAAGAAAGAAAACGGAAAAAATACTTAACCAAGAATGCTTAAGTAAAGTTCATCAAATCACACTTGGCCAGCGTTAGTTTTACAAATTCATTCTACATAAACTTCAGTAAAACACTTGATTAATTGTTTTTGTTTCACATAGTAACAAATAGTACATTTTAAACAATTTAATTTTGATTTTATGTGTGACACATCTCCATGATAAAACGTTTTATCCGACATCGCGATTCGTGAAAAGCGGATTTAATATTTGTCACGCCGCGTATTAAGCTGCAAGCTCGGTTTGTTACTATTTTACGAGGTCTGAGCATGGACGTAATCTAGGCAAAATCCGGCGAGTTTAGGTACCTGTTTGTACGTGAACAAGTACAACCGGTTTTTTCCTAGTTTTTCAGATTTCTCCTAGTTATTAACGAGACTTCTTAATAAGGAATTTGGCTAATTTTCATTTCTGACATTTGAAAATGACTTACATATTAGAGACAGGACCAATGCGCCTAAACTATGGCTCTTTAATTGGCCCAATTGGACCAATGTTCAGTAGGTACGTAATATCCAACATGGCGACGCTGATCTCACTTAGTTCGTTAGAGAGAAAGAGATGGCGCTATGAAAATTTCCAGCGGGCTTATGAAAGAATATTACATACCTAATTAGTAGATAAACTGTGGTAAAAGTAAACAGTGATTGAAATTAAAGAGCAATTGTAATTATAAATAACTAAAAATTTTGTACATCGTTGATTGTCTAGTAACAACTAACACTGGAATAGTAATTCCGTCTACATTTAAATGTTTCAAATTTTTTTATTTCATCAAAACCATTAAATCAACCATCAGCATTATTATAGGCAAAATATTATGGTACGAGTACACTTACAAATCGGAAAATAACCTATTAACTTCCAAGTTATTTGGACTAAAATAGCGCTTACCTTTGCGGTAAAAGCTTTTTATAATAAAAGGCGGGAAATACGTGGCTCACGGGTAAATATTTTCTTCGAGAGCACCACTAGCTTTTCCGTTTCGTTCTATGTAAAGTCGTAGTCTACCGGAGTACCGCTGCCGTCTGATTAAAGCGAAATGAGGATTTTACAGCCACAGTGCATGTGCATGGAATTTGTAAAAGCAGATCTGAGAAAACGTTTTGACTAATATGTTGCTACAAATTTAAATAAATGTTTGCAAATTTCTAGTCTGTAGACATTTTTCATAGAATTTTGTACTTGCTACTTTGTTCTCTGGAGCTCTGTTAGTGTTGAATCGGGTCTTGGTATCAATTTACGCAAAAGATAAAACTTTATTTTCTGGTTTTATTTTATGAAACAACGGGATCTCTATTTCCCATGTCACTGGTCTACCTTTTTTCAACTATACTCTTCTTTAATTTTCCACAAGAGACATATAGATATTATATGAGGCGTTTATACTCCTGGTCACATTAATAAATGGTCACTTATCATCACGAAAACATCCCATGAGAGATTGGATCTTTCCTATTTTTATCGCTTATACCAATCATTTAATTTACTCAAATTCTATTTTAATGAAAACCATATTGGATAGTAACAGACGATCGTTGTTATCGACCATTATTTATGAAGAAAATATTCTTAGCGATAAAAGCGATGCTATCTTTTCGAGGCTCGGTCGCTTTAAAGTTCATATGAAATATAAATCGAGTCTGGCTCAATGTTCTCCAATACAGCAACCATAATGGTTTTAATATTGCTTCATGGAATATGGACTATGGTACAATATCATCCGGGAAATGATAGTCATACTTGATCATTCTGTCGTAAAACAAGATGTTTCGGGAAATTTGTGTTTCGATTCCGATTCTAACTCCGCAATAGCGATACATCAATCTATAATCAACCTCAGGCTTAACTGTACTCCAATTTGAGATTGGTTTGCTCTGCATTGCACTGTAGGTACCTACTCTTAAAATCGAATAGATATATTTGCTATTTCCATAATGTTCATAATTATGTAATGTAACAATGAAATAACTAATGCAGTCGAATATGTCCAAAAACAATAAGGGGAAGCACGCATTGCGAATTTTACTGCCGCGATTTTTTTTCTGACGATTTTTAAATCGCGTACTCACTTCAAAAATTGCGGCAGTAAAATTCGCAATGCGTGCTAACCGGCTAAGGCTTAGCACGCATTGCGATTTTTCACCGCGCGATTTTCTCCGCAAAATTCTGTGAGATATGGAAATTGTATAAAGCTGCACGCACTTGCGAAAACAAAATCGTGTTGGTTATTTATTTATTTAGTCTTTATTGTACCATACAAATGTATATGAACAAAAGGCGGACTTAATGCTAAAAGCATTCTCTGCCAGTCAACCTTTGGGCAGTGGGAAAACAACGAAGGCGGTCACATTGGTTATGTATGTAGTACGCGATTTAAAAATCGTCAGAAAAAAATCACGCGGTTTTGAAGTGAAAACTTCTTTAGCACGGGGGTGATTTGAAATTCGATGAAACGGAACTGTCCAGTAAAAAGAGACAGACACATAATTTCTAAAGTGAGATAGAAGCATTGTACAGGGTAGGGCTGTGGAAGGGGAGGGGGAAGGGGAAGGGGGAGGGGAGGGGAGGGGAGAGGAAGGGGAGGGGAGGGGAAAGGGGGAGGGAAGGGGAAGGGGAGAGGGGAGGGGAGAGAGGAGGGGAAGGGAGGGGGAAGGGGAGCATTTCATACTTTAGTTACCATAAGCCTCTTGTATCTTGAAGCGCTCATAGCCCGGCGGCTTGCGTCGATCCTATGTGATCGACAAAGTTAAGCAACAGCGGGCGCGGTCGGTAGTTGGATGGGTGACCGCTAGTGGCAAAAATTTCTTGAGCGTTTCCGTGCTTCGGAGGGCACGTTAAGCCGTCGGTCCCGGTTGTTATCATAAGATAACAGTCGTTAAGCCATGTCGGAGGCCCTCGGGCGGTTTGAAAACTTCCGACACTCGGGTTGGCCACTAACCCCTCCACCAATCCGCACTGGAGCAGCGTGGTGGAGTATGCTCTAGGCCTCCTCAAGAGGAGAGACCCGTGCCCAGTAGTGGGCCATTAATGGGTTGAAGCCAAGCCTCTTGTATCATTTATCGAAAATATAAGCTCTGAGTCTGAATAAATTTAAGTGATACAGTATACCAATAAAATTTAAAATAATTATCTAACTTGGCATCACTATTTTCATTACTAAAACCTACAATTATCATCTTCCCGAAATTTTACATTCGTCTCATTAACTTGAAAACAAAATTGAAGGTTTCACTTCTACTACGTGTGAATTGCACACATTTTAATTTTTTTTCTGACGATTTTTAAATCGCGTACTACATACATAACCAACACGATTTTTTTTCGCAAGTGCGTGCAGCTTTATACAATTAACATATCTCACAGAATTTTGCGAAAAAAATCGCGCGGTGAAAAATCTTAATGCGTGCTAAGCCTTACAGATCTAAATAATACCGATCTGGAGATTCATACGAGTGTGAATAAGCCGGGCTTTGTCGATAGTTGGTGAAACCAAACTACAGTCTGTGGCACTCTATGGTATTTTTGGTGTTATAAGTTGAACGTGTCTGTGTCTGTCTGTGGCAACGGAGCTTCTAAACAAATAGACCGATTTTGATGCAGTTTTGTCTGTGATGCTGATGTGATCCGAGATGCTTGTTAGCTATGTTTTGTGAAAATAAACTTATTTACTACCTACTTTTGGTTTGGAGCGTGTAACAATTATAATTACTAAAATTAAACTAATTAATTTCAGGATTTGGACTGAAATAAAAAGACGTATTGCCGATTCGGAGGCTGGTTTATTACTTGTTTAACAGTCATGGTGGGCTCATCCGGTGGGCCGAGCACATTCGCTGAGCCTTCACATTACGTTCTTAGAACTAACTATGCTAATGCTGAAACAGCAGTAGGGGAAAGAGGGCTATTCATAACTCCTCCGACCCTAAGAGGAAAATTATCGGAAGGTTCGGGTGAAGAATCATTCCGATAATTTTTCTTAAATAATAAACATTTAGGCGATTTTAGCCAAATTATATAACTCAAAAATACAATAAAACTGGAAATTATTAAAGTAAAAGTGACGTATCCTAAAATTTCACTGAAGCTAAAGTTCTTTTGGTTACTCAAAACACTTTCTATCACTTCACTATGTTTTAATGAAAAGGCCATGTATTTCACTTCATCTAAACTAATTCCTTTCATATTCACTGCACTTCCTCGGTATTGTGTGGTATTGTCCATACGAAAATGAGGTAAGGCGACAATAGGAATCCTTTCCACTACTTCAGATTCTACGAATATACGATGACGAAGGTGAATTCCATTGATTTGCAAGTCACAAGGCTCATCCATGGTTACCAGGTAAGTGCCAAATACATGTTGGTTACTGATATCTTCACCGCATTGCTTTGTTAAGGTCGTTTTTAATCTACTATACAGGAGCCAGCTATCGGCATTGACTTCCTGAGCCCTGATCTCCTCGATTTGAATTTCTCTTTGTTCACAGGAACTGTTATCTTGGTCGAATTTCATCAGCTGCTCCACACAGGTAAGTTCGTAGTATAATGCTTGATTGTCTACAGTGCATAGATGCTGATCGCCAGTAGACAATGGACGACAGGGTTTTATAAGCGGTAAGTATTTAAGACCTTTCGCCAGAAGGTAAGGATATTTAGGAATTATAGCTAAGGTTTTATTTTCAGGTTCGTGAAAAATAGGTAAGGAATATATCTTAAAATAATTATAGGACTTCTTATCGGTAAGTGGAACTTCCATTATAAATGTTATTTGGTTATTTTTTATAAAAGATTTTACACAAATAGTTTCCTCAATTTTCAATAAATTTTCTTCAAATGGTGGATACACTAAATTTCCATGGTTAGAAATCAAATTTAGATGATACAATAGTTCTGTTGAATTAACAATTGATTGATGTAATATTGAGATTTTGCTTAAGGCTAATGCTGTTTCAATTTCACTTAGCCTTGCAAAGATAGTACGAAAGCTACTCGTGAACACCGAAAATAATCCTGTGATGTAAGTTAAGAAAATCCAATTGTTTTGCTTACCACTTAAATCTTTCAGAAGCCCTTCTATCTTTGTAAGGCGATTGTGAAGATTTACAGTATTCTGACTTATTGTTTCAGTCACATTAATAAAACTGTCAAACATTTTGGAGACTATTGTTAATTTTTTTGAAATAATGATTTGATTGTGGCTTAGCTCGGAAATAAGTTTTTCATATCTAATTGCGTCGTCGTGATCTAGATTACCTGTAATCAATTTTATAACAGAACCCAATGGATTTATTAGTCCTCTTTTAGAGCGTCTCTGTGGAACAAGTTGTCGGTATTTCTCTATAGTGATATCGCGTATAAATTCTGTATGAATTTTCATATCTGTAAATTCCTGAGAATATGATGCATTCCAATCGATAAGTTTACAAAATTGTTCGTAGTTAGTGGATACGCGATTTAAATCGCTATATATCTGTTCTAGACTTACGACCTTAACTATAGTCCAGTGACCAGTTTGAATATGGGCTTGCCCTTCCTTGACCGGGAATATTCCTGGGTTTCCTTCAAGGTTTTGCAGATGCAGGCCCAGCGTGGGTACCGCTAGCAGTAGGACGCCACACCACCTGTGGAGGGCGTTTAACATTTTTGATAGGTGTCTTAGAAATTCTCTCCCCAATTTGTATGGGTAAAACATTTCTTTTTGCCTGACCTACAACCTTTGCTTTTACGTATCTTGGTTTATCTTTACTTTTACGCTTGTTAACATCTTTCGCAAAAATAGTTTCACGTTCAGTAAATTTAACAGCTTCACCACCTTTCCTTTCCCTATGCTTTTCCTTTAACGCTACCATCTTATCCGCAAGATGCCTATACATAACCTTGATCCGTTTTGCATGATCTTTAATAATTTTTTGGAAATATTGCTTTTCCAACTCTATACTATACGGATTGTTCGCATCGGTATGTCCAAAAACAACTTCAAATGGGGTAAGTTCAGTAATAGAGTGAATCGTGTGGTTATAAGCCATAACCGAATACGTCATTGTGGATGCCGCATCGGTACCTCGTTTTTCATAATTTGCCAATCGGTAAATTTCGATTAGGGTAGAGTGAAATCGCTCTATCAAGCCCATGGAATTAGGGTTGTTAGGTGTGCCAATGTGAAGTTCTACTTTATGTAAGCTTAAAAATTCCTTCATTAATTCATTATTGAACTCAGTACCTGGGTCTGAACTTATCTTTCTAGGAATGCCATAATAAGAAAAATATTTAATTAAAGCACGGACAACTTCTGGAGTAGATTTGTTAGAAATTTCAATAGCCTGCCCTAATTTGCTAAACGCGTCTACAAGAGTTAGATAAGTTTTACCTTCAATACTAAATAGATCTATAAATAATTCCTGAAACGGAGCATTCTGAGTTTGTGTCAGCTGTAAGACAGGTTTGATGGGTCGTCGATCATACTTCATTTTCCGGCATGCCTCGCAACTATTAATAATTGCTGTTACTGTTTCCTGCATCTTATCCCAATAATAATTCCTACGAAGCCTAACTAATGTCTCTTTAATGCCACGATGGCATGTCTTTCCTTCATGATTTTTAAGTATTATATCTCTCTGTTCACCCTCATCTTTAACATATATCACTCGCTCTGTGCACTCATAAAAATTAATACCTTGTATAAAATTTTGAATAATTACGTTACTGAATAATCTACGATGTTCCTTATCCTCAAAGTAAATGAAATATTTAATTTTTGGTTTTATGTACTGTTTTAAAAATTGTTTTACTAAGTCTGTGTTATCTGTTGGAAGGAAAACTTCTAGCACCTTTTGTTTTTCAATAGAGATATCCTTAACTTTAATCTCATTTTTGAGCCACGAGAACACTAAAATCTGATTAGGCTTAGTGTCTATAGCTTCGTGTAAAATCGGTATCCCGGTGGATTCATTTAAAGCTGAATGTACTGTATACGATTTACTAGATTCGGGTAAAACTGACTCATTAAACTCTACACTACTAGCTGTTGCGGTCCGACTTAAGTCTGATATAGTTATTGTCGATGAGTCACTGCGTTCTAATACTTCGTTAGATTTGGGTCTTTCCGTAACTACACTATTTTCCTGATATTCGTCAACATTAACTATAAGCGATTGATTATCGTCATCTGTACCTAAGGCATTAATTTTGATTCTGGAAAAGGCATCAGCGTTGGTATTCTGTTTGCCCTTTTTGTAAATTAATTCAAAGTCATAGTCTTGTAAGCGGAGTCTCCAACGAGTAAGTTTACTACTAGGATCTTTTAGAGATCGAAGCCATACCAAGGGTCGATGATCCGTGTATATGAAAAATTTCCTGCCATACAAGTATGGTCTGAAATGTTTCACAGCCCATATTATAGCAAGCAATTCACGTTCGATTGTGCTATAACGTGATTCAGTATCGCTAAGGGTGCGACTTGCATACGCAATAGGTTTATCACTGCCAATTACTCCTTGTGACAAAACTACACCCAGAGCAACGTTGGACGCGTCAGTCGTAAGTATAAACGGTTTGTCATAGTCGGGGTATTGTAAAAGAGGGGCATGCGTCAAAAGTTCCTTACATTTGTTAAATGCGTCAGTATATTTTTGGTCAATTATAATTTTGTTACGCTTTTTTAAACAGGATGTCAATGGTTGGGTAATTTTTGCAAAGTCTTTAATAAAACGTCGGTAATAGCCTACTAGTCCAAGGAAACTCTTAATTTCAGTCGTCGTAGTTGGTAAAGGGTAGTTAAGTACAGCTGAGATTTTATCGTCGTTAGGTTTAAGTCCTTCTTTAGTAATTTTATGTCCAAGATAAAGTACTTCTTTGCGTAAAAACTCTGACTTGTCAAGTTGAATTTTCATGTTAGTTGTTCTAAGTCTGTCAAAAACGGTTCTTAAATTTTGTATCATGTCATCAAGGCTGCTTCCATAAACTATAATGTCGTCCAAATATACCATACAGTGCAATCCTTGTAATCCACGCAAAATGTTGTCCATAGTTCTCTGGAATGTGGCTGGGGCAGTTTTTAGCCCAAACGGCATTCTGAGGAATTCAAAATGTCCATTTTGTGTGGAAAAAGCTGTTTTCTGTCTGTCATTTTCGTCTAATTCAATTTGGTGGTATCCGCTTGCTAAATCAAGGGTAGTGTAGTAAGTACTTTTCCCTAATTTGTCAAAAAGGTCATGAATATTTGGTAGTGGGTATTTGTCATCTATTGTAATTTCATTAAGTCTTCTGAAGTCAATAACCATCCTATATTTTCTTTCACCAGATGCGTCCATCTTTTTAGGTACCAGGTGAACCGGCGCATTCCAAGGGGAGTGCGACTCTTGAATAACATTGTCATTTAACAATTTGTCAACTTGTCTGTTAATTTCGTCTTGGACAAACGGAGCCTGTCTATATGGTTTCACATATATAGGGTCTTCGTTTTTTGTTCGAATATGATGTTTTACAGAATTCGTAAATGTTAAGGGAATTTGGTCGCAGTAAAATATGTCCTTATATTCTTTACAGAGTCTATAAATCTTTTCACGTTCTTCTTCATTCGTATGGTCAAGTCTAAGTTTATTTAAATTGTCTTCAAGTAGTTTGTCGGTCTCAATGTCAGTTAAGTTATTAATAAAATTAATATTAATATTATTATCTTCGTAATTGGTTACCAGAAATGGATTTTTTATGTTAAGTCGTTTAGGAATATCTGAACAATTTTGAATTACTGTATATGCGTATCCATTTACACAGTTGACTATAGCGCTAGGCATACGCATACCATTTTCAAATTCATGAAAGTCAAGTAAAGCATCGCCCGAATGCTGATCGACAGGTAGTTTAACCCGTTGTTCTGTTCGTGAAGGTATATCAATTATATAATTTAGGTTATTATTAATTAAAGGAATACAAGTAGTGCTAGTTGTAATTATTTTATTTTTTAAATCAATTACTGCATCTAATTGTTCCAAAAGATCATTACCAATAAGTCCGTCATATCGTGCGTCAACATCATATATATAAAATTTATGCCATGAGTCTGTCGCGAAAGAAGGCAAAAGAGGTATTTCAATTACCTTATCATGTACGCTAGAAGCATGGGTGCTCACTACTACAAAATTTTCATTTCTAATATATTCACTGAAATATTCAAAAGCCTTTCGAGGACTTATGAAGGATCTCATACTACCCGTATCAATCATCATTTTTGCGTCTATTTCTTCTAAATAAATGTAGGGAAGCTTTAAATTCGGATCACAATTTATTTCTAAGATTTCTTTTCCTTGATCGAGGCCTTTTTCTGAAAATCCTGATTATTATTTGTCGATTCTAAGTCATTATTAGGTACGTTAAAATTTTCCGTGTCATTTAAGTCATTCGAGTAGTCATAGTCATTCGTGTTAAAATTATAAGTCTCGTCATAATATTCAAACTCGTACGGGTTGTATTCATAGTCGTACGGATTGTATTCATAGTCACAATCGTTCATATTAAGTTCATTTAACGAAAAACCTTGTTGAGGCTTTGACGGGGCCGTTCTCATGGATACATCCTGGGATTTTAGTGCTGGAGGAACATTCGATTGAATTTGTTGCAACGGTTTGTACCCGAATTGCTGCGGAGGTTTATATCCGAACTGTAAGGGTGGCCTATAACCGAATTGAGGCGGCTTATAACCAACCAGTTGAGGTGGTCTATAACCAAATTGCTGTGGTGGTTCATAGCCAAACTGTTGTGGTGGTCTATAACCAAACTGTTGTGGTGGTCTATAACCAAACTGTTGCGGTGGTCTATAACCAAACGGTTGCAATGGTAAACTTGTTTGAGGACGATATCCGAATACAGGCTTGGGCACTTGGCCTTGACCCATTAGTTGAGGTACCCATTTTTGAGTATTATTGGAATAATTAGAATTAAATTTAGACTGAAAAGGTAACAAGGGTTTGTTCCCATTTAGATGGTTTGCCGATGACCCTGAACCTGTTCCCGAAATTTGGTTACTACCATGTAAGCGGTTACGCGTATTATATTGTTCTAAAAAATTAACTTCCTCAAGGACAATACTTAAGGCTTCTTCCAGGGTTGAAGGCGATTTGAGCCTAACGATACGCACCATATTTTCAGGTAAGTTATATAAAAATACATTTAGTTAAGGCCGTGTTGTTGTAAATCACCAATTTAGCACTTTTTAACTCCTGACTATCGATCGTATTCACTTTTGACATTAATAATGAACGAACACCTTGAATTCTGTTACAAAAATCTAAAAAGCTTTCACCCGATTTAATTTTTAAAGATTCTAATTCTATATTAATACACGCTTCACTACGCGGATCTCCAAAATGTTGAATCAACAATTGTTTTAACGCGGACCACGTAACAATATCATCGCGTTCCGATAAAAGTGCAGCTGCATCCTCTCTTAGTTTACCCGTTAAAACGTTAAAAACGTAGAGATCTTGTTCAACACTTCCTTTATACCGATCAATCAAATATTGGCATTTTCGCAAATAAAGGTTTAACTGTCTTTTATCACCATTAAACAACGGAATTAAATCAACAATTTCTTTTGGAACCGGTTGGACTGTCTCGGCTGGCGTAGTAGTCATTATTAATAGAGTAGAAACTAATTAGAGGCAGCAACTCACTTTAATTAAAATCACTCACTTTAATTAAAATCCTGTTAAATTTTACACACACACACATATATTAAGCAATAAAACACACAATTAAAATCACAAAAACACAATAATCATGTTTTATGCACCATTAAAAGAAAAAATTTAAATTTTCAGCATGAAACACAAAATTTTTAAAAGTTGTAAAAATTAATATTACGAAATATATCGCAAAAAGAAAAACGACGATATTAGTCTATAAAAATATTAATCATTGAGTTTTAAATGATTTTCTATACTTATTAGTTCAATTAAATTACAATATTCAATATTAAAATGTAGAGTCTCTGACACTTATTTACTCTTTGTCTGCTTCTATTAATAGAATTCTAAGAATAAGATAAGGCCTTATAATTTCATGTAGCCCTATCTGACTATAAAATAAAAAGAATGTTACATGAGCAAGTTTCGATCTCAAATATAACAATTAAAATTAAAATATGATTTGAAAAATACGGGAGGATTTAAGGACAAAGGACTGGCGAAAAGTTCTACTCACCAACCGCTTGCGACTCCCATACTCGATGATTTCACACTCAGGATTCAAAAGAATATTTATTTGGTTCGAAGGATTTTCTCTACTCGCGTATACGACACTCACTTTTTCTTGACGAATTTTGACGTCGGAAAAATGCGCTAACCACGAATTTAATTGAGAAAATCGTACCGGCTGCGCCACTTTTGGTTTGGAGCGTGTAACAATTATAATTACTAAAATTAAACTAATTAATTTCAGGATTTGGACTGAAATAAAAAGACGTATTGCCGATTCGGAGGCTGGTTTATTACTTGTTTAACAGTCATGGTGGGCTCATCCGGTGGGCCGAGCACATTCGCTGAGCCTTCACATTACGTTCTTAGAACTAACTATGCTAATGCTGAAACAGCAGTAGGGGAAAGAGGGCTATTCATAACTACCTATTTACTGTTTATAATTATTTTGAATAAACTTGCTCCCAACCTTCAAACAGCTGGAGAACCCAGGTGAAGCAGGGGCCCCCAATACAAAATATTATACTTTATTCCTCGGAAATGGGATCTGTTCCCGTGAGATAAGCGTTAGGAATTAATACGGAAGGTTATTACGAGGGTAATAACATAGTTATCTCACTAAAATACTCACTGTCAGCTAAAATATTAAATGAGATAAACTATTTTAGTGCGGGTATGTACTGTACACTACATATTTTAGTATATTTTCTAAAACAATTAATTAATACTATTTTTGTAAGTTTCTAGAAAAGTTTTTACAGTTAAATTAGATTCCAAACATGACAGAGATCGTCTACTTAAAATATGAAAATGCCCCCACTAAATTTAATTAATGTTCCAACTGTTGTCTTTTTAACTCTTCGTAACATAAATATATGCAAATAAAACAAAAACCATTTCCACCCTATTAAGAAATAAATGAGCTCTGCTCAAGTTAACTATGAGATTTCAAAACTACGTGAGAGAAGTCGTGGGCTGGTAGGGGAGCTTTAATTAAAGGTGCGGCGTACAACAATGAATCTCAACAAGGTCTTTTAACGGGGCTCGAGCAAGAAAAATAGAAAAAAGAAAAATAAACTCACCAACCGACCAAGTAAGAAGGCAGGGAATTTTTGAAACGGATTCTAAATATTCAAAACTGCGTTACTTCAAGTTTTCCGCACGAATACTCTGGGGACAAAATATCGTCGTAGCATTTATTGCTTCTTTTGCTTTATTAAAATACGTGTTGGATAACATTTTATGAGGTAGGTACTTTACTTGAAAGTGCTATTTTATTTTTTCATCCCGATATTACATTTGCACAAAGTACCTACTGGAAACTGAACAAGAATCAAGTAGGTATCTAAATGTAAAGTACAAAATAAACACAAATAAATTATTCTACATAAAATAAATAAATTAAGATTTAAATGCTAAAACTAATTTACAAATATTCTTTTAAAATATTATTATTATTGAATATCAAAAATTAAAAGCTAAAACTTCTTAATTATCTTTGAACCTTAACCCATGTTAGGTCTTTAACGGAAAAATGCTTGTGAATGTGAAGCAAGTGTCGAATCCAACAGCGAAGCAATCGATCGTTTCCGCTTGGCTGCTTCGTGAATATTTTAGCGCAGTTTTTACTGAGCTCAAAAGTATGTCCTAGCTTGCATAGAAAATCGTGGCGAGCTCTTTAGTATTTTTATCCTTGAGCTTAAACTCTTGTAATGCCAACTTGTTATCTAGTTGATAGTGAACGTGGCTGAAGAGCGAAATGGTGCTGCAATGGGCTTAGTAATTATTCGTCGTTATTTACAAATATATTTACAAATAGGTCTTTGTTCTGAAGTTTTTATACTTTGACTGTCTTAATTATTTATCACATAGGTGAGTACACCTAAACTAGTAAGTTTATAAAATTTTTTAGAAAATAAATAAAATTTATTTATTTACTAACCGCCCTTGCTTCGCTTCGAAAACCTTAAGCCTGCTTTTGTACACACTTTGAAATAAAACGTAGCTTTATTACACTACTTTTTATTTTACTCGCCTATAAAATTTTGTTAAAAATACATGGTTTGTATACAAAAACATCTATGACAAAAAATTCAAGTCTTTAAACTATTTTATGCATACTTAGTATGCATACTTAGTATGCATAAAATAGTTAAAGACTTGAATTTTGATACCTACTATGAAAAATTATTCGTATTTATGCTACTTGTACAACAACAATATTGTACTTAATTAGAATCCTGATACTTTAGTATACAGATATATTCCCATTTATATTTCTTATACTGAGTATTATAATGAGTTTTTGGCAAAGGGAGATCCAGTTATGGAATTGCGGTATAGCGTGTGGTGGAGTGTAGCAGGCGGTGCGCGAGCAATAAAGTTAACTCCGAAATTCTAGTTAAAGGTTTATTGCACAAAGAACAGAAAAGTACAGTTTGAACTACACAGGAAAGCACACACGAAAGAAACATCCATATAAACAAAGAAGGAGAGAGAGTGATAGTAGAAGGAACGATAGCACAAGCACAAGCAACACGAAAATGATCTTAGGTACTAGTTAGGTCACCGAGTGAGCACTAAATAAGAGCGAGGTAGCCGGGCGATCGAGCAGTACGGGTTAGCGCGGGGAGCGTAGAAAGCCGACTGGCCGGGAACAGGAAGCGTCGACACAGTACGCTGCGATGCGCCCGGTGAGTCAGCGTGGCTGGTGTGCGGTCTGCCGAGAGGTATCTGCAGTCCGTCGGGTGTGAGCGGTGAGGTGAGGGGGGAGAGATGCCTGCTGCCGCTATCGGTGCTCAGAAGCGACGTGTTCTTGCCGAGGGTCACCAGTTTGGCAAAGGGAGATCTCCCGCCAGGCGAGGTGTGTTGCCTGGGAGGCGGCCGAGCCCCGACTGATGTTGTCGGAGCGTTTCTATATATACTAGCGATATTTGAAAACTTCGATAGCGTGATTCAGGGTGACGTCATCGTCGCCACAAGTTAATTGTAACGTTACGATTGTAACAACTGCTATTATTTTCTTCTTTGTTCTCAGACTTAGTAGGTTGCTTTGTTCATTCTTTATAGCCGCATTTTATCTCAAAAACATTAAGTAAATACATAGTTTATTTTTGTAGTGGAGTTTCGTATCGAGCGTTCTAGGAATCCAATATTAATTAAAACTCCTCGAACTTCTACGAATTCGTATTAATTGCCTCATTATCATAGTTCTAAAGCTTACTTAGGTTGAATACGAATGAAATAGTCTAAAGATTCACTAAAACATTTTAATCGGTTTTCTAAGATCTTTCAATTCGTCGGTGCTTTTTTGTTTGATATAAACTAATAGTTTATTCACTTTTCACATCCATCGTGTTGAGTAGTTCGTCCAAGACTGAACTCTGAATCACAAATCAAGTGTGGACTTGTGGTGGTATGCAACGCATTACATACAAAACACAAACTTTCTCTAAAATAAAATAAATTCGTAAACATTAAAACTTTTCGACATTCCTTTCTCACGCTTAGAAACAATAGAGATATCCTTAAAGTACGTCGCCTAAGCTAATAACACTTTAGCGTTGGAACCATAAAACATTTTGGCTATTGAAACTTTTGAAGCGGATGCAATAAATTGCACTCGCTTTCACAGATAAACTGCATGTCATGTGACGTGAACGTTTTCGTCGAATTTCAAATTAATGGCTACTTGAGACAAAGAGTTTAGAAACATACTTGAATATTCTTAGGGTAACTTAGTTGGACCCATGCTGCGCGTGATGGACATGCAGTGTAAAAAATTGAACTTACGAGGGAACGAAATGGTTTCCGGGAATGAATCGCTAAGGGGCGTGCATTTCTGGCACAATCCAATCCTTTAGCCAATGACTATCGAGGATCAGATACTGTGCTTGTTTCTTGATTGCAGGAGGGGATGGCGTCGTGATGCGGGATATAACCCGGGAACATGCGGGAAGCGGGGCATTCTGAAATCAGCGCGACCAGAGGCAGGGGTACTACTACCTCTAGTATTAAGATCATTGTTTATCTAAGATTAATTGTAATTTTAGTGTTTTCCTGAAATTGTATTAAGTTAGTAGTAAATAAGTGTTAGACTAATTTAAAGTCAGTGCAAATAAGGGGCTTCTTCGCTTCGGACTTTGGTAAAGTACCTAGAAATTTATATTATTACATAAACTAAGATAAACCCCACAATTGTATCTTAACAATTAATTGACCTCGCGTAACGGGAGATAGATTCGAGGATGTATCCAGAAGACTGGTTAACATCCGTGAGAGTGCGACAGCCGCGGTCCATTTTGGACAAAGTGATACTGGGACTATTCCTGTTAATGATCTTGTACCTAGTTTTAATTATGCTATACGAGCTTTATCTGAAGCACCGTAACCGAAGGCGTAACCGTTTAACAGACGGAGACCTTCGACTTAGTTAATATGCACGACACTTGTGGGATTTATCAATGTACATTGTTTGTCTATTCCTCAAACCTTTTACATTATGGAATGTATTTGTTAACCTAGTGTGTTGTCTCTCTATTTGTGAGTAGGGTTTTTTAGAAGTAGATAAACGTAAATAGTACAGTAAAATAGTTATACTTATCATGTAATTAGTTATAACGCCACAAGGGTTTTTGGTACTGGGCTTGCACATTTTCCCTTGAAATTAGTATGGCTAGCAATGGGAGCCCGGTTTCTAATAGAATTTACCGTAACTATTAGAAATCTAAATTTATCTTTTGCTTGAATATAAAAATTTGGTAGATAATAAAATGAATTTGACCTGAAAATATACCATCTTTCATTGTTCATCCTAATCTCATTTCCAGAAGTTACAAACGTAGGAGGCTACATTATGACCTTAGATACATTTATAGAAGTTCCAAGTTTGATTGAAATATTTACTTGTAATTCACATAACGTATGGAAATGCTACACTCAATATTAGATTCATATACACGTAACAGGTTGTACATTTTCTAATTGATTTGTTTACACTAGAAAGTAATCAACATTGACACATTCTTACAATTACACTAGATTACATTTGTTAGAATTCGAGATCAAACTGAAAATCATATATAAGTTATCTAAAGGATCAAACCCTTATTTAGAAACTAAACGTGTATTGAACGCCTGAACACAAAGAGGCCAACTACAATGACATTTTATGACTAGTGTACCCTAAAACGAGGTTCTTGTATAGAGGCAACGGGACTCAAGTCTCGCCTTAGTAAAGCAGGTAGTTACATTTTATACAGGGTTATGTTTCCTACTTAACTACGACGAAGAGGGATGCAGCTGACTTCGGGCAGCGACTCGCCATTACAGGGAGGAAACATCATGATTATTTAGGAAGTAATTAACAAGTGTCCTGTTTAATTTATATATTCTTAGGAACATAGGGAGTTGAGAGACATTCCGATCCAGAGGCATTTAACCAGTTAATATTATTTTGTTGTCACGAAGGTGACCCATCTAAAGCACAGCCCTGCAGGGACTACTGGCGGCAGAAACGGGCACTCCCATCACACAAACCTCCCATTGCAAGACCCTCCGCCCTCGATTTGGCCAAATCGAACCATAACAAATTATATAATATATGAATAAATCCATGGTACCCGGAGCAGGCTTATATAGCCACAAAAGACCCAGCTTTCGAGCTAACGGGCAACTTAATTACGCTTCTCAGCGTCCAAGGAGGGTCTATGCCGCTCCATTACCCGTCTAAAGGGGCCCGTTACCGGGTGTAGGAATCTCTTGAGTTGTCGACTGATTCTGGTCAGTATAGGCGGTTGGTTTAGCCCCGCACAAGCTTAACCTCACCACCGTTCTGTTCCGATCAATAGAGTTATGGAAATTACATTTATACTAGATACTCGAAATATGTAACTTAATATTTTACCATGACATAAAGCCCTTATAAGATGAATATAAATTAGTGAATCGGAGAACGGTGAAGGTTTCGCTTCGTTCTCGTGGAGGCTGTGCTCGATCGACAGAACGATCGATCGCTAGATGAACAAATACAGGCTTGTGCCAAAGCATCTGGATGTCTCTCCCTCCATTGGGTGACACAATTTGAGTTAACTAAGATCAAACCCAGAACAAATTCTCTTGTCCACGTCTGAATCTAACTTATAAATGATTAAGTTCACGCGATTAAACTTAACTAGACGATCACTACACACTCGAACCACCACAGAATGGTGCCGCGAGACCAGAATTCAGATACGTATTCGAAATAACGATACGACTGGATATACATTAGAAAAAAAATACACAACGTAGAAATGCGATTTAGACGAAAGTGAGTTTGGAAATAGAATAAACCAACACATAGAGAGACAAATACACTGTGCATGGTATAGCTATATGTTATATGTATAAAAGTGTAATTTACAGGAATTCCAACAAGGGAGTTAGTGTGCATGTCGCTATAAAAAAATAATTACATTTACAAGATATCATAGGGTAAGGGGGAGCATTACGAGCAGTATGTCTTATAAATGTACAATTTACAGGATTCACAAGGAGTCGGCGGTGCCCGAGATATTATTCCCTTGCTTGTTACTTACGTATTACTTTAGAATAATTTTAAGTGAACCTAAAATTCAGAGCATTCAAGTTGTATCTGCACTCAGTCAAAGCCAAATAGCAGCATTACATTAATTTATCTAATTTCTTAACGAAACAGGCACCAATAAATAGAGAAATCCGAATCTATTTTAAGCGTAGGCCTTTCAAAAAAAAAAAGAAACGAACACAATGCCGGCGAACAGGGTGAAGCGTCATATAAGCAAAAAAGGTGCGGGGTTTACGACTCCCGGCGAGACGGAGAGATCGGGGCAGGTAGTTACGAACCAGATGGCGGAACGGAGCGGGATAGATGCGAGTTTACGAAATGAGACCGTAACTAATTCAACATTAGAACTAATTTTGGAAAAAATTAACGAATTCGATAAAAAATTACAACAACTTTCGAATGTAGATAGTTCAAGTACTCGCTCAAACGAAACGAATAACGTGTTGAACGGTAATATCTCTGATAGACAAGCGCCGATTAGCATTGCTTCAACCGATCCCAGTACTTCGACTTCAGAGGTTAGGAACATATATGTAGTACAGCCATCCGTAAACAAGCCAAACTTTGATGGTAAGCCGTTGTCGAATCCAATAGTGTTTATAAAAAAAATTAAAAGGGTATATCAAGGCGGTAAGTGGGTCGAACCGTGAGGTTGATATTGCATTAGGATGTATAACAGGTAATG
Source organism: Thymelicus sylvestris (assembly GCA_911387775.1). Taxonomy (NCBI): domain Eukaryota; kingdom Metazoa; phylum Arthropoda; class Insecta; order Lepidoptera; family Hesperiidae; genus Thymelicus; species Thymelicus sylvestris. Next base: position 9,426,359 of record OU426895.1, read on the forward strand.
CGCGGAAGATAATGGACTTATATTCAAAAAACTGGGTTACCTTCGCTGATTTTGAAAATGATTTTAGACGCGTATACTGGACAGAGCAAATCCAGGAGTCGATTAGGTATAAACTTATCAACACGTTGTATACAAATGAATCGGAAATGTCTATGTCCGAACACTTCGCGAACCATGCCGAATCAATGCAATCCTTAACCATTGCGTTTAGTGAACGAGATTTGGTGAATTCCATAATGAGACATTTCACTGTAGATATTCAGCGTTTGTGGTTTACGCGTCAGGGAGAAGTAAACATTATAGAAGGGATAACATTCCTACGAAGTCTAGAACAAAATATAAGTGAGAAACCGAAGGGAAACACGCGAGTTACAGTAGGAAAAGGGTTTAAGGACAGGCAGTACAATAGATCGACGCCGACGCGTCCCTTTGTCGCAACAATCTCGGCTAATAGGCGCGGGGGTAATTCTAACGCGGGACGGGGGCGAGGAAGGTACCGAGGACATGCCGGTTACAGAACAAACTACAACAGACCGACGTTAACAGACAAAGAAAGAGTCAACACCCGGCCGACTGTCACTTTTGTTAAGGAAGGTGAAGGTTCTAACGGTTCAAAACATGTGGGGGAGCAGACAAAAACTTAATTCTCCAAACACAAACCCGGTCCGATATCTTAGCTTTGTGTGACAATGGGAATGACAGGACCGCGGAACGCGATACGGTTAACATAACTTATAAAATCCTGACTAATAATGGCTGGAAAAAGGGGATAGTTTGGGGGCAAAAGTAGGCGGTATTAAACGGCGAATAAGAATTAGAACGAACAATGACAGGCCTGAGAGCCAATTGGAAAATAGGAAAATAGCGATCTTATTAGAAGACCAATTTCATAACGTATTAGAATGCGACGAGAAGGACACCACGTGCGAGTGTTGTACTAGGAGAGGATTAGAATTAAATACGATGTTTCACGAGCTTGACGAGCCGATCGGTGTGGGTATTGGTTATTCTTTACCTAAGTTACCTGAAGTATGCTTGAAGTTATACGGTAAGAGTATGAGAGCACTCATTGATACCGGTAGTCAGATTAGCGGGATAACTAGAGAGTTGTACGATTCTATTACAAGGGAGAATGGGACCTTATCGGAAATCGCTATTCCGGCAATCCAAATACAGGGGGCGTTCGGGTCACGAAGTGAGAGTACTAATCGTTTAGTTCTGATAGAATTCCAATTAGGAAATACTGTAGTGGAAGCACCTGTATTAGTAATGCGGCGTTTACCTAGATCGATGATATTAGGATACGACTGGTTAGAGCGAGTGAAAGGAATAGTTAACTGTGGTAGTGAACGGACACTGACTATAGCATATATATATATATATGATATATATATAGATATATATATATATATATATATATATATATATATATATGAGTAGCGGGATATTCTAGGGCCATGGACCTTATATTGGATGGTGTGCGCGAGTTTTGTGTAAATTACCTCGATGACATAGTAATATTTACCACAGGTGACATAAAGTTACATTTAGAGCATTTAGGTCGAGTGTTAGCTAAATTAGAAACAGCGGGATTGACCGGTAGATTAGAGAAATGTAGGTTCTTATGTGTCGAAGTAAAGCTGCTAGGGCACATAGTAAATACTAATGGAGTACGTATGGACCTTGAGCGGGTGGAAGCTAAAATGAATTTCCCCATACCACGAACGATAAAACAACTACGAGGATTTTTGGGAGTAATTAATTACTATAGGAGATTTATCTCAAGATACAGTGAAGTGGTTAGGCCTCTCTGCGACCTACTAGAACAAAGTACAAAGTGGTCATGGACAAATGAAATAAATGATTGTTTTGAAAGAGTCAAAGGGTTATTTCTAGACACTATACTCCTCGCACACCCAAATCCGAAGGAAACTTACTACTTACAGACCGATAGTAGCACCTTAGGTATTTCTGGGTATGTTTTCCAATTGTACGAAAAAGGGGAGGAAAGAGTGTTAGGGTTCTGTAGCAAGGCGTTATCGTTGGCAGAACGGAAATGGACTGTGACGGAGTTAGAGTTATGGGCTATCATATTTAGTTTGTCAAAAATTCGAGACATATTTGAGAGGGGCACGATTAGTGATCAGAACCGATCATAAGAGTTTAATATTCCTACAAACGTGCAAATTACTGAGCGCGCGAATGATACGATGGGTACATTACATAGGGCGTTTCGATTACACTGTAGAGCATGTGAAAGGGAACGTTATTATAACAAAAATCACAAGTTAACAGAATTCGAGGTAGGCGATTTAGTAAAACTCAAAACTTTCACGATTTCGGACGCGGACAAGAAACTAACGAAGAAGTTTATGAGGTTGTATGAGGGACCTTACATAATAGGAGCAATTCCATATAACAATGTATATACTTTGGTTGACGTCCGTACGAATGAAGTAAAGGGTAATTATAACGCGATTCACCTGTTCCGTTACTATAAAGACGTATGAATCAGTGGTATTATTGTGAATGGAGTTTGTCAGGGATTTGCCCAAACATAGGAGTACTTTCAGATAAAAGACCAGTTATTGCGTCGGGAATCGAGAAACTGAGGCGTGGGTAGGCTAAGACTAGCGTGAGTCTGTATGTATATAAAATAGATATTTTAAAATTACTTGTAGTAACCGTGGAAAAGGGGGATATTAAGAATTTTAAAATTCTATTTGGGGGAGTGTGTGGTGGTATGCAACGCATTACATACAAAACACAAACTTTCTCTAAAATAAAATAAATTCGTAAACATTAAAACTTTTCGACATTCCTTTCTCACGCTTAGAAACAATAGAGATATCCTTAAAGTACGTCGCCTAAGCTAATAACACTTTAGCGTTGGAACCATAAAACATTTTGGCTATTGAAACTTTTGAAGCGGATGCAATAAATTGCACTCGCTTTCACAGATAAACTGCATGTCATGTGACGTGAACGTTTTCGTCGAATTTCAAATTAATGGCTACTTGAGACAAAGAGTTTAGAAACATACTTGAATATTCTTAGGGTAACTTAGTTGGACCCATGCTGCGCGTGATGGACATGCAGTGTAAAAAATTGAACTTACGAGGGAACGAAATGGTTTCCGGGAATGAATCGCTAAGGGGCGTGCATTTCTGGCACAATCCAATCCTTTAGCCAATGACTATCGAGGATCAGATACTGTGCTTGTTTCTTGATTGCAGGAGGGGATGGCGTCGTGATGCGGGATATAACCCGGGAACATGCGGGAAGCGGGGCATTCTGAAATCAGCGCGACCAGAGGCAGGGGTACTACTACCTCTAGTATTAAGATCATTGTTTATCTAAGATTAATTGTAATTTTAGTGTTTTCCTGAAATTGTATTAAGTTAGTAGTAAATAAGTGTTAGACTAATTTAAAGTCAGTGCAAATAAGGGGCTTCTTCGCTTCGGACTTTGGTAAAGTACCTAGAAATTTATATTATTACATAAACTAAGATAAACCCCACAATTGTATCTTAACAATTAATTGACCTCGCGTAACGGGAGATAGATTCGAGGATGTATCCAGAAGACTGGTTAACATCCGTGAGAGTGCGACAGCCGCGGTCCATTTTGGACAAAGTGATACTGGGACTATTCCTGTTAATGATCTTGTACCTAGTTTTAATTATGCTATACGAGCTTTATCTGAAGCACCGTAACCGAAGGCGTAACCGTTTAACAGACGGAGACCTTCGACTTAGTTAATATGCACGACACTTGTGGGATTTATCAATGTACATTGTTTGTCTATTCCTCAAACCTTTTACATTATGGAATGTATTTGTTAACCTAGTGTGTTGTCTCTCTATTTGTGAGTAGGGTTTTTTAGAAGTAGATAAACGTAAATAGTACAGTAAAATAGTTATACTTATCATGTAATTAGTTATAACGCCACAAGGGTTTTTGGTACTGGGCTTGCACATTTTCCCTTGAAATTAGTATGGCTAGCAATGGGAGCCCGGTTTCTAATAGAATTTACCGTAACTATTAGAAATCTAAATTTATCTTTTGCTTGAATATAAAAATTTGGTAGATAATAAAATGAATTTGACCTGAAAATATACCATCTTTCATTGTTCATCCTAATCTCATTTCCAGAAGTTACAAACGTAGGAGGCTACATTATGACCTTAGATACATTTATAGAAGTTCCAAGTTTGATTGAAATATTTACTTGTAATTCACATAACGTATGGAAATGCTACACTCAATATTAGATTCATATACACGTAACAGGTTGTACATTTTCTAATTGATTTGTTTACACTAGAAAGTAATCAACATTGACACATTCTTACAATTACACTAGATTACATTTGTTAGAATTCGAGATCAAACTGAAAATCATATATAAGTTATCTAAAGGATCAAACCCTTATTTAGAAACTAAACGTGTATTGAACGCCTGAACACAAAGAGGCCAACTACAATGACATTTTATGACTAGTGTACCCTAAAACGAGGTTCTTGTATAGAGGCAACGGGACTCAAGTCTCGCCTTAGTAAAGCAGGTAGTTACATTTTATACAGGGTTATGTTTCCTACTTAACTACGACGAAGAGGGATGCAGCTGACTTCGGGCAGCGACTCGCCATTACAGGGAGGAAACATCATGATTATTTAGGAAGTAATTAACAAGTGTCCTGTTTAATTTATATATTCTTAGGAACATAGGGAGTTGAGAGACATTCCGATCCAGAGGCATTTAACCAGTTAATATTATTTTGTTGTCACGAAGGTGACCCATCTAAAGCACAGCCCTGCAGGGACTACTGGCGGCAGAAACGGGCACTCCCATCACACAAACCTCCCATTGCAAGACCCTCCGCCCTCGATTTGGCCAAATCGAACCATAACAAATTATATAATATATGAATAAATCCATGGTACCCGGAGCAGGCTTATATAGCCACAAAAGACCCAGCTTTCGAGCTAACGGGCAACTTAATTACGCTTCTCAGCGTCCAAGGAGGGTCTATGCCGCTCCATTACCCGTCTAAAGGGGCCCGTTACCGGGTGTAGGAATCTCTTGAGTTGTCGACTGATTCTGGTCAGTATAGGCGGTTGGTTTAGCCCCGCACAAGCTTAACCTCACCACCGTTCTGTTCCGATCAATAGAGTTATGGAAATTACATTTATACTAGATACTCGAAATATGTAACTTAATATTTTACCATGACATAAAGCCCTTATAAGATGAATATAAATTAGTGAATCGGAGAGCGGTGAAGGTTTCGCTTCGTTCTCGTGGAGGCTGTGCTCGATCGACAGAACGATCGATCGCTAGATGAACAAATACAGGCTTGTGCCAAAGCATCTGGATGTCTCTCCCTCCATTGGGTGACACAATTTGAGTTAACTAAGATCAAACCCAGAACAAATTCTCTTGTCCACGTCTGAATCTAACTTATAAATGATTAAGTTCACGCGATTAAACTTAACTAGACGATCACTACACACTCGAACCACCACAGACTTGATGAACTATTACAGCCTCTGATAAATCACAGGAAAGAAAAGATCTTTAGAAGCAACTTTAAATGGCAGACATATTTTATTTATCTTCGAATAATACCAGATAATATATAGAATTAAATAATTTAACCAAATATCAACGAAATATAATTATGCAAACATAGTCATTAGATCATTTAGACTACTTCCTTACGTGAATGCGAAATTTCGGATTTTTAAGTAAAGAAAATATTTAAGTTAGGTGGTTCCCAGAAATCTGAAAGTTATAATATTAAGCTGAAAATCGTGTGACATTTCTACAAGTATTTTTAACGTGACCTAAATTGTAATGTGTTGGTGAAATTTTATAGCCAAGTGCATCATTAGAATCAGCAGAAATTCTATACGTCGAGGAGATGGAATTTTTTTAAAAAACATTTTCTCTTGGAACACTACAAAATTGAATCGCAACAAAGTATTGTGGATTGTAACAGAACTAACTTATTGTACATAGGTACCTAGCTTACTTTTTCTGGCTTATTTTAAGTTAAAATTTTGTACTATTTACAGGCTCTTATAATTTTATTTGTTCAACTAAAGTAAAAGAAGCCTTTAAATTTTTTATTAAATTGTGTTGAACGGTACCTAGCTACCTTCTTTAATTCAGACTAATTACGAAGGTCTTTATTTTAATTACTTCATTTCTAATACTCTCACAGGTATTAAGTTAGCTTTGGGTTGTTGATTGTAGTTTTTAGTTTAAATATTGATGTTTTAGAAAATATTCTGATTCTGTTTTCCTTTAATAATACTAGAATGAGAATTTTTAATAAATAGCGCGTATTTTAATATTTACTCCAATTTACGAATTTAGATACATTTTGCTTTACAAAACATTTTAACATGCAATATTTTTAATTTAAATTTAACAATGAGAACATTAACAATTACAATAACATATGTAACAAATTGGAAGTAAAACCAAAAATTTGAATGTTTAAGAGTGAATACCAAGTCGAATAACTAAAATTAACATAAGTTTATCGTTTTGCGCAAGAAAGTTAAATTAATCTGTACCCAGATGAAGATTGACGTATTAATTTGCTTCATGGAAAGATTTCAAGTATTAAACTCCACTAACTTATGCTACCTTTACGCATCGCTGTGGTACTACACCTAACAACCAGCGAAATAACTATGCCTAATTATATGTAGGATAACAGCTACAAGATAAAGTAGGACCAAATTTTCAGAGGCATTTTATGGAATAAATACCGGCTTTTTATCTATTTTTAACATAATAAATGTGGCATCGACTGGCAATAATAGGTATTATGTATTATCAGTTGAACAATATCCCGCATAAAATATAAAAGTGTCCTGTACTTTACCCAGCTGAAGTACCACGGTGAAGCACGGCCCCGGATCCAATAATTAAATGCTACAAAAAATAAGCGAAACATTCATTCATTTGCAGTCAATAAAACGAGTGAACACATTATCGATACACATATTAATATGCCAAATATTGTACAGCAAAAATAAGACCTAATATTGAGTTATCCGAAATATTATTATCAAGTTACGCGTAAGCTGATGAATACGTATACAAAGAAGGATATTACAAGAGCGACTTTTCAATTTATCATTCACAGAAATATGCGCTTGGAATAAATTGTACGAAATGAAACGAGAGGGTGGTTATTCGATTATGGAAAGAGGTTTAACATTGTCTCATCCCGACTTCGTGACGCTTGAGTTATCGAAGGCTTACGACGAGAATGTTTTCAATGAAATTGAAGTGTCGCGGACTTCTTTTCTGGTTTATAATTTGTTGAATTCCCATTGGTTTAAAAGAAATTTAACTGGCTGTAATAAAATATATTTTATTTTAAAAAGGTGTACGATTATTGCAAACATTCAAATTATAAAAAAATATTTTTATTGTAGACAAAAATGTTTAATAATAAAAATTTGAAATATTTACACTCTGTAAAAAATCCGGGCACGCGCAATGCAGGGTTCTTATATTTCATCGACTATTACCATAGAATTAATATTACTAGCGTATAGAAGGGACACCGCGAACATCGGGCACGGGGGTGTGCATTGCAGCCGGCCGGCTGCATTACATTCTGTCACTCGGCTGCGCTCATTGCGGCCGCATGTCAAAATTGTTTACGAAAAAACTGAAAAAATGCCGTTCGTGCGTAATAAGAACGTGTCACAATTGCACGACAAAAAACAAAAAAGATAATGTTATCACTTTATCATCAGTAAGAAAACAAAATCTTAACTTAAATCAACTAAAACGAATTTAATTTAATTATTGAGAAATGTTCCCGCCATTTTGAATGAAAAAATCATAAGGAGCGTTTGAACTTGGCAAGTCACTTGCATGATAATGGACTAAATAAGCTTACTTGTGATGTGACCAATTATATGTATTATGGTGTTGGTTTTTCGACACGAATCAATGGTAAACGATTGAAAATAATTCAAAAACGTGCAAAAAGGCAGGTTTTTTTTAATTTTGTTTTTCACGGTAAATATATATACATAGGTACGTAGTAATTACGGCAGACAGACTTATGTGTCGATTTGCAGTGAATGATTTGTGATAAATTAGGTTGCTTTTAATAAATTTTCGTTCAATTATTACCATTTAAAAATAATAGAAATACCGGTTATAGAAATACCGGTATTAATTAAATTGATATTAGAAGAAAACCGGCTTTGTAAAATGTTCCAATACTTCTAATAGTCTCTATGTACCTATAAAAAATACAATTTTACTTTTGTGTTTCTATTGAACTACAATAAAAACCAAAGCTTGATGAAATTAAATTGTATAGTTTGTTTAATTTTACTCTTATTCACGACGGTTCAAGGTATTTCGCTTCGATCAACCGTTTAATATTTTCATGAATAAACCCCAAATCTAATAGAATCTACTGAAATTTATCAGAATTTATCGCAATTCATGAAAGAAAATATCTAAACCCAGAGTTTGGACCTGGATTTCCTGGCAGCACTGCATAGACTTATGATTATTTCTTACTTTTTACTAATACTTTTTCCTACACTGTCTGACTGTGTTGAAGATATCTGTATCATATAATAGCAAATTGAAATAACAGAATTGTAATAACAACATCATTGATTATAATAAAACGTACATTTTCAGATAACAAAATCGACAGACATTTTATTCAAGAAAAGAATACAATGACAATACAATATTGTTTTTTACAAGTATGTCACGGGGTGCAAAATGCAAGAAGTATCTATATTTTTATATTTACAACAAGAATTCTTATTGATTACGGTCTGTGTCAGAGATCTGAATTAATAAAAAAAAAACTATTGAACCGATGAACATGAAATTATTATTATTTAATATTATTATACAGGGAGATTTTATGCTTAGGAGACGTCAGCTAAGAACGGATTTGTTTAAATGCATCCCCATCAGGGTAAAAATAGGTGTTGGAAGCCAATATTATACGAAGATAATCATCGTCATTTTTGAAGGTGGAAAAATGAAAAATCATAATTATTTTGTAATTTTCAAACATAGAAATTTGAACATTTATATGTGACTTATGTGAGCTACCGTTAGAATTAAAGTTACTCTATGGCAAGTGTGCAAACGAGGCTCCTAGTTTGAAAAGAGAACGGAGGGCAAGCCGGCGGTGGAACACACATTTTGTTTGAGATAGCCTGTCTATGTATAGTACGTCAATGACTATTACTCATAAACTACTTAAAAGCTCACCTCACCTAGCCGTGATAGTTTTCCTTTTTAAATTCATCATTTATACTACTGTCATCGTATAAACTACGTTTCCAAGGGATAAAAAACGTATGTGTGTACTTATTTACACACGTAAGAAGTTCTTTGGCGTAACAGAACAAAAATAGCTAAAGATTTCATCCCGTATGCCACAACTCTTTGTTTGTGTATAGAGTATATACATGTATAGAGTTTGTACTACCTAATGTTAAAAAAGTCAATAAACTTATTAAACTTAATAATGAAACATTGAATATGGAGGAATCCACCGTATTTTTAGGGGTGACCTTAGATAATAAACTTCAATGGGACCCACATATAACAAATCTCGCGACTAAACTCGGTAGGGCTGCTTACGCTGTTAGAAAAATAAGGCAGTATACTGACGTCGAAACTGCTAGGATGTTTTATTTTGCATATTTTCACAGTATTATGTCATATGCCATCTTGCTGTGGGGCAAAGCAGCCAGTATAGAACAAATTTTCATACTACAAAAAAGAGCTATTAGGGCTATTTATAAACTTAGATCTCGTGAAACTTTGCGTGACAAGTTCAAAGAAATAGGTATACTTACAGTAGCCTCACAATATATCTATAGTAACGTGGTTTTTATACGGAATAATATAAGCGCGTATAAACAAAATTTTGATATCACTAATCGCCAAACAAGAAAAATGCACCAGTTAGTAACGCCATCTTACCGTCTTTCTAAAGTGAAGCGATCTTTTATGGGCCGTGGTGTACAGTTCTATAATAAAATCCCAAAGTTAATACGTGATTTGCCAGTGGAATTATTTAAGAAACATGTAAAATCTCAACTTTTAGGCAAAGGCTACTGTACTGTAGATGAGTACATAAATGACAAAGACGCATGGAAATGACCAGATCTGCAACCAGTTCCGTACAGGTTAGTGATACTTCTTTGTAAGAAATATACCAATGTATTTTATTTTTAAAAGATGTGCTGAGGAGTTTCTTTCGGCTTTTCTTCTCCTCCATGACAAAGCACCTTTCCGAAAAGCTGGTAAATTAAAAAAATGACGTGCATAAGTGTATCAATGATACCTACATGAATAAATGATTTTGAATTTGAATTTGAATTTGAATTTGTAAAAGGAATCAGTTATCAACTAACTTCATCGTGTCACTTTTTGGCTGTCGGTGTGCGCGCGCATCGTAACACAGAAACTTGAGAGATAGTTAGGCCAGATCCTCACTATAATGCCGCTCACAGTCCGTTCTCGATCCGATCTCGGTCTGGTAAAGTCGTATCACGTACAAATTATACAATTGGAGCGAAACTTGACTGTCACGGATAGTATGAATGCACACATATATTTTATACGACACAATATTTTATCAAACCGAGAACGAACTGTGAACGGCATTATAGTGAGGATCTGGCCTTATTAGCTAACTTCATCATGTTGCTTTTTGGCTGTCAGTGTGCGCACGCATCGTAAAAATTTTACTCTCATATTTTTTTCCAAACACGCCAAAAGAAGTATAACTTCAAAAATATTTATTAAAAATATATACAGGTATCAGAAAACTAAATTCATACCTGGCCTTTATGTGTAATAATAATAATATTCATTTCGAAACCAAACTGGTTCATTACCTTTTATTGTACGCTGTTTCCATGTTAAACAGACTGAGTCCACTCCACCATAAATGTTTCCGAATGAAATCCAACGGGTTTTATATATTTGTTACCGCAATGAATATAATCATTAACAGAAACCTCAAAATACTGAAATTGTAGCGTATTTTAATCTTTTTATCATAATGAAATTTTATCGAACATAGTTTGGATGCTCCAGTTCATAAACATTATGTCCGATTACAAATTATTATTACCTAATTTAAAAAATAATGTTTTATGCTATCGTATACCATCTAAAATTAAGGCGGGGGGTTATATTATTTGTATAACATATAAGTGGCAATATTTAGGGAGCATTTTATCCTACTAATATTATAAATGTGAAAGTTTGTGAGTTTGGATGTTTGGATGTTTGTGTTTCAATCACGCAAAAACGGCTGATCGGATACAGATGAAATTTGGCACACATATAGTTTAATACCTAGAATAAAGTATAGGATACTATTTATCCCGAGATAATGATCTGTTCCCGAGGGAAAAGAAGTAATTTTTATAGTAATAGGAAAACAGTTTTGACGTTTGTCTTCACAGTGACATTAGAAAACTCAAAACAGCTGATTGAGTGATAAAATTAATATTATGGTCCATTGTTTTAATATGTTTATTAACAAACATATCAAAAATTTGCGGTGAGGCGCATTGTGATAATTTTTGTCATAAAATGGAAGCTTTAGTAGCCATCGATCTCGTATAAAATCAAATAAAGCCAACCCAGCATTTTTTACGCTAAACTAAGGCTGCTTTCACATCAGCGTTTGCCGAGCGTTCCACGCGCCCAACGCTTAATCAATGAGCTATAAAAAAATTATAAATTTACGTAGAAGAAATACTGTAACTTATCAAGGTTTTTCCTAGCTCTCAATATGAGGTGCGATTGAAATATTATAATACGTACCGCATTAGGTTTAATTTGTCAGGTGAAAATCATCAAATTTTGTTTTTAACATTCGTAAATATCTACCAATTTTTTTTATTTACTTTATAGAAATAAATATTAATTTTGTTAACCTATTTAGCAAATCATTATTCAAGTGTGTCGGATGAACGCGTCCGCTTATAAAATCCTAGTGTGATGTCGGCCTTATGTCAAGATCGGCCTTATGTCATGATTTCTTTATTTTTCTATTGCTGTACATGCATATATTACCAGTGCTTTTTACCGAAATCTACAAACCTTCAATAAGTTTTTAATGAGCTTTAGATAGGAATAGATTCGTTGTTTATGAAGCGATTTTCATGATTTTTTATTCTATTGGGAATTTACTAAAGTTGGTCCTATTTCAGTAGGTATAGTGGGATGATGGATTGTGAAAATAATGAGTGAACTTCTCAATCGTAGGGAATAACTGAACAGTGTTTAAATAATATATTAACTGTTGTCATCATTTACATCGTCCATGTCGTTATCATTATCAATCGTTGACATTGCCGGGTATGGTGGTGTGTCTTACAGACGAAATGTGACTCCTCAACGGAACAATTGAAATAACTAAACAATTTTTAAAAATATTTGTTGTTCGTAATATTGGCTTCAACCCATTAATGGCCCACTACTGGCCACGAGTCTCTCCTCTTCAGCAGGCCGCTCTAGGCCTCCACCACACTGCTCCAGTGTGGATTGGTTAAGGGGTTAGTGGCCAACCCGAGTGCCAGAAGTTTTCAAACCGCCCGAGGGTCTCCGACATGGCTTAACGACTGTTATCTTATGATAACAACCGGGACCGACGGCTTTACGTGCCCTCCGAAGCACGGAAACGCTAAAGAAATTTCTGCCTCTAGCGGTCACCTATCCAACTACCGACCGCGCCCGCTTTGTCGATTTCATGGGATCGACGCAAGCCGCCGGCAAGTTCGTTATATTAACACTGCAAAACCAGACGCACAGAAAAAAGTTAATGCTTGACTACAATCCCACCTGTACAATAATAAATATTTTCATACCTTTCATACTTTAAGTATAATGATGACCTGCGATGATTGCCAGGAAAAGACTTAATTTGGCATACTTTTTATTTTAAATCATAGTTTAACGATTTAAGGCGCTGTATGACTACGATTTAAAAACGTTGATTTCACTCACACAACCGCATATCTGCGCTAATCTAATGTTACATTTACGAGACGCTGAATAGGGTTCAAAATTGCAGAGCATATTTTTGCTAACAATGTAACTAGACTGCGAATAAACATTTAATTTGAGGGTTTTCCTTAGATAATTCAGAATATAGACATTAAATTCAATATCTGTCCGGTTAAAGTTTTAATAAAATCATATGACTATTATATTCTCAAAAAATAATATGTTGTTACCGCTGAAAATACAGAGAATTTCGACGCTAAAGTTTATTTTTGTACAGCAAATTACGATTTTTTATTGGAAATATTAAACAGCTATTTGATATTCTATTCGGTTAACGTTTTTCTTTAGACCTTTTCTTATGCTCTGTATTTTTTGCGTGCGATATTTTCATTGGGTTTCCTCATACTCGAGCATCAAAGAAACTCAGTTTTGTGAATATTGAGATCATACCGCGCCTTAACAAACTGCAACATCATCTGCGTAAATAAGATCCACAGATAAATGAATAATTTGAGAGATGACACATTCACCTTATGCACCATGAATCATATTTATGACTACGATATCGTGTAATTTTTTATCGATATAGTCGATGTGGCTAGGACGATATGGTTGTATTTTTTAGCTACTAAAACATATGCATGGGGCAACCTCGCTCTTACCACTCTATGGAGTACATAAAACACTGAGGGCTTATTTCACAATCTTCAAGTAAGTCCGAAGTAAGCTATTCGTTGGTTAAGTTGACATTTCGTGTATGTAAAATGACACTTCAACGTCACTTTAATCGGCAATTAGCCTACTCGGGACTTTACTTGATGGTGGTGAAAGAGGCCGTGAGTCTCTTAGTTTCGTTTCATTTCAATGCCCTTAAAGATGTCATATGGGAGCATCCATTAAATATACCGATGTTATTTAAGGAATGCTATAGTTCGTTTGTGTTACGTTTGTGTTAACGTAATTCTCTTAATAGTTCTGCTGGTTGTTCTAATTGCGGAATAACTTTATAGTTTTCCTCCAGAATAATAGTTGTTCTTTTATTTTCTGCGCATTGCAAAATTTACACGCTTTGTTAATTCTGTCCCTTTTTAGAAGCATGTGGCTATTGAGACTCGCAAGTTGTGACTCGCATCATACTCTAGCAACAGCCCGTCTTCGTCATTCTGTTTCATGAGCATGTTGCTAACGTCGTTCACCTGCCTGTTCCGGCGTAGCAGCTCTCAAGCTGGCTGAACTCACGACGTTCCCTTTCATTTTTATGACCTCTCAGCAGCTCGCTGGGACGCCAAATAATGATGATGAAGTGTCGATGATGTGCCTGCTAAGGCAGCTCTTAAGGTAGCCTGTCGCTGAACTTATTTCTCACGACATGCCCTATGATTTTTTTGAATCCTTAGCAACTTGCTAGAACGCGAAATAATAAGCATTTTGTCGACATCAATGATATCCATTGCTTGGGATGAAAAGCAGGATACTGTAAGTTTAATTCACAAACATCCAAACATCTATAACTAACATATAAAACATTTAAATTTTTGTAGGATCAGGATCCAATTCTCAATTCTTGCGGACGAAGTCGCGGGTAAAAGCTAGTCCTTTCATAAGTAATGAACTGTATGAACTGTATGGACATGCGCTAATCTATACCTACTTAATATTATAAAGCTGAAGAGTTTGTTTGGTTAAACGCGGTAATCTCAGGAATTACTGGTTCGAATTGAAAAACTATTTTTGTGTTTCATAGTCCATTTATCGAGGAGGTCTATAAGCTATTTAACATCATAATTATATTTTAGTAGTTCGTTTTTTCCACAAATTAACGCGGGTGAAACCGCGAGGCACAGCTAGTAATAAATAAATATAAATAATAATTTCTGCTTATTGTAGTAATAATATTTAGTGGGGGCACGTTCATTTCGAAAGTAGACGATCTCTATTAACGTATCTAAGATGTAGGTATCTTTAATATTTATGCGCTTTGCTTTGTGTTTCTTCTTGACATGAAAACCTAGGATTAAACCGGGCAACATTTTCGTTGTCATGTTGTCACGTCGGCTCTGCTCATCGGATATATTAAAGCCGACAAATAAAGGGTTGTAGAGACACCTTCCAATGAATTTTAATGAACTAGATTCACTCGAGTAATGCCTTTCGTAAGAATGAATATTTTAACAGTCACAAAGGGCCAACATTTGAAATCAAGGTCTTTATTGAAGATTCGTACAGGTAAACAATGGTGGGGGTTTTAATACTTTGAGGTTAAACAAAGGTCAAAACGAAAGGTTACTTCAAAGTGACTACAGAGAACAGTTATAACAAAAGGATAATACTATATTTTATTAAACTACGAATATTTCGGGAGAAATATGATCATGCATGTCATCTTTACCGGAACTTGAATATTATGATGGATCGTTCCTTTCATGCAATGCTCACATGAAGATCTAATACCAACAGATTAAGACATCAGTTACAAGAGATTAAAATGAGGAAACTATTAGAGAAAATTTGTGTAGCTATTTTTAAGAAACAAAACGAACATAGTTTAGCTACTAATAAATCTGTCCACAAAATAATACAGTTATTTGCAACTAATGCCATGATGGCATGATGTTTTCTTAATGGACATTGATATATGCAAATAGACATTAATTTAGAGTTTAGATAAATAGATAGAGAGGGTAAGAGAATCTTATTAACATCTAGCATACTTTACATAATGTAACTTGAGAGCTTTCAGAGTTCGGTTCTAGAATTTTTGTTTCGTTTGACACCTGCAGGGCTATTCGGTTTTGTCACTTGACAGCGGAATCCGCGATGAGTTTCAAAATTGAAGTTAGAGTCCGAGATCTTGATATGTGATTCTCTAATCATCTGGTACGCACTTGCGAGGTGAAGGGAGTCTCGAACTCTAACTTCAATTTAGAAACTCATAGTGTATTCCGCTGTCAAGTTACAAAACAAAAGCGAACTTGCATCATATTGACATGTCATTATCTAATCATCTAGTACGCACTTGCGAAGTGAAGTGATCCTAGAACTCGAACGTCAATTTTGAAACTCCGCTGTCAAGTTACAAATCTGAATAGCCTTCCTGATATGAAATTCTGTTAATAATATTGCCCCTAAAAATATAAACAGGAAAGTTTTGTTTTTGTGATTGAATCCATTAATGAACTTTCAAACACTTATTTACCAGATAGTAAAATTTTTTAACAAATTTAATTATCGACCCTGAACAAAATCTATGTTTCTTTCGTGATGTAATGAAAACACAAAGGATTTTGTACGAGGAATTTGAATTACAAATATTTTTGTGACAGAAATACTGACACTTGTTATTTGATTTTTAATATTTCAGGCTACAAATACCGTCATCCGTAAGCCACGTGTCACTCACAGCGAAATTGACTTATTTACTCGTAAGCTGAAGTTTCTACAATATTCGTAGTTATACAAATAAGATGAAAAAATTGTTGAGTCGAGTGCAAACTTACGGTTAAGTAATAAATTAAATTAGGTTACCAATTAGGTATATCTTAATTATTATTCCTGACATTACTACTAACCCATGTAGGTATATTATTCGCAGATGACATCTCAATTATTCTGACATGTAATAATAAAATTGACATAAAACAATTCGAATTCAATATCAATAATGAAATAAAAATAATTAATAATTGGATGAATAAAAATAATTTGACATTAAATACTGGAAAAACTAAATACATACAATTTATGACTAGAAATAAACCTTGTAATAAGTTGAACATCCAACATCAAGGGCAAAATATAAATGAAGTTGACAATACAATATTTCTTGGTATAAGCTTGGACAAATATTTAACTTGGGAAACACATATAGAGATAGTCTGTAATAAAATACATAAATTTACCTACGCCCTTGCAAGACTTAGACAAAATTCAACATATCATACTGCCCTAGCTGCGTATTATGGCTACGTGGAATCAATATTAAGGTATGGATTATTGCTATGGGGAAACTCTACCCATGTCAAGAGAGCATTCTTAGCACAGAAGAAATGTATTCGTGCACTATGCGGAGTATCACCTCTTGAATCGTGTAAACCACTATTCAAAAAGACGGGACTGTTAACTCTTGCTTCACTTTACATACTTGAACTATGTTTGTTTGTAAAAAAAGAAAAGCACCTCTTTAAAACAGCTGCTGAAGTGTACCCCAGAAATACCAGGCGTGGGCAAAGATTAGTAATAGCAGAGTATGTACGCACTTCTCTTCTTTTAAATAATGCGTACGGAATGTGTGTAAAGATAACAAATAAAATACCTATACAAATAATGTCCTTACCTACTAAGCAGCTCAAACCACGATTAAAACATTGGCTATTGGAAAATAATTTCTACTCAGTCAAAGATTTTTTAAATAATTAAGAGACTGTATGTAATAATAATTTGATATTTTTTATTTATTGATTTATATAATGATAAGATTTAGAAATAGCTCGGTAGAAAATGACATTCACTAATTTACTAATCAACTGACATTCCAAATGTAAATACTATAATACTTATTAACATCTGTAACGTACAAAGATAATTATGTAACGCAGGTAATCATTGACTCAAACTATTACAATGTTAAAAACTCATTTTATATAATATTGACGGTTATTAATTATTGTAATTTTATAATAATAATAAATTGTAATAATAATAAGTTATCACTATAATTAATTATCAAATTGTTAAAATAGATTTTAGTTAAAATTTGCATGCTTCAATAAGCTAGATGTGCGAATTAATTGTATTTACCTACACATACCACCACTGTACCACCACATTTTATGCAAATAAATAATTATGAATTATGAATTAAATTTTTAGAAGCCTTAGAATTTTATCAACCAATGTTAAAAAGAAACAGTTAAAATCTTATATATATTCTACAATTTCAAATAATATCCTTGCATAAAATGCATCTAAATTATGAACACTAATACGTTTTTGTATATCACAGAAAATAACATTAATAAAACAGCAATTTACAATGAATTTCACTTTGATTTTAATAAAATGTACAACAACAAGCATGAAGTTTACTTTTTTACAAAATCTCATCTCGTCAACTACCTAGACAACTTATATCATATAAGTTATATGGATAAATAAAATCAATATGTTCTGGCAACGTTACCAATGCGAAATAATTTCTGGTAATTAATATGTGGCATATTTATTAGCTTACGGTACAGTCATAAATTAAACTGATTTATATTTTCGATAATATAATTTATACTACCTACTATGTTACTTATGATAATGATCATAACTATATGTATTATGTATCTATATTTAAACACAAGAACGACTGGGTTGCAGGCTAAATTAAGTGTTTTATGTTATATTATTATATTCATAATAATATAGAGTCGAAGTAAACAGTTTGATTTACACTAAACATAGCTAGATCAAAATCGGTTAATCCGTTTTGGAGCTACGATTGCTGTATTTTTATAAATCGACTGTACTTTATCACTTGTTTTAAGCATGGAGTACCAGGTAAAGGAGAACTGAATCATGTGGGGGAAAAGTTTGAAAAAGTGTCACATGGCGCTAGCGAAGACAAATGAAAATGGTATGAATGTGGGTAGCAGTTATTGACAGTTTGAAGTTAGACAGAGTCCTGTACATACCAAACTTCAACTGTTTTCGTAGTCCAAATTTACCAGGTTGCTACCGTGGCGACACTTATTTAATACAATTTGAGGGATACTTTTACACAACAGTCCTTTCTCCTTTACCTCTA
The DNA here is from genome assembly GCA_911387775.1 of Thymelicus sylvestris. Classification (NCBI taxonomy): domain Eukaryota; kingdom Metazoa; phylum Arthropoda; class Insecta; order Lepidoptera; family Hesperiidae; genus Thymelicus; species Thymelicus sylvestris. The sequence goes on from OU426895.1 coordinate 9,445,204, forward strand.
TACTCCATGGTTTTAAGGTTCATGTATTTTTCTGACATTTACAAATTTTGGAAATATTCAACTTAATTATAATCGATTGAACAATTACCTTTTAATGATGTCGCCGACACAAATTAGTTAATAGTACTATCAAATAAATGTGTTCTAATTGCGGACTGCTAATCATAGTAAATTGTATGTGATTTTGCTTTTGAAACAAATTCAATAGCTACAAAATTATGTAAATGTCACACGGATTATACGTATTGAAATCGCATTAAAATCATCGAATTCACTTTTAATGGGATTTCACTGCATCATAATATAATGAAACTGTAAAACTGAGCCGAATCTGCATAAAATAGATACTTAGGTACTGAAAATATTTAGAAAGATAACCTTTGTTGTCAGGCAATTAATATTTTTGTACTTATATCCTACCCCTATGACCTATGTCCGTATTTCAAAGAAACAGTTTAGTTTAAACTTAAGCCTATTTAACTTATTTTAAGTTAATATCAGAAATATCCGCTTTGTCTTTTAGACTCATAGTTGAAATAACGTAGATGGTTTTTGTTTTTTTTTCTGATAGAATTACAATAGCCGATGCCGCTACGCCCGCGACTGCAACGGCTAAGCAGATAAAATAGGATGCGGTTACTATTTGCAAAGTAAACAAGATTATTGTTTACCAAGATTGTAACTGCAATTAATATTAGTAAGTTACAACTTACTAAGTGACAATCAGTGGCGGCTGGTGGATCCTAGAAGTGGTGGTGCACTGTATCAGCGTATTTTTATTTTTAACGACTACAAAAGAACGATTATGATTGTCGCGCGTAGACCTTCTAAACGGCTGGATGGATTTGTATAGTTATATTCGTCCTAAAAGTGTCCTTAGATGACTGTTTGAAAAATAAATAGACGAGTGTTTGAAAAATAATCCTGCCGATTTTAATTCCAATTTTTGTTGAAAAGTATTATTTTCTAAAATAAATTAGCTTCCAAAATGGTCGATGTTAAAGTTAATACTCATTTTCACACCTATTTACTCACACACAATGTCCCACAATTCAGTAACTATAATATAATACTGAAAATCCTTGCAGAATGTAAACAAACACAACTCCTTTTAGCTACCACAGAGTATTTAATCACTATGTTAGCTACTACGAGTAAAAGCGCGGCGCCGCGCCGCGCCGCCGCGGCCGGGCGTTTCGCGCGCGATTTTCGTGAATTCCGCTCGGTAATCTTCGGCTCGCTGGTGCGGCGCACCAGAGTAGTCATAATTCGCCATACATTTTCTATTGAACTAGCTCTGTCTCACGCGCCAGGCGTTTTCGGTTGCATCTCATAGAAGTTGTATGAGCATTAGCCGTGCGCTTTGGCTAGCGCACCGTGAACCATTTTACAGCGATTTTCGCGATAATGAGTCTTAATACATTGTCAAAGAGCTTAAATTGGTTCATCATAATTTCGTTAATATTGAATAGATCGTTAATCAGACACTATTAAACATTTTTTGTTTTATTTTTCTGAACATAAAAATCTGGCAGTTCGGCGCACGAGTGCACTTAAAGTACAGCCGCCCCTGGTGACAATAGTTGTTGTCATCGCGCAATCCTGTCTCGTTCATTGAAATTCACTTTACAGCACTAATATTAATGACTTTATTAATCATAATATTGTTAGTAAAAATAAAATTTGTGGTTTACGTACAGATTCTATGTCTGTATGTGCTCCTGTGTGATATTAAGGGAAAACTAAAATAACAGTTTCTGTGCATTAATCCTAAATAAACATTTAATACCACATTCAGTGGGGTAAGTCATTTTAGCAGGGTTACTAAAGGAAAAGGTGATGATTGCTTCCTAGAACTCTAACGGTATAAACATTAAATCAGTCGAATAGGACTAGCAGAAATTGAATCGTAAATATTGTGTACCTCTCGCGACTTTTCCTTATAAAGCTGGCGTCGCACTTTACGATAACGACAAGGTAAACTTAATAATAACAACTAATGCCAAACACTATAAAATAATCGTTTGATAGTCGCACATACTGTAGTTATTCGTAATATTACAGCTATCTAACACAAATTCTGAACATCATTTTCGTTCTTATTAATTACTGTTTTGGCTTCAAATGTTCCATTCCGTCCGTTGAAATCGTAAAGGTCACTAGGCCCAACACTAACAGTCAATTCGAAAATAATTCTTCTAAAAAAATAACCGACTTCTAAATTAGAGGCTACATGACATGAACCAGCTTTCGATTATAAAAAGAATCATCAAAATCTGTGCACCCAGTAAAAATTTATAAGGTAACACACTCGAATTGAGAGCTTCCTCCTTTTTTTGAAGTCGCATAATAAACAAATTGTTCTCATTTTCATTTTTCTAAAATTCTATGTACGCTGCTACAGATGACGCAGTTAGCAATGTCGTACAGTACAGTGATACTGGAATAGCTTGCATGCGTTGGCGTTTCCACACATCGATCGTCGTCTTCAAGAAGACACAAGAATACACAGAAGAGTTAACTTTTACTAACTTTACCTGGACTTATCCTGGACTTCATCACCACTTACCATCAAGTGGAATTGCAGTCAAGCATTAACTTTTCAAATGTAAAAAAACACTAAATTAAAATGTTTGTAGTATGTTTTGGCTAATGGATGGATTTCATACTACGTTCCAAACGATCAAACAGGAATGCTTGCTTATTCCTAGTATTTAAGCCTTAGAACGATATATTTTTACATAAATAAACGATCGAGGAAGCCAACCAATGAAGATGGAATTACAGTAATTGCAAAACACACTCTCCCTAATAACGCAATTGTTTTGACATTTAATTATGAATTTCTTTCTATGAAAACTTTTCTGAAATGGTGGTAGAATAAAGAACTTACAGTTCTTTATATAGCATAAGGTGTAGGTATCACTGCCTTTTATTAAATTATTTTGAAATTAGAATCAGAATATCAACCACATTAGTGTGGCGTTGCCTCAAGTCGCATGTGCACTGTGCATTAGCGCAAATTACGGCGCAATCTCCTGCAAATCTACGCCACTTTCGCCACACGTGAAGTGAAAATTGTGTTTTTACAGTGCTACAAATTATTTCGGAGAAAATTTTCTGATTTCCGTGCCCTTTACGGGCATAAAGTCTACCTGACATGGGTTTTTTTCTATACCTAGGTCATGTCATAAACATTCTCCTTTTCTAAAAAATATTTAAGATCAAAATAAAGTTACAACAATTAAAAAAGGCATTCAATATTATTCTGACCTTTTTTATCGTGAAGAGAAAAAAACTTTTGATATACGGCTCGCATTGTTTTTTCAGTTTAATTGAAATTAATTTTAAAGTACAGACCCAACCCGTATAATTGAAACCCATTAGCGATTTTCCGAATTAATCGAATTACAACCCATCCAATTACGTAATCCGATTTTAGTAAATCCTGAAAGAATTAAACAATGTGCATTAACCCTTGAGCTATGTTTTATTACGAGTAGTATCAGGTTGAACAATTTATCTGAAACTGTCGAAAAACTATCGAAGTCAGTACATAGAAGATTTTTAGAATTGTAACTATGTTTATCTGTGCATTTTTAGGGTTCTGTACCTCAAAAGGATAATACGGAACCCTTATAGGATCACTTTGTTGTCCGCTTGTCTGTTTTCCGTCTGTCTGTATGTCAACCCTTTTTTTCTCAGGACACGTGGAGTTATCAACTTGAAATTAATCTCCAATATTTAGGTCTACAATTCCTTGACACTGTGATTTCAATTGAAGAATCCCGTCTACTCAGATTATATTATGTAGAACAATATACCCGTCAAAATATTTTTTCAGATGTGCGTACGATGGTAACGGTTACCTGAAGCAACGCAGGGCCTTTAGTAGTCTATTACTATTGTCTTGTTTTATTTTAACTAAAGCACGCGATGTTTAAATTTAAGCTATTTTACTATTCGTCTTATTGATTCAATCGATGGTAGTTACCATTAATAATGTAATTGTCTTATTTCAATCTATAAACCCTCTTTTCATACATACAATATCATTGATATAAACACATTCATATTTAAAGCGCCGTCCGTGCTGTATCCACACTTGGGATTTCTAGCCGTACGGTACATGATAAGATGTTAAAGGTTACTCTAAACTTTTACGTAATAAAAGTGAAACCATTATAGGGAGGGCTTTTCACTGGCCATTAGCATATAGAATGGCTGCTGCGGCGCGTAATTTTTCCAAGACAGCAAACATTAGCATGCAAAATCATCTTGCCTTGCCATGCCTTAAACGCACGTAATTTCTTTGTACTGCAACACTTTATTTTCTCAAATTTTCTAACCCTATAAACGTGAACAGTTTCAAGAGAAGCAATAATTTAAGTGTTAAATAATTTACATAAAGTGTTACTTTTAATTTACTGGAAAACATATTAATTATGTTTAGATAATATTATGATAAAGTTAACAACCCACCATCGCTAGAAGGAAAAACCATTTTTTATTAAAAAACATGGTGAACAAACAAAAAAAAAAACATCCACAAACTTTTAATACTATTTGCGATTATCAAACTTTGCATATAAGTATAATTAAATCTCATTGTCTCTTATGTTTCGAGGAGCGTCCCACTGATGTCATTTGTTCATCCTTCTCCAAAAGCTCTTCATCAATTAACATATCAAAATTACCTAAAGCCTCATGACTCGGTTGCTTATTCCAACGTACATCAGGTGTTCCTTCAGGAGGTAAGACGACAGATAAAATATTATCAATGAGTTTATACTTCAGGATTCTATCATTAACAGTCGTGGATGTAAGTGAAGGTGAGGCATTTACTTCGACTAACCAAGGCTTCAGTTGATTGTCTATTATTATATCATACCCGTAGCATTCAAAGCAATGTCTGTCATTAGCCATTACAGATGAAACAGCCTTCAATGAGTGCACTATTAACCACTGCATAGCAGCAAACAGCTTCTCAGTCACTACTCTTCCTCTTGCACCTTCTAAATACAATCGTAAGTTCTGAACGCTCATTTTTCCGCCGTGAATACTATTATAATCGCCGCCATGCTTCTGTACACTAACATTAGTCAGATGCACGTACATATTGTCTAGCTCAGTGACACTCGTATCATACTTCACCGTACAAAATCTACAGAAGCCAAGTTGAAATAAATACGCCTTTAACGGGCGAAACGAAGTCACTAATACGTATAATCTGAGATCAAATTTCTTCCCACCAATTAATAAAGGATTGTCGATGTAGCGGGATATGACGTAACTCTCTTTACTTAGCTGCGGATGGAAGGGGGCTTTCGCCTCTCGAGACCACTTCTTAAGTTTAGAAAGTTTATTTATAAGGAAAATTCCGGTACCTTGAGATTTTCCACACGGCTTCATTATCCAAGTGCTTTGAGGGGATTTTCGATACTCTTCCACGAACATGTTATAGTCGGCTGGGAGAACAAACGTGACCGGGACAAAGTCAAGGTGAACATACCGTGTTACAGCTTGACCTCCGTGAAGAATGACCTCAGCTTTCTCAGCGAGAGGGTTCCCGTCTCGTTCCAATTCCTTTCTATACCTTTTGATATTTTTCACTAGCAAGTCTTTTCTAGAGAGTTCGTAGTGGTTCGGAAAGTGATTTATCATTTGATTGTCGTTCATTCGATATCCGCTCTCGACACTGAATAGGTTCCGACAAGTTTGAGTGGACGCCCAATAGAAGTTCCATTCGTCATCAGGTCCAACTTGGTGCCAACCGCGCCTTTCAAAGTTGCTCATTAAAACCGACTTTTCCAAGTCCGTGCAAAAGTTTACTCGGTATCTTTCAGTGGCTGGCGCGTTCACTCTCCCGTATAAACTTGTAGCAAATTTTTTAGCTTCTTGGTTCATTTTGTTCACTGTTTATTTATTGATATGAGAGTTTATTACATGAAATTAAGCTTGAAATACTCTTAAATACAATTAAATACCTTCTACTCGTATTTGGGCACTATGAATCAAGTACAGAATATTCTAATAGGCAAATACTGTGCGTTCTTCACTATGGCTACCAGTAAACATACCGTTTAGTTTCTATTGATTTTTCGTGTTGTGCTCAATGACCTGTGTTCTATCAGCTTAATGATAAACGCGTTGTTAGTGTTAGTTAAATATTGTATTATAGATAGAATTATATTATATAGGGTATAATAGAAAGATAAAATTAGTAAGCCTAATTTAGACAGCGATTTTAGTTAAAGTTGATTAGTACCTAATACCTATACGTTTTGAAATGATTTTTAATATATTAATATTTCTGCTATAACATAATGATAATGATATAATTCACGTAAGTGTACGTCAGTGTATTTAGCGAACATTAATTAGAGCCAGTTGATAAGCTTGGGCTGTCATCAAGCAGGTTAGAACTTGAATGAATAGAGGTGTTCAATGAAAAATACTGAAAATAGCATTAAAATTACCATGATTACTTTGGTAAAATACTATTACCACTATATTCTATATCTTATAGATTTTGATTGTCTAAAATGCTGACATAGACAGGTCATGTTTTTCATTATTTAATCAACGTTTACCTAGCAGTGCCATCCATGGATGACAATGACCACTTACCACCAAGTGAATCATCAACTCGTTAGCTATTTAATTATGAATAAAACCTTCCATGTGTGACTATGTGAAAATTCCGGAGGCGATTTGTAGCTCGACTTTAATTAAAAGGTGCGATGGATAACAATGAACTATACGGATAACTATCAGGTTTATTCAGAGGCTACAGAGCTCGCGCGAGAACAATAACATTAATTTAAAGGAAAATTAATCCACGCAACAATGCGCGTAGGTTATTATTAAACAGTTACCCGTTTTCGCTTTGCTTCCAAACAAAATAGGTTTACAAATCGTACCCACCCCACTTTCCTTAGTACAAGTAGTGTGTCGGATAAATGTGAAATGTCAAAATTTTATAAATCAAAATAATCATCGTAGTTTAAACGTTATTCGTTCAGTAGATAGGTACAACTATTATTTGGCCATGTCCAAGTTTAATATTTAATCGGATATAATGTTTTTTGGAGTTTAACTCCTTTAGAACCTATTTTCATATTTAAGCCCACGGTATGAAATACGAGTAAAATCAAACTTTCTTCGTTATGTCATGTGCGTTATATGCGTTATATTTGTAATTCCTAACATAATATCCACTGTTGTTACTGATCAATAACAACGCCATCTAATAGTAATAATAATCTTGTTACATCCTATTCTGATGATGTAAAACATCATCATCATTATCATCGTCGTCGTTATCATACTAAATGGCGTTGTTACTGATTTGACGATTGCAAACTATTGTAGATGGCGTTAAAACCTCCAGTCATGCGTCGGAGCTGACAAACACATTTTTTAAATTCCAGTACTACTACTTTAGTAACTAGTAATATTGGAATAAAACAATAATAATATTCAAGGCAAGTCACTTTTACTTTGTCATAAAACTTCTTGTCATTTCCATTCAAAGCTATATCCAGTAGCCTTTGTTTTCAAACTTTTCTTGTCAGTTTCTGCCTAATTATAACCGATACCTGTCCCGAGTCTCGGGTTTCTCAGAATGAGAGGGATTACGGCCATAATCCATCACGCGGGACGAATGCGGGTTCAGCGGTTCAATGAGAACAAAGAACGCTCAGGTAGGTATATACAGTACCTATATACCCTACGTAGATTGTTTTGTATGATACTTCTTGGAAAATCGATTTTATTTTGGATAGCAAATGAGCTTGTATGCAGATCCTGTTAGTAGGTACTATATACACCTATAGGCATAGTACTAACAGGATCTGCATATTTTAATACCGATTAAGCATATTTGTTCGTTATTATTCATTAGTAAGAGGACCGTAGAAAATAAGACTGTTACTGTAGATTAGTCCTGTTAGTAATCTTTAGTATATTATATGTGCCACTCGAAGTTGATGTCACAAGATGCATTGCTACCCCTGAGGACAGATGGCCGCCTCTTCTACAAGTTTAGTGTAACTGGCAACCAACATCCTTCCGTCTGGAACACAAATTGCTTGACAGTTGTTATAGGACCGAAATAGGTGTCGCGGTGGTACTGCCACAGACAAACCTTATAAGGGTTTGACTCAGCATTTCCGTTACGTTCCGTTACATTTAAATAAATTTATAATTTTAAACATTCAATTATTTGAAACCAAAATTTGACCATGAATATGAAATGATTAGTTATCAACGCTTTTCCCATTGGTAATACTGAAATTATTTTCTACAGTAATGTGAAACACACATACATATGTATTTAAATTCATTGCTATTCCGTCCATGCCGCACATTTGGATTGGCGTCCACGTGATTAATATTACAAATCCCTTAATTTAGATTTTTCATCCAATGTTTTATAGGCAAATGAGCAGAAGGGGCATGAGATTTAGTGGCCAGCACCGTACATGATCGTAACTTAAGTAACACCATGGAGATCATAGACATAGCATAGCATTAAGCTAGGTGATTATGAGGTCAATTTAATGGGGCTAATACCTGCGTAAAATCGCGGGAAGCGATGCAGAAAATTAGAACATTGTTTTTTTTTATTTTAATGGCTTAGGCGTTCTATTTTCAAATAATTATTTCTTAAAAAAAGGTGCGATCAGCGTCGCAGTTCTTACACTCCAGAATGTTCTGATAACATAATCAAATCATTAGTAATTTGATAATACACTGCAAAATCAATAAAATTATTATGACTACTAAGACTATAAAAATTTATCATTCTGAAGACAACCCAATAATTTTATCCCGTTGCCAACGTATAATTTATCAACTATTACGGAAATTCCGGAGATAGGTCTATGCTCAGGAAATTTATTTTATTTGTCTTTCAGCTTTCTATTCGCTAACTTTATCTGGAATTCTGCCAAAAATGGCATGTAAACAAAGCTCAGCATATGACGTCTACATTAAATGAAGACTTGAAGTTTATAAGGCGTGTTTAAGTTTATTTTTGGACGTGGAAGGACTTAAATATCGTAGATACTCGTGTCTTTGTGAGTGCATCTCTAGCTTATTACCTATGTGTTTGATGAATAAAACGATCTGGAAGTATTTGAAGTGTTTGTTGTAAAAACAATATAGTCTACTTAAATAATAATTGATCTAAGGTTACTTAAACAAATAACTAAATAACGAGCTGCGAACATAGAAAACACAATGTTCGCAGGATATGAGTGTCACGAGAGACAAAAACATCACTAGTAAATAATGCTAATGCTAATAACTCGCATAGAAATCAACAAAAGATACCTTTTATAATATAAGTTCAAAAGTGTAGCCAACAATACAACAGACAACTTTGTCAACATGCAAAATTTTCATTTTCATACACTTTTCTCTGACGCAAAAAGATTGAAGCGAGTATTTACGTCGGTGAAGTACACGGAAGATTTATTATGATGGTCACGGGGAGGTCTGACGCAAGTTTGTCAAGACACTGCAGCATTTGTCAGCACGTAGACAACTGTAACATTAGTCACGCGTTTATCCTAGGCCATACGTTCATCCCCGGATGCACGTTTAACTAGAGAGACGTTAGTTTATTATCGTCACAACCCATAAAACTGTCCTAGGCTGGGCTCAGTTCTTTCAAAGTGAGAGGTTCCACGTGAGCCACTTACCAGTTAGATGATAGAGATTTTTTTCGTAATGTTTTCCTTTGTTGATAAAATTGATGAGAAATTTAAGGTCAAAATATGGTCAATGATTTGAAATCAGATTTCCTGTGGGAGCGTAGGTTCGTATCCTACCGACTGCGTCATGTAAAGTTATTTGTTTAGGGGAGGCGGATGCAAATGACACGGTCACCATATTAAGACAGATTTATTAATTCCAAAAATTCAATACCCCATACATATAACAATATCATGACAAGTATACATACCAGTGTGGAAGAAAAACAATTCTGCCCTTCTGATATAAATTTGAAGCATTGTATACCTAATATTATATAAAAAAACGAGGAAAAAAAATAATTTATTTTTAATTAACTAAATTCAAGTAAACTTCAATCTAAATTGAGACGGATTCGTTTGTCACGAATTAAAAGCATTACTCCAGTTAATAACGTCTAAGTCAACATAACGGGAATAGAATTACAAATGCCTAACTGCCCCTTCGGGATGTCGTCCATTTCGAGTTTTGACACATCCCTTCGAGTTCCACATGGATAAAGTTCCTCATAAAATGTATGGGTTACAATTTATTACAACAATGTATTAATATTAATCCCTATTATATAACAGCAACCCATCTCGGGAGGAGAGGGGATATGGATGGGGAGGGGACGGGGTGAGGAGGGGGAGGGGACGGGGTGGGGAGGGGGAGGGGGTTAAATATTTATTTAATTTTGCCAAAGAAGTACCTATAACTTCTCACGCGCGTACAAAAGTCCACGCACCCTTTTTTTAATTTTTTGGTTCTATACAAAAACCGAAGCAATGCGAGGGCGGTTACTAGTCTTTAATACGATCTTATCCGGTGTCATGTATGTAATATTGTGATATTTACGGGTGTTTCAAGAGAATATGAGTTTGAGTACTAAAACTGTAAACGAACTTTGTATTTAATGGCTTGTGATACGTCGAAGTTTTGAAATGTGACATAAATTTCAGAATCGCTTCCCCAGGGAACATGGGAACGTTTTACGATACTTTGAGATGGGGATATAGGTACTTACTTCACGTTTACACAATATTTAGATTAACGGGCTTACTTATTTAGTATTTCCTTATGCAAGAATATTCTTAACCTACTGTTTTATGTACTTAATTATGTAGCTTTAGTAGATACTAATTATAATTCGTGAAAGGTTTTGTACGTGTCGTTCCGGTCGCAGTGTCGGAGAGTTAGTAATTCGGGTCTCTTTTGGTTGGCAACGCATTGGTTATTCCTTGTAGGTAACGGATAAAGGTAAAATAAAAATACAATATGACTCTATTTTGCTAAAAGCCCAGACAGTTACGTAATACCTATTAAAAGAATAGAAGATATTTTACGATAAACATTAAAGAATAAAAATATACCTGCAGTAATAAAGTTTTTGGTTAAACATCATCTATTTCCTATTTAGCAGTTGTGATGTGGGTCGTACTGCTTTTTTCGTCCGACTGATATCATACGCGACATTTTCCAATACTGCTAAACATATTCAGCCTATAAAATCGTGTTGATTCACACCAATTAATAATTATATATTTTGCTTTTAAATAGCAACAAATAAAATGACCCCAAAGGAGTATATTAGCCCAGTATATCAAATATTAACTGTAAGTTTTTTAACCGATTCGTTGCTGATGTCACAAGTTATAATACATTGATGACACGCCTGTAGTGCCATCAGCAACGAATCGGAAAGCCAACTACTTTTTCACCATTTTCTTGTAATTATCAATTAAACCTTTCTTGTAATTATCAATTTACCCATTCTAGTAATTATCAATTAAAAAACCGTGTTTATTTTAAAATGAAATCTTTACATAATGATCCCTTAATGTAAAAGTAAAGAGCAGCCTCAGATTAAAGAACAAAAGGTCTTTTGCGAGAGCTCAGAGCAACAATCTTAAAATTTAAACTTTTATTTTTCCACTATCTTTCCGCTTGTCAGTTCAACGTTCACCAAACAGGTGTCATATTTCAAAGCAATTTCTTTCATCTGATTCGATCTGCCAAATGATTCGGAAATTTAGCATAGTTTTCATACGAGGTAATGTTGCGCGATAAATTATATTAAATGGCGTGTGTGAAAGTTCAGATTTAATAAGAAATATGTATTTGCAGCATATTTTAGAATACATCTTGTATCAAAAGACATCGAACTTATTTACAAGTAGATACTCGTACAAAGTTTCAGGGATAATTACTTTGTTTTACTTACTTTATTAAACAGAGTGGTTACGACGACACAACCATAAATTAAATCTCATGTTATATTATATTTCTAAATACAGAATTATAATTGTATACACTCAGTATACACCTGTATGTTTGGGATAAAATAGGGTTGTCATATCGATAATAATGTTGTGTATATTGTCTTGATGAAATTCATTGTAATACATGTACATAAAGTATCGTAACGTATCAAATCCTTTCGCGTCAAATCATGTCCTATCGTGTAGTTACGTTTTGTATTACAGAAATAAAATATGCAGAGATTATGTCAATAAGTACTTACCTTATGAAGATGAAAGGCAGAAAAGTAGATGTCAGCTAAAAACGGATTATTTAACCATCATTTAACGGGTTAAATCACTATTTAAATCTTACAAAGGTAGTATATAAAGAAATATACTATTCGAAAATGTACGTTAATTTCATGTTCATATAAAGACAAACCACCGCAGTTAAGGGCCGAGAGTAAATAGAGGGACGACATTTAAAAATGTTTGTACCATTCACGTCCTCTTTGTGTTAAGCATGCTATCCTTTATGGAGAGGGATAATCACTACACGAGCTCTCTCTTTAGGTAATGTTGATGAGTTGGTGCTCTTTGTACTCCGACCCGACTGTATATTTCAGTGTTATACTCGTATTTTGCTAAGCACATCAGCTACATACGCTTATTTTGTTTCTTAATTAACTTTCTAACCGGCATTATATATTAACAGAAGGTAATATTACTTGAAAATTAAATATAACTATTCTTAACTTATTAAGTAGATAGCATTTTTATTATTAGAATATGAATTATTTATTACGATGGCTAGTGAGTTTTGTCAGATCTCATTTTTATTTTACTTAAATCAGTCCTACCTAATAATGAAGTTAAGGTAAACATTTAATAAATATACTAAGGGAAAACTATGATGTGGATAGGTAACGAGGAATAGTAATATTTCATGTCGATCTCAGCTACCATTACGTAACGGGTTAAGTCATCCTGGAGGTCTTCCAGTGGTACAAGATTTGAAGGGTCAACAACCAAGGGTGGTTGTTTGTTTACTAATCCTCCTACTAACTCTGGAGCGACTTTGTAAAGTGCATGTCGTGTTCTATGCTGTCTAAAATTTTGAGGAGAGACCAATAGTTATTAGGTACGCAGTGATTCTAACTATTCATTTCAGCCGCACTCATTCATAGATTTAAAAATCTCTTTTACATTCGTAATTCGTTCGCATTTTTAATGTTAATGATATTATAAATATTAATGAGCATAGTAATAAATAAACATAATTTTATTGCAACTCCAGCTACGTGTACCTAGTAACAAATTAAAAACAAAATTAGTGAATCAAAAAGATGTTTCTGCAAAGGCAGAGCAGTTAATTTCCGTATTACTTTAACTGATGCGCTCTCATTTTGAATGCTCCGTGGAAGTTTAATTTTACATACAATACACAACCTACACCATTATTTCAATATTAAACACTTACGTTAAATAAATGTCTCCTTCTAATTCTTTGATAATAATACAATTTAAATATTTCACATCATTTATAATATGATAGTATAAAATATAAACTACTAAGAATCCATTTATATAAATTATGCATTTTCAAAAAGACTTTATTACGTAACATAATAGGTAAGTATTTTCTTTGTGAATCTCCATTTAGTATTAAAATTTTCAAAGCTCAACACTTTTCAAGAATTCCAGCTTCCAACAAAATGGTAATAATGATAATCTGCTTCGTTTTTATGCTGCACAAAGACATTTAAGAAAAAAAAAAATTCCGAGAATACTATCTTAATGCCGGGAAAATAAAATCTCAACTATTTCTATGACTTGAAAATGTAGATTAAGGTAGTTATTTTCTTGTTTTGGTCAGACATCATAATATCATGGAGTCCCAATAGCAATAATAATCCTCAAATATGTTTTGGTATATTCCACGTCCTCTCTATAATTTCATGTTAGTAACTCCACACATTCCCATGAGGTATGTACGCAATCTGTGGATCGTCTTGAATTCTCGCGTCTATAAATAAAATGTACCTACAGCGATAAAATACTTTCAAAATTCTGGGAAAATGTTTCTCTTTGCGAGACATCAAATTATCAATGAATACTTTCCCACTACTGGGCTATACTCAGTCTAATTCAAAGTCTATTTCCGTCTGTTCTATTTTCTTTTGCTCAAGTGTTGCCCTGGTTTAATACTCTTGAACCACTTGAGAAGTTGAGACTACAGAATTTCCACTTTAGTTCAATTTACCATATTTAGACAGTTTATATCTCTTACGAAGGGAAAGCAGAGACACGAGGAGATTTGTTCGATATTCGATATTAAAAATAGGTATGTTTCTAAGCAAATTGTAACTTTGTTTTGCTAATTTATATTAAAAAATGTATATATATAGATCTAAATGCGTTTCGCAAATGTATTGTTATATCACCTAATATCAGAATTACCAAATAATACTCCATACCATAAATCAAATTTACCGAAGTGTGAATCTGCATTGAGGGCCCACTTTTTTTTCTTGGCTTAGCGACTTGAGATTTATAGGTAGGTAATTTAGTTAAATTTAGTTAAAATGTAAAGGAAACATTCATCAATTTCTTAAACGTGAATTAAAGATGTTATGGGCAAATGTTTTGGCCCCGAGTAGTAGTGGTAAAATACAGTTGAATTATCGGGAATGGTCACTCATAGAAGTAAATTGATGAATGTATGATTAATAAACCTAACATTGTCATCATTACAATCGCGAATCTTAATTGATCAATGGCATCAAATTTGGAATTCGTTTTATCATAATTATCATCATTCCCTTCTGCGTAGCGAATAAATTGAAATTCAAAAATAAACATCTAAAATTTAAGCCACGGTGCTACACAGTTCTGGTCCGTGGCTGAATGCGGAGGGCGGGAAAGCGGAAATTACCATGAAAGACGTGCCTATACATCGCAATGCAATGTAATGCGTTTCCAATCACGGTAGGCGATTACGACCTTCGATAACAGATTGTCGAAACTATTCGCCTGTCCTTTAGATTGCCTGAGTTTAATGTAAGAGGATTTTAAAGTACTCTTTGTGGCTTCGCATTTCACAACTTTTTAAAACTGGTTTGAAGTTACCCTTTGCAAATGAACTATTTAGTCATGCGAGTAAACAACAGCTAATGAGTAACTAATGATTGATTGATTTATAAAAATATTTATAATTATTTATTTATTTAGTAAAACGGTATACCTATTCACGATATTTATTTTTACGCCGACATTTCGACCATGTTGCATGGATCGTGGTCACGACTGAACTAAAATTATTTATGATGGCTCATTTTCATTAAATGACACTCAGACAGTATAGCATACCTGCCTGAATAATAGAGAAATCTCCATTGTTCGTGCAATGAAATGGGCAAGTTCGGCTAGTATGTACATACATTATCATACATTACCATAGATAACCTGGTTTGTGCACAATACGAGCGTTCGGAACAGATTTGTTCTTTTCGAAGCCACTACCTGTGCTACTAATAGGTACTGTCTACCTATACCCACTTCTGACCACTGGTCTTTCCTCTTGACGTGGCCTCGAGCATACTCCACCACGCTGCTGCAGTGCGGATTAGGCCAGATCCTCACTATAATGCCGTTCACAGTTCGTTCTCGGTCCAATCTCGGTTTGATAAAATATAATTCAGTAAAAAATATATGTGTGCATTCATACTATCGGTAACAGTCAAGTTTCGCTCCAATCCCGTTCCAATCACGATCAGGTTCGAAGAAATTTTTGTTTGAGCGAGATCGAACTTGTCACGACATGTAACGATAGTGTGAATAGTCTTCGGGTTCAGTTCAGTCAGCTATTACCCGCTGAAGCGATACATGAAATCCAATTAAGTTCAATAGTTTATGTATAGTTTACTTTTAAAAAAATAATTGTACCTATTTGAATTATATTGTAGTTAAAGTTCCTGAGTGATAGAAATGACTAAACAAATGTGGACTTTTGAAAACGGTAATTATATATAAATAATTGATTTTTTGAAAAGGATATTTAGGTATGTATCTCATTACAACTTTATGAAAAAATAACAGAATATTACTTAATTGAATCTATAGTACAATTTTATTGTAAATGACGTAAATTAAATAAATTATTGTTATTTTCATTAACAACATATTTTTGAAGTAAAAACTTCTTTAGTACGGGGGTGATTTGAAATTCGATGAAACGTAACTGTCCAATGGAGATTGGAGTTTAGTGGAGACTGGAGTTGAGTGGAGACTGGAGTTTAGTGGAGACTGGAGTTGAGTGGAGACTGGAGTTTAGTGGAGACTGGAGTTGAGTGGAGACTGGAGTGGAGTGGAGACTGGAGTGGAGTGGAGACTGGAGTGAAGTGGAGTCTTCCCAAAATTTTATTCGTCTCATTATCTTGAAAACAAAATTTTTGAAGGTTTCACTTCTACCACGTGTGAATATTTTTAAAGTGAAAACTTCTTTAGTACGGGGGTGACTTGAAATTTTATGAAACGAAACTGTCCAGTGGAGACTAGAAATGAGTGGAGACTGACTTGAAATTTTTTTGAAAAATGAGAGATGATTTGAGAGATGAGTTGAGAGGTGAGTTGAGAGGTGAGTTGAGAGGTGAGTTGAGAGGTGAGTTGAGAGGTGAGTTGAGAGGTGAGTTATCCTCTTCATCAAGAAGAAGAGCAATAGTCGCTAATTCTTCAGTTGCAAAGTTTGACATTTTTTCACTGCAAATATTACTAATATTATTAATTTTATCTACGAGCCAAATACTCGTACGTCCGCCTTTGAGTATTGACGATTCAAGACTGAATCGTGAACTGAATCAGATTGTATAATGTGAACATGACACGACTTTACCAGACCGAGATCGGATCGAGAACGGACTGTGAACGGCATTAGGCCAGATCCTCACTATAATGCCGTTCACAGTCCGTTCTCGATCCGATCTCGGTCTGGTAAAGTCGTGTCATGTTCACATTATACAATCTGATTCAGTTCACGATTCAGTCTTGAATCGTCAATACTCAAAGGTGGACGTACGAGTATTTGGCTCGTAGATAAAATTAATAATATTAGTAATATTTGCAGTGAAAAAATGTCAAACTTTGCAACTGAAGAATTAGCGATTATTGCTCTTCTTCTTGATGAAGAGGATAACTCAGCTCTCAACTCACCTCTCAACTCACCTCTCAACTCACCTCTCAACTCACCTCTCAACTCACCTCTCAACTCACCTCTCAACTCACCTCTCAACTCACCTCTCAACTCATCTCTCAACTCATCTCTCAAATCATCTCTCATTTTTCAAAAAAAATTCAAGTCAGTCTCCACTCATTTCTAGTCTCCACTGGACAGTTTCGTTTCATAAAATTTCAAGTCACCCCCGTACTAAAGAAGTTTTCACTTTAAAAATATTCACACGTGGTAGAAGTGAAACCTTCAAAAATTTTGTTTTCAAGATAATGAGACGAATAAAATTTCGGGAAGACTCCACTTCACTCCAGTCTCCACTCCACTCCACTCCAGTCTCCACTCCACTCCAGTCTCCACTCCACTCCAGTCTCCACTCAACTCCAGTCTCCGCTCAACTCCAGTCTCCACTCAACTCCAGTCTCCACTAAACTCCAGTCTCCACTCAACTCCAGTCTCCACTCAACTCCAGTCTCCACTAAACTCCAGTCCCCATTGGACAGTTACGTTTCATCGAATTTCAAATCACCCCCGTACTAAAGAAGTTTTCACTTCAAAAATATGTTGTTAATGAAAATAACAATAATTTATTTAATTTACGTCATTTACAATAAAATTGTACTATAGATTCAATTAAGTAATATTCTGTTATTTTTTCATAAAGTTGTAATGAGATACATGTCCTAAATATTCTTTTCAAAAAATCAATTATTTATATATAATTACCTTTTTCAAAAGTCCACATTTGTTTAGTCATTTCTATCACTCAGGAACTTTAACTTAACTACAATATAATTCAAATAGGTACCTACAATTATTTTTTTAAAAGTAAACTATACATAAACTATTGAACTTAATTGGATTTCATATATCGCTTCAGCGGGTAATAGCTGACTGAACTGAACCCGAAATTGAAGACTATTCACACTATCGTTACATGTCGTGACAAGTTCGATCTCGCTCAAACAAAAATTTCTTCGAACCTGATCGTGATTGGAACGGGATTGGAGCGAAACTTGAGTGTTACCGATAGTATGAATGCACACATATATTTTTTACTGAATTATATTTTATCAAACCGAGATTGGACCGAGAACGAACTGTGAACGGCATTATAGTGAGGATCTGGCCTTATAGTGAGGATCTGGCCTTAATGAAGAGGTTAATGACCTAAGCGTCGAAAGTTTCCATGCCTCCTACGTATCGAAGACACTTACTTAACTTGGTCCATCACTTAGGATCGCAAAGCTACGAGTACTTCTTCACTTCTACTATAACTACGATACAAAATAAATGAATAACAACTCTCATGATCAAGCTCTCCAAAGATCTCCTCCATAACAAACCGTCTTTCCGAAAAGCTGGTAGATAAAAAAATGATGTGCATAAGTGTATCAGTTACTATATAAGTAAATTGTTTTGAATTCGAATTTGAACAAAAAGAAACTCGATGAAACATACCGATATACTAACAATTTCTTGTTCAATTAATTATAGAAGCTTAGCTAGGTTTTGTGAGGCAACTAAAAAAACTTAATTAGACGATTGTTACGTTCAACAAATGGAACAAAACACACAAAGAATAGGAGACGCAAAATGCTCGTTGGCTTAGGTTTACTTCAAAAGCAAGAGGATTGGTTTTTTTGTAAAGGCCACGTAATTACGTATGGAATTTTTATGCGCCCTAGGTAATTAATGCTTAGTTGGAGAATTTTCTACAGTTATATAAAGTTTGGAGCAAAAAGTTCCGGAAAATATTTAAGATGTTTACGTAGACGCAAAATATGCGTAAAAAATCTGTGGCGTTTCTCTAATGAGTCCGGCAAACGTCCGCTGCGCCCTCTGAAGTGCCGTCGAGCGTTGCTCGTGTCTAATGGACATTTTGTGGAAAAGTTTCTAGACTTTTTTAATTTTCCGTTCTGGATAATAAATTTCACTTTCCCACTTCTGATATAATCATTTAAAAGTAGGTACCTACCTACTTTTAAATGATTATAGGCCGGTCTCAATAATGTACTAACAGATGGAAGACTGTGGATAGGGTATATTATCTGTCATATTTGACAATTTTTGCTTCTGAAAAATTGCCAAATATGACAGATGACAGCCCTATCCATAGTCTTCCATCTGTTAGTACATTATTGAGACCGGCCGTATATCAGCTTAGCGGTCTTGGTTTGTAGGTAGTATGAGGTAGGTATGTATCTTGCATGCACGTCTAAGTTTAGGTAATATTTTTATCATACTTTACATTTATTCCAGGCGTAGGGGATATCATGATCATGAAGTTGGCTTCTCCAGGTCAAGGCCATTTCACTGTATTTCAGTTTGATCACCTATCTAACTAATGAACACGCCCACTGCCTGCTTAACTCGGTTGATCACTTACGGCCGGTCTCAATAATGTACTAACAGTTAGAAAAATGTAGAAAAGGCTATCATTAGTATGTCATCTGTCATATTTGTCAATTTTTGCGTCTCAATAACCTTCGGTGGATAGAAAATTTCTATCCATGACATTGATCTACCGTTCGGAGGGCCAAGTCATACCGTAGGTATGTTGGTCCATACAAAAATAAATACTTGCGTCCCAATAACGCTTTGACAGCTAACTGCCGGTAATAGAAGTGACCAACTATCGGAGTCTTTCACATCGCTCGATTTCGACGGATAATTGGTAGATATCTCATATTGTTAAGAAAATTTATCAAAACATCATGGATTTATTAATCAGTGAAGAGTGATAATGAATTTTGTGAAGCCTGTGTATTTGATTCCGCCTTTTTAATACGATACCAAGATCGCCGAAATTGTCCTCGTATAAAATATATGACTGAATTGTGTGAATCCAATTTTGTTTATAGGCTACCTAGATTCAGATTAAACATAATCCATAATCTAAATTTTACTAATAAAAAATAACCGACTTCAAAGTTACTCAAAAACGACTTGTCAGATCTCGTTCAAAATTTGGGACCACATGACAAGCACCAGCTTTCGATTAAAAAAAGAATCATCAAAATCGGTTCGCCCAGTCCAAAGTTCCGAGGTAACAAACATAAAAAAATACAGTCGAATTGAGAACCTCCTCCTTTTTTTGAAGTCGGTTAAAAACGGCAGTGAATGAGAATTCATAACAATTTCTATCTTTAAAGTTTTAGGTAAGGAGGTATTTTAATAAAACAAGAACACAAAGCTTTTTAAGTTAGATATATTTTGAATTTATAGCAAAAACATTTCGCCTCTTCAGAAATAATGGTGTATCCCTGCTACATCAACAGCTATTGGCCTAATGAAGAAAGATACTTCATCTTTTGTGAAGGGTCTGGACTTCATCTGAAAAGAAACTTCCTTTAGTACATTTGGCAACAAATTTTTTGTTTAAAAGCAAAAAGAAGCAACAACCCATAATTGCTGGGCTCGGGGTCTCTTCTCGCAATGTGAGGGGTATTAGGCCATAGTCTACCACGCTGGCCAAGTGCAGATTGGTAGACTTCAAACACCTTTATGAACTTTATGGAGAATTTTCCGGTGTGCAGGTTTCCTCGCGATGTTTATTGTTTTTCTTCACCGAAGCTAGTGATAATTAACTTCTAATACGCACATAATATTTGAAAATTAGATGTGCGTGCCAGGATTTTAACTCGGGCCACGGTCAAGTGGGAATAAACACTTCGTTCGGGAGACCAACGTTATAACCGCTAGGTTATCACTGCTACAATTATTACAACAATTTACAATTACTACATTTTTTTGTTTACTAAACATAATAATATATTTTATTTTATCAACAAATAAAGTCTATACTCACGGTAATTATTGAGCTATGTGTTTCATTTATTCATAAAACTAATTAATAATACCAAAATTATGAGAAAATACACTTTGTTTTTATTTTGGGTAACCAAGCGACATCAACGAATGTCAAATGACATTAACATGTCATCGTCGGAGTGCTAAACGTCAAATGCTGCGTTTTGTTACTAGTGGAGCATTGTTCCAGGTTACACATAACATTATTTTATTAACTTCATCCGCAAAATTCACAGTACATTTTGAACAAATTATTATTTTAATATTAAAATGAAATAAGTTTTTAATCAAAAACACTGAGTTCCTTTTTATAATAAAAAGTATAAAAGTATAAAAAAAAATATTGTTATGCGAAAACGAAATTTTCAGAGGGACTTAAAAACCAGAGGCAGAAATGTCACTGGAATATTATCTACCCATGATCTTACTTTTATTGGCTTACTTTTGATTTGAGAGACGGCAGTTGCCGGGAGATCATTCTTTACTTTTTATCTCTGATATGTACCAGAGTTTCACTGACAGTATAATATTGAGACCGGCCGTTAAGGTCGTCAGAAGCTACTGGGCCCTGAGTGCCTTTTATGTATATTACCATTAAAGTCTAACAAGAAGATAGACTTATCCAGTAATAGTACGTGTTGCGTAGTTATAACTCAACCAGTTGAAAGCATACGAGTAAAAATGCAACAGAGAACGCTTTTCATACAGAGCGATTATCTCCATACAACGATCTCGGTCTTTAAATGCAACGCTTCTCAACACAAAAATTTATCCTATTATTTAAATCGCTACTTTCCATCATTTGAAACTGGTTCAGACCATCAGACCCTGTCAAAAATTTCACCGTGCTACCGCAATTTGGCCGTAATCGCAATCCATGCAACATAATAATCATAATCTGAAAAATATCTGTCTTAACTATACCTACTAATATTTTAAAGAGGAAAGCTTTGTATTTTTATATTTTTGTATTTTTGTATGTTTGCAACGAATAAACTCAAAAACTACTGAACCGATTTTCAAAATTCTTTCACCATTAGAATGCTACATTATTCATGAGTAACATAGGCCATATTTATTACTAGAAAAAATTAGGGATCCTTGCTAAAACATCAGTAACGTGAACCAAAGTGTGAAAAAATTTGCTTAAAAATTTCTTTCATCGCATACGCTGCGGAAACTATTGATGATAGAACAAAAAAATGTTCTACAATATTGTAGAACATATCAATATCTACAAAAAACCTCGCAATACTATATGTCCAACTATTGTCGTTATGTCACTATAACCACTTTTTACATTTTAAAAGTTAATAAAAAAGATGACCAAAATCAGATCATGAAAACCATACCTTCGTATTAATCCTTATCCAACCAAATAAATCATTTCATATTCAAAACTGTTTCAATACCTATAGATAACTTTTTGAATTACTCAAATCGGACATTCCATTCGGAAGATATTACGTAGTAAAGAAACTACGTGACAACGTGATTGTACGAGTAGTACAATCATCACCGGCCCCGCGGCCGGACAGCTCGCGCATGTTCCGCGGATCCCGATTATGTAACATGGGGAGGGGAGGGGAGTGGAGTGGGAGCGGGAGCGGGAGCGGGAGCGGGAGCGGGAGCGGGAGCGGGAGCGAAGCGGGAGCGGGAGCGGGAGCGGGAGCGGGAGCGAGAGCGGGAGCGGGAGCGGGAGCGGGAGCGGGAGCGGGAGAGGGAGAGGGAGAGGAAGAGAGAGAGAGGGAGAGGGAGAGGGGGAGGGGGAGGGGGAGGGGGGGGGGGGGGGGGATGGGGAAGGGGGAGGGGGAGAGGGAGAGTGAGAGGGAGGACACGGAAATAAGAACGGCTGTACCGATTTTAATGATCTCTGATTTGTTACATTCTTAGGCGATACGAAGTTCGCCGGGTCAGCTAGTAGGTTAAAAAAGTCAAACCTGCCTCGGAATGGGACTTAGTATTTCTGTTGCTAGGGTCACTTAAGGATGAGTAAAGGTCAAAACCATGTCCTTTTTGTCACATTAATAAATAATATTTATGTATTTATTACTTACATTTAATCGCACTCTGCATGATTTCTGTCTTCAGGTGCTCGGGTCGCGCCAGATGCAGCTCTACTGCAGACTGTTTGTTGCCAACGTTCGCTAATAACTTCGCCAGCTGAGAGTTATTTATTACGGGCCAGGGATAATCCATTCCAGATCCCTGTTAGTAACGGTTTATTCACGAAAAAGTTCATCACAACTTTTTGATGCCAAAAATTTATCACGATCCCTCTTAATTGCTTTGTATTTTACGCTACTGCTATGTTTGTACGTAATTATGTGTGTTGTGAACCTATCAATGAAAGTTTGAACCTGAAAGTACAACTTTACCTTTACCTTTTGCCATGGGTGTTGATATTTTCAGTATCGATCCACCGAGAAAGAAAGCGAGGAACAAACGGTTTTTTCTCGGTGTGCAATGAAAAACCATGAATTACGTTGTCCAAATAGAGTTCAATTAATATTTTTGTACTCTTCGTGTAATTATAATACCTGCCATGTAATCATACGTTGCTAAAAAAATCTGAAACATTCCCGATGCGTTGTGCGGTGTCTTATAGTTTTATTATTGCCTTTCTCGATCGCTAGATAAATAATTATTAGTTCTCTTTTCCAAGATTTCCTATTATAGTATTTCCAATTAGAACAACTTTAATTAACGACACGATGAAATAAAAAAAAATCAACGGATTAAATCCGCTGACAAATTGTTGTTATAATAGTATTTGTGCAACGTCCGCTAGCCTGCAATTTGACAGCCGACAATGTTTTTAATTTGGGTGTCGACTGAAGCTTAATTGGAAATGTGTTGACATGAAGCGTTTGTACAATCCAAGTACAATCGCGACGACTGACCATAATGTTCGATAATTTTCCCACATCTCATGCAATAATGAATCTTATCATCATTATGTTCATTTTATGATTTGAGTTGACTTTAAAGAAAAGATGAGTAGGTATCTACATAGTATGTACCTTTTGCTTTTTTGTTCAATATCACTTCTTTGAACTTTTACATACGTCGAGGTCTTCATGTTAAATCATGACTCATATTATATTTTCAGATAAGTATCTATTTTATTATTTTGTCTATATTATGTCATTTTATGGTTCAATTTTACAGAGAGCTAAAACTATAGATCACTATTAATGTTGTAAATTACAACTGGTACGAATCTCTCCTCATAGAACAAAATGGGCCGCTTGATAGGTATAATTTTACACTATTATTTGTAAATGTTAAGTATTGTTACATTAGTAATTATTATTATTATAGTAAAAAAAAACATACATACGTAAGAAAACACATTTTAAACACATAAGCTCAATACAATGGGTCTTATCGCTTACAAGCGATTTCTTCCAGACAACGCAATTGGATGAAAGGCAAAACATGTCTAAAGGAAATTAAGGTAGGGTTTATGCATGTATGTGTTGAAGCATCTATTACATTTGCTTATAATATAAGTACCTAATAAATAATCGTTACTGATATTACCTCCTATTTTGTTTGTAAATGATGAGTTTAAAGTATAAAAGGATGTGCGATAAATGTATACCTATATCTTTTTAAACATGTCATAGTTATATTTTACAGAATTTTATTGTGTAATTTTTTGCATAAGTATTTTTTAATTCCTGTATCTCTATAAATCGAGGCATTTGTGTACAGAGCGCCACGTTATTAAAAGCTCCTAAAGCAATTATCAATTACTGGGGAAGTCCATTCGGCTAGCAAACTGCAGTTGAATTTATCACAGCCGTTTAATTTGGTAGGTACCACTGTTAATTTATGAACGATTGCAAAGAGAAAATTAATTATCCTGCATATTAATTCCTACCGTATTATTGCTGCTACGCAATATAGAAAGAACTACCTTTCCGAACGCTACAATCTCATTCTGCGCTGCATTGATTTTCATACGGTTTAACCAATACAATGAGTCACGAGAGAAATTCAAGTGTAGAGGTAAACGTGAAACATTAGCACTTAGCAGTTCAAAAGATTTTTACAAACCCTGTAGCCGTGATAGTTTTTGTCATGTAAACTTGTTTTGGCTACGGAACTCTGCAAAGATATTGCATAAAATAATGAATTGACTATTTTCACTTGTAGGTATAAAGGGTTCCGTAATCAGTAATTTGTTGTTTCCGAATAACACGATCGTTTATAGACGCACACACTATACATAATATACTTATTGTTAGTATATGAAGCTTGAAAGACTGAATGCATGGTGCGTGTGAGTGCAGGAATTCGATCTCATCTTCATTATCCCGCTCGAGCCACCAGCCATTAAAAATGTTGTGAAAATAAACATTGAAACAAAATATTGTGTTTATTTATTTTTTTGCACTGTAAATTTATTTTTATGACATCATCAGTGCGAAGTTCCAAGTTAAAAACTCGTCGTGCCCGGATGTAAGCCCCGTGCGATAATGCGCAAACCGCACAAAGTAATAAGTTGAATACTTAATGAGCAATTAATTTAAAATTAATTTCGTTTTAATATTGAAAAGGCAGTGAGAGTCCATTATTTCAACGACGGTCTCTTTTCTCTTTCTTTTGAGTTTGTTAAGGTAGGTACTCTCTTGCACTAGGATTATGAGTTGTAAATAACAATGTGGATGGATATACAAGAAATATTTAATATAACAATTTGTTTTCTATACTAATATTATAAAGAGGAAAGATTTGATTGTTTGTTTGCATTGAATATGCTCCGAAACTACTGAACCGATTTAAAAAATTCTTTCACTGTTGGGAATCTACACTATTCCCAGGTGACATAGGCTTTATTATATTTTCAAAAAATTAGGGATCCTTAATTAAACTCTAATAATGTAACCCAAGGTGTAAAGAAATAAGAAAACCGAAGTAAAGCGAGGGCGGTTACTCGTGTTATATAAAATGGAACAGCTCATAACTGGCACTTGTGTCGATACTTAAGCGATCGACCGAATTCAGCAACATTGGAGACGGTCGGTGTTGCGTATATACGGTATTAGTGGCTAATATTCTTAAGTGCATCCGTGCTGCGAAGGGCACGTAAAGCCAACGGTAAACGGTAAGCCATGGCAGGGGCGTTGGTCACTAAACCGTACACCAATCCTCACTGATGCAGCATGGCAAAAATTTACCAAGGCCAGGTCTGACACTCGAATTCACTTGACTAAGGCTACAGTGTATTATTTGTGTAACAGCTACACGGTTCACAAATAAATAGGTAGAGCGAACAACTAAAATTGGATGACAAACTGAAGATACAATAGATCTGCCCTTTGACCGCAGAGGCCGAAAAAGGACGCTGTGAGAAAATCTCTTTTCATCGCGTGGCCATAAATCAACATTTACTTTAATTTTCTTTTCAAACCGCGAGATACGTACAATTTATACGTAGATTTCCGAAAACCCCAACGACCCTAGTACAGTTTTCCCTCGGACCTGATATTATTTTTATGGAAATAAAAGGGCCATTATTACTTTTACGTTATTAAATTGCTTTAAAATACGTAAGCTAAGTTGCAGCTTTTATAATTAAAATTAATATATTTATTATGATCATTATTATTAGATTAGCCTTAAATTCTCTTGCATTAAAAACTTTTTAACATCATTATTAAAAAATATACCTACCAGTATAATGTCAACAGGCGTCAATATGACGTAAATAAACTATTATTTATATTTCGTATTTTTGTTTTTTGTGAAATATTTATTTTTATTATTTACAAAAAATCCATCAGTCTACAGCCATGACACAAGAACCAAAAAAGATACAACCATGCACAGTTGGAAAAAATTTTTCACCGTTTAATATGGATAAAAGCAGAGTAACTTACTGCACTGACTTGGAGAAATCTGTCATTATAAGTAACTTTGAGCGTCGCGGCTGGATCCAAGTGGGACCCGAAGACGAATGGAACTTTTACTGGTCCTTTACACAAAATTGTCGAAACATTTTTAGCATGGAAAGTGGGTATCGGATGAATGATAATCAAATGATTAATCACTTCCCAAATCACTACGAGCTATCCCGAAAGGATTTATTAGTCAAGAATATCAAACGATATCGAAAGGAACTCGAAAAGGAAGGCAATCCTTTGGCTGAGAAAACAGAAGTCACTCTCCCTAATAACCAAGTAGTAACACGTTACATCCACCTTGATTTTATCCCCGTGACTTACGTGTTACCTGCTGATTACAATATGTTTGTCGAAGAGTACAGGAAGTCGCCACAAAGTACTTGGATTATGAAACCGTGCGGCAAGTCGCAAGGGGCTGGAATTTTCTTAATAAACAAACTTTCTAAGCTGAAAAAGTGGTCCCGTGAAGCGAAAACTCCTTTCCACCCGCAACTCAGCAGCAGCAAGGAAAGTTATGTTATATCGCGTTACATCGACAATCCTCTATTGATTGGTGGCAAAAAGTTTGATCTCCGATTATATGTTTTGGTGACATCGTTCCGACCTCTAAAAGCGTATTTATTCCAACATGGATTTTGTCGGTTTTGTACAGTAAAATATGATACGAGTGTTACTGAGTTGGACAACATGTACGTACATTTAACGAATGTAAGTGTTCAGAAACATGGCGGTGATTACAACAGTCTTCATGGTGGTAAAATGAGCATACAGAACTTCCGCTTATACTTAGAAGGAACTCGTGGACGACCAGTAACTGAAAAGCTATTCGCAGATATGCAATGGCTCATCGTACATTCGTTAAAAGCCGTTGCCCCAGTAATGGCTAATGATCGCCACTGCTTTGAATGCTATGGGTATGATATAATAATTGATAATACCCTGAAACCGTGGCTTGTCGAAGTTAATGCATCACCGTCATTACAATCGACTACTCACAATGACAGGATCTTGAAATACAAGTTGATTGACAACATTGTGTCGGTGGTTGTTCCTCCCGATGGTATTCCAGACGCAAGATGGAACAAAATTCCCACGAAAGAGGCTTTGGGTGACTTCGACCTTTTGATTGACGAGGAATTAATAGAGAAAGAGGATTCTAACTCGCGTTACAACAAATCCCATCGTTACAAGCTATGAAAATAAAAAAGAACAAATTTTATGTTTTCTTTACTTAAAGTTACATACTTTATTAACACAATAAAATATTAATGTATCATCAAAACATTTTAATTGACGCTAACAAAATTACAGTCATGTTGTTTTAACGACAAAATTATATAACACTCATAAACCCCTTCATTTATTTTCAGGGGAAGCAACTTCTAAATCCCTTTTGCCCATAAAATCTTCATCGATAAGTATCTCGAAATCTCTTAAATCTCGGTCATTGGGCATTTTATTCCATTTTACATCGGGGACTCCATCCGGAGGAAGTACTACCGATAAAAGATTCTCAATGAGATTATATTTCAGGATACGGTCATTAACGGTCGTGGCAGTAGTCGAGGGGGACGCGTTTACTTCAATGAGCCAGGGCTTCAACTTATCGTCAATAATAATATCATAACCATAGCACTCGAAGCAGTGGCGGTCGTTGCACATAACTGGTACTACAGCCTTAAGTGAATGAACTATAAGCCACTGTATTTCTTCAAATAGCCGTTCGGTCACTTCCCGGCCTCGGGTCCCTTCCAAATACAATTTCAGATTATGCATGCTCCATTTACCTCCGTGTTGAGAATTGTATTCCTCGCCGTGTTTTTGTACGCTTACGTTCGTAAGATGTACGTACATATTATCGAGTTCAGTAACACTCGTATCGTACTTTATCGAACAAAATCTACAAAAACCGTGGCGAAACATGTACGCCTTTAAAGGTCGAAAAGAGGTAACAAGGACGTAAATCCTTAAATCGAATTTCTTTCCACCGATCAAAAGCGGATTATCTATATAGCGTGATATTACATACGTGTCTTTACTAGAAAGCCGGTGTTGGATGTATTTCTTGGATTCTCGAGACCATTTTTTTAATTTAGAAAGCTTGTTAACCAGAAAAATGCCCGCGCCTTGGGATTTGCCGCATGGTTTCAAAATCCATGTCGTTTGTGGCAATCTTTGATACTCTTCCTTGAATAGGTTGTAATCCGAGGGAAGGATGAAGGTTGTGGGTATGAAATCTAAATATAAATAGTGGGGTACAATATGACCGCTCGCGACCGTGACGTGAGTTTTGGCGGCGAGAGGATTTCCTTCCTTTTCTAAATCCTTTCGGTATCGACGTATGTTCTTCACCAACAAGTCTTTGCGAACGAGTTCGTAATGATTTGGAAAATGGTTGATTATTTGATTATCTTGCAGTCTATAGCCGTTCTCCATGTTAAATAAAGACCGACAGTTAAATGTATTAGACCAGTAAATATTCCAGTCTCCTTCGGGAGATACCTGTCTCCATCCTCGATTTAGAAACGTATTCACCACTATAGATTTGTCGAAATCTGTGCAAAAGTTAATTGGCTTATTATGTTGAGTTTTCGTCTTTTTACTAATAGGTGTCATTATTTATCTGCTCGTTAAATTATAATTATCTATAGCTGTAATATTTGTTTATTATTTATTCGCTTTTTTACTCCTTACTTTTAAAATGATTATTATTTGTGATTTGTGTGTAAGTGACATTGACTGTAATCTTCATTGACATATCAATAAACGTATTTCTTTTTTATCAAAAAATATTTATTTATCAAAAAATACTGTTTAAACAAATTTTGTATTCATCCAAGAAATACAAATACTTTATTCATGCATTTAAATTGCCTATGCGACCGACGAGGCAATCAGACCTATTAGGTTCCCGTAAGTTATTTAAGTAGTAAAGTTTAGTTAACTTATAAAAACACATGTCATTCGTTGAACAAACAATGCAAGACAAACGGTATTTCATGCTCACCATACATTGTTATATTGACTCAAATAGCGTTAAAATGCACTCTGAAGAAAATAAAAAAAATATATCTTTCATCTCACTGAGTATTATACGATCAGCAATGCCTGTTTCGTGCTACGAATTTCGTAGTAGGTGTGTGTAGTGCTACGAAATTCGTGCGAACATTGGAAATAATCTGTACCAGTTTAGCTGACTATCCCTCGCATCAATAAAATGTAGATCTTCACCAAGGGTCGAAAATTTTCTTTTTATAAATTACTAGTTCTCTGGCCTCGGCTTTGTCTGCGTTTTCCGGGATAATAAATAGGTACCCTATATTTCCTATAACAGATCATGGTCTACCTATGCACTAAATTACATGAAAATTCGTTTAGTAATTTTTGCGTGAATCAGTAACAAACAACCATACAATCTTTCACATTTATGCGAATAATATTAGAAGGAAGTCTCATAAAAGTTGTTCTTAGAATGCATTTCTTAATTAAATAAATATAACAATTTGAAATTACACGTAAAAACATTTTCTGAGCGTTGGCCGCATTTATATTTTAACCTCCATTGCTGAAGTTAATGCGCCCACTGGAGATGTTACTACTAAACCAGATTGCTCGTTTGCGGTGTAAAAAGAGCAAACAAATAATATCGCTTGCCTTTTTAGCTCCATTGTGAAGATAAAATTTATTCCAATGTACCTACTTTGGTTGATAAAATCGTTATAGATAATCAAGTTTTTTTCAGATATCGATATCAGTAATACCTAAGCTGTTTCTGTTATTAACGGGAATAATCGCACAAACAGTCAAACAAGCAAACAAACAATTTGAAAGTCATCACTACGGAATCGATTACGTTACAACTCCATTAATCTTTTTTTTTCGATAACTTTTTACGTCCAGACATTGATCAGTAAGTTTTATTGTACATCCTATCCTTGCTACTAATATTACAATTGTGAGAATTTCGGCGAAGATGTACTTACTGTATTGATAAACCTTATCACACCATGTCCATGATTAGGAAATTAATAAATTATAATCCGGTTGAATGTATGTTTCTCTGGGAAGATTTGGTCTATACATAATTATGTTTATAAGTTCGTTTTATAAAACCATTCCTTCGCTGGCGAAGCTGTGGTTGAAAACTAGCATAAATAAAGATATACCTACAGTAGATTTTACCGAACTATTATTTTGCAATTGCTCTTTACGAGAATTTAGTTTACCGCTGAATCGTTAATACGAAGCAGCGAACTAGTTCGCGGAAGAGAATGAGCAACATAAACAGAATAACGTTTGCCTACATTTTGAGAATAATCAACCCGAGTAGCTATAAAACAACAAAGTGCTTTAGTGCAATTTCTTCTATCCTTGAGTTTACAGATTAGACAAACTACACACTAAAACCTTTGAGTAAGTATACAAAGTTTTCGTTATGATATTCATACCTATAATAGGGTTGATTTGCAGCCGATATAAATGTAATAAATGTAAACAAACCATTAAAATCGTTTTCTAGGGTTTTCATCAACTGACATGAATTTGTACACCAAATGCGTTTTATTTAGACAAACTACTCATTTAAGGCAAAATAGTACAATAAGTTAAAGGTTTCAAATCGCTTCTTGGAAATAAGGTTGTCATTGCAAGAGTTTGAATGATGACAGTGTTATATAATTTTGTTTGTTTCCATTACTCGCAGTTTATAATTGTTATCGATCAAGTACGGCGACCATCAAGTAATATGTATTTATTTAAAAATGTACAAATATTTTGTTAGATTTAGATTAGATTTTAATGGTTTGTTTACATTTGTATTAGCTGCAAATCGATCCTATTATAACTATGTTAAATATATTTATACGTGTTAAAACTCTTTTTCGAATGAGAAGTCGCTGTGAGCCCTAGCGGACTTTACAGCTTCAAGTTTTCGTTATAATATTCATAACTATGTTGCTGTTAAATATTTTTATAGGTGTTAAGACTATTACATTGTTCTCTTGAGACCTGGTAATTTTGCAAGGAGAAAAATTCTTCAACTAACTTTGTTTCACTTTGCTTTGCATACTTTTAAGGACAACAATATTTTAAATTGAATTTCAGTTAGGTACTGCGAATAGTGATATACCTAATTATTATACGTTAATCCTTTTAATAAGAAGGATTATAGGGATATATTACTCGTAGGACAAAGCAATAGGACATTATAGAATACAACTTGCTCATTGCGTTGTTATTAGGGTATTTATGAAATCCTAGTAACATTATGAATGTGAAAGTTTGTAATGATGGATGTATGTTTGTCACTCTTTCACGCAAGTCAAGAAGACTATGAGCTGAAGTAAAATATAGGGTACTTATTTTTCCTAAAAACGCGTGCAAAACCGCGGGTAGAGCGTTAGTGCAATATAACTAGTGACTATGACTAGTGAAGTAGTGATGGATGGATGTTTCATGCTCTTTTCTCTTTATGGTCATAAACCCATTTTATGTTACAGATATTCTGCGATAAATAAATAAACAATGATATTAGATAGTACAATAATCAAAATTTTACTAACAAAAAATAACCGACTTCAAAGTCTCAAGAACGACTTGTCAGTCAGATCTCGTTCAAATTTATGTGGGACTACATGACAAGCACCTGCTTTCGATTAAAAAAAGAATCATCGAAATCGGTTGGCGTGATATTGAGTTATTCGTCAATTTGTCGCGCAAATCTTAACACAAATTTACGACTTATGTGGTTTTATCATGGATGCCATTGTCAGATCTCAATAAAATTTATATGGGACCACATGACAGCCACCAGCTTTCGATTAAAAAAAGAATCATCAAAATCGGTTCGCCCAGTCCAAAGTTCTGAGGTAACAAACATAAAAAAAAAAAAAAAAAAAAATACAGTCGAATTGAGAACCTCCTCCTTTTTTTGAAGTCGGTTAAAAATGGCTATTATATAGTCCTGTGGTAAGCACGTGTAATCGGATATCAGCTAAAAATGTTAATTGTACCGCATCATGTAATATCAGTTTTGTAAATAAATTTAATTGCGGAACTACGCGTACCATTTCACCTCAAATAATTTATTCCCCTACTCGTCCATTACAAAATTGATTCGAAATTACCTTTCTATAGTGAGTTTTAATTCATTTATGTTAATTAAAACGAATTACGCTTGTACAAGTACAATTTGTTTTAGAATATGCCTGCCAATTAAAACCACATTCAGTTACATTCGATATACAATAAAATTAATTCTCATCACATTGAAAAACTTTTACTACGGTGGAATTTCAATATCTATAGTAGTTGACTGGTGCCATAGAGCTAAAACTATCAAAAACTATCAAAAACTGTCCAAAACTGTCGCAAGATTAACCCATTTCTAAAACATTGAAATCGATAGGTTAGCTGGTATGAATATAGAGGTTTTTTTAATTTTTTTTATTAAATATTTATTGGACCCCAACATAATATCATTAATATATATTTAAATATTTTTAAGATAACAGGAGATTTTCCATTATTAATTTAATTTCCATTATTACAATTATTAATGGTGTAGATATTCTGTAGAAGGATTGTAATAATAATTTTCTTAGATAAAAAAACTGACAAGAAATCTCTATATAATTTGGATCAACGAAGATCCTATTTGTTGTAGAAAAATGTATTTGAGTGCAGATTCGTTGCCACAGCAAATAAATTGTGCTTCGCAGATATAACTCTTATCAGTATTTCTTATTGAATGTCATATAAGTAACTTAAAACACGTAATATTGTAGTATATAGAAATATAGATAGTATATTTATTGCAATTTATACTTAAACGCTGAATTTTATAAGCCTTACCAAAACGTCTTTTAAATTCGATGGCAAGTTTCCAAATCTTCAAATTACAAGTTCCTGCCATGAACGATAAAATTGGTCATTTATTATATGATGTACGATTTTATCTCAGATTTACAGATAACCTCTCGATTTTCTTATTTGTTCAAATTTAACTGAATCGTAGAGAGCTTGTACTAGTACTAGCTTTCATCTGGTTTTCATTTGGTTGGTTAAGCTAAAACATAGATAAAAATTAGAACAAACTAACAAATAGATAAAAATTGAAAATAAAACTCAATCCAATAGTCCTAAGCAAACGATGAAATAAAGTAAATACCACTCGTTTGATGAACTGAACGGTTAAAATAGGTACAATATATTATAGTTATACACCTACACTGCAACAAAAGAATACTAAATATAGCCTTAGTTATTGTTCAAATATCGGAATTTATTGGCAATTATCGGGTATTACTGGAGTGCGAGTGAATTGGATGCAGTAATCTGATTACCAATAATATAATCCCTTGTAGCAATGCTGTACAGAGTAAGACCAGATAGTTTATCATATTACCATTTGTAATAATAATAATAGCATTACCTAATATTATAATAATAATAGCTCACTTAATCCCCACCGCGCTCATTGCCGTACGAAGTATGTCTATCGTAATTCGTACGTAACGTACCAAAATTAGCTCTGTAAAGCCAATGATATTTAAATAATATAATTGTATAAAGCAGAATATTTCCCAAGCGGGACCCAAAAATGGTATATATATATATACTAGCTGCCCGGACAGACTTCGTTCTGTCAAAAGTTTTTTATTTTGAGATGTAAGCTATCCTATCTTTTAAGTTGGATCAAACTGCACACGGTGTGCAAAGATTAAAATCGGTTAAGTAGTTTAGGAGTCCATCGCGGACAAACAACGTGACACGTAATTTATATATGTATATTAAGATATATGGTAAGTGGTAACCCATAATATTTTTGAAAGAACTTTTTAACGAGAACGGAGGAAATCTTTTTAGACTAGAAAAAATATTTTATACCCACTTTACTTGTAGGGGAGCAACGTACACCCCAATGACCCACATGCAATAGTTTTTAAACTTTCATTCATAGCTTGCTTCTATTTCCGGATAGATAACTTTGCAATCAATGTAGTATTCATGTTTCCATCGGTATAACGTTAAAATAGGAAAAGCAATGCAGTTAACTTTGTGACAATAAATATATTTTCGACTATTTTTAACGGTATGTATTTTATTGGTATTTTTATTATAATATATACTCCTCACAAAGATAAAAAAAATGTGTATGCTCTGACACACGACTGGAGTTTAACGCCATCTAGTTTACGACTGTCAAATAAGAATCTATATGGCATTGTTACTAATCAGTAACAACGTCATCTAGATTAGGATATTGTGTTAAGAATTACAAATATAACGCATAACGTAACGGAGAAAGTTTGATTTTACTCTTCATAATTTTTTTATACCCCGGCCTTAAATATGAAAATCGATTCTAAAGGACACACCTACAAGTTATTATTACAATGTACCTATTAAGAACTATAACTAAAAGTAATCAGTATACTATTTGCGAATTGTAAATATCATCCACAACAATACCGTTACCAAGTACCTTAAAAAATATATGTACCTACGTTTAAGCAACACCTACATTGTAAGCCCTAATTAGTTTTAAACGAGATAGAGACGCAAGAACACTAATGGTAACAAAAAACATAAAGATATTATTACTCTCCTTCCAACATCTTTGCAATTCACATCACAGACGTTTTTCTCGCTCGTTATGTGGGTAAGGACCAAATTTTTGACGGATTCAGACATACTGTGGTGTCCAACTCAAATTGGAAGAAAATTAGAGTCCATTACATGCATAAAATATATTTTTTTGTATTTGCTAATACCTTCTAAACATGTAAGCTTAAGAAAAACATTAAAAATAACGACCTTGATTTTTTAATTTCATAATCAAAAAAGTAGATAAAATAAAATGTCCCAACCCGACTTCCTCAGAAGATTTTTGATGCTGTTTGGTTTTTACGTGAGCTATAATTTGTAAATCTACATTAATGAACTGCCATATATACTAGCAATGTCCTTGGCAAATATTAACCCATTATCAACCTTATTTAAAGCTTTACAGGTATATATGTATGTGTCCCAAAATTCATTCCGTTGTGATATTCCTGTTGTGCGACGCTATAATATTGAAACCACAAGCCTTTTTAGAAGTTTCTTAACAATATAGTGTGGCAACGTTGGTTTTACGCTTGCTATAGAAATTCCAATAGACCACGATGTTTTTTTCTTTGCCAATTTAACATTTGATTCGATCTCATCAGTTTGGTCGTTAATATTTTGAAAACTTTAGGTGAGTATTTTACGAATATTATGACGATTTTCTAGCAAATTATATTATAGATACGTTACATTTTTAATGTTCTATTCAAAAGAATGTACAAAAATGTCAATTCGTTGTTAAATTTGTGAAATTTTGCATCTTTTAGGTGTTGTCGTGTGAATTTTTGTTCCGTTGTGCGACGTTGTGACACGAAATTGATCCTAAAGGTATGTTTATCAGGATTTAATGAAGTATTATTAACTTGATTTTTTTTTCATATTTTATTGTATTCTTCTCAAAAATAGTTTTCTATATTTGCTTTTCAGATGCATTCTTCAGCCGCAGAACGATGTCGAAAGTACTGTGAAAAATTAAAAAAAGAAAATCCAAATAATTTGAATGTTATTTATAAGGGACCACATTTTGGCAGCTTTTAAACACCGACACATGTTAGTATTTTTGTCGATAAAATTAGGTATAATTCATGCCCTTAAATTATCGCTAGTTAGTTGCTGGACACACTAGGTATAACTTAATAAGTATTTTTTAATGAGAGATTTATTTGTTTTTACTTCTTTTTCGTGAAATTTTGATTGATTTTATTTACATTTTATTTTGTTTTGTAATAAAAATACCTGCAACATAATTTTAATTTCTTTCATTTTAGGTAATCTAAAATGTTACTGTTTACACGAAACCTTATGCTCCATTGTGCTACAATTATTTTCCAGTGTGATAAGTTCCGTTGTGATCTCCGTTGTGCTAATACGTCAAGTTTTTGGTCCTTACCCATGTAGCAAAATAAGTATTATCGTACAATATATTATCTATTATTGTAAGATCAGCATATACCTACCTTATAATTTGTTTTGCTTTCATCTTTTGTAGTATTTCTGTAACAGAGGCTCTGTTTGGAAACTTATTACTGGCGTCCTATCTTGTGACCACAAAAGGCTTATCCCCTGTACGATACACCAGCAATACAGATTTTGTAGCACTATTGTTGTGCAGACTGTATCATGTACCTAGGTATAATATTTTATGTAAAATATTGTGGACTACGTACCTAAACTCTCTTTGTAGTCAATATTTTTGATGGCGCAGATGTCACATATCATATACACTGTAGAATTGTGTATAATATCGTTAGGGAACTTCTATTGTTACCCGGGATAGCCCCATTGGGTATTACGTAAGCAAGTCATCGGTACGCAGAAGGCTTACGAGATCCCAGAGCCTCTTTATATGTCATACGCACCGGATTACAGTCGCAGGGGGTTTTGATGGCAAGAATATCACATCATTTTTAACCTCTGAAATCTCTAGAGAGGTTAACTTTTTGATCTTTTTCTTTTACAATCCTTCCTACTTATATGCCTACGTATTATAAATGTGAAAGTTGGTATAGATGCTTGTTTTTTGTTTTTTTTTTATCTTACATACACAGATCTCCTTCGGCAGGACCGAAGACCTTGAGTACACTAATATTAAATTTCTTATTAAATTAGATGCTGGTTGCTTTTCCACGCAAAGATTACTGAACAGATTTTCATGCAATTGCGCAGAGTTAGACCATGATCTGCAATAAGATCATATTATCCGGGAAAACGCGGACAAAGCCAAGAGCACAGCTCTAGTAAAAAGATAAACTAATTACAACTTTACTGGAAGTTTAGAATTGTTAGTTTAAGACCAAACATCTTTTCCGGAAGGATAGGTTTGAAGGCATGATAAATAATATTTTGAAGAAGGTTCTGTCAGGAAATTTTATCAACTACGTCCATCGGTTAGCCTACCCGTGAAGAATAACATTAATGTTTATCATAATAATAAATAATAAATAATCTATTTATGAAGATTTATTACCATTATGACGTACAAGCTTAGGTAACCCTCTTCAAAGGATGACTTTGATAGGTACGTGATCTGAGAGTAGCAAATCTTTCTTATTTCATACGCAAACTGAACTTGAATATGAAATCGGCCTTAATATGAAAAGTAGATACCTAGATGTTTATTTATTTCTTTTATTCTCTCTCTTCTTACTGTAGATTTTAAGCTTGCATTTTTAAATTGCGTTTGGAAGCGTCAAACGTCAATTGGTTTTGCTTCCATCTTGCATGCTTACAAATGCTCCTTTATCCCAACAGTCGTATGGCGTTGTGGTAAAAAAGCTTTTGGGCAGAAAAATACCTACCTAAACGCTTAACTAGGTAGATACCTAACACTATTCCTACGAAGTTAGCACATCCAGACAGGTATTTTCCAATTTATTCATACAATAATGCCCTCCCAAGTAATTCGCGCGTAACTACATACTAAAGCACCGCTTACCTACTGCCAATAAAATGTTAAATTACGGCATAAATTTGTAATACGACGCAGAAGTTACGAGTTGAAGTGATGAGTTTGCAAAAGCTCTTAATCGGATCTTTTAGGTCTCGTCGAATACAAATCCGCTGGACTCAAATCGTTCGGTAAAAGGTCCAGCAATCAGAAAGTCATTTCGCCCAATGTCCTCTAAGGCTATTGAAAGCCATTTGTATACGCACCAATTTGAAATAGACATAAGTGGTTACATTGGAAAGGACTGATTCTCTATTCCTATATAATCGTTTATGTATTGAAGGAGGGTTCTATTTTGTAACACTGAGAAAGTATAATGAAAAATTCTTTAGAAATTACGCCAGAGTAAATTTAGAAGAAAAGGAAAGTACGTAGGTATGTTAATAATAATTATGTTACCACTGTAGAGTAGATACGAGTAAGATGAGATTCACGCCACTCCTGTGCGTATTTGTGTAGAGATGAATACCCACCTTACTGGCTTCAACCCATTAATGGCCCACTACTGGGCCCGGATCTCTCCTCTTGAGGAGGCCTAGAGCATACTCCACCACGCTGCTCCAATGTGGATTGGTGGAGGGGTTAGTGTCCAACCCGAGTGTCGGAAGTTTTCAAACTGCCCGAGGGCCTCCGATATGGCTTAACGACTGTTATCTTAAGATAACAACCGGGACCGACGGCTTTACGTGTCCTCCGAAGTACGGAAACGCTCAAGAAATTTTTGCCACTAGCGGTCACCCATCCAACTATTATCAAGTCATCCAAGTCCACAGCCGGGCAGGCGCAACATGAAAAGTCGTTTGGAGGCTGACTCAACTCAAATTCCCAAAAATAGGTTATATAATGAATTTACAACGAAAACTGTCACGACTATGTTAACATAAGTAGTTAATGAGTATTAGTCGATAAACGTACTACTTCGGAACCCTACAATGCGCGTGGCATGACACGCACTTGCCCGGTTATTTTTCCAATATTTCTGTTGTTTACCACAGTAGCTTGAAATATAGAGGCAAAAAACCATAAGTTGGCAATCAAACTGACGCAAACATATTCGCTGAGACAAATATTTGCTACCGTTGTGCATATTTATGTATCAAAACAAAATTGTTTTGACGATAAATTCTTCCGATTAAATGGGGGAATGCCATTTCATAACTCGTATAAACAAGAGAGCTTATTCAGAGAACGCCTTATAATATGTATTTTGGTGTTATTCTGATACGCTGCTTGTGAATAGCTGCTTACCCAGCTAATTTCCTTTTTCCTTTATCTTACGTAGATCTGGGACCCAGCACAATATGTAAGTAGGTATGTATATTGCTTACAATACATTTTATTGTAAGTATTCCTTATTTGGACTCCGGTTATGCTCTCTTCATATATACGTTACATTGCGTACATTCAACAAGTAAACGTAAAATTTCACAGTAATAAAATAAAAAGAGGAAGTAGCGATTTTGGGTTTGGGCCATTTAAAAAAAGATCGAAGGCTTTTGATTTGAATGATTTGGTGTATGTGTTGTCACCTCTACTTCTCGTCATTATTGCGCATTATTGTCATTTCCTTAAAGTGCCAAAAATCAAGCATATGAGCAGTGGCGTAGCTAGCCCTTCCGGGGCCCCGTATCAAAATTTTGCCGGGGGCCCCCCCTCGACTCGAGGGTAAAGATCTTTCTCAAAAGAAATAAAAAAGCTAGCGTGAATTAAAACAAATATAATATACTAGCTTTTGCCCGCAGCTTCGCCCGCGGTAGAGTTCGATTTTTTATAAATCCTACTTATTTTTACTTAATTAGTTAGATTTAGTTGCCTATGACTTACATACCTATGATTTACATACAGTATTGTATTAATTGATAGCGTGATTCAGAACTTGCAAATATTTTTTACTATCGCCATCTATTAACAACTTCCGGAACTAAATATCTAGCAAGTAACAAAACATCTCCCCATGGGGATGTTATACCGCGGTAAAAAGTAGCCTACGTTACTCTCCACCCTCCTCACTATCTCCGCACACAAAAACCATACCATATAACAGCTTCGTTGCGACGTGAAAGACGGACAAACAAACAAACAAATACACTTTCACATTTATAATATTAGTATGGAAGTATGGATAGTATGGACTTACATCGATTAATAAACCACATACAATCAGTACTCTAAAATTTTAATCTGGAGGCAGCTCTGTTTCGTTTCGGGAGAACTGAACGCGAGCGCAGACTCAGTAGCCGATGTGATACGACAAGGCAGGGAATTTTTTATTCGTAACTCATATTCATCGGTGGTAAAAACCAGCTCTGGTATAGCAGTCCCTGTATCTCGACATCTAATCAAAAGCATGCCGCTTACCATGCCTGGTCATCCGCGTGCACGTTTATAGATCTATCCACCCCAGGGCTTAATACAAAGTTTAACGCTGCCTCCTGGACTTTTTCCCAAAAATCTGTCAGAGAGCTCTTTATAGCCCCTTGATACCAAGAACTTGAGAGGACCAGACGGTATTCACGCAGTGGTGTTAAAGATGTGTGCTCCCGAGTTGATTTCAGCCCCGGATCTAGGGGCAAACCGGGGCACCCGCCGCGGGCGGCAATTCAGGGGGCACAAAAATCATAATATAGTATGATTAAAAATAAAAAAAACTTGCTGTAAAAAGCGCCTAACATACGGAAGCCTGCTTGGGAGAACAAATAAATTTGTTAAAAAAGAGTTCTTATTGACCCATTCATGAAAAATGCCAAGTATTATTTATTTGGTTTTTTTATCTTATCTTTATTGCTATCAAGTTTCTGCCCCGGTTCGAAAAATCGTACATCCGGGGCTGGTTGATTTCCCGTCTTAAGATGCTTATTCTCGCTATCTTATGCCACATGATACGTCTTCGTGGAAGGTTACCCTTTTTCATCCCATCCCCATAGTGGGCGATCTCAGCTAACTGCAGACCTATAGCGATAAGCCTATTATCTCCCTGCTTGCAACGGTAATGGAATTCGAGATTAACATGCAGCTCCTGGGATATCTGGACGATCATCAGCTGATCTGTGATCAGCAATATGGATTTTGCGACGTTCGTTCATTTGGTGATCATCAAATTTATCTTACGCACCTGTAGGCACCGTCAGGGTCTTGATCGCAACGGGAAAGCACTGGCAGTCAGTCTAGATTTTAGAAAACCCCATTTTTCATGGAGCCTCAATTCCAGGGTACCGTACTCACCGTCACTAAAAGAGTAAGATTCTGGGAGTTGACATATCGAGTGATGTGTAGTATCAGCGCCATTTGGAAGCCAAAGCTAAGTTGGCTTCCAAAAAGCTTGATGTTCTAAACCGGGCTAAGGAGTACTTCACTGCGAGGGAGGCACCTGCTCATGCTTTACAAAGCTCATGGCCGAATTGAAGTTTCATCCACCTCGATGAGACTTTGGAGAACTTCTACGGTCCGATTCTCCCATCATTTTTACCACGCACATGCTAACTGTAGAATGAGCTGTACTACGTGTAGCATGAGCTTCCTCTTGAGGTATTCCCGGAGCGCAGTGTCATGGGAGCGCAGCACTCAGTGCCGGAGAGCATCATGAGTCGTGTAGAACGTATTTTTTGTACATTAAATATTTTGTTTAAATTTTGATTAGGGCACTTACATAACTGATTAGAAGTTTTTTATTATTATTATCTGTAATGCCTGTTTGTCTTCAATTCGTTGAGTTTCCAGATTTAGAATCATGGCCGATTAAAGATAAATTGCATGATGCTAAAGTAATTAATACGATGAAAGATAGTCCAGAAAGTAATTTTTATGTTGATTTCACTTTTTGATGAAGTATCGATGCTTTCCGGGACATTTTTCGAATTATAATTGATTTCCGGATCATTTTACGAATTTTTTCTAAGGCGCATTGGGGGCCCCCTCAGCCCCGGGGCCCCGTATAATTGATACGGCTGATACGGCGGTAGCTACGCCCCTGCATATGAGCCATACCTATTTGAGACCCTCATGAGATGAGTGATCGCTGCCACCCACAGACATATATACCTAGAGTAGATGAGGCATGTACCTCGAATTGTATGAAAACCAAGCGTGTCACTTTTTTTGACACAATGTTATGTCACAAGAATATTTTAGTGATTGTTATACCTCATCCTAGCAATACCAATACGAAACCGATTTCTTACCGATTCTCAATATCGATAACCGATTATAATCAGTCTGGTTGGTTGTTATTGTACGTATAGGGTATAGTTTTATTCAGCAAATAAAACCAAATAAATAATTTTCTTTTGTTAATATTTTGTTATTAAATATCATTGGGGTGAGTTTGATTATTTATTATAAACACAAATTATAAAATTTAT
This sequence comes from Thymelicus sylvestris, assembly GCA_911387775.1. Lineage (NCBI taxonomy): Eukaryota > Metazoa > Arthropoda > Insecta > Lepidoptera > Hesperiidae > Thymelicus > Thymelicus sylvestris. The sequence goes on from OU426895.1 coordinate 9,488,055, forward strand.
TAAATTTTTATTTAAATTATAAACACGTTTCAAAAATATAAATAAACAGATCAATATCATATTAAATTCCTTACTTCAAAATTTTATGCAAAATAAAAAAAAGAGAATTAATTTAGACCGATTTGAAAAATTCTTTCGATTGATGAAAAACAACCTGGTCAAGAGCTTGTCAGGCCATGCGCAATGTATGGTTCTATACTTGTAAGTTGATCGATTATTACTCGTTAACCTGCAAATATTTCGTAACCGTGTGAATTTTTTCACATGTCGAACTCCACCTTTTTAGCTGGCAGGGGAGACGGAAACTTGAACCAAAATTATCACTTTTATTAGTTTTTTTTTTAAGAAAATTAGCATTTTATAATTTTAGCTCGTTTTCCTTATTAGAATTATTAGTGAAAATGAAATTATTTCACCTATTAATGAAATTGTTGTATTCATATGACAATAATGTTCTTTAAACCGAACCCATAATACTTTTTTAAATATCTTTGCAACGATAGGTACCTTACACTATCTGTATTGGGTAGCCAAGGAAAAAAATCCATCCCCACTTGAACTGCGGTAAATAAATATTTTTAATATTTTATTCTACGTCTTTGTAGTTTTAATAAATAATTATGTACATCCATGCCAAATTACACCTTTCTAGCTCTTAGGTTCTCAGCACTAAGTTGCGAATGGACGGACGTACGGGCGAACAGATATGACGAAACTATAAAAAATACAGTTAGTTAGGTACCTTTGGAATAAAATTTGTGTTACAAAATATATATCTATGAGAATATTTATTTATTCGACGATTCTCAAAATCGATTAGAATCGAGACAAGACAGGGTAAATGAAAAACACTATATACTATATTTGACCGAAAAACGACAATATTGACAGTACCACGAAGTAAAGCGTTACTTAGCAACGATTGATAGTAACGATTGTTGTATTTTCATTGCATGTTCCAACAAAGAAACCCTAAATTTTTTAAACCAAAATGAGCAATGTATTGTGTAGTATGTAGTACATATACCTACTCAGTAAGTGCTCGTCATTGTAAAACGTGGTAAAACCACAATAAACATTAAATTAATTTATTTTAAATAGATAGGAACACAATTTTATAACTAAATTACTTAGCGATGAAAGAAAATGTTTTCTTTATCTTTCCTAACTATATTTTAGTCCAAGAGCTAGTGAACCCTCCGAGTAACGGTCTTCCTGTAAGGCTAGAAATTTGTACACTGATGATTTATAGCATGCTTAGGGCAATAGCCATGACCTGGCAGGCGTCAGCCCTGCACGTCATCATCCCCTTAACTTTTTAAACTGTAAAAAAAAATGTAAAAAAAAACTTGTTTCTGTAAGCTTAAAAATTTAATAGGATGTAGTTTATTTATTGCAAATCTTGAAAAAAAATTGACAGGCGATTACAATGAGCAAGAGTATGTGACAGGCGAATGGCAAAGTGCACAGTTTATGAGGTAAAATAAACTTTCTCCTGTATACTTGAAATTTGGAGTAAACGTTTTAGAATAACTATGTACAATGACAGGCGGTTTCGGATAGCATAAGACCTTGACAGGCGAGGTCCAAGAGCTAGTGAACCCTCCGAGTAACGGTCTTCCTGTAAGGCTAGAAATTTGTACACTGATGATTTATAGCATGCTAAGGGCAATAGCCATACCTGGCAGGCTTCAGCCCTGCACGTCATCAGCCCTTTAATTTTTTAAACTGTAAAAAAATGTTTTTTATAAAAACTTGTTTCTGTAAGCTTAAAAATTTAATAGTATGTAGTTTATTTATTGCAAATCTTGAAAAAAAATTGACAGGCAATTACAATGAGCAAGAGTCTGTGACAGGCGAATAGAAAAGTGCACAGTTGATGAGGTAAAATAAACTTTCTCCTGTACACTTGAAATTTGGATATGTTTTTGAGTAAACGTTTTAGAATAACTATGTACAATGACAGGCGGTTTCGAATAGCATAAGACCTTGACAGGCGAGGGGAAAGCTGCTAAGGGCGTGCGATTAAGATGTGTTACGTGACCAAATTTCGCGCCTAAGATGAGAAAAATAATAGTAAAAAAAACTAAAAAACACGCTTTTATAGAAAATCCAACTAAAAAAAATAGAAAATAAATTTGAATTAAAAATCGTGTAACAGTAAAAAAAGCGTGGGGTGCTTTTAAAAATATTATGCCTTCTATTAATTGACACCAGGCACCCCACGCTTTTATTACAATTACACGATTTTTAATTCAAATTTATTTTCTATTTTTTTAGTTGGATTTTCTATAAAAGCGTGTTTTTTAGTTTTTTTTTACTATTATTTTTCTCATCTTAGGCGCGAAGTTTGGTCACGTAACACATCTTACTCGCATGCCCCTAGCAGCTTTCCCCTCGCCTGTCAAGGTCTTATGCTATTCGAAACCGCCTGTCATTGTACATAGTTATTCTAAAACGTTTACTCAAAAACATATCCAAATTTCAAGTATACAGGAGAAAGTTTATTTTACCTCATCAACTGTGCACTTTTCCATTCGCCTGTCACATACTCTTGCTCATTGTAATCGCCTGTCAATTTTTTTTCAAGATTTGCAATAAATAAACTACATCCTATTAAATTTTTAAGCTTACAGAAACAAGTTTTGTTTACATTTTTTTTTACTGTTTAAAAAATTAAGGGGATGATGACGTGCAGGGCTGACGCCTGCCAGGTCATGGCTATTGCCCTTAGCATGCTATAAATCATCAGTGTACAAATTTCTAGCCTTACAGGAAGACCGTTACTCGGAGGGTTCACTAGCTCTTGGACTATTTGTAGATTTTCTACAGTTTATAACATTAAAATCAGGCATTTTTCGTTATTTCAGTTGACATCTGTTGCCAATAACAATGAAAGTCCGACTAAATGACACGGCGCCTCATTAGGATTTCAAATCCTAATTGTTACACGTGAATTGTATGAACTTGCCGTGTCTACTCTGGGTATACATGTTTGTGCTGCCACCGATGTACAACAAAAAAGTGACATTAATATAAGTGTTACCGGCCAATCAGCCATGAAGGACTAGAACTGCACAATTCAAACATGTTCATACAATTTAAATTCGCGGTTTATTGTTGTGATCAGCATGGAAAGAGCGTTTTGCACGAGACATCTTTACCTTCGGCCGTAATTAGATCTTTTATTTTATTTAGTACATCCTTAAAATTCATCCCCAGTATTTCGATTACAGATTACCCAAAGAATTAAACGGTAGATACTTATTTATCGTCGCAAATTAGGACTTAACTGATGACTTCAAAACTGAATCACTAATTCGGTCTCTCTGTCTTCAACCTAACCTAATAACCCACTTCAAGGCACGCGTCTCATCTCATAATTAAGGAGGCCTAGAGACTATACTCCACCAAGCTGCTCCATTACTGATTGTTGGAGTATGGTCTCCATGGGTAAGTTTTAATTTAGGTATATGCAAATTGCACCCACTTCAAAACCCACCTCGAGTGTTCTAGATGAATTTCTAATTTTGTGTTATTCCTAGCCCCAAGTAATCCAAGACCACCTGACAACGACATAACATCGACATCCCACTCAACTACCTAGGGTATACTTAATATTTTAAATAAACAAAACAAATTTAAAGTAAAATATCTTGATTTTGATTGAATCAACAGCAATACATTACAAAACTAAGCAAAATATTGTCATATCTGCTCGTACCTTCGTACCTCTTCTTCGAATATAGTAGAAACACGTTTCTACTTGACCTTATTGTCTTAAAGTGGCAGTAATAAAGTTAGGAGGGTCGATGGCATATTTATTAAGTTCAGCATCCGAAGTGTTATGTTACTTATATGATAGGTAGGTCTCGCTTTATAAGCACTTTGACGGGGAATACAAAATGTTGAATTACTTACCCTACTTAATTATTAGGGGTTCATTTAGCCTCGGTTGAAACCAGTCAAAGAGTAATTTGGTAAATGAGAGGCCGGATACCCTCTTTTAACAAAAAATAAACCGGGGAATCTTTATTTTGCTTTGGATCAATACTTCAAAAACAATGCCATAATAATGGTAAGTCCAGATTAAGTGCGGCTTACCATTTTCGACGACAACCCATGTGGCGTAATAGTTGCTATGCCGAATCGCCGTACCAAGGGACCAGGGTTCGATTTCCAGTGAGGTGAAAATTTGAACGACGAGTTTGAATTTCTGTTCTCGGTCTGGGTGTATGTTTTTTTTTATATAGCCTGAAGGGCAGACGAAAAAGCTTACGGGCCACCTGATGGTAAGTGGTTACCGTCGCCTATGGACATGAGCAACACCAGAGGAATCGCCAATGCAACGCCGGCCCTGAAGGAGAACTCTTTTTACACCTTTTTTTGCACGTACGTGGCAAAAAAGTTCGTGAGAATCGGACCGTAGAGGTTCTCCACAAGTCCAATAGGTGTGGATGGAACTTCAATCTTCGGCGAGTGGTGCAATGATGAAAAGGAGACGTAGGCATCAAGTCGAACAATTCCTCGGAGCACTCACCATTGTAAAGTCGGTAGAACACGCAGAGAGAACCGATGTCTCCTCTGAAACTCAAATTGTATTTTTGTTTTTTTGAGTTGTTCATGGTACCCACGGCACAGGTGATCCTAGTATGGGTGAGGCTATGAGTGTGTAGGAGGTTTAGTATCTATACTTAAATACGATTTACTTAGTAGGTATACATAGCACATATCCAATCTACCTAATAACTTAATTGAACTGTACTTTAACTGCATACAGTTTGTTAAAATACTAGTCAGCCAAACTCAATTTTCCTGATTCAAGACGCAGGCAGGTACCGAACAAATTCAATGTTGTTTGTCCATGTCAGTTACACCATGTAACTTACACGCGCAATATTTATTACTTGCCGTCATAACGAATTGCCTACATTTAATTAATAGTTATAGCACAGAAAAAATAATAGTACTCATGTAGCTAGGTAAAAATCAACAATTAAGTAAAAATTAAAAAGCTTTCGATAGATCAAGGTTGTATGTAGGTACTTACAATGTTTATTGCTGTCGGTACTAAAGAAATGCAGACAATGCTGCAATGGAGAGACGTTAATTTTTAAATTAGACGAACTCTACATATTTACACTTTTATGTACTGTAGGTACTAAGACTATACTGAATTTACTGAATAAATAAACTTGCAAATCAGTGGTGCGAAATGGTTATGGTCCTAGATTCGATTTCCGGCGAGACAGAAATTTGAATGTGAGTTTGAATTAGGTACTACTCGTATTCTCGGTCGGGGTGTGCGTTTTCTTGTCTTTGTGTGTTAGCCATGGCATCCACGAAGCAGGGAATCCTAGTGAGTGGCCACGAGTTTAAGATTTAAAAAAAAACTTCATACAGATTAACTACTAAGGAGAGTCACGATTACGAATCCATTCTGAATGCAGACAAATTTACAGTGTAGTGTGATCATTTTACAGTTGGTGAACACTACGGCTTCACGAGTCACGACGAATGTACGCCAGTGCGTTTGGTGACTGCATCATTGCACTCATTTCGAACCATTTAACACCATGAGGCAGAGTAACGAAGCAAGCTAAATTATGTTTACGCTGCTCGCTAGAATAGCATAATTGTTCTTCTAGAGTGCTCATGTTACGAAATTTTTTCACATAAAAATAAATATCACGTCACTTCCACAATAGGCAATAACCGTAAACATATTGAACGAGTTTTCAGTACGTTTTTCTGTCACGCCATATCGCGTATAAAATATTTGTGTGACATGTTTTTGTTACAAAACTTTCTTTCAACGACCAATTTTGTGACGCGTTTTTATGAAATATAGGACCGTTAGTCTGTATCGTAAGCCGATAACGGCTACAATAGTGTTGGTTTCAAAACACAAACTTTAAATCTCGGACGCAAAACTGATTCACGAATTATTCCCGTTTAAATGCATACGTTGGTATGAACACCAAATGGAAGGCATTTCATACGGCCCAAACCATCAAAGCTGAAAGTTATTAGGGCTTAAATTTTGACAAAAGATATTAAAGATAGGTGCTTTTATGACACTGGCTTCATGAAGCCCAGTCTTTTATTATTTAACTCCTATGGAATAAAAAAGAGGCATGAACGTTTGCAAGAACTCTTCCTTCGCTACTCTGTTAAAGATATAATATTAAGTAGGGTGAGTCGGGGTTTCGCTACTCTGTTAAAGAAATCATAGGGTGAGTGGGGTAAGATAGAATAGATTTCTAAGAGATAACCGTTTTCATTCAACTACATACTATTATTTTAGCTTGACTACTAATGTATTGTATTAAATAAATTAATATAAAGATACTTTGTTCGGTGCTAATTAACTAAGTATCTACCCATATGTACTGCAATTATAAAGATAACGAACTGAAGCGACGTTATACGTAATGATACCTACATAACTAGGAGACTACCTACGGTGCCTGAAAGCTCTTATCAATGTCCTTTAACCCCACTCTGTCCCGCCAAATTACATCAGCCACGTTAATGTGTTCTAATAGTGTTCCTAATGGATGACCGTATGTTGAACATGATGGTATCGTATTGCTAATATTAGCTATCTTTAATAGCCGCTTTGATTAGTGATTAGAGTAACGTGAGGACTAGTGTTATGATGTCTACGGAATGTAATTAGGCGACATCAATGACGAAGTTAAACGCTAAGTGGGATTTAGTTTACAATCTACGTATACTTAATAGCTTAATAGAATAAAATTGTTGATTGTTGTTCGTAGATGGAAAATATATTCATGCAATAGATCCCATAACAATTATTTATAGATTTAATGGTGGCCACTCACGGTCAGTCCATCGCGTCAAATGACGTGATATACAGCCAAAATTTGATCGTGAATGAGAAAAACTGATGGCGTGATTTAAAAAATGTGTATGTCCAATCGCGCCATTTTGACATATCGCACCTTTGGTGGAACAAGGGCTCAACTGCACTTTTGTAATTTTACAGGAGAGCCATTTTAAAGTTTTTTTTTTTGCATTCCGAGTCGTATTATTCGTCTTTTTATTGCTTCAAAGTGTTTGTTCTTTGCATGAGATACGACCCATTTATTTATGAATATGGCCATGTACTTTGCAAGTGTAAAATATTTTTTTGTTTAATTTTTGTCATTTTACGATTTTTTGTAAGATGTGCCCTTGTTCCACCAAAGGTGCGATATGTCGTTTGGCGTGGCTCCAAAAATGACCCGATGGAATGACCGTGAGTGACCACCATTAGTCTACTTACCTGTGCAAACGTTCCCGCTAATTTTAGAAACAGCTTAACCGATTTGGACATTCAGTCGGTTCACAAATTAAATGCTTATGATATTAAATTTATTTTAAAGAGTGCCTTTTAATATCTTTTTCGGGTGTAGGTACAGCTTCCAGGAATGGGTTTCCTGAAACTGCGGTCGTCGTTTCGTCGTGTCGTTGAATTTCGTTAAAGCATCAAAAAAGGTAGGATGTATACAGGAGTAATATAACTGAAGTTTTCCCGCCCATCCGGTGAGATTACGTATAAATAATAATAAAAAGCGGCCAAGTGCGAGTCGGACTCGCCCATGAAGGGTTCCGTAGCAGCAAGTAACATAATATAAAAGTTCTTGAAGTTCGTTGTAACTTTGATCGAGGTAAATTGCGGTTTACGATTTATGACGTATTAAAAAAAACTACTTACTAGATCTCGTTCAAACCAATTTTCGTTGGAAGTTTGCATGGTAATATACATCATATATTTTTTTAGGTTTATTATTCTCTTATTTTAGAAGTTACGGGGGGGGGGGGGGGGGACACACATTTTTCCACTTTGGAAGTGTCTCTCGCGCAAACTATTTAGTTTAGAAAAAAATGATATTAGAAACCTCAATATCATTTTTGAAGACCTATTCATAGATACCCCACATGTATGGGTTTGATGAAAAAAAAATTTTTGAGTTTCAGTTCTAAGTATGGGGAACCCCCAAAATTTATTGTTTTTTTTCTATTTTTGTGTGAAAATCTTAATGCGGTTCACAGAATACATCTACTTACCAAGTTTCAACAGTGTAGTTCTTATAGTTTCGGAGAAAAGTGGCTGTGACATACGGACGGACGGACAGACAGACAGACAGACAGACAGACAGACATGACGAATCTATAAGGGTTCCGTTTTTTGCCATTTGGCTACGGAACCCTAAAAACAAACATTCAAAAACTAAACTGTTATATAACTTTTATTTAAAGATTTTGCATCTACATACAATTGATATTCTTATATTTTATCATATAAAACATTTGACGGTTTTTGTTAAATAATTACACAGTTCATAATCTTTGTGGCCTATATAAATATTAACTTTTAATCAACTATCATATTAAATTAAATTCTATTTTAGAACCAAAGTCCATCTTCAGCCTCTTCCTCACTGTCCGTGACCTGCAAGTCGTCTTGTATTGCGGGATCCGGCTGAAAACAATAATGAATAAATACTGTAAGGTGACTCGATGACAATCTATTTAAAACAGACTTAAAAAAAGGTGTTACATTTATATAACAGACTCTTTCAACGTAATTTTCACCAATTTCAAGACGTCTGATCACTTGAATGCAATTTACACAGAAGTTAAGGGCCGATGCATTACTATAATTTAATATTTTCAACGTGCTTTTTTGTTTTTTAAACTATAATTATTTTTATGTTTATAAAAATTTATAAAAGTATAAATACTCAAATCTATGTTAGGTCATATTATGTGCGTCTTCTCTGTGTATTCACATGTATTATGTTAGCTACACTGTGTTTACCTGCCAGTTCTCCAACGGTTCTTCTTTGAAGGTGGGCGGCTCGCTCGGCATGCTGTCCATCATTGGCGGTTCCATGTTCATGTCCGGTTCGATCGGCTCCTCCTATAAATTTCAATTTAATTATAGTGTGTCCAGCAACTAACTAGCGATAATTTAAGGGCCATAAAATATACCTAATTTTATTGACAAAAATACCCACATAATTATGGGGGTCTAGCCCTCTTCCTTTTGGAATGGCCGCCATATATTTTTTTCTAGATTTCGGTTTCTCAGGACTTAAAGGACATCACAGATATAAAAAAACGACACCAATCTCGGGTAAGTGTATAGTGAAAAAAAATTGTCATTTCGACTCGACCGCCATCTTGGATTTTTGAAAGGTCGGATTTTTCCCATAGACACGGAGGCAAACCAAAAATTCCCCCCCTACATTGTATCCACCCCCCACCACTCCTTCTATAAAAAGCTTACCTTCACAACAGGCGGGTACGTATAGTCTGTGTGTTGGTCCAAGTCCACGAGTTCATCGGAGGCATGTGGCGGCTCGTCAGGAATCTCGCGTTTGATCAAGAACTCTGACGTGTCGAAGGTACTCGAGCCGGCCATATCGTCATCTGTACGATTTTGTTTATTTATTTATTTAGACTTTACCATGTAAATGTATAAGAACATAATAAAATTGTATAAACGGTAGTTTTGTATTTATTTTTATTATATTTATTTTTATTATCATTTAGATACTGTTAGCTAAATAAGTCGATAATGAATGAAAAAAGCAAAAGTTGTAGAGGAAGAAATCCAATATATCCAATATAATAACGAGCCTCTATTTTTCCTTTTTAGAGGTACCTTAGATAATCAACCCGATGGTTGATTTAAAATAACAATAAACTTACCAGGTCTAGATAATTGCACCATCGTTTCAATAGCATCTTTCTGTTCCACTTCTTCCAGTCCAGAACTACCGCTGTCAGAGTACTGTAGGTCTGCGAACAATACCGTCCATATTAAATACCTATATGACTTATCTATACAAATATTATAAAGAGGAAAGATTTCAATGTTTGTTTGCATTGAATAGGCTCCGAAACTACTGAACCAATTTCAAAAATTATTTCACTGTCGGGAAGCTGCACTATCCCCGGGTGGCATAGGCTATATTTTATTTCAAAAACATTAGGGATCCATAATAAATCTCCAATGATATAACCCAAGGTGTAGAAAAATAAGAAAACCCAAGCAAAGCGAGGGCGGTTATTCATACACTCGGTATACACATAAATGTGGAATGTAGAATTTTCTAACTAAGTAAAATTCTAAATTTACCACCATTTCTGATAGGTGCTTTATCAAGGAGGAGAATAAATAGCGAAAGACACTCCTCAGCACATCTTTTAAAATAAACATATTGATAATATTCTTTTCTGAAATAGTAGAATGTAAGGAGTATAGGTCGCCATCCGACCAGATGAACTAACGACCTGAAGAAAACAATGGGCATCTGCTAAATTCAGATGGCTCAGTGGGCGAGTCAGAGTGGCGCAAGTTTAAGGGGCAGCCTATGTCCAACAGTGGATCAAAATAATGAGTTTTTGTGTGAGAAGGAAGAATGACAGAGTCGTGGTTAAGGCGCTGTGTGAGATAATTGTGTGCATTTTTTTTATGTAACATCACATAAATATTCCATAATGTTATAATAACTTACCATCGACAAGGCTGTTTTCGTCTTTTCTTGGTCTTCCTCGTTTCCTTGGCGTCGTACCTGTTTAGCAAATAAGTGTAAGTTAATAATTATACATAAGGCTACTGGTGCTCAATAATAAATTACGATTACAGTTAGTATGCCGTAATAGGTCATCAAGAACCCACTATAGCGAGCGGGTCTCTGCTTTTGAGGAGGTCTAGATTCTCAAACATACTTCACTATACTTCAGAAGTTTCTATTGCGCCCCCTTTGAGGACTTCCGATATGGTTATCCAATAATAAAAACCAGGTTCAAATGCTTTTACCGCACAGAAAAGCTTGAACTATGTGCGGGTTAGATAGTAGCTAACGCCGGGTTAATTATACCCCTAGTTAATTATTAACCCACGACGAAAAAAGAGGGGTGTTATAAGTGACGTGTCTGTATATCTACTATCTGTGTATCTACTATCTGTGTGTCTGCGTGTCTGTGTGTCTGTGTGTCTGTGTATCTGTGGATCTGTATGTTTGTCAGTGGCATCGTAGCTCTCAAACGGATAAACCGATTTTGATTTAGTTTTTTTTAAAGGTAACTTTATCGAGAGTAAAATGTGTGTGTGTGTGTGGGTGTGGGTGTGGGTGCGGGTGTGTGTGGGTGTGTGTGGGTGTGCGTGTGTGTGTGCTATTATTTAATGTAAATAAAACCGTCGGGGGTTTTTTAAATTTTAATTTATGTAAGATTATCACACTATACACACCATCAGCCATAAGCGACGGCTTATGTTTCCTCGGTCTCCCGCGGCCTCGCTTCTCGTCGCTGTGCTGCGGCAGTTCATCTTCCATCTCGGACTGCTCCGCCGCTTCTTCCAGCATCTTTTGCTGCACGCGAACTATGTTCGCCTCGAGCTGGCTCACGTGCTCGTCGAACTGATGTGAATTTTGTTTTTTATAACGTTTCACACTCATAGCCCCACACTAGGATTCCCTGTGTCGTGGGTGCCATGGACAACACACTAGACAAGGACATTCACACCCAGACCGAGAACAGAAATTCAAATTGATCATTCAAATTTCCGGCTCGCTGGGAATCGAACCCAGGACCCTCGGTGCGGTGATCCGGCATGGTAACCATTGCGCCACACGGGTCGTCGAAAATCGGCGATTCCTTAGTGATACCCACAGGCAACGAGGGCTATTTACCATCAGGTAAATCGTCAGTTCGTTCGTCGGCTGACATAAAAATTTCAATAGCGATCTCAAAATACTTAAAAACACAAAAGTTAAATTCTGTTTATTTATACGGTATTTAAAGCTCCATACCTGTTCAAGCGCCTCCTGAGTAACTTTAAGCACGGCCTCCGCTTGCCGCGTGAACTGCGACGTCGGTCCGTTGTACGCGCGACAGTTGTCAACCAACAGTTGAATGTCACGGAGAAACTCTTCCCGACTGTGGTATTTGTGTGCTGTGGGGTACAACGTAACATTAATATGGACTAGTTACTTACTGTCCTCGCTTCACTTCTGGAACCGTGAACTAAAGCCCAATGCACACGTAACGGGTTTTTTCCCCGTACGAGACGGGGACGGGGCATAAATATACGTGCGTGCCCCGTTCCCGCCCCGCACGGGATTCCGTTGCGTATGCACTATCGTATACATTTTGTATGAAACGATGTTTCCAAAACTTCACGTCCCGTACGGGACGGGAAAAAACCCCGTTACGAATGCAATGGGCTTTAGTATTTGGAAAAAGGTTTAGATGGGATTTTTAATGATAAATTTAAATAGCTGTTTTTATCAATTTACATAAAAGAAATCAGCATCCAAATTGGTTAAATCATAAGAGAATAGGTAAAAAAAAATTAAGTCACTGTTATGGGATCTACAAAATTGATAAAATATACCCCTAAAAGCGTAGTTTTTCTTAGACATAATATTATCAATATTTTATTTAGTATATAACCTGTAATCTTCTTTCCGATAGCCTCCAAGTCAATAGGTTTCTTAATAACACTGTAATAGTCTTTCACTTGCTTCTTGTTGACGGGTTTCAAGAACGGCCACGCCTCTGGCATCACTTTCAACTTCGTCGTCAATAAGTTCTCGAAGATGAACGACAGGGCTACCTGTTAATTATATTCTATGGTATGAATATTGCCCACAAAACCAGCATACAAACGGTTAATAACTTAACATTTAATAGCTATTTGTTAAATAAGCAATACCATTCAATTTCATGAAAATTCAATTGATTTGAAAGTTATTTCATGACATTAACTTATTGTAATAGGAAAAGTTTTAAATTGTATACAACTACATTCATTCAAGTCTAAACTTACTTCTAAATTGTATATGAGCATTTTTAATACAAGTTTATCGAGTAACCCTAATGTACAATTTGTAATGTTATAGATCAATTTACCTGATCATTGTCATCAAGAAGAGGGTTAATTTGCTTCTCCAACTTCATGAACTGTTCCTCCTTCTCTGCTAGTTTCTCAAAGCATCGCTGCATCATTCGCTGCGCTGCCACTGTCAAGCTGCTTGTTGGGCCTGAGAGAGTTTTTAGATTTAGAGAGAGATTTGGAGAGCTAGAGATAGATAGTAGATAGAAAGAAAGAAAGAATATCGCTAATACTTCCTTTTCTTTCGATAACGTAATTGCGAATTTGACCAAATATGTACAAGTACTATCCAGGGAATAAAATGTTATATTTTATTGGTCATGTCCTTCGTTTAAATTTTGTCAAGGTAACGACAGTTGACATGATTATAATCCAGCAAAAAGCAAACAAGCGAATATCAAATCTGTAATTGCGTTGATTCTTTCGTCAACTATTCCAGGGACAGTTTACCCTGAATAACATAATATTGGTCCGAATCTGCCCTCATTCAATGAAGGATATAATTTTTGATATTTGAGATATTGAAACTAATCGTTAAACCTCCAAACAAACAGTTTTTATCACAAAATCAACTTAATTCAAAAATTTACCATTGTACAAAGATGAATTTTCAACAATCTGATTGACGTCAGCAAGGAACTCCTCGCGGCTTTGATAGTGCTTCTGTCTGAGGTGATCTCTGATCGTCTGTAGATCCATAGGGCGCGAAACTATGCGGTAATAATCTGCGACAAGCTGTTAAACAAACAAAACATGTATGATATGAAAAAATTACCTTGCTCAACGAGAAATGTTCTGATAGCATTATGACAGGTGGAATTTTTTTGTTACAGATGAATGTTTGTTCTCGTGTCGACATTTGATGATTTGTTACGTAAATATGCTGTCTCATGCCTGCGCAGACGAGCTACTTTTGTCCACGGAGGATAGTAATCCGAACTATAAAAAACACCTCCGAGAATATACCAGGGACTCGACGTGCGTAGTTGTTTTTCTTGTCCGGCAACGCATCCTTTAACATGTGTGGGACATCCGTACGTGGGCACGTACATACGTGCAAACAAAATAATATCACAACAATGAGTTACAAAGTTCTACGGCTCTTCAATTGTCTTTCTCTCCTCACTATCATACTAATATTATAAATGTAAAAAGTTTGTTTGTCACGCTTTCACGCGAAAACTACTTAACCAATTTGGCTGAAATTTGGAATGGAGATAGCCTATACCCTGGATTAAAACATAGGCTGCTTTTTATCCCGGAAAAGATCAGTTTCCGCGGGATTTGAAAAAATCTATCTGTAGCGCGGGCAACAGCTAGTTTACAATAAACAATTTAGAAAAGACTCACCTTATGGTTGACAGGGAAGAGGAAGGGCTGCACATCGGGCAGATGGCGCATATTGTTGAGCACGTCCTCCAGCAGCGACGTGAGCGTGACGAGCGGGTCGGTGCGGCGGCGCTCGGCGGGGCGGCGCGGGGCGAGGTAGTCGCACTCGCTGGTCGTGCCGCGGCGGCGGGGGCGCGCGCCCGGCCCGCCCGTGCGGGAGTCGCGGCGACCGCGCCCGCGTTTTAGCTCTTCGGCTGATTGCTGGTGAATAGTTTTTTTATTGAGACGTTTACAACGGGCGCTCTTACGCCCCAACTCAGAGTCACTAATGTTCGGTTTAGACGTATTAAGTAGTTAACTAAAATTTAAGTTTACCACAAGGTCACCACAAGAAATACAAAGATATCTTTGTAACGTTTTACCGTCACGTCTGCATTCAATACAACACCAGCAACAATAACAACATAAAATATATTTATTTAACGAATCAATCTTAAACTTTATCCACTAAACACTTACCTTAACAATCTTAGCAGGCACCGTGATCTTAGTCCCATCAACATACGTGAGGGACTCGTCGTCGGGTTCGATGGGCGGCTCCGAGTCCATCTCGACCGGCGAGGACGGCCCGCCCATGGACCCGCAGTACAACGGACACGCCTTGTTCGTACGCATGTGGCCTACTTGACCACACGCGCCGCACTGGAAATAAAGATTTTTCATTGATATGGGGCCATCCATAAATTACGTCACACTAATTTCATGACTCTTTGACCCCTTTCCCCCCCCCCCCCTTCCCCCCCTCCTTGTCACAGCTGGTCACATTTGTGAGACCTCCCCCCTAATGTGACGTCACATATTATGAAATTTTACACCTAGAAATTATTAAATTAAAACAGCGGTTCCGAAATAAGTTTTATTTCCATTAATTGTTTTTTTAATATTTACCTATACATGCCAATTATTCGATTTTGAAATGTGACGTCACGAAATTTAGGACGCCCTCCCACCCCATGTCACACAATGTCACACTACATAGACCCCCCCTCCCCCGTAACGTGTGACGTAATTTAAGGATGGCCCCTTATGTGCAGTCAGCAAAAGAGGTATGCAAGGCATGACACAAAAATCTTCCTTAATGATTAATATGTACTTAAGAATTTTGGTGTTAGTATCAATATTGAATGCTACTTTTAAACGTAGCACATGATTTTACATTGATAAAAACAAAAAGATTTTGTAATATTAAACATTACAGAAAGTTTTCGTACCATGCCCTAACTCTTACTGGCTAGACGTTATATTTTGTTTCTACCATAGTTTCAGAGTGCTATATCGTGGATGAGAAATAACGGATAATGAACCTACCTTCAATTTCAGATCTGGCTTCAACTTCGTACGTCTACGGGAAGAGGAAGAACTAGATTCACCTGGCTCTTGCTTGATTTGACCCAGGGGAATCAAACCTGGCGATGGCGAGCCAAGGTCGGCTGATGATACACTCATCCCTGTGGTAAAAAAAGAACATCATCGTCTTGCCCAATTCCCAATTTTATTTAGGGGAAAAAGAACAAAAGGATAAATTTAAATATTACAAAGTGGTTATCAAATATATCTTAGCTTACTCTTATTTCACATTCCTTAACTTGAAACCTTACTGGATAAAAGTAGAAGACAAAATATAATGACTGTAAGTTTAAACGATAACTATGTATAATGATCGTAAAACAGACATACATATGCATAATCCATATAAGTAAAAGAAAAAAAATCTCTTCTCTCCTTTTATTGTCGTGTTGAACTAAGTTAATACATGTTTAATCATGCACTCGGTGTTCTTTCGAGAACTAAAGCTACTAAGAATATTTCACTTACTCTCAGTAGAAAAGGAGGAAGGAACAGTAACATTTCCAGCCAGTCTTTCCCTCTCTTGATTCCTTTTAATTCGCCTCAGTTGTTCCTGTGAATCAAATTAAAAGCATGTTATACAATGAAACCACTAACATCCATTATCACTATTAATTAGAGTCAGAGCATAGACAATGAACTACGATAATCACACATCAAACCGAACACAATTTCTCCCTAACCAATATATATCACACAAAGATACCTGTATTCTCCTCTTTTCTCTCTTCATCTCTTCTTTCTTCGACTCGTCCATGGTCGCGAACTGTCGTATAAACGCGTCGTCTTTAGTCGTGCGTATCTTCGTGTACGCCTCTATGACCGCCGCTTTACGGACAAGTTCGACGCGAGTGTAGCGCTGCCCGGACGGATTGCGGAATGTTCGGACTATACGAAGCACTCGACCTGCTACAAATACATGTGAGCTTTTTATGGTACATTTATATCCTATCCTAAGACCTAAGTGCGAGTGAGCGCGCAATATGCTTCGCGCTGCTCGCACTTTGTCAACGAGTGCAGCGTGATACTGGGACTACTATAAGCCTACTAATATTATGAATTTGAAAGTTTGTTATGTATGTTACGCAAAAAAAGACTGAACGGATTTTCATAAAACTAAGCACACAGATAGACCATTATCTGGAATAGGATGTAGGGTACTAATTATCCCGGATAAAGCGAGCAAATCCGTGGGCAGGGTGATAGTAGATTTAACATTGATAATATCACTTTTAAACATTAAGGAAAAATTTTGTATCATCATGCTTGTACAAGTGATTCAAAGTATGATTTTTCCCACTTTAGTGTTGGATTTACCTTGATTCGACGTCTGTTGCTGGTCATTCTGATTGATTTGCGGTTTCTTTTCAGATTGTCCAAGAATCATTTTCCTGAGCTCCGCTCTTTCAGCCTCTTCTCTTTCCAGTGACAACTAAAATATTATATTAAAGTGAAACTTTTATTACATCGTCTCAAACTTTTTCGTCTGTGTGTTGCATGTCGCGTGACGGTCGGCCGTGAAGTAGGGATAAAGTGAAAGGCGCTCGTCAGAGCAGCCAAGGCCAATATGGCGGCGCCTATAGTTCGCAGCAGCTGATTACTCATTTGTGCCAGTGCTACACTCTATTTTGTTTGTTTCAATAAATTAAGATTAAAAACGCAATTTTAATACCCTAAATCGAATAATTTTCTAAAATTTTTTAGTTACCTGCCTATAAACCGAATAAAGTTTCACTTTTATCGTGGTTTCATAAAACCACACTTTATGGTTTTTTTTTTTATCTGACTGAAATAAAATATTAATTGCCTCGGCAACTAGTATTTGCCTGGTTTAAATATTCCAAAACCAATGCAATACAAATTTATGTTTAGTGTCACCAAAATGCAACATAACTATTTTTTTAACATATTATAACATTCGTTCATAAACTGTGTATTAAAAGATTATAATGAAGCCTTATTCCTTCAAGTTTATAAAAATAAGTTTAAAAATATATTATAGTACACACCTGCTCTGTAGTTTTCTTATTAGCGAGCATGTTTTCGAGATTTTTCCCCATTTCTTCTAGATCTGACTCCTCGCTGACAGAACTCTCGGCCTCGTCTGTACTCAGCACTTCTGTACTCTGTAGCACTCTGTTCTGCAGCTCGAATATACGCTGGCATTCTTCTTTATATCTAAACAATCATTCGTTTATTGTTTCAAGGTTCGAGTCTTTTCGCATTTTGTGAACTCGAATGTAGTGTATATGGATTATGGGTATATAAATATTTATTTCGTTGAGTTCGTGAAGTTTTTAATTAAATTCCCAAAATTACAGAAACATTTTGTGACTACAATTACTTACAAAAATATTCAGGAAAACCAGAACAAACCAAAGATTTATTTTGAAAAAACATTATAATTTGGACTTTATTGAGTTTGACTTAAATCATGTATTCAATTAACTGCCCTAAACTGTGTTCAGACCTTTCATTACTAAGTTTGATTCTAGACTCTACAGATCATAAGCATAATCATTGTATTTACCGTTCCTGATGCTCTGCAATAGAGAATCTGTTTCCTCTTGAGAACTTCGTCATTCCCTCCTCACCAGCCTTAGCTTTTTCAGTCGATAGCGTTCTCACCACGTCAATTACTTCCCACCGAGACAATTTTTTAATCTGTTGATATTAAAGTGATTATAATAATTAAAAGAAACTAACTTTTAAGCCTTCTAAACATCACAGATTTTTTTATATTATAGAATACATAACAGTATAAAAGACGTTCATTATCAATGTAAAAAAGTCGAAATTGGTTAAAATTAATTTATGAGTTTCACAAAGTAGTAATTGACATTTGTTTGACTTTGATAGTCGTTGTATTATCATTATAACATAGTCTGAAGTTCTACAAAATAATAGACGTTAAGCCACAATACCTCTTCCTCAGGCACGCCAAACTTCCTCAAAAGCGCCTTAGCGTTATTCAAGCTTAGCCTCCTCAAATCAGCGTCGGTTCCCGTCACAGTTCTCTTCGGCTGTTGTTCCTCATTCGGTTGCTGCGTGGGCTTGTTAGGGACCCGCACGTACGAGAACCCCTCGCCGCACCCTGTGGGGTCCGCGGGGCCTGTCAGTTGGAGCAGGCACTTGCCGCGCATCGCTTGGATGTAGGCGCGGGTTGTGTTCCATGGCGCGACTTTGACCTGAAAATTGTCAACGGATAATGTGGGTGTTTTCAGGTCATGAGTGAGGCTTTTGCTAAGTTAGTACGATTAGCCATCCACGACTTGATCAACACTTATCATCATTATTTTAATTCCTAACGTCTTACCTTGTGATAATAATAATAATAATACAATTAACAAAGAATTATGTTTGTGACAATTGTTTTACAAAACATTCATATTTTATTTAATTCATCGTCGCAGATTTGCTTACACATGTTATTCAAAGTATTCTTGTGATAATAGTTAAATACGTCTATATAAAATTATTTAAAAACGTTAATTACAACACATAATTTTCCACATTCCCAAATTGCCATGAATGGCCCTGATTACTCGTTGTATGAGTTCTTATACTTCTTACCTCATCATCCATCTTAAGCTGCATTTCCTCATCATCATCATCCTGGGGGGTGAATATAAACTTCTCTCCGTATCCCGCGTCCTTCAACCGTTGTTCAGCCGAAGCCATACTGAAATAGGCGCAGCATTGCTCGGGGGACACCATCGCACGGATTTCCTCTTCAGATGGCAAACGGAAGTCCGATTTCATTACCCACCTAGGATACAATAAAATAATGTAGTAGCCAAATAAAGTGATAATCATACTTGATACTTAACTATTTGGTCTTCTCTTTCTTGCCAGAAATTGAGTCCGAATATCTACTTCATACCCTTTGCAAGGAAGCCGACTGAAGTTTAGCTGGCATCTGTTTTATGATCGCCGTAAAAAGTTAAAGTAACATTAAACCTGTTTTGGTGGTTTTGAGAAGTGGATCAAATGTAAATATTTTAATTTCATTACATGAGATTTAAAGCATAAATTATCTCCAAGGTAAATAACACATAGCGGATATATAAACAGATAATATTTCTATCTCAATATTGCTACAAAATTATACAATAGCAGATTCTTTATTCTTAATTAAGTATTTTCAGTATTTAGAAACTTATATTACAATACCTACCAGTTAGACTCATGTCCTGTCCGTTTGAAATCAGCGCAGAGTTTTAAACGCTTCCGTATAGAACTTTCAGAATGCGACGGGAACGCTTTCTTTATGTCATCCATCTTTATACGTGGAGGATTGTACAGTGATTTCCAAAACAGTCTGTATATAAATACCTTAAAAAAATATTTACTTATAAGCATCATTTAACTACAAAGTCTACAAATTAAATTCCACAGTTCAGTTTTTGTTTAAAAACATACCTAAATGCTACACAATAAGTATAATTTTACTTACTTGTAGAAAATCTCTAACGAAATTATTTGCTCGTTTAGAATTAGGTCCTGGCACTTCGTAAAGCGGGCATTCTTGGCCAGCCACGTATAATGCATCGATATCACGTATGTAGTAAGCTTGTCTGAAATTAAATTCTGTGTTAGACCAGGACATGTAATATATTAATCAACTATGTCATTTCTAACATGCTGTATCCATGTGGATTTACGGTATTGTGACTAAAAAGTGACTCAAAGAAGTCTACGACTCTACGCTTCAAACCATCATACTGATCGATTCCTGTAGGTGAATAATGACGACCCGTGTGGCGCAATGGTTACCATGCCGGATCGCCGCACCGAGGGTCCTGGGTTCGATTCCCAGCGAGGCGGAAATTTGAATGATGAGTTTGAATTTCTGTTCTCGGTCTGGGTGTGAATGTCCTTGTCTATGTTATGTGTTGTCCATGGCACCCACGACACAGGGAATCTTAGTGTGGGGCTATGAGTGTGAAGCGTTATTTATTTTATTTTATTTATTTATAATATCTATATGATTTTGTAACATACAATGACGTAAAACTAATAAATACCTTCTAACCTAACTTGACCTTTTATTAATATATCTTTACAATCAACATCACAAAATTTATACCATGTTGTTTTGAACGGCTTTCCAAACAACTTACCTAGCTCTGATAATAAGGAAGTCGGTTTGAGGCAATGAGTGCTCATAGATCGGCGCTCGGTACATGTTATTCTCAACGACTGGTTGCGTGGAGCCCGGTGGCAATATGCCGAGGAATGGAGAGGTGTGCGCATACACTATCTCACCATATTTGAATGGTTTTGGTCCTGTGTCCTGCAAATCAAAGGTTTTTTTAGATAAATGTTGTCATCTACGTAATAAAGCCAAATTAACCTAATCCAAAAGACCTTGAAACATGAAATTTTATATTGATATTCCTTATTCGGGACAATAAAAAAGGATTTTTGAATTTCATCGCCCAAAGGGAAAAAAGGAGAGTGTAAAAATATTTTCAGTCCATTTTATTTGGAATTTAGGGATTTACTTTCTTACAACACAATATTTTTGAAAATAATCCCCGAAAGGGTATTTCCGTGAACAAAGTCTGGGGTCGAGTTAATAATTTAAGAAAGTAAAACCTATTCCTAATAATAATTTTACCAGGGGCGGTTTTTCAATATAGGCACATAGGCACTGCCTACCCTGGTCTCGAGGCCCAGGACCCAGTCGGAAATTCTTTATGCTTACAACATTACATTAGAATTAGGTAGTAAAAGTATATAATCCTCTTAAAATATCTAATATGTGAATATCATTACGTAATAACAACACACTATTATATTATTATACTCGTACACTACACAAATCGTATGCACTAATTAATAATAAAATTCATTTATAATTGATCATACACACAGCGCCGCCATGCTGCGGTGCGGTGAAAGCAGGAACTAAACGTAGCTATAGGGCCACGGATTGGGGATTTGGTAATAATAAGAATTATCTCTCGACGCAACGGAATTTCATTCAGTGTAACAGGCTGGCTAATCTGGCTATACAGGCATTGCTTAGGGTGGCCAGTTAAATAAAAAAGTTAAAATATTCTTCCAAACTTCTTGAATAAAAGTTTTACAATTTATTATATGAAAACAATTTTAAATTAAGTAATATTGTATGGATTTTCTTTAAAATTGAATTAAATTACTCGATTTACATACTTATTTCAATAATGCGCTCTGGCAATATTAGCAGCCGACGATCTACTTGCAGTTTGCTCGCTGACTCGCTCACACCTTGCAAAATTTACGTACGTTGGAGGCCGAACAAGTTCGGAACACGAAACTTCACGACAGTTCACGAAACACGCGATGTTTGTTTTGTTTTGTGAGAATCTTGCACGAATCTCATCTCATTAAAATTCGTGTTTTATATAAATTAAATAGATTAGTGAGTAATTGTGAGCAATATTGTGATTACGGATTCTTGTGAAGTTTGTAAAGACTCTGTGTGTTTAGTGAATTTACATGATACATTTTCAAAAGCGTCTTTTGAATGAATGAAAATTATTAGTAAAGCTCAGATGAAATTCTTTCATCTGAGGAGTAAAGGTGTGTACCAAAATTAGACTTAATTAGACTGAAGGCCACTTTGGATATCCTTTAATTGACTTGTCTTCTATCAATCAATTACTGGATATTTTGACGTGGTCAGACGAAAACAACACGGCGCCGCGGCGCGGCGCGGGCGGCGATCAAGACGGTCAATGCAAGTCAAAGCAATACAGGTGAAATTATAAATTTATATTTTAGTTCCATGGGCTAACTAACCCAACAAATGTTATACAACAATTACAATATTAGGGATGTATAATAGTATTACTATAGCATCAGATTCATATGACGAATTTATTTATTTATTTTATTTAATAGGTTCACCAACAGTTTTTCACATGGTAAAATACACTAAACTTAAGTAAACAGTCATAATGTCTTAAGCTACATAAAAAATCAATAACAGGCAAACACAACATACGTAATTAATTTAGGTAGGTATTGTGAAGGTAACTTAGGTTACTTAAGATTTCTAGTAATAAAGTTAGTAGGTATAAAATCATTCTCATTTTCATTTATTCACATACAGATCACACTCGAGTAGGTACTCAACCCGTTAGGTATTCTACGCGAGGTCCAGTCTTGTTCACCGATAAGTCCGTCAGATAAGCTGCGGCGGGTGGTGTTATGTAACTCACTGATGATGACAACGGCTTCCGCGATTGGCCGCGACGCTTAAGACCGTTGGTATTCTTTTGATTTTTTTATTTTTTTTTTTTTGATTTTTTTGTGCCTACCCTCAAGCCAAGACCTGTGCCCGCCACTGAATTTTACATACCTTGACCGCAGTCCGCTTATAATAATTCTTGATCTTAGTACACATGCCAACTTGACTGATGAGAGGAGGGTGTTCCTCACAGAACTCTACGAGGATCAGTTCCCCGTCTCTGCCGCTGAGGTCTTCAGGTGTCCTCATGAAGAACACGTCTCCACCGCCCGACGCTAGCCTCTCTGCTTCTCTTTGCTGTGCGAAGAAAATAATTATTTTAAATTTA
Organism: Thymelicus sylvestris; assembly: GCA_911387775.1. Classification (NCBI taxonomy): domain Eukaryota; kingdom Metazoa; phylum Arthropoda; class Insecta; order Lepidoptera; family Hesperiidae; genus Thymelicus; species Thymelicus sylvestris. Next base: position 9,511,278 of record OU426895.1, read on the forward strand.
GTTATTTTAAAATCAAACTTACCAGTTCAGGTTAATAAGGAAAAGATTTGAGGATAAATCTAAATAATATTTAGTTAAATCATTATTGAATGCCCACATTCAATATTTGCCTAATGACCAATCAAAGACAATACAGACTAAAGAGCAATACGCACATCAAAAATTCTAAAAAACTATAAAACAAAAAAAAAATGCCTCAACGAACCTTAGCCTTCTTCTTGATATACTTGAGCAGTGGCTGCACGGGATGAGGTCCGCCTACAGCCAACGGCCCTGAGGGTTTCCTCAGCGCTGGTCTGTGGAAGGCCCTGAGCCTCGCAGGTCCCATGTGAGTCTGTATGAACGGAGCTCGTAGCTCCACTACCGGCGTACTGTGTTGGATGAGTTGACCTCCACCCACTTTCAAACGTGGGTTTTGAGTCTTCGGTTGGTAAAAGCTGGAATTGGAAATTTATGTCTATTATAATAATAATTAATTATAAGTAATTTCATGTAGATTGTATCGATTAAATGAAAGGGATTGTTGTACTGAAGTCAAGCGTTGATATACATAGAGAATAATGAGGCAAACCGCATCTTGATAGCGGGATGTACAGAATGTACTTAGCCTTAAATCTATGTATGAAAACCGACATGTTGTGTAAATACGCCGTGTACGTGTCTGAGATTATAGGTAACATTCCCTCCCTACGAAAATCAAATCGGCTGGACCGATTTTGATATTTTCAGGCAAACTACAAATTAACGGGTTAATGACCTTGTGAAATTTAGTACTGATCATATAAACAATTTTTTTAAGTTCTATTACTGCTACTAATAAGCTGGGACGAATCGCTAGTAGGTTATAAGAAGCTGTTAATAATACTTACACATCATTAGAGATATTAAACGGATCTCGGTCAGGCGACTTAGGCGGCGGCGGCGGCGCGTCCTCTTGCAACACGTTGATGACACCCGCCTTGCCCAGTAGGATCTTAGATTTCTTCACGTGGGGATGAGGAATCTTCACTTTAGGAGCTGGGCCGCGTTCTGAGAATTGATTAAAGATAATATATCGATCTGCATTAGGGTCAATTTCCACTGAAAGACCAGCGATGCGCGGCGGCTTTTCAGTACAAATATTATCAAGCATTTTGAACCTTACACAGAAATAGAAAAGTTTAGGTTTATTTCACGCAAAATAATGAGTAGCGCATTTCTAGTCACTACAAGGCTCGAACGACGCCGTGTAGCGTGTGCATAAAGAACTTTTCCTAATTGTGTGTAAGGTTAAAAATGCTCGGTCATATTTTGCACTAAAAGCCACTGCTCTTTTAGTGGGAAATAACCCTTAACCCTTAGATATGTATAGTTATAGCAAGTAACACTGCAATGTTGTGACTTTTTGACAGTCGCTAGTTAAATTGAGGTTTATGGATAGAATAATGAGAATGGTTGTAATCACTGTAAACAAGTATAAAACAAATATCAAACAACAATTACCTCGCGTAATTTTCGACGGATCCACATCATCAGGTATACCCAATATGATGTTCTCATCATTAGGATCCAAGGTCAATATCTTGGGCTTGGGGATCTTGGGCATGTTCTCAGCGTCCCATATGACGTCATCCTCCCATGTCCCGTATACTAGCTCCTCATTCTCTACAGGGAAGATGCTGTACCATGTGTTATCTTCACCGTCGGCGGATTGTCCGCCCACTTGGTTGGGTGTTGTTGTCGATCTAAAATGATGTCATTTACTCAATTATAACTTATCTATGGTACATTTTTAGACGAGTCTTATTTAGTAAACAAAACAGGGTATTTTTGTAGTAATTTGTTATTTACTGACACAAAATGAATAGAATTTAAAAAGAAACAATCATTTACTGCCAAAACAAATTTCCGACCGCAAAGTTAAGTCTATTAGTGAATTCCTTTTATTTAAGAGCAATGTTCGGTTCTACAAGTTTGTATGCAACACTAAGCGCGGGAGTTTGACTCGCATTTTGCCGGTTTACTTTTATTATAATAAAGACGAATAAAGCTATTAACATACGTGGCGGGTTTCGCTTGCAACGGCGCGGCGGGTTGCGGGCGCGGGTGTGAGAACTGTTGCGCCGTGCGACTCACGGACGTCGGCACCCAGCCCGCCGCGTTGCTCTTGCTGTTCAGGCGAGCTAGCACCTGGAGCAAGATTGTACAGATTATATACAGATTATACTATGAATGAAAAGTATTTTAGATGCAAATTATGCAAAAGTATTCCCAATTTTTGTATTTTAAACATGAGTACTCAAATAAGTACATTGAATGCAAATGCATTAAAAATGGTTAGTGTCCGCGATTATATACATACCTATGTTTAAAATTTTAAGGCTCAAAATCACGAAGGTGGCGAATTTCAGGTTTGCAATTTGAGCATAAAATGTTAAAAGCAATAGCCAATTAAAGAAGTATAAATGATTGGTTTGTTATTAATCTTAACATATTTAAAAGGGGCGCGCTTAGATTTCACAATTTTTCAAATTACAGCGATTTTAAGGTAACTCGGCAGCAAAAATCGTCATTTCGGGAACGTAGCTAAATATTTATTTTTAAATATAATGTTTATAGAAAACAATAAAATAATATTATTTTTAATAGCAGTCTACTATATTTTTTTAAATACAAATGGAAATTTGGTGAATATACATGGATATTTATAAAAATCATCAAATTGAAAATTAAAAAGTAACTAAGTTTCAAATTTCAAGCATAAAATTCAAAATATAACAAAATATAGATGACCTAATAAGTAAATTTAGATATTTCTATATTAATAACTTTATTAAGTTTGTATGTGCATATTTACATGTTCAATAATATTTGAAATTAGTATATAAAGGCAAATAAAAGTAGAGTTCCCGGAATGACTATGGTGATTTTCCTACAGGTAAAGGTATTTTTGAGTAATAAATGCGACAGTTAACTTTTGTAATTTCTATAATCCTGCTAAGAAATATTATTTGTTGTAATATTATAATCAATATTAATAATAATAGCCACAAGAAAATATAATAATTAACATTTCTCAAATATATCAACATTAGACTTAAAATAAGATAATACTTGTACTACACGAGGTACTGGAACTGATATATCTTTGATTAAGTCATTCACTTTACTTTTTGGAGTCATCTGATCACAGTTCTTCTTGTTTTCTGTCTTTTACTTTCTGCTTATTATTTTATTCAATTACGTCTCATTTCTGTTATTATATCTTGTTGTTCTTTTATATATCTGTATGCTTTTGCCTGGTCTTTTTTCACACTTTTTCTTCCGCGCTGTCTTCTCACCGAATTTTGTGTTTTTGTGTTTTTAAGTTTTTTTAGTTTTCTTCTTAGTTTCACCTTCGTTAAGTTCCATTTTTACTGAAAACAAAAGAAGATCTTTTAATTTGAACAAATATTTACTAAACATTAATTCACCATTAATAAGTCATGTCAGAAACCACTACGTTAATCTGGAACCGCGTCATCATGTCCGGGAACGTCCCCTTAATGACTGTTCCCGAAATGACATTTTTGAAATTTTACGCCTACAATTTCGATGGTCGCCATATTAGACATATTATTTCTAGGTTATTGTGAAGTAAACAATGATAGTTTTACAGAATACTTATTAACTAATTGTTATTTTAATATTATTTACTATTGCACCCGTTCCCGGGATGACGTATAGTTCATGTACGGTGAAAAATACATGAACATAACAGTACTTACCACTTAAATTGTTATTTATTTACGCACAAAACAAATGACGCCCACTTCACAACACTATTGCTCGTCACTAAAACACACTAGCGCCTTAAGTCGCGTTTAAGAATAAAAGTTTTCACTGCCTAATGCTGCGTACACGGATATGACGTTTGATTTCTCGGACAAACTTTTGACAAATGCTGTGTTTAAAATGATTTTATTTTCTATATTCTGGCTTAGAATAACAATTGTTTAGGAAACAAGCAAACTCTAATGAAAATTGAGAATATAAAAAGTATGATTTTACTATTTTTTAACGCAAGTTGAAGTTTGAAGTTTTTGTTTGGGACGCGTTCCCGAACTGACTTTTTACACATATTTCTTGTTAAATTATTTAAAATTACTTATTTTTCAAATAATTAATTTTAGGTATAAATACGTCTAATTGATCTCGATAGTATTGAATTGTTATTTACTGTTATTTATTCGTATATTTTATTTTACGAGCTTCCAAACCGAATTCGCCACCTTCGTGATTTTAAGCCTTAAACACATAAACAATCAACCTCTCACGTCTAACAAATATATATACTTGATCCGCTTCCTTCAGGGTAAAACTAACCTTATAATCTACTTAAAAGCAAATGAATTTGGCAAGGTCATGAAGTTCCTGTTATTGAACAGTAATAAAGAACACAGCTGTAAAAAGAAAATTAGTCTGAAGTTATAACAGGAAGGCTATACAGCTCAAAGGACCAATAACTGTAAAAGAAAGGTCCTCGAAAACAGAAAGGTCTCAAACCTATTGAGAATTAGGTACCTTATGTTTCATCTCGCTGCCATCCCATATGACGTCATCTTCCCACTGCAGTTGTGACACCATGAGGAAAGCGTCGTCTGGAAACCCACTGTCTGGACTATCATTCTCTTGCCTTTGATGTGACACTTCATTCTGTTCTCTTTGCAGTTCCTTGGGTTTCTCGTCGCGGTCTGGTGATGGTGCCTGTAAGTTTTATAATAATAATATTAACTATGGGTTATTTATTCATCTTCGGATCAGGTTTTTAGCTGTTTTTAAGCAAACCAACAACGGAGACTGAAGACAAATGATGACTGTTGCTTAAGACACCACTTATGTGTTGCCAGCTAAAAACTAAATGGGGGTCTCCTCATATTCAATAGCAGAACAAAAGTCATTTATACTACCATTAGCAAAAAAAAGCATTTTTTTATTAATCAACCAACAAGCAAATGCCACCTGATGGTAAGTGGCATATTTTTTCGTTTGGTCAAAACTAAGTTTTAATAGTGTAAATTTCTTTATTTACCTTAAGTTTAAAACCATAGTCAAACCCTTCCCCGCTCTCAGGCACATTGAGCATGTCGTACCAGGCCTGGGCCGGCCCGAACCGCCAGTGTGCTGGCGTCGGTCTCTGCGACTTGTCTCCCGAATTAGAGTAAGCATTGTTGTCTCCTGACGTTTGTTGATTTTCTTCCATTGGCCTGGAATGACAATGATTTAGGTGCACTACTTTTAAAAGTAAATTATATCTGTATCATTTTGAATATTATTCTTACAATACTTAAAAGTACCTAGCAATTATTTACCACCTAGCAATTATGTACCTAGCAAATATTAGTTGCAAATTGAAGTAATTGAAATCCCTTTTTATGTCCTACTGTTATTCATCACTGACATAAGTGACCTAAAATATGTTCTATCAAAAAATACTTACTTGAGGAACTTCTCCTCATCGTCACTAGCATATTGTGGTTCGGGGAGTTCCTGTGGCTGCGGCGGGGTGTCGCTACCGGTACTTCCACTGCGCTTGCGTCGTCTGCGCTTCTTCACACCACGCCATATTTGTGGCAAGCTTGATAGCTTACCTGGACCAAACAGTCTTGAGAATAGAAGAACCTATAATATTACAGATTGTTTAAGTTAATTATAATCTGTTGTATAATTTTAGCGTATGAAAAGAAAAGCTACTAATGATGTAACTCCCTAAGGATTATTGTGTTATGGTTTTACACATTAATCTGTTTCTTTGTCAATAACATTATATATAAAGGAAGTCATAGTAATGCATTTAACAAATTATCTTTTTATGTACTAACCTTGTCAGGTCTGAAGTCTGGGAAAAGTTCAGTAACATCAACATTGGCATATTTTGATGGTAACATTGCAGCCAAGGGTGTCTCCAATTTTTTGGCTCTTTCAGATTTTGCTCTTCTGTTGTACAATGACAATAAAATAATTGAGAAACTATCACCACAAAACAACAAAAAAAAATTTTACAAACTGCAGCATATTCAAAAGTTTACCAAATCAATAATAGCAAATTTAACATGTATCATTGATATAATAGTAGGTATAGTATAACTAACTTTTATTTGTGTACTAACTAGTCAACAAATAAGCTGAGAATCCACCTAATGGAAAGTAGCTATCGTCGCTAGGACATTGATAACACCTAAGGTATTAAAAGGTTACTTAATTTAAAAAATGTCACTTACGGAACCGATGACGGTGGAGGCATGAGGCCCCCATCACCTTCCATGTCCCCTTCATACCCTTCATCATTGTTACCTTGTAAAATATTCTCTTCAAAATCAATCTCTTCTTTTTCATTATCAACCTTGACTTCACTCTGTGGACAATCGCCTTGGGGCTCTACAATATCATCTTTTATTTCCTCAGTCTCTATCTCAACTGTACTTGCAATCTGTTCATCCTTGAGCTCTGTGCATGGGTTATCACTACTCTCTACCTCCTAATATTAACACAAGTTGCCATTAATATTGTGCAACTAGATGTTAGTAAGCATATTTACGTTATAAACATGATTATCTACATAATGGATGAATATGACAAAACTACTATTAGTAGGAGTGACTTTGAAGTGATAAAGGGTTAAAAGTAAAGTAGCAAGTGAAAAGTGAGGGAAGATTATAACAGAATATGAAATAGGCTGTTAACATAAACAAGATTTGAAAACAACCAACAGAATATGTTGCCTTCTGACAGGGCATATGCCCTGTTATAGTTCAGTAAATGGAACTGAAAATGTACTGCCGTAACTGTTAATTTTACTTAATTCACAGGTAAACAAGCGTAAAGTGATCATTGTGGGATAGTATTGGAAAACAAACTTTATTTAATTCATCGCAAATCTAATTGTTTTACACGGAACAGGGAGGATGCTATCTATTTATAGTGTTCAGACTCATTTCTTTAGTTAGAGCAACTACTTATAGGTAATGCCATCAAAAGTTACAAACAAAATCAAATTTTAAATTTTTTACTGTGAAAATACTGTACCCACGATATACAGTATTTGACAATAAAGCATATATGTATGTATGTATAGCACAAATATTATTTCAATTTTTTTTTATTACCTTGCCTATGTTATTTTTTGTTACATCAAATGGAGCTTACACAAGGCTATAAAAACCCTTATAAGTCCCTCATATTTAATAAGTGTTGTTAATTAATTGGATGGTTAAACATGACAAACACACAATTAAATAAATAGCTTTTCTTCCATAGTGTTGCTTCATTAGTTATGCAAGTCGGCTTTTTTAATAGGCCTATAAGTCTGTGTAGAATATAAAATATACCAATTACCACATAAAAATAAAAAAGCAATTAATTTGTAATTTATTACAAATATAAGTTATATTATATTTTAACAATAGAAATAATTATAGTTATATAAATTCCCCATTACAATTATTTTTAATAATATTTTTTTACTATATATATATATATATTAAAAACGAGTAACCGCCCTCACTTTGCTTCGGTTTTCTTATTTTTTTACACCTTGGGTTACATTATTGGAGTTTTATTAAGGATCCCTAATTTTTTTGAAAATATAATAATATAGCCTATGTCACCTGGGGATAGTGTAGCTTCCCAACAGTGAAAGAATTATTCAAATCGGTTCAGTAGTTTTGGAGCCTATTCAATGCAAACAAAAAATCAAATCTTTCCTCTTTATATATTAGTATAAGTATATAAAGAGCTATTACCTACATACACAATGATTGCCTATGTATTTAAAATAAGTTACGTAAAATGTATCATGAACGACTCGTCGGGCATATATAAAATAGGTTTAGCAGTGCTATGAAGTGCTAAAATGTATGTGCTCAGAGTTTAGAATTTATGATTGTTTATCATAAATTGAAGTGAAATTTATTGGGATAAAAAATTATTAAACTTATGAAATTGTATTTTACCTTCTCTTCTTCAGCGATATCATCAATGTCAAAAAAATCAACTGCAGAAGGACTTTTTTGCGTATAATCTGAAATTTAATAACCAATATACCTATTGTACCATTTAAAAACAATAAAAATATTCATTATTAGTTTTACATTAGGGCACTACAACATGATTTTAATTCAAAAGCAAACATTACTTTACTACTGCTTATAAGTTCGTATTATTATAAATGGATTATAAAGGATTTTTCTCTGTTGTACTGTGCGGCAGATAATGAGATAATCATAATCAAAATTTAAACTGACTTCCTTACTTAGCCTAGTTTCGCAAAGTTTGTACAACACACAAAACGTGTAAACCGACCTTTTTCTTCTTCTTCCTTTATTAAATCTTCTTCATCCAGAACTTCGGATATCATACTACCCAGGCCCAAGCGATTAAGCGACGACAAAAGCCGTTTGGCATCTCCATCAAGTAGACCATCATCTTCAAGTTGTCCACTCTCGTCAATATTGCCAAACAGAAAACCCGTCAAATCCAGCCCTGACCGACTCTGATCACCTGGATCATCACTGTCACACATTTTTCGAAATTAACAAACTAAATTGTAATAAATAAAAGCATTCAATATAAAATGCAACGCTTCGTTCTGCAGTCACAAACGAATGAAACGATCCACATTAAGTCCATTTTTTTAATCGAATCCAAACAAAGTAGTAAATTTGTAAAATGTAAGATGTAATGTAAATTGTAAACTAGTATCTAGTACACACAGATGATATGGCCGACGTTGATGACAGATGACAGATGACTGCTTGCCAGTGTTGCCAGATAATTTTTTCTCGAATAGCCTTGCCGGAGTGCGCGTGACGCGTGTAGCCCCGAGATACCCATCTAGGGTTCGAAGTATAGGAGCTAAAAAAAAAGGCCATCGGCAATCAATTTCATATCACTTTGTTGAGAAATCCAAGCCCAATGACCTTTTTTTTCTTGTTTTAGTCCGAGCGCTGAAATACAGCCCCGCGGCTACACGTAGCCAAGGGGTAAAATATGATAGCCGCTCGGTAACGGAAATAGCCCCATTGGCGCTTAATAGCCCCATCTGGCAACACTGACGTTGATGACAGATGACTGCTTGGGTGTTTGAGAAAAAGTTTAAACCCATAGACAAACGTGGCGCTTTAGTTAGAAAACTTTTCAAAGATGTTAAAAGTAAAACGGATTTTATCTCCCTTTGCGCGGTTTCCTAACGGACCAACTACGTACGCACAGACAACTATAATAGCTTCCCATTGGCACAACTATTTTACTATAACCATTCTTTTCGGCACAACTAATAACATTCGGATAAATTAACAACAAAAGCACTCATAAACTTTTCAGAATTTTTCTGACCGTCCGATGAAAAACCATAGACATAATACTACTAGACTAGGCAAGGTATCTGGGGGGCTACCATGACCTTTTATGAAAACGCGCAGTTCCCAGTCAGTCCAAAAGCAGCGCTGCTTCTGAATCACTGGAAAGTCGTACCATGACATCATAAAAGGTGAACGACAAGTGAACGATTATGATTGTCTGTGGTCTGCTGTAATGACATAGATTTAGTACGAAATCTGTGTAATGTCATGTCCATGGATATATTACTCTATCTGGATCACAGACTTCATAGTCGTAAGTATTAAATCCAAGGTCTGGACACCCTACAATTATGAAGAACAACGTTAATCTAGCCTGTGATTGGTCGAATATGTTTATTCAGTTGTAACGTCGCGTCTTAAAGTACCTCTTTGAAGTTTGGGATCCAGTTAGACTATTATATCCATGGTAACCAATGTCAATTGTCAACTGTCATGATTGTCAGACGAATGTTTTGACTTTAGAAGTTTAGAGCTATCAGGCTATCAGCTAAATAGTTGCTGTTATTAATTAATTTACATAAATGCAATGATTTTACATTTTCCTCGTTAAATAGAAATTTGGAGAAAGACTTGTTATAGTCTAATGACTTACTGAATCATAATATTTTACATCGTAAGGAAACCTGCATACGTAAACGAGCCCTCTCGCAGTGCGATGCCCGCTGGTCAATCGGATAAAGACTGCTTCATTGAAGTGAAGAAGAAGAAAGAGGGAGCCTTTTCGTCGTCCCGCCGTGCCAGAATCTTACGTCTACGTCTCTCGTCTCCATTACACCACAAAGGTGTCTGATGTCGTGGAGTATTTGGAGAAGAAGATGAAGTACCGGGTGCGGGTAAAGAAGTTGGACTTGCGCAACGCTGTCAATTTCAACTGCTTTGTTGGGCGTGTTCCAACAAAGCTCCTGTCGACTTTTCTGAAGGAGGAGCTGTGACTCACAATGTGAGCAGAGACAAGGCGTAATCATGGGATCAGATGACGATAGTTTTATATTGCCCATGTTGTTTAAATAGCAAGTTCAAAATTTATGTTAAATTTTAATAAGGTCAAATTGTATCTCTTTCTGGACAAATAAAAAACAACAAAGAACATAAGTGTTTATTTATTTCCAAATCATTTTATACAATAAATAGTTCACATCAGTTATTGATTATTATTATACAACAGTCATAAACAATTAGTTTTTTTCTCCCGTTACCAGTATCAGTCAACTAATATGATTCATTGGGGTCATCACCGCTTAATAGAGCATTGTGCCTTTTTAAAGTGCTGTTGTAAAAGTAGTACTTTGTGTGAATTTTCTTCTAGGTCTGCTATTGGTATTTAAAACTATGGCATTAATGCATAGCCACTGTAATCTGAAACAAATATAAACATTATTTGCATACCTTTCTACAGATTGAATTAATTTAGTAAATGGTTCATTTAACATCGTTCTTGAAGCTTACAATTAGGATGGTAATATATTGGAATAATTGTTCCTTAAGTAAGAATCTTGAATCATTGTTAATAATAATGATTTTTATAATAATTCTATTATTGTTTAATATTAGTTACAAGATTAATAATTGTTACTTAATGTCAGTTAATGTTTAAAATATGCACCAATTATATAATATGTAATTGAATGATAATTTTTTTTTTGCTTACTTAGCAATACATGAATATTGTAAAGTATAGATAATACATTGAACAAGCACAAAAGTACCCATTAAATATTATCATTTAGGCCACTTTCACTATTTACAGTGTATTCATAGTAGATCACATTTTGGACTATGTAGGTATGCAGCACTGCACTATTTAGTTGATAAAAATACTTACTGTGATATTATTCTATCCATCTCGTCAAATTTATTTGGTGTACGGACCCACTGCCTAAACATAGATGGTTGTGTGCTTCAAAATCCTCAGTAATGGGGTTCCATTCCATCCTTGACACTGAAGATTAATATTTCGTCGTCATTTCTCGACTAATAGTGCGTAAGTTTCTTTTCTCACTTAAAAATATGCTTTTAACTTATGGTTATTAAGAAATTTAATTGGAATGTCGTATATAATTCATATAAATAATATTCATATATAATACATATAAATGCAATATTCAATAATATTGCATATAAGAGGTATAAAACAGCTTAACTCGATAATTCTATATTAGAAGATTACAAAACAATTCCTAAAAAGCTGGTCTGATAGTAACTTTTTTATTTGACGTTTCGGACGAGCAATGATCGTTCAACAAACGCTGAAGTAACACGTCATGGTACGAAAATCTATAGAAAAACAGAGGTGAACGATTTTAAAATCAATCCTGCAGCAGGCCTGCTAATATCGATGTCATGGTACGATAATGCCGCGCAGTTCAATTTCTGTCCTGCTATAAGAGCTCATGGTTAGGCCCCTGAGCATTATGTAAGTGAAACCGTCACGCTGCGAAGAAAGGCAAGAGGTAAACCTATCCTTGTCTTACTTACGAGTTACGCCAGTCTCCTTGGTCTCTTTCTCTTTCTAATAGCGTGACGCAAAGAATGCGCGCTTGTCTAGTCTAGTAGTATTATGTCTATGTGAAAAACACTGCACAACAGTTCGAATTTTGCGCCAAAATCCGACAGAAAACTGGAACTGTCACTTTGAAAAGACTTTGATGTCAGATGAATGACATTTGGGAAACAGTGTTGCCATCAAATTAAAGTGAATACTATAGCTTAGGATTCGACAATTAATTCAAGATTTCGACGATCTTTCAGAAATAAAAAGCACATAAGTATAGCATAGTCGGGTGGGAAATAATTTCCCTATATTTGAATAAGGGCTGAATCCAAGTTAAAGTTTCTTACTCTAGTTGGTCGGATGTTCATACTGGGCGTTCCGCAAGGTGGCGTGTTGTCTCCTCTCCTATTTTCAATATATTTTATTAATTCCTTAAGTTCTCATCTTACTTCTCTCTACCATATGTATGCAGACGATTTTCAAATATATCAGCAAGCTTCACTACAAGACTTGGATAAAGCTGTCAACGTTATAAACAGCGATTTTGCTTAAATTTCTGACTGGACAAGACTACACGGTCTACGAATTAACCCACAAAAAAAACCCAAGCAATCATACTTGGAAGTTCTAGATTACTCAAGAATAGTTTGGGGAAATCTGCCTGCTGTAGTCTTTGATAATGTTAATTCTCTACGGTGATCAGGTCAAAAACTTAGGAATAACGATGGACTGTTCATTGTCCTGGGGTCCACAAATAACTGCAGTATAATCCGTTCACAAATCTTAGAGACTAAATTGACGTTTCATGGGTGACCAGTTTCGGGTGCAAATTAAATAGTGATGACCATAAACCGAAAAGTAAATCGGAAAAATTTTCACAGCTTTTAAGGAAGGTCGACTATTTGTGTGATTATTGATTGAGTCCCTAAAACTAGTTTAAAAACAAATTTAAGCAACCATTATCATTCATATATCCATAATATATTTGCCTTTACTTACTAAATTTATAAGTTATTTTGCTTACAAAAACGAGTATTTGGCTATGGTTACATTCGGTATACAGTTAATTTTATACTATTTAGCCAAGTACTAAATATCTAGGTAGATATGAGTGTCGCTACTAATATGTCTCTATTCTTACGACATAGTTTACGATTCAAAAAACCGGAAAAGTAGATCGCACAAATTTAGCTGGTATCATTATTTCGAATTTTGACATTTGTGGTTGTCATTTTAGTCTCTAAGATTTGTGAACAAGGTATAAGCAGAAAACTATTTGCAGGCTTTGCAGCTTTATGATCGCTTCGCAGATTTAAAAAAAATCTACCCATTGCTACTAAAGTTGCATTAGCGCAATCGTTACTTCTACCTATCCTTGACTACGCCGATATTTGCTATCTGGATGTTACTGAAGAGCAATTTATATAAGCTTGAACGTCTTCAAAATTTCTGCGTGCTCAGACACTTCACTGTTTTAAATCACAGGTGAAAGAATTTTATCTGAAATAGGATATATTTTCCATTTATCATTATCATCACTATTCACTAATATTAGCAATTTAGTTTTTAAGCAAATAACAACTACCTACCTATAGAATGCTATTTATTAAGTACACTAAGGTTGCCTGGAAGAGATCGCTTTTAAGCGATAATTAAGGCCGCCTTTTGAATGCCACATTATTTATAAGTATTTCTCCTTGTATGTTAATTTGGTGTAAAAATAAAGCGTATTTTGTATTATAGGGTTAAGTGATTATACGGTGAATTTAAAGTAGTTTTTGGTGTGAAATCGATAGATATTTATGTAATAAACATACATAATATTCAAAAGGTATACCTACAACTTCAAAAAAAGGAGGAGGTTCTCAATTCGACTGTATTTTTTTTATGTTCGTGACCTCAGAACTTTGGACTGGGCGAACCGATTTTGATGATTCTTTTTTAATCGAAAGCTTGAAATCATTGAAAGATTCATCAGATTTTGATTAAAATAAATAAATAAAGATTACCTGTCGTTATAATTATTTCGTTTCATTGTCGAGTACCTACCTATACCTACTATTTTACAACAGCTTCGAAAATTTTAGAGAAGTTGGCATTATCAATCAAGAATTAATACGTGTAACATCTTGTAATGAAATATAATATTAGTTAATAAATATGTACATTAGTATCCGGCAGTAGTTTAGTTCTTAAATTTTGTAAAAAAAAATCGGGTTACGATTATCGATATAGCTCCATCCCTATCAGTTTCTCCGACTCTGGTATAACCTTGTACAAGTGTAAACGTCATATTTTTATAAAATAATGCATACATAATGTAAAAAAGAGCTCGTTCAAGTTTTCACAGGAGCTGTCATCGAGAAAATAAAGAAATGGAAATAATAAGTATAGTTTGAAATCCGGATGAGCGATTTTTTCACCTTTTTTTTTTTTAAATACCCGACAGACGCGGGGGCGCTGTCGGGTTATGCCGGACTCTTACCGGCTAAAAACCAGCGGTGTTCCTCCTCACCGTCTTCTGGCGGAGCTGCGGGAACGCTTACGCATACTTCCGCTGCTCCGCCGACGGCTGCCCGGGACTCGGGGCCCATCTTGGGGGGCGCTCACTTGGAGCGCCACTCACCAGTCAACCTGGCGTGTCGGAACACTGACACGCCAGCCGTCACGGGGGTCTCCTCCTGCTGGGCGATGGTACCCCCCGGCAGTGACGGATTAACCCTTAATCAAATTAAGCAATTGCCTAGGGCATCACGTCTGGGGGGCACCAGAAGAAGCACAAAAAGCACAAAAAAACCACGTTGACATACGTAGGGGGGCCCACAGGTATCGATTGCTTAGGGCATCAAGTAGTCCTAATCCGTCACTGCCCCCCGGTTCCACCGCCCGGAGACCCGCGTTATGGGGGAAGGCGGGTTGACAGAGGGTCGTCTTCCCTCGCCCGCTCCACGATTTTTTCTACCTTACGGTCACACAAACAAGTCGTTATAACTAAAAAAACAATCACTATTTCAAAAAGTTTTATTTTTTATATACCTACATTATTCAAAAAAAAATTAGAGGTGTCAAAGGACACCCGGATGGAACGAAGTTCCTTGCATTCAGTACTAGGATAGCAAAAACATGCAGCAAGTATGCCAAAACAAATCTGGCGTATTAAATTTCTCATCGGCTTTGTTCACCTAGTAGCAATTAAAGCGAGTAGGTACTAGGCGACCAGAAGTCTTCGATGTTGCGACATCAGTGACACCGTACATGCCACAGTATGTACTATCTTATTCACTCTTCGGTATTTAGCATAAGCACAACAGGGACGTCCATACAATACGATATCTCTGTTGTGCCTATGCTAAATACCGAAGAGTAAATAAGACAGCCACATACTACGGTTTCATAGTATCACTGATGTCGCAACATCGAAGACTTCTGGTCGCCTAGTACCTACTCGCTTTAATTAATTGCTACTAGGTGAAAAAAGCCGATGAGAAATTTAATACCCCAGATTTGTTTTTGCTATCCTAGTACTGACTGCAAGAAACGAAACTATCTGGCTTGCTTCCTTTAAGAGAGAGAGAGACAGACAGAGAAACATGCGCACGCCGCACGACTTGTAACGACGCCGCACGGTAACGACGGCAAAAAGTGTCGTTACAACTTTTCGTCTTCATTTTTTCCGTCTAGCCCCCTTTCGCAACGCGCGATAAGGAACTTCGTTCCAAAATAAAGATATTAATTTAATAACGTATATCTTTCAAAAACTATTTCGTACTAAACATAAACGTGTACTTAAATGTACGCTCGTGAGAAGTTATACTTCTTTGGCATCATTAAATAAATATTTAACACTAGCTGTCTTGGCGAACTTCGTATCGCCTAATAATTAGTGATTCATGTACTTTGTAAATCAGAGACCATTAAATTCCCTCTCCCCCTGCCCCGCTCACTCCCCCTGTACAATGCTTTCTATCTCATTTTCTCCCACGTTAAATGTTATGTATTTATGTGTCTGTCTCTTTTTACTGTCCCTTTTTCGTTTCATCGACTTTCAAATGACAACGATGCTAAAGAAGTTTTCACTTCAATAAAAAAATACATAATTAAAAAAAGGCTTTGAGAAAAACAATTTTTTGAAGACAATAGTGCACCAAAAATCGGCCATTTTAATATTTTTCAATTTTGATATACCCAATGTCACTCACGTATCTCTCAAGCTGACATCAATCAAGCCGTTTAGGCTACAGAGCTTGCCAAAGAAATATATATACAGTCGGCCGCAGAAGTAGCTTAACATTTTAGTACCTTGTCACATTACATTTCTTGAATTTGTCATAGATGTTGCTAGGAAACCGTCAAGTACTATAATGTTAAGCTACTTCTGCGGCCAACTGTACATACATACACTCGAAAAACATAACCCTCCTTCTGGCGCCGCGCGTCGAATAAAAAGAACCAACCTCGCCATACAATATTTTTTCGCCACACAAGCTTTGCAAAAACTCAGGCAACCCGAACGCCGCGACAAAAAAGATGCATACAGATTACAGAGTTTCAGTTGTTTTCAGTGTTTAGTTTATTAGAAATCAAGTACTTGAATATAAATGAAAAAAGGTCCTCTCAAACTTTGGAACATAGAACATAAATGATGCATTTATTTTAAATACAAATTAACATTCTATAATTTCGTTGAATTTAGAAATTGATCATAATAATCAAAAGGCGTGCTGCCTCACAAATATTAAAAAAAAAAACAACAACCAAAGTTATCAATTTTACTACAAAACCGATCTCCTAGAGATCGATTAATTAAGGGGACTACAGAAGCTAAACGCGAGCTATATAATGCTTAAAAGGATATGATTCTAATGAATCCGGATGATGATATGAGGATATAATAAGGTACTTTGATATTAATTTTGCGATTGTGTTAATGTGTGCGTGCATCATTCAAGGTCAGTTAGCTCTTATAGTCCTCTAACAGACAGGGGAAAAAGTACATGATAACAAAGTATGGATACGACTACAACCAATACTGTCATACCTGAACTTGAAATATGAACATAAAATGAGAATAAATTAAAAAAGACATAGTGAAATAAAATAAATGTAATACTCCATTAAAAAATAACAATTTACTACACATTTTTTTTTAAAGATTAAATTCATTTCATACAATCATTGATACCCTTACGCACATCATTTAATCTACCATCATTTCGCAAGTGCTTTGTCATCTTAGAATAGGCGTTATTATTCTAAGTTTGTCATGAAGAAAAAAGAAACTCCTCAGAAGCGGGACTAAATGTGGTACGGTACAATAACTTTCCGTAAGTTACAGTAGAAAATAGATAGATAGATGACTATATCTTAATATATATAAATTACGTGTCACGTTGTTTGTCCACGATGGGCTCCTAAACTACTTCACCGATTTTAATTAAATTTGCACACCGTGTGCAGTTTGATCCAACTTGAAAGATAGGATAGCTTACATCTCAAAAAAAACTTTTGACAGAACGAAGTTTGTCCGGGCAGCTAGTAATATAATAAAATTATTAATGGATAAGAAGAAAACAGGAACCTATACATACAGCTCTGTCGCAACTCGCAACCAATACAGAACGTAACAGTTTTTTTTTGCAGGACGTGCACACCCGCCGCAAGCGTTGATGTTTTTCATTGGGAACTTAGCCAAGCGGTGATTCACGGGTATTTTCTTTTCGTCAACAGGCTTCGATCACTTATGGCTAAATCGGGGAAGGGGAAAAGTGTTTTGAGAGAAGAGAATCTACGAGAGACATACGGAAATCAGAATAACTAAGAGTAGAAGTGACAGTGTGTGTAGTGTGACAATGAATGATGTAAGAATTCATGACAGACATGTTAAATAGCCTACGGAAAAGTTTTTTGTACCACACCTTGCTACCCTCCTGTTGGACAGGATACATGGCCATGAGCCGATCTTTTTTATCCATCCCATTCATCATGATATTGTAATCTAATAACAGGATGGGTGGGGTACAATCTCTCTCTGTTTTTTGGCCGTTGCCATGGTATGTAGAGATCATAGCAACCCTAAAAATATCTCTCCATACCATGACATCGACGTCCCCTGAGGTGAGACCAGCGATCCGTCCCAGACGCATGTTTCGTTTGGTGAGGTTGTGTAACACCTGCGGGACAAACTTGCGGTCGGTTCGCAGGGTTCCTACGCAATCGAAGCCCAAGGATTTCAGGTGTCGAGCTAGGGATGGGGATTGATAATAGCTATCCAACCATAATGTGTACCCCTTGTGCTCCAAGCCTCGGATCAGCTGCAAAACAATTGAAGGTGTCGAGGTGTCTAGGGGATTTTCAATCTGCTGCGGGGAAGATTTTTTATTGACGTGAACCTCAAACCGCCATAGGTAGCCGGTTTCACATTCACAAATCTCGTATGTTTTTATGCTACGTCTTGCAAGACATAAAGCTGCAGCTTTATCTGCTTTATCCAGCCCACCTTGCCACGTTAAAAGACTCTCGTCCAGGGTAATGTTCTGTCCGGGAGTATATATGGATTGAAATTTATTGTTCAGGTGTGACAATATTGGTTGTATTTTAAATAACCTGGCCTCAGAGTTGTCCAGTTCTAGCGCACACATGTCATTGTTGTCACTGAAATGTAGATATTTGTTCAATATTAAAAAACGATTCATGGTCATGTGTGCGCTAAAACCTGGAGTACAAAATATGTCAGGGGTGGAATCCCAGTACTCCTCAATCCTCGCCTTAAGTATAACCCCCATAGCCACAATCATGCAGAAATAAATATACAGCTCATCAGCCGTGGTATCATACCAATGGCTGATGCGGCTGTTAGGAGCGAATTCGTGGTTCTTGCACATCTGGGATGCCACCTGCTGAGCATATTTATTGGTTTCCGAGGCAATGTGCTCCATAATTTGCCGATTCCATATTTCAACGAAAATGTCATATGGGTTGGCACAAGGATTTGTCGGACCGACATTAATTTGGGAGAATATTTCCCGCCTCGATTCAGGTTGAATCGGAGGGTTCGGAAATACTCTCCAGTCAAAAACATTTAGACCCCACGGCCGCTCCGTCGTCGACAGAAGGACATCTGTGGTATCATGTCCTCCGGCAGGCACGGTGTCAGCTGCGGGCGCTGTGTCTTCCACAGCATCCTCCAGTAAATAGGCCGTGTCTTCGTCCAAGGGTGTTTCCATCACGTTCCGATTCAACCTTCGAATGATTGGAGCCATGTACTCCTCGTCCTTCTCCTCCTCGTCTGAGTCGTCGTCGCTTCCTATAACAAATGATAGATTGAATTGAAATCTGGTGGGAACCAAAAAATTTGCCCACGGCCCATGGCCCCAAATAAAATCAGCAGGTACTTACCAAGATTGAGGAGGGAGGAGATATCCTCATTTTGCAGGTATCGAGCGTGACAAGGTGGAGGTGAAGCAAGAGGATCCTGCATCAAAGAGGCCGGAGGCGGTGGCATCGAGCCACTGTGTTCCACAAACCTGGAATAAATGCAATGTTGTAGTACCCATATCTACCATACCATACCGCATACCATAAAGAAAAGTCCGTAAGCGACTTACATTGCATGCGAAGGCACTGAATATGACGCCGATGTTGGTGGTGCAGGAGACGGCGGTACAACCATTGATGGTGATGCAGAGTTAAATCTATAGGGAAATGTTAAAATAAAAGTTAAAACTTCCACCAGAATATCTACAAATATGTATTTTATTTTCTACAAATAATTGAAAACAATGTTTCATGCAAAATTATTTTGATTAGTAAAAAATATGTAAGAGAATTGAAAAAAATCTAACTTGTCAATAGTGCGAGGTTGCTTGTGCTGGCCCTTGGTGCGACCTCCACGTTTTCTGCCACGCCCGCTAGAACCACTGTGATGGGGAACCATCATAGCTTCCACCGCTTCCGCCACCGGGGGCGGTCCACTTGGACCACCTTGTCCACCTCGCACATGCATACCCTTACCGCGACGCAGGCTCTTACTAAAATGGACATTTTTTTAAAATAGTAAGATATAAGCAAATAACAAAAAAAAACTCTGAAGTTAATATAATATATACAAATAAATGATAAATGTTAGAAATCTGTCCCCAAAATATTTTTAATTTAGTATCTTGCAGTCAGTAATTTAATACTAAATTAAACGCACCATCCATCCATAAGCCTTTGTAGGTCCACTGCTGGACATAGGCCTCCCCTAACCTGTGCCACTCAGACAAGTCCTGAGTCTTATACCGGATACCCGCTGTCTTCTTCAGGTCGTCAGTCCACGTGGTCGGAGGGCGTCCTATCCTCCTTTTTCCGAGACCTGGGCGCTATTAGAGGACCTTTCTTCCTCAACGGTTATCGGTCCTTAAAACTATGTGGCCAGCCCATTGCCACTTCAGTTGGCGGCCATAAGTCATGTCATGGCCCATGGCAGCCATGGCCCATGACGCCGGTATGGCATCGGCATCATGGTGCGCAAAATGGCAAACGATCAAACGATGCTTTTTGAAATAACTTTCTGTCCAAAAATATTTATTAGATATATATTCCATGCATTAGCCATTAAAAACTATTAATTACTTACCCATCCATGATTATCTGCTGATATTTTAAGAACAACTGATAATAATAATTGTTCAATCCTTTATCACTGGTCGGTGTGAAAGAAAAAGTAAAACCCTTCCAAAATTGACACTTAATGTCAAAGGAAAAATATCGCGAGTTGCGTCAACTCCGTTGAATAGAATTCACGACGTTCGTGGAGTTTCCATCTTCAGAAGACCATAACGTTTATGGTGCTGTCCTCCGGCCGTGCCGTGAAAATTTGAAGCAGTCGTGCGCAGCGCAATCCTGCGACATTGGATGTTAAGGTTGGTGGGTTCTTTCTTACTGATTTTGGTATTGGATTGGACATACTACCAACCTACTGCTTCATACATACATACATACATTTATACAGTCCACATTACATACATCGAAGGATCGCCCCTGCGATTACCGCACAATTTTTTGTGGTCCTTCGAGCCGGATATAGAGTAGGCAATTCTTTATTCATTTATTTTATTTGACATATTATATTTAGATTGCACGTTGCAATGGCTAAAAAGGGTCAGAAGGTTCAGGAAGTGTACGAGGAGTGCATAGCTGATGTTGAATTAAACGTTTTAATCAACAAAAAGCAAAGAATTTTTGAACAATTGCAAATAATATCTGACATGTCATTAAATGTAACTGACAGCAATATTCGTGAAATGTTTCTATTGCGTGTCACGGATATAGATGAGCTACGTTCATCTTTCGAATTATGTATTTTTGAAATTTATAAATGTCAGTTACAAGCTGGTATGAAAACCATATTTCAAAGTCAGGAATTGAATAGTTTTGATGAGTTGTATTTCCGTATAAAATTGATTTCTTCAAAATTACTAGCGAACGTTAAAACTGAAAAAACACAGTCGTGCATCGAATCTAGACCACGTCTTCCAAAATTGGAGTTGTTTTGTTTCGATGGAAATATTGAGAATTTTAATACCTTTTACGAGACATTCTGTTCGTTGGTTCATAATCAGCCTCAGATACCTAATATAGATAAATTTCACTATTTACTCTCATGTATCAAAGGTTCGGCTTTAAACATAGTAAAAAGTATTCCGATATCTGCTAATAATTACGATATAGTTTGGCAAGCTTTACTCGACAGGTATCAAGATAACCGAATGTTAGTTGGGAATTATTTAGATAAAATGTTAAACTTTACACCTATTGCGAAGGAATCATCCTTTCAGTTGAATAATTTCTTGGAAACCTTTGATAACTCATACAAAGCTATACAATCTCTTAATATTGAAGATTTGAATAGTTACATTCTGTGTCATATAGCATTACGAGCCTTGGATCCATACACTCGTAGGTCATTTGAACAAAGTATCAATCAAAAGTCGATACCAAAATTCTCTGAATTGATTACTTATGTTACTAATCAAATAAAAGTGTTGGATCATTCTAGTTCTTATGGTGCTAGTACAAGCAACCAAAACGTCGTACAAAATAAACGTCAACCGGATGTAAGTAGGTTTACGGCGCGAACTAGAAATAGTGCACAGAAAAGCTACGCGCATGCATCGTCATCAAACTCAAAAAATAATTTATCTTGTTTGCATTGCGGAGACAATCACATGATATATCGCTGTGCTCAATTTCGTAAATTGAGTGCTTCGCTACGAATCAGCCGTGCTGATGAGTTGAAGTTATGTCATAATTGTCTTAAACCTAATCATACTGTTGAACACTGCAGGAGTGAATTTAATGCATTATTTGTGAGCGACCACATAACTTATTATTGCATCAGGACGTAACGAAAACGTTTCTCGCTTCCTCTTATGACTCCGGTAATGCATCGATTCCTGTAAGCGCGCCCGCCCAGTCGGGAGGCCCTTCAACTGATAATAATAACAGTTACAGTACGGTTTTGTTGGGTACCGCGATTGTTTATATTTTAGACAACTTTAACGTCTATCAACCATGTCGCGTATTAATTGATTCCGGTGCACAATCCAATTTTATTTCCGCTGCATGCTTACAACGTTTAGGTTTATCTCAACGTAAATGTCCGTTTAGCATTTGCGGATTAGCTGATGGTTTAGTTAAGAACTACGGCATGACGTCATGTAGCTTAAGGCCGCGTCACACTGATAAACCCGTTGTTAATATTGATGCTGTTATTCTTCAGAAAGTAACTTCAGATCTACCTACCATTAAAATTCCTGAGCATATAATAAAACAGTATGATAATTTATTTTTAGCTGATCCTCATTTCTATAAGCAATCGCCAATTGATTTAATTTTAGGCGGTGACGTTTTTCCCCATATTTATAGTGGGAAGAAAATTATTATGGGTCCCAATATGCCAGCCGTGCTGGACAGCATATTTGGGTATATTATAACAGGTAAATTAGTTACACCGTCGACTAATGACGTCACGGATGTGAACGTTGTAGCGTCTACAACGTTGGTGTCGTACACCACTGATGATCATTTAAATGATACTCTTAAGCGATTTTGGGAAATAGAATCCTCGCCGTGCGATGTTCCTTTAAATCCCGATGATGAAGTCGCTGAAAAACTATATATTGAGAAACATTATCGTGACGAGAGTGGCCGATATGTTTCACCTATTTTATTAAAGCCAAATCACGAACAGTTAGGTAATTCGTATGACATAGCCTTTAGGAGACTCACGCATGTCGAGCACCGACTTGCGCACTCACCCGAGTTCCGGAAGGCTTATTCTGATTTTCTGAAGGAGTACGAGTCACTGGGGCATATGGAGCTATATCGTGGTACGGAGCCGTCTAAATATTTTATACCACATCACTGTGTGTTACGGCCTTCTAGCTCCACAACACCGTTGCGTGTGGTCTTTGATGGATCACAGAAAACTAGTACTGGGGTGTCACTAAATGACAACCTTTTGACCGGCCGTAAATTACTTCCAAATATTTTAAAAATTATTATTAACTTTCGTCTCTACGACATATGTTTTACGGCGGACGTGTCAAAGAGGTATCGAGCCGTGCTCATCGACCCCGCTGATAGGTGTTATCAACACATATTATGGCGTGATACACCGTCAGACCCAGTACAAGTTTACGAGTTGAAAACGGTCACTTACGGACTGCGTAGCGCGCCTTACACGGCCATTCGCACGCTGCTTCAACTTGCCCAAGACGAACGGTCAGACTGTAGGGCTTCCCGAGTTCTAGAAGAGGGTGTCTACGTCGATGACTTTTTGTGGTCATGTCAATCTGTAGATGAAGCTTGTACCTTACAAGACGGCTTAATGAGTCTTCTGAAAAAAGGCGGGTTTGAATTACGTAAGTGGGCTAGCAACTGTCCCGAGCTACTGACACGTATGAAATCAGAACAAATAACGCAAATAAATTTTCAAGATGAGACGTTATCATCGTCCTTAAAAGTCCTAGGATTGACATGGTTGCCCTCATGCGACTTCTTTTCATTTAATTATAATTTAAAAGATAATGACGGAACGAAACGTTCAGTACTTAAGCTGCTTGCTAGTATATACGATCCGGTTGGTTTTATTTCGCCGTGTACTTTCGTTGCCAAATGTATCATGCAGGATCTTTGGAAACTGAGCCTCGGCTGGAATGACCGTTTACCATACGAATTGTTACAAAAATGGGATAAATTTATCGGTCAATTACCGATCCTTTCACAACTTCGCATTGAGCGACACCTTCTAGTGAATTCGTTTGTAAACGTACAATTAATCGGTTTCTGTGATGCGTCATCACTGGGTTACGCAGCTTGCATATATCTTCGTAGTACTGACAAGGATGGGAACGTCAAAGTCAAACTATTGACGAGCAAATCTAGAGTTGCTCCATTGAAGCCGTTAATGTCTATCCCTAGGCTTGAACTTATGGCAGCCGTGCTGTTATCGAAGCTAGTTCGTTTTGTCGTACAAAACGTTAAAGATTTTAATTTACCAATAGTTGCCTTTAGCGACTCGAGTGTAGTTTTGTCGTGGCTACAGACTCCGCCATACAAGCTAAAAGTGTTCGTGGCTAACCGTGTTAGCGAGATTGTTGACGTGATTCCGCCCAATTGCTGGTTTCATGTAAACAGTGAGAACAATGCAGCCGACCTCTGTTCTCGAGGCGCGCTGCCTGAACAACTTTTAGCAGTAGCGGACGAATGGTTTAGTGGCCCTGCATGGCTTGCTAGAGATCCACGTAGTTGGCCAAGAAGTACATTATTTTTAAAAGAAAATGATATTATTCCGGAACTTAAAACTAACGTAGACACATTTACCTTTAATTCTTACAATTTAAATAACTTCAATGATCTTGAACATTCCTTTAATAATATTTCATCGTTTAGTAAACTCGAGCGCGTAACAGCGTGGTGTCTTCGTTTTGTAAATAATTTAAAATGTAAAAAATCTGATCGAACATTTGGTTCACTAAAGTCTTGTGAGTTAAAGCATGGACATGATTTAATTATCAAAGTCATTCAAAATAATTATTTTTATTCCGAAATACAAATGTTGGCAAAGGGAACTCATGTATCATCCCTTCGCAAACTATCTCCCTTTATAGACCCTGATAATTTCCTCAGGGTGGGGGGTCGAATACAACAGTCGGATTTACCATATAATATAAAACATCCGGCACTATTACCCAAGAAGTGCCACATAACAAATTTAATAATTGATTATTTTCATAAATTGTACATGCATGTAGGGCCGCGCACCTTGCAAGGCATTTTGAATAATAAATACTGGATAATAAACGCTCGTAGTGTAATTCGTTCAGTTTTGTCGAAATGTCGGGCTTGTTTTAAATTTCGTCCATACTCCACACAGCCTATGATGGGTACGTTACCTGCAACTAGGCTTAAGGCCAACAAAGTGTTTGACCATGTTGGTTGCGATATTGGTGGTCCATTCTTTATAAAAGAAGGTATGCGGCGAAATGCAAAGGTTACTAAGGCATATTTGTGTTTATTTGTATGTTTCTCTACAAAAGCAGTGCACCTAGAAGTGCTCTCAGATTTATCTTGCGAATGTTTTCTGGCCACATTTGATCGTTTTGTGGCACGCCGCGGTCTCTGTAGTTGCTTATATTCCGATTGTGGAAAAAACTTTATTGCAGCAGCTAAACATTTAAAAAACGTTACTAATTATTTTAATTCTACGTCTGATTCTGATGAAATTCTTTCTGGATTATCCTCGCGAGGCGTCGAATGGCGTACGAACCCGCCTAATGCAGCTTCCATGGGTGGTCTGTGGGAGGCAGGCATAAAATCAGCCAAACATCATCTCTACCGTGTAGTAGGTGATAGGTCCTTGACTTTTGAGGAGTTGAGTACCTTATTTTGTAAAATTGAGGCAATTATGAACTCGCGACCATTATGCTCCCTTTCAAATAATCCAAATGAATTTGAAGTTCTGACTGCGGGTCATTTTTTAATTGGACAGAATTTATTAACTGTTCCGGAATATAATTTTGAAGATGTACAGATGAATCGATTGTCACGTTGGCAATGTATTCAAAGGGCATCACAATCATTTTGGAAGCGATGGTCAAATGATTATTTGCACACTTTACAGCAAAGAGAAAAGTGGTTCACCTCAATTCCAAATGTTAAGAAGGGTGATTTAGTGCTCCTTAAATCTAACTTAACCAAACCGTTACAGTGGCCTCTTGGCAGAATAGAAGAGGTTCACCCTGGTTTTGATAACATCGTACGTGTAGTTACTGTACGCACGCAAACTGGTAGTTTATAAAAGACCAGTAAATAAAATCTGCCCATTGCCATATGCAAACTAAATATTAAATTAGGTTATTAGGTTAGGACTTAGATTAGGCACATACACTCAACTTTTTTACTTAACACTAACAAGTTTCTTTATTTTATTTTGAATTATTTCGTAAATATTCAATAACACAAATTATTAACACACTCATTCTTCACACTTCACACACCGACACTATTAGGAAATCATCACACTGATTTCGGTGGGGGGTATGTTCAATCCTTTATCACTGGTCGGTGTGAAAGAAAAAGTAAAACCCTTCCAAAATTGACACTTAATGTCAAAGGAAAAATATCGCGAGTTGCGTCAACTCCGTTGAATAGAATTCACGACGTTCGTGGAGTTTCCATCTTCAGAAGACCATAACGTTTATGGTGCTGTCCTCCGGCCGTGCCGTGAAAATTTGAAGCAGTCGTGCGCAGCGCAATCCTGCGACATTGGATGTTAAGGTTGGTGGGTTCTTTCTTACTGATTTTGGTATTGGATTGGACATACTACCAACCTACTGCTTCATACATACATACATACATTTATACAGTCCACATTACATACATCGAAGGATCGCCCCTGCGATTACCGCACAATAATAAATCTAAAATCACCACCATAATAACACGGCTTGCGCGCGAAAACAGATTATTTTTTATTTTTTAATTTTAACAGAACTGATTGACAGTCACAGACGTACGTAACTGACACAGTGTTACCAGATTAAAATTATACACTACCGTGTTGACAGGTTAGAAATACGGTGTTTCAGATCCAAATTACCGTGTATAGATTTAAAAAATACCATGTAAATTACCGTGCAAAATAAAGAGAAAATGCTATGATTTTTCGATATTTTTTATTTAAAATTCAATCATCTAAAATAACAACTTCTTTCTCGTATATGGCTGCAGTCATTTTTTCCCCCTCAGCGTCATATCGAAATTCCCCTCTTTCCCCCTAACACTATGTCTAAGCAGTAATTTATTTAAGTATGTATAAGTAAAAAGAAGCTCACCAGGATAAATTGAATTAATTCATCAATCCAATCAATGATCTTCTAAATACATTACAAAAAAAAATCCCCCTAGAAAATTCCTATAAAAAAAGGTAACTCTTGAAACATGCGTCAAAAATCTAATAATCCAATCAATGATCTTCTAAATACATTACAAAAAAAATCCCCCTAGAAAATTCCTCTAAAAAAAGGTAACTCTTGAAACATGCGTTAAAAAATTGTACCTCTAGTGAGCCCCTAAATATACCCATCTTCATCTAACTTACCCCCAAATTTAGGTGGAAAACCCCCAAGCTGGATTTTCGTTTCGTTTTACGTATCTTTTTTTAATAAAATTAATCCTTCTGAATAATTATTAATATATTGACTGTCAAGGTAATTCATAATTAAAAATACCGTAGAAAAGTACACGGTAGTGAAACATTACCGTAGACCGTGTTTTAACCAAAAAATACCGTGCATCTACGGTAATTACCGTGTACCTGGTAACACTGAACTGACAGGGAGTGACCACAGAGTACTTAATCACACTAAGTTTGAGTGACTGAGACCATGGATATATACTCTAGCTGGATCGACGACTTTGTAGAAGTTCTGACGTTCGATTTCGATAAAACGTCATCGATGACGTTATATCGTAATGAAGCCATTCGACCAATCACAGGCCGGATTGAGGTTGTCCATTAATGTAATTTTATTATAGGGTATCCACACTTACTTACAAAGAATAAGTCCTATTTTGATATGGTTTTTCAAAATGTTTTCTGTAGGTAATTTTTCTATACCAGTAAAATATATACATTATGTACTTACTAAAAACTGTTTAACGATAAATAAGAATCTTGTTTGTAGATTTAAATAAGCCAGCCATCTAGATATAAAAAAAGTGTGCAATTCACACGTGCTAGAAGTGAAACCTTCAAAAATTTTGTTTTCAAGATAATGAGACGAATGTAAAATCAACTCAACTCAACTCAACTCGCTCAAGCTAGCCGTATTGGGGCGGCTTAGAATACTAACCCCAATCCCACGCCGGATGGGTGTCGTAGAAGGCGACTAAATCCGGCACGCTGGTGGTAGGGCCCCTCAAATTCAAATTCAAATTCAAATTCAAAATCATTTATTCATGTAGGTATCATTGATACACTAATTATGCACGTCATTTTTTTAATTTACCAGCTTTTCGGAAAGGTGCTTTGTCATGGAGGAGAAGAAAGAGGGATTATGTTGGTAATATTGATTTTAATTGTTAATTAATACCATTATTGCTATTATTCCGGTTCCGGAGGTTCCGCCAGGTGGCGCTGACAAGTAAACATATAGTGAGAGCTCCTGTGTGTTAAAAATAGAATAAATCATTATTTACAACAGTTTTGTGAAGTAAAGTGCAAATTGTACTATGATATCACAGTGTAAATGTTATATACTGAATCAGTGACCGGCCTAAGCTAAACTTCTGACTTCTGTGAACAACACGATAACAAAAATATTACTGAAATTTCAAAATTATCTGTTTAGGTAGACATAAAATTACAAACATTAATAATCAATAGACATATTATAACATTCAAATCAACCAAAGTGTAAATATCTGAGCAGAATTAAGTGTTTATTGTCTTTTAGTGCAAACGTATAACTTTTGATGTGTATGAAGGTGTGACAAAAAAAAAATTATTATTTGAACTACCACCATAACAAGTCAATCTAATAAGGCACCTAAAGCCAAGTGTATTCACATATTTCATCGTGTTTCGTGAACTTAGCCGTGGTCGAGTGGCGAACCAATTGAACTTCGAACGACGGGCCGCGAGATCGAATCCTGCGAACGCGTAAAATTTTTAAATTTTAAATAAAAATTTCTATGACAAGATGGATAACATAACATTTAGAAAAAATATCCGACGCACGTTTTCAGATTTAAATATTTCTGCAATAAATAATACAAACGAGAACTTAAATTCTACATTTCTTGACTCGACTATACTGAGTGCACCAGGGGAACAAAAAAACATAGACGACTCATATACTAATGATTTGAAACAAGAACTTGAGGATTTACGTACCAAAGTCAAGTCTGCCGACGATGAAATAGACGATCTTACGTGTCAGAATAGTCAACTTAGACGAACTATAAGTGAGCAAGCCCAACAAATTGACTTACTTAAAAAACTTGTTAAAGAGTACCCAATGAGGAATATTAGCTCTTCAAAATCATTAAATGCAACTCCTCTTAATAGACATTTGTTAAATATTAAAATGAAATCTGCTCGAATATCACCAGTACTTTCTGCACGTAGTGTTTGTTCAAGACTATTCCATACTCCTAATGTAACAAAAAAGTCTGATACCGAAAATAATACATATACAAAAACTATCAACACAAATACAAATATTGATCCTGGTTTACAACAATTACATCAGTCACAACAACGACAACAACAAGAACAACAACAACAACAAGAACAACAACAACAACAACAAGAACAACAACAACAACAAGAAGAACAACAACAACAACAACAACAACAAGAACAACAACAACAACAACAACAAATACAACAACAAGAAACCACACAAACGAAAACTTTGTCCACAATTAATTTGAATACAACACATTTAAACACAAAACATCGTATTATCATCATTGGAGACAATCAAGGGCGAGGTGTAAGACAGCAACTTCAAAATCTATTAGGCCAGGATTATTTCATTTTAAGCTATATAAAACCGAACGCAACAATGGGAGAGGTCACATCCACAATGAAAACGGAGATAAGTAATTTAAATAACAATGATTATGTAATATTGCTCGCAGGGAGTAATGACAGAAATCCACATGAATTTTCTTGTAAACTCGAAGTATGGCTTTCCTCACTTACACACACCAACGTTATTGTAGGGGAAATTCATAAAAATATCCACCTTAACGAACATAAACTGAACTATATGTTAAGATTTCATTGCAGTAAATATGTTAATGTTGTTTATACGGATCTTAACTTCAGTCGATCCATACCTATTTATAAAATATTTCCTACACATATAGCGAGATACTTGTTAAGAGAAGTCTTACGTATTACATACAAGCGTAATAGGGATAATTATTTATCTAAATGTAAGTCTACTAATGAACAATTTAAACCTTTAATCGATTCTAGTACTCAAACTGATAATAATGACAATTGTAATTTAATTTGTAAGCTATGTAAGAATGCAATTAATCATGACAGTATAAATAAATCAAATGTAAGCCCAAATTGTTCAAAACATAATAACAATGACGAAAACGATTTATTTCGTGGGTAAAAAAGTCATTAACATCATACATCAAAATATCAACGGACTGGTAAGTAAATCAGACTTGCTAACTATATGTCTTAACGAACTGTCGAATAATGGTAAAGACATTGACATCTTGTGTATAACAGAGCATAATATGATTCTTGGTGACGAGTTTTGCTTAGTTATTCCGAATTATTGCATAGCTTCTTATTATATGCGAAGTAATAGACATGGTGGTTGCTGCATAATAACAAAAAATACGCTTAAATATAAAGAAATAAAAGAGGTCTGTAAAATATCAATTTCAGGGGTGATAGAATGCTCAGCGATAGAACTTTTGGATCATCAGATATATGTCATTTGTATATATAGACCTCCTAGAAATAGTATTGAGGCATATGATCTATTTTTTGACAGACTCCACAGTATATTATCTAAATTTGACGTGAAAAAGAAAAAACTCATCGTGTGTGGGGATTTCAATATTGACCTATTACAAAATAATAAACTTTCAAGTATTTTTCGACAAGCATTATTAGAACATAATTTAAAAATTGAATTTAATCAACCAACACGTAATGCTAGTAACACCTGTATAGATAACATATTACATAATCTGAAAGGATGTAAAAGCGAACTAGTAGAATTGGCACTATCTGATCACAGTGCGCAACTCATAGGCTGTCCGAGTAAAATAGAAAATAAATTGAACTACTGGTACATTATAAGGCGAGATTATTCGTTCGAAAATAGATCCAAATTCACTCAACACATCAAAAGTTTGACATTCAATGAGGTATATGAAACAAAAGAGCCAAATTCGGCTTTTGATAAGTTTCATGAATTATTTAAATTATTATATGACTTATGTTTTCCAATTAAAAAAATAAAAATTTCGTATAAAGTTAAACCGAAGTGGATATCTCGAGGAATAAAGCTTTGCAGTAAACGCAAACGAGAGTTATTATGGAACTATAGACGTAGTCGTAATAAGTGTAATAAGGACAAGTACATGGTTTATGCTAAACGATATAAATCAATTATTTATCAAACACAAAAATCCCAAAATAATTACTTTATTAATTCAGCGAACAACAAATCGAAAGCAGCATGGACAGTTATTAATAGCAGTAAAACGAAGACAACAAAACAATACATCACAAAACTCAATATAAATGGAAACATTATAACGAACGCAAAAGAAATAGCCTCAACATTTAATGAACACTTTATTAATATAAGTGATAATCGGGGATGCGATGTAAATATGGCTTCCAAACTAGAATACAGTAATATTAATTCAATATTCATACCACCAGCCATACCAGAAGATATCAAAACTATAATAAATTCCCTAAAAAATACAAATAGTTCAGGTTACGACGATGTTGTCATAAAAGTGGTTAAAGATGTTGCAGAGACTATATCACCGGTAATGAGTTATTTAATAAATATGAGCATTGAACAGGGAAAGTTCCCGAATAAATTAAAAAAAGCAATAATTAAACCATTACTGAAAAAAGGAGACCCAACAGATATAAATAATTATAGGCCTATAGCACTTCTAACACCATTCTCCAAGGTATTTGAAAAATATATATATAATTACATTTACGCATTCCTGACCGCAAATTCTATACTAAGTCCTCAACAGTTCGGATTTAGGAAAAATAAAAATATAAACATGGCGATATATAATTTGATTTCCAAAATAATTACTAATATTGACTTAAAAAAAACTACTGCTGCATTGTTCATGGATATCAGTAAAGCATTTGATCATGTTGAACATAATATTTTGCTAAACAAACTTTATAAATATGGCATTAGAGGACAAGCCCATGAACTACTTAAATCATACCTTACAGGACGAGAACAATGTACGCATATTTCGCATTTATGTACTGCAACAAAAACTGAAAGAGATATTAAATCTGATTACAGAAATACAAAATACGGTGTCCCTCAAGGTAGTATTCTAGGTCCGCTGTTATTTTTGATCTATATCAACGATCTTCTAGTAAAAATTAAACATGATATCACTCTGTTTGCTGACGATAGTACTGTGCTTTTTGTAAATGACGATGAAAGAGAACTTGAAATTGACATTAATAATACACTTATTGATTTAATACACTGGTTAGAAAATAATAATTTAAGAATTAATTTAAAAAAAACTAATGTTATAAAATTCACAAATAGATTTAATAATAATATGAATTTAAATGTTAACTACCTTGGAAATCAAATTGACGCCGTACAGAGCACACGTTTCTTAGGACTACAAATTGACAACAAATTGAATTGGAAATCACATATAGAGAATATATGCAACAAGCTTAGCAAATTTAATTTCCTATTACGTAAATTACGAAATATTGTTAATCAGTCGACTGTGTTGACAGCATATCACGGTATCGTAGCATCGACACTTAGATATGGCGTTATATTTTGGGGGAACTCCACAAATAAACACTTAGCATTCAAAGCCCAAAAAAAATGTATCAGGGCAATATGTAATCTAAAACAGAGAGACACATGCAGACCACACTTTATTAAATTAAACATCATGACATTACCTTCGCTGTATATATATGAATGTGCAATATTTATAAAGGCTAACAAGGACAAATTTAACTTCTTTGATAGTGTACGTCGTAAAGACATGCTATGTGTTATGCCAGGTAAAACTACATTTCTTAGACAAAGCTTTGTTGGAATGGCATCCACAGTTTATAATAAACTCCCGACTTCCATAAGGATAATCGATGACTTGAGAATGTTTAAAGAAAAACTTCGCATATATCTAATAAGCAAATGCTATTATACTATAAATGACTTTATTAATGAACAAAAATGATATTAATAATCGTTGAATTTATGCTGCAATTCCGTGTTATTTTTTAATTATTTGACTATTATTATTTTGTATTCGATTGTATTTTGACTAATTTAATTCAATTTTATATCGACTGACACTTTTAATACTAATAAGAGGCACATGACATGTTAATTTCATTGATAATAATAATTATGTAAAATCAAATTTTAGAATAATTTTAATCAATTTTGTACGCCAATAATTGGCAGAGTAAGAGAGCTATTTATTAATGTTACCATCCTTGTGTACCTTATTTCACAAATAAAATATTTGATTGATTGATTGATTGATTGATTATTATTTCTCCATGGGGTTCGCCTGGATAGCTAACACCCTCCTTCTAGAGTCAGCCGTGAAATGTTCTCTAACGTGTTTCGGTTGTAGTGTCGGAGAGTCACTCATCTCTAGTCTCCACTCATCTCAAGTCTCCACTCATCTCTGGTCTCCACTCATCTCTGGTCTCCACTCATCTCTGGTCTCCACTCATCTCTGGTCTCCACTCATCTCTGGTCTCCACTCATCTCTGGTCTCCACTCATCTCTGGTCTCCACTCATCTCTGGTCTCCACTCATCTCTGGTCTCCACTCATCTCTGGTCTCCACTCATCTCTGGTCTCCACTCATCTCTGGTCTCCACTCATCTCTGGTCTCCACTCATCTCCAGTCTCGTTTCATAAAATTTCAAGTCACCCCCGTACTAAAGAAGTTTTCACTTCAAAAACATAATCATAAGGTTTAATCCAAAGTTTTATGTGAAATCATCTTGAATTTATTTGAATATAATAAATATTAATAATTAACATTGTTATTATAATTTTATAAGTCTGAAATACATGGACAATATCACCAATCTTGTAATTAAAATCAGTTGGGATTTGGTTGGAAAAATAAATTGCATTATTACCAACTTCACAAATATATTA
The DNA here is from genome assembly GCA_911387775.1 of Thymelicus sylvestris. Lineage (NCBI taxonomy): Eukaryota > Metazoa > Arthropoda > Insecta > Lepidoptera > Hesperiidae > Thymelicus > Thymelicus sylvestris. The sequence goes on from OU426895.1 coordinate 9,545,611, forward strand.
AATTATACATACGTATATAAAAGTGAAACAAAATATAAAAATGTAAAAAAAATGTCGAAAGAGTGAAAAAACCCAGTTTTAATTTAATACGATAATAAATAATAGTTAAAAAAAAAACAAATTAAAAACACGCTTTTATAGAAAATCCAACTTAAAAATAGAATAAAAATTAGAATTAAGAATCGTGTAATTGAAAAAAAACGAGATTTGTTATAGGTATGCATAAATAATCTGAGGTCACCCCTAAAAAGATCAAGAATTCTCTATAATAATCAATGTTTCATTAGATTAGTCATTGAACTGTTATTACTAGCGTATAGAACAGACACCGCGAACATCGGGTTCGGGGGTACAATAAAATTTTTGCGATTGAAAAATTGACAAATATGACAGATGACATACTAATGGTAGCCTTATCTACAGTTTTTTATCTGTTAGTACATTAGTGAGACCGGCCGTTACACTGTCAGTGCTGCCAACCTCGAATAAGCATCCCCCGCTAGCGTCTCGAAATTCCCCTCTTTCCCCCTAACACTACCGTCTAAGCGGTTATTTATGTATATTAAGTAAAAAAAAGCTTACCAAGATAAATTAAATTAATTCATCAATCCAATCGATGATCTTCTAATAATTTACGTTACAAAAGCTGCTACAAAAGAATTTCCCCCTAAATAGTTCCTCTAAAAAGGAAGTAACTCCTGAAACAAGCATCAAAAAATTGTACCCCTAGTGAATGCCCCTAAAAATATTATTATGGCTCCTAAAAATACCCCTTTTCATCTAACTTACCCCCAAATTTAGGGGGTCGAATGCGCGAGCGACTCACTTCGCGAGTCGAAACTCGAAAGTTGAATGAAACGCTAATAGCGTTTCATTCAAATTTCATTAGTTACTAATTTATTTAATCTTTATTTATTTAATCTTTATTGACCACAAAAACACGGTACAATTGGCGAGCTTAATGCTTAAAAAAATGCATTCTCTACCAGCTAACCATCAGGCCAAACAGATATGCACGAAGAGCGGTATTAACTGTTGCTGGTAAGTTAAAGCGTACAGCTAAAAAAAATGCATAAATAGTGTTCGAATACATTACATATAAAATACATGCTTACACATAAAAAATATCTACTTATAAACATATATAAATACAACAACATATTATATATATTACATATATATATATATTATATACATAAATAAATAAATAATATACGTACCTAAATAAATAAATAATATATATTATATATACATAACGTCTAAATATATGTAGCGTCTGAGATGTTATAAAAATTACAGTTTACAACCAGTTAAGAAAGCTTGTAGTTTTTTCTTGAAGACGAGTTTAGCTCCAGGTCTCCTAAGCTCATCAGGAAGAGCATTCCATAACCGGGCAGCCTGAACCGTGAAGGAGTCTGACACAAACCCAGATCGATGCAGCGGGATAGACAGAATATAAGAGTTAGCAGAGCGGAGCTGTCGATCATGGGAAGAGTACAGATATTGAAATTTGGATTTTAAATAGTCTGGAGAATGGGAGTCAAAGAGGACAGAAAACAAAGAACACAGTAGCCTAATTTGCCGTCGCTGGCGGATAGGAAGCTTAGAACGGTATGAGGAGATATGGTCAAATCTACGAAGACAGAAAACAAAGCGAACGGCGTTATTTATGAGTCGATCCAGTTTGTCAAGTAGAGCCTCACTAATGTCCAAGCAGCAGACATCGCCGTAATCGATTATGGGGAAAATTAATGTCTGTACTAAATAAATCTTAGTCTCGACTGGGAGAAAATTCCTGAAACGGTTAAGGAAAGTCAAAGAAGCTGTAACACTTCGACAGATTTCACTCACCTGTGTATTCCAACTCAAGGAACTGTCAATATGAATGCCAAGGTCTTTGACACTGGCACTGAAAGGGATGCTCGAAGCCTCAAACATGACAGGCGCAACCTGGTTGAGATCAACCTTAGCCAGCTGACGGGGGCTACCCACGACAATGGCTTGACATTTTGTAGGGTTTACTTTGATGCCAAAATTCTGTGACCAAGTGCTGACCTTATTTAAATCAGAATTAACTTTCCTAATGGCACTGTCGATGTCAACCACATCGGTTGCGGTGTAAATCTGTAGGTCGTCCGCGCAAAGATGGTAAGAACAGCCAAGGAGCGGTGTGAGGGTGTTAATGAAAATGGAAAAGAGCAGAGGAGAGAGGATACCGCCTTGAGGCACGCCGGAGATAAGGTCACACCAGTCAGAGACAGATCCATCAACTCTTACGGCCTGTTGGCGGCCTCGCAAATATGACGAGAACCATGCCAGCACAGTGGACGAGAGGTGAAACTGGGTAAGGATGGCAAGGAGAATATCATGGTCGACCATGTTAAACGCGTTAGAAAAATCGATCAGTACCAAAATAGTGACCATCCTATTCTCCATGCCATCACGAATGTCCTCAGTTACCTTCATAAGAGCAGTGGTAGTGCTGTGTCCCTGTCTAAATCCAGACTGAAGTGGGCTCAGAAGGTCGTGTGAGTAAACATAAGTAGATAGTTGCTTGTGAGCAATTGCCTCTAATATTTTGGAGAGGAAGGGCAATATGGAGATAGGCCTATATTTAGTAGTCGTCATTCGAATATGAACATTAGTATATTATTAATATTCAAGTCGAATGTGTACATTAGTATTAGTGGTTAGTTGTAGATTATTCGAATAGACGAATAGTGAGATCATTCGCAGTCGCCCATCTCTGGGCCTCTGACTCAGTGCACCAACGAAAACGGCAAATTAGTAGAGATACAGATTAGTAATTACTAACGGTTATAATCGAGATATCTCGACATAGACATAATACAGATAGACTAGACAAGCGGGCCTTCTTTGCGTCACGCTATTAGAAAGAGAAAGAGACCAAGGAGACTCGCGTAACTCGTAAGTAAAACAAGAATAGGTTTACCTCCTGCCTTTCTTCGCAGCGTGACGGTTTCAGTTACATAATGCTCAGATACCTTGCCTAGTCTATCTCTGTATTATGTCTATGTATCTCGAGACATCTTCATAATCGAATGATTCCACATAATCGCACACCCGTTTCTATGTTTAAAGTTCAATGAGATTAGTTGACTTTTCTAACATTAGGTAGTACAAGCTCTTTATTTTAGTTTTTTGCATTAAATAGTAAATTATTAATTTAAATATTTAATTTTTGCATTAAATAGTAATTTATAGAATACGTAAATACGTAAAAAAAAATTGTGTGATAAATTCAGTGGGTTGTTCACAATGGCGTAGCGTGGGCTCCCGCCGCCCGGGGCCGACCGAAAATTTGCCGCCCCCCCCAATGATCTTTGCCACCCCCATATTATTTAAAATATTTTTTTATTAATTAAAAATGCATTTTTCTTGTTTTTTTCATAGCGCAATTTACATTAAAATTTAAATAAAATTAATTTTAATCTATATTTTCTTTATTAATTAAAAATCGAGTGGGTTGCCGCCCCCTCTTCATGTGCCGGCCGCCCGGGGCCACGGCCCCCCCAGCCCCCCGCCCACGCTATGCTACTGACTTGTTCAATTGTTCAAAAGTTAGGTAACATTAATTAGAATACCTAATTCTATCACTGAAAAACGCACAAATTACAAAGTAGGTTCGTGTAATAATGAGCCTTACTTTGCACCTATTAACACGAGAATATGTCTGCAGTTACACGTTTGACTACTACAGTCTATAGTTTAACCGGCTAGTCAACGGAGAATAGTTTTGTTATTCGGCTGCATAGCAGAATAGCAGTAGAGTTGCAACAACATAGCCCGGTATGGCCTACGAGCTACGATAATAATATTATTCTCTCAATGCCTCTCACCAGGCTCTATTGTGCGCTATTGTTGTTGCATCCTTCTCTTCTGGCTTAAATTTTATCGATATTATCTCTTTTATTGTAGGTACGTACCTATATTAAAGTTTTATCTAGGTAGACAGTAAAGAATTGTAGATCTTTTCAGAATTTCATATTATTTTCCATAATGATGCGGTAACCGCAATGGAAATTATTATTCTACAGTTTCTTTAGTGAAACTCTTCTGTGAACTTTTTCTATGAAAAGGATAGCGTACCTAATGGTCAACTGTGATGTTGAAATGTGAATTATCCACTTTATAGCACCTTTGAAAATAGTATGGAAAATCTCACAAGTTTCCTTTACCAATATCTACAGTTTTTAGAATATTTTCTTTCATCGAACGAAGTGATACCTATTTAATAATGAATTGAGTGAATTAACCCACGAAAATTACTTCGAAGGAAGTAAGTTATACATTATTTATTAGCCGAACCTAGGTACCTACAACTAAGAAATTTTAATACGCAGAGAAGATTCGAGCTCCTAACTATGCAGCGGGAAACTTTCAAACGACCAACTGATATTCAAACCTCATTCAAATCTTTAATTTCGATTAAATCGCAAACCATACCGAATGCAATATTTTCGGGAACAACGGGAAATGATTAATCGTATTTGTCTGCAAACTATTAGTAATGTTAATAGCTCGGATGTCAACCTAAACAAAGATAAATGAGTTAGGCACACAACATAAATTTGATGATAATCAATTTATGGGTCGCCAATTTTAGCTATTCCGCTTATCATATGGAACACAAACGATAGTTACAGCTACATTTGAAGTATGGAATACGTAAACAGGTACGCATATTTAAATTATAACTCCACTAATATTAAATGTGAAAGTTTGTAGACTTTTGGTTCCGGTTGTATGTTCCCCTGGGAAGATTTTGATTGGAATTTCATATTTGGTTACTGACGAATGGAATAATATTGACCCAAAGGTCAAAACACAAATTAAACACGTATATTAAAAATTAATGTCATAAAAAGCATACGAAATATCAACTTTATCAAGGAAGCAAAATAAAAATCACATGGGAGAATTCAAAGGATGCTCGAATTATCTTTCGTTTAATTTCAAAAGATTGGTGCTGCAATAAAACATGTTGTAAGTAATTAAATTACACAGATAAAAAGTTTAACTTGCTAGAGCAAATAAAGCTCGACGAAAGGAGGTGGCCAATATTTACCCCGGAAATGGTTAAAATACGTTTTTTTGTACAAGGTTTTAGTCCTCTGAAAAGACATATATTCCATTTATTATAACATAACTAGAATTTTAATTTTCTTCTGAACTCCGCCGTGTGTAGTTATAATAAATTAACAATAATAATAAGTTGTATTGTATACAAATATACTTTTACTACCTCCATTGCTATCACCCCGGTCACTCACATGCGCGCAAATGTTTGACATTTTTACGAATGTTTGCACATATGTGAAGGGCGGTCAGGCAAATGGGTTCGCATATGAGTATACAAGCCCATTTCCGCTTCCTCCTACACTTTGTTCACGAATGTTCAATCTTGCTGTTGTTATTATGTTGTTGTCATTCAAATCCATTTTCAATACAGAAAATAAATGGTAGTACAATTAGACGCCACGAACCACGAAAAATTAGGAGATAAGTACATCACCTTTTTAGTCGTGTGCGCAACTGGTCGCACGAATGTGTGGGAGACTACACGAAGGTTCGAGGTTCGCGCGCTTTGATGTGCGACAAAAAACCGACACAGCTTGGAAAACCCCGAATGCCTCCAAAACTTCGCATAATCATTCGCGAAGGTCGTCCCACACTTGTGGGTTCGCGTATTCGCGCGAATGTGAGTGACCGGCATCACTGGAGGTTGACAATTGGCTGACAGAAGTGCGAATGTCTACTATATTGTCATTTGCCAAAATAATATTTTTCAGTTTCATTTCTGCAAAATATTAATTGTATTTGATTTTTTGCCATGAGGTGTATTAATTGCGCGGTTGATATTGAGCGCATGGCACGTCACTCCATATCTTCCTTAGCAAGAAACCTGCAATCCATATTGGTAGAATGGATCACTGCAGTACAGGTATAGCATTTTTCTTTACTATTAAGTTGTGCTTACTACGATTAGGTTCACGCGGCAATGTACAATATTCCTGTTTTTTTTGCAATACGTTTAGAAAATAAGTTCTATTTTAAAATAGGCTCCTAACATTTTTTCTTTCAACTTTTAGGCAAAGGCTACTATACCTACTGTAGATGAGTACATAAATGACAAAGACGCATGGAAATGACCAGCTCTGCAACCAGTTCTGTACAAGCTGTATATTTTTTTGTAATAAATATATCAATGTATTTTTATTTTTAAAAGATGTGTTGAGGAGATTTTTTACAGCTTTTCTTGTCCTCCATGACAAAGCACCTTTGCGAAAAGCTGGTTGATTAAAAAATTACGTGCATAAGTGTATCAATGATACCTAAACGTATAAATGATTTTGAATTTGAAAAAAAAATTGAATGCATCACCTTATTTGCCTTATTTGGTACTATTGTTATATTTTATTCCTTAATTTTTATATATGTGTACCTAAATGTATATAATGAAACACTTAATAATATCAATATGCAGTTTTATTTATATTACGTTTGCTTGTGAATATTTACAGATAGGTAGGTGACAAGTTAATACGTATATTTTATTTAGTTACTGCTGGTACTTCTTTTTGTAGGATTTAGGTCATAAAGTCATAATTAAAGTAAAAGACATATATTAATTAATTATCCAAAAGATAAATAGTATTTATTTAATACAAAAATCGCTCTTTAAAACACTTTTTCACGATTACATATGTTTTGCAGAATGTCAAACTACAAAAGCTAAAACTGCCCGTAAAAGGAGAATCCCGAGTTCTAGAGATTTTTATTGATAAAATTATCAAAGTAGATATTGTAAGCTTTAATGTAAGGTAAAAATAATATGTGTACATTATACTTCACAAATGGGGCAAATGCCCATACAGATGTTGGCCACCTCCTTTATTGCTTTTCGCAATTTCGGCTCCGTGCCAGAAACCGATATACGCTGGAAATGATAAAAACTAGTTGTAATAAAACATTTACCAAAGTACATTACATACTAAGATACAACTGGAACACGAGGAGCCACATCTCACCGCTGAAACCACTACAAAGCTCTAGACGAGGCTCGCAAATTAAATTTTAAACCACAAACTCCCTATTAAATAGCCTGCGTCTACTGAGGAACCACAGAAAGTGGAATGCATAATTATTATTTTAGAACTCTTGTTATACTCGAAATTAAATTGTTATTCGTTAATGTAGCTCATAAAGTTTAGAACGTTACAGGTCGGTAGGTATAGCTGCTCGGACAGACTTCGTTCTGTGAAAAGTTTTTTTTTGAGATGTAAGCTATCCTATCTTTCAAGTTGGATAAAACTGCACACGGTGTGAAAATTTGATTAAAATCGATTTGGTAGTTTAGGAGTCCATCGCGGACAAACAACGTGACACGTAATTTATATATATTAAGACTAGCTGCCCGGACAGACTTCGTTCTGTCAAAAGTTTTTTATTATTTTGAGATGTAAGCTATCCTATCTTTCAAGTTGGATCAAACTGCACACGGTGTGCAAATTTGATTAAAATCGGTTAAGTAGTTTAGGAGTCCATTGCGGACAAACAACGTGACACGTAATTTATATATATTAAGATTACTAGCTGCACGGACAGACTTCGTTCTGTCAAAAGTTTTTATTTTGAGATGTAAGCTATCCTATCTTACAAGTTGGATCAAACTGCACATAGTGTGCAAATTTGATTAAAATCGGTTACGTAGTTTAGGAGTCCATCGCGGACAAACAACGTGACACGTAATTTATATATATTAAGATATAAGATTTAAAAGTATAATTCATAAGTAATTTATGTAAACCAGAGTTATCTTACTATGTCAGGGGAACCCCGAGGAGGAACAATTTTAAGCAAAAAAACATTTCTTACTTAAAAATCATTCGCAATTATAATCCACGTCCTAGATACGAGCAAAGTCAGAGACTCCCACGATGCAAATAGCTGTAGATAAAAAAAGAACATATTTATATTGTAAAATATATTTTTTCTGATGTGTCTGTGATTTTTTTTATTTAGGTGTCCGAGATTTTGAAATGCTGATGCTTGAATGCTGAATTTTGATTTTGATGAGAATGCTGTGTTAGCATTAAGCCCGCCTTTTGTACCATATTTTTTTTTGTGTGCAACAAAGTATTTTCATTTCATTTCATTTAATTTTATTTTCAAAGTTTGTCCAAGTCTTCCAATTTAGGAGGTAACAGCCTTAGCTTTGCAAAACATAGAAATTGATACATGACGCGGTTTATAAATGAAATAATTTTGAACATGATATTTATGTAAAAAGTTATGTAATTGGGCTTTATTCTTATTCCATTTGGCTTCAACCCATTAAAGGTGCACTACTGGGCACGGGCACTCTTGAGGAAGCCTAGAGCATACTCCACCACGCTGCTATAGCGAGGATTGGTGGAGGGGTTAGTGGGTTAGTATCGGAAGTTTTTAAACTACCCGAGGGTCTCCGACGGGACCTACGGCCTTACGTGCCCTCCGAAGCACGGAAACGCTCAAGATTTTTTTTCCACTAGCAGTCACCCATCCAACTATCAACCGCGCCCGCTGTTGCTTATCTTTGTCGATCACAGGATCGACGCAAGCCGCCGCATTATTCCATTTAATGCGTCGGTATTCAGAGGATGTCAATTATTATTATTAATAAGTTACTTATCGTTCAATTACGACCTTATAGCCTAGTTGATAGCGACGCTGTCTGCGAAGCGACTAGCGAGGGGTACTGGTTTCGATTTCCGGCCGACGCAGGTATTTTTGTGACAGATAAATACTTATTTGTACTCGGGTCATGGGTGTAGGTAATCATAGATATAATCTACCAGCTTTTGCCCGCAGCTTCGCCCGCGGTAGAGATCGATGTTTTACAAATCTTACTTACTTTTACTTAGTTAGGTTTTGTTGCCTATGACTTAAGTAAACATGCATCATATTTTGATAGCGTGATTCAGAATTTGCAAATGAATTTTAAATACTAACGCCATCTATTAACAACACCCGGAACTAGATATTTAGCAACTAACAAAATATCAATCTTCCCATGGGGATGTTTTACCGCGGTAAAAAGTAGCCTACGTTACTCTCCACCCTCCTCACTATCTCCACACACAAAAACCATACCTTAAAACACCTTCGTTGCGACGTGAAAGACGGACAAACAAACAAACACACTTTCACATTTATAATATTAGTAAGTATAATAAGTAAGTAAGTATAGTCTAGCTATGCTAGTTTAAAATCATCTTAAAGTTTTCTAAACTTATTGCAACAATGTTGAATTTGGACTTTGAATATTACTCGTAGGTGGCTCGCGGATTTGAACAGGGCGGTCGTAAAACTTCCAGTTCAATGTTTCAGAGTTTGGTACTCGTATAATTAAAAGAGTTGAGCTTAATACCCGTAGTTTTAAAGCTGACTTTGCCGTGTGTTTTTCGTGAATTCAAAAGCGGTAAGCTCTTTTTCCTTTGCCGCAGTGTGGATCCTATGACGCTTTTTTGTTTTCGTTTGAAGGCTGATCTCTTTGGAGACCTACGGTTCTGTGCGTACTTAAGCTTGCCGATATTTTACTTTAGACAAAACGTTAGCACATATAAAAGTGGAGAATTGAGAAGCAGCATGAAAGAGAGCTGAATGAATGTCTCGAACCGATTTTGATTTGATATCACCAATTTTATGGGGTCACTGGAGATTGAAGGGAAAATGTAATGAGAGGGTAGTTAGAAACTTTACTTGTAAGATGCAGTAAGTATAATATACCTAAAGAGCAAAATTGTGATTAATAATAACAATGAAACCTTTAACTTCTTGTCAACAATATCATTAATTTACCGTTATTTTTCCAGCAAACTCGAATAGTTTCGGAGGGAAAAGCTAAGGAGCTGAAGACAGGCTGAAAAGCGGGCGATTGAACGGAGCCAAGTAGGCTTAACTGATAAGCAAATGTGGGCCTTGGGCACGCTGACTCTCGAAGGCGCATTCCACATAAAAATTCAAGTTTACATTTTAATGTCAGGATCATCATGAAAATTTTATGGCATCTCAAGCTTTCCACCTGATGCTCAAAAGCTTATTGGAAGAAAATGGAGTGTCGATAATAGAATCTTATAACATAGTTTCTATGAAATTGTATTGGAAAAACAATTTCTCTCCACATTACGATGTGAGAATTTTTAATTTTATAAAAAGCTGCACATCTGCTCAGCTATTCGACAATGTTCGACAATGTAATATGTAAGTTATGTAACTACATAGACTCATTATTAGATTACATACTTAGTTATACGATACACACAGACTGTTTACTTCAATGATCAATAAATGAATAATAACGATAAAATAGAGACTTTATCGTTCATCCTACACAAATTGCGAGAATCATTATTCAGGCTTTTCAGATCGAACATTAATTATTATTGGAAATGTGGGCAAATATTTCACTAACTTTAGTAGTCTATAGGTATTAAGTGGCGAGAAAAGCTTCAAATTTTATCAGTACATATTTATCAGTAAATATTTTCATATTGTTTTTTTCTTATTTGATGATTTATTTGAAATTCTGATTTTGGAACACGGAATATGCGTTGAATTACCCAAATCTATAATATAAATAAAACCGTATCAAAAAGGGCTAAATTTAATAAAAATTACTTAAAAATAAAAATTTATAAAATCTTCAGACCTGATTTACCTATGATAACAAAATAGATTAGGAAACCCTATGGTTATAAGAATCATAGAAACTCGTGTATTCCAATACTACAAATCGTTAAGCCGTAAATAAATGTATAACATTTTCGCCTACGTTCTCACTAGACCTAAAAGACACCCAAGAGATTTCTTCTCTCATTATTTAGCTATAACTTTAATTCTTTTTAAGTAGCCTCTGTTGATTACAGTGTGAATGTTCTTCTAAAAGAAAACTAGTGAATAGTGGTGAAACTAACATACTTCTAGAGGAAAAGTTGCTTTGACAAAGTGAAGAAGTAGACCATAGCCGTGACAATAATATTTTCAGCATTTGCTATGTTTTAACAATCTGTAAATGATATGATACAAATACTTGTTATTATCTATTAATTTTATTATTATTCCTTCTACTCAACTAGGTGCTACTCTCAGAATTAAAAAAGCAATCATACGAGTATAAACCGAAACAAACTTTTAGAGTCCGAAAATAATGAAGGATAACAGTAGTGGGGATTCGCCGGTTCTAACTCAGGAGTTAGAACCGGCAAATCGGGCAAAGTTGACGAGCCTCCATCGGTACAAAAAAAAACCGAGTTTGGTGTCAAATCGTATGTTTTCGACCATGCCCGATCGAATGCGCTGATCCGTTTTTTGCTAACTAGCGTAGAAACAAAGATAGCTTCAGCATTGTATTAGCCCTACTTCGTTATCTAATGACCTCATTGGGTCATTATCCTGTCCATTCACTAATTACAATGGGCTTATCGCTTCCTCGGCACCGCATTGTACTCGACTTATCTATGACGCAGTCATTTATGCTAATGAGGGACGTTTTTATTACAAACACATCACAATTTTTGTTTATCGAATGCATATAATTCTTGTCATGAAATATACATCGATTGATTTATTTTGATACCTTTATTGAACATAATGCAATATTTTCCGTAGAAAGTAGTAAAATCATCCAACAATTATTACACAACATCCAAGAATTATTTTCAGAGTAAATCCTATGATAAACCTCGAGGTAAATCGACCATATGAGTCAAAGTACTGACCACAACAATTTACATGAAATGGCTTTTATTATGTTGGATGCGGTGACGGAGTGAAATGTGCCTTTGCAAAGTCTACATTATGCTTTGGATGGAAAGTGAAGATCCAGCTGGGGCTCCCGAAGATCCATTTTTAAGAGAACAAGCCCGCTTGCGACGACAGAGATGAATGCGGAATCAAGGCTCCTTCTACCGTTATCTCAGTGAAGGTGATCGAGCCAATGCATCCGCGACATGTCTCCGAGGTCACTCGTCTCCAATCTTTCAGCGATTATCCTCGTTGCATAGATGAAAAGTCCAAGGAATTGGTGGAGGCCACAAAACGAAATGTTTCTACTGCGATAGAGGTTTGAAAGACTGGGAGAGCGGTGATGTCCCGTGGGAAGAGCACGCACGTTGGTTCGACCGATGCGCTTACATTCACTTGGTAAAAGGCCGAGATTATGTTCAGAATGTTTTATCAAAGGCTTGTGCTGTGATCCATGCGCCCAAAGAAAAGAACAAACAGCCTGCAGCCGCACCTTCAGTATTCGATCATTACAAAATTTTAAAAATACCTAACATTATTTTTGAACTTTATTGTTTATTGTTGTTTGTACACCATATACATAAGAGCACAAGAAAAGAATACAAAACAATGGACGACCTTATCGCTTTAAAGCGTTGTCACCACAAAAATTCACACGAAATGGTTTTTATTATGTTAGATGCGGTGACGGAGTGAGGTGTGCCTTTGTAAAGTCTACATTATGCGCTGGATGGAAAATAGCAGAGAACAAGCCAGCGAGGGTATTGAAGCGTCAGTAGCCCCAACTTGCGACGGCAGAGATGAATGCGGAATCAAGGCTCCTTCTACCGGCATCTTAGTGAAGGTGGCTGGACCAATGCATCCGCGATATGCCTCCGAGGCCTCTCGTCTCCGATCTTTCAGCGATTGGCCTCGGTGCATAGGTCAAAAGCCCGAGGAATTATCGGAGGCCGGTTTCTTTTACACCGGGGAGGGGGACAAAACGAAATGTTTCTATTGCGATGGAGGATTGGAAGACTGGGAAAGCAGCGACGTCCCGTGGGAAGAACACGCACGTTGGTTCGATCGATGCGCTTACATTCACTTAGTAAAGGGCCGAGATTATGTTCAGAATGTTTTATCGAAGGCTTGTGGTGTGATTCGTGTGTCCAAAGGAAAGAACGAACTGCCTGTATTCGATCATTGCAAAATAGCTAAAATACCTAACATTATTTTTGACCTAAAATAATTACTCCTTTCGAGTAACTTTATTTGAAGTTTAATGAAGATAAATATGTAATAATATTTTCTGAAGCTCTCAAAGCACGGCGACTTATATCGGGTTGAGGCCGAAGTATGTGTTTTCTACGAAATGAACACTCAGTTTCTTTAGTGTTACTACAGACTTTATGTGGATTCGTTATTAAGTCTAGGAACTTATAAAAAAGGCGCATCTGTTTGTTATTGATTGTTAAATACATTTAAAAAACTGGGCCATTAGATGTGTGAAATACAAATTAGAAACATTGAAGATGTAATCGTTTTATTGAATCTAACCTTTCCCCAATACTATTCGTAACATATCATGAGTGTGATAGATAATAGTTGAGTTCCAGGCTTTAAAAATAATAAATACTTATCTTAAAATAATTTTCTGCCTTTTCCCAATACTATTCGTAGCATATCATGAGTGTGATAGATAATAGTTGAGTTTTGAGTTCCAGGCTTTAAAAATAATAAATACTTATCTTAAAATAATTTTCTGTTGCATTATATAAAAAATATACAGTAAAAAAATAACAATGTTTCGTTATTAAAAAATTTAGTTGTATCTTTTTGATACAATAATCATATGCATAGTATAATACCAAACCAATGTTAGCTATAAAAATATATATATATTTAAAGTTTTAAAAATATATTGGATTGAAGAAATATCTAAAAATAATAATGGTTGTAATTTAGAAGATCTAGCTCGTCTTCTTTAGTGAAATTATATGAAAATTATAGTTTGTCAGGCAATATATTTACGATACAATAATTTTATAAATTAACGAAAGATTCTGTGTTTGTAACGAACAATGAACGGCTCACTGAGAAAATCGAGGTAACTGTCTGTGCTCAGGATTATGTTCATCACAAAATCAGTTTCAAGTTTTTTAGTATTTTCAGAAAGCAGTTAATCATTTTAAAAGAACAAAAACAGTTTATAACAAGTACATCAAGTTAAGTTTTTATTTGCTGGATATTTTTAAAACTCTGATTTATGATTTTCATGTTAAAAAAGATTACAAACAAATTAAAATGCACAAACAAAAGTTTTTTTTTCAAAACCAAAAAAGTGCATAAAACTTGCACGAAATATTTTAAAATGGAAGATCAATTTAATGAAAAGATTGAATACAATATTTATAGCTAATAAGATACCCAGGAATTTGATAAGATCCATTAAACATAATATTAATTTTTACTCAAGTTAGATTACCCTTTATGAATTTTGAAACTTTAACGAAAATACTCAAACAGTTTGATGTAAGGATAAAAATGTGTTTAAAATTTAAAAAAAAAATATAATATTTAAAATTTACAGAAGAAAAAAAAGTACAACAAAATATTACATTGCTTAAAATTTAATTAAAGGAAATTTGTAAAACTGTTAGTTATTTGCTGGATATCTTTAAAACTCTGATATGAATTTTGAAACTTTAACGAAAATACTCAAACAGTTTGATGTAAGGATAAAAATGTGTTTAAAATTAAAAAAAATATATATAATATTTAAAATTTACAGAAGAAAAAAAAAGTACAACAAAATATTACATTGCTTAAAATTTATTTAAGGAAATTTGTAAAACTGTTCGTTACTTACTGGATATTTTTAAAACTCTGATGTATGATTTTCATGTTAAAAAAGATATGAATTTTGAAACTTTAACGAAAATACTCAAACAGTTTGATGTAAGGATAAAAATATGTATGTTTAAAAATTTTAAAAACATAATTGTAATATTTAAAATTTACAGAAGGAACAAAATAAAGTACAACAAAATATTACATTGCTTAAAATTTAATTAAAGGAAATTTGTAAAACTGTTCGTTATTTGCTGGATATCTTTAAAACTCTGATATGAAATTTGGAACTTTAACAAAAATACTCAGTTTGATGTAATAATAAAAATATGTTAAAAAGATATGAATTTTGCAATGAATTAATGATAAAAATATGTTTAAATTTTTTTAATACGTAATTGTAATATTTAAAATTTACAAAACAACATAAAAAAAATGATTTCGAGGTGATTCGATTTCCATTGCTATACAAACTGTATTGAAACCATAATTTTCAAAATTGAATGGGTTCTTATTGAGTTACGTTGAATGCAGCATTATTAACCAAAATACGACATATATGCCGAGATATACTATCAAGGTTTTTTCCTTGAACACCTGATGGAATTGTTAAAACTTTAACAACAGCTCGCGTAATGGGGCATTTAGTTGTGGTAGATGCTAAAACTTTTTGGTGTGCAAGTAATACGCTTGGATTGGATCTGTCCTCTACGAACAATCAACGTTTTTTATGACGGTCTCATTCATTTTTCCTGCTGTATCTCCATACCAAAGACCACAAGTTAGATGAGATGACAAATTTTTGCTGATTAATACGAAAGAATGCTACTGATACAACAATATTAGCGAGAAAATAATAACATTCCATTACCGATAACATTTTACTTATCGATCAATAATGCTCTCGTCGCTTAGACTTTGGAATGCTGAACTCGTACCATCATGTTTTATGAGTAAGCTAACTTAACACACCAATGCCCAATCATTTCAATTTCTTTACTCTCTCTTGCCATGAACTCCCTCTTAACAAAACCCTCATTTTTATAACAGCCTCATTCATTTTTCTGTAAAACATACTAAGATCCGGTATTCCTTGATAATCAAAATTCAAAGGTTGTATTTCTTCACTGTACTAAATTGTGTAATAAATTTTGTAACAAAAATAGATTACCCGCATCCACTCGGACCTGCGACTATTGCAGTAAATGGATGTGTTAAATGAATCATTGTAACCTAACGTGTGTAACGTAACCTTATGCCAAATAAGGTTTAGGAAAAGAATAAAACTTTTTGTTTGAATGATAAAAATATATTTAAATATTTACAATATACATAACATGAAGACAAAGTAAAAAAAAGTCTACCATAATTTATAACATTTTTGCATACAATTGACGTATTACTTACAATTCTAAATACAAACAAAGATTATTACACAATAAAATTATAATTTTTTGACATATTTACACACATTGCTTAAAATGTAAAAAAGTAGTTTACTTACATTACAAAATCATTATTGTAGACTAGTATATTATACATTGTTCATAAAACTACATCATACATTGACCGTTAAAAAAGAAAATTATAAAACTATATTATTATAAGGAAGTACGAATATGTGATGCATGGAACCATAAAGCAAATGCTTGCACCTCCAATCCACTACAGTGACACATCCTTGTGGTTTTTACACTTTGAAATTGTGTGTGCCTATCACAATTCTTTAAGTGATTAAGTTTAAAATCTGATATTATTTTTTCAACTTTAGGACAACCAAAAGTCTCTAAATTAATATTTTTAAAATTAAACTTGGACAACAGAAGTTTTTCTATGCATCCTCCTTTATACGCCCACATGTACTCGCGTCTACTGTCCAGTTTGTCGAGTATGTCTAAAAAATCACTATAGGATATGTCATCTGCATAATTTTTAACTGCTAACCCATGTATGTAGTTTGTACAAAAATGTATCTGCTTATAATTGTGGTCCATTAAAAATGAGTAAGGCAGTCGGATATGCAACAAAATAACTTTTTGGTTCCACAAATCAAATATTCCTACTTCCTTATAATAATAATTGGATTTAATTCTAAATCCATCAATGTCTATAATATATTTTACGTCCGACATTTTTATAGTTTATGTCACCGTTTCACAAATTGTTCACTGACTATTTAAAAAACACTCACTTTTAGTACTCTATACTTCCGAGTGCACCAAATGACACAAAAATAGCATGTATGAGCAAGTTGAGCTAAATTGTGCGAGTATCCAAAAACTCCAAATAAAAAAAAAACACTTAGTATCCAAAACACTCTGATAGTACACAACACTTCTAACCACTCTTGATAGGTCACATTTTCATCACCGATTCTCAATGCTTTTAGTTCTTTTCAGGTTTGGTCATAATGACATAATCAAATTACTAGTATCTTCTTCTTCGTTTGAATAGTCATGGTAATAATTTTTGAATGTATTTTCTTCAAGAATACTACACGAGTTCTGTAAGAACAAGAAAACAATCTGTGATTAAAAAATTATAACAAATACAACGATGAAGTGAAATAAAAAATGTGTAATTGAAATGCAATAATATTCTATTACTTAAATAATAATTAAAAAACTCACCTCCATTGTAATGTAGAGCACTGCACACAAAACAGTTTAGAGACAATAAAGGATAGAGGACGACTATTAGTTTTGGTAAACGGAACTCGAACTTATATATACGACGGAACCTTGATAACTTATCTAGCTTACTCATAAAACATAATGGTACGAGTTCAGCATTCCAAAACTAATAGTCGTCCTCTATCCTTTATTGTCTCTAAACTGTTTTGTGTGTAGTGCTCTACATTACAATGGAGGTGAGTTTTTTAATTATTATTTAAGTAATAGAATATTATTGCATTTCAATTACACATTTTTTATTTCACTTCATCGTTGTATTTGTTATAATTTTTTAATCACAGATTGTTTTCTTGTTCTTACAGAACTCGTGTAGTATTCTTGAAGAAAATACATTCAAAAATTATTACCATGACTATTCAAACGAAGAAGAAGATACTAGTAATTTGATTATGTCATTATGACCAAACCTGAAAAGAACTAAAAGCATTGAGAATCGGTGATGAAAATGTGACCTATCAAGAGTGGTTAGAAGTGTTGTGTACTATCAGAGTGTTTTGGATACTAAGTGTTTTTTTTTTATTTGGAGTTTTTGGATACTCGCACAATTTAGCTCAACTTGCTCATACATGCTATTTTTGTGTCATTTGGTGCACTCGGAAGTATAGAGTACTAAAAGTGAGTGTTTTTTAAATAGTCAGTGAACAATTTGTGAAACGGTGACATAAACTATAAAAATGTCGGACGTAAAATATATTATAGACATTGATGGATTTAGAATTAAATCCAATTATTATTATAAGGAAGTAGGAATATTTGATTTGTGGAACCAAAAAGTTATTTTGTTGCATATCCGACTGCCTTACTCATTTTTAATGGACCACAATTATAAGCAGATACATTTTTGTACAAACTACATACATGGGTTAGCAGTTAAAAATTATGCAGATGACATATCCTATAGTGATTTTTTAGACATACTCGACAAACTGGACAGTAGACGCGAGTACATGTGGGCGTATAAAGGAGGATGCATAGAAAAACTTCTGTTGTCCAAGTTTAATTTTAAAAATATTAATTTAGAGACTTTTGGTTGTCCTAAAGTTGAAAAAATAATATCAGATTTTAAACTTAATCACTTAAAGAATTGTGATAGGCACACACAATTTCAAAGTGTAAAAACCACAAGGATGTGTCACTGTAGTGGATTGGAGGTGCAAGCATTTGCTTTATGGTTCCATGCATCACATATTCGTACTTCCTTATAATAATATAGTTTTATAATTTTCTTTTTTAACGGTCAATGTATGATGTAGTTTTATGAACAATGTATAATATACTAGTCTACAATAATGATTTTGTAATGTAAGTAAACTACTTTTTTACATTTTAAGCAATGTGTGTAAATATGTCAAAAAATTATAATTTTATTGTGTAATAATCTTTGTTTGTATTTAGAATTGTAAGTAATACGTCAATTGTATGCAAAAATGTTATAAATTATGGTAGACTTTTTTTTACTTTGTCTTCATGTTATGTATATTGTAAATATTTAAATATATTTTTATCATTCAAACAAAAAGTTTTATTCTTTTCCTAAACCTTATTTGGCATAAGGTTACGTTACACACGTTAGGTTACAATGATTCATTTAACACATCCATTTACTGCAATAGTCGCAGGTCCGAGTGGATGCGGGTAATCTATTTTTGTTACAAAATTTATTACACAATTTAGTACAGTGAAGAAATACAACCTTTGAATTTTGATTATCAAGGAATACCGGATCTTAGTATGTTTTACAGAAAAATGAATGAGGCTGTTATAAAAATGAGGGTTTTGTTAAGAGGGAGTTCATGGCAAGAGAGAGTAAAGAAATTGAAATGATTGGGCATTGGTGTGTTAAGTTAGCTTACTCATAAAACATGATGGTACGAGTTCAGCATTCCAAAGTCTAAGCGACGAGAGCATTATTGATCGATAAGTAAAATGTTATCGGTAATGGAATGTTATTATTTTCTCGCTAATATTGTTGTATCAGTAGCATTCTTTCGTATTAATCAGCAAAAATTTGTCATCTCATCTAACTTGTGGTCTTTGGTATGGAGATACAGCAGGAAAAATGAATGAGACCGTCATAAAAAACGTTGATTGTTCGTAGAGGACAGATCCAATCCAAGCGTATTACTTGCACACCAAAAAGTTTTAGCATCTACCACAACTAAATGCCCCATTACGCGAGCTGTTGTTAAAGTTTTAACAATTCCATCAGGTGTTCAAGGAAAAAACCTTGATAGTATATCTCGGCATATATGTCGTATTTTGGTTAATAATGCTGCATTCAACGTAACTCAATAAGAACCCATTCAATTTTGAAAATTATGGTTTCAATACAGTTTGTATAGCAATGGAAATCGAATCACCTCGAAATCATTTTTTTTATGTTGTTTTGTAAATTTTAAATATTACAATTACGTATTAAAAAAATTTAAACATATTTTTATCATTAATTCATTGCAAAATTCATATCTTTTTAACATATTTTTATTATTACATCAAACTGAGTATTTTTGTTAAAGTTCCAAATTTCATATCAGAGTTTTAAAGATATCCAGCAAATAACGAACAGTTTTACAAATTTCCTTTAATTAAATTTTAAGCAATGTAATATTTTGTTGTACTTTATTTTGTTCCTTCTGTAAATTTTAAATATTACAATTATGTTTTTAAAATTTTTAAACATACATATTTTTATCCTTACATCAAACTGTTTGAGTATTTTCGTTAAAGTTTCAAAATTCATATCTTTTTTAACATGAAAATCATACATCAGAGTTTTAAAAATATCCAGTAAGTAACGAACAGTTTTACAAATTTCCTTAAATAAATTTTAAGCAATGTAATATTTTGTTGTACTTTTTTTTTCTTCTGTAAATTTTAAATATTATATATATTTTTTTTAATTTTAAACACATTTTTATCCTTACATCAAACTGTTTGAGTATTTTCGTTAAAGTTTCAAAATTCATATCAGAGTTTTAAAGATATCCAGCAAATAACTAACAGTTTTACAAATTTCCTTTAATTAAATTTTAAGCAATGTAATATTTTGTTGTACTTTTTTTTCTTCTGTAAATTTTAAATATTATATTTTTTTTTTAAATTTTAAACACATTTTTATCCTTACATCAAACTGTTTGAGTATTTTCGTTAAAGTTTCAAAATTCATAAAGGGTAATCTAACTTGAGTAAAAATTAATATTATGTTTAATGGATCTTATCAAATTCCTGGGTATCTTATTAGCTATAAATATTGTATTCAATCTTTTCATTAAATTGATCTTCCATTTTAAAATATTTCGTGCAAGTTTTATGCACTTTTTTGGTTTTGAAAAAAAAACTTTTGTTTGTGCATTTTAATTTGTTTGTAATCTTTTTTAACATGAAAATCATAAATCAGAGTTTTAAAAATATCCAGCAAATAAAAACTTAACTTGATGTACTTGTTATAAACTGTTTTTGTTCTTTTAAAATGATTAACTGCTTTCTGAAAATACTAAAAAACTTGAAACTGATTTTGTGATGAACATAATCCTGAGCACAGACAGTTACCTCGATTTTCTCAGTGAGCCGTTCATTGTTCGTTACAAACACAGAATCTTTCGTTAATTTATAAAATTATTGTATCGTAAATATATTGCCTGACAAACTATAATTTTCATATAATTTCACTAAAGAAGACGAGCTAGATCTTCTAAATTACAACCATTATTATTTTTAGATATTTCTTCAATCCAATATATTTTTAAAACTTTAAATATATATATATTTTTATAGCTAACATTGGTTTGGTATTATACTATGCATATGATTATTGTATCAAAAAGATACAACTAAATTTTTTAATAACGAAACATTGTTATTTTTTTACTGTATATTTTTTATATAATGCAACAGAAAATTATTTTAAGATAAGTATTTATTATTTTTAAAGCCTGGAACTCAAAACTCAACTATTATCTATCACACTCATGATATGCTACGAATAGTATTGGGAAAAGGCAGAAAATTATTTTAAGATAAGTATTTATTATTTTTAAAGCCTGGAACTCAACTATTATCTATCACACTCATGATATGTTACGAATAGTATTGGGGAAAGGTTAGATTCAATAAAACGATTACATCTTCAATGTTTCTAATTTGTATTTCACACATCTAATGGCCCAGTTTTTTAAATGTATTTAACAATCAATAACAAACAGATGCGCCTTTTTTATAAGTTCCTAGACTTAATAACGAATCCACATAAAGTCTGTAGTAACACTAAAGAAACTGAGTGTTCATTTCGTAGAAAACACATACTTCGGCCTCAACCCGATATAAGTCGCCGTGCTTTGAGAGCTTCAGAAAATATTATTACATATTTATCTTCATTAAACTTCAAATAAAGTTACTCGAAAGGAGTAATTATTTTAGGTCAAAAATAATGTTAGGTATTTTAGCTATTTTGCAATGATCGAATACAGGCAGTTCGTTCTTTCCTTTGGACACACGAATCACACCACAAGCCTTCGATAAAACATTCTGAACATAATCTCGGCCCTTTACTAAGTGAATGTAAGCGCATCGATCGAACCAACGTGCGTGTTCTTCCCACGGGACGTCGCTGCTTTCCCAGTCTTCCAATCCTCCATCGCAATAGAAACATTTCGTTTTGTCCCCCTCCCCGGTGTAAAAGAAACCGGCCTCCGATAATTCCTCGGGCTTTTGACCTATGCACCGAGGCCAATCGCTGAAAGATCGGAGACGAGAGGCCTCGGAGGCATATCGCGGATGCATTGGTCCAGCCACCTTCACTAAGATGCCGGTAGAAGGAGCCTTGATTCCGCATTCATCTCTGCCGTCGCAAGTTGGGGCTACTGACGCTTCAATACCCTCGCTGGCTTGTTCTCTGCTATTTTCCATCCAGCGCATAATGTAGACTTTACAAAGGCACACCTCACTCCGTCACCGCATCTAACATAATAAAAACCATTTCGTGTGAATTTTTGTGGTGACAACGCTTTAAAGCGATAAGGTCGTCCATTGTTTTGTATTCTTTTCTTGTGCTCTTATGTATATGGTGTACAAACAACAATAAACAATAAAGTTCAAAAATAATGTTAGGTATTTTTAAAATTTTGTAATGATCGAATACTGAAGGTGCGGCTGCAGGCAGTTTGTTCTTTTCTTTGGGCGCATGGATCACAGCACAAGCCTTTGATAAAACATTCTGAACATAATCTCGGCCTTTTACCAAGTGAATGTAAGCGCATCGGTCGAACCAACGTGCGTGCTCTTTCCACGGGACATCACCGCTCTCACAGTCTTTCAAACCTCTATCGCAGTAGAAACATTTCGTTTTGTCCGTATTGTGGTCTCCACCAATTCCTTGGACTTTTCATCTATGCAACGAGGATAATCGCTGAAAGATTGGAGACGAGTGGCCTCAGAGACATGTCGCGGATGCATTGGCCCGATCACCTTCACTGAGATAACGGTAGAAGGAGCCTTGATTCCGCATTCATCTCTGTCGTCGCAAGCGGGCTTGTACTCTTAAAAATGGATCTTCGGGAGCCCCAGCTGGATCTTCACTTTCCATCCAACGCATAATGTAGACTTTGCAAAGGCACATTTCACTCCGTCACCGCATCCAACATAATAAAAGCCATTTCATGTAAATTGTTGTGGTCAGTACTTTGACTCATATGGTCGATTTACCTCAAGGTTTATCATAGGATTTACTCTGAAAATAATTCTTGGATGTTGTGAAATAATTGTTGGATGATTTTACTACTTTCTACGGAAAATATTGCATTATGTTCAATAAAGGTATCAAAATAAATCAATCGATGTATATTTCATGACAAGAATTATATGCATTCGATAAACAAAAATTGTGATGTGTTTGTAATAAAAACGTCCCTCATTAGCATAAATGACTGCGTCATAGATAAGTCGAGTACAATGCGGTGCCGAGGAAGCGATAAGCCCATTGTAATTAGTGAATGGACAGGATAATGACCCAATGAGGTCATTAGATAACGAAGTAGGGCTAATACAATGCTGAAGCTATCTTTGTTTCTACGCTAGTTAGCAAAAAACGGATCAGCGCATTCGATCGGGCATGGTCGAAAACATACGATTTGACACCAAACTCGGTTTTTTTTTGTACCGATGGAGGCTCGTCAACTTTGCCCGATTTGCCGGTTCTAACTCCTGAGTTAGAACCGGCGAATCCCCACTACTGATAACTACCTTATTTTATAGTTTAAACAGGCTAAATAGTATATACCTAAACTTGCAACTCAGTTTAAAATCATTCTCTTTGCAGGCAACAGTTTGGAGATAAGTAACATAATATCATAATATAGTTCCAAAAGCTCTTCTGTGGAGCGAGGTGCGCGAAACAATCACTTTTTGGTGAGCAAATTATAGCTCAAAACTTTGCTATACCAAGTAACATCGCTTCTGAATACACGTCAGCTTAAACGTAAGTAGTTCCAGTTTAATTAAATTAGTACGCTTATATTATAAAACTACTGACAGCTCAGCCACGATATTTTGTAGTCACTGACAACATTTTCCTCATCGTAAAATTAAAGTTTAAGCAGATAATTATAATATTCTCGTATGAAGAATGCAATAGATATTTATATTATAACTAGCTGACTCGGCAAACGTTGTTCTGCCAAAAATTTAGGGGGATGAAAAATGAGATGTTGTCCGATTCTCCAACCTAGCCGATATGCACGCTAAGATTCACGAAAATCGGTCAAGCCGTTTCGGAGGAGTTCAACTTCTAACACCGTGACACGAGAATTTTATTTATTAGATTGCCCTTGTCTAAGATAACTTAAAGATAACTTAAGTCAACTTGAGGGAAATTGTTTTTGTTCATATTACGATAGACGATACTTTTTGTAACCGAAGTTTTGTAAGCCGATTCCACATCGATAAGTAGGTATAGGAGACTAAGATGAAACATACAAAGATTCTACAGCCTACAAGTCCTCTACAAAGTAGCGATACGTCGGCTTACGCCAAGAACCTATTAGGTAATAGGTACTCACTATTTATTGTTTTCCTTTGTGGCGTTATTGAAATGTAACTACTAACTACTTACTAAAAGTAAAGGTCATTTTCACATGTTTGTAGAGTCAATTCTCTACGCGCTTCTTTATTTATTTAAATACCTAAATACCTTACTTAGGTACTCACATAGCCTAAAAAATAAACAAAACTTGCTTTAGTGAAAAAAAAACGTCCTGAGGAAACCTACATACATAAGTACCTAAGATCTCAATAATGTTACCAAGATGTGTTAAATCTGTCAATCCGTACATTGTCAGCGTGGAATATGGTATAATTATATTCTTCTTATTAGTTAAATTCATTTTATTTTAAATGGTATACCTACTTTCAGATTACTCCTACATTTATCAACATTCAGTTCTGTTCATAGGATCCATGAGCGATTGAGTGAACTCCTCAAAAATTATGAGTTGATCGGGCGATTTTGAAATGTCAAAGACTGCTAACAAGTCCTGCAAGTCGGTAAATTTTAGTAACATTTTGATGATTTTTATAACGTTAAGCAAATTAATTTTTCGAAAGTTCCTGTTTAGTTCAAGACCTACACATCTAAAAGTACATAAAATTATCTCGTAGCTCTGCTATAAATTCGTCTCGTACTGTATTTGTAATAAGTAATAACATGGAAAACGAACAGCTTCGCTATTTCACCATTACAATCTCCCGCGCAACCTATTAACGGCCGGTCTCAATAATGTACTAACAGATGGAAGACTGGATAGGGCTGTCATCTGTCATATTTGGCAATTTTTCAGAAGCAAAAATTGTCAAATATGACAGATAATATACCCTATCCACAGTCTTCCATCTGTTAGTACATTATTGAGACCGGCCTTAATTCAGTAACGGCCAGTAACAGAGATAAAGCTTTAAAATGCACCCGTAATGAGCTGGCTCGACTCACTAACGGGGTATAAATTTGAGAGGATTTTTAGCTTACGTGTGCGAGAGCTCGGAGGTGTAAATATGCACTGGTAATGATTATTTCTTCACTATTAACTTCGCTATTGTTATCAATGGCGTATTAAGTGTAAGATCTGGCTTTTCCTGAGAAGACCTAGTGGTCTACCATACTGCTCCAACGCAATTTATGCTGGAGTCAGTAGACAATCAGGACCAATGATCCCTTCGTAGCACGTAAGCGTTAAAATTACCACTATCGGTCATCCATCTTTTGCTTAGTTACCTAACTCTGTCACAATCCACAAGTCATCCACAAATATTTTGACAAAGAAAACTTTATCACGATTAAATTTATGTCAAATATGCGTGAGAAAACTGTAATGTGACCGGTGTTGTACGGCGTAGTTCGTACAACCAGGAGGCGTTGGGATGCAGGGGTAGCGTGGCTGCAGCGAGTGGGTCAGCGGGAGGTTCGGAGTAAAAACGCGTAACGGAGCTGACTGTAGTTGTTTATTGCACTGACATAGTTTGCTAATTAACAGGGTTTTTATTTGTGGCAGACGTGAGCTGAGTCTGCGCCCCCAACTAGGTTAATAGTACGTGCTAGGTGCAAGGCCGCTGCGCTAAGCACAATGTATGAGTGTTTGTTAACTCGTACATATTGGCAACTGAGAGCAAAAAAGAAAAAAAGAAACTAAACTAAATGAACATACATAGGTACTAAGTTGAGAAGATAATACATTGACAATTGTAAACTTGTAAAATATCTTACAATAATAGTGGAAATAATTTGAACTGGTATATTGTGTCCCTACGTACTAATTCTAAACTCTAATGACAATCTGAATGTACATGTGTACTGTAAAATATTTTCAGTTATTGACCCCGAAATTGATGTTATTAAAACTAATTTTTCTTGTTGGCTGAGATGGCGGGGAGGCCGCAGCGTCTCCACCCGTGCTTGATCCCGGTAGTGCTTTGAGATCCGCTGACGACGGTACTCGTAGCTCTTCCAGGGCAAAATTGGTGGCACCGACTGTTTCCCGAGGCGGCGATCGGGTTTGTTGGTTGCTACCCGTTGGTTCCCGATGAAATCGCTTGCACCTGTAAATAAGAATTATGACTAATGTTAAAATCAAAATTATAAGAGTGCCATATATAATCCAATAATGTGTTGCGTCACTGCTGGAGAATGGTTCTAGCTCTTGTTGCTTCATCACATTTATTTTTTGTTGGATTTTGTCAAACTCTGCGTCGTGTTTCTCTACGACGAAATGGAACGGCAGGGATGTGTTGATAAGTCTGTTTAACTGTGAGATTCGAGGAGTATTTGCATCTGCATCTAGCTGCCAGTATACTTGATTCGCGTAATTATTTTGTGCAATGATTGTAAATGCTTCTCCTCTTACAACACAACCAGGATTTAGCGTCACAAGGCCGTTGCCACGCAATTGTTTAGTCACAACTCCAGCTGGACATATAATGCGAACGCTGCATTCTGTGCAGCACGAGAATAGCCATGTGTCTTGAGAGTGTAATTTGACCCATCGGTCGACACATGTTTTTACTTCCGACTGACAATATTGTGTATCTTCATTGTTATTCGTGATATGTATATTGCAAATGGATTCGCCGATTGTCAGTCTATACATAGGATGATTCAGCGGGCATAGTTTTATATTGTTATTATGATGCAGACAAGATTGAACCTCTATCTCTGTCATTGGTATGACGGCGTCCTTTTTTATATTTACTGCTAAGAATTTCGTTCTGGTCGATGTATATATGGTACTTGGACCTCGTCTCTGAGGGATATCAATAATTTTATCTAGTTCAAAATGATCACGGTTGAGCAAGGGTATTTTTATCTCCATGATTAAAAACTTCTTTGTGACTTTTGCTTGGATGTGTAATAGTCCATATACGTCCCGAACGTTGTCGGCTGGTAGAACTAAATCACCCTGTAGTTGTCCCGATATTAACTTAAGTTCACGTTCTACTTGTTCCGGCGGTAAAAGATGTATGTTTAGTCTGCCGTGGTATATGTCGGTGACAGTCTCAATTAACGCCTCTTGGATTCTTCTTAAGTTAGACAAAATGACATCAGCTGATAGGAACAACAAGGTGTTGTGGAGCATATGTAGAGCCTTGCTTGTCTCACTTTTAAATTGATTCATCTCGAGTGCCACGCCTTGTAAAGTGTCGTTAATAACGCTGAATTGCTTGTTCATAATGTACTCATTTCTTTTCAAGATGTTATTTTCTGCTTCCAAAACTGATGTTTGATTTTGATATAACTTGAAAATATGATCTTCTCGTTGTTTAATGGTCTCAATGTCTTTCTCATATTTTTGTGCGAAACTGTCGTCTAACACCCCAAACAAAGTGTTGGCTAGATAACCTACACCGTTTATTAACCCTCTGCGTTGACGATCCAAGGGTTGAGTGTGTAGTAATGTATTGTAATGGCGAAGTTCATTCCCTTCGTGTTCAAACTGTGATATTATTGGAGCACACGTGCTTTCGTTGTTGCAAGACTGGCTTAAAAATCGTACATAATTTTCAATTTTTTGCATGCTTTGCCAATAGTTTGTCATGTTGTAATAAACAACCATCTTCCACTGATCTTGTATAATTCGGACGTCGGATATCTTGTCGAAGTATAGAGTGTTATTGTTATCCAATGTGCTTACGTGTACCAATTGTTGTATTGATGGTGTTATACACATAAAAAATAGAACTAATGCCGATAGAATATAATTAGATATATTACGACGACGTTTCCGTTGCCTTCCTGGCGTATTTGAATTGCTGGTGTTGTCATTAGAGGACGATTGCTCGAGTTCTGTTCGCTCAGATACCTTCTGTATAGGTAAGGGCGATAGTTTAATTATTGGGCGTTTGATCTCTCCATTTTTAGTCTTCAATGTCACAGCTCTCACATACCCATCCTTGCCTGGATGGAGCTCTGTCACCCTTCCTAAAGCCCATTTACTTGACGGCATGCTATCTTCTTTGATAAGGACAATGTCATTCTTCTCCAGATTTTTCGCGGGTGTATTCCACTTACTTCTCTTCTGAAGGTGTTGTAAATAATCTGCTGACCACCGTTTCCAAAAGTCATTACGCAGTCTCTCGGTTAATTGCCATCTTGTCTTGATACAGTGTATGTTAACATCAGCGGACGGAGGGGATATAATTGGGCTTCCTATTAAAAAGTGTCCAGGTGTTAAATATCCATCTTCGGGGTTCTCTGATAATGCATACAGTGGTCGGGAGTTCAAACATGCTTCTATGCCCGCAAGTAGTGTAGAAAACTCTTCATATGTTAGTTTTTGCTCTCCTAGCACGCGTCTCAAATGATACTTAGTACTTTTTACTGCTGCTTCCCATAGGCCACCAGCGCTAGGCCACGCAGGAACGTTAAAATGCCATGTTATCCCCATCTGACTGACCTCAGATAAGAAGTCTTTATCA
Source organism: Thymelicus sylvestris (assembly GCA_911387775.1). Lineage (NCBI taxonomy): Eukaryota > Metazoa > Arthropoda > Insecta > Lepidoptera > Hesperiidae > Thymelicus > Thymelicus sylvestris. The sequence goes on from OU426895.1 coordinate 9,574,395, forward strand.
ACTGTTTGACGCAATTGCTGATAATCTCTCCGCAGTATGCGCGCAGCACCCACGAAATTAGTTCCGTTATCGCTGTAAACGTCTTTTGGTGTTCCTCTTCTTGCACACAGCCGCTTGAACGCTGCAAGAAATGATGGTGAACTCAAGTCGGAAACCAATTCCAAGTGGACAGCCTTTGTAGAGAAACATACAAATACGGCTACGTATCCTTTCGAAGTTTTGATTCCTCGACCTTTGTTGGCCTTAATCTCGACGTGACCAGTAAAGTCCACTCCTGTATGCGTAAAAGGTCTAGAAGGAGTTACTCGTGCCTCTGGTAAATCAGCCATGATTTGACTTTGTTTGTGATGGGTAAAACGGTAACACTTTACGCATTTTCTGAGGACTCTTTTAACAGTTGTATTGCCCCCAATTACCCAATACTTTTGTCTTAGTACTGTTAACGTGAGGCTTGGTCCGCCATGGAGAGTTTGTAAATGCGTCTGACTAATTAATAGTTCCGTTAGTTTTGAGTCACTGGGAATAATTATGGGATGCTTAGCGTCATTTGTTAAAGCAGAGTGTTGTAAACGACCCCCCACTCGTAATATCCCATTTTCGTCCAGGTAGGGATTTAATTTTAAAATACTGCTTTTAGACGTCACTGTTCCAGTTTTCTTTATATGTATTATGTCAGCTCGAAATGTTTGTTCTTGAACGGCCTTAATTATAATGTTATACGCGTGTTTTATTTCGCTACTCAACAAATAATCCGTGTCACAAGGCGCATTATCAGCAGTGCTCACGGGGTCATATTGTTTGTAATCCGCTCCAGCTGATCGTGTCGTTACGCGATGACGCAGCTTTGTTATATATCGCCTCAAATAGCATAATATTCTTACGATGATTGTTATTGAACTGTATTTATTCAGCAAATCTTCAAAGAAAGGGAAGGTCAACTGTGACACACATGCTTGTTTTGCAGGCGTAGTTTTTCTTTCAATTTGTGGTAGGTCAATGCGCTCGATATCCAGAGTAGATATATCATTTTTAATGCATGCGGGTCCGTTCCACCACAGCGCGTGTTCTGTCAGCTGTGGCAATGTCAGACCCCTTGTAGCACAATCAGCGGCGTTGTCTTGCGAGCTGATGTGTCTCCAAGATGATGCCGGCAAAATGTCAGTTATTGCTTTCGTGCGGTTGGCAACAAACGTCTTCCAGCGGGATGGATCTCCGTGTATCCAACCCAGCACAACCAGTGAGTCGGTCCACCCGTAGATAGGGATGTCACGTCGCGGGAAAGCATTCAAAACCTTTGTTAATAACTTTGTTAATAGGACCGCCCCACATAACTCCAGTCGTGGTAACGTGATTGTTTTCCTGTGAGGTGCCAATTTGGTCTTGGCTGCGACTACTCTGGTTATCGTTTCTCCGTTCTCCTTAACTGATTTTAGATATATGACACATGCATAAGCCTTTTCTGATGCATCACAGAAGCCGTGAAGTTCAATAGGTGCCATAAGATTTCCGATCCACCTCGGAACAACAATCTGGTCAATACATTGTAAATCTTGACATAATTTGATCCATTGCTCTCGTATATCACTTGTTATTACAGAATCCCAGTCAAGACCTTCCTTCCATACTTGTTGAAAGAGAATTTTTGCTCGTATCGTAACGGGTGACAGCCATCCCAGAGGATCATATATTTTGGAAATCTCTGACAGTAATGTTCTCTTTGTGTATTTTGTAGCCATTTGTTGTTTATTATTGCAAAATGTAAACGTATCCGTAATTGGATTCCACCGTACGCCGAGTGTTTTGTTAGAGTTGTTATTGTTAAAATCCAAAGTAGTAGGGTGTATTTGATCTTTATTTAAACCGGACAGTAACTGCGGATTGTTGCTAGACCATTTCCTTAAATTTATTCCTGCGCCTCTCAACATGTCTATTAGCTGTTTTTGGACTTCCTTCGCTTCTTCGATTGAATTGCTGCCTGTTAATAGGTCGTCAACGTAAAAGTCTTTTAGTAGTATTTTTGACGCCAAGGGGTAGTTGTTTGCTTCATCCAGAGCCAACTGTTTCATTGTGCGCATAGCCAAGAATGGTGCAGCTTTCATCCCATATGTCACAGTACATAATTGGTATTCTTTCAGGACATCTCGAGGACTAGCTCTCCAGAAGATTTTTTGTAGATGTTGTTGGTCTTCGTGTATTTGTATACACCGGTACATTTTTTCACAGTCCGCGGTGTATACAAACTGGTACGTTCTCCATCTTAATAACAAGTCCTGAATGTCCTGCTGTAATTTGGGGCCACATTCCATGAGATCGTTTAAGCTGTATCCGGACGTAGTAGGGCTTGACGCGTTAAAAACTGTGCGTAATTTCGTTGTAATGGAGTCTTCTTTCATGACTCCATGGTGCGGAAGGTAACACATAGGGGTTTGCTTTGTGATGCATAACTTCATGTGACCCAAGTCATGATACTCACTCATGAAGTTTTCGTAAAGGTTACGTAGTGTTGTGTCCTTTTCTAACCTGTGCTCCAATTGTTTAAATTGCGCCAGTGCTCGCGATTTAGATAATCCAAGTTTGTTTACAAAATTCTCCTTCATTGGCAATCGCACATTGTACCTTCCGTCGGGCAGCCGGTGAGTTGTTGATGCGTATAATTGTTCACAATATTGTTCTTGAGCAGTCATGTTATCGTTATCCAATGCGATATCTTCCAACTCCCAGAAGTTGGCGATGTCCTCAATGTTGTTAATTACCACATTACAATTAAACGACGGTGTTATATTCCCCGACAGAATCCACCCTAACCTCGTTTTCTGGGCGATGGGTTCGTTGTCAGCTCCTTTAAGCAGGCCTCTCATTATAATCTTTGAATATATTTTCGCGTCAAGTAAAATGTCAACAGGTTGCGAAACGTAATACTCAGGATCTGCGAGGGGGATGTTCAGTAAATGTGAATACATTCTCTTAGCCATGGTATTATTGGGTAAATTATTTATCAGTCGAGGCATAATTAGAGCGTCTGCCGTGAAACAATACTCGCCATGAATGGATTTGCAATTTATCTGTACTTTTCCCCTGCTCTTCTTGGTTGTGGTCCCTACACCTGTTACAGAAGCATTCAGACGCTCCCGAGGGAGGCCCAGGCGTTGTGCTGCACTCTCCGAGATCAATGTGACTTGTGACCCCTGATCTAACAAAGCTCGGAGTGTGATGTATTGTTCATTGTTTCCCTGGACGCGTAGTTTTACGGTTGTTAGCAAAATCTCACTTTCATTGCTTGTGACATTATTCGACTTGTGCTGTCTCATGCTTGGCTGTCGATGACTAGCTGCTGACACGTTTTTAATAAATGCTTCGTGCAGTAACGTGTGATGTTCTTTGTTACACAACCTGCATCTTTTGTCCGATCTGCACGCTCCGTTTTGATGCGTGTATAAACAGTTTTTACACACGTGATGTTTCGTAACAATTCTCATTTTTAAGGTTGCTGGCATCAATTCGAATTTTCTACACTGGTAGAGTGCATGTTCATCATTATTGCATAATACGCAGTGCATATGACTTGACACCGGGTACGCACACCGTTGTAATGATGTTTTTTCGGCTCTGAATGTAGGTCTTCCTCTGAACTTATAAAAGGGGTTAGATGATATTCCTTCCTCCCTTTTCTTAATTCCATTAACAGGCTCCAGTGCCGTAAATTTTGCCTCTATAAATAAGATAAATTCGTCAAACGAGGCTAAGTCCCGAGGCATTTTTCGAGACTCCAAATATTCACTTCTCGTTATAGGATCCAACTTATTTAACAAGAGATGTACTAGTATTGGATCCCACGTAGTTGTATCCACCCCCAGGTTATGGATAGCGTGTATACTTCCCATAGTGACGTCATGCAATTTCTGTAATCCGGCTGCCATTTGCTTTACTATAACGGGTTGGTTCAAGAACAATTCTATTTGTTTAGTAAAAAGGACTTGCTTGTTGTCATAACGGTGGTTTAATATTTCCCAGGCGGCATCATAATTTTCAGAGGACACGTGTAGATGTTGAACCAAACGCTGAGCTTCACCCCGTAATTTTCCCTTCAAATGCTGCATCTTTTGGCCTTTGCTAAGCCTCGGGTTGTCATGGATCCCGCTCTTGTATAAGTCAAGGAATGTAGGCCATTGAGTGTAATCCCCGTGGAATGTCGGGATTTCCATTTGCGGAGTGGCCTCGAATTGATGCGCTGCAGTTGATATTTTTTGGTTGAGTGCCTTTTTAGTCATCTTAAATTTGTGCTCGTATGCAAAATATTGATCCTCGTACTCCTGGTTGCTGCCTTGTAATATGCTGTCAATTTTTAAATGTAACGCGTCAATATTCTTCCATCGGCTTTGTAAGCTTTGTAACTCGTCTTCTAATTCCCATTTTTCCACTAATTCCGTCGTGTTAATATCGCTGATTAGTCTAAGGAATGCTCTGAAGTTCGCTCTTTGTTCGTTTATTAGTTCATCAGCTGGAGCGGTATTGCCACTTGTCGTCACGTAGGTTAATAGAGTTTTGCGGAGGTTAAGGTAAGTATTTTTTGTGTCTTCATAAATGTTTTTTATATAGTAATCACCGGTTTGGTCTGGCAGTAATATTAACTCATTGTTGTTCATCTCAAATTCTTGAAATAATTCGTCTAGACTTTTTACTCTCTTTTTTATGTAATCCTCAGTTTTTCTGGATGCAGAGTCCTTGTTAAAGTTGACTTGTATTTGCTGGATCAATTGAATGATTTCCTTTTGGCGCAGGAGGGTCTCAGCAGCGTTCGCCATTGTTAATACGGCTAAACTGATCTTACAAGTGACCGGTAAAATATGACCGTTTCTCGAAATAAAAGTTCACCTCCTTGTTACGGAGACAGTTAAAGTTTTTCTGTGAATGTTTTCTTGGAGGTTCGTAGTCCCGTAGTCAAAGTTTCTTGTGCTTCGTTCTTCAGTAATTACTGGCAGTTAAGTTAAGTTTTTCTTGAGATAAGGATGTGCTCCTTAATCCCGCAGTTTAACGTTGCTAGTGTGCTTCGTTCTTCAGTAATTACTGGCAGTTAAGTTAAGTTTTTCTTGAGATAAGGATGTGTTCCTTAATCCCGCAGTTTAACGTTGCTAGTGTGCTTCGTTCTTCAGTAATTACTGGCAGTTAAGTTAAGTTTTTCTTGAGATAAGGATGTGTTCCTTAATCCCGCAGTTTAACGTTGCTAGTGTGCTTCGTTCTTCAGTAATTACTGGCAGTTAAGTTAAGTTTTTCTTGAGATAAGGATGTGTTCCTTAATCCCGCAGTTTAACGTTGCTAGTGTGCTTCGTTCTTCAGTAATTACTGGCAGTTAAGTTAAGTTTTTCTTGAGATAAGGACGTCTCCTTAATCCCGTAGTTTATGTTCTCCCTCTTGTTGTGAAGGAAACTGTTAATATTGCGTACGCTTCGTTCTTAAAAAAAAATTTGTAGTTTGCCGGCAGTTTTGTTGAATGAAAATGTTCTTCCTAGGGCTGGACCCCTTATCTCGCAGTTGATGTTCACTCCCTTGTTGTGCAGCAACCGATTAATGTTCCGTATCCTTTGTTCTTCAACAAAATTGTAAGTTGCTGGCCGCTGGTCGCTTTCAGTGTTCTCGCAGCTTCAGTACGGGTTTCGCGCCCTTCTCAACTCAGCTGGGGAGGTCCGCTTGTGGAAGGCCAACTGAGCCGATACGCTAGCCGTAAAGGAGCCGCTAAAACACCAAAAGTATCGCTCGAAGGACCAAAATGTTGTACGGCGTAGTTCGTACAACCAGGAGGCGTTGGGATGCAGGGGTAGCGTGGCTGCAGCGAGTGGGTCAGCGGGAGGTTCGGAGTAAAAACGCGTAACGGAGCTGACTGTAGTTGTTTATTGCACTGACATAGTTTGCTAATTAACAGGGTTTTTATTTGTGGCAGACGTGAGCTGAGTCTGCGCCCCCAACTAGGTTAATAGTACGTGCTAGGTGCAAGGCCGCTGCGCTAAGCACAATGTATGAGTGTTTGTTAACTCGTACAACCGGAAAACTGAACATTTGAATAATTTACAAGTTATAATTTTTGTCACATTTAAGGCGAGCTTATTCGACCGTTGTAGGCATTTTGTTCACTCCCCTATACCCCGCTCCCCTGAGTGTAAACTCGACCGCCACGCCGTGAGCCGGTCGCGCGCGGCCGTGAGGTTCATGACCCCGTGCGTAGCTTTAGATCCTGTAACCTAGTTGATAGTGATCCTGCCTGCGAACTGCGAAGCGAGGGGTTTCGGGTTCGATTTCCGGCGGGGCAAATATTTATGTGACAGATAAATATTTGTACTCGTGTCATGGCTGTTATTGTGATGTGTTATATGTGTAGTCCATGCCACCCGCGAAACAGGTAAATACTTGTAACCTACTGCGGGGGTATGAGTGTGGAAGGGTTTTTATTATTATTATTAGTAACTGCTCTGAGTTGGGGTGAAAGTATACTTTATTTTGATTTATTCATTGGAATTTTAGGTGCAATAAAATAAGAGTAATGATAATTTTAGCTTAATTTTGTTTTTATTATTTTTTACATAATTTTAGGTATTTTATTTTAAATTATTGTTATACTTTTTATCATTCTCAATATACTTGTAAAATATCTTATCCAAAGGGTTTGAACATTTTTCTACGGAACCTGGCATACCTACAAGTCTGCCATTTTGAAAAAACCTCGTTTCGATTTTTAAGTTGGTTATTTTTTGTAGGTATTTACATGATATTAGTCAAAGTATGTAAGTACCTACTTATTTGTTCTTACTGATTCTTTTTTTAATCGATAGCTGGTGTTTGTCATGTGGTTCCACATAAATTTGAGCGAGATTTGACAAGTAGTATTTGAGTTTTTTTGAAGTTGGTTATTTTTTGTAGGTATTTACATGATATTAGCCAATTTTGTATGTAAGTACCTACTTATTTGTGGATGAACCGATTTTGATGATTCTTTTTTTAATCGATAGCTGGTGTTTGTCATGTGGTTCCACATAAATTTGAGCGAGATTTGACAAGTAGTTTTTGAGTTTTTTTGAAGTTGGTTATTTTTTGTAGGTATTTACATGATATTAGTCAATTTTGTATGTAAGTACCTACTTATTTGTGGATGAACCGATTTTGATGATTCTTTTTTTAATCGATAGTTGGTGTTTGTCATGTGGTTCCACATAAATTTGAGCGAGATTTGACAAGTAGTTTTTGAGTTTTTTTGAAGTTGGTTATTTTTTGTAGGTATTTACATGATATTAGCCAATTTTGTATGTAAGTACCTACTTATTTGTGGATGAACCGATTTTGATGATTCTTTTTTTAATCGATAGCTGGTGTTTGTCATGTGGTTCCACATAAATTTGAGCGAGATTAGACAAGTAGTTTTTGAGTTTTTTTGAAGTTGGTTATTTTTTGTAGGTATTTACATGATATTAGCCAATTTTGTATGTAAGTACCTACTTATTTGTGGATGAACCGATTTTGATGATTCTTTTTTTAATCGATAGCTGGTGTTTGTCATGTGGTTCCACATAAATTTGAGCGAGATTTGACAAGTAGTTTTTGAGTTTTTTTGAAGTTGGTTATTTTTTGTAGGTATTTACGTGATATTAGTCAATTTTGTATGTAAGTACCTACTTATTTGTGGATGAACCGATTTTGATGATTCTTTTTTTAATCGATAGTTGGTGTTTGTCATGTGGTTCCACATAAATTTGAGCGAGATTTGACAAGTAGTTTTTGAGTTTTTTTGAAGTTGGTTATTTTTTGTAGGTATTTACATGATATTAATCAATTTTGTATGTAAGTACCTACTTATTTGTGGACGAACCGATTTTGATGATTCTTTTTTTAATCGATAGCTGGTGTTTGTCATGTGGTTCCACATAAATTTGAGCGAGTCTTGACAAGTAGTTATTAATCTGTATATCAAAATATGTATGTAATTGTTTATCTGTAATTGTTAATCTATACTGTGTCTATGGTGTAGTATCTGTGGTACGGAAATAAAGCAGTCTGTTGGAAACCATTATCGCGGTCGTTTTATTAACAGGTTATGGGCCCAGACTTTTGCCCGTTATTAGGATTATTGCGAAAAGTAGTAGTGAAAATCATAGTACGAAATACGTTATAGTGATTGTTCTACAAAAGTAAGATAGGTTTACGCGTCTTACACTTTTGTGTCGCAAGCGCAACACGCTACGGCACGGCAACCGGTTTGTAGAAGATGGCGGCTAACTATATAGTAAATGTGCCTAAACTACGCGGTCGAGAAAACTATGACGAGTGGGTTTTCGCGGCGGAAAACTTTCTAGTACTTGAAGGCATGATGAAGTGCATTAAGCCAGAAAGCGATGGAAGTGGTGCTGAAGTAGCATCAGCCGCAGACGACGCGAAGACGAAGGCGAAATTAATACTTACTATTGATTCATCGTTGTACGTTCACATTAAAACCGTCAAAACTACTAAGGAGCTGTGGGAAAAACTCAAGTCGCTTTTCGATGATTCTGGTTTTACAAGAAGGATAAGTCTTTTACGGCATTTGATATCCATTCGGTTGGACAATTGCAGTTCCATGACCTCGTATGTTACTCAGATGATTGAGACGGGTCAGAAACTTTGTGGAACAGGATTTGCAATAAATGACGAGTGGATTGGGTCGCTGCTACTAGCTGGATTACCAGAGAAGTTCTCTCCCATGATCATGGCGATAGAGCATTCGGGCATTCAAGTGACAGTGGACGCCATTAAAAGCAAACTTCTAGACATGGAGACCGGAAATTCAGATAATCAAAATGCAGAGGGCGCTTTTGTCGCGACAAGAAAAAGTCAATACAAGACGTGGAAACAGAATTTATCTACAGTTGGCAATACTGGCAATAAAGATGGCGCGGGCGGTTCGTATAAGTCAAATAGTACCAACTTGAAAACCGTAAAATGCTATCGGTGTAAACAAAATGGACATTATCGAACACAATGTCCGAATAATCCTAAGATAATTAACAAAAACGAAGACCGTAGACAGACTAACGCGTTCTCGGCTGTGTTTTTAAGTGGAAACTTTAATAAACGAGACTGGTACATTGATTCCGGTGCTAGCGTTCATTTAACCGCTAACTCAGATTGGATCACCAGTAGATATCGTAAAGTTCGACAAGAAATAATAGTGGCAAATCAGGAAACTGCTTCAGTTACGTGTGCTGGCGATGTTAAGATAATAACCTCTGTCAATGGCAGTGAATTCGACATAAACATTGAAGATGTTTTTTGCGTTCCAAACTTGACGACAAATCTCTTGTCAGTAAGCAAGTTGATTGACAAAGGAAACAAAGTGACTTTCACGCATGATAGTTGTCACATTTATAATAACATTGGCGAATTAGTTGCTACAGCTACTCTGACAAATGGTGTATATAAACTAAATCTGAAAGAAAGATTGGCTGCAGCAGTAACTTCTTCGGGATTGACTTGGCATCGTAGATTAGGACATGTAAACAGTGATTGCCTCAGGAAAACAAAAAATGCAGTTGAAGGTATGATCCTTGATGAGAATTTCACAATAAACAAATCGACATGTAAGACATGTTGTGAAGGTAAGCAATGCCGGCTACCGTTTGCACATAGTGGTACAAGAAGTACAGCATTACTAAATGTGATACATAGCGATATTTGTGGACCGATGGAGGAAACTTCACTGGGGGGTTCGTCCTACTTTCTGTTGTTTGTGGATGATTTTAGCCGGATGACCTTTATTTATTTCATGAAGCACAAGAATGAAGCATTAAAATACTTTAAAGAATTTAAGGCGATGGCGGAAAATCAAACAAATAGAAAAGTGAAAATCTTCAGGAGTGATAATGGAAAGGAATTTTGTAATTCTGATTTTGATAATTATCTGAAGGGGTTTGGTATAATACACCAGAAATCTAATCCATACACACCTCAACAAAACGGATTGTGTGAGAGGATGAATAGGACAATTATTGAGAAGGCCAAATGTCTATTATATGACGCGGAATTAAATAAAAAATTTTGGGCCGAGGCTTGCAATACAGCTGTATACTTAAATAATAGATGTGTATCATCAGTTCTGGATGGAAAAACACCGTATGAATTATGGATGGGTGTTAAGCCAGATGTGAGTAATTTAAAAGTGTTCGGATCACCTGTCATGGTTCATGTCAATAAAGAAAAGAGATCTAAATGGGATAAGAAATCCACTGAATGTATATTACTTGGATTTCCTGATCATGTCAAAGGCTATCGGCTATATGATCCAGTTAAAAAGAAAATATTCACTAGCAGAGATGTGATCATCATGGAAAAGCAATCAGTTATGATGGATGTCACAACCGAGGAGAAGGGAATAGAATGTGTGACAGAAGAAAAATCTGAAGAAAACCAGAACATACAGGATTCAGTGGGGGACATCACGGACTCTACATTGTTGGAAGAGTCAGTGAATGATACATCTTCAGATTATGTACCAACTGATTACGAGGATTGTTCTGATCACGATGGTGATGTTCGACCAGCTAGACCAGCCAGAAATATCCGTGCGCCGAACAGATATGGTTTTGGTGGCATCTGTTACGCAGAGAATAATACTGACAGTGAAACTGATCTCACACTCAAACAAGCATTGAAGGGGCCTGAGAGAAACCAATGGTTACAGGCAGTACAGGAGGAGTTGAAGAGCTTCGAAGAAAATGATGCTTGGGAGGTAGTGGATCTTCCTGATAATTCTACTATAGTGCAGTGTAAGTGGGTGCTCAAAAAGAAAATTGAGTGTGACAATAAAGTGCGTTTTCGTGCGAGGTTAGTAGCCAAGGGTTTTACCCAGCAACCTGGTGTGGACTACGATGAGACATTTTCGCCAGTGGTAAGGCACAGCACTCTAAGATTTTTGTTTGCTCTATCAGTGAAACTTGGTTTTGATATTGTTCATTTAGATGTGGTTACTGCATTCTTGAATGGGGACCTCAATGAAAATATTTACATGCAAATACCTGAAGGATTTAATTGTTCTGATTCTAGTAAAGTTCTAAGATTAAATAAAGCTATATATGGATTGAGGCAATCTGCAAGAATGTGGTATGATAAAGCAAATACTTGTTTAATTGAAAATGGATATACTAAGTCTAAATATGAATCTTGTTTATATATAAAGAATGAAGGTAAAAATATGGCTATAATCGCATTATATGTCGATGACTTTTTTTGTGTTTTCAAATAGTAGTGATGAAACTAATAAATTAAAATCTGTATTGAATTCTCAGTTTAAAATTAAAGATTTGGGCCACTTAAGGCAGTGTCTTGGTATGACAGTTTCTTATGATAAAAATAATAAAGTTCTAACTCTAGATCAGAGTAATTATATTGATAAACTGTTGTTAAAATTTAATTTAGTTAACTGTAAATCTGTAGAGACACCGATGGAATGTGGGTTAAAATTGGTTAAAAATAACAGTTGTGATAAAAGCTTACCTTATCAGCAATTAATTGGCAGTTTAATGTATCTAGCTATACTTACTCGTCCAGACATAGCATTTGCTGTAGGATACTTAAGTCAATTTAATAATTGTTACAGTAAAGAGCACTGGACTCATGCTAAGCGAATCTTAAGATACCTAAAGGGAACCAAAGATTATTGTATTAAATATTGTGGGACTGGTAACAAAGAGATAGTAGGATATGTAGATGCTGATTGGGGCAGTGACATTTCTGATAGAAAATCTTATACAGGCTTTTGCTTTAATCTCTCAGGTGGGGTAATTTCTTGGGGTTGTAAAAAACAGAAGAACGTAGCGTTATCCAGCACAGAAGCTGAGTATATAGGTTTGTCAGAATGTTGTAAAGAGGCTATTTATGTAAGAAATTTACAAAAAGAAATATTAGGTTTTTCACAATGTATTGTAATATATAATGACAACCAGAGTGCTCATAAGCTATTGTATAACCCAGTATTCCACAACAGAACAAAACATATCGACATACGATACCATTTTGGAAGAGAGTGTATTAGTAAAAATTTAATTAAAGTTAAATATCTGCAGACAGCTGATATGCCTGCAGACATACTCACAAAAGCTTTAAGCTGCATAAAGCATAATAAATTGTTAAAGTTGATGGGAATAAAATTAAAATAAGTTTGTATATTTTGATATAGTGGGGGTATTAATCTGTATATCAAAATATGTATGTAATTGTTTATCTGTAATTGTTAATCTATACTGTGTCTATGGTGTAGTATCTGTGGTACGGAAATAAAGCAGTCTGTTGGAAACCATTATCGCGGTCGTTTTATTAACAGTAGTTTTTGAGTTCTTTTGAAGTTGGTTATTTTTTGTAGGTATTTACATGATATTAGTCAATTTTGTATGTAAGTACCTACTTATTTGTGGATGAACCGATTTTGATGATTCTTTTTTTAATCGATAGTTGGTGTTTGTCATGTGGTTCCACATAAATTTGAGCGAGATTTGACAAGTAGTTTTTGAGTTTTTTTGAAGTTGGTTATTTTTTGTAGGTATTTACATGATATTAATCAATTTTGTATGTAAGTACCTACTTATTTGTGGACGAACCGATTTTGATGATTCTTTTTTTAATCGATAGCTGGTGTTTGTCATGTGGTTCCACATAAATTTGAGCGAGTCTTGACAAGTAGTTTTTGAGTTCTTTTGAAGTTGGTTATTTTTTGTAGGTATTTACATGATATTAGTCAATTTTGTATGTAAGTACCTACTTATTTGTGGATGAACCGATTTTGATGATTCTTTTTTTAATCGATAGTTGGTGTTTGTCATGTGGTTCCACATAAATTTGAGCGAGATTTGACAAGTAGTTTTTGAGTTTTTTTGAAGTTGGTTATTTTTTGTAGGTATTTACATGATATTAATCAATTTTGTATGTAAGTACCTACTTATTTGTGGACGAACCGATTTTGATGATTCTTTTTTTAATCGATAGCTGGTGTTTGTCATGTGGTTCCACATAAATTTGAGCGAGTCTTGACAAGTAGTTTTTGAAGTTGGTTATTTTTTGTAGGTATTTACATGATATTAGTCAATTTTGTATGTAAGTACCTACTTATTTGTGGATGAACCGATTTTGATGATTCTTTTTTTAATCGATAGTTGGTGTTTGTCATGTGGTTCCACATAAATTTGAGCGAGATTTGACAAGTAGTTTTTGAGTTTTTTTGAAGTTGGTTATTTTTTGTAGGTATTTACATGATATTAATCAATTTTGTATGTAAGTACCTACTTATTTGTGGACGAACCGATTTTGATGATTCTTTTTTTAATCGATAGCTGGTGTTTTTCATGTGGTTCCACATAAATTTGAGCGAGTCTTGACAAGTAGTTTTTGAGTTTTTTTGAAGTTGGTTATTTTTTGTAGGTATTTACATGATATTAGCCAATTTTGTATGTAAGTACCTACTTATTTGTGGATGAACCGATTTTGATGATTCTTTTTTAATCGATAGCTGGTGTTTGTCATGTGGTTTCACATAAATTTGAGCGAGTCTTGACAAGTAGTTTTTGAGTTGTTTTGAAGTTGGTTATTTTTTGTAGGTATTTACATGATATTAGCCAATTTTGTATGTAAGTACCTACTTATTTGTGTATCACGCGTATCTCAGTTAGGAAATATAAATAAGTTTATATTATATTTATATGTATATTTCTTAGTATATAAATTAATTGTGTAATTAGCACTTGACTTATACCTATAACAAAATACTATAAACAGTTACTAAAGTACAAACACGAACAATGTTATTATTCTTACGATATAATTTTTTTTTATGGAAATAGCCGAAAAACGAGCTGACGATCCACCTGATGGTAATTGGCTATCGTCGTCCGTGGACATCAGCAACACCAAAGGCATCACTGATGCGTTGCCGGCCCTCCCCCTCCCTTCCCCTCCCCTCCACCTCCCTCCGCTCCCCCCTCCCCTCCCCTTCCCCTCCCTTCCACCTCCCCCGCTACCTTCCCTCTACCCTTCCTTCCCCTGTTTAACTTATATACAAATATACATATTATACTATACATATAAAAAAACAATACTCAAAAACAATATAAAAAAACAACATTAAAAAACAATATTCTTACAAAATTCTTACAATAGAAATAATAATAGTAATTATGGCATTAATTAACATTTAAAATCAATATTACCAATATAATCCCTCGAGGGGCCCTACCACCAGCGGGCCGGATTTAGTCGACTTTTACGACACCCATCCGGCTTGGGATTGGGGTTAGTATTCTAAGCCGCCCTAATACGGCAAGAATTATCGTGTAATTAGCACTTGACTTATACCAATACCTAAATACTATAAACAGTAACTAAAGTATAAAAACGAACAATTTTTATTATTTCAAATTACAGCTGTGTGGATACTTTGGACAGTGTAATATAAGTTCAGAAGGCGCGCGCGCCAAATTCGAAATTAAAATTGGTGTCGGAAATTCGACAACGTGCGGCTGCGATGCCGATTAGCACAGGTCCTACCTCGAAGGCGACTGGCGCGAGAGTAAAATTGAGTAAATTAACGCGTCGGGCGTTTCGTAGCTGGTGGAAAGGGAAAAAATAGAAATTGAAAGGGAAGTTTTTCAAAATTTCAAATTATGATCACCAAGGAATATCGGTATCTTTAGGACCTATACTGTGGTATATTTTTTATTATCTGGAAGCGATTAAAACGCGAATAAAACTCCATTTTTATGCCAGATTAGACCCAACTTTGTGATTTATTTCTATGCAATGAAATAACGGCTATCGTGTATCAAGTATGAGGGAACGAAAGAACAAAGACTGTAAAATAACATATATTTTTTTTAGAATTGTATTATGTACCATTTATGAACAAAACACCTTCAAAAATACCATTTTTTGGGATAATATCGCCTTAACAGTAATTTTTTTTTTATGTAACTTGTATTATAACACTTAAACTTGCTTAAACTTAAACTTAAACTTTGGTTTACACACGTGATTAATACGTCCATCTCAAACATCGTAAGCGGAAATACACTCATCAACAGAATCTAGGGATAAAATATCCGAAATAAGTCACGGCTTTATAGTTTAAATGTTTTAAACTTTTAAAAAGGTTTTGACCTTAAAACTTTAAAACCTTAGTTTAAAACGTTCAGTGAGCATGTTAGAAAATGATCCTATTCAACGCATCGTTGCGGGGGTTCTACACACCAGCCAAGACGTAATATCGAGGTTGTGGTCACGTTATCTCAGTACTGGGGATGTGGCAGAACGGCATACGGCTAGATATCGTATAACCACTTGGAGACAGGATAGATTTCTTCAAATAACCGCCAGAAGACAACCCAATATCAAACATAGACAAAGGCTCCAGGAGGACCACCAGTTGCTGGTAAGCAACCAAACCATGCGAAGAAGGTTGCATAAGTTGGTTTTCATGCTCAAAGACCATTACGAGTTGCAGCATTGTGTAGCAGTGTATTTTGTAAATACCTACTACATTGGTTTAAATACAATGAAATGCATGGATTTCCATCATTCTTGTTTATTTTAGTATTTGCATAGCTTAGTACAATCTAGAATAGCCTTCAGCTCATAATTTAACGCTATATTGGTTTAATTATTACATTTTGAACATTCAGCAATGTCAATGACATTCATATAGGAACTGTTCGATAACCACCGGACAGAATGTAGACATTATAGGTATCTTCGGAATCGTCATAAAATCTTCTTTCTGAATATTACATTAGATTAGAGATTCGTGATAATCCAATTAATAATATTTTGACAACATAAGTTTCATTCAAAAGCATAGACTAGATCGATGTTTATTGCGTTTTGGATATCATCATATTCGCCCAGACGTGTGTCTATGGTAATACATTTTTATTTATTTCTCCGCAATTAAACATCCGTTCTGAGACATATTCATATATTGTCGCATAGAAAAATATTAGTAACATTTCTAGCATAAACGATTTAATAATCTCAATTATCGTAAATCATTATATTGACTGAAGTCTGTGGCTGTTGAATGATTTAGTAGTCTGTCATTACTGAACGATGTACGGTTTCCGATATCGACGGAAGGCATCGAACGGATTGTTGAATCAGTTCGGCTCAAGCGCTCGCGCAGGATACGCGTGTCGTCCTGCACGACTGACCGGCTCATTTTAGACGACAAGGCCCCGCATGGCCGTCGCCATATTCATTTGAAAATGTACAAGTTTGCCTGAGTTTTTGTTTAGTAGCGAGTACGCTTCTCGCAATGTTTAAATGTCCTTAATCAGGCTGGGTCGCCACCCGTTTTCCTTTGATGTAACTTAGATTACTTATTCCGTATTTCATCGTACGGCGCGCCATGGGACCGCCGCCATTTTAGAACTTCACGACCGCGTTTCACATAACTTTATTTCTGCGTGATGGACCGGGACTCCTCCCGCTTCGCGATCGCGAGATCATCAGCCAGGATGGATTTCGTCGTCTCCAGGCGCCGATGACATACTCGACGAGGAGCTCCCCCCCGGAGTGCGCACCCCGCCACGCCACGTCACGCCACGACGGCTTTGCTTTGGACGGGACGTCCGAAGGGCTAGTCTGCTAGTGTCTGCTGGTCACCCCAACCAGTAGACGATCCCAAGGATTCACCGTGTTCTACTGCTACTGCTGGCATCTTGCATGACCACGCCACGTCACGCGTCGCACGTTTTCCCATCCGCCTGCCCGCGCTTGCGACCCTGGATGCAGCTGCGACCACTGTCTTCGCGCTTCAATCTCGAGGTTCGCCACCCAGCGACGTCACGCCGGATGGACAGCCGTTCTTCGTTCGTCTGCGTTGCGCGTGCGGAGTGATGCGTTCATGGTACCATGTAAGTCAATCTCAATAATATATTGTCTGGCCAGAAAGTGTAGAGTCAGTGTGCGTATCGTATCTCACGGGAACCGTTGCCCTATCTCCATCGCGGACAGTATAATCTGAACTTTAATCTAACGTAATTTAGCCTAGTCTAAATATTGCCTTTGCGGATCGAACCGCCATGTAACTCGCGAAGTTATCAATATAAGATCTGGTTCAAATTATCATCTTTTATTTCAAATAGACTTCCCACAGGATAAGCTTGCAAGAGGTCCTTGATCCAATAGTTCAGTGTATCTACGAGAGCCGAAGGAGTAGACCATTTATCTTAATTCACACAAATAACTTGTTCGCGTAGAATTTGATTCTTTACATTTTAAAGTCACCTCACATACACTCTAACCTCCAATCCTACACCTTTAATTCGAAATCCGCAAGCTAACAATCTTTTTTTTTTTTTCTCTTTTTTTTTATACGCGACAATGGCGCCCGAACTTATTTAATTATCCTTATCCTGTGGATTCTGTTTGGGATATTTTTTTTGTGAAGTTACTTGTTACATCAACTTTTGGTAATTTTCTGAGTTGTCATATTTTTGTACAAGAGAAATTTTTCTCTAGTATCGTTTGGTAACTAAACAGTGAATTTTGATTGCATTCTTTGGAACGTCTCTTTAACGGAACATTATTTTTTTGACAAACTTACAAGTTTGTATATTTTTTAGCAGTCGCAAACAATAATTATAAAATTTTGTTATTGTACTTGCAATTGTTTTTTTCTGGATATCACAGCCTTTGACTATATAGTTAGCGAGGTCTTGAATATACCAGCCTTTTCTCTTTGTGCAAACACTGTTTATTTACCAACACTTAAAGTTGTTTTCACAACTATTTTGTTATAATGGCGACCCCACTTGAAGCTTTTCATGATTCGACTGATAACTTAACTGATGATCCAGATTTAAAGGAATCTTTTAGTAATGTGACGCATCGGGATAAACCATTCTCACAGCCACAAACATCAGCCTCTTTGTTTCATGGTTCAAATTTTGATCAACCTGTCCAAGGTCAACCAGATAATAGGATTACTTATGTGATAAGGGAGGATAACTTAAAATCGTGGAATTTGAAGTTTACAGGCGATTCAAGTTTAGTGGATTTTTTCTTGCGGATTAACGATTGTATGAGATGTAAGGATATTCCTGAATCAAAAGTCGTCAAATGTTTTTCTGACCTTTTAGGAGGCAAAGCCCTCGATTATTATAGGCAAATCAGAGATTCAGTAGTTACTTTAGATGACTTACATATTAAATTTAAATCATTCTTTACAGCCTTTGACAGTGACTACGTATTAGAAAAACAAATTAGGGATCATAAACAAAGCTCGAATCAACCTTTACATATGTACATTTTAGACATGCAAACAATGAATTCAAAGCTAACTTCTCCCCTAACGGAAAGCACCCTTATTGAAATCATTAAACATAACTTGCTACCCGTCTACGCACAACTTTTGGCTGTCAATGATATAGACACCATCGACAGATTAATTTCTTTAGGCAAACGTTACGAGGCATATGCTGTCTCACCATCTTCCAGTTCCAATAACAGGCCTTCTAAAAGTCAAAAACAAATTAACGTTGTCAACACACAACCTCAAAAGAAATTTAATTCTTCTATTATATGCCTTAAATGCAAAAAAGCGGGTCATTCATATAAACACTGTAAAACAATTCGTGATATTGTTTGTTTCAAGTGTAAGGCAAAAGGTACACTTACGTCCGTTTGTCCTAAGTGTAACCCACCCTTAGCTACCCACCCGACTAAGCAGCAACCTTCAAATTCAAAAAACGTAACTACTCTAGGAATATCTAGTTTTAATTCACAACAATGTTTAGGTACAGTTACACCAGGCATTTCATCTACAAATCTTGACAACAGAATTTTTCTTGAATTTTCAATAAATAACTTTACTTATAAAGGACTTTTGGATACCGGTGCCAATCTTTCAGTTATAGGTAACAGCTACCATAACAAACTTTACGAATTAGGATTCGAGTTACAGTCAACTGACTTAATTGCTAGATGTGCTAACGGCTCTGAAGTTAAAACAATAGGAATTATGTTAGTACCTATTAATTATAATGGTAAAATTTTTAACATAACATTTATGGTTATACCGGAAATATCGGATAACTTTATTTTAGGAATGGATTTTGTTTATCAATCTGGAATTTTTAATTCATTCAACTGCAACAATGTGGCATCTACAGAGAATATTCACAATATTCACTATCAACTTTTAAATAAATTTTGTGGTATAATTTCCAAGAGTGAACTTTCTCCATTGGAATCAATTGAGTTAGACAAATTGATTAATAAATTTAGAACCATTGACTCTGAAACTAACGGTTTAGGTAAAACCGATATAATTGAACATAAAATTATAACAACAGGACCACCAATTAAACAAAAATACTATCCTTTATCTCCAGCAAAATTACAAGCATTAAATGCGGAAGTCGATAAAATGTTACAATTAGGTGTCATCGCACCATCGAAGTCACCATGGTCAAGTCCTGTCGTTATGACTTCAAAAAAAGACGGTTCACTTAGATTTTGTCTAGATGCCAGAAAGTTGAATGACGTCACTATAAAGGACTCTTATCCATTACCTTATATATCCTCAATTTTAGATAACCTCAGAGGCGCGCGCTATTTAACTTCAATTGACTTGTCAGCAGCTTACTGGCAAATTTCACTTTGCGACTCGGATAATACAGATGGATCTGGTACTTCTTGCCAAAAGACTGCTTTTGTTGTGCCTAATCGCGGACTTTTTGAATTTAAAAGAATGCCTTTTGGTTTGTGCAACGCCGGTTGCGACATGCAACGCTTAATAGACTCTTTATTTGAACACAAGTATGGCGAAAAAATTTTCGGATACTGTGATGATCTTTTAATTGCAACCAGCACCTTTAGGGAGCATTTAGATATTTTACATGCGGTTTTTGAAAAATTAAGTAATGCAGGTTTGACTATTAATTTTGATAAATGTAATTTTTGCAAAGATGAATTGCGTTACTTAGGTTATGTTGTAAGCTCACAGGGTCTGCAAACAGATCCAAAGAAATTAGACTGTATTAGACAATTTCCTAGGCCAACTACAGCAAGACAATTGCGTGCTTTCATTGGTTTATGTTCTTATTATCGCAGGTTCGTTAATAACTTTTCTACAATAATAGCACCAATGACAGCTTTAATTGGTAAGAAAAAGGGAAAAGACGCAATTGCTTGGGGCGATGAAGCTGAAAAGTCATTTTTGGCACTCAAAGAAGCTCTCACTCAAGCACCAGTACTTGTCTGTCCCGATTTCTCCATACCTTTTCAAATTCACACCGATGCTTCGTCGGTGGGAATTGGTAGTGTTCTTGTTCAAGAAATAGATGGTATAGAACATCCTATAGCTTTTCATTCACGTCTGCTGTCAAAAACAGAGAGAAATTATAGCACCACTGAGCGTGAACTATTAGCAGTGGTCGACTCTGTCTTACATTTTAGGCCTTATATAGAGTGTTCTCACTTTATTTTAGTAACCGACCATATGAGTCTTAAGTGGTTAAAAACACTAAACAATCCTTCCGGACGTTTAGCTCGTTGGTCCATGCAACTAGCATGTTTTGATTTTGAAATCCGACATAGAAAGGGTACATCACACATAGTCCCAGATATTTTGTCTAGAATGGAAATTAGTGCAATCACATTCACTGGAGGTAATTCTTCTAAGGATGAATGGTATAACACATTATTTAAAAATGTGCAAATAAATCCTATGTTTCATAAAAACTATCAAATTAAAGATAATATTTTATTTCGATATAGTAAACCAACGTCTAAATTGCACGAGGAAAATGCTTGGAAAATCGTTCTACCTCATGAATTAGTACAGGAATGTATAAAGCAGAACCATGAATTAAACGCAGTACATCCTGGTATATTTAAAACAGTAGCCAAAATAAAAGAAAACTATTTTTGGAAAAACATGTATGCAGATATTAAAAACTATGTATCTAATTGTGAGAAATGTAAAGCTTACAAACACACAAACAATATACCACACGGTCACATGACAAATCAAAAAAAGGTCGACCGTCCCATGCATACACTATCTATAGATATTATAGGCCCTCTGGCTAAGTCATATTCTGGTCATAATTACATTCTTTCGGTAGTTGACGTTTTTTCAAAATATTGCTGGCTACATCCTCTTAGGACAGCTACTACTAAAACTGTCACTTCTTTTCTTGAGTCGGAAATTTTATTTAAAGAAGGTACTCCGTGTGTTATTATCTGTGATAATGCTACAATTTTTCAAAGTAAGGATTTCAAAAACTTTTGTTTACAACACTCAATTCCTAAAATTTTTTATAATGCATATTATGCACCCCAGTCTAATACTGTTGAGCGATACAACCAAACAATCCAAACCTGCTTAGCTATTTTAGTTGAAGAGGATCACAGGAAGTGGTCGACATTTCTCCCTCAAATACAACTATACTTAAACACTACAATTAATCTTGCTACTGGTTATACACCATACTTTTTGGCTCGAGGGCGCGAACTCATCGCCGACGGTGCAATGCACATCTTAAGAGGCAGTGCTCCACATTCGGACGATGAAATCGAACCCACACCTAGGAACATAACAGCCCAGTCCTTAAATGACCTGTCAGATATCTTTCAACGTGTTAGCTGTGCATTGACCAAGGCGTACAAACAGAACGCTCACAGATATAACCAGCGTCGCCGAGAGCTCAGGCTGCGTGTGGGTGATATAGTGTGGAGGCGTAACTTTGTACAGTCAAACGCAGCAAAGTTTTTCTCAGCTAAACTAGCACCGAGGTTTGTTAAGTGTAAAATTGTTGACAAACTATCTGATGTTGTTTACCAATTAGAGGAAATTGACACAAAAAATATCGGGAAGTATCATGTAAAGGACATTATTAAAGTGCCACAAGGCGTATAACATGTGCAAGTATTTTCCTTTTTTTTTTGTGACAAAATTTCAAGTTTATGTCATATTTTGAGATTTTTTTTAATTCTCACTTTTTAGACAAAACTTAAAAGGTTTTGTACCTGTGCAGTTCAAGGAACTCAGTACTGTTTGTTTGATCAAAATCGGTTCAGTACTTTTCTTTAAACAATTGAAATTAAGTTTTCACTTATTTCACCTTTGGTACTTAAATGTACATTTTTTTGCACTATTCATGAAAATGAAAAGTGGTGTGTGCATACACATCTTTTTTACCTTGAACACACACTTTTGAGCAATTTTGATCTTTCTCATTGTTCCCACAATAATGGAGAACAAATTTTTTTCTTTGAAGAAGTTAAGATTACCTTAATCTTAATTTTATCCCATACTTACAATCTTTTGCATGAGTGACGACTCATAATTTCCTGGACTTTGACAATAACCGGCCATCATTCCATGATGAGCTGATGTTATCTTTTCCCAGTCGCCTGATCAGCACTGTGGTACACTTTAGAGGTATATCTATATATTATGTAAATGTATCATTATACTTACATAGTAATTTTAAATAAACTTAGTATATTTAAGCTTGCTAAAGTTAGTGGGTATCACTTACCATATTTTTTCTGTCAATAAAAATAAATAGTATTAAATACTAGATTTATCACTTTAGATATGCTCAATACATACTAGATAGGATAGCATACCTTAGTTATTATATCTTAGTAGTTTTAAATGAGGATCCTCCAGTAATCTAAACTATCTAATTAGATATTATTGCTAGTTTAAGACATAGCTTAGGTTTCAGTATTTCTGAACTTTAGTATTATTAAGGTTAGTTCATAACAATAGTAAAAAACTTTAACTTAGGTTTAAAAGTTTTTTTTTCTCGGTAACCCCGGCTGTGTCGCCTAACTGATAGTTAGTCTCTTTTGTTCGAAGAGGGGTATTGTAGCAGTGTATTTTGTAAATACCTACTACATTGGTTTAAATACAATGAAATGCATGGATTTCCATCATTCTTGTTTATTTTAGTATTTGCATAGCTTAGTACAATCTAGAATAGCCTTCAGCTCATAATTTAACGCTATATTGGTTTAATTATTACATTTTGAACATTCAGCAATGTCAATGACATTCATATAGGAACTGTTCGATAACCACCGGACAGAATGTAGACATTATAGGTATCTTCGGAATCGTCATAAAATCTTCTTTCTGAATATTACATTAGATTAGAGATTCGTGATAATCCAATTAATAATATTTTGACAACATAAGTTTCATTCAAAAGCATAGACTAGATCGATGTTTATTGCGTTTTGGATATCATCATATTCGCCCAGACGTGTGTCTATGGTAATACATTTTTATTTATTTCTCCGCAATTAAACATCCGTTCTGAGACATATTCATATATTGTCGCATAGAAAAATATTAGTAACATTTCTAGCATAAACGATTTAATAATCTCAATTATCGTAAATCATTATATTGACTGAAGTCTGTGGCTGTTGAATGATTTAGTAGTCTGTCATTACTGAACGATGTACGGTTTCCGATATCGACGGAAGGCATCGAACGGATTTTTGAATCAGTTCGGCTCAAGCGCTCGCGCAGGATACGCGTGTCGTCCTGCACGACTGACCGGCTCATTTTAGACGACAAGGCCCCGCATGGCCGTCGCCATATTCATTTGAAAATGTACAAGTTTGCCTGAGTTTTTGTTTAGTAGCGAGTACGCTTCTCGCAATGTTTAAATGTCCTTAATCAGGCTGGGTCGCCACCCGTTTTCCTTTGATGTAACTTAGATTACTTATTCCGTATTTCATCGTACGGCGCGCCATGGGACCGCCGCCATTTTAGAACTTCACGACCGCGTTTCACATAACTTTATTTCTGCGTGATGGACCGGGACTCCTCCCGCTTCGCGATCGCGAGATCATCAGCCAGGATGGATTTCGTCGTCTCCAGGCGCCGATGACATACTCGACGAGGAGCTCCCCCCCGGAGTGCGCACCCCGCCACGCCACGTCACGCCACGACGGCTTTGCTTTGGACGGGACGTCCGAAGGGCTAGTCTGCTAGTGTCTGCTGGTCACCCCAACCAGTAGACGATCCCAAGGATTCACCGTGTTCTACTGCTACTGCTGGCATCTTGCATGACCACGCCACGTCACGCGTCGCACGTTTTCCCATCCGCCTGCCCGCGCTTGCGACCCTGGATGCAGCTGCGACCACTGTCTTCGCGCTTCAATCTCGAGGTTCGCCACCCAGCGACGTCACGCCGGATGGACAGCCGTTCTTCGTTCGTCTGCGTTGCGCGTGCGGAGTGATGCGTTCATGGTACCATGTAAGTCAATCTCAATAATATATTGTCTGGCCAGAAAGTGTAGAGTCAGTGTGCGTATCGTATCTCACGGGAACCGTTGCCCTATCTCCATCGCGGACAGTATAATCTGAACTTTAATCTAACGTAATTTAGCCTAGTCTAAATATTGCCTTTGCGGATCGAACCGCCATGTAACTCGCGAAGTTATCAATATAAGATCTGGTTCAAATTATCATCTTTTATTTCAAATAGACTTCCCACAGGATAAGCTTGCAAGAGGTCCTTGATCCAATAGTTCAGTGTATCTACGAGAGCCGAAGGAGTAGACCATTTATCTTAATTCACACAAATAACTTGTTCGCGTAGAATTTGATTCTTTACATTTTAAAGTCACCTCACATACACTCTAACCTCCAATCCTACACCTTTAATTCGAAATCCGCAAGCTAACAATCAATCTTTTTTTTCTCTTTTTTTTTTATACGCGACAATTGCGAAGTGGTAATCGCGATCGGCGGCTTTCATGGGTTGGGTGGTCAATGGAACTGTTTATTGATGAGTCCCGCTTTAGATTTCATCCGGATACACGACGAACATGCGTTTGGAGAACTTCAGGCAGAGTCAGCCGTCTACGGCACCCTCAGGATCATGGTGTGGGAAGGAATTCCAGGAATTCCTTTTGGCGGACGAACCCAGCTCGTTTGGATAAAAGGCAGCATGACTGCACAAAGATACCATGAGGAGGTAGTAGAACCTGTTATTATCGCGCACAGAATGCAAATGGGCCAGGAATATCTACTCATGAACGATAATGCACCTTCCCATACGGCACGGCTGATTTTAGCCGCTCTCTGAGACCACGATATTCGATTTTCTTCACAGTTTTTTCATAATTGATGAAATCTTAAATATCTCTAGATTCTTGATGTGGTATAGTCATAAATAAAGAATTCATACAGAAAGAGAAGGTCTCTCTACAACAATTTCATAAAACTTCCCGGGTACGAGTGTATAATTAATGAAACGCTTACTAAAAGTCAAAGAACAAAAAGTCTATTGACATTTTAGTAAATTGGACTCTGAAAAGCACCCTTGATAGGTGCACGGCGATGAAATGTTAACTTATTCAGGCGAGCGTTGCCCGCCAGTTTATTCTCCCAAATTATTTAATTACTCTTTCCTTTTGCGCTGGATTTACAAAGACTACTGTCCGAAACATTAAAACTTCATTCATTACATTTTGCTGTCATAACAACAGGTATAAAATTGTTCACTCGACAAAATTTTGCCTTTGGTAACAAAAAATTCAAACTTTGCAAAGCTAAAATTTTGTATATAAATTAATACAATAGCGTACTTTAAATACCTATAGCATAAACCAGGGTTTGTGTTTTTATCCACATTTTATATTACCTATGGTAGAACGAAGTTAAGCAAGCGACTATCAACGTTTTATTGACGTAGAACGGAGAGCAGGAAAAATGAAAAAACTGAAGAAATGAGAGTTAGAGATGTAGGTAATGCTTCTTTACTAATTTCTTTGCGGGTTTGGAGAGGAAGGGCATTCCAGGGACGTATAGCAGACGTATACCTAGTAGACGTTTTTATGTAATCTCAGAACCGTAATTATCAACCGTTCGGTAAAATTAAATATCGCAAGTTATTAATTATTCAAAATGAAAGGAAACTCAGCCAAATTTTTTTGTGCCTTCGCAGTTTACCCGTGATTACCCCTTCCCCTCCCCCTCCCTTTCTTTCAAGCTTTCATAAAAAGACGTAAAATCGGAATTAAGTGTAAATATTATTGCGATTCACAACCATGATCTCTACGACGGTTTGCTGACTTGTGATTTAAACCTAGTCCTTATTTTCACGTTTCGTGACTTGTAATTTAAACTTAGTCCTTATTTTCAAGAAATTACAAAGTCTATGTCACTAAGTACACATTTTGTTTATTTATGAGCTCTTTATTGAACCATACATAATGTATTAGTATGAACGCTGACTTGATGCTAAAAGCATTCTCTGCCAGTCAGCCAAGGCAGTTAGACAGTATTGAAGGCGATTACAATGAACATTGACTGAAAGAATAATGTCTGTCGAATAGTTTCTATAAGAAAGTAGATTTCTTTTGAAATAGATAAGACTGTTAGGTAAGTGAATAAATAACGGTTTATTTGATACTTTTATTTTTTAATTTAACATTGAAACCTATAACAAGGTAAGCATGAAGTATGCTTGCTTATTTGAAGCACGACAAGTTCGGTGTGATGAACATTTAACAAAAACACACACTCTCAGAATGCAGGGAGCATTTTTGTCAGTGTATATTTTTGTTAAATGTTTTTATGTATGTTTATAAGCTTGCTATTTTTGATAGCATTTCAGTCAATCCGTTTATTATTATTATTTATTTATATAACTAATTTTATAGGATCTCTGTCATAAAAATCTACCCCGTTCGGTCATAGAAGCGCCTATGATGACGTACGTAAAGAATGTTATACTTACTTAAGCCACTGATATTAAAACACGCACTGTCTTACGTTACATAAATATGGACACAAAAGTTGAGCGCTTTGCTTCCTATTCCGTCACAGAGCGACGAGGTGCCTAGGCGAAGTAGGATATATGTATAAATGTACTCTTTGGCGAAGCCCTAGAGAGACCGAGTTCATCTAAAATAACGTCCTAACCCTTGTCAAAGTTCTTTAGTACCCTTGTGGAACTATAAAATTCAAGTTTTTCATAAATAACGAAGTTCGGCGTCTCGTTTTTTTATTTATTTAAAAAATAATGGACAAAGAACGTGTCAATTTATGATTCACCCAATGTCAGTTTCCTCTGAAGTTTAGTTATATTTCAATTAGCTCAATTTTAAGTAGTTTTCATTTGATTGTTCATAATGAAGAGCCCTGACGGCTGACGCCTACAACCGATGATAACCTAGACTGTTTGCTTGTCTGGCTGTCTGTCATAGCCTTCTTACGAAGTTTTTTTTATGGAAATAGTCGGCAAACGAGCTGACGATCCACCTGATGGTAAGTGGCTATCGTCACCCATGGACATCAGCAACACCAAAGGCATCACTGATGCGTTGCCGGCCAAGAAAGAGAGAAAATAAAGAAAGAAAGTAATATAGAAAGTAAAATATTGGACACTAGCGTTCTGCCCGCGACATTTCCCGTGTTTTCCGGGATAATAAGTAGGTATCCTATATGGTATTCCAGATCATGGTGTAGTTGTGTGCAAAATTTTATAAAAATCTTTTTAGTATTTTTTGCGTGAAAGAGTATCTAATAAACATCCATAAACCTCACAAACAAACGTTCACATTTATAATGTTACTAGGACTAGTTACCTGTTACCCCCCCCCCCCCCCTCCTTTCTACTATATTCCCAAGTTTTATAAGCATTTTACGTAAGCTTTATTTATTTATTATTTATCTTAATTTATTTATTTATTTATTTAAATTTATGTCACCTTATACAAAAGGATAAACAAAGGGTAAACTTAATGCCTAATGTCATTGTCCACCAGTCAACCCTGGGTGGATGTGGAAAGAACTGATGGCAGGTGTTAAAACTACTTATGGAAAAACATTAAAAAACGAAGAAAAATAAATATTACCTACGCACAATATATATGCATATGAATACTGACTCTGAGATTAGAACTTAATATATATAAATTACGTGTCACGTTGTTTGCCCGCGATGGAATCCTAAACTACTGAACCGATTTTAATCAAATTTGCACACCGTGTGTAGTTTGATCCAACTTGAAAGATAGGATAGCTTACATCTCAAAAAAAAACTTTTGACAGAACGAAGTCTGTCCGGGCAGTTAGTTTATTATATATTTAATTATTCTTATTGACCCTTTACAAAGAAATGGTAAAAAGGCGGACTTAATGCTAAACAGCATTCTCTACCAGTCAAGCTTAGGAATGTGCAGAGAACAATGAAAGCTTTGTATTAGATTTATAAATAAAAATCGGTTCTGCAACCATACATTAAAAATGTTCTTTTCAATTTACATTGAGAGAGCGCAACGAAGTTTGGCAATAACAACAGGACGTAAACCTTATACCTAGTTCTTTCTAAGAAAACAGAGCACCGTGGGTTGCGGTTCCCCAGCAGTAAACTAAAAAGCAAAACGTAATATTTAGTTCGTTTCAAACTTTGGTCGTATAACATTTGAGTAACTAATTGTTATTTACTGTTGGTGTTCATGCACTCTAACTGGAACTAAATATCATACAGTTATGATATTTGCTCTGCAAGCTATTTCAACTAGGTGTTATTATGCAAATTATACAATACGATCTTGAATTTACTACTGGTGAATTCTTTGAAATGCGTGAAACGGGGCGTCTATCCGTTGACCGAGTGGTCATTTTTTACTGTCTGACGTTGACACTTGCAGCGCAGAGGAAATTCGCTTTGAGCGTAACGGTTCGTGGCCTTCGGGCTACATGCTTGGATATATTAATGTAAATTGTGTTAAAGTAAAATGTGTAGCTACCGTATGTTTCAAAATAATACACCTACAGATACGAGTAGGTATGTAATGTACACAATAAAAAGCATGTTATCCTTTTCGCTTACAAAAAATAAGAATCAATTAATAACTGTATAAATTAACTAGTGGATACTTGGCGTGTGTTACAACGCAATTTTTTTTGTATGGGAAAAGCCGAAAATCGAAAATGTGCCTAATACATGGTTTTAGTGGTCTCAAACCATATACTCAGGCATTATTGCCTTTCAAATGTAACCATTTTAGGGCATATCGGTTGGATGGTTTCAGAGTGTATAAAGGACATCCGTACAAATATTTTTTACGTTTAATACATATATGATAGATATGTAAAGTATCCTGTTTTTACGGTTCCGTAATCAAAACGGAACTCTATCCGTGTCCGTCTGTCCATCCGTCAGTAAGTCAGTACGTCCGTCCGCAGCATAGCTCCGAGACTAGTTAGTTAGTACTAGAAAGCTGTTTGCCATGAACGTAAAATATTTTATTAAAACTTCAAAATACGTACAATAAAATATTCAAAAATATTTTTTCAGGGAGGTAACCCTTACAGGTAACGACGAGTCGTCATGCTGAACGGACGTTTGTCACTTTTGTCTAAAAACATTAAGTAGGTATATCGCAGGATAATGGCAATGTTCAGGGCCTACACGGGGAATAAATTATCACGGTTCCATCATACAGCTCTTAAAGCTTTCTCAATTACTTCGAAAGCTCTGTGCCTTTGGGATAGTAAAGGGTCAAGTCCTAAGTAGGTGGGCATTAAAATAATTTAATTACCTATCCCAAATTTCCACGAAAGCCAATAATTGAATCTTAAGATCTCTGCGTGTCGTTGATAACTCGAATAATCTCGGTGAAATCTCAAAATATAGCTCCAATAATATCGGGGAACTAATTTAATTGTACCAGGAGAGGTTTGTTTTAATATTATTAATAAATTGTATTGAAGGCGTTGTAATTTATTACGTTGTAGTTAAAAGAAGTTCTGAATTCAAACTTTCATTGAAAAAACCTTTAAATACTTAATAATAATTATTTGATGAATAACGTGTGGAGATCCGTGCAAACATAATATTATATCATTCTGTGTAGAGAAAGGGGAGTCTTATTGTACTTGTAGGCACTTATTACCCATTTATTCAATACAAGAGTTACAGTTTCACTACTTATTTCTGCCTCAAAACTTCGACAGTTTCAAGTGGCGAAAAGGATTCGATACAAAGTTCAAGAGTTGGAAATATTTACAGAACTTAAAATAGAATTTGTGATGGCTGATAAGATTTCTTGAATTATTGACGCGTAAATCGCTTCCGTCGTCGATTCAGAGAAGATTTAGAGATTAGACGGCACAATGATTTTGATATTTCTTAACTGCTAGCAGGGTAAGTGTTTGTTTACTTGTAACTTATTTATTTATACGAGTACTCTCCAAGCTGTCGAAATTGGAGTTTAATCATTACTGGATTAAGTAATGAAAATTAAGGATAATAATATATTTTTATTGCATTAAAATATTTCGTGTTTTTTAGGTTAACAATTCATAAACGCGGGACCTTACTTAACCGTAGTGACTAACGCCCCAACTCAGAGTCACTAAAGGTTACTTTAATCGCTGCTTAATAAGGAATTACCATACAAATTCTGTACAAAGGAGCGTTTTAAGTAATCGTTAGTGACTCTGAGTTGGGGCGTTTGATTACATATCTCAGTACTGCTACCAATCGATTAACGCATAATTGTTGGCGAGGTTTCGATGCGGTATCGGTGCCGGATTGATATGTGTGCGCCAACCATAACTCGTGCAATGCCAACGATTGACACAATCCATCGAATTACGAGCGCTGTTAGCGATAACTATAACCAAGTTTGCCTCATAAATAAACTCACCCATACATAAACGTGTATATTTGTTCACACAGCACGTCTATAATTTCGCAGATTATGTGTGAACGTTACAATATTGCGAATATGTGCTTGAACGATCATTTGTTATCGCTACGTGATATCGTAGCACTGCTACGAATTTGTATGTCTCTCACTCTACACTCTAGAGACAATCTTGAGTTACAGAGATCGTTACCCTTGGCCGAGTTTGGATGTTACAGAGCACAGCTGGTTTGGTTTGAGACTGCAAACTTGTAAAACTAACTATGAGCAATACTGTTTTAGACTATTGAGCAGTTCAGCATTATCTAGTACTAATTGTGCGCTGTCCAAATATAATATTTTTTCTGAATTAACATTAACTATTTACACGTGTAATATGAAAATTGAAGAGTTAGAATATAATTAAAGCATTGAATTTGCGCTTGACATATATCTAGGTACCTACAATTTATTTATAAGTACTAGTTATTGTTTCTTCTGTGGTACAAAACAAATTCAAAACAGGCATATAATTAGACATTTCATGTGTAAAATGTAATATATCCAATTGCATGTAAATACCATTTTTGATAGTGCACTCATCTGCATTTTTACATTATCTAATATCTTTAAACGAGCAATTCTTGTATATTATGTATAATTGTATATTCTAAGTCTCGGAAACGGCTCCAACGATTTTTATGATATTTAGTATGCAGGGGGTTTCGGGGACGATAAATCGATCTAGCTAGGATTCATTTTTAGAAAATGTCGTTTTATCTGTGTTTCCACGCAATGAAAAACTGCTACAAAAGACTCTTCCTGACATCTATTGGCGCGTAGCTACACTAAAGCTACTTCAGTAGATTGCGTTGTTAAGAAACACTGCCAATGAGTGTTTGGTTTCAGGTTAGACATAAGTACTATTATTTCCTCTGTGGTAAGACCAAGAAAATCAATTGTTTCAAAAAACACAATTTACCAAAGAAATATCCGGGTACTTCTCATAATATTCTTTTTACATACACTAAAAACAAAATAAACTAAAAACACTTCTAACTGTTATAAAACTATAATATTCAACGCTATAAATATTCATGTGACTCCGCCCTCGCAACATATGCAAAACTTCCCTTATTTATACCCCGATAGGAAGCCGTGCAAGCTCATTACCGGTGCATTTTAAACCTTATCTCTTAGTCCGTTTGCCGTATTAATAGGCTGTCGCGAACTGGATGCTGGCACGAATTCCGCTTTACGATGTCATTAAAGTCGGAACGGTGTAATCTACTCGGAGTATTAGTAGTCTATTTATCTCGTACTAACACTTGTAAATGACTTTTTATGGTATAAATAATAATTATTAATTAATCCCTCACAACTCCCCACTAAGATGTCATACAAAAACACTTAGTAGACGTCAGTGTATACAATTTTGAGGAATAAGGCATCATAATAGCCATCATTATCGCCATTCAGGGGGATGAGACAATAGATATTATGAACTATGCATTATGAGACACTAGATGTCGTGAGACTGGACGTAATAGGACACTGGACTCATTAGCATATTAGATATTCGAGAAGACTAAACTCTGTCAGCCGGAAGAATTATCAACCTCAACAGGGGCTAATAGGATCGCCAAATCATTAAGTTTAAATCGTTATTTAATTTCGTTTACTCTGTAGTATAAAATATGATTATTTTGTGCTTTAGCTGTCGATGACGTGACGAATTGTACACTATTTCTTAATAGATCCATGGTTGGAAACTATGAAGTTTATATCAAATTATGATAATAATACGTTCGTAGCGAAGTTTGAATTAAGACGTAAACTATAATGGAAGAACACATTGTAGTCGAACACGAACGATGCTAGCTTGCGTGCTAAATGGTATCAAACATAATACACTTACCTATGAGGCTACGAAAATTAACGTCAAAGATTTCTGATATAATATGTACAGCTAATCCATCCCGTTCATTATTGAATTACTTCTTTTTTATTGTGGTACACTGCAACAATATATACTAATATATTGTACAAAAAATATATGGTTCATGGTGATAACATGATGTAGGTATCTGTATCTTAATCTTTCTTATAGACTATTGTAGGTCTGTGTGTGAATATTTTTAAACCGACTGCAAAAAAGGAGGAGGAATTCAATTCAACTGTATTTTTTATGTTTGTTACCTCAGAACTTTCGACTGGGTGAAGCGAATTTGATGATTCTTTTTTATTCGGAAGCTGGTGCTTGTCATGTGGTACCACTTAAAGAGCTAGATTTGACTTATTAGTTTTTGAGTCATTTTGAAGTCGGTTATTTTCCGTCAAGAATTA
Organism: Thymelicus sylvestris; assembly: GCA_911387775.1. Taxonomy (NCBI): domain Eukaryota; kingdom Metazoa; phylum Arthropoda; class Insecta; order Lepidoptera; family Hesperiidae; genus Thymelicus; species Thymelicus sylvestris. The sequence continues at coordinate 9,607,413 of OU426895.1, forward strand.
TTATGTTTATTAATTGAAACTCGTATTGACATCTTCTTCGCAAAATACTCTTTATTCATCCCAAACCATGCATAAAACACAATAGGCATTTTTTTCTACGCCTACCAGTAATAAAGGCATCTGCATAATCTCGATTACAACAACTATCAAAAAATAATGCACGTAATATGTAAACGGTTAACGGAATTTACTGTACTTTGTATAATAAACATATAATCTGCATGATATAGATGTAAATAGCAACGCGCTGTAAACCCATGAATTTATATCTAAAATTTTCGAGACCCGTACTAATTAAACCGTCCGGAGACCGAGCCGGAACATGTGGTCACTGTGGTCGTGTTGCACGTAATATCAATGCTCTATGATGTTCTGCACAGCAACGGGCTACGTGTATAGTAAAAGATACATAATAACGAAGCAATTTTTTTTTCAGTGCTATTTCAAAGATTGCCATGAAAAGGAGTCTCAAATCGCAGGTTTTATTATGGAGACCATCCAAATCAAGTAGGTAATGTGCATCTTATTTGGGTAATTAAGCATTTATTAATAAAGCATTTTGAAAGTTTTAATTGAAACTAAGTCGGCGCCAAACCCGATAAACAAAACTTAGCGATATGAACATAAAATATCTAGTATCTACCAAAATAGTATACATGTGCGAGATGTAAAGCTGCGCAAAAGTGTCTAAATATTGCCCAGGAAATGCTTTGCATTCTTCATTTTTAATATATTATTTAATAATATGGAATAATCTTAAATTAAAATTTGAAAAACCCCCGACAGTTTTATTAACACTAAACATAGCCAAGAACACTCTCGACTAAGTCACCTTTCAAACAAAAAAAAACTAGATCAAAATCGGTTCATCCGTTTGGGACATAGAGTTTGGGAGTTTGGGACAGGCATACAGATACACAGACACACAGATACGTCAAACTTATAACACCCCTCTTTTTTCGTGGGGGTTTAAAAAGATCTTTAGGATTGCTTATGTTTTTAACCGACGAAAAAAAAAGGAGGAGGCACGGTCTCAAAATTATTTATTTAATGTTAATTTCGGATCTTAATTTATAATACTAAATGGTTTATTTTATTTTTTGCTTTTCAGTTATTTTTTTTCGTTGGTTTTATTTTTTGTTAAAAAGTAATTATTTTACTGCTAAACAATGACATTGCGAGTAATATTCTTCGAACAAAGAATACAATTCATTTGTTTGCAAACAACTACGAGTATGAAAGAAGGTAACGGTTGTGAATAAAACTTAGATAACAAAATAGGAAGATAAATTTTATGTTTCATTTTTATTTGCGCTTTTAATTGAAAGTAACTTTTATCGCGTTGCCTGCCTTATAAGTGATACTGCCTTAGCAGTGATAGCCTAGCGGTAGAACGTTGGTCTCCCGAACGAAGGGGCCCGAGTTCAAACCCTGGCACGCACCTCTAATTTTTCAAATATTATGTGCGTATTACAAGTTAATTATCACTTGCTTCGGTGAAGGAAAACATCGTGAGGAAACCTGCACACCGGAGAGTTCTCCATAAAGTTCTCGAAGGTGTGTGAAGTCTACCAATCCGCACTTGGCCAGCGTGGTAGACTATGGCCTAATACCCCTCACATTGTGAGAGGAGACCCCGAGCCCAGCAGTGGGACAATTATGGGTTGTTGCTTTGCTTTTTTTGCTTTTTGCCTGCCTTATAAAAACACTGGACGCATACTCGGTGTGAAAAACTTGCTCCTTAAGTTATATAGCCATATTATGCAGCCAAAAAATCTTTAGTATTTTTTTTACCTTTTCATAATTTTTCATTATTTTACCTTAATTCTTTATAAAGCATCATACCTATAAGTATCATATTAAATGATGCTTAGTAATAGTGTAATTGTTTGAGATCATCGCGTTCATGCACACGTCAAGCTATTTTGTGTAATGTGTAGTGATGGATAACTTAAAAACTAGTAAATCTTTGCACGTCCATCCATAATACATAGCAAAGAAACGAATGCTCTTTAAGAAGTATGAAAATTCACTTACAGCATTCAAAGAAATTTCGAAGAAGTTAAGTAAAGTTTGTTAGAGCGAACCTTTGCACGTCAATTCTAAGCCCTTTTGTAAAGTATTGGACAATAGCGCCAAATTTTGCCCAAGGAGGGTGAAACTAGGACTGAAAATAATGTTTGAAAACTGAACTTTTGACATAAAAATATTTTGATGCTACCATTGGGCAGCACAAAGTGCTACGAAAATGTCTTGAGTTTGTCTGGGAAGTTGAAAATTATACGGTGTATCTAAATTAAGGTCAAATATTGCCTGCTTTGTTAAATTCTCTGCATAACTAGAATTTCGTGCTTATTCCAATTTAAGCTCAGTTTACGTATTATTACGTATGCACAACTAGCTTCTCCTCAGTATGCCAACAACAATGCTGTAGTTACAGTAATGTAAAAACTATGTTTTGCAATTACGTTAAAACAGTTTTTAACGGATAGGATTCCGGATTTAATAGGATTCCGTATTATAAATATCCAGGTGTATTTAAAGTTGACTGTGAAAATTTTGACTTGACTTGTTTATAAATTTTCAGATGTTTTAAGTGAACTACGGATGAGGAAGTATGTTCCAGTTCTTCTTTCTGCAAAATTTCAGGCTCTGAAATGTAATGTAATGGAGTAATGGAGAAGGGAATGATTCTTTCGTGTATTTTCTTGATTATTATAACAACGTTGCTTAAAATATTATAAGATTCATGTTAACATCATATTATTATAGGATTAGATATAAAAAAAATACTGAAGATAAATTATGGGTAGGAGAAATTAGATATCAATATCGGACTCCTTGTAACAATATGGATAATTATGTTAAGTCGAGCTCATATAATATGAGCTCGACTTAACATCGTAAGATAGCAGGCATTAAGCCATGTCGAGGGTCTTAGAATATCATAGAATCTTCCGAGAACCGAATTGAACAGACACTTGCACGAATTCAATCAGGAGCTTGATTACTTCAAGTGACATGCAAATTTCAAGCTGTAAAAGACGCAGAAACCTTTTTAAAGACCATGTATGTAAATTCAATGAAAGGACGTAACCGTCAAAGCATCGCTCTTGTAAAAAATAGTACAAAATTATTAGTTCTTATAAAGTAAGTAACTCAATTAATCATTATATAGGCATCGTCTATTTACTTTAAAAATGAACGCACAACCCCTAAATATTATTTTTACAACCTGTAAGTGGAAATATTTGTATTTCTATTTAAACTTTTTACCCATGAAGCGCCTTTTTAAACGACTTCAAAAAAGGAGGAGGTATTCAATTCGACTGTATTTTTTCATGTTTGTTACCTTAGAACTTTGGACTTGGTGAACCGATTTTGATGATTCTTTAATCGCAGGCTGGTGCTTGTCATGTGGTCTCACTTAAATTTGAGCGAGATATGACTAGTAGTTTTTGAGTTATCCCTAATAATTTTGAAGTCGGTTATTTTTTGCCAAGAATTATTTAACTTAAAAGTAAGAGTCTTCTATCATAATTAAATTACAAAAACTAATTCACGTTACATAATCCAAGGCAATAAACTCACTCATGAATAGGAAGTGCTTAACTTAACTAAAGCGTGACCAAGTTTTAATTTCTCAAAATTTCTATACAAAACATTTCTTTGCAAAAAGTGTTGCAAAAGAGTGAAACTAGATGGCGCTCTTGCTGTGCCTGTAAAGACTACTGGAGATTTTTTGTACAAAAGGCTTTTTAAAGACGTATTTAAAGTACTCCACTTTACTTTCAAAGCGCTCCGGGTTAATTCGAATCGCCTTAATTTTATAAAACCTAGTAACATACCTTTCCACTTTAGGAATTAAAAGTATTAAATTAGATTCATCGTTTCTATTATGGCTCAATGATATTGCTAAAGCAACTATTAATATTAGGTACTGTAGAACAAACTAATTAGAGACCAGTGTCTTCGGTGCCTCGTAAATCCAAAATTACTCCGTTTACTTCATTCCAAGTACTAGTACGTGCTTAAGAAAACTTTTTAATGAGAATCGAAAATAAGATCTTTTGGAGAAGTTTACTATCTTTTATTCGATTGATTATAAAAGTTAAAACATAATCTTAGTGTGAAAATATGGAGCTTCAAATTTGATTTTTAGCTCCCGGCGCAAACAGGGGTGTATAAATATAAGTTTGACGTCTCTGCGTATCTGTATGTCGTGTTTCTAGTAGCTCTCAAACGGATGAACCGATATTAATCTAGTTAGTGCCTAGTGTAAACAAAACTGTCGCCTGTCGGGGGATTTTTAAATTTTAATTTATTTGAAGAATAATTTGTGTCATCTCAGTCCCTGTCACCTTTTGTTTTTTATGTCTAGTGCCCTTAAAGAACATGGATGGCTGTTATTTAAGTGAAGAGAATATTACCGATCTATCGCCTCTCATAGAAGTAGATACAATTCTAAGAACTACTATGAAACCTCCAACATTTTTCTGACTGAATAAAAAACTAGACCGCATTGGCATTTCTTCTCCCAAAAGTCGATAGAATAATACCAATTAATTAGCACTTAGCAGCAAACTCTGGTTTTTAACCGACTTCAAAAAAGGAGGAGGTTCTCAATTCGACTGTATTTTTTTTTATGTTTGTTACCTCAGAACTTTGGACTGGGCGAACCGATTTTGATGATTCTTTTTTTAATCGAAAGCTGGTGGCTGTCATGTGGTCCCACATAAATTTTATTGAGATTTGACAATGGCATCCATGAGAAAACCACATAAGTCGTAAATTTGTGTTAAGATGTGCGCGACAAATTGACGAATAACTCAATATCACGCCAACCGATTTCGATGATTCTTTTTTTAATCGAAAGCAGGCGCTTGTCATGTCACATAAATTTGAACGAGATCTGACAACTATGTAGTTTTTGAGACTTTGAAGTCGGTTATTTTTTGTTAGTAAAATTTAGATTATTAAATTCGTATTTTGAAAAGCTAGCCATCATTACAAAGGAGAAGGTTTTTTTTTCACGTAGCAAAAATAGAGTAAATTAACCATGACTGTCAAGTAATTAAATCGTTAGAACACAAACCAAAATACTAAGGCAAGCGTTTAAAATAATTTTAGGACACTATTTTATACTAAACTTGTGTCAGTTTAGTATCTTGTAGGTCTACGAGTGCCACCTAGATCGTTGTTTATGAGACATCCTCGTATAAATTTGGCCTGCCCTGGTATCCAAGTTGAAAACTAGGGTAACTTTAACTTAAGTCACATATGTATTGAAATTTATTACCACTAGTTTTCACGACAAAGAAATTGTGAGAACATCTGCACCTTTGTTTTCCTAGTTACTTTATAACTGAAAGTTGTCATCAAAATTGCACTAGAGTTATATAATTATGTTAATATTTACATACCTAATATAAATGGTTTTTTTATTATTATTAGATGTTTAAGTTAATTATATATTTTAGTTCCAGAAATTCCAGAAGATATTCATAAAACAAGAAAATATATTTTAATTGTCTCTTAATTTCTCTCTTAGTTGTCTGTCAGGTAGTTTCTTCTAATAAATTTTTTATGTTAGGAACTTTGAGTAGATTTATGGGTAGACAACACTAAGGGCCCGGCCACAGCTACTAGCGGCGCGGTGAGCGGCGCGGCGGGCGGCGCGATTTGCGGTGGTATGCCACAGCTAGATAGCGGCGGCGTCAGCGGTGGACGTACTTAGACTACTTTATAATAATATTATATATAATAATATTGATAAATAATCTGTAGATAAATAGTAACATTGTTTTGTGTTCCTTCCTTGTGCTCATTATGTATATTATGTTTTGGTGTACAAACAATACAGTGTTAAATGTAATAAATAAATAAATAACATAACAATGTAAGTAGGTAATTAAGATACCTACCGGCCATGTTTTTCATTATAAAAAAAACGAATACAAAAGGGTAGGATGGAATGAGCTGTCACATGGATTATTAAGAAAATATGATGAGAACTAGTCTTTGAAGCAACCGATTGTTTTACTATTGTTCATGAAATAAAGATAAATATAATACATCAAGAATAAAAAATAATAAATAATAAGATAAATATAATACATGCTGAGTTCGTCCACCAATACGGCCGCGCGCGGCATTTGTTTCAATCGCACACCGCGCAGTCCGCCGCCGCCGCGACTCTCACCGCGCCGCTCACCGCTCCGCAAAACGCGCCGCTGTAGCTGTGGCACCCTCCATACATTGTCTACCATTTGTTCTCGCCGCTCACCGCTTGCCGCGCCGCTCACCGCGCCGCAATCCGCGCCGCTAGTAGCTGTGGCCGGGCGGTAAGGGCCCGGCCACAGCTACTAGCGGCGCGGTGAGCGGCGCGGCGGGCGGCGCGATTTGCGGTGGTATGCCACAGCTAGATAGCGGCGGCGTCAGCGGTGGACGTACTTAGACTACTATATAATAATATTATATATAATAATATTAACAAATAATCTGTACATAAATAGTAACATTGTTTTGTGTTCCTTCCTTGTGCTCTTTATGTATATTATGTTTTGGTATACAAACAATAAAGTGTTAAGTGTAATAAATAAATAAATAAATAAATAACAACAATTTAAGCAGGTAATTAAGATACCGGCCATGTTTGTCATTATAAGAAAAACGAATACAAAAGGGTATGATGGAATGAGCTGTCACATGGATTAATAAGAAAATATGATGAGAACTAGTATTTGAAGCAACCGATTGTTTTACTATTGTTCATGAAATAAAGATAAATATAATACATCAAGAATAAAAAACAATAAATAATAAGATAAATATAATACATGCTGAGTTCGTCCACCGATACGGCCGCGCGCGGCATTTGTTTCACTCGTGCACCGCGCAGTCCGCCGCCGCCGCGACTCTCACCGCGCCGCTCACCGCTCCGCAAAACGCGCCGCTGTAGCTGTGGCACCCTCCATACATTGTCTACCATTTGTTCTCGCCGCTCACCGCTTGCCGCGCCGCTCACCGCGCCGCAATCCGCGCCGCTAGTAGCTGTGGCCGGGCGGTAATAACCCCAGGGTTGGTTTGTGTTCATATGTCACACAAAAAAATGTATTATTGTTTTATTGAAAATGCTCGAGAAAAACTAAGTTCCTCGAGGAAGTACACTTGAATAAACGAAAATTACTCACTAGTTACTATTAAATTAAGTGACAAATCGCTCAGTAACGAGAGATTTAAAGTATTTATTCGAGCGTTAAAATAACTCAAGTCTTAAGCTGCTGAAATATTTGAACGTTTACCGTTGTATGAAGCAGGTTGAACGAAATGAAAAGCTCAAGTGATGAATGGTTGCAGACAGCAATTCGCTGTGAGGTATAAAGCAACACGTGCTGTTGAGTTTTTTGTTGTATAATTATATTTTCAACTTTCTGTTTATTACTGAAAAAAAATTATTTTAACTACCGTGCAACGTAATGGAATATCGCACAAAAAGGTTTCGATGCCAGCGATACTTACAAATGTTGCTTTCCGTTTTAGAATAACCTCCTTTTGGCTTCGCCGTAGTCAGGTAAAAATAAAACAATACTTCGTCGTGATAAATTTAATTAAAATACTGCCTGAAATAATCGTAGTAATTTATTCGAAATATTTAAACAAACCCTTGATTTAAACCCGGGTTAATTCATGAAAAGACTGATTGATAAATGACTCTAGACAGGTATTTGGATTTGTTTTCAGTTATATTTTTATTCTCAATCGATAAGTAATCGATAAAATTAAGTAACTTTGTAGACCGGTCATTAGATACATAACCGTTGTAGAGTGATAGTATTTAACAATAATTAATAACCTGTTAAGCCATTTCAATGGCCTTTGGGCAATTTAAGAACACCTGACACTTGGATTGGCCACAATCCCATCTACTAATCCGCCCTGGAGCGTCGTGTATAATTAAACATCACACCGGACCTAGTCGAATAAAATAATCCCCAGTAGATCCGTTAATCCGCCGATAGCAAAGTTGTAGGTCTGCCGAGGTATTCAAATTAAGCAATTATCTAATTTCATTAATGAACAATTAAATTGAACCCACTAAGCTCAAATGATCAGCTAATTGAAAGGAAACCGAATATGCCTGGCTGTTACTTAGCAAGTATGTAATTAATATTATATATATTAGAACTGTAACTGATCGATGTCTGTACAATGTACATACATGGAAGATATTAATTAAAAAAATACTTGGTAATTGGTATTAATTAACGCCAATCCCACAACGATGATTTTTAGAACTTTTGTCTATTTGTCTGTGCGTTTGTTCCGGCTAATCTCAGGAATGACCAAACAGATTTAATCTTGGGAATAAGCTTTGGTTAACATTAAGTGTTTCTCGTGTCAATAAAAAACACCTTCCATACATTTTTTCCAGTGTGGGATTACCAAAAAGTTTAGGCGAAGCGTGGGCATTTACTAGTTTCATTAATAATGCTACTGCGCTATGCCCGTCTTTAACACAATAATTATTTGTTTCGAACTTCTGTTGAAAAGGATTAGTCCAATCAATTCAAGCAGCCAAATGATTTTAATTTTAATGTTTTGGCTTGTGTGCAACTGTTCTCATAACTACCCTCGTTTTGTTTTGTTTTGTTTTGTTTGATTTGGTTATGTTTTAAATTGTACGAGTATTAGTTAAATTATTTGTACGCTTAGCGACATACCATTGTATATTAACTAGTACATAATATATATTTCTCAGTAAGTGAATTGTTGTAAAATTCTTTTGAGAAATAAAAATCTTAAACCGTAACTCCTATTATTGGGATTAAGGACAACAGGCTTTATTATTACCTGTCTGGGCTGTAGATATCTTGTGTTTGTTTGAGGGTTTAATGCATTCAAGGAAAAATTAAATCTTTATAGAATAATTTTATTTACGTACATAATATTATGTTGTATTTTTGACTCTCACACTCGGTTTTCTTTAGATTAGATAATATGAGATGAAGGAGGCTAAATTTTCTAAGGATATAAGTTAAAGGTAAGCTCGGTAAAAGGTTAATTTAATAAAGCATATTTTTATTACTCGAAACGTATGACAGAATTGAAACTTAGAGTATTTTTATTTAGAAGAACTGGAATTTGAAATCTAGGTTATAAGTTGACAAATAACAAGTTAATCCAGTGCCGTCATTGCTTCTGAAAGCACGAATCTTTTGTCATAAAATCTTTTGAAATCACTCCAGAGAAAATACCAGGGAAATATATAAATGAGGTGAAAGTGTTTTCAATGAAAAATTAGAGGTTACTTTGGTTAGGGTTATCAACACCAATTATTTTAAAAATAAATATTACACTTTAATAAACAAATAAACGTACCTAATTCTAGGGACTCAATGGAGTTTTTTTGTTACAAGCTTTTAATTAACTTACTTTGTTCGTTAGTTTGTTAGCATGTACATTGCAAGCGGAATTAGAACTATTTCCTCTCATATTACGAGGTTAAAATTTCATTACTAAATAAGCCAACATTCTTTCAGAAGAAGTGTAGATTAATGCTCTACATCTACAAGCTACATATAAAATTTACATTCAATGCTTCTTAGCTCTAGTAACAAATTATATTTTGGAGAAAATGACACGAAATTCTAACACATGCCAATTTTTGTCAATAAAAAATACTTTCCAGAGATAAAAAAGCCGCTGCTAATAGGAATAAATTGCTAAGTAGGTCAACTATGAATCGCCTTTTAAACCTCACCCCTAGTTGGTCGTGTAGTTTCTGAAAGAAAGTTAATTAAGAGTCAGGAATACTTTTACAGCTTTAAAACAATATAGCAGCTCGGTCTAATGAGCCCCAGCTAGTGAATTCCGTAGCGAACATTATTATTAGCAAATAGTAATTTTGCAAAAACTAGCGAGATGATGGTTTCATAATTATTTACTAAAGATTTGGGTTTATTAATTTTTGAAAAGGCTACGATCGGTTTTTACTCGTTTTGTAACAAACCTACAAATTCTGGAAAGTGTTTGTAATAATCCTACTTCGAATAAAAACTTTTTTTTTTTAATGATAAGTTCTTGTACAAGTATGTTTAGGTAGAATATTGAAAGCAGCGAATTAACTGAATTATTTTCACTTATAATAAATAATCAAGGTTTTTTTGTGGAGTTTGTATGCCTACACTTTTTATTTCGTTTCATAGAATTGGAACATTATATAAGCTTTCATTTCATGTTAAATATTACTACATACTGCACAAAATCTTCTTGATTTAGATTACTTTCCTTCTACGGATAATGAAATATAACTTAAGATACTTTATTACAAGATTCTCTTTGTGAAACTACATGAACTTCCAAGAAATACTTATAACTCCGGATATAAGGGACGATTGAACACGTTATTATCTCACAAAGTATCTAAGGCATGAAACTAATAATGCTTAAGTACTTGAGATTTTGTTAACAAAGCTTAACTTTGACCGGGTACACGGGGTACACTTATACTATAAATGTATGTAACTATGATTTTATTTACCGATAATAATATATCGAATTTCTACTGGAGCGTGAACTAAATACACACTTTTATTAGTTCCAATGTACTAAAACAAAAAAGAATTGTGATTATACTTCCAATGTCTAGAGACTAACCTACTGACTGTATTATCAGTATTAATATTATAAAGAGAATATTTTAGATTTTTTGATTTGTTTATTTATTTGTTTGTCTGTAGTGAATAAACACAAAAACTTCTGGACCGATTTCAAAAATTCTTTCATTAGTAGACTTGTTTTTTCTTTTTAGTTTTTTACGCAGTCGGGTTTTTTGTTTGTTTTAGTAAATATATTTGTACCACATAATAATTACCTAATACTTATAAAATTTAGTTTTCTGTACTTCCTATTTCTGCAATTAACCTATTAGGTCCTTCATAGATGGAACATATTGTTCCAGTATTTGGATGCAGCAAAGCGGAAAATACTTGTTTAAGCGGCTGACTTATGCTGACTGACATAAGCTGTTTCGCGCTGTCGGGAACCACAACACCTTGCGAACCAGGTCAACTTTTCAAACAAACTTGATGTTTTCGTACAGCTTACTATGATTCCTTTTGATATTCTAATGCGTGTCTAGGTATACCTAGTAGGTGTAGACGTGTAGGTACAGTTAAGTCATAATGGAACTTCCAAACAGAAATTCTCTAATATTAAATTGATTATAAATTTCATAATAAACGTAAAACACTTTTTATTCAATTTAATGTATATTATTTCATTATATTATTACTAAGTTTTGTTACCAAAAATTCAAATTGATACAGTATAATATAATATCCATATTAACAATCCTTGTTTTCCATCCATTCTTATTATTAAATGTAAATTAGTAAGTATGTCTCGGCGGTACAATATGTAAGCGATACGTTGGAAACTTGAGTAACTAATCGATTTATTTCCATAATATAACTGAATGTAACAACTTATAGTATAGAATTTTAATCAAAGTCGTAGACAATCTCTAACAATCTAAGGCAACAAAACAAAAGAATTCTCGAGAAGACTTAAGACAATATCAATTGTACAAGAGATTCCTTAGAAAAACTGTGTTCCAATATTGCACTTGAATACAACTTGAAGATCTATGTTGAAAAATATCCCTTTGTGTTGTTTTGATAATAGTTTTTGTTATTGTTTAGGAAAACAATTTTAAATTTTCTTTTCGTGGAATAATAGTCCATAAGATTTTATTGTGGCTTTACTAAGTAAGTATATGTATTTATTTTAATACTTAATGATTGAAGAGAGTGTCACCACTCCCCAGGGACGGGAAACGGGAAATCATCTTTAGTCGATTGCGCATCACCCTAATATTCGTTGTAGCCGACTGATAGTTTGCCGAAAATAAAAATGACAAAGAATTAATTAATTAAGCATAGTAAGGAAGAAAAATCTTAAACAGACCTAAAAATCACATCATATTAAAACTTCAAAACTCGTGGATTTATCGGATGTTACATTTCATTTAGAAGTAGGTACAGGCCCTTGAAATCAAGCTAAGGGCTTTTATCTACAGGGTTAAGTGATCTTAAGCCTTATAAGGGTCGTTACTCTTATATAATATTGGTTTTATGTAATGGAAAGGTTTTCGGGTACCTAAATAGCTTTCATGTTATCACTTTAAAAATATGAAAATATAAATAAGTTTATTGTTATTATAATTAACCTTTTTATATTATTATTAGTAACAGGCTAACAGCCCTCGTTTTATGTTCAGTTTTCGTATACCTAACAGTTCCCTAATTTTAATTAGTTTACATAATGGCTTATGTAACGTAAAAGATCGTTACATTATTTCAGCATAGGTAACGGGCTTTTTCCCGTACGGGCCACGTTCCGTACGGGATTCCGCTGCGTATGCACTATCGTATACATTTTCTATGAAACGATGTTTCCAAACTTCACTTACTGTCCCGTACGGGAAAAAAACCGTTACTTTTTGGTTACGTTGGGCTTGTAAGGAATTAGCGAATGGATAGAATATATATAAATAAGTGCTTAGTAAATAAAGTTTTAAAGTAAAATTGTAGAAGTAGTATCAAAATGTACAGCTTGTATTGCATAGAGGATGTAGTGCAGGTATTCACGTTCTGTCTGCTAAACCTTGTAAACAATTTCCGCCTCGTTTGCTTCACAAATTGGATGTAGGTATAAATATTCTTAAACTCACGAGTATATTTTGGTTTTGCATTCAGTTGCGAGTGTATTAGACCCCAGCGATAAGGCTTATTTAAATGCTTGTTAAATAAACTTATTGGACTACATAAAGTATAATTTTAAGAAATTAGTATCCACTAACTAACGAAAATGTGCATGTAATACATACAGAAGAAACGAAAAAAGAAAATGGAAATGGACGACAAAAAAAAATAAAAGCTTTTCATCAAGACATAGTTGACAACTTATTTATGAAGATATATTGTGAACTTCTCTTCATCCTATGTCCTATGTGATATAGTACGTAGTGTGTTCAAAAACTAACGAGAATTTTAAAATTTTGCGAGTTTGGAGTTTAAGGGCCGTCGTTTTCAAATCGTATCGCTGAAAGAGCAGGCTATCCCAAACATCCAGTTTATAAAGTTTTTCGGGGATTGGAAGAAGCGCTGGCACAAGTGCATAGTATCTAATTGGGACTATTTTAATGGCGATAACACTAATTGCGACGAATAAGTAAATAATTTTTTCACAAACCAATATTCCCGTTATTTTTTAAACACACCTCGTATACTGATTGATAGATCTACATCATGCTCTCGTCATTTATATCATGCATTGCGACTGTTAAAAAATTAGTTTTATGAAACTTGTCATAATACCATTACAACGGCTGCTAATAAAGCAAAATAAAGAGAACAATCCGGCGATACATCACCAGATGCGAGGGATTCTCTCCTACAGAGAAATATTTTGCTATTTATTGCCGCTAACTGCTATAAAAATGTTGGAAATACACATTAGTAAGAATAAGCGAAGGCACGCGAGCCGAATGTCGTGATGTTGTTTGAGGGTAGGTCGTGACAACTTTTTCATCGTTGGCAAGAAAATAGGACTAATATATACGTATTATAAATCGAACCTTGAATTTTTTTAGAGTCACTAACGGTTACTTTAATCGATGAGGTTCGATTTTTTGGTTTGTTTTTTCCAAAAAATCCTGTTAGATTATCTCGAGAACCACGCCCCCTATCTTCTTGACCAAAGAACCTAGGTGCTGATTTAGAAAATTCTTCACAAAAAATACACCCGGGTGTATTTTACCAATTCACTCCTATTTTCAAGCCCTCGTACGTTTGCTAGATAGAACTTAAAATAAACTCAACTTGTTACGAAACTACACACGCAACACGTACTACGCACTCGCATGCCGGCATGCTCGCAGGAGTTTGTTGCGAGTGCGAAAAACAAATGTTACTAGGTATAAATTATTTTGCTTTTAAGTTTTTTTAAAGTTAATTTTTTTTAAAGCATTTAGGCCTAGATGGATATGATAGAAGCAGGTTGTTACCTGCTTCTCTGCTATCTGCTATCATATCCATCTAATGTTGTGTAATGATGGAAGATTTCAACACGTAAATGCTAGGTAGGTACATTAATTTTAGTGACGAATAATTTTAAAGCAACTGCTGCATTAATTTTACCCTCTTAAAATATCTATGTATTATTCATTTTCTAAAATGTTCAGTAGAAAGTAAGATCTAGTAACCGTTCTCACTTCGCTAACGTAAACCCTACCCTACATGCCGTATTATTCCAAAAGCTTATACAAGATTCTTTAAACACATAAAGTAAAATATTACTTTACTACAATACGTCAGTGAAAAAAAAAATTCAAATATCTTCCATGCACAAATATTAATTATATGTTTCCTTCCTAATTTTAACAATAATAACAATAGAATCATTATAATAGTTATACATTTCAACAAAACATTGCGCTAAAACCACAGAAGAATTAATAGTAGGTACTTCTAAAACATAATATAGTAAACTTTATTGGCCCTGTCTTACTTCTGGGTAAATTGGCGAAATTCTAGCTAAATCGAGGGCTAACAACTTGCTCCACATAACAATACCTCCGGGCCTCTTTACAGTTTATGTCAGCAGCATACAACCTCCTTAGATACAACAAAGGACGGAACAACTACTACTGTCTTTGCAGTAGTTTCTCCTAGCTTGTAGTGTAATAACTAATAAGAAAGTTATTACTGGGTGTAGGATATTTTGTAAAATTAAGTTTAAGCGCAGTTTTAATTTAAATAACAATTTAGATATTTGTTGGAGAAGTGGATGGTTTTGGAAAATAAGACAGTGGGCGTTTACATAATTTTAGTCAGAAACTAATTAACACACAGGTTTTACACTCGTTACTAAAATACGCGATTACAACTTATACACACGACTAATAATTCACACGTTGCGCTCCGCACAGCCCGGACTGTCAAAAAGACTGTCAAAAAGTGCCCGGTGATGACTGGCAAGTCAATCGCTCTCCTCGGTTAACAAGTTTGCTACCGCGTGACAAAATGGCAGTAGACAATTTGCATAGTGCTGCCATCTTCTAAATCCGAATACGCCCAAGCTTGGCCCGGCTTGGCGTTCCATTTTAAGATCTCCGAGATATTTATTTGTAATATTGTTTTGAATCATAATTAACATGAAATTCATGTATGTAGTAGAGTAGGTAGGTATATGAGTTTTTATATTTTTATTCTTACAAGGTTTTCATGAAATAAATATTTTCCTGGCCCTTCTGTGTTCTTCATCACGGATTTACTTTGTACTGAACACGCTTAGAAGCTTAATTAAGGGAAGGTTAATTACACGACTATGGTCCTTAAGCTTTGCAATTCAACATGCATAGGGCGTATATAAGTGTGACTGAGTATAATTGCTTTAGGAAAGTTGTTTTGCTGCTGTAAGGGTCTCACTATACCATTCGTTCCGGAAACAATTTGACCGGATTTGTCAGATTCTTTCAACATCATAATCGAACATTTAATTAGGTTTTGCATTGACAACATCAGGTCTTCAGAAACAATTTTTTTTGGACCATTTTTTCAAAACCATATTAATACATATTATAGAATACAACAGAGAAAACGTATTAATTGATAAACGCAAAAAATCAAACTGACGCAAAAGTGGCTTAACTGGATAAAATTTGGTACAGATAATTTATAACTAGTATAAAGTGTGTTTATAGAGTGAGACGTCCACGTAGACGAAATTACGGCTAGTGTATTAAACAAACCCCGTTGTGCACAAGTTATATGTAGATATATGAAAATGTATTTGCATACAGTTGCAATGTCCTCGATCCGGTCTGCTCCGCATGACAATGAATGCTATTGATTGGCTTTCAGCCGTTTATTGCAGATAGCCAAACTGACTTGTTAAATATGGGGAAGGTAAAAGTACTTATAGCAACTAAAAAAACCTTGCCTTTTATTTATTACCTACGAGAATTTTAAATTAAATAAAATTTTAAATAACGGTTTCGTCTGAGGAAATATTTTTATATTCATACAAACTTTTTATCTCCTATTTTATCTCTTCAGGAGATGAATTTTTAAAAATATGCTATTAATATATAAATATATATTGCTCCTTTACACTAAATAAGGAACATGCGTTGTTTGTCAATCAGTTAATAACAGTACTAAACAGTCCGTTTTATTAAGTAAGGTTACGAGTGGATTCCATATTTAAATAAAAACAAGGCAACGAATTTCTACTCTGTATAATATTTTATTTCAATCACTTTGGTAACAGAATAATTATTATAATATCTATAATGAAAGTTTCCAGAAGTTGCCCATAAGTATACTATTGAAATTAAATTCCGTAAGTTCCGTAACCGATACTCGTTCGTATTTCCTTTACACTGTTTACCCCGTTGAATAGTGTACCGTCACGGCACATAGTTAAACATGAAGGGTTATAAGGCAAATTCGTGAGGGTCAGTGGTGGACTAGCGAAACTGCAAACTAATTTCACTAATCGGCTTACAAGTATTACGGCACCGTCGTATAAATCGTTCTTGTGCTCGGATGATCTGTTAAATTGGAAGGGATGTGTTGCCGTAATTCCAAACTATTAGTAAACGCCTCGTCTGGAATATTTTACAAAGCATTAACGTTGGAAGTCGTAATTTTAACACTGTATTAGCTTTTGTTTCCAGTGGCAATTGAAGTGATCGAGTCGACAGGGAAACGGTGACCAGTGACCACTTAACTATCATTAGATGGCCCGCATGCTTTTTTGTTTGCCCGTTTCTGATGGGAGAACCTACAAATTTTTAACTAATTTCCCACTGATAATCTTTACTTATGGATTTGAAGACCACTCACCCCCACCATTGGACGACAAAATACGACTATGCAGTAATGAAGTAAAAGAGCCATTATTTCATCCAAATGTTTAAAATTGAGTGATTGAGTTTCTCAGAAACAAATAAGGCGACTTAAAAATGATTAATTTCTCACACAAATAACGTGGGACTCATAAATAAAAATATTAAGTTCTTAAATATTTATAGTTGGTAGCTGTCGATAATAATATTTCAATGCATATAACAAATTATACATTATAAACTAAAAAAGTAATAGTATATATAATTATGTTTTTAGCCCCAAGTTTGTAATTTCTCCCTGGCCCGTTTAATACTCATGTAGCAATCACTTTGCGGTGTGGCTTTTGCTGATTGATATAGGGTTTTAGGGAAACCCAAACCTTCTGGCGTTTTAAATACGCTATGCCAATAAATACATTTCGCTACGAACTAGTTTTGGACATCGCACCAAAATTGCTTTTATAATTCTGGTTAGTTTTGCTCATTGCACAATTTATATTTGTAAGAATTGCCGAATAGGTTAAAGAACTTAAATTCATATCTTCAATTCTCAAATAATGACAGAACAATTTTGCACCAAGTCAAAACACGAAACAAAAATTACAAAGTTGTACCCTATAATAAATAATAAGCAGATTTCACACTAACGTATTGTTACAGGATTCTTATGTTTAGCCATGCGTTAACTCGACATGTCCAAATGTTTGCACAGACCACAATGTCGAGAGACATACGTGAATGTATTATAATGTTAAACAAATACATTGAAATAAACGTAAATTCCGCAGTGACTAAAACGCTTTTCTCAGAACGAGCTTACATCATGGAATCTCAATTATTTATGAGGATCTATTTAATTAATGATAAATAAAGCATATTTTTGTAAGATGACGCTTATTTAAGAAAAATAATAAAAGAGCAGCCAAATGGCTTCAACCCATTAATAGGCACTACTGAGCACGGCTCTCTCCTCTTGAGGAGGCCTGGAGCATACTGCACTCTATTGCTCCAGTTCAGATTGGTGAAGAGGTTATAGAGGCCAAGTGTTGGTAATTTTCATGCTTCCCGGAGGTCTCCGAAATGGCTAAACGATTTTACGTGACACAAAATAGACAGGACATGACTGCCGATAGAGTTTCATAATAACATTTTTCCCAGCAGCATTGATATAATTATACTTAGGTATGTATACTATGTATGTTACTGGGTAAGAATCCGGCCAACGCGCGCGCAAAACGTTGCACACAAATTGGTCCGGTTGAACCAATGCAGCAATGCTAGCAGATATAATGATATCTCCCTTACGAATTACGTACGTAAGAACGTACGTAAGAACGTACGTAATTCGTAAGGGAGAGAAAAAGACGTTCATTCCCACTAGTTCTACTGCTTAGTTCTATCGTAGAACTAGTGGGAATTTTTTTTCTCACTAGTTCTACCGTAGAACTAGTGGGAACAAAATCCGTATCTACGTTTTGTTCCCACTAGTTCTACGATAGAACTAACCAGTAGAACTAGTGGGAACAAAAACCGTATCTACGTTTTGTTCCCAATAGTTCTACGGCAGAACTAACCAGTAGAACTAGTGGGAATGATCTGAACTAGTGAGAAAAAAAATTCCCACTAGTTCTACGATAGAACTAAGCAGTAGAACTAGTGGGAATGAACGGAAAAAGATGGCGTTACTGTTGTTTGTATGAAGAACATCTGTATGTGAAATGTTTCGACGATCCTTCCTTTTGTAATACCTAATTGGGCTACAGCCATTATTATCTGTACTGTCAAACAGAAACACAATGAGCTTTTACGTTTCACTATATTACTCGTATACAATAGCGCTGATTTTCAATGTAACCCGATCTGTGTAGATAGATACTTGGGTTTCTATTTGGCATTTTTAAAGCAAACAGTTAATTAGAAAATCGCGCTTTTGTTTTGTATCATCACGTATTACCTGGAATATTTATCCCTAGATTTTTAACCGACTTCAAAAAAGGAGGAGGTTCTCGATTCGACTGTATTTTTTTTTGTTTGTTACCTCAGAACTTTGGACTGGGCCAACCGATTTTGATGATTCTTTTTTTTATCGAAAGCTGGTGGCTGTCATGTGGTCCCACATAAATTTTATTGAGATCTGACAATGGCATCCATGAGAAAACCAAATAAGTCGTAAATTTGTGTTAAGATGTGCGCGACAAATTGACGAATAACTCAATATCACGCCAACCGATTTCGATGATTCTTTTTTTAATCGAAAGCAGGCGCTTGTCAAGTGGTCTCACATAAATTTGAACGAGATCTGACAACTATGTAGTTTTTGAGACTTTGAAGTCGGTTATTTTTTGTTAGTAAAATTTAGATTCAGGAACCTCAGAACCTCAAAAATATCAGGTGATAACATAATTTTGAGAATTGATTGATTTTTTTTTCAATTTTGAGAGAATTAATCATGTTTTTAGTACACACATAACTTAATTCTATTGTATGAGTTATGTTGTACGTTATTTTTATCACCTTCTCTATAAATCTCGGATTCTATAAATTATCGAATTTCGGAAAAAAATATCACATTATCTGTTGATAACAATGGTCCCACTCACGGCACAGGGTAGCAAGAGTTCCAATTCCCAAACAACTTGGAGAGGGGATAGGGGTTCCAAGAGGGACTTATAACGTTGTTAAAGGTTGGTAAAGCACACTTGACCCTATGTGATCTCGACGTAGCAGCGCGAAGGATCTCTATGGCTTGACGAGTATGACGAATCCGGAATTAAATACCTACTTTGCAACTACGATCGACTAATACGCTCTACGACTACGACTAATATAGTTCGCTCCGTTAAAAAAGTAGCAAATAGCAACAGGCTTCTTCAGTTTGTTTACTATCCCGCACGATTCAAAACCACGTATAAACTTCCAGACGTAGCTTATTACATTGCAAAACCTCAACCCAGGGACGCGCGTTCTCTGAAAGAACTATGAGATTTACGCCCTGTTATTATTGCCAAACTTCGCCGCGCTCGCTACGTCTCTGCACAACTTGAAAATGAAAATTATAATATGTATGAATGCAATTTTCTTATTTATGCGAATACTTTTCTCTACAATACAATGTGACAAAGGTCGTGAGCTTTCAGTTCGTGTTGAAAGAATTTTCGGAGAAGAATTCTGAGAATGTATTATGTAATAGGTACATACTAGATTATAAATAGAGAGGAGTGAAGTGGAGTGTAGCAGAGTGGAGTAGATTGGATCGGAGTGGAGCGGAGAAGAGCGGAGTAGAGTCGCAAAGGGAAACGGAGAAAAGTAAGTAGAGTAAAATATAACAACATAATTAACTATGTAATAATTTTCATTTGAGTCTCACATAAAACATATTACACAGTTCCTAGTTCCAATGTTTGTTTATTAGATATTATACAATATTCTATGTTATATTACTTGTACTAAAAGTACCTACACGGCTACACTTAGTACACTCCGCTTCAAGGGATTACAATCAGTACGCGCTGCTGGCTTGAGCATTAGTTAGGTATAGTATAACACAATCATACAGGTAATTAATATAGGCACATACAAGTTGTTACATCTGTAACAAAATAATTAGCGTTTTTTGTTTCTCTATACATACTCGTATGTATAGAACTCTGAACATATGTTCACTGCACATATTGGAATAATAAAAATTTAAAGACGTTCTATACGATATCATTAAAAAGGCCTAAATCTCAGAATACATTCAAAGTCAGAATTGTAATAAGAAAAGGATTCCGAGGTTTAAATTTAAAGGGACTCCACTAATAAAATTGGTCCTATTGATAAAATATGGTGAGTTGTAACATAATTTAGTGATTAGGTACTATCCGTTGTAACTTGAGAGATTTTTTTTAAATAACTGATTTTATATTTAATTCAAAAGCTTTAACTATGCTACCGGACCAAAATTAAGTATTCAATGAAAAACGCAATTAAATACATAGTTTGCAAGTAATCATGACTGAGTGACGCACGTTAAATAAATTAACGGCTGTATTTAGCGCGAACATTTCGCAATCAGTTCTCTCATTAAATCATTCGCGTCCAGTCATTCAGATCGTCTCTGTCAGCGGTTCTCTTTAACACTATTATGGATAATTTCCATTTCCCGAATCAAGCTTTGTTATGTACTAGTTTGAGGGATCTTCAGTATGGAATTAATGGCCATGGGTTAACGTAATAATTGTATGACTTCAACCCGTTAGGGTAAGGTCGACTTGTAATTAAAGACTCCCAATTACTCCCAAAACGCTAGTCCTGGACCCAAGTATTCATGATGCTCTTGCCGCCTTAAGACTTCTGACGTAGTTCAAGGACTAGTAGATGATATTCACAGATAAAGTGAAACACAACTCTCAGAAAATTTTACAAGTGTTTACCCATCCATCTCTCGATTTTTAATGAGGTAGGTTAAACGTATGATATAAATTTTAGATGTTAAGTTTGGATGGGAAAAATGTGCATCATGTATCAATTAATGATAAAATAAAATTGAGAAATGGTGGAATAGATTCTCATAGAGTATCTTATAAACAAGAAGTTATGCAAATTATGCGCAAATAATGTAGCGTAGTATTAGTAGTCTACTGCATTGAAAAGCAGTCTCGCACTTTCCAGACATGGTTTCCTATTATGAATAAGTAATTGTGATAATGGACTAAGCTCTTCCCATTCATATGTGAGATACGACCTAGTGGTATATTATAAAGGTATGGTTAAATATAAATACTGATTATCAGTACCATTATTTCTTCTGTGATATAAGACAAAAGTGAGTGTGAATGTGTGCTACGTACCTATTTTTTTTTATGGAAAAATCTGGCAAACGAGCTGACGATCCACCTGATGGTAAGTGGCTATCGTCGCCCATGGATATCAGCAACACCTAAGGTATCACTGATGCATTGCCAGCCAAAAAAGGCAGAAGAAAAAGAAAGAAATCATAAAAAAGTGAACGAAAAGAATAGTGTAACAGTGATATATTCATATAATAAAACTGTAGAACCGCGATGTACAGGGACGATATTTGAGAAAAACTTTTACTACGGGTATTAACGCAACAGCTCTCATAAAAATGGGTTTTAGAATTTTTGTCTGTTTGTTTGTGCGTTTGTCCCGGCTAATATCAGAAACGGCCTAACAGATTTAAATGCGATTTTCACAAATGTATTGACAATACAGTTTTGTAGTAAGCTGGATTAACATTTAGTGCTTGGTTTATTTCAATCGGTTCACAAATAAAAAGTTATGTCAATTTAAAAAATGCCGTCCATATCGAGTGTGAGCTTTCTGAAAGATTTACCAAAGCGAAGTAAAGATATTCACTAGAATTAGAAAATATTTTCATTCCGTGTCGTTTTCTCTTGTGTGTTTGCTAATTAACTTCTTGAAGACATATGAAATAAAATAAAATTAAGTATTATATTATTTTATTTTATTCGAAAAGTAAACAGTCTTAATCTTTTAGCTGCTTTCGTATAGAGAATTTAAATAAAGCATTTTTGCCGTTATTGAAGTCTAGTTCCGCGGCTCCCTACTTCTCAATGCGCAACAAAATATTATAGGTAAAATTCAGTAAAGCCATCCAATCTGATTCACTATACCTATTTAATGAAATATAAAACCTGCCTCGTCAGTAACACTAAATTCAACATGCAACAATAACTAATTGTTCTCGTTAATGTATCCCACAATTCGGACAAAGTTCAGTTATTATCAGCACGGAAATATGGAAACGATAATAAATTTGAAGCGGTTTATTACGTTAGTTTACATGTCATGTCGGTCGGCAACTGTGTGGTCGCCTGTACATGTTTATTGAACAAGTAAAGGATTGATTGTGAAGCTTTCGTACTAACTACTTGTGTGGATTTGTGAATAACTAATGTAACAAGTTTTGGACTGAATTTATAGGATAGTCACTGGAACTCGATTCCCTTGCCTGTAGTATGTCATTCTAAGTCCTCAAAATATCAAATTGCTTATTAAATTTCATTACTTTGATGTTTCAGTCCTTACAGTTACAGTAATGAAATCTCCATAGACATGGAAAACTTTAACAACTTCAGCAAACTCAGACCAAGGCTGGAATAGGTCCCGAGTGGGCTATGATTGCTTGGGAATCGTGAATTGCGTTAATTAGGAAACTGGACTAAATTTCATTATGGACAAAACAAGACGACGATTTAGGGCAAAAACAAACGTTTCTTTTTTATGTAAATAGCTGATAAACGGAAGAGCCACCTACCTGATGGTAAGTTATCGCCTAACAAATAAATGAGTTTTATCAGAGCATCACTAACGCGTTGCAGCCAAAAAAAGAGGCGGTGAACCGACGTTCCTTCTAGCTCTCCGACATTGCGACCAAAACCTAATCACCGTCGAAACAGATAACCATCGAGATTAAATTTAGGAGAGACCAATTACACTATTATTGAAGTGAAAACTTCTTTAGTACGGGGGTGACTTGAAATTTTATGAAACGAAACTGTCCAGTGGAGACTAGAAATGAGTGGAGACTGACTTGAAATTTTATGAAAAGAAACTGTCCAGTGGAGACTAGAAATGAGTGCAGACTGGAGTTGAGTGGAAACTAGAGTTGAGCGGAGCGGGGCGGGGCGGAGCAGAGCGGAGTGAAGTAGATTAGTGAAACCTACATTTATCATCTTCCCGAAATTTTACATTCGTCTCATTATCTTGACAACAAAAATTTTGAAGGTTTCACTTCTAACACGTGTGAATTGCACACATTTTTTTTTTATTTTGTTTAAACATAGAAAAACTGAAAATTCCGAATTATTTCAATATTATTTTTAGTTTAATATTATGCTTTAGTGTCGACAGAAATAAAACGCAAATAAAATTATGGCTATCGAAATATAATATAAATGCTACAAAAACATTTTAAAATAGAGACAAGACTTTTCACCGTTTAAAAGTTATCAGATCTTGTGAAGAAAAAACACCAACGCTACAAGGCCTTTACAAGCTTTGACTCTAGAAATCTTAGAAAAAACTATGGCTTGACCGTTTCGCAACCGCTGTTTGGTCGTGAATAATAATATCATGACATATAAACTTTACATAGACCACAATACAACATTTTTATAGATTATCGTTTTGGCTTCTATTAGATAAATAAAATATGCACCCCAATTCCTGATAAAATCAACATTTATTATGTTATACTCAGCAAATACCCTTAATACTCCTGAAAGCTTAACAAGTTTAATCAATTAAGAGCTAAGCGAGCTCTACAAGTACTCTCATTTACGTCATCTTACAGGAGTCACGCCACGGAATATACAAAACGGAAGAGAGCGGTGTTCCTGTCTGAACGGATTTCCATGCGGTTTTTAACAATATATTATAATAATAATATATTATAATAATTTTACGAGGAATGTTTTGCAACAAGGGTTTTAGGTAAAAATTGTACTATATCGCCCAATAAAAATAATTTATTTCTTGTCTTAGGGGCCATATTTAATATCCATAAATTATTCTCATTTTGTAAAATCCCTACTAATATTATAAATGTGAAAGTGTGTTTGTTTGTTTGTCCGTCTTTCACGTCGCAAAGAAGCTGTTATAATATGGTATGGTTTTTGTGTGTGTAGTTAGTGAGGAGGGTGGAGAGTAACGTAGGCTACTTTTTACCGCGGAAAAACATCCCCATGGGGAGATCGATATTTTGTTAGTTACTAGATATTTAGTTCCGGATTTTGTTAATAGATGGCATTAGTAAAATTCCGCGAGCGAAGCAGTGGGCAAAAGCTAGTTAGGTATAATGTAAACAAATCCTACTTCTTTAATTAGATAAAAATGATTTAGTGTTTATAATATAAACTAGCACTCTGCCCGAGTCTTTGCCCACTTTTTACAGGATAATAAGTACCCTATCCTATATCTTCTTACAGACAATGGTCTACCGGTGTGTTAAATTTCATGAAAATTTGTTCAGTGGTTTTTGCGTGAAGATGTAACAAATATCCTCACAAACTTTTACATTCATAATATCAGTAGGATTAGATTTTCATCTAAATTAATTTAATAATTTTATTAATGTGTGTAACGCTGTAACGTATGATTTCGTCAAACTAATAGGTAATGTGACCAGCTGTGACAAGGAGGGGGAAGGGTCAAAAAGTCATGAAATTAGTGTGACGTAATTAATGGATGGTCCCATACAGGTACAAGCCATGACCTGGTGTAGGATACAGGGTACTTATTATGACATTTAAAAAAAAAAAACGCCTGCCATCGAAAAAGCTATCATGGTAAGTATACCTTTTTGAAATCCTTATGGTGAGCTCATTAATTTGATACCCATATTGTATTATTCGATTTATTTTTATTTTTTGATACTTCAAGCAATGGCATTCACAGCCACCATATTTGTTTTTTTTTTATTTTCCTTATCTAAGAGCTCTTGGATTATCAAGACGAATTTAACGATAATCTTAATTACATAAATTCGTTCAGCGGTTTGGAAGATATGAGGTAATAAAGAATATTACACGCATACATACATACAAAATACGCGCGAAAATCATAACCCTTCTTGGCAGTTGGGTAAAAAGCCTTGAAAGAAGTTTTTCATTAGACCCGAGCCGGTACACTAATATTAGGTTCTTTCCATCTGTAATACAAAAAAGGCTAATTATGTTCCGTCTACTTTCCTTACACAGATGGCACAATATTCGTATTAGAAAGAGTAATATTAATCCCATCAAAAACATAAATGTAAAGTGAGAGTCAATTTCAAAAAAAAGGAATTGAGTGACCAGATGCCATCAATTTTGATTGCTAATCTTAAATTTCAGGCATTTTAAGTATGTGTTTTTAATAGAATCAATGTTTTGAAAAATTATAATAAAATGACAAAAATTTACTACTTTTAAATTTATTCCTTTGTATTCACCCGACTACCTATCTGGATGCCAAAGGAGAATGCCCATTTTGTATGGAGAAATGTACTGACATTAATATTTTTGTGTCCTGATAAAAATACCTTTATTTGAATAAGTTATCTTAATACATTACACAAACCAACTTTAGTCAATTTTAATCGTAGGAGTTATGCGATTTTCAACAAAATTATTTTGTATTTAGGTTATAGTAGACACAGTAATATGGACTCTATGCAGGCGCATTAAGTAGTATACGTTTAAGTATAAAATTCATTTGACAGTCCCCAAACGCCATCTAACTTTTAATATAATAATTATCAAATTCATTTGACAGTCCACTAACACCATCTAGTTTATTGTATCATAGTCATAATCGAATCAACGCAACCTATTGGCCCGAAGGATCTTAAAATATCCCTGATTGGCTCCAATTCCAATATAAATGGCCGAATGCTTTTGTGTTGTAAAACGGAAGTAAAGTTACTTATTAATTTAAGAAAATTAAGCCCAAAAAGATTTTTTTAGGAAATACGGTAAAATATTTAAAATATTTTAACTTAATTTTTAGTGCAAAAGTCATTGTGACACAATTATTTTTTTGAGAGTACTGGGTATGGGCATTCTCCTTTTAACTTTCTAGGTCATCTGGAAGTGGGTTAGAGTTTTGATCTATAGGTCAGTGAGTGATAAAAATGCCGACTTTTGGACGTTAATATCTCAATAACCGTTTGAGATGTGTTTATGAAATTTGAAACACGTATGTATTTCGCAAGTCTCCATAAATGAGCCAAATTTGACAGGTTAGTGTTGAATAGTTTTTGAGTTATGAGGTGGTCAAAAGTGGCTCCAAATGGCTCGTGTAATATTACACACGGTGCTGCTCGCCAATTCTGTTAGCTAGAAATTGACTTGACACGCTCCCGCGTGTCTAGATTAGTAAGGTAGTGAATAGTTTTTATTTATGTATTTTGAGGCATCTGTTAACATTTTTTTTTATTAAATTATAGGGAAGTTAATGTTTACAATCCCACCTGATGGTAAGTGGCGATGCAGTTTTGGGAGTTAAGACGCAGTAACTAAGCAAAAGCTATTCTATTCATCTTGCCTTGAAGACACACATTATAAACGAACGGAAATACCGACGCGAGTCAATCATTCGCTGTACGCATAATAAATGTGGAAGCGAAGTGCGTCGTCCGCACAGGAGGGATATTAACGAGGAAGGGATGGATACCCGCCGTGCGTCGGTATGTTCTATGGTGAAAAGGGAACGGGGGAAGTAAATCGTGTTGTTCTTAGTAATTTTGAATTCCCCTGTTTTGCTTTTCATTGAAATTACACCTTTGACGGCCATTATACTGATAAAAATACGAAAAAGATGGATAGCGAATTCTAAACAAAAAGTCCAACAGAATTAATGAATACGTAATTATGCAAAGTGTAACCTTTTGTAGGAAAAATGCACGCGAGCCACCGAAAAAGATCAATTAAAATGTTAATTACGGGTTTGATGCGATGCAGGAATTTATTCCATAGGGTTTATGAGTTAACTACTTAACGGCTGTGTCCAGTTTATTTTTTATAAACAAAACAAAGTTATAATCAAAATTATTATGAACATTATAGGGTGGCGCAAAAGTTAAATTGTCACCCGAAGTTTTTTGACTGTAATTTTTAAATAAATAAATAAAAAAATTGTTTTGCTATTGAATTATAATTACTTAGTGCCAAAATTTTTATTTTCATTAAGTAGACAAATGATGACCATACGGGCCCGATTTATAGCATTTTGCATCACGTTTGCCAGAACTTCCGGCGATAGGTTACCGCATTTATGACGGATATTCTATTTGAGGGCTTCAAGAGTGTGAGCCTTGTTGACATAGACTCGTGACTTCAAGAAACCCCACCAAGAACCCAAAAGAAGTATAGTACGGTTAAATCAGGCGATCTTGCCGGCTTATACAAATCACCAAAACGAGAGATTATTGTGATTATTCCACGTTCTTGAGGAGTATAGCGATTCATGTCTTATAGACGTGTATTTTATATCTGTATACTTCACAAATCTCACAACAGAACTAACATTTACCACCGTTTGCAAAAATTATAGCATCTTCCAAAAGGGTGATGACTTTCGCGCCACCCTAATTAACTTGGTCCGCGTTTCACTTCGTTTAAGGATTCCTGGTATTCACAAACGGTATCCCTAGGTATCTAATCGAAATAGTCTTTGTTAAGTAATTATATTTTCGCTATATTTTAGGAGTTGATTTTCTTAGTTTTTTACGGTTAATTTTGTGATACGAAATAGTATACTTACCTAAGTTATATGGTTCAAATATTATTAGATAACTTTATTTACATATTGTACCGTTACAGTGTTACCTATATTATTAGTAGGTCTACTATATAGATTACACTCGAGTACTGTGGATTGCCAATTGCCAATATCCTCACAATATCCTGCCTGCGACACGCCTTCAGGATGCTGATGGGATTGGCGTTGTCTTGCAGCGTATCGGAAATCGGGCACCCACAGCATCATGCGAAAATGTCCGTGAATTTAAAAACCCAAACATCATAATATGAATGTACCAACACAACCCATACTGTTGAGCTCTCGTATACATGGGGTTGCTGAAGATTACGACCATAGTCCAGCAAGCCGGCTAAGTACGAAATGGCATACTTTACATACTTTTGAGAATAATATCTCAGAGTTAACAGCTTAATAAAAATATCTTTTTATAAACAAATTTATTAATTGCTGAATCTCATTTACAAAATCATCTTGGGACGGTGTATGACATTCGCCAATCTCAGACATTTCTAATATCTGAAATTCAAATTAACCTAATATACTATTTAAATTGAATACTAGATACTTGAATACAAAATTTGCTGGAGTTGGGGAGTTATTGCGGTCGCAAAATAGAGTGATCTTTTCAGTCCTTTGAGATCTTTATACGTCTTTGAGATCTTGTGTTTGTTCCACTAACGGGATTAATCTTAGAAGCTTATGTATGTATACTAATATTTACGTGTATAGCAAACATGTTATGAGATCTAGATGTGAATGTACGACTTTGGCATCGTATGTGGTTTTATTCTGATATCATACTTAAGAAAATATTTTACTCATACTTTTCAGTACAAAGTTTTTTTTGTCTGGCATGTTGCTCTTTCTATCACTGTCATGTTATGGTACGCTGTTGTGGACGGACGCCTTATATTAGATTAATAAAACCTTGAATGGGTTCAACCCATTAATGGCCCACTCCTGGGCACGGGTCTCTCCTCTTGAGGAGGCCTAGAGCATACTCCACTACGCTGCTCCAGTGCGGATGAATAAAACCTTGAATATCTTTAAATTATTTCTTTGTTAATTGTAATTAGTTGTTGTTTAGATTTTTTATACCAATAGCCAACAAAATAAGAAACGCTCCACCTCATCACTAGTGGGATAGGCCAGTATGGACATGCACTATACTATAATCCCCTTGGTAGTTCGGAAATTTTATTTAGTGTCTCGACAATCCAACTGAAACATGCCAAAACATTTCAGGGGTTAGTTTAAAGGGGCATTAGCTATCTAGACAGGTACAAAAGAACAAAGAAGGACCATTTTCAATACCATACCAATGAATGGTCAGGATTAATCTAGATGGTAGGTATTATAAAGTTCAATGCGCCATTTTTTTATAAATTATAAGTTAATTGTTCGTTTAAATAGCTACAATCCCTCCTGATGTTATATGACGATGTAGTCTTAGGTTGTAAAACGAACTAAGATTCTTAATGATCTTATACCTTTGCCTATTCAATCTTGACTTAAACACACTGTGGTATAACTTGTCTAAAGGGAATACCAACACTGGCAATTATTAATATGGAAACAATATCCATCATGTAGCAAAGGAAGATCTATTGGCTGGATTTAAACATAAATAGAGGCACCAACATGCTATATCATGATTACAATGAAACAATAATTCCTCAACAGAAATACCAAAACTCCGTAATGAAACTTCAATCATTCCTCATACACAGAATTACCAAAACCCCCATAAATTACCAAAACAGTGGTAAATTTGACTGTCCGTTTAATTAAGCAGAAGCCATATTTACACGTAAGACTGGGAGCCCAGCGGCGTTGACAAATGGCTAGCAATATAATTGAATTATGGTACCTGGTCACAGCCATCTCAATTCATACCACAGAACGGGCAATGATCCGATAAACCTAACTCTAAATATGTATATGAGCTACTTTAGCTTCTGTATACACTGAACAAATTCAAAAGCCACATTAAGTTAAATAAATAATAACCGCTTTATTGCTCCTTTTTATAAGTTTTCATGAAGTTTCACCAGTTTATGAATAAATCAAATCTTGAAAGCTAAATATTATTAATGATGAAGCAGGAAGGTGGTTTGGATAAAATCCTGTTTTTAGTTTATGAAAGTAAGTATAATAATACGCTTTTCTTTTTACCGATATTATTACTAAAAACAATACTCATTGAATAAAAAGAACAAAAATGTACGATATTTAAACAGTAAATAAATTTGTAACGTAAGTAACGTTAATAAAGTGTGAAAAACGTGAAAATACATGCTTGTTGAATAAAATAACCGAAATTAAAACGAAAATAACATTGTCACTGAGGCTGTTGAAAAGTGGTTTGGTGTTGATAAAATAGGTAACAAACTGTAGTCTGCGAATGCAAAACCGAATATATTACTGCTATATTTAGAAGCAAGAGAAACGCCGAAAATATTAACTTACATACCGACGCAGCGGCGTGTAAACCTTCCGACCATTAATCATACTAATAGTGAAATCCCCGAATATACCTAACTTTACCTTAGTACATATATTTATGCAGCAGAAATAGGAATTTTGATATTTAAAGAAAGTTAGAAATAATTCATTAAATAATAATTAAATAATGAGTTATTTGTACATGTGTATAAAAAATATTAAACCGGCAGAGTAACATGAATCTTGCTGGTAGAGTGGTGGAGTTTGATTTCAGCCGGAGCTACCTTAAGTTTATCGACTATTAGGTACTCATTAACTGCTTAAGCTAACGTAGCCGTGATATTTTGACTTGTACATCTAGTTCCTAAAATGGTCTTAGAAGGCCCATCATATTTTTAGAAGACCTTTTCAACGATACCCCACACTATAGGGTATGCGACGAATAAAAAATTCATCCTCACCTTATCTGTAGGGGAGGTACCCTGAAAAAAAATGTTTTTCAATCTACGATTCTGGAGTTTTAATAAATATGTATGGCTTTAACCCATTAATGGCCCACTACTGGGCACGGGTGGAGGGGTTAGTGGCCAACCCGAGTAACGACTGTTGTCTTATGATAAGAAGTAACAACTGGGACCGCTGGCTTTACGTGCCCTCCGAAGCACGGAAACGCTCAAGAAATTTTTGCCACTAGCGGTCACCCATCCAACTACCGACCGCGCCCGTTGTTGCTTAACTTTGTCGATCACATAGGATCGACGCAAGCCGCCGGGCTATGAGCGCTTCGGACGGACAGACATGAAGAAACTATAAGGGTTCTGATTTACTTCGGAACCCTAAAATAAATAAATAAATAACGCTTCACACTCATAGCCCCACACTAGGATTCCCTGTATCGTGGGTGCCATGGACAACACACAATATAGACAAGGACATTCACACCCAGACCGAGAACAGAAATTCAAACTCATCATCCAAACCTCCGCCTCGCTGGGAATCGAACCCAGGCCCCTCGGTGCGGCGATCCGGCATGGTAACCATTGCGCCACACGGGTCGTCAAAAAAACATTAACATCATCCAAAGGCATCAAGGCTTCAAAATTTAAATACTATAAATATCTAGCTGAATACTGCCGATATTTAAAAACACTTTGAACTTAAGTGATTTAGTATTGGCCATTAGGAGAGCAATGTATCAATTTGAATAGCATTAAATGCGGACTGCCGTCGCGGATAGGCTGCATTGCCAAAATCCATAATGGATATTCGTTGCCCAAATTAAATATTATTTCAATATATTATTTGTCGTGCCTACTACACTTTTTTATTGTATTATGAAACGGAAATATTATTTAGATAAATAATTTTAGTCATTGGTTCTTTTACTTAGGTACGAGTATTTCAAACAACAAATTTTTCAATCCGATATTTTCTCCCTGATATAAGGAAAACACGAATCGCC
Source organism: Thymelicus sylvestris (assembly GCA_911387775.1). Taxonomy (NCBI): domain Eukaryota; kingdom Metazoa; phylum Arthropoda; class Insecta; order Lepidoptera; family Hesperiidae; genus Thymelicus; species Thymelicus sylvestris. The sequence goes on from OU426895.1 coordinate 9,639,509, forward strand.
TACAATACGCACGTTTTGCAAAATTCCAGGCTTACGAACCGATATTTAAAACCGGTCCAGTTTTTCAGAATCCCATCTTTGTTACCTTGTTACATGCACATTGCACACCCGTAGACTAGAAATATTGACAAACGCAGATTCTTGAACTGAAAAATACGTAACAGAATATATGAATACATACGAATCGATTATTTACAGTCCGATTTTTCGTTGATTTTTACGTGCACACGTACAGGTAGTTTTAGAAATAAAAATAATTGTCATATTGCATACTTTGTCTTCTTGTGTACAAAATACAAATGTTACAAATCCATTGGCTTGGATTCTTTGGCTTTTTTTAATGCAATCATTGCAAGACCCTATTGTAAAACAAGTTGTATTATGGTAACCTTCATAGTGTATGTAAGTAATATTTATGATTAGGTACCTGTTATAATAAAGCTTAAAAATATTGAACACCCAAGAATGAAGAACACAGCGAGATATTCTACCACCGGCTACAGCCTATTTGTGTTAAACACATCGTTTTAATTTAATTGTCGAATGTAAACAGTACCTCAATATGTTTGCATTGTCGAGTACTTGACGAACAAACTGTATCAACCAGTTGAGGGTGTGAAATACAAATAAGTTTCATGAAACAAAATTATATGAAATGTACATTAGGTATATGAAAATTTGCGAAGATGCAAGGCAAGGTAAGATAAAAATAGTGTCATGTATGAAAGTAGAATAGTATGCATTTTTTTGTCTGAAACGTTCCTAGCACGGTTATGGAATAGTGGGTACAAAGCTTTAGGCATCATAAGCATCTAATGAAAAGTATCTCCTTTCAAGCAGATTTTAACCATTAAAAGTGAACTGCAAACAATAATCCATTAAACCCGAGTTAACTTCATCCGAAAATTATTTTTAGTTGCCAAGCTGTTAGCATCAATTCATTAAATTTTTTCCGTTAGAGTGTAGCTGACGAGAATATTTTTAACGGAAATTTTAATGATAGAATTTTCACCCTTGTAAAACTGTTCCGTTCTTTTGTTCTCAGATTATAGAACAGTTGTACTGTGTGTTTATCCAATATTTGTAAATGTACTCGTGTATGGGATCATCCCTAGTGGAACATTAATATTTATGTCCAAATGTCGCACTGAACAAAATCTGCAGGTCTTAAATTATACCTATTTGTTACAATTTTAATAGTTTACTATTTACCGCTCGGATAAATAGAAAAGTCAAATCAAATAAAACGTAATTTAAAATATATAAACGTTTAATCTTCCTTGGGGGACATACAACTGGGATAAAATCTATACTATTTTCTGATTCTGGACATGGTCTGTCATTGTCCCAAATTTTATCTTGGCTTCAACACATTAATGGCCCACTACTGGGCACGGGTTTCTCCTCATGAGGAGGCCTAGAGCATATTCCACCAAGCTGCTCCAAAGCGGATTGGTGGAGGGGTTAGTGGCCAACCCAAGTGTCGGAAGTTTTCATTACGATAACAACCGGGACCGACGGCTTTACGTGCCCTTCGAAGAAAGGAAACGCTCAAGAATTTTTTGCCACTAGCAGTCACCCATCCAACTACCGACTGCACCCGCTGTCGCTTAACTTTGTCACTTTGTCGATGGCTTAGGATCAACGCAAGCCGCCGGGCTATGATAGCCCCAGAGCTACCGAACCATTTGACGAACCCACTTCCCACAAAGCTAGAAATTTATTAAATGATATTTTATTATCAGTCATTTAAGAAAGTACCGTTCTGGCAGGCATCTCGCGGTTGCGTCATGGTCCCTTAAATTTTTGAAAATGCAAAAAATATTTTTTTTTCATCCTACTCCCACAAGGCTACAATTTTAATATGTTGCAATTTACATATGTTTAAGTGTAAAAAAAAATTGCCAGAACATTTTGATGGTTGCAAGTATGTGCCAGAACAGAGCAAAGTTGTCATCGGGAGAGCAATTCATAACCTACTCGCACAAGGCTCAAATTTTCAGGGAACATTCTTTCAATTGTTTAAAAAATATATGTAAACAGCCAGAACATTCTAGCGGTTGCAAGTATCTGCCAGAAGAGTATATAGGGTGAATTTTTCAAGTGAGCGTGGATGGACAAATTCAAAACTATGAGGAATAGTGAAAGGTGGTCAAAGGAGTCTCAGGGCTGATTTTGACGAAAACCAAAACGGCATAATTAGATTTTTGAAAAATCAATATTATTAGCCAGGAATCAAACCCGCTGATTTTGCCTCATGATTTTTTTTTAGTAGGGTAACACTGCTTTCTTCCACCAAAGTGTACAATCTGTGAGATCCAACGATAGTCCTGTACATTTAAATGACATCAAAAGCAGGCTAGAGCTTGAAATGATGCATAGAAGGATACATTTGTATGAAAATTATTATTTTTTGTATGGCAATACTGAAATTTATTTCCACCAAAGTGTACGATCTGTAAGATCCAACAATAGTCCTGTACATTTAAATGACATCAGAAGCAGGCTAGAGCTTGAAATTATGCATAGAAGGATACATTTGTATGAAAATTATTATTTTTTGTATGGCAATACCAAAATTTCTTTCCACCAAATTGTACTATCTGTAAGATCCAATAATAGTCCTATACATTTAAATGACATCAAAAGCAGGCTAGAGCTTGAAATTATGCATAGAAGGATACATTTGTATGAAAATGATTATTTTTTGTATGGCAATACTGAAATTTATTTCCACCAAAGTGTACGATCTGTAAGATCCAACAATAGTCCTGTACATTTAAATGACATCAGAAGCAGGCTAGAGCTTGAAATTATGCATAGAAGGATATATTTGTATGAAAATTATTATTTTTTGTATGGCAATACCGAAATTTCTTTCCACCAAATTGTACTATCTGTAAGATCCAAGAATAGTCCTATACATTTAAATGACATCAAAAGCAGGCTAGAGCTTGAAATTATACATAGAAGGATACATTTGTATGAAAATTATTATTTTTTGTATGGCAATACTGAAATTTATTTCCACCAAAGTGTACAATCTGTAAGATCCAACAATAGTCCCGTACATTTGAATGACATCAAAAGCAGGCTAGAGCTTGAAATTATGCATAGAAGGATACATTTGTATGAAAATTATTATTTTTTGTATGGCAATACCGAAATTTCTTTCCACCAAAGTGTACTATCTGTAAGATCCAAGAGTAGTCCTATACATTTAAATGACATCAAAAGCAGGCTAGAGCTTGAAATTATGCATAGAAGGATACATATGTATGAAAATAATTATTTTTTGTATGGCAATACTGAAATTTATTTTCACCAAAGTGTACGATCTGTAAGATCCAACAATAGTTCTGTACATTTAAATGACATCAAAAGCAGGCTAGAGCTTGAATTTATGAATAGAAGGATACATTTGTATGAAAATTATTATTTTTTGTATGGCAGTACTGAAATTTATTTCCACCAATGTGTACTATCTGTGAGAACCAACAATCGCCTTATACATTTGAATGATATCAAATCAGACTAGAGCCTGAAATTATACATAGAAAGATAGAATTGCAATCCCGATGACAACTTTGCTCTGTTCTGGCACATACTTGCAACCCTCAAAATGTTCTGGCAATTTTTTTTTACACTTAAACATATGTAAATTACAACATATTAAAATTGTAGCCTTGTGGGAGTGGGATAAAAAAAAATATTTTTTGCATTTTCAAAAATTTAATGGGCCATGACGCACCCGCGAGATGCCTGCCAGAACGGTACTGTCTTAATTGGCTGATAATAAAATATCATTTAATAAATTTCTAGCTTTGTTGGAAGTGGGATAGTCAAATGGTTCAATAGCTCTCCAGCTATGAGTATATAGAGCTATAAATTTCATCTTAATCCGTTCAAAAGTTAGCGTTTATCCGGATTACTTATACTTCCTATTCTTATAATAAAATATTGGGTTACATTAAGGTCGTGTAACACAATTTTAAAGTACCTAATTTATGCGAAGTGTTACAATGAATGTTGTATGTAGAGCCCTAGGGAGGCAAATAAATAGAATAAACGGAATGTAAACACAGTGTAGATACTTTTAGTTAGGAGCGTGTAAGTGTAACCAATGATTATTTAATTATAATTACTAAAATTAATCTAATTATATTCAGGATTTTGACTGAAATAAAAAGACGTATTGCCGATTTGGAGGCTGATTTAATACTCTTTCTACAATCATGGTGGGCTCATCCGGTGGGCCGAGCACATTCGCTGAGCCCTCACATTTTGTTCTTAGAACTAGTATGGAACTACGCTAATGCTGAAACAGCAGTAGGGGAAAGAGGGCTATTCATAACTAGATACCTGTTATTAGTAACTATTATAATACTAGTAACCCACTGCTTGCTACAAAAACTAAAACACTTAAAGAAAATCTTCTTAATAATAAAAGTGAAGTAGGGGAAGCTCGTATACGCGGTATACGTATACCTTGTTGACAAATACCGACGGGCATTGTATAAACTTGTAAACTTTGTCTGGCACAAACTTTAATGAACATGAACTCATGTTAGTCTCGTATCAGGTGTATTCAAGTGTGCAGTATTTTTGCCCAAGAATTATTATATCAGTTACTCAACCCCTGTATTCAAAAACAAAACTTTCGAGGTCTCAAAGTGCTCATTAAAAAAAATGCTTGTCTGTAAAGTAGGTTTACGGACGGTAGTTTAACGTGACAACGTCATGACAAAACACTGACGAAATGATTGCATACTTTTATAGATAAAATTGAGCGCTTTGGCCGATCGTAGCCGATCGTGCCTCTATCGCTTGTTCCGCGCTCTCGCTCGCGCGGAACGGGACAATGGTCATGCTTTTTCGTGCGTGCACCCGGCGTTCATCGTTTTAATAGACGTTATCACGTCAATAAATAATTTATAATCGATTTTGGAGCAGTTGAAAAAATTCCTGCCCTTATTAGTTGAAGGGCCCTAAAAATTGATTTAAATATTGTTATTTTACCACTTCTTTGGTATGATAAATATCCACCCAAACCAAATAACAGCCTGAGTGAGCATAAGCCGTGGACGGACGGACGGACATAGCGAAACTATAAGGGTACTTCGCTGATGAAGAAACACTCATAATCCATCATGGAATATAAAATGTCGTGGAAAAAAGTTAAAAAAGCTTCCAATAAACTAAATAGTATTTCTGGTAAACAGAACTAATATTTTCTTGAGATGTTTGAGTTTGTTTCAGATAACAGCCTTATATTATTTTCCAAAAGATGCCTTCTATCAGAATATTAGGAGATTCTCTAGGTAGAAAGGAGTAAATATACATAGTATTGCATATTAAGCATTTTAGAGCATGAATAAATCTCTTTGTATGAGTATTTTGGTCGAGCGACCGCTTCATATGATTTATTCACGTCAATATAACTATCATAACGTAGTCCAGGTGTGGCCGGGCTAGCTTCGACAGCTGAACGAGGGAATGTTGCTGTCGTTGTACTGAATACGTAAAATACAATATGAACCGATCTAAGGAAAACATCAGTGTTCAAATTCGAATCGAACAGGTAGGATAGGCACGAAAAGGTTCTTATCGAAAATGTATTAAGGGATATTTTTCGTTTGTCTCAAGGATTTTTTTGGTAAGTATGGCACATCTTTAGATACATAATTATCCAATTTGAAAAAAAAAAAACTAAACGTACTCATTACCTCCACTGCGAAGTAGAAACCGTTGAAGACCTTTTAAAAAGATGGCAGTAAAAAAGAGTACTGCCTATTATTAAACTAGCACTACTCATTTGATAAAAAAACTTGAAATTGAATTACGTGTGTATTTTTAAAATCGTCAGGAAATATTTTATTGTGCAGGAAATACAATCTTGGTATTAATACGAGCTGTAAATTAAGTAACTATAGTTCTGTACTTCTCTCAGAGATGGTGCCACAAGTACTTGTCGATTAAAATGATGATGATGATGACGGTGTCGCGAACTCAGAGCCGGCATTAATGGGAGGCGAGGTGGAGGGATGGCCTAGGGCGTCAAATTTGGAGGGGCGCCACATTTGGAGTGAGGAGCAAAAAAAATCTTAATAAACGTTCTTATTGGTGCAGTAAATTTTTTTCGAGCAATATTTTTTTTTCTTGTGTGGGCGCCACAATATTCTTGCCTAGGGCGTCAGTGGCTCTAACGCCGGCACTGCGCGAACTGATTGGTTTTATCCCACCTCAAAAACGCCCAACGCCCCTAAAGAAGCTTTCAATTCAAAAACCACTTCAAAAACGACACACGCAAAGAAGGATGCATTCTGAGCTGAGGCTTTGTTTGCTTAAACTCAAGGATAAAAAAACACCCTCATAGATTGCTCATAACATAGCTCACGAAGTCTGATAAGCCCAATATGCCTTATTAATACTCTGAATTTCGCAACATAATAAATAATAATAGGTTCGCATTAATGCCGCAAACAATAACATTTTTATCTTTCAAAAAATAAAATTTTTGTTATTATTTTTATAATTTTGTTATAGTTTCATGAATGTTAATTTAACAATATTATCCAATTTAATTATACCCCACAGTACCGTTACACTTTTATAAAGCCTTTGCGTGTTAAAATGTAGTACCTATTCATTTGCAAATTATTCTAGTGGCCGTTAGTACCTTTATCATCTAAAATTTGCACACAATGAAAAATAAATTGCGCAGTAGATACATTAATTAATTTAATCTTAAATTAAACATTCGGACCTCCATTGTTATCCTTCCAGTGCTATTAACGTAAAATCATTTATGTAGCCATTATACCAATATAACTATTTATTATAAGTATAACTATTTCAGGGTTCCATAATTATTCAAAACCTTATAGTTTCGCCATGTTCGTCCGTCCGCAGAAACCCTTAGCGATAAAAAGCTGCCATTTGGTATACCTATATCTACATATTCATTAAAACTACAAAGTCATAGAATAAAATCACAAAAAATGTTTTCACCGTACCTAACTACCTACCCATATAATTATAAAGTAGGGATGACTGTTTCTCGTCTACCCTACCCCATAGTGTAGACTGCAGAGTATCGTAGAAAAGGTCTTTCAAGACTAGATATATTTCTGGGTCTGTAAAGAGCATTTTTGGACTCGGGGGTTCGTTTGCGAATTATTCGGCTTTAAAGTGCTAATTTTAATAACAGATCAAGTATTCCCTTCTGCCAGCTAAATGGTAGATGTTGAACATGACGAAAAAATTATGATGAATTTAAAAGGAAAACTATTTCGACTAGAGTAGCGTAACTACGGAACCTTGCATTGCGCGTGGCCTGACACGCACTTGGCCTTTTTTATTCATTATTCCTCTGCCTAGCGATGTTCTTGTAGTGTACGCTATTCAGAAACATATTTGGTTAACTATGAGCCATGTATAGTACCAATTATAATTATAACATTGTTATTAAATCACGTAACATGGAAACATAACAATATTATATTCGTAATAATAATTAACCGAAATATTACTGAAGAACAGCCTTGAGCCTAGAAGCAAAACGTTCTTAATCATAATTAGCTTGATAAGAACAGTGGAGTGATTAATCAATACGTCTTACGCAAAGAGTGATGATTAATGCACGGCGCTTACAATAATGCTTCGCTTACAAATAGCAATTTCCTAAAAGTTATAATGTACCCTAAAGTGGAGTGTCTGTGATGTTTGGCAGCGGCACCTGAGTACTGAAATGTAGCCACCATTAAGTGCTCAAGCATGTACATTATTTTCCCGTCTTTATTCCCGGAAACTCACAATATGTTCGGTCCCGTCACTTTGGCTCTCGTTGAAGCTTTATTTGGCTTTAATTCGTTGCGACAATAATAAAATACTTTTATAAACGACAAAGCCTAACCGAATAACATTGTAAGAAAAGTTGAGTGATTAATTTAAGTGTATCTATGTAATATACTATATCATCAGATTTTTATCGGAGGAAGAGTGCAGAGTTCTTCTTACAAAAACACTAGGAGCTTAGCAAATTAATATACTTAATAAAGAAATAAAATTAATCTTACCGAAAGTGATATTCAATGAGCATTGCATTAATTCATTAATAATAATAATAATAACAATAATAATAATATTCACTAAGCTTAGCATTAAGCCCACCAATTGTATAAAATTGCAATAAAGAATGAAATTAAATAAATATTATTTTAACCCTCAACAACAAGAAAAAGTTTTATCGTTTGTATCTCAAAAAGCGGATTTGTACCCGCGAGATTAGAGGTAAAAGTAATTAGGTATGGACGTTCTGGTAGTGCTAGATGTCTGAGAGATTTATAAATAACGATTTCAGTTATGTAGGCATATTTTGAAGCGGATAGATAGCTTCCTAAATCATTACGTATTTGAAAAACGTTCAAAAAATTACGGAAATTTTTGTTTTTTTTGAAAAATATATTAACATTTATATTTAGTAGTTATTTGTCATTTGACGTGAATCCGTGCAACTGAGGGCCGGATAATCGAGTTTCTACTGTAATGTTTTCAGCAGACTGATTTAGGTATGGTGTTAAAGAATCATAAAATTTTTCATTTTCTGTAAATTCAAGAGTATTTTCTTCTTTAACTTTCAAGGCGTCTATCTCTGATATATATCGCAGTTTAGAAAACAAATCTACACGAAATCACATTTTATACACGAGTATCTTCGATTTCTGATATCTCTTGAATGTTTTATTGGCCAATCTCTTCTTATTTACCTAACACTAGCGGTCTGCCCGCGGCTTTGCGCACGTTTTCCGGGTTAATAAGGGGGCGTCCATAAATTACGTGAGGTGTTTAAGGGGGGGAGGGGGTCGGGTCAAATCTCATCTAATCTTAAGTTGGAGAGAGGGGGGGTCTCGGCTAATATCACGCAATTTTTTTCCGATTGAAACAAAAAAACATTATACAATTTTGGTCCATTTAATCCAGATTATACATGCTTAAGATTTAATCTTAAGCGTAATCGTAATACGATTAAGATCACTGACTAAATAAAAGCACGAAGCAATATTTTTTTTCTTTTTACAATAACAATTCAACGCGTTTACGTAAGAAACCCACTTTTTGAAAAATCTCACGTGAGATTGGGGGATGGGGGAGGGGGTTGAACAAAATCTCACGACATCTCACCAGGGGGGGAGGGAGGGACAGAAAATTCAAAAAAACACCTCACGTAATTTATGGACGCCCCCTAAGTACCCCATGTCCTATTTCCGATCATGGTCTATCTATATCCTACATTTCATGAAAAACCGTTCAGTAGTTTTCGCGTGCATAAATAACATACATCCATACATCTTCATAAACTTTAACATTTTTAATATTAATATACCTAATGGTTTCGAAATTCCAAAATAATCATAGACATGTAAGTATTTTTAATGCATTAACTCCCTTAGGTTTTCAAACCATGTAATACTTTTGATTTTAATACGAAAAACAATCTAAAATAATTAACCTATCAACTTATAACTACAATAATCTTAACGTTAGCTTATGAAACAATTCTTCAATTCTAAAAGGGAAATTTAGTTCGATACATTTTAATATTTAATAAGGATAATGCAAAATATTAAGAGTGAAACATTGTAAAAGTGACAAACTGTAAAATATTGGTTGCAATATGCGGTGCAAATATTTTTCGAAAATAGAGAGAATACAGACAGCTTCTGCTGTGATCCTGATTTAAATGCAAAGGTTTGAAATCGAATTGCAACGCCACAATACGATTATATTTATTCGTATTCTGTTTATTGTACCTACGAAACGAATAAAGATATTGATTTTCATAGTCGAATAATGATCAGCATAGATTTTTGACAATATACTGGAGCATGGTGGAAACTGGATGTTAGAAGAGCCCAGTATCTAAATTCTAAGGCCATAGACGAGTTGCATTAGCCAAGGCACCCAACATAACAATCACAGAGTACAAAATAGCAAAAATTATTACTAAATGGTACATTGCTCATCATCTATCGATAATAAATTATTATCAAAATTAATTATGTTAAATGAATTATTGAAAAGAGACCTATTTCGCACTGTAAAATTAAAATTAAATACACAACCCGCAAATGAAAACCTGTTTTTTTATAATCTAAATTTTAGTAACAAAAAATAACCGACTCCAAAATTACTCCAAAAACTACTTGTCAGATTTCGCTCTTTATGTGGGACCACAGTCAAGCACCTGCTTTCGCTTAAAGCCTTATCAAAATCGGTTCACCCAGTCGAATGTTAGAGGTAATAAACATAAAAAATAGAGTCGAATTGAGAACCTGCTCCATTTTTTGAAGTCGGTTAAAAACAATAAACATTACTACGAGCAAGAGATGCAAACACTGTAAATAGGCGAAACTTGAGTGAAGTTGTATAGCCTTTATTGTCGAACATCCTCTCTTTCGGGCGCTTAAAACTTAGACGATTAGACGTCATCGGTGCCCTCGGAGTCGTTCCACTGACAAACACTAGAACAAGTAATATTACAAGAAGATACTGTTGTTTGTACTACTGTTACTAGAGTATATTACGTATGCCTAACATGATTAATATAGTACATACAATATATACGACGTACGTACAAGATACAATCGAAAAGTAATCTTCTATTGATATAAAATTGCAAAGCGACACACCGCTGATTAAACAAGAAATCTCAGTAACTGCCGAACCGATTAAGATGAAATTTGGCAGGGAGATAGTTTATGCTAAGGAGACGTCAACTAAGAACGGATTTTTGGAAATTCATCCCCTAAGGGTTTGAATTTTTTAATGTAAGTTTATAGTAATAAACAAAAGTTAACATTAACACACTTTTTCTGGAAAATTTTCTCATAAAGGGTTAATTTACTGGGTTAATTTAAAATTTATACACGAATTGCATACACCGGCTGGGTATTTTTCGGCTGTACTCATATTCAAGGCGGTGAGCATGGGCGTAGCCAGGGGGGGGGTTTCGGGGGTTCAAACCCCCCCCGAAAAGTTAAGGACTGACACTTTTCATTCCAACATCAACATTTTTCTAGACGTCATTCCGAATCGAATGAGCTATCGCACATATTTTTAGGAGCTTTATTTCTATTAAACACGTTTTTGAACTTTTTGACTAAACTAATAATATAGATGGGACTACATATGTACGTCGCGGCGTCGTGAGAAAAAATAAAGTCTCAATTTTCTTTAGGGTTATTTTATGTACATTTAGTCGTTGTATTTTCTTGAACCCCCCCCCCCCCCCCCGAAACTTGAACCCCCCCCGAAACTGAAACCTGGCTACGCCCATGGCGGTGAGTATCTATCTTTTTTATTGATCTGAAAGTAGCAATGGCTTAAAGATATGAATAGGTTAAGCGATAACAGGATTTCTTCAAGCTTCTCGACTTCGAAGGGTTGATCTTAGTTTAACAACCAATCATTCATTACTTTTGAGACGCAGCTTGGCCATTGCATAAGACATTGTGATTTTAGTACTTTTTTTTTAGATACTTATTTAAACTGTTTCCACATTAATACTGGCAAAAATTTTCCCCCCAAATATGAGAAAGAGTATCTTGTTGTAGGTCAGGAGGACAGAAAAAAAATCATTTATGAAAAAAAAAACTTACAAATATATTTCAGACATAATTATAATTATTCTTATGAATTTACAGATAAAATTATAGCATCTTTTGATACAGATTGAACACAAACTTAGAACTGATAAATGCCCACGCCACAGCGCCGTACGATAAGTAGCGTATTATTACATCCGCTAAGATTATTCTGAAAAAAAAAGTATTAGAATGTTAAACTTTTATGATGTATAATAAGGTTTATCCTGCCTGACAGTGCAATTTTGTGAACCGTACATTTTTTAAGGTTTTTCAATTCATGGGAGTGTCTCTCGAAACGGATTTTCTGCTTCCTTCTTGACCCGGAGTGCGGACAAAATAGGTATTCTACTTGATACGTACATACGTGGGTCTGTCAATAAGTTTTCAGTTCCTTAATTTAAAAATATTACGCAGCTGCATTGATATTTTTAAAATATAAAAAGCAATTTCTGAATTATAAAAAAAATGTTGTTAATTTCAACGATAGAGCTTTTATACGCTCATACATAATTGCTGTCTGTATTATGAATATTATTGTATTAACCTGAAGAGGTTAAAAGTTTTGCCAAACAATAAAGTTTATACTCGTAACAGTTAAGTTTACGACGGTGAGAAAGATATTTATTCTGTTTATTATTAATAAGAGTCGATTAAAGATTATTTCTCAGGACTCGTGTGTGTGTGGTTTATAAATTATTATCTTACTAGCTTCTACCCGCGACTTCGTCCGCGAGAATTTAGAATAAACTATACTAAAATTTAGATGTTAGGTTTAGATGTTTGGATATTTGTGAATTAAACTTACAGTATCCTGCTTTTCATCCCAAAGAATGATGTCGACAACATGCTTATTATTTCACGTTCTAGGAAGTTGCTAAAGATTCGAAAAAATCATAGGGCATGTAGTGAGGAAAAAGTTCAGCGGCAGGCTACCTTAAGAGCTGCTTAAACAGGCATCATCGACACCAGCAACGTGCTCATTATTTGGCGTACCAGCGAGCTGCTTAGGGGTCATAAAAATCAAAAGAAACGTCGTGAGGAATAATTTCAGCAAGCTTGAGAGCTGCTACGCCGGAACAGGCAGGTAAACGACGTTAGCAACATGCTCATGAAACAGAATGACGGAGATGGACTGTTGCTAGAGTATGATGCGAGTCACAACACGCGAGTCTCAGTAGCCACAAGCTTCTAGAAAAGGATAAAATTAACAAAGCGTGTAAATTTTGCGATGCGCAGAAAATAAAAGAACAACTATTATTCTGGAAGAAAATTATAAAGTTAATCCGCAATTAGAACAAACAGCAGAAACATTAAGAGAATTACGTTTACACAAACGTAACACAAACGAACCATATCATACTTTAAATAACATCGGTATTACATTGTTAAGAGGTGGGTCGGATGGCCGATATAAAATACGTAATTAATCACTTTCCGTATGATTATATTTGGGCAGAGTAACACCTTACACGCTTTATCACACAGACTGATCTCGGCTGTACGTTACAAGCGCTTATATAGAAAAATCAGAGTCAATACAGTGTCTCATTAAGACTTATTTGGTAGTGTTGCTAGTAGTTTGTAACAACATATTAATGGATGCTTCCATATATGACATCTTTATTAAGGGTAATGAAACGAAACAAAACGAAGAGACTCAGTGTTTTATGTACTCCATAGAGTAGCAAGAGCGAGGTTGCCCCATGCATAAAAATATCTTTTAGTAGCTAAAAATTATATAGCGTCTTAGCCATATCGACTATATCGCTAAAAAATTACACGATACCGTAGTCAAAAATAATTATGATTCATGGTCCATAAGGTGAATGTGTCATCTCTCAAATTATTCATTTGTCTGTGGACCTTAATTACGCAGATGAAGTTGCAGTTTGATATATCATTAAACTATGATTTAAAATTAAAAGTATGCCAAATTAAGTTTTTTCCTCGCAATCATTGCGGGTCATCGCGAAACATCATCATCATCGTACTTAAAGTATGAAAGGTATGAAAATATTTATGTACTAAATAGATCCTGTCTTATACCAATACTACATCGCTACTTACCATCAGGTGGGATTGTAGTCAAGCACTGACTTATAATAAAAAAAATGTATTTGTCTGTGCGTCTGGTTTTACAGTGTTAATATTCATCATCATCCTGCCCATTTCCCAATTTTATTTGGGGTTGACGCAATATGTTTTCCTCTTCCACACTTCCCTATAATCAACCGTCATCTTTACGCTAACTCTGTTATCTTTCATATCATCTGTAACACAATCCATCCATCTTTTCTTTGGTCATCCTCGTCCCCTTCATCTATCCATCACATTCATATCCATCAATCTTCTCGTCACATGCGTTTCCTCTCGCCTCATCACGTTCTCATACCACGACATTCGGTTTCCCTTTTAACTTTTCTGTCATTTTTGCCACTTTCAAACTTCCTCTAATATACTCATTCCTTACTTTATCCATTCTCGTCACTCCACACATCCACCTCAACATTCTCATCTCTGTGACATGCAATCGTCTCTCATCTATCTTCTTTGTAGCCCAACATTCTGATCCATACATTACGACAGGTCTTATGACGAATTTATAGATTTTACACCTCAATTTACGACCAACAAATGTTTTTAAAAATTGTTTAGTTGTTTCAATTTTTCCGTTGAGGAGTCATATTTCGTCTCTAAGACACACCACCATACTGGCGATGCGAACGATGACAACAGCGAACATATTTAAGCACGGTTTAGTTATTCCCTACGACTGAGAAGCTCACTCTTTATCTCCAGAATCCACAGTCTCACTATATTGAAGTAGAACCAACTTGAGTCAATTCCCAGTACAATAAAAAAATCATGAAAATCGCTTCTTAAACAACAAATCTATTCCAACCTAAAACCATTGTATATGAACAGTCTTGTTCATTAAAAACTTATTTAAGGTTTGTAGTGTTCGGCTAAAGCACTGGTTATAATATGCATGCACAGCAATAAAAAATAAAGAAATATTGACATACCTAAGGCCGAATTGACATAAGGCCGACACCACATTAGGATTTTATAAGCGTACGCGATCATCCGACACACGTAAATAATGATTTGCTCAATAGATTAACAAAATTTGTATTTATTTCTATAAAGTAAATATATATAAAGTAGGTAGATATAGCAGTGATAGCCTAGCGGTAGAACGTTGGTTTCCCGAACGAAGGGGCCCGAGTTCAAATCCTGGCACGCACCTCTAATTTTCAAATATTATGTGCGTATTACAAGTTAATTATCACTTGCTTCGGTGAAGGAAAACATCGTGAGGAAACCTGCACACCGGAGAGTTCTCCATAAAAGTTCTCGAAGGTGTGTGAAGTCTACCAATCCGCACTTGGCCAGCGTGGTAGACTATGGCCTAACCCTCACTATCTGAGAGGAGACCCCGAGCCCAGCAGTGGGACAATTATGGATTGTTGCTAGGTAGATATTTACGAATGTTAAAAATCAAATTTGATGATTATTTGCAATTAATTAAAAATTAAGTAATATAATATTTCAATCGCACCTCATATTGAGAGCTAGGAAAAACCTTGATAAGCTACGAGTATTTATTCCACGTAAAATTATTATTTTTTATAGCTCATCGATCAAGTGTTTGGCGCTAGGAACGCTCGACACACGCTGATGTGAAAACAGCCTTCATTTTGAGTAAAAAATGCTGTGTTTGCTTTACTTGATTTTACACGAGATCGATGGTTACTAAAGCTTCCATTGTATGATAAAAATGATCACAATGTGCCTCACCGCAAATTTTTATATGTTTGTAAATAAACATTTTAAAACAATGAACCAATTATTATAATTTAATCACTCAATCAGCTGTTTTGAGTTTTCAAATGTCACTGTGTTGACAAACGTCAGAACTGTTTTCCTATTACCATTTAATTTACTTCTTCTCCCTCGGGAATAGATCAATATCTCGGGATAAAAAGTATCCTATATTTTATTCTAGGTATTAAACTATCTGTGTACCAAATTTCATCTATATCCGATCAGCCGTTTTTGCGTGATTGCAACACAAACATCCAAACATCCAAACTTTCGCATTTATAATATTAGTAGGATTTACGGATGACGTATGACGTCATTGACCATGTATTTGGTAAGCAACGGAGTCCTTACCGTTACAGACAATGATGTTGTATGTATAGGGAGGTAGATATGCTGAGAGGGCGTTAAAATTAAGTCAGTAGAATCTAGTCAAGTGTAGCGATTTCATTGTAGACAGTTGATAGATGCTTCAGAGTGAGGCTGTCTGTAGTTGTCACAAAAATTCCGAGTTGTGTTTTGAGATTTTGCAAAAATCATTTCTCCAAATTCAATAAGAATGATGGAGTTACACACCATAGGTAAGTACATAAAACGTTATGTTTAATTTTGTTACTAATATATAATATTTCTTTTAAAATTGATTAAAATATTAAATGTATTAAGGCACATGCCATTCGTCATAGACTAATAAGGCAGAAGTGAAATCTAGGCATAAAAGTCAATTTAATACATTTCGCAAATTGAACCAAATGAAATCTTTTTATGGCTTCAACCCATTAATGGCCCACTACTGGGCACGGGTCTCTCCTCTTGAGGAGGCCTAGAGCATACTCCACCACGCTGCTCCAGTGCGGATTGGTGGAGGGGTTAGTGGCCAACCCGAGTGTCGGAAGTTTTCAAACCGCCCGAGGGCCTCCGACATGGCTTAACGACTGTTATCTTATGACAACAACTGGGAACGACGGCTTTACGTGCCCTCCGAAGCACGGAAACGCTCAAGATATTTTTGCCACTAGCGGTCACCCATCCAACTACCGACCGCGCCCGCTGTTGCTTAACTTTGTCGATCACATAGGATCGACGCAAGCCGCCGGGCTATGAGCGCTTCGCCCTATGCAAACCCTAAGCTAATTTTATTATGATATTAAGTTTTAGATTGTTCGTAAAATAAAAAGGTTAAATATCCGGTAGGTATAATTTTATCTTTCATTATTTTTAATTTTCCTAGATTTCCAAGTGATGAGCTTATGTGTTGTCGTTGGGTAAGCATTGTTCAAAAAGAACGCAGTGAAGCCAACTGGATGCCTACAAAAAATAGTACGATATGTTCTGTACATTTTAAAGAAGAAATAAGTATACCTATTACTACAAAAGGATACTCGCGTCTGAAAAAAAAATGCAGTGCCTGTGGTAGCATCGTTAAATAAAAGCCCATTTTTCAGTTTTAGTATCAGTGTGTTTGTGAGTAAATAACAAGTGTACGTTGTTCCTTTACTAATATTATCAATGTTTTTTTATATATTTATATATTACCCATGGACATTAACGACACTAATGAATAACGAATACAATGACGCGCTGTCCTACGTGTTTTCTTCTTATCAAAATCAGACACAATTTCATTTAAGTTATTGTATTTTTTACTTACTTTAAGTTTTTTGTTGTGTAATATAATTTCAAAATGTTAAATGACAATAATAATATTATGCCTAATATGTACTAACTATTCGTTTCATTCAGTGTCCCTTCTGCCTGACTACTCTATGTTATGCTTTGACAATTATGACATGTCATCGCGGATCGAAAACTGAACCTCGTAATGTATGGACATAACAAATCTATGGTAAAAATCTTTGGTTACAGATGACAAAATAGTGATAACATAATAATTGTTACTAAAATTAAAGAATATGAAAATGAAATTACCTTTTCATATGTTCTTTTGCCTTAGGCAAGTTTTCTATTTTCTCTTTCAGTAGAAATTTTTTGGCAGCCAAAATGATGTTCTTGTAATATTCGATGCAAAAAAAATTCTTGAAGTCGTAGTAAAATTCTTGCATATCCTCTTCTTTGAGACAAGAACGGAGTTTATAGAAATTGTTCAACGCAAACTCCCATTCGAGAATCAAGAATTTCTGGACTGCTATGTTATTGATAAAGATTTTTCTCTGTAATTTCATCAACCTGAAATAAAATGTAATTTTCAATTGTTATGCAATACGATTCGATTAAGTACAAATAAGATTTAAAATTATATCAAACTATAGGATATGCCGCGTGTGCTACTACGTAAAAAATTGTGTAGGTATGGGAAAGGCCGAAAATAGACTTCATGGACCGAATATGCCTAAGCATTGTTTTAGTGGTCTCAAACCATCGTCCTATTATTGCAATATTATTATTATTATTGCATTAGTGTAATTGGTCTTTACCGTGCTAATTAAATAAATAAATAATAATAATAAATTGCCTATCAAATTAAACCAGTTACAAGCACAACGATTGGATGGTTTCAAAGACTATAAAGGACATGTTCACAAGCATTATTTGTGTTTTAGACATATAATAATTATAGATAAGTCTATAATATGATCTATACATACTAAGTAATATTTAAGACAATATTTATGTTTTTACGTGTGATAAGTTAATGCTTGACTACAATCCCATCTGATGGTTAGTGACGATATAGTTCAAGATGGTGAGCGCATTAACTTAAGCCTTTTCTTGAACTTACTCTTTTCCTGAAGACTTTCACATCATAGTTGGCTGAGGACGGCAGCGCAGACGAATAATCTGCACGATCATATCTCCACTTAACATCAACTGGGATTGTGGTCAAGCATTAACTTATTTGTGAAAAAAAACCCCTCTCTTGGTTGATCATAAAAAAGTACCTACATTGGCTTTTTTCCAGATATCCATAATATCGTATCCACTAATAAAGCTGGTATAATGTGTCTGATGAGCACCTGGAAATAACAATGGGCTAAAATTAGTGAAACTGCGTATAAATAAATAAATAAACGCAATAGGTTTTTACCTGTGTCGCGGGTGATATGGACGACATAATATACTCGTATGTATAAAATAACACATAACAATAACACCCATGACAAGAGTACACATATTTATGTCACATAAATATCTGCCCCGGCCGGGAATCGAAGACACGAAGAAGGAAAGTTTACCACGAGGCGCGTGCTCACTATGCGCTCCATAATAACTGCTGAATGGCTGTTGTTGTTGGTAACATTCACATTGCATAACCAGTACATCATTGACCAAATTAGGACCTTGATATATTGATAGTAATCTTGGAGACAAAATAATAATATGTATTATAACTCCTGATCGGGTGGCAATAACGGAAAAACTTTTTTAAAATATTAGTTGGTGTCATTGCAAAAACAAATAGATGTTATTGATCAAACTTAGAGCCTGATGGAAGAATATCTTATCTTGAAGACCAAATAATTATGTAACTCCTGAACGAAAGGAAATAACGGAACTGATTTCAAAGTTATACTCGTAGGTACGAGTACCTATGTTGTAATTTATGTTTCTTATTAAGTGGATGTTTTTTATTCATTCACACTTAAACTGCTAAACGGATTTAGTTGAAAGGCTCACAGATATTTAATATCCCGCATTAAAGAATAGGGTGCTTTTTATATCGGGGATATAGACCTGTTCCCTCAAGATAAGTGGTATAATTAAACATGGAAATGTTTACAGTTTTATATGTGCTACTTGCAAAGAATTTCCCAATTCTGAAGTCCACGCAGACGAAGTCGCGGGTGGAAGCTAGTGTAATATCAATGTGGCCAATTACTCGTAGAGGTTAATTTTATTTTCTTACATTGATATAATAAATAAGTCTGGATGTAGTAAATTTGCAGTTAACAGTCCATAACGCGGAGTCGAGAGGTATGTCTACAGCAAGTTTCTTCCCGACGTTCATTATGTAACTATTTGTAACCTTTTCCATGCTGCAACAGTTGTAAATCTCGATGTCGTCTGAAGGAATAAGCCTGCAAAATAATTACTCAGTTAATAAAACGTAACGTAGCATTACAATCGAATGCACACATGAAAAAATAATCCTTTAATTTGCCAAAAAAAAAATCTGAAAAAAAAATTTTTATTAAAAATGCTTGTATTCGGTAAACTGATTCATTAACTATTTTTATAGTGTGTCGGATAAATGTGAACACTTAGTTTGTAAAATTTGGATAAATCCAAATGTCTCTTAACATTATATCATAACTTGTTCCCCGCCTTTTCCTATCATAATTTGTTCCCCACCTTATTCTATTACAGATAAGAGTGCACTATCTGATTTTAAAGAGTTTATTTATTTATTTAGGTCTGCCAGTGGTTATTAAAATTTGACATGCCTTCACATTTATCTGACAATTCGAAGAGAAGAGATGATAATAATATTAATGCTATGAAGTTTAAATCGAGCTAATGTCAATTTAAGTAGCTCAACGTTAATCCAACATGGTGTAATACTTGACACAAAGTTATTATTTATCACGTTAATTCAAAAATTGGAAAGGTTGCTAGTATGTATTTTTTCGGTAAAGATTTTTTAAAGTTCTTACAAATTACTACATAATGTTGCCAACTTTAGCTCATGTAGTAAATGATTGATTAATAACTCACTTCTTGGTTCCCCTGATCCACGCCGCAGCTATAAAATGCCTGATACACCCATCGACAGGAACGAAATCTCCCGAAAAATCTTTACTCGAATATAAACAGCGTAAGATGCCTAAAAGCAAAAATTTAATATTCTTGAAGAAATATGGAATGTACCAAAGATAATGAAAAAATTTAAATTATTTATTAAGCAACCAACATAACAATAATCACACTGCCACTAGCTCCCAAACTAGGATTCCCTGTGTTGTGGGAACCAAGGATTCACTCTCTCGTAAATAAAGTAGGTTACATAATAATGCATATCTTTTAAGTTAATCTTAAATTAATAAAATTACTTAAATATAAATAGTTAACGACAAACAACTTATGATAGGTAGAATATAATGCTTGTTGCGAATAGTTTTATCGGATTTTAAATTTATTTTATCTTGCTTTTTCTATTAATTATTGCCAAACAAATTCAAATATTCCCTGTTTCCCTGAAAGAGCTAAAATTGCAGGCATATCAGGAAACTTGTCGTCTGATAACCCCTAGTTGCGATACATATAATCAATTACATCCAAGCAAATAATCTTAAATTAAAATTTTACACTTAACATAGCTAAGAAGTAAATCACCTTTCAAACAAAAAAAACTAGATCAAAATCGGTTCATCTGTTTGGGAGCTACGATGCCACAGACAGACACACAGATCCACAGATACACAGACACGTCAAACTTATAACACCCTTCTTTTTTCGTCGGGGGTTAAAAAATAGTTCTGTACCTTTTCCAGCGCCAGTAAAGATACCCGCTGGACCGTTGAAGTTCTCAATCCAACCAGTTACGGGCTCCTTCACACTTGATATCACTATATAGTAAAAAATGCAATTTAAACTCCTCTTCTATTCCTCCTCTTCTTCCTCGATTCAAAGTAAAATATTGAAATAATATAAGCATTATACAGGGTGTCCCGCTCGTAAGTAGTGGATCAACCGAAGGTGGCAGATAGTTTGAAGATTGACTTATCATATGTCAAAAAATTACCTTAGTAAAAGTGTCACTGTTTTCGAGATATTGACCATTTTATAAAATTTAGAAAATTCCGCTCCTTTACCCTACTTTTTCCTGTTGAGTCCCATATGATAGGTCAACCTTCAAGCTATCTGCCACCTTTGGTTGATCCACTACTTACGGGACACCCTGTATATGTATGTCTCTTACGGACACGGACTTAATAGGTACTGCTTCTAATACCTAATTATGCTACTTCAAAATAGTCTTTTTTTATTGTGAGTTTACCATTCTGACAATCATTACAATTTCCTATCAGATGTGATTGTTTTCATGCATTATAATTATGTTAAAACAAAAACAACATCTGCTGATTGGGTATTTTACTGTTTTTGAAAATTCTGATATCTTTATTTTTTATTCATGCAACGTCTTATTACCTATAGGAACTACTAAATTTTATGACTAAATAAACATTAAAACACTGATAAAATGCTCTTACTTCGTGAATTTTATTTTAACCATGACTTAAAAACATACCAATTGAAGGACGTACGATGACAATTGGAAGCTTTCCTTTCTGCTCATATACAGCATGTTCCGCTAACTGTTTTGTGAATATATATGTGTTGGGCACATCTCCAATGTACCTGAGACACAAATGTACAATAATAGAGGTTTCAGGCCCATTAAAATTTAGTGTCCTAAATAATATTCTCACGTATCTCCAATTTTTATCAGTTTTTAAAAATCATTTTCTTTAGGGAAGAATGACATAGTAACGAATCTTGTTCACGGCACACTTAACTCGATGGCCACGAATCGCAACGCTCAAAGCGAATTAGCTCTGCGCTGCAAGCGTCAGCGTCAAGCGTTAAAGAGTTCTCCAAAATGTTGTAAGGGTCTATAAAACCTGTTTATACGCACATTACTAAGGGGCTTTGCTTCTCTTGGAAAAGAAGCTAATAACAATTCTTGAACTTCCCATTGAATCACACTATTAATGAAAAGTGATAATGATACTACGAGTAATATTTATTGGTTATTGGTTACATACTTTGGAGCCAGAATGTTCATAGTCGTCTCATCAACATTGTCACAGACGTTCAGGGTCTCCCTCCAGTCCGCATACGCAGGATAAATCTTCTCCTCGATAGGGTTCCACGCAGAATTCGCGTAAGCCGTGGATACGTGTACTAGAACCTTAAAAAAAAACTTTTGTTTCTCACAAATCTTTTACATGCATTTTTGTACACAGTGGGGGACATCCTTTTAAGTAAATATATACCTGTGTCAGGATGCCCCGCTCTTTCTTATTACTAGATTACATTACGTAGACAAGTGAACTAAGATTAAGATCTAGAACTAGAAGAAATTATGCCTTACAGGATCTAGTTATCAAGACGTATATATGTATAATAATTAATGATTAAACGAACTTACCTGTAAGTGAAGTTCTATCATAATTATGTGAGGTGTTTCGTTCGAAGAGATTAGATAATATACTCTTATTATCAATAGTTATAATAACAAAAAACTGCAACATCATTGAATGTCCATGGAAACATATTAACAACGCTTAATAACGCTTCACCCTCGTAGCCCCACATTAGGATTCTCTGTGTTGTGGGTGCCATGGACTACACAAAGACATACCACTTCACACCCAGAGCAGAAATTCAAACTCAACATTTAAATTTCCACCGCGCTGGGAATCGAACCCAGGACCGTTGGCACGGTGATCCGGCATGGTAACCATTGTGCCACATGGGTCGTTACAATATTTTAATATTTGACATTATTTCCAAACTAATTGTCTGTTACAAGATCTATAGAAATTTAACACATTGAAATCTATACTATAATAAAACTCAAAGGGCAAATTTACTGTACATTGAATATTTTTTAAAAATTTTGACTAGGGGGCACTTCAATAACGTGTTAGAGCATAAAAATATTTTTTTTAGAATTATTGTCTGTCTGTCTGTCTGTCCGGGCATCACATGAAAACCCTTGAACGGATTTCGATGAAAATTGGTAAAGTTGTTACTAATACTCCGGGTCATATTTTAGGATACTTTTTATCCCGGAAAATTAAAAGGTTTCCCTGGGAAACGAGATGAAAGTTTGTATGGAATATTTTTTCAACATCAACCGATTTGCTTCAAATTTGCCACAAATGTTTCTTGCTTAAATTAATGGAACATCTATTTTTTAGTTTTTCAAAATTTTGCAAAAAAAAAGAAAAAAATACAAATTAATGTGAATATTGCTTATTTTTCAAAACCCGCTCCTGGAGGAATCCTTTGTGATTTTATCGTGGGTTTCAGTATATAAATTACTAAATATAAGTACTTCAATATAAATTCACTGTTTTTTAAATTTCCTTCTACAAGAGGTACAAATAACTCATCTAAATGTAGTCAACCTAACATGAAATAATTCATCAAACGACAACTAGATGGCGCTGTTTAGTTTTCTGAATCACGCTATTTTAGCCCCAACAAATGATCAGGTAGTGTCTATTAACTCCTGCATTCTAACGCGCGTTGATGGTCAAAGTGTAGAGTATACAGCATTAAATAGAGTTGTTGACCAAGACGACGCCACCAACTATCCCATCGAATTTTTAGATTCTTTGACGGCACCTGGACTTCCTGCACATAAAATAGTCCTCAAAATCGGCGTCCCAATATTTTTGTTGCGGAATCTATGTCCTCCAAAATTGTGCAACGGCACTCGATTGAGAGTGAAGAAATTACAGCAAAATGTTATTGAAGCGGAGATATTGACTGGATGTGGTTTGGGTGAACGTGTTTTTATTCCTAGAATCCCTCTTAAACCTAACAATTTTCCCTTTAGTTTTAAACGCGTACAATTTCCAGTCAGTGTCTGTTTTGCTATGACAATAAATAAAGCTCAAGGCCAGACATTCCAAACTGTTGGAGTAGACCTCACAAATCCCTGTTTCTCCCATGGTCAACTTTATGTGGCCTTTTCCCGTGTAAGTAGTTCAAGCAATCTGTTTATTCTTGCTCCAGATAATCTGACACAAAATGTAGTTTACACAGAAGCTTTGTGATTTTTTTGTGGTACAGTAATTTTTAGATGATCTATTTTGTATAATATAGAAAGGGATATGTTACTTTGTTATGCCAGGAATATTCCTGGTATTATCATTGTTATAACCAACCGCAAACATTCGATTTTGTTGTTGTCAACATTCCAGTGGTTAGTGCAATTATTTTATTTAAATGAAGTAATTTTTCCTTTGGTAATATTTTTTTTTTACTTTTCTTCATAATGATCAAATGTCGTTTCCCAATTTCTACGCGGACGGAGTCGCGGGTACTGCTAGTAGGTAATAAAGTCATAAGTTTAATAGTGTTAGTCGTCCCAAGCACTATTAATATTGGAAATTTAATTTTGTAATTTTCACTAGCGCTCTATCCGCGACTTAGAGAGGAGACCCGATCCCAGCTGTGGGACAATTTTTTTTAAGATAATTTTTTACTGAACATAGAAACAGTTAAACACAACTGAATTTATTTAATACGTAAACAACAGAACTGTTATAGTTGGTAAACTTTGTTGCAATTGTTTACGATCATTCCGATCCGATTGACGATCGTGTGCCTTATTGTCTAAACTAAAAGTAATTGTTATCAATTCAAAATAATTTATTCATGTAGGTATCACTGGTAAACTTATGCACGTAATTTGTTTTAATCTGCCAGCATTTTGGTATGGTGCTTTGTCTTGGAGAAGAAATGCCGTAAAGAAACGTTAACAAACAATAGTCTCTTTAAATAACCAGACTTTTGGTAGTGTTCCTAAATAGGAATATTACATTAAAAGTGCATTTTTAATGTTTTTAAATAATAATCATTACTAATCACTGCTTCTATGTCGTAACATATAATTACATAACAATATACACTTATGTTAAAACTGTACTTACATTTAAATTCTTCATTTCCTTGGCAATTTCCATAACTTCGACGGTCGAGCGAATATTAATATTGGCAGATACTGGCAGTGGATCGTCAAAACTGCAAAATAAAGTAATCTCACCAAACCACATAATTATTTCAATCAATCCACATAACGTTTTAATTAAGGTGTACAGCGTTTGTGAAGGTAGGACTTGTATTATCTTGTATAGTTAGGGTGTGTAGAGTTAGAAGCTTGGCTCTACATGAAATCTAATAGTTTTTTGATGTAGAGTCATAATATATAAAGAGCAAAAGTGATTGAATGATCAACGCATAGGCGAAACCCTTAGGGCTAGAGATTTAAAATTTCGCACACGTCTTCCTCTTATGACGTAGGCATCTACTAATTAAGAATTTTTAAAATTCACCCCCCAAGGGGGTGAAATAGGGAGTAAATATGATAAGCATAATGTCCGCGTGCGAAGCTGCGGGCAACAGCAATATAATTATAAAATGTATAGACACTTACAAAAACGTGGCCTAATCTTTAACTATTTTCTTAACGCTTACCGTATACTTGCAGCGACGTGGAAAATTATGTTTACATTTTTGATGATCAGCTCACGGTCTTCCGCGGATAAACCTAATAAATCAAGTGTACAAATATAAAACTTAAATAAAATCTTAAATAGATATACAATGTAAAATATTTAACTATTTAATTAACGATCTCTTGCTTACTTACCTAACCCAACTTTGCTGACGTCACCGGCTACTACGGCAACCTTGGATTCAAAAGCTCCAGGCCGATCTTTACGAAGTCTATCAAAACACTGGAATTAAAAAATATCATCTTTGCAGCTTCAGCATTTACTGGCATTTTACTAACTACTCTAGTCATGAAATTTTTTAAATATTTAAACTCAGCAAACTTCACTCCGTTTACAACAGCTATGTTCATATCGTAGTTTTTGCAATGCCAGTGCCACTGTGGTAGGTACTAGAACTTCTATTTTCAGTATACAGCTGGACACTTTTTCAACTTTCCCCCCATATGACATGGCTCTCCTTACCTCTACCCTCCATACTCATATCATATCATAAATCAATGATCGCAACCTATCCTGTTATCCTGATAACTGAAGCATATCAAAACGATATCATTATGAAAGGTGGTTCTGTACTTACGGGTAAAGAATACATCTTTTGCAATCTATCGACAGGACTTATCCCCTTCTTACTTCTCAGTAGCAAATATATCTTGTCCAGATCAGTACAGGAGTACAAAAGCTTCTCAACCAAGACTTTGCCCATGAAACCTGTGTAATAGAGAATTGGATCTAACTTTGAACAGCAAATCACTTGATTTTACATTAGCGTACTAGAGTCACCAAGGTAAATCTAAGGCGCTCCGCCCACTGCACCGCGCCCCGTCGCGGTGCGCGGGATGGCAGATTTTACCATTGTATGCAATTATGTCAATTTGTATAGAAATCACGCCTAGCACAACACACTGCCGACGCGGCACCGCGCGGGAAATTGCCCCGCGCGCAGTTGTGTTATCCGTCGCTCTGCGCACCGCGGCGGGACGCGTCTTCAGTGGGTGGAGCGCCTAAATCTATGAATTGAGATATGATATTAATTTACAAAACAGCTACCCTATCTATTCGAAGCCTTTGCAGCAAATCTCAATCCTTATATTGGATTATTCTGTCACGCATCATCAATGATGATGTTACTTACTCCCTAATGGTCTTCCAGGGTAGGAAGTTAAAAGCGTTGGTGTTGTCTAATCCAATACTACCCTACTCTTTTGTACAGCCTGCTCCGGCAGGGAACGCGGAACATAGCGTCCACTGTCTATTGTCTCTAACGAACAAACAAATTGGAACCCACTCGAGACAGGTAATCGCTGAAACTGGCGGCAATTACACGTTCAGACATCTTGCCCACCTCGTCCAGCAAACTTATGGGTAGCAGAGAGAAAATCTACGTCCCTGCCTAGCTTCCTCAAGCTAACTTGCCTCGCTTATGTCCAGCCGGGATCATGCCAGATCAGAAACAATTGTTAAACAACCTGGCCCCTAAGCCGAAGACGAGGATGACAAGTTGTCTTATGGCCAGATCCAGCTCCTCCTCAACTATAGGTTGCTCTAGTCTCAAATAACCACATCAAATTTACATGCTACTTAAAGTCACGGCCATGATATTACGAGTATTAACTGTTGTTATGTCACAACTTTTTTGCGTTGTTCGAATTAATTACTACAACGTAATATATGGGCATAATATGAATAATTTGCAGTTCACTACGATGTCAGCTAAAATACAATCAAGGTTTGCTTAACAAATAACCTTAATAATTATGCAGATGAGCTATTTTATGTAAATCACGTAATTAATATGACACTTAAAGACAATTAATTTAACTTGAACTGGATTAAATTTAATGGCTAACCCTTTGAGGAGCATTTAAGTTAAATAATACGAATAATAAACGCATATTTTATCATTCTGTAAATGATACAGACGTACCTACATCACGCACTTTGATGTGTTTCCAATGATAAAAATGTCTGCTATGGTCAGAAATCGCCGGTGCAGAATAGGCAGGCACGACAAAGCATCTAGCTTTAAAGTTTAAATAATACTTACCAGAACCTCCAGTTATAAAAATACTTTTCCCTCTGAAGAACTCTGGAATTGTTGGGAGATTGGTCAAATCTCTCTCCTCTAAGAAACCCATGATTTCTGAAAACATAATTTACCATAATTGTACACTTTTTAACAGGATTTTTAGCAGCCCTTGTGTCCGCCTGAGTTTATCTAAAACTCTGAAGAATATTTGGAGCATTGGGAAAAAAAATTAGAAGCATTTTCCTGGATACTGTGTAAGATATTTTCTTATTATGTAACAATTTCAGATATGACGCTTGACTATGTGTGTTGGTGATCCCAGGAGTATTACATATATTATTATACACGAAGATGTTGCTGCCCATCCCTTGGAGTATCCAGTTACTAATAAGAGGGATGTCTATAAATTACGTGAGACATTTTTAGCGATTTCAGACCCCCTCTTCCCTGGTGAGATATCGTGAGAGCTCAACCTCCTCCTTTATCCCCCTAATTTCACTTAATTTTTCAAAATGCTTGTTTTTAGTGTCTACATTTGACAGACTTTGGATGAAAAAAATCAAAATGTGTTTTTACCTATTTTTATTTATGTGCAAGGCCCTTTTACTGGCACCTATTTGACATTTTAGTGAAGAACAATATTTTACTTCATTTAACACTATTATTGTTTCTTGCAAAATAAAATTACATGAGAATTGCCCCTCCCCCTTAAATGTCAGGAACCCCCTAAGCCACAGTCGCAGAGTGATGATCTTCTACAAAAGTATATGACGGCGAGCGGCCTCTTTGGTTCTACAACGAGATGCTGTCATACTAGAAGTCATGAAGAAAACTAAATAATATTTAGAATAAGGAATGTGTCAATCTATTGAGAACAATACGTGTGGGACATGGTGGGGGATTCGAGGAGTGATCACGGACTAGTACAGATTGTTATTGATGTGAATGTTAGGAAAACTGGAAATATATCATGGAGCAAAGTAAAAGGAATATCATTTCATAACCAACACCGTAGAATACCCCCTTTCTGCGTCATATATATTATCTACTCAGGAACACATGAATAATGTATGTAATAGGTATATGAACGAAATAAGATGTTAACGCTGGGGCCTAATTTGTAGGTAATGCATAAAAAATCAAAAATCGGAATTCAAAAAGCGAAATAAAAATGTAAAAAAACCATACGCCAATAGACGGCTCTATGAGTACGGACCTACGTGTATGTTTCAGTATGAAACAAAGTTCCTTATCGCACGTGGCAAACAATTTTTGCGTCTCGCTTTTTTGGAATGCGTTTGTCAATTTAATTACCTAACTAATTGTAATTTTAGAAGTTACCTAAATTCTTACGTCTTTACCAAAAATAACATGTGTGACATAATATTTAAAAAAAAATGTGTGCTGAGATACATATTAGAAGTGAAACTTCAACGGAGATGTGGAAATAAATAAAATTTTGTATAAAAAATATTTCAGTAAAAAATACTTTAAGAAAAAACATTCAAAACAAATATTTTAAAACAAATATTGCAGAAAAAAAATACAAAAAAATACCAAAAATTAAAAGAAAACAAAAAAAAATAAATATATTGAAAAATAAATATTTCAAATATTTAAAACGAATGGCAACGTATTTATGTTTAATATTTATTTTAAATATTTCCACGCGATATATTGTCTACCCCCTATAGGCGGCCGTAACGCTTTTTCGTGACGGAACAATCAGAAGTTACACTTCAAAAAACTATTAGCTACTTTAACTGAATTACTTACCAATTTTGAATGTGATAAACAGCGACAAGTTACTCTGTGGAGCGTAAACGAACGTATGGTGACTGAAATTTTGTAGACAGAATTAATTGAATCCGTATTTTAATTAATAATAATCAATTATGTACCAACTACCAACGTAATGCATAAAAAAACGGCGGTGTATTCACTTACCTATATTAAGCGATTTAATTAATACTTTAGGTACTTATTAATCGTTTTTCGCACAGAAAACGTAATCAGTCATTGCTGCTCAATGTTTTTGCTTATTACAAGTCATAGGTATATTAGTTGTGCACTAATATATTATCCCAATAGTTCGACTCATTAGTTCGATCGTCGTACTAGTGAGAAATTTTTTTCTCAGTCGAACTAGTGAGAATTTTTTTCTCAGTAGATCGACTGTAAAAATAAAGAATAAATTTTAAAATAAATCTACTCAAAAGTACGAATCGATCATCATCTCATTTTCATACTAGGTCATAGTCCTTCTTTCTTAGCACAGATATCTATTATATCTGTGGCTCTAGGCATGGGCATAGCCAGGTTTTAGTTTCGGGGGGGGGTTTAAGTTTCGGGGGGGGGGGGGGGGGGGGGGTTGTTCAAGAAAATACAACGACTAAAAGTACATAAAATAACCCTAAAGAAAATTGAGACTTTATTTTTTCTCACGACGTACATAATTATGTAGTGCCATCTATTACCTATTAGTTTAGTCAAAAAGTTCAAAAACCTGTTTAATACAAATAAAGCTCCTAAAAATATGTGCGATAGCTCATTCGATTCGGAATGACGTCTAGAAAAATCTTTATAAGGGTTTATTAGCACATAAAAATTTCAGTCCTTAACTTTTCGGGGGGGGTTTGAACCCCCGAAACCCCCCCCCCCCCTCTGGCTACGCCCATGGCTCTAGGCCTCCTCAAGAGGAGAGACCCTTGCTCAGTAGTGGGCCAATTATTTGTTGAATGGAACGGAATGACTGGTATTCCGTCATTCAGTCATTACATCAAAACTATAACCACGCTCTTTCGTTAAAGTATCTTTTTAAGGAAATAGTATGAAAATGAGATGATAATCCATGCGCACCATCCTTTTAAGTACATTTATTTTAAAATTTACTACTTATTTTGACAGTCGAACTAATAAGAAAAAATATTCCCACTAATTCGATGATCGAACTAACGAGTCAAACATAAGGAACAAAGCTATTTAGGTGTCCATATAAGTAAATTTCATAGAATTATTTAATTTAATGTATGTACATACACTTGGTGAAAGTAGCTGTGTACATCATTCTGGTTTAGAAAGGATATTACTGCAACAACAGCCAACTTATTTAGAGGTACACTTATTTTAAAAAGTCATTTCGTCAGATATTCCGTCTACTCATTTTATATAAAAAATTGCATGATGTTTTTTGGTGTAAGTTATATCAGATGGCTATAAGCATACTCCACTAAACTGTTTAATTTATATGTATACATAGATAGCTCTTTTCTATGTACAAAGACATAAGTTTTCTGTCGTCTCAATACTTTCCAAGATGACTCAATTCGTTAAAATAAGTATGATTATAGTAACATAATTCAGTAATTAATTTATAATAATAATACCCTTATTTTTATTTTAATACGTGTAACTGATAAATAACGAATAACACCAACTAACGGAATGACTGTACCTCCAAATTAGGATCACAATAAATAAATATGCGGGTATCCGCTGGATTCAGAAAGCTCAAGACCGATCATAGTGACGCAAGTTAGGGGAGGCCTACGTCCAGCAGTGGACCTCCAAAGGCTGATGGATGGATGGATAAACAAATAGTCCAGGAAAGTCCTCGGTAATAATAAAATGTGTGGCGAACCTGCCCCACATCCACATCCATCTTGCGCACTCGAAGCCGCAATTTAGTTGGCGGTTCACCGCTGACAACGAACGTGCTCTATCTAATTACAGTTTTAGATATAACACAGATAAGTAAACTGATTTAACTGATTGTACGTCACATAATATTGTAAACACATAACGGGATCAATTTGTTTGGTTTGTACCTACATTAGATTTAAATACCTACCTATTAAAAATATGTATGCTAGCTTTCTTATTATACCTACCTAGATCCGTATTTTTTTTGTTTGGCTATTTGCCTAGTAAATACATGTGCAGATAAAAGTTATGTCATTTGCAATTCATTTAAAAGTGCTTATATGGTATAAGTACTGTTAGTAAGTAGAACAAGACAATTTGTATTTGCAATGAAAAAAATACAAAATACCTCATTAACAAAGGTTTCTTGATAGAATCTTTTAAAAAGTTTGCTGAAAATTGGTTATGCCTATCTGCTATCTCTATTCCTGAATCTCACATTTGAAGGGTAAAATCTGATTAAGGTACAAGATAGCAACTTTAGCGAAATACCTGTTCCAGTCCTATTATGGTAATAGCTGTGGTAGTACTGTTATCCACGCTTTCTATTCCATAAATATTTAGCAGTTCTGTCACCTACTTGGTTGTGCTCGTAGAGTTGATCTGCATTTTATACAATAAAATTACTACTGTTTATTTTGTTACATTTTTGTTTATATTTAATTTAATAATTATTTGATTCAATAAACATTATAATTACAGATAGTTTTCAAGTATGTGTTACTAAATAAATTTATCTCCAAAATTCTATTTCAAATATTTATTTTACTAACATTATTACTTACCAAATACGTTTCAAGATTCGTTCACTCATTTTGCTATGAAATAATATATCAATGATTGAAAATATTTAAACCTTTTTATGTAAATAATAAAAAAATTAAGGACGTGCCACCTGATGATAGGTCAACGACACCTCATGGATATCAGTAACATCAAAGGCATCAACGCTGCCTTACCCGCCAAAAACTTCGATCACTAATAACCTGCTAATAACAGAACTAGTAATCGAAGGCCAACAAAGAAAAAAAGAAAGTATTGGTTCTCAAGCCTCTTACTAAGAGGCTCTTAGTCTCAGTTTTGTTGCCAAACATTGTTACAGCTTTGTCACACAATATTTTTCCTTCTTATAGTATGAATTTGGGGTTATGGACGTCGGGTGTGATGTTGCGGACTGCGGTATCCCAACACCGCAGTACTGTGTCCCGTTTCGTGTAACAGCATCGTGTCTAGGTTTGCGAAGCGCTATGTATTTAGGTAGAAGCAAATCGACGACGATAAATGTCGGAGCTTGACGATATTTATCGCATAGCTTGGCCTAACAGATCCATTACCTGTTCTACATTACCTGTTCTAATTGGAAACAGATGAATAGTTGCTTGGTAATTTTGCATACGATTCAAAATTTGCCAAGTCCCATTTTAATCCTGAAATTTATTCATGCATGGTAATGGTGGTACGATATTTTACCCGCTTGGCTATATGTATACCTTCCACCTACCCTAGACCAATAAAAAATCTGCTAAAAGTGATGATGTTTAAATACATGTGTTATGGTCGCAGTGTCAGAGACCCAGTAAAAATACTGAACTCGATTCCCGGCCGGGGCAGACATTAATGTGACGGATAAAGGTCCAGTCGTAAGTATTTGACGCCGACAATGCAAGAAGATTGTAGTCCTTGGGAATGAGTATGTTAATTTTATTTTATTTTTACCGTCTGCAATCAATTAAAAGTTATAAACAAAGAGATGCAATTTTTGATAATCGGAAACAAGAATAAAAAATAATAATAACAAAAGGACATATTATAACTC
This sequence comes from Thymelicus sylvestris, assembly GCA_911387775.1. Classification (NCBI taxonomy): domain Eukaryota; kingdom Metazoa; phylum Arthropoda; class Insecta; order Lepidoptera; family Hesperiidae; genus Thymelicus; species Thymelicus sylvestris. Next base: position 9,672,740 of record OU426895.1, read on the forward strand.
TACTATTTACGATATAAACATACGATAACATTGGAAAAGAGCCTAAGTTTTGTTAATGGTCGTCGACTTCGCCAAAAAAGAATTCAGATCTAAGCAGTGTGCCAAAGTTCAAAGAAATTCCTTCTGCTATTAGCTACGTTCAAGCCTTGCTTCTTAAGTGATTTTTTTATGTAACTTTGCGGTCAAAACAATTTATCTGTCTAATCTGAGTTATCCTATTATAAGTACGATTATATCTTCTGTGCCTAGACTTTTATTTATCTCATTTAAATTTAAGTTTATCTAGTATACTTTTGACATGGGAAATTGACCTTTTGAATGTTACCTTATACCACAGAAGAAACAATAGTAGGTACTTATAAATAAGTACATACTTAATCTTGTAAACTACAGTACTACTATCGAACTGTACAGGATCCGAATTAGAGGCGTTTCTGCACCCATCTGCTTACTGGATAAAAAGCGGCCAAGTGCGAGTCGGACTCGCCCATGAAGGGTTCCGTAGTAGCAAATAACATAATATAAAAGTTCTTGAAGTTCGTTGTAACTTTGATCGAGGTAAATTGTGGTTTACGATTTATGACGTATTAAAAAAAACTACTTACTAGATCTCGTTCAAACCAATTTTCGTTGGAAGTTTGCATGTTAATGTACATCATATATTTTTTTTAGTTTTATCATTCTCTTATTTTAGAAGTTACAGGGGGGGGACACACTTTTTACCACTTTGGAAGTGTCTCTCGCGCAAAATATTCAGTTTAGAAAAAAATGATATTAAAAACCTCAATATCATTTTTGAAGAGCTATTCATAGATACCCCACACGCATGGGTTTGATGAAAAAAAATTTTTTGTGTTTCAGTTCTAAGTATGGGGAACCCCCAAAATTTATTGTTTTTTTTCTATTTTTGTATGAAAATCTTAATGCGGTTTACAGAATACATCTACTTACCAAGTTTCAACAGTATAGTTCCTATAGTTTCGGAAAAAAGTGGCTGTGACATACGGACGGACAGACAGACAGACAGACAGACAGACAGACAGACAGACAGACATGACGAATCTATAAGGGTTCCGTTTTTTGCCATTTGGCTACGGAACCCTAAAAATTGTTTAATATCAAATATCCTATGTTAAGAAAAGTATCGCGAATGGGTTGCCTAAAAAAATATATTCAAGGCTATCATTAATCATATCCAACAAACAAGTATACGAACCACCTCATGGCAACTGATCATCAATGATGACCATTCTTCTATGATGACTCATCATAAAACAAAGAAAAGAAAGAAACGAATGACTCTCTCAAACATAAAATTAATTAATACGTGATAACGCGACAGCAACTATCTGTTTCTATGTGAAAAAAGAAACAACAAGTAAATTTTAAAATTCAGCAAAAGATTACAAAACTACAATATTTAGTTTTTTGTCGCATCACTGTCACGTCAATTGACGTCAAATAGTGAATGAATGACATGGCAGCCTTGGATTTTAGCAATTAAGTATGCTGATTATTTATTATTGTAGTCAGTTTTATTACACTAGTAGATACTAGTCCGTGCTAACAAGAATTGAACAACAAGTGCTAACAAGAAGTGCTAATTTCGTGTTAGCACTGTCGCTATTTTGAAGGTAACATCACATTTAACGCCATATTAATTTTAAATATTTCCGCGACAGTAGGAATTACCTAATTTTTATTCGTTCTGGAAAATGCTAAAACTGAAAATAAAATATTTCCGTAGCTTTTAGTTATACAATAACTAAACCGAAGAATATTTGGTATTTTCCACCGTGATTTTATTTGTCCACACATTGAAGTGGATTTCTCGGTAGATCTCCAAGATAATCCAATACACTTAACTTTAAAAGAACTAGCCCATTTAATTAAGTAACGGAAAACTATAACAAGAGCGAACATTTGAACTTGACTTATTGTTTTTCTTCCTCAGTGGTCCTTTTAATTGAAGAGCTAAAAGGCTCCTTACATCGAAAACTTTCTTGGTTAGGAAGAGTTCCCTAGAGAGAAGAGCATTACGTGATTGATTTTGTGTAAATAGACTTTGTTGTACCAGTGGTATTTACTCGGTTTCCAACTAGTACAAGAAGAAAAAGAAATCTTCAAAGAAATGCCTCGCAACTTTATCAATCAATACTTTTAGTCAGCCCGTCCAAGATGCATGCCGTGGTAAACATTAGTTAAGACTACATAAAGTTTTAAGTTTACCCATGACGTTGTAATCATAATGTAATTATCTTGTTGGTTATACTAATAAAATAAAATAGAAACACACGCGCTAAACAATGTTTTTACGGATGTCCTCTATAGACTTCGAAACCATCCAACCGAACTAACCGAAGTGCCCCAAAGTGGTTTAATTTGAAAGGCAATAATGCGAATATGGCTTATGACCACTAAAACAATGCATTAGGCACATTTTCAATTTTCAACTTTTCACATTTCAAATTTAGCGTAGTGGCACACGCCGGGTATCCACTAGTAATTTATTGAGTACCTATAGGAACCTACTTTTTTAGCAATAAATGTTTCTGAAGAATAATCAATAAGCTTAAATTAGTTAACGTCAGACGTAAAACCGACGACCGAATAGGCACGTTAAGACCTTTTTACACCCTTTTTCTAACAGTCAAGGACAAACTCAAAGTTTATTTCACAAGCCCGGAAGCGGTGGTGAAAAGGTTCCGAGAGGCTTTGCAAAAGAAACAGGGTCAACAATTTTTAAAAAGGTTTGTAAAATATAATGTACTCGTATTGTATGCTCCAAGAAAAATCATATATCTATACTATAATAAAACTCAAAAGGGCAAATTTTCTGTACATTTTTTTAGGTACGTTCTGTACATTTAAAAAAATTTGATTAGGGGGCACTTCAATAACGTGTTAGAGCACAAAAATATTTTTTTTAGAATTATTGTCTGTCTGTCTGTCTGTCTGTCTGTCTGTTTGTCTGTCCGGGCATCACATGAAAACTCTTGAACGGATTTCGATGAAAATTGGTAAAGTTATTACTAATACTCTGGGTCATATTTAAGGATACTTTTTATCCCGAAAAATTAAAAGGTTTTCCCTGGAAACGGGATGAAAGTTTGTATGGAATATTTAAAAAAAATCAACCGATTTGCTTCAAATTTGCAACAAATGTTCCTTGCTTTTATAGAATACCTACATATTTTTCAGTTTTTCAAATTTTTGCAAAAAAAAAGAAAAAAAATACAAATTAATGTGAATATTGCTTATTTTTAAAAACCCGAATCCTTTGTGATTTTATCGTGGTTTTCACTATATAAATTACTAAATACATATAAGTACTTCAATATAGATTCACCGTTTTTTAAATTTCCTTCTGCAAGAGGTACAAATAAGGTAAAACATAATTTCCGTATGCGAAGCTGCGGGCAACAGCTAGTAGTGTAATAAGTAGGTACCTTATACCTTATTCCAGATTATGGTCTATCTGTGTGCTAAATTTCATGAAAATCTGTTCAGTAGTTTTTGCGTGAAAGATTTATAAAGTTCCATACACACTCACAAACTTCCACATTTATCATATTTATTAGGATTATGATTATAGTCCTACTTGAATATGTTACCTACACAAAATTGCATAGCTACCTAATTTAAGTAATGATATGGAATCGTAAGTGGGTAACACTATGTATCCTTCGGCCGCCATAGGACTTTTATGAGCTCTTTCCCCAACGGAACTCGTTGAACGTTGCAAATAAATAACAAACAAACCATCTCGTTACTGAAACGCCTCGCGCGGGTCAACAAGACAGGCATAAAGAATAATGTACCTTTCTACCCAACGTAAACAAAAGCATTTGAAAACCTAATTACCACAGGGGAATGTTTAATATTTTATACCTATAAACGAGTAATTCTTGTATATAGTATATATGTAGATATGTATTCATATACTTAAAATCTGAGTCTCGGAAACGGCTCCAACGTTTAGTATGCAGGGGGTTTCGGGGGCAATAAATCGATCTAACTAGGATTCATTTTTAAAAAATTTCGTTTTATCCGTGTTTTCAGGCAATGAAAAACTGCTACAATAGACTCTTCCTGACATCTATTGGCGAGAAGCAACACTAAAGCTACTTCAGTAGATGGCGTTGTTAAGCAACACTAAGTCAATGAGTGTTTGGTTTGAGGTTAGAAAAAGAAAATCAATTGATCCAAAAAACACGATTTACCAAAAAATACCGAGCAAAGCTCGGTCATCCGGGTACATACTCGTAATATTTCAGAAAATCTGATTTTAAAAAACCGCATTTATTGCAAAGCCTTAAAAGATAATAATGAAAGGGTTTTTCGTTTCTATACGAAGAATGTTGCCCGCGCAATATGCTAAGTTACGCTAAGTTAACCTAATTTACGTATTCATTAGAACTTATTGACGTATATTATATTATGCGTAGGTATATTATTACTTAGTACTTCATCATTAATATTATTTATTTCTTTCTCTCTCTTTTCTTTATTTGCTTCTTAACATCCACCACCTCTTTTCTTTCTTACCATCAGATTAGACGACAGCTCGCTTGTCGGCTTTTTCCATAAAAAAAACAGGAAGCATGAATTTATTAAAACCTATTCTATTCCTTCATTCGGTAAAGGAATCTAAGTCAGTTCAGTTAAATCACGACTCGAGAGAATATCTCATTAAAACTTTAATAAAACCCACAAGGGTCTCATGAATCAAAATTATGGACAGTTTTATGAAATTCGTTGAAAACGCTCATGCATATTCTGTGCAACTGTTACTCGAAAATAAAAGTCATTATATAACATTTTGTCGCAAAATATGATAGAGAATCCACTTAAAATACACGTGATGGACGAAGCTTTACGAAAAAACATATTTTACATTTGCTCATTTGTAAACCTCGTCATATAAATTGAGTGGTTTTTACTTGACACTAGAACAGACAGTGTTTTATAGATTATATTTATGCTAGCAACCCTCCCTCACTTCGGTTTTGGTGCCTAAATATTAATAATACCCGTACTCCTGAAACAACTCGTTTTCAGTCAGAAATTATTTTTATTATAGAAATTATTATTATATTCCTCAGTGATCTGAATGTCTGTGGTTATCATAAACAAAATATTTTTAAAATCCGACTGACATTTCCTGATATTAACGCTTTGAAACAAACAGAACAACTCCTGTTGGTATCTCTATATTAATAATGTCAATTATAGGCAATAAAATCCATGACAATCTAATAAATAAGTACATACCTACTATAATATTAACCCTAAAGAACCATACATAATATTATTAACCTCCTATCAAACTGAAAACAAAGAAAAGTTTTTATATTTTCTTATAATTTTGTACATGCCAATAGTAACGTCCATGACACTCCATGAGAATGATTTAACTTATGTTATAAAGGTATGTTACCCGTTGGCAGTTCGCTAAGGCTTCAGGGTCCATGATTAATGACATAATCACCTCGTAAATATCCGAAACTAGTCCGACCTTTCCTAAAATGTACATACACCTACTCGAGTTTTACCCCTACGTATAAAAAGTACGTTAAGTTTACTTGAGTCAAGTATGTATACTAGAGTATTGCTCGCATGATACGCGCATTTTGGTTCTTGTATAAGAAATTCACTATTCAGTCACTAACATAACATCATATTATTGTAACCTTTCATTCAAATCAAAATACACTTATACCTACCCATCATTTGAATGTGTAACGAGGTAGGAATCGTGGAATATAACACTTTTGTTATGTCTGAAATATTTATCTATTCCTTCATGAATAAGTAACTAAGCGTCGAACCTACGTTACATTTACATAGCTATATACCTACCTATTAGCTAATGAGTACATACATGTCTTTGTATCCAAAACAAATATTTGTTGTTAATTGTTTCTAGTCATAATATCATTCGTTTCACGGGAAAGATAGAATTAAATTACGTTTTAAAATTTTATTTATTTAGAACATACCTGAAGCATTGTCAGTTAGGTAAGAAGATACGTATCTAATAGAGAGTGTTTCAACATTTCAACTATTGTGGCGTTTTCAGGTCTTGTTATTTGAATATTTTTGCGGATTGTGTGGAGATTTTTCAGTGGATTCAGACGATTTTGAAAAGAGAGCGGGGGCTCGATTTTGAAAATTATATCTTCCAGCGCGACACAAATTTTGTCCTCGATGTCTGTTCTGGTACTTTAGCAAATTATATTTCAATGGCACTCACTCTTATTTCTCTTTCAACGCATCTCACTCCACAGTCCGCACTCCGCACGCTTCTACGACCCTGCTCTGTATGAATTCGAGGGTGTCCTCTCTCGAGTTATAGGAAGGAAGTATAGGAAGTAACATATTTTTGAGAAGGTTTCATTTTGATTACCTATTTCCATAATGTACAGATACAGTATAATATGGGGTCACTGAAAGCATATCCGTGTCTCCTTTTAATCTGTTTATATAAAACATTTTCGGCCTTCACAGTCAAAGAATAAAAATTGAAAAGGGTTATAACTAGGAATGGGACAGGTTTTATTTTGAATATTTGTCTACGAGGTTTGATGCGGGTAGACGCGTAGACAGGCTCATCACATCGATAAAGGAACAACATGGTATGCATGCATAACCTACCACTAAAGTCCTACGAAAACCAATTTTCGTTTCAAATTAAACTAGCGCTATGGCTTCCTGAAGAAATTTAACATAATAAAGCCGAGCCATCTAACTTATCTATATAGATCCCGACCTATTTGATTAGTTGCTATTATTACAGTATATTATTACTGTAATAATACATTATTAATTATTATTACATTCATAATGACGGTTGAAAGGCAAAATTAACCAAGCGACATGTTGGGCGATATTGAATTTTAAATCTTAAACATCAAAATAAGTTTTATAATTCAATATCGCCCAACATGTCGCTTGGTTAATTTTGCCTTTCAAGCGTCTTATATAGATTATATTTATAGATATAAGGTAGATAAAAACTGATCTCTGAATCTACGACATGGTGACCCCATTTTAACTGAAATAATAAAAAGAGCAATTGTTTTGGATGGGCGTACTAAGACGTAGATTCCCGATGAAAATCGAGGGCGGGTTACAAGTTAAGTAACAAATTAACTTCCGGAGGCAATTTTCTCTCTCCAAACGATAAAAAATCAAAGGCGTGCCGATCTAGCACAAATCAAAAGCTCACAATTTTTACTTCCTCCAATCATCCTGTCTACAGTATAAACAAGGATTGAGTAAACAAGAACGCAATATCAAAACGTATCGTAAAAACAAAAAAAAAACAATAAATAATCAGGCGTTGGGTTCCACAGATTACATCGCGGGAACGTTTCGTTTTATAAACAATTTCACATTTGGAGGCACGGCAGTGTCCCCGCCAAGTCAATCAATATTTACCTTACAAGGAGCCACAATAAAGGATAAATAAATAAATAAAACTTATGTGTTATTTTTAAATTTGCAGCAGTTTAAAAGGTTCAATAGGCGCGTTGCTGCAGCGGTGCAGTGCGATAACCCGTCTGTCTTCTTTTTACGGCCACTCCTTTTTAGTAAATGGCACAAAATCGATTATTTTTTATTTTAAGATAGTGCAAAAGTTCGTTATTCATAATCAATCGAAACATTTCTTGCTAGCATTTGATAATTAAATTAAACGAGACTGTAACAGTAATTAAGGCAAGACTATGTACCTCGGCCTATAAGATCAGATACGATCGAAGCCCGAAGGAGGCCTGGTACAGTTGGCATCCTAAATAAATTCTCCACTACGCAGAGTAGGGCCAAGGAATTAGCTGTTGAGCTTAGGAAAGTTAACTCATTTCCTCTTAATACGGATTGGTTCCACGGTCACGTCCGAGTTTTCCAACTTCCAAAATATTAGGCGCATTACATTGTAGGGATAACGTTTACAAAAACAATGAGTTTACATGTACCACAAACTTTAGGGTTAAAGAAATTATCATCAGGAAGGGTAACAGTCGCACTTCTGGGCCTAGGTCTCCTTTAACAATTTGGGATATAGGCCATCATCCACGCTAGCCAAGTGCAGACACACACCTTTGAAAACATTATGGAGAACCCTTAGGTGCGCAGATTTCCTCAGGATTTTCTTTACCGAAGCTAGTGATTGCTAACTTCTAATACGTATACATTAGGTACATTAGAAATGCGTGCACATTTTGGACCTAACCAATGTCCAATATCCCGTATTTTTGTTTAAGTTTAACCTTATAATACGTTTAATGTAAGCCGACTACCGTTATTTTATTCCTACAAGACCTATTTCCTACTTTCATGTTTTTTACATATTATAATAATAGTTGGCAAACTAGCCGACGACTGACTTAATTGACGATGACTACCAGTTTTACCACTTCTTACTCACAAAAGGCTTTAACAAGACGAAGACAGTAAGCGAGGGACTCCTTTACTACTGGCTCTCCAAAGGACTCTATAACACCCTGATAACACCCTACCCGTAAGAACAATGCATTGCACAGTTGATTTTATATATAAACATGTGCAAGAACAGTCAGGATTCAGATATGGTACTGATTGATTTTTACTTTGCTCCCAAGATCCCATAAAAAAAATTAATGCTCCTGAATCCATTAGATCCTCCATCACGTTATTCCTATACGGGATATCGAAGTCCGTTGAAACATGATAACGTATGAAAACAAGGAAAGGAAATCAAAGGTGATTAATATTAATCTACAGTACGAAAACTTTATTTCACATGATGCCAATTTTCAAGCATCTAGAGGACAATGAACGGAAAAGAATTGCATACTTATATTCTTCAGTTCAAGTAAATTTTTCTTTGGAATAATTTTTATTTTTTATTTTTCTAACGTAAAACTTCAAATCAATGTTAGCCTGTGTTTACCTCATACAATATAAAATAATTATATTTGTATTCCCCTGTACAGAAAACTGGTAGTTTTCGCAATTGGAGCTATGAAACGCTACAAGCTTGGAAGAAAACATAATTCCTATTATTTTGCAATAAAACATTGCAAAGTGGCTTTGTTCCTCGCGATTTATTCGTCTTTTTGCATTTTACTGTTGCAGAATTGGAGCACGACCGTAATAATTGATTGGATTATACCTTTCATCGGGTCGCCAGCTACGTGATCCCTGTACATGATTGGTGAATGCGACTCAATTTATTTAGCAACAGTGACAATAAAACGCGTTATCTACGTCATATAAATTCATTGTCGGACGGTGCACTGAAATGAACTGCATTTTTAACCCGTCCTCTGCTATTCTGATTTTAAGTCCAGTCACAACCGTGGCATATTTCACACAGCTCAATTATTCTTTATTTGAAACGTTAATAGCACAGATAAATTACTCTGAATAGTTGGCAATAAAATAAATAACGATAAAAGTTTTTTGTGCACATCCAGGATGAAATAAATATTTCGATACGTGTTGTCGAAATGCTTAAGAATAACGAGGAGAAGAGATAGATGTCGTTTAAATTAAAAATTAAAAGATAGAATCCAGAGACTATATTTGTATGACTTATCAGGGAATCTGGAAACACCGATTAGAAGATAATTGTGTAAACTTTTCATACAGACAGATTGGACACACCAACTCACTAGTTGGCCCGTTTTTAACAACGCTATTCTGTAAAAGTATAAATACTGACATTTCCACACTCAATCTCTTAACTTCTATAATCTAAATATGTAAAGGCAGGTTAGCCGTTAGAGAATCTACAATCATAATCCTCTGAAAAGCCAAAATGTAAGGTGAAAGTGAAAGTCTTTTTATTGATACTTTGTACGATAATTTATTTGCAAAGCTCACACCTCTAACATGAACAACGAAAGGGCCACGGGAACATGCTCGAAAGGGGGTCTACCTTTTAAAACCCCTAATCGCGGCAGAGATACAGTTAATGTAATCGTATAAATTAATATCAATAGTAAGTGGGTACTATTCTTAAAAAATCTTGAGCTTTTCTGTGCTTCGTAGGGGACGTAAAGCCGTCGGTTTGTTACGCCATGTCGGAGGCCCTCGGGCGGAATGAAATGAAAACTTTCGACACTTGGCGACTAACCCCTCCACCAATCCGCACTGGAGCAGCGTGGTGAAGTAGGTATACTCTAGGCCTCCTCAAGAAGAAAGACCCGTGTTTAGTAGTGGGCCATTGATGGGTTGAAGCCAAGTACCCATTTTGCCCATTGTAACAACGAGTTCGTTTCAAATCAAACATGTCAACCGCAAGGTAAATATAAAATTATATACTGAAAAATGAAAATGCGATTTCTATAATTTATCTGCCAATAATAATTCGTTGATCAGCCAGACCTCAATATTAAATTACATTTGAAGTAGGTATATGTCTTATTTAATTTTATTATTGATTAACGCCCCAACTCAGAGTCACTAACGGTTACTTAGTAAATAATCACCATACAAATTCTGTATTAAAGAGCGATTTAAGTAACCGATAGACTCTGAGATGGGGCGTAAATTATATTTTTGTTGTAAACAAATAAAAAACGTAATAAAATGTACGTTGGTCGCACTCATAAATACTTGTAGATACATATACGAAGGTATGTAGATACCTTCGTACCCGTAGCCAGCCACTAAGTACCTAATTGCGCTTAAACAAAATACTAGAATAAAAAAATAAAAAAAAATTTAACAAGAGTGTACTGAAAGGCTTATTGGTGACCCTAAGCTGATTGAATCCAACCTCCAAAACCTCGAGATGCCGGCCTCTCGGTATTCCCAAGGATAGTTTGGAGAGTATGCACAGAAATTACATGACTATATAATCATATCTAATTTCCCCTTCCCCTTTCCAGTGCGTTGAGATTTGAGCAGTTGAGCAGACTACCAGGTTAACGAAATTATTCGTATAATCTCTTTGATTAGCACTGGACGTATAATCTAACGCTAGTTTTATTTTATTGAGGCTCTTAGCTCTAGTAGGATGGCGTCGTGAGGTCGTTAAATTGACAATGTTTCACTACGCGAGCGGTCACACGTGTTGAATCCGTGAGAACTCCACGTACGGACAATTTGTAAGTAACTTGGAATGGTTTCGTTTAAATTAAATGTCTTATTGGATTTTATAACAATGTTACTTGAAATAAAATCTATACTAATAGTATAAAGCTGAAGAGTTTGTTTGGTTGAACGGCTAATCTCAGAATCTACTGGCTCGAATTAGAAAATTATTTTTGTTTGATAGTCAATTTATCAAGGAACGCTATAAGCTATATTACGTCATTATACAGGGTGTCCCGTAAGTAGTGAATCAACCGAAGGTGACAGATAGCTTGAAGGTTGATCTATCATATGTCAAAAAATTTCCTCAGTAAAAGTGTCACCGTTTTCGAGATATTGACCATTTTATAAAATTTTGAAAATTCGGCTCCTTTACCCTACTTTTTCCTGTTGAGTCCACAAATGAGCAGATATTTTGATAATTTTTTTTCTTAAAGCTCTCAGATAGTTGCTTTATAATTATCAGTATGTAATGTTGTTGAAATTATTAGGGAACACTGAGAAAATAGCGTCTACTTTACATATTTTTGTTTTTGATTTTCTTCGACGCAACTTTGATGCGAGGTGGTTGAAAAAAAATGTACTGGGCAAGTGTGCCCCAGTATTTTAAAAACTTGCCTGTTAAATGCAGATTTTAAAACGGTACAATACAGGCTACTTTGATAGGAAAAATTTTCAAGTAAAAGCCATTTCAGTATCAAAGGGGTGAATTTGAATCAAAAGTTATTTTATTGTTTACTGTTATGGGATGAAGTTTTTCAATGGTTTTTGCTTAATATTACGGTACGTTAAATTAATACTCTTATAAATGTTTAAAATAGTGATTATTTTCCGATATTCCAACCTTATAAAGAAATTAAAATATTACCTCAGAATTACTTGAAAAATATTGTTTAATTCAAAAATTATGCTATTATTTACCGTTTTTTAATACTAGATGATCAGCTATCAGTTTGTTTTGTAATATAAACTTAATAACAGTAGGTTCCTACCTATCTATATCTATCACTATGTTACACGCAGAAAAACATTAGAAATACTAATAAGGTTATGATTTTATGAAACAGCATAATACATTACGAGAATAAATATTTCAGAATCTACATACTCGTACGTTTTGACATGCTACAAATGAATGAAAATCTCTAAGGAAGAAATTCTCTGCATTATTAATATCAAAAGCGTGTTTTCACAGGACCAGAAAGATAAAGAAAATTATGGGGTTTTTCGGCTACAAAACTGTTAGCTATAACAAGGTACATTTATAAACTTATCAATAAATTAAAAATAAATTCTCTTGGATGCTTTCTTAGGAAAAAAAATATTTTGGAATTTTACTGTTTATTCTTATTTATAATCTCGCTGCTATTATTAGATTATTTTCGTCAGCCAGATATTAGATGGTTATTTCAATTAATATTTCTGTTCGACGTATTAAGAAGATGCTATGATTTCTTTTGTGGTAGGTACATATATACGTGCCAGTGATGACATACGGATCCGAGACGTGGTGCTTTACTATTGGCCTAATCCACAAGCTCAGAGTATGAAGGGCTATGCTCGGTATCTCTCTATGTGATCGCATCAGAAATGAGGAGGTCCGTAGACGAACAAGGGTAACCGACATAGGTCAAAAAATTAGCCAGCTGAAGTGGCAATGGCTGGCCACATAGTGCGAAGGACCGATAACCGTTGGGGAAGAAAGGTCCTCGAATGGCGCCCACGTCTCCGAAAAAGGAATATAGGATGCCCCCGACCAGGTGGACTGACGACCTGAAGAAGACTGCGCATGCAGGCATCCGCTGGATTCAGAAGGCTCAGGACCGGTCAGAGTGGTGCAAGTTAGGGGAGGCCTATGTCCAGTGGACCTCCAAGGGCTGATGGATGGATGGATGACATATAATAATATGTGCGTATTTAAACTGGTATATTTCGTTGAAAAACATGTTTTTGTGCGATTAAACACAGCCCTTTATAAATGAAGTCAATAGGAATCATTAACATTTATGTTCCCGTGTGTACCCATTTTAAAATACTGATGACAAAAGGGCGGACAGTTAAGCCTCGTGATCTCATACAAGCATAATTAATCAGGTTTAACGAACCCCTAACAACGTTTGGAAGGAGCTAATGAAGTGTTTGCCGCAAACAACCGTCGTGTCAAGATTCATGTCGAATGCTAAATACTCATGCAATAGGGTAGCTATGGGGAACAAAGCAAATACATGAAGAATACGATGTAACGCCCAAAAGGCAAATAACGAAACATTCGTTATTTCATTAGGTAATTTTTATGGTTTTTCATAAATAGTCATAAATACGCATTAACGGTTAATAAGAATAAATTGTTGGCCTCGCTTACTAATGGATGGATCATCATGATCATCACCATCATTGGAAACTAACCACATTGAAAAAAAAATAGATCAAAATCGGTTCATCCGTTTGGGAGCTACGATGAAGTACGATGCCACAGACAGACAGACATACAGATCCACAGATACATAGACAAGTTAAACTTATAATACCAATATTTTTTCGTTGGGGGTTAAAAACAAATCATAACAAATATATCGTATAATTTTTTTTTATTCGTAAGACTGCCTGCTTATAAATAAATAAATAAATTAACTATTGAGCTATTCTGCCGTCCTCAAGCTAAAAGGCGGCTAAATGTCATCTGGTAAATTTTTACTTTATTAACAGTTTTGATATTTTTTGACCTTTAGTAATATTTAAGTTCAAAAAAAATATATATCTTTTGAGTTTGACATAGTATGACAACATTAACAATTGTATATACATAAAGAATCACTAGCACGATTTCAAAATAATCCTGCGTTTTTTGGCTCTACCTCAAAAACTGTTTTTGTCACTTAACCGCCTTTTAGTTTGAGGACGGCAGTATTATGTGTCAGTAAAAAAATTGAGATTGGTCAATATTTTATGGCGAATTTGATTTCTGACTTTATGTAGAATCACTAGAAAAGTGAAATACTTATGTAGTTACTACTGGAGTACTGATATAAATCCACAGTACTAAAAGCAATCAATTAAATAAAAGGAAGGTAAAAATAATACAGCACCATAATACCACAACCCTTAACAGATCTGGCCCTACTTGTAACAACACAATTAAAGTTACTATAACATTTTATGTTTTATACAAATATACATTCACTTGAACATTGCGTAGGCTCAAGAATAAGCAAGTTCAAGAGCTGTTCATACCCCCAAAGCTACAATTAAGCGTTAACGTATGGAATTAACTAGAGATGTTACACTACACTTTGAGACAAGTGAACCTAGTCTTAATCCGTAATCTCCCACGATCCCAATATCTAGTTACAAATATCCCAGTTAATTTCAACTTAATTTGAGTCTTAGGTACGCAGTTTAACAGTCACACAGTAAACGTAAAAATAAAATAGGGTTTATCAACAAAATTACAACAAAACAACATTATCAACAAAAATGTACAATTAATACAGCTACGTTAACAGGACTACGAAATGAAGGTATATTTATTTTGGATTTAAATCTGCTTACATAAGTACGCGGGACTAGAAGTGCACAAAGATTAGAATATAGATATCTTATATTAGGATCGAGTATCGCCTATTCTAATACGTAGTTCGATATTCTGTTCCAGTAAACACGATTCACCTCTTGAATTAACTCTTCAGCTTGGCAAAGTTACTTCATTTCCTTGAAAAACTCCTTTAGCTGAGTACGGTCCGCGGTCACGTGCGGGCCTTCCGACAACTTCTGGATATAAGGAGAATTTCCTTGCGGTAATTACGTTTTCAAATATTTTTGTTTGTGTCGGGTAAACGTTGGGTATATTATTCTTTATGGCTGTCTTGCTGACCCTCGTTATGCGTCTCAGTAATGAGGTTATTTTGTTTGTTTTGTTTACAACTCGACGAGTGCTGGGAAAGTGATACTCAATGTTGGTTATAGATACTTACTAAATGTAGGTCATTGACGACTATAGGTCAACTGAAATATGTTCCTACTTTAGATCAATAAGTTCCTACGCATATTAGGAAACTTGTGTGTTGTTCGGTTAGCAGTAGATAGACTTCTTTTTCTACGCTTGGTGAATAATCTAAATTTTACTAACAAAAAATAACCGACTTCAATATTACTCAAAAACTACTTGTCCGATCTCGTTTAAATTTATGTGGGACCACATGACAAGCACCTGCTTTCGATTAAAAAAAGAATCATCAAAATCGGTTCACCCAGTCGAAAGTTCTGAGGTAACAAACATAAAAAAATACAGTGGAATTGAGAACCTTCTCCTTTTTTTGAAGTCGGTTAAAAATGTTAACTATTATACAATATACATTCTTTGATAATTATTGTAACTGCATCTGAGTAAAATTGATTCATTCTGTATTACCTCAGACTGGTAACTTTTACCTGGATCCTACAAGGGTCAGTTATTTCTACGCTGCAGCAACACTAGACCGAACTGCAATTCCAAATATACCTTTAGTGGAACTGCCTCTAAAATTTTATACCATTGTTTACCATCAAATACCGATCACCCATTGAAATAAAATTCCGAATACACAGAACGTGATATTTGATATCATAACTGGATATACGAGCAGCAATGAATTTTTACCATCATTTTTATAACTAAGCTCCTCTGTTTGAATTCCGAACTGAATAGAATATTTTTGTATAAATTTTATGCATAGCTTATTTGTTAGCCTTTGGATTAAGCTTATAAAGCTTGATTTGAAAATGATTTATGTCATAATGCCGGACATGAATAATTGAAAATATATAGACCTAACTATATTTTATTAATAATGTTTTGATAGTACCTACATACTTATGTACAACAATAATAGTCCTGAAACAAAGGGACGGACGCACCTTTTTGTATCCTATGGGTACGGAATTTTTGGTAGGTACATATTTTAAACGCACCAAGGAACCTAATTAGTAGGTACCTTGTCTGAACCTAGTTGGAACTATAGAGTTGTGATGAGTATGGAAATACTCATCACAACTCGTCAGTATCTGTTTGCTTGTTTCATGTTCATTGAATTTCCAGATTTCCAAACAAAACGTATTTCCTACACAATGAACCATCGTAAATCGGTATTTTCGATCATAATATCGGATACAAATACGAATCCATTGCCTCATTAATTGAATATAACAGTAAATAAAGTCGAGCTCGGCGTTCTGAGCAAACACGAGAAACTAGAATGGATATTAATTAATGAAATACCTGCTTCTTGTTTGTGTTTTAACATTCGTCATTGTTAATGGGCATAGGTGTCTTTGAGCAACTTAATTATGTATCCACCAGCATAGACCTAGGTATATGTGTTACCAGCCTATATTATTGGATAGAAGTACGCGGCTTGCGGTAGGAGCACAGAGGAAATAATAGCATTTATGGTTGGAGTTAAATCGTGGTCTATATTGCCTATGGAAATCGTCATGTAGGTTAAGCACGCATTGCGAATTTTACTACCGCAATTTTTTTTCGCAAGTGCGTGCAGCTTCATACAATTTTCATATTCATAGAATTTTGCGGAAGCCTAGGAAAGGGAAACATTTTCTTAACAGTAGGTAATGATGGTTTCAATATAATATGATATGTAATGAATAATGATTAGGTATTTGTCAGACAATCTGGTTTGTTGAGGTGAGACACGGATATTTTCCACTCGAGAACAGCCACTCATTTCTATTTCTATATTTTGTGTGCTAATACGACCAAATGCGAATAAAATTCGCCCTTGAATAGTAGATACCTAATATTTATCCTTTGACACACCGGTCTCCAAAACCGACCCTGGATATGCCAATCTGTTACCCGTAAAAACATTTCAGACAGCCCATTACTTAGCCCTACTTTTATATTCAAAAACCGATCCATCTACTTATCATTAAAGGAATGGTAAGTATGGTAACCCTTTTACAAGTTTGCCAAAAGCGAGGAAAAAATCTCCTTTGAAAGGAAGCTCTGGATAAAATACGGCGTAAATTGCAAAGGTAATCCTGTAAGATATTGCACGTTAAGGCTGCTCGTTCATTGCGTTCGCTGCAATCGAGAAGAGAGTAATCGCACTTCATCAGGTAACTGTCTCTCTACTAATTTCTCTGAGAAGCTACCTAGACACTGACTTTAGAATTGAAAGTCTGACAGATAGAGATGAATGAATACAACGCTATAGGTTATTATGTTACTTCTCAAATGTAGCTAAGTCTGATTCTGTTTTATATATTGTTATTTATTTCAGTTAAATTGGCTTCAACGCATTAACAGCCGGCTACAAAGCATCTCTCCTCTTGAAGAGGCCTAGCTAGAGCATACTCCATCACGCTGCTCCAGTGCGGATTGGTTAGTGGTTAGTGGCCAACCCAAGTGTCGGAAGATTTCATGCCGGCCAAAAGCCTCCGACATAGCTTTACGACTGTTATCTTACGATAACAACAAACCCAAGCATTGCAAACGAAGCAAGCAAACCCAAACAAAAAAAAATCTGATAGGTATAACGCCTTCTTACTTCCAAATAACCCTACCTTTTCATACCTATATCAAATATAAAAACAATATAGTATTAATTTAATTGACTCACGTTATCATAAACTTCGGCGGAGCGAAATAACAGCGTTAGAAAATTTAATAATCTTATATTACTGACTGAGAGAAACTTCACAACCTCATAAGATTTCATGAAAGTATTACAGTGATTGACGGACACAAATTCCCTAACATAATCCTGAGCTTACAAGAGTTTTCTGAAGTATAATTTTTCACTTATTGCATCTTATTTCTATTTCTTATTTCAATTTCACTTTTTCTCTTATTTTTAGAACACAAAAATGCGCATACGTTGCTGGTCTTCAGACCTCAGCACATTACTAATGTATTATCATGACACCACATCTTGTAGAAGTTGTAGAAATTTTAGAAGCCTTAGTTTGAAATTGAATAGAAATCAAATATTGGAAGATCGACCAGAAATCCGCAGAAACTGTCAGGCAGTCAGAAGAACTTATACTCGAAACAGCTTAAAATGGGTTTTTCAACAATTTTAAATTCTACATTACATAAAAATCTAGATAGGTACTTTTATATGTAACGCAAAAAGGGGTACGGGCATTCTACGGTGTTGGTTATGAAATGATATTCCTTTTACTTTGCTCCATGATATTATATTTCCAACTCTCCTAACGTTCACATCAATACTTCCAAGTACTTCAACACTACGTGATCATCCATTCTATCTTATTGACAATTCCTTCATCTAAATATGACATGTCGTTTCTTATATGCCAACCTCTGCATCGGACAGGCGTTGTAGAATAAAGAGGTCCGTCCCTGGACCTTCACTGGAGATTCGTGGCCTCACCGACACGGCTATCCTGACGTGCGCTCGTCCTCGTGCGCGCTTTAATTTATCTTGGTACATCATCATCATGCTTCTTCTATCTACTGCTCCACAAGGCATGCCACATGGTCCTCCGCTTATGATCTCATCCAGCAATACCACTCGCCCTCTTAAGAGCGTCGGTGTATCGGGCTGTTGGTGTTCGTGGTCTCCATTCTAACTCCTGGGTCCACAACTCGTTGTTTTCGTATCACGCACGCGGCCATCGCTGACGACCCACACGACCTCGTGTGGATAATCAGAATCCTGTAAAAACCTTGGAGGAATGATAAACATGGAGTAGTAGCAATAAATTGAATGTTTTCTCTATAGCGACAGTCTTTTAACTTACGCACGTCCGCGCGTGTCGGAAAGAGATAAACATATATAATCCGTATGTACGTCAAACATTGATGTAGCCATTTTTTACGGCATCAGTTAAGGGACGGGATACGGAATTCTATCGATATTATTCCTCTGAGCTATCGATAGATTATGTACGTATAGAAAACTACGTTACATTTTGAGATTGTATTTTGAATTAAACCCACAGCCATAAAATACAGGTCAGCTGCATTATATTGTACCTAATATTTTAAGTCATTTGTTTTAATTTAGATTTAAAAATCCACAAAAATAATATGAAATTTACGTATTTTTTCGCGATTTTATGAACTTACCATGACGAAGCAGCGAAGACGCCAACGACACCAGCTTATTCCATTTATGAAAAATATATAGAGCGAAGTATTTTTATAAATAAAAGACAAAATCAAACTGTAGAATCATTTATTTAAACGTAATGTTACATCGTCAGGTAGGTAGGCCCATATATGTATTATATTTCAAATTACCATACCATCAATGATTAGAGCACAAAATATTTTCTTTCCTGTTCTGGTTTTCTGTACCTACAAAATAAAATTAGTTTTTAATAACCGGAACGCTTAAAGAAATCTTATAATCATGTTTAAATCAGATATTTCCATATTCATACATTAGGTAAATGGAAGCACTTAAGTCTAATAACGATTCAAACACAAAAACCTTTTTTATATATGTTGGATAACAGCTTTCAAATACTGTTGGTACAGCACACAAACGTAATAACAAGTTATTTAGCTTTAGCAAATAATTATTATGTATCAATGTATCGATATCGTAAACATGGCTGTCTACAACACTTAAAAACAAATATTTGTAAAATTTTCGAAAACCAAGACGAAATAGGGTGTCTATTCCGGTCAATATGATTTAATTTACACAACAATTGGTCATATCATGGTTCTTTCTCCTAAATAACTCTTATAATCAGAGAAAAATATTGAAAAAGCAAACCTGAGAAACGACAACCCCCGGTTTTCCTCGGATTTCTTCGAACTATGACTTTTACACTCATAAACCACACACGCTATGATTTCTTGAATGTATATCGTTGTTATTTAATTCGTAACTTTTCGCAAATATAGAAAGATTTACTCAAAAATTGCCGTAAAAGTTTATGCCACTTAGTCACCAGCCTGGTGACTCGTACTCGAAAAACCGGCGACATACAGCGTTTGACGTTTTGGGAACAGAGTGAATGACGTATTGTTGTCCTTTTTTAGCACACGCCAAAATGACATATGTCTGAGAAATACAGATAGTGCATAGAAAGTTCAACTTATTGCTACTACTCCATGTTTATCATTCCTCCAAGGTAAAAACAGTCTCAAAAGTATTTTGCTCGGCTATTCTGACTACATTAACCTGATTCACATTCATTTTATTTTCGTCATTCATCACATCATTATTAATTTACAGTCAAGAATAATTCGCTCATTAAGTCTGATATTTTAAATGTGGACACTTAAAATATAGTGGAGATAACTATGGTTTGGCCATTTGGTTACCAATCTGGTTCATAAGACTCTACGGAACGTCGCAATTATGTTATTGTCGTCTGGTCCGGATTATACCCTGCAGACACCTGGTCCAGTCTCTCTAAGACTCTCCAGGTACAACGTCCCTTCAGTTCTATACTGGCCCGGACTCATTCACATTTCTTTTCCTCTTTTTTTTCTCTTTTTTTTGACACCTTTTTTTACAACCATTTTTTATCACAACTCTTTTTTTTACTCCATTTTTTTTTACAATTTCATATTGTTACTAGGTACTCTTTTTTTTACCTTTCATTTTCACTTATCTCTTTTTTAAACTCTTTTTTCTCTCTTTTTTTCACATCTTTTTTTTCACATCTCTTTTTTTTACTCTTTTTTTTACAATAGCCATTGTTGCGAAACTCATTAAATTGATATCATCATGTAATCCTTCTTTTACTATACCATCAGACCGACCATAGTTTCTCTACTTGACTTACATCTGACTTACACAAGTCTAACGAGTCTACTGACAAGAAGTCGCTATTCACCATAACGTACTCGCATCATAAGGAACCCGATAGCAAAAACTTTGAACTGTCAACAATTGCAACAGCTTACTCTTAGGTGGACACTCACGGTCATTCCATCGCGTCAAATGGCGTGATATACAGCCAAAATTTGATCGTGAATGTGAAAAACTGATGGCGTGATTTAAAAAATTTGTATGTCCAATCGCGCCATTTTGACATATGTCGCTTGGCGTGGCTCCAAAAATGACGCGATGGAATGACCGTGAGTGACCACCATTAGTGATCCAATAAAGTTTCATAACTTTCAACCATTTATTAAATTTAGAAAATAAAGGATGTCACTGTCATTGACTGAAAAACCCTCTTAAAAAGACAACGTAATTTCGTTCTTTAAATACGAATGTCAGGCAAATCATGGAAATAATTTTAAGAATGATTCGTTTAAATCCAATACCAGCAACAACATTATCTACACGCTCATCAGCCCCATAATCATAGAAAACTTCACAAAATCACCTGTATGATCAAACTATGCGTGAAGATGGTTGTGCACTCATTCTGCCATCACCTAATCTAGCACCGCTCACACAGCAGACAGCTCCTGGGACTCTTGGTTTCACGTGGCTGGCGTGGTAGATCATTATTTCATGTGTCATCGATTTCCCGCAACTGAAAAATAAGTAAGGTTAATTTCACTCGTATGATAATATCAAATATCACATTTGATGCTATACTAGGGCTACTTATCTGCGATCCGTTTCCTCGAAGAAATTTTAGTCGTCGCCTCATTCTTAAAAATCGACATTCGCGTATCAGCACATGGTACTCTGAAAGGTCTACATATTGGATGGCTTGGTTTATTTCAACTCTCACATCACTACATTGCGCATTATCCACATCGATTATATTATAAACTTCGACAATTCTCATTGTATTGCGTTTTGGATTATTTAATTTCTCATTGCAAAATTTTCTTCAAAATATGTCATCCGAACTAGTGTCATTCCTCATTTATTTTCCGACCTTTCCAATAATATGGGCGCTTCAGTTCTACCAACACTTCTGATAACGCAAAAAGGGGTATTCTACGGTGTTGGTTATGAAATGATATTCCTTTTACTTTGCTCCATGATATTATATTTCCAATTCTCCTAACGTTCACATCAATACTTCCAAGTACTTCAACACTACGTGATCATCCATTCTATCTTATTGACAATTCCTTCATCTAAATATGACATGTCGTTTCTTATATGCCAACCTCTGCATCGGACAGGCGTTGTAGAATAAAGAGGTCCGTCCCTGGACCTTCACTGGAGATTCGTGGCCTCACCGACATATGTATAAAAATGGAAGCAGGTCAACATTAAAATTTGTCAGCTTTTGTTACAATGATACAGTTTTACGAGCTGAGCGATATTAAATAAATGACATTTTAATGGAAAAATCTCTTTAGGGATATCTTTAGATACAGGGATTTTAACTTCTTTTATAACGTGACGTGTTGCAGTATGGTATTAATGAGTTGAAGCCACCAACATTCAATCTTTTCCATTCACTTGCTAAATAAACAAGCAATCTTCAATTATATGACTCCAAAATGACGTGAATATTATTTCCGAGAAATTGTTCATCCGAAATATTACCCAATGTCGACAATATTAGAAGAAGACAGACTACCTCTCTTGTTTTTTCGAGTATCTATATTTTGTATAGGTATAAAATCTTATAGCTGAAGGCGGAGACAATCACACAGAAAACTAAAAGAACCTTACACAAAGCGTGTACGGTACACGCTTTGTGTACACGGTGTACGGTGGTGTACCTTATAATATGTAGTTATAATTAAATTCGATTCTAAATATTTTTACATTACAAAACAATCAGTGAAGAAGCAAGAAATACTTGTGAAACAATTGAACGCTCGAATATCTTTAATCTGAAAACGAAAAAGCGCAAACTTTTAGGTTCTAGTGACCGACTTTCTATTTTTCAGTTCGTCGCCGTCGTCCAATGGCCAGTCTCGTCAAAGGTTCTTTTTTCCGCTCGAATCGCATCATTCTTTTGTTTTATAGAGAAGACAGAGTGAAATCTTTTTTTCCATGAAACCAATACATATCGATATTAATTGAGAGTACCTATTGCAATATATTTTAATCTGAACGAAACCCGCCCTAGCTATGCTTCACGAAGCCTATCTACTCGTAGTTAGTACCAGCATCTGAAATATAGTAGGTATTTGCTAATCATGTTTATCGTCAGGGGTCAGTTGGTATAATAAAAACATAAAAGCAGTCAAAACATGAAGTAAGCGCAGTAAAGCTTACAAACATACATTAAACTTGCGTAAAATATAAAGTTTATTTTATTTCGTTATTTCGTTTTGTTAGGTAAAGATTAATGTCTGACGATCAACGGAGTTAATGATTACCGTAACTCAGAGTCACTAACGGTTACTTTAATCGCTCCTTAGTAAAGAATCACCATACTAATTCTGTACTAAGGAGTGATTTAAGGACCTAACCGTTAATGACTCTGAATTGGGGCGTATTTTAAGTAACTGATTCCAACTAGACAACGATTATAGAAACTTAAGAACTGCAGTTAAGCCCGGTACTCGGATTGCTATTTACTTTTTAACAAGACTGAGAGGAAGAACTTAAAATTCTGAAAAGGAGTTCTTATCGTTAACTGAATTAGACCCGGTAGATCTGTTGGTAACTTGGTAGTGACTATTGTCCGAATCATAATTACGAAGGTTGCCCAGGAGTGAGGGTGAAGAGAGATTAGCCCAGGCGGAAATTGAAGCATACCTACGTAATTGTTTGCCCTAAAGCCTAAACAATTTAACATCAATGTTGTATAAACCATTTTATATCCGCTTCTTACCTACCTACCTTCCTTTGTGTTTTAAAGAAGAGTATGTTTTTTTAACTTGACTGTTTCTAATAATAATAATATAACATAGTTTTAAATTATATAGGTGATTAAAGAACTTACTTCTTTTGAAGTCAGCTATAAATTAAATTATTTTAAATACATGCAATCATTTATAACGAGCCGAGGCGTAGAAAATGAATCTGAAATATTTTCAACATACTTCACACGACCATTAAATTTTAATCATATTATGTTAAGAGAGGTTGAAGTCTTTGGCTTTGCGAGACTGAACTTTGAAGGATTATAAGTGTTCGTGGTAATTTGTAAAGCGTCAGGAATGGTCTTTTGATCATAGGCTTTTGAAAAAGTTATATTTACGTTATGTGTTTGTATAATGGCAAACGAATATTCAATTTACGTTTGAAATATGAATTCTGCCTACTTGGAAGAAAGGGGTTCGAACATTTTTGTATGGAACCTGGCCCTACATACAAGTTCGCCATGGTTGCCAACCTCGGTTTGGCGACTATCGTAGTTATGAAACATGTACCAATAGACGGAGTGATTTTCATTTTCACTTCATCACTGAATACTTTTTGATTACAATCTAACTAAAGTGTCCGTAAAAACACGTCCAAGGGTGGCGCTGCGGTGCGGTCTGCAACATCTATGTTCGAATATTTACTTATCAGACACTAGCGACATTCATTACGGGTGGCATAACTCAGCAAACTTCACTCCGTCTACAACAACCATGTTCATATAATTATCTATTTTTCACACACTAGCGCCATTCTGAAATGGCCATTATTGGAACCTCTATTTTCAGTAAACAGTCGAACACTTTTTCAATTTACCCCACATATGAGATGGCCCTCCTTCTACCTTTCAATGCCCCATGATCTGGACTATAGTGCCAAAGTAAAAAATTAAAGAAAAAAACTACAGAGTAGCAAAATAACATTGTTTTACCATTGGATACAAGCGAGAATAATAAATCAACGTACAATTTGTATGTTCTGTATTCAAATACAGGCTAACCCAGACCTGTTGCAGTAAGTCGGAGCTACTAAATCACTTGGTGCAACTACAAGTGATTTATAATCCCTGAATAGTTGAATACGTTCAAACATTGTGTTCCTTCACTAGCAGTGGTTGTTTCAATGTAGTAAGAATTATATTTTAGTCACGAAAAAGATTGCTTTCCATAAATCCTGAGTGTATGTAAACAATTAAAATAATTTCCCTTTTTTTTAAAATGAAACCACAGAAGAAATAATGGTACATAATTATATTATAGTAGTGAAACTTCTACATAGACGGGATATTAGGGTTTTCCGTTTTTCTGTCACGAAAAAGCGTTACGGCCGCGTGGAAGGGATAGACCACAGACATGTTGTATACCTAACCTACCTAGAGATACATGTCTGTGGGATAGACAATATATCGCGTGGAAATATTTAAAATAAATATTGAATAGTTTAAATACGTTGCCGTTCGTTTTAAATATTTTAATTTTTTTAAATATTGTTTTTGGAATATTTTCTTTTGAAATATTTTTTTAAATATATTTTTGAATAGTTTTTTTTGGATTTTTTTTATTATTTTTTTGGAATGTTCTTGCTTGAAATATTTTTATTGAAATATTTTAATAAAAAATTTTTTATAGAATCCCACTTGTCCGTTGAAGTTTCACTTCTACTATGTGTCCAAGGCTCCCAGCACACATTTCGTTTTTTTAGAGGGAGTGTGCTAAGTTGTAACTAGGCAGGAGAGTAAAGTACTCCACTACCAAGCATGAAAACTGTCAAAATAGGAGCCCAGCGAGCCCCAACAGGAGAGCTAGGTCGCCGCAGCCTCGTTCATTGATCAACAGGATACACCACGAGCATGTAGAATTGAGGATGGATTGAAGACCACGGAAGACACTGAAAATTTAAATTAATCTACTCCCTTAATTTATTCTTCTAACCTACCTAATGATGCATAGAAATATTAGAAATAACAGATTTTCAACATCCATAACTAACAC
This sequence comes from Thymelicus sylvestris, assembly GCA_911387775.1. Classification (NCBI taxonomy): domain Eukaryota; kingdom Metazoa; phylum Arthropoda; class Insecta; order Lepidoptera; family Hesperiidae; genus Thymelicus; species Thymelicus sylvestris. The sequence goes on from OU426895.1 coordinate 9,698,538, forward strand.
TTTATTCTTTAGACTCGTTTTACTCTGTCAAATACTCTAGTATCTTAATTGCCAGGTACAGGTAGTATTTGCTAACACGATACATCTATCATCGACGGTAAAGTTTATAGGGAGCGGGTTCCTCAGTTACTTATTAAGAGCTTCTAACAGATGAGATGCAGCACAACTCCAACTTTCCCCAACTCTCAAACTAATGAATTCGCTAACAGGGTATTAGTTTACTCTATTATGAAGCTTGTAACAGATTCTACTCGATTTGAAACGTGATGCGGATATTTATAGAATTATGATCAATTACCAAATTACCAAACGTGAAAGTTTTTTTACCCGAGGGTTATGTTTTTCGAGATTAGGTATGTAGGTATGTACTTTGACACGCTCTGGAGCCCAATTCTCATTTCGTAGAGATACATGTCTAACAGAGATCGAAAAAACATGGCTGATTGGCCTCGTTTTATTCGAGGTCGGCCATGTTTTTTCGAGATATCTCTGTTAGACATGTATCTCTACGAAATGAGAATTGCCCCCCTGTAACCTAAACGTCTTGATTGATTTATACTTGAGAGGTGCAGTTAGATAATTGTGAGAGTGACACTGGGTATATCAAAAGTGGAAAAAAATTAAAATGGCAATTTTTGGCGCCATATTGTGTCTTCAAATTTTTTTTTCTCAAAACCTATCAAGTGGGGTATCAAAATAAAGGTATTTAAAAATGATTTCTAGGTTCCTTTCATATTTTTTTTTATTTTAAATGACAGCTTAGAATGCATAACGATTTAAAGTTGATTAAGCAACCATTCTCGCTAATTTATTAACTCCCTTAATGAAAGGACAACATTGCGAATTTTACCGTCTTATAATCCTAATAAAGAAGTCAGAAGCTAGAATATTAATATCTTCATTATCTCTAATAGTTTGGTTAATCCCTTAAAGTTCTTCGTCCGATACCTCAGACCCTCACTTTTGCGGTTAAATGATATTGAATAATTTCGCTACGAAGACGGCGACCCGCGACGGCGTTTCAATATATCTAATAGTTTGACTGATTCCTTTGTGTTCTACATCAGCTACTCTACTCCAGATCTTCAATTTTATTTGCGTACCTAACCATCTTTAGACCATCACAAATATTGTAAAATAATTCTTGACAAAAAATTACCGACTTCAATATCAGGAGACACAATAGTGTCTAATGTCTATGCAAAACTACACTACACACACACACATACCTACACTCTCAACATTATTAGGGATAACTCAAAACTACTCGTCAGATCTCGCTCTTTAAATGGGACCACAAAACAAGCACCAGCTTTCGAATATAAAAGGAATCATCAAAATCGGAACACCCAGTAAAAAAGTTATGAGGTAACACTCAAACTAATATTCGTTTAAATAGCTTAAGACAGTCAGAAATAATATAGCTTTTTAATGGTGAATGGAATGAATTTTCAAAATCGGTTCAGTAGTTCCAAAGATCACCTCACAAATAAATTTACAAATCTTACGTTTAGATTGTTTGCTCTGCTAAAGATTCAGGCGTGAACGGGTGTGACAATTTAATTATTATAATTATGCTCAAGTGCTTTAACTAGTACGTAGTATGACATTTTCTGTATTAAAGCTAAAACAAATTTGATGCATCAAACGATCAATTGGTAATATATTTTACTTTTCCTTAGCTGCACCTCGTTTATAATTGCCACAGTTGCAAACAGAATGCAAGTTTCAAGTTGTGAAACTTCGAGAGGAAAAGGAAAACCAAGGAGCTCTGAACGACTTGTCTGTTTATTCAACACAGTTAGTTCCAAGTTGAACAGTAATTAAAGATAGGATCCTATCATCCTAGGGAACTTCGTCTGTACCTACGAAATGGGTATGTATGACGTATGTAGCAACCTGTTCAGGCGTTCAATTTCAATTTTGTAAACTGTGTTTTCCCCAATTATAATTATGCGATGAGTAGGTATTGCAATAATATTAAATTCGATCAGAGCAAACTCAATTGTAGTTTCGGTCAATATTAAATTAAATACCCACCCCGATGACATGCAAACTAACCGAAAATTCTATGGACCGATAATACGCTCAGATCAACTTCGGTCTCCTAAATTGGTTGTCCATTAGAGCGAGTAAATGGATAGGTGCGATTAAGCAGAACAAATCTGTTTTTAATTATTTGTGTTAATATAATCTAATGTAGGTACTTATGGTACTTAGTTCAACGGAACGCTCATAGCCACTCGACCACTGAATCGACTACATTCGCCTACGATTGACAAATATAAAAATCGTGAGTAGACTCGTTTGCTTTTAAAAATCATAACGATTCTCATAAATTGTGGGAATTAATAGTTTCATAATATAACATTTACGATAGGACAAACCGCCATATCTATCAGTAGGTATGTCCTTATGTACATGTACATACATACATGTACCTCCAAGTGATACAGATTTTAATTCGAAAGCAGATACATGGGAGGAATACAAAATGTAAATTAATATGCAAATGGCTTTACAGCCAGTGGCCGAATTTTTAAAGTACACCTCATAGTGAGTGCTCTAAAAGCTTCGATAAAAGCATTCAGTCATATTAACAAAGACTTGGTAGACTAAAAAGGCCCTACCCTTTTTACTAGGGATCAATATAACACGATAACTCGACATCACATTAATTTATGACATTTTATTTGGGTACACAGGTCAGTGGTGATATAATCTTTGCAGTTATTTTTATTACACACTAGCTGCCCGGACAGACTTCGTTCTGTCAAAAGTTAACAGTAAAAATTATATAATTTTTTCCGAGTGATCACGTTATTTATATCTCAACAATAAACGACGATTACTTACAAAAATAAGTTAATATTTAATATTTCTTAACATTATGACTACCGATCCTACTTTCCATTGAAGATTATGAGGTGTCAATCCCAGAAAATTTAACGATTCTGGTGGATAGTTGACGACATCATCTTGATTAGTTGCTCAATCAACTGTATATGAAATTTGTATGTCTTTAATTCACCGGCAATTTCATTTTGAATTTTGAAGTTTATGGAGGATTTGAACATGCATTGAGTTCATCCGCTGGCGTTGACCGAGGAATCACTGGTAATGTTTGACGGAAAATAAAATAAAAAAATAGTAAAAAAATAATAAAAAAATAATAAAAAAATAATAAAATCATCGCTCCACCAAATCGGTTTCGATTGTTTCGTAGACCTTTCTGATAGGGTAAATTAAACCCGTAATCTTCCAGTATAACATTATATTTAACATTTGGCTCATAGTAACATAACATAGTAACAAAACATAGCATAACTTCTGCATGATTGATTCACAGCCGAGTTCCTTGACAATCAATATGGCCGAACGTCAAGTCATTACAAAACTTGTATTTTATCTAATTACTTTAAATTACACTAAACCAAGTGCGAATTATAATAACAAATTAATATTAGTTATAAAATAACAGTGCTACTGATTAACTTTTCAAGAAGAAACTATTTTGAAGAATTAAACAACATTTTGATTATAATTTCCGGCCTTCGATATGTCATTTTTGCCACAGATTAATATTAAGCAACAGAACATCATAATCAGCCTACTTTTACTTTACTTTAAATAGCTAAATAAAAGCAAACAATATAATATATTACAAGTGAAATAATACATTTTCTAACAGTCGGCCATCCTGAATTTTTTTTTGCCTGACCTCAGGCACTTCGTTTACAATTATCTTATTTTATTTTACAAGATATTAAATCTAAAAAGGTCTATAAAATTTTTCTGGACAGCAATGAGAAAAAAAAAATCATTTACGACAACGTAAACAAATGTTTCACTTTTATATATTAAATAAGAAAATCTGAATGACTAATTTTACTGAAAATATAAAATTAAATTAAATTTACTTTTACATTTCGGCCATCCTTTACAAATTGAATGTCCTCATTCAAACTCATTGCCTTCGATTTTCACTTCAGTTATATCATAGCAATCAAGATTTATTTAGAACAAAAACAATTTTACAAATTATAATAATATGTTTGTAAACACTGGCTATAGTATCAACCGTGTTGCCACTATTTACGCCAACCTCGGGGTACAATGTTTCATTATTATTAAGATACAATATTATGTTAAATTATTAATAAATTAAAATATTACTAAAACCGAGATCATAATTAATTATTCTTTAAACAGTATCTTCGTAACATGCGGTGTATCGCGTTCACGTCGGATCTAGCATCTTGGCAGCATAATACAGCACACAGCATGTCCTTAAAGCTACACGACGGTTCATCATTAATGGTTGAACAAGTTGTTATTTCTGAAATACAAGAATATGTTATGAATATAGATTCTTAATTTAATTTAAATCACAATACAGACTGTTAGATAGCAATTAATTTACTTTCTTCTTTACAGGTGGGTATTAGGTACAAATATAATTGGTAATGTCAAAAAAAAGAATCACAAGTATTTATGTCATCAATTCCTGCTTTTGCAGTTATCAAAAAGATACAATACTATTATTATTAAAATAACAAATAAAATGAGTCAATTAGTCATCAAATACTGGCTTTCTACTGCGCTCATTAGTCAATATGAGACAAACAGCTGATGACTATGTATCTACTTATTTTGATATTCCACAAAGATACAGCAAGTGTACTTTGAACTCTTGGTTAGTGAATGAGGTGTTATTGTAAGAAGTCTAAATAGCAATGAAAACAATACTTCCCGGGTTGTGTGATGTCGAGAATTCAAATTCCAGGGACAGTTTCAACCAGCGACGAGGTGGAGATTCGCCGATGGAGTCTTTTTGCTCTCCACAAATCTTCATTTTTCATTTTCCATCTCCATTTTCATTTTTCATTTACCGCGTACACGCACAGGGTGTATCGGCCTCGCCAGTTACCGCGTGAACACACACAGGGTGTATCGGACTCCTGGGCCATTATAATTACCGCGTACACGCTCCGGGCACAAAACTCCGGGTGTATCGGCCTAGCCAGCTACCGCGTACACACGTCCTTTTTGGGGTGTATCGGTCTCCTGGTGCATAATCTTCATGAAATACTGCATTATCGGCTGCTAGACGCCATCCGTCGACCAGGAACGGACAGTCGCTGCACCGCGGCACCGCTGCACCGGCGCCGGCGTGATTCCCGATTTCAGCAAGCATAGCATTCGCCACAGGTACACCCAGGTAGATAGTCCAGCAAGTTATCTTAAAGAATTCAGGGGTGTTATTACATGTATGTAATTAAATTCATAAATATTTATGTATGGGAACAGTCTGGATATCAGTTATTATGCTAAGGCAATCAGTTATAGACCCAATGGAAAAAAAACAGAATACAAGAAAATATTATAACTGACATTACAAATTAATTATATTCCTGTGACGTATTTTATTCCTGGGACATCCTGGCATAATATAGCATCGTATATATTTAAAAGAATGCCCCAACAACGGAACAATGTGTTAAACTCATTTTTTTTTTTAAATAAGTAAATCACTTTCATACGTTTGTCGAAAGACTTCCTTTCAAGCCCAAAACGTCTCACTTCTATCACATTGTCACTCAGATTCAAATATAGGTACACACACACATATACACTCGCGTGCACGCAGCACACACGACATAGTTATTTTATTATAGTATTAGTAGTTCAGTATGGTCATAGTCATATACCTATTCTTTTTAACGTAAATACTCATAGTTGGGTGAGTTTCAGTTGCCTATATTACAGGTTGTCCACCCAGTCCATGGAGCTGAAGATCCTTATTCACTTATTGTCCTTTTTATTATAATGACCATGTCTTAGAAACCAAACTATACTTTGTAATTTATATAAAATAAAGATATTATTAGTATTCGACTTTGATCTCAATAATTCAGCAACAGTTAAACTCGGGTTACCTGGTTACTTGAGATTAACAGGAATATTGATGTATCTATAATTGCCGTCTCGATAATAAACATACATACACACACATAACTGTAGGTATTGTATTTTAAGCAGATTTCTCATAGTTGTAACTTTTAATTTTAAAAAAAGAACTTACTTTTTTAATACATATATTACGTGTTTCATTTTAATATTATAATAATAAGTCATTCCATATGCACATTAATTAAATAATGATAAACTGCAACTTCGTAGGTACGAAACATCAACATTATCAACACACACCATACTTGAGTCAAACTCGCATCAGAATCCTTGTCAACAAACCATTAAAATTCCTTTATAGGGCTTTCACAAACTGATTTGTATTTCGCACACCAAATAACTATTAAAGAACTAAATAATCATTATAACGTTTGTAACATCTTCATTATTTTACTATTGACCTATAACAACAACACACTAAGAGAAAACGACGTAAAAACCAACATCTTAAAACAATTTTTATCATTGAATAACTCACGCTCGCACGTCCTTAATTTCGTGAAGCGACTTCAAACCCTTGCACAAAACCATTGTTTCAAGGTCTACCTGCCCATGACTACAAATAGAAATGACTACGAAAACCTCACAGCCATAATGGCGCTTACATGCCTTGCAACTTGGTCGTATTATATTTCAAAATACAGTGAAATCAACTTATCTGTGACTTTAAGGAGGGCGCTGTCGGACGATTGGACCAATCATAGTGCGCAATTCGTGACGTATTAGTAAGTTATGAATGAAACGGCATTAGTTCCAATTTTCGCCACGTCACAAATACGTTCTTCAGAGATAGCACTGTACAGATTATACAGATATTTCATTCCACTCAATATGCATGACCATAAAATTATTTATAGGTTTAATTTCATTAAAAAAACTGAATAACATTTTATATTTATGTTTAGTATTTTAAAACAGTCTACATCGATTTCATACGCAACTATTCAGTGTTATTTTAAACTTTTGCCAAATAAATATTATGTTTAAAAATAAATTAAATTATAAAGAGTGGAACGGAACGCGACTTGTGAACTCCAGATTTAGTTCAAACGCACTTTATACGACCAAAAGTTTCATGCACCTGTTTGTTTGTGGTTGCTAAGCAACACAATGTGTATGTAAATTCTGATCCGAATGTGAATATAGTGTGATGTTATCAATCTTAGGTTATTGGGACAGAAAGGTTGACAAATATATATAATACAACCTGTGATAGTTACATTATTGAAACCTCTTTAGATTTCATAAATGTCCGTAGAACTGGTATGGAATGGAACTTTATGAAAGCATCAATTTATCCATAAAATATACAAATTTTCAGTTATATTGTATACGCAGGCATTCCCGAAGTTTCGTTAACATGTTCGCAAGCAATATAAATATGCGTGTACTGACGTACTTATTAACATACGGTGCCATACCCGAATCTCTACGCATTTTGTCTAATGACTATCTAAAAAGTATATTTCATAAGTATCATATTAATATTTTCAACCAAAAATTTATATTAATAAATGGATCCTTTACGAAGTTAAAGAACGACCGACGCATTGTTACTTTATTTGAGTGACACAAAAATCATGAAGGAACATTCGGTATCTTCGTTATTCAGATATTAAATAAGTAACATTTATTTATTTATTTATGCATTCCAAAATATTATCACTAACATTACAGGTATGCCCTACTAAGTTAGTGTATTTTACATAAATAAAATTGTAGGTTACATAATAATATTAATATGAATTAACAAATCCTAGAGTAGCTAGTCAATCGTCATTAACAAATAAAAATGATGTGTAAACGAATGTAATATATTCAATTCCATGAGTGCATATTCCTATTTCTCTAGTGATTTTAATCTTTAATCGTTTCCGTCTCCGCGGTTAAGATCAACAGGAAATAAATTATAATGATAAACAATGCTCTCTCAAAGGTGATGTACCTACCACAGATGGGCGACACTTTTTATGATAATAATTAGATCGGCTATAATATAAAGAACAGTTGTACTGCGATGCTCTTTGGGTTCCGTAATAAGTTACAAGGTCTTCTGGCTTGTGATAGTTGCGATTGTGTTAGAACATTTCACCCGACAATGTATTTATAACTATCAACATCGCGGATGCAACAAAAGGATTAATAATTACTTAGTTACTTGATTTATCTATTTATTTTGTCGTTTATACATATATTTATACTGTACATATTCAATTATGAATCCTGACTCCAACACAAATTGCAATTGTAGCCTCTAGGCATATCTGCAAATGTATGAGAGTGCATCGAAATAAAGAGCATACATATATCAGACATAACAAAACATACTGAAAGTAGGTATTTGTATGTAATTAACTCTATAAATAGCATTGATATCATCACCAATATATAATAAGTAAGAAAATATTTGTTTTTCAGTGCCAATGTAAGGGTTAAATTAAATTATTTTTGTCATGAAACTAAATAAACTCTGACACCCTTGCATCCTCATAGTAGACACACAAAACAAGAAAAACAATCTTACATCCATGACCTGAATACAAAGATCCATTCACGAAACAAATATCTACCCTGTCCGAGATTCAAACCTGGGATCCACAGCTCGACAGTAGGTACCTATACTATACTCTTTATATACTCGATTGTCGGAATTCTCTCTAATGCGCCACGGTTATGTTACTCAGTTCTAAATATTATATTTTATCAACAAAATATATTATTCAATACGGCGATGGACGAGTGAATATATAAGTAATAATAACAAACCCGAAGTTCTCTAGAAAACAAAGGACACATTTAGAAATAACACAATTAGATTATTTTTATAAAATGATGGTCAAATGTTTATTGCATCATTGATCATTTCTTTATCACTGACATTAATAAATACCAACATTAATTGGTAATAAATAATGCCATATATTCAATCCGGTAACAGAAATTTACACCCATCACTCAAGTGTACACTGACAATCGAACCCAGGACCCTTCAAAGGGTGATCCAGCATGCTATCCATAGTGCAAGTAAGCATACACACCATCTTTTGTTTGCTGTATTTACTGCGACTAGAAATCAACATGTTAATACAAATAATATATAGGGGAATCCTTAGTTGAACTTTTATTACATTCAACCATTTAAAAATTTACCCACTAATCCATGATATTGCATTTATGAAAACAAAGTAGAAATACTAAGTTGTGACTTAAGATTTTGTAAAAATCACTCCACCAAAATAAAAAGAATGATAGAGTGACATATACATAATCACTTATAAGATTATTTTAATTTGTTATTACTATTAAATATTTATTTTGAAATTGTTTAGGGTAAAAATTTTAATGTTGCACATGTCATTCATCATACAGAAGATTTAAAGTCGCATTTATAATAGTCAAGATATCTAGTGGCCTGACCCAAATTAAATCCTTGTATGATGTACATGTGTATCCTCAAATAAAATTCTTAACCTCTAAGACTCGGGATACATATCAGATTTTGGATTGTTTTTTTTTTTTAATAAAAAGTTAATTATACATAGTCATTGGGTAGGCATAGTTCAAAAGACCACCGTTAAGCCTACTGGATGTATATAAAAGTAGTATTAAAATTATGTTCTGTACATTTCATTCATTATTTTAATCCCTAGATTTGCTGGTTTGAATCAGCCAGTTTGCTCTTGCAGTATACAGTTTCAGCTTTCAGATTTAATTTATTCAATCAGGAATGTTGTTAATTGTTTTTCTTTATCAAAATCAGGAACAATGTGCTTTAATTTATTGAACTTCTTTTTTTTTGTATATTATAGTGTTTTGCAATTTTATTTAGTTTCAAAATATGAAATAATAATAATATATTATAGGTACACCTATTTGTTATATTGAGTGTCCCTTCTGCCTGAATACTCTTATGTTATGCTTTGACAAATGAGTTCTACAAACTCATTTTAAGTTACTACCCATGGTTACTACATACTATACTATAGGTATGTTAAGAAGTCCAAATTCAACTAAATAATATACCTTTTGCACCAAGAACTAATAGAAAAATTGTGTAATCAGTGTAGGTAACTGTGTGTTTACCATTTTGTTACAATTATAGGAATAGATTTAAAACTGTGACAAATATTTCAACTTACCGAAAACACCAATTCTATACTTTACCATACGTGGGCTGTTCGGTGTGCCTCTTCTGAAATGATAGGGTAAATTAAACCCGTAATCTTCCAGTATAACATTATATTTAACATTTGGCTCATAGTACAAACTCTCAACTTAAGTAATTATGTTTTACAAAACATAGCATAACTTCTGCATGATTGATTCACAGCCGAGTTCCTTGACAATCAATATGGCCGAACGTCAAGTCATTACAAAACTTGTATTTTATCTAATTACTTTAAATTACACTAAACCAAGTGCGAATTATAATAACAAATTAATATTAGTTATAAAATAACAGTGCTACTGATTAACTTTTCAAGAAGAAACTATTTTGAAGAATTAAACAACATTTTGATTATAATTTCCGGCCTTCGATATGTCATTTTTGCCACAGATTAATATTAAGCAACAGAACATCATAATCAGCCTACTTTTACTTTACTTTAAATAGCTAAATAAAAGCAAACAATATAATATATTACAAGTGAAATAATACATTTTCTAACATTTCATAGTTCTGTCTAATGCCTCCAAAGACTTTTTATGTGCTATCGTGCATCCATCCCACACTATTAACTTATATTGCTGCAAAACCTTTGCCATTGCTGTGTTCTTCGAAATTTTAGAGGTCATTTCGAGTTTCATTGCTTTGAATATTCAATGGAAATTTTAGCACTGAATCGGCTGTTCGACCGCCTTTTAATAACGTGGCTGCAATTCCAGATAAAGATGTACCACCTGGAGCGTCCAAATAGTAAATTCCTCCATTTCCATCATTTAAGTACAAACAGGTTCAACAGCGGAACATTTATTCTGATTCCCTTAAAGCAACGTCGTGCATTGGGCGATTAGGCACGGCCATGCCTAATTGAGATGATACTTTTGATAGTATTGGTGAATATGGTACAAATGCAACGATTATCAATTTCGATATTTTGTTGATTTACTTTTACAACTGTTGATCTTCTTTTATCTGCAGTTGCTCAGCGACGATATAGCGGTTATTAATTCCCGTGGATACCGTTTCGAATATTTACCATCTACCAACCATCTACCATACCTTTAGTATTGTCCGCGCAATTTTTTTTTTTTTTTAATATTATAAAAACCTTCCGTGGAATCCAAGGAACATACAAAAAAAAATTTAGCCAAATCGGTCGAGCCGTTCTCGAGTTTAGCGCTTAGCAACATCCATTTTTATATATATAGATTATTGGTTTGTATGTTATTCTTTTTTTATAACGCTACACACTCATCGTACCGCACTAGTATTCCCTGTGTCGTGGGTGCCATGGACAATACACAAAGACAAGCAACACACACAAACCGAGAACAGAAATTCAAACTCATCATTTAAATTTCCGCCTCGCTGGTAATCGAACCCAGGTCCCTCGGTGCGGCGGTCCGGCATGGTAACCATTGATCCACACCGGTCTTTTATTACGTATACATAGATATTCTTTTATCTGCAGCCCCAATGGCTACCTGCCTACTAAGGAATTCTAACCCCAATCCCACATTGGTAAAACGGGATCGTCGACATAAAGTTCACCGGCTTGGTGTTAAGGCTCCGTGTCAAGGTTATTTTATCAATTTATCACAAATAATTGACTAATAATATTGTGACTGGTATTATTATAATAATATCTCCAAAACTATACTAGCCTAGATAGAAGAACGTGAGTTAGACCAAAAAAATTTTAATTTTTTCTCATACATTTCTATTGTAATCACAAAAAGGGTACAACTCGACTTAGATCACTTAACACAGGAGGCACAGATGTGTCCTAGGTATTCCACTATTTCTATCAAACTTAATTCAAAACCTAAAATGAAAATAACTACACGTTACTTAAAACTTTGAAAATACTGCAACCAAAGTGACAAACGAAAATTATATTTGTACAAAAACGTCACGTGAAGTGCTAGCGTAACAATAGAGAAATAATCACAATAAGTATATTTAATTTTGGCAAATAAATTTCCTGCACGCTACACGACAGCGTTTGTTAAAACTGTATACAGAAGACAACCCAATGCCGCAAGTTATAACATTCACGGTGTCTGTGTAAAATTTGTTCTTGTTCGCGTTCTACAAGTTATATTGCTAAATTTAAAACCAGTTTTCTGTAGAGATTACTTTAAAGTAGTTTTCTTCCTTCCTTATTCTTAAGGAGTATAAAATACATATGTATATCGATAACTTGAAAATATTTTTTAAAACACATAGGCTCCATCAATTTCAAACCAACCACCTATGCGAAAGCATGTTTTTTCCTTCTACGAAATACCTCTCAAACATTTTCCGTTTTTAAGAATAAAATTGAAACCGTATTTTAGCCGTATTGGGGCGGCTTAGAATACTAACCCCAATCCAACGCCGGATGGGTGTCGTAAGAGGCGAATAAATCAAGCCCGCTGGTGGTAGGGCGCCTCGAGGGATTATATTGGTAATATTGATTTTAATTGTTAATGAATACCATTATTGCTATTATTATTTCTCCCTGGGGTTCGCCTGGATAGCTACCACCCTTGAGTATGAGTTACCCGCTAAACGACTCGTCGTGTTCCGGCTGGGGGCTTGAGAGCCAGTTCTTTCTTTCTTTTTCTTCTCTCTTTGTTGGTCGGCAACGCATCTGTGATACCTTTGGTGTTGCTGATGTCCATGGGTAACGATAGCCACTTACCATCAGGTGGATCGTCAGCAAGTTGCCGGCTATTCCATAAAAAAAACACATTTATATTTGAAAAATCCAATTATTATTCATAATTTAGGTGTATTCCATAATAGTTTTCTTACTAAGTAACATTATTTTACAATACAAACTGTAACAAAATGTTTGGGCTAGAGAGAATGTCGAAGCATGTAATATTTTTTATTGTCAGTACGTGACATGGTGACAATTATAGTAGAGAAAATATCTAACAACATTCGAAAACTAACGGAAAGCAGAAATTTTGCTAGGTTTGTAATTGTTCAATAATATAGTTAATTTAAGATTATAATGACAAGCTCACTTTAATAAAGTACTTATTATGTAAGTACCCAACTAGCTGAACCGGCGAACTTCGTATCGCCTAACTATTTTTTTTTCTAAAATAAAAGTAGCCTAAGTTACTCCTTGTTACATCAGCTACCTGCCAGTGCAAAGTCCCGTTAAAATCGGTCCAGCCATTTCAGAGATTAGCCGGAACAAACATACAGACAGACAAAAATTGTGAAAAATGTTGTTTTGGTATATGTACCGTGTATACATCCAAATGCACTTAGTAAAAAGCGGTTATTTTAATATTTCAAACAGACACTCCAATTTTATTTATTTCTATAGATTTTTGTAGACGAAGACTAAGTACCTACTTAATTAGGTAATGTCTATGGTAGCATTATTTTATCAAAACATTTACAATGATAAATAATAAGTACTTAAAAATTAAATTAAATCACTTCTAAAACTATCACAGAAATTCAGATTCACGGACATTAAAAGAGCTTATTAATAAAATATTTAATTTAAATTTAAACATAATTAAGAGCAATGAGCAATACATACCTACAATAAAAAGTTATTTATTACTAAGTCGATGTTTAAATTGCATAATAAATTTCTTCTTTACCAGAGCCCTTTTACAGCGTAGCGGATTCAATTATAAATTACTGTGTTACACATAATTAAGACCTATTGTTGTCGATGTATTTGTGTACAATTATATGTTACAGTTGTATTATAACATAAATGTTTATTACATTTTACTGCTAATATATGTATTTTACTGTATACTCGAATAAGTGTATCTTTTCTCAAGTATTACATTTTCTATAACATTTTAAACATATTAATTAATATTGTAACAGTACAAAATAAAAAATACTTTTACTCTTATTCTAGTTTATTCGATGATTATATTATCCAGAAATAATAGTAACATGACGTCTAGTAGGTTTATATTTACATACCTGCTAACATAATAAATGTAAAAATTCTAATGAGTATAACAACTAACAGAGTAACAACCTATTTAAGAAGCATATATTTCCAGCCTGTTTATTTATATACATTTTTAGGCAAATATCTTTGAGTAAGTTTTCCCATCCACTCCCAATTTACATGTAATTTTCTCAGACCTTTTCAGCAAAAAAACACCACTCTTATAACGAACACGTAAATTACGCATAATAATTATGAAAGGGAAGAGAAAAGTTCTAAGAATTTAACCGTGATAAGGTAATCGTTTTCACGCGATCTTACCTGAGGAACAATAATTAAGCGGAAACAACGAAATTATTGTTAATAAAATCATTTATATTGTTTAAGAAAGAAAAAATACTTCTTTATTGCACCGCATGCAACAAAATCTTATTCAGGTAGGTATATTCTCGCCATTTTTAATGTAACTAATAAATGTTTTTTTATTATTAGCCCATTATGAATATTCGTCCAGCATACTCACGCTATGGTATATTAGGAATATTAGAATATTTGGATACCGATGATGAATCTAGTTATCAAAAAAGATATTAACCAAACATTTTTACACATTTACATTTCCCTGTTACTTAATGCCCTACACTTCTTCATATAAATCTTTTCACGGAAAAAGATTTTCTATAGAAACGATTGTGCCCTTTTTCGCCTCTTTGGAGCAGAATTTACGTAAATCCGTACTTAGTAGATGTCTGTGTCATAAAAAGCTACTTCCAAAATTTCAAGATCCAAGCTTAACGGTTCGGGTTGTGGGAGAATCCAACAAACTTTGTTCCTTTGTATCGATAAGTGTTTATATATTTTATCTTTATATCCTTTGTTTATTATCTACTACATAGGTTGGCATACCTTTAACTAAACTGCGCCTGTATAAGTGCGCCTGTATAAGTCGTAATTTACTATTTACTATGATGATGCATTAAATACACATAATTATGTTGGCAAGGAAATCAAAAGATTGTATTTCTTTCGTTGCTCTTGTATTCATAGAATTGTATACGTGCTTCAAACACCTTAATTATTTAACATATTATGAGTTAAAATAAAAATATAACTATCGGTTTAGTTTTCTACCTAATTGTTTAAGATGTGATGTGGGTAATTTGGTATACAATATTATACCTGATTTAAAAAAAACTTGTATTATGATATGCATGTTATTTTCATTTAATTATTTTACTATATCATTAAATATTTTGGTTTGAACGACTAATAAATAAGTAATGTTACAGATTACAATAGTGATATTTTTCAATAAGAACTGGCATTCCAATCATGTCCCGCCAAAAAGTCCAAAATGATAATGTTACATAGATTACATAAGTAAAGACAAATATAATTTTTGCATCCTAATTTTGTATTTTTTATACCTGTATAAATTATACACTTTAAACACAATACATTTCTAGTTCTTTACGACTAATTAAAACTAATTGATGACATTGATTTAGGTTCAAAACATGTTGGATAATTATACATATATGGTTATCTCGTCTTTAAGAAGTCTGCACACTATACCGTATCATTTTATTCGTATAACATGTAAGAGTAAGGCGCTCCACCCACTGAAGACGCGTCCCGCCGCGGTGCGCGTTGCGACGGATAACGCAACTGCGCGCGAGGCGATTTCCCGCGCGTTTCCGCGTCGGCAGTGTGTTGTGCTAGGCGTGATTTCTATATAAATTGAGATACTTGCATACAATGGTAAAATCTGCCATCCCGCGCTATGCGACGGGGCGCGGTGCAGTGGGCGGAGCGCCTAAGTACAGGTACTTAATGACATACATGCACTAGCTGCCGAAGTAAACCAAACAATCATCATACGGATTATATTCTTTATAGTAAAGGGTAAAACCGCTTTATTTAAAAGCTACCGCTGTTCAACAAAATAAAAACAAATAATTCGAGATAAACAAACAACGCATTCACACTTAAAATGAGTATAACGGCTTAGCCGACTTAACAAGATCACTAATTTAAAATTAGTTTTACCTTAAATCGAGGAACTAAAACATTACTTTAACTATTTACAGTTCATTGAACGTTGCAATAAATGCAACGAACTTGCAATAACGCGATGCAAGGGTAACATCACACTTTCAAATTCAATATTTAACTACAACTCTGGGCGTTCGTAAAATCCGCTGAAAACTGTGCGATTAAAATGTCCCTACACTTCACGCAGTCGGCAACATATGTACACCGGACGGGTCACCGGGAATCTCGTGCGCGAAGCTGCGAAACAATATCTAATCGCGGGCGTTCGCGCTAGACCGCATCACAGGACTAGGTGTAGTTTACGCTGGTAGATAGTGTGCTAGATATGACAGAGCTGTCAGTATCGTGACAGCTGTCAGGAGCGGTGTGTGGTCTGTTCGCGTCGCTCTTCCCGATAGTGAGCACTCGTCGCCCTTGTATTCGAGGCAAAAATTCTGTAAACAATAAAATTTATGAGTAAAACATGAAATCTAGATTCTAGACAATGTATTTATTGTGTGTTATGAAAAATCTACTTTGAATGGCTTCATAATACAGTTTTCGATTGCAGGGCACGGCTCTCTCTTTATTATTCAGGATGCCTTTCAATGATATTATTTCCTGTAGTGCCTTTAATACTTCACTACGCTACGGTAACAAAAATTTCTAAAGCACACATTGAAGTATAAGTACCAGAACGGACATCACGAATTTGTGTCGCACCGGGAAGTTCTATTTTCAAAATCGAGCCCCCGTTCTCTTTCAAAATCTACTGACTCCACTGAAAACTAGCCAATTGGCTACAGATCATTGCGCAAATATCGGGTGTCGGTTCTATTCGCTAGTAATAATAAATTAATTCAATAAAAACACATTTATTTATCATTTGTCTCATGATGGCAAGTTTCTTATTTAGGTGTGAACGAACACGATAAACACGTAGAAAACAAAAAAAATGCTTTACTACGCGTCTTAGCTGACTACCCTATAGCGTCCAATAACAAAAGTAGATATACATAGATTCCGTTAACAATGATGGACTCTATTCTATTATCCGTTATTTGCAACAAAGAAACCTTTTTATGGTTTTTGCGCGAACAAACAGAAAATAACCAGGGGTCATTCGAGCACTCTAAATACTATTTCCAGTAAATGTTATGAATGAATACGAGTACAACAAAAAGCTATTCATACTTTACGGCTCAGAAAATATTGTGATTATAATACTTAAATTGTTGAAGTCTAAACTTCTACAAGTATTATAGGTTTAAAAAGATACAATCTTTTCCGTCTGAATTTAATCAAAATGATTTTCGACATTGCATTCTTGCAAAAGAGAAGCGATGAAACAGATAAACTGTTTCACGGCTGATTTTAGTATGAGAATGGCTACACAAGTGAACCTTGCCGCCAGTGTCGAGATTTAACTTGGTGGTACTTAGTAGCAACCTTCCCCTTAAGGAGGAACTTAATGTCATTGCCTCATCTGATGTTCAGCAGGATGCACCACAGGCAAGGAATAGACGCGAGTCTTTACCCCTAACACTATGATTCCATAGAAGACAAAAAAGTATTTCAAATGTATGTCAAAGTACTACAAATATCCTTAAAAGATGAAGAATTATATAATAAAGAATACTAGTACAACACCTCTAGGTACTAGCCCACTCTGTAGGAGACGCCGAGAAGGGCAACTCCTCAACTAAATGTGTCTCACATGTGCCCTGCAATTCAATAATATAAAATTCGTTACCTTTATAATATTGGACGACATTCGCTTGAGGAACGCGCTAGTGAAGAGAGCGGTCTCCTCGCCGCAAGACCTCGCCACAATGCGCTCCGAACACTGTAAATACTCTCGGAACTTGCTGCAACAAATACAGTTTCATTAAATTAACGAACTAAGTGCAAACTCTTATAATTATTCTAATTTGTATGTTAATAAAATTAGGCAAAGGATCTGACGGTGGCATACCACTTGATGGTAGCCATGGTAGGTGTAGCAATGGCATCCTTAACCAATATCAAATACGACGTTGGAATTCGATGCCTTAACCCATTAGAGATCTACTGTACCTTCCAATGCATAGAATAAAATCATGGAAACGGTCAAGAGTTTCCTTACTAGTACTGTTAACAGAACTATTCCACATGACAGGTGGGAATAAAATCGGGTGTCAAGCATACTATAGTCTTCAATTAATCACAGAAGTAATGGGATTTTTTTTCCACTAGTACTGTCAACAGGACTACTCAACAGGACAAGTGGGAATAAATGAGAAATTTAGCCTCCAGCTGTCACCCAATCTATTTGATGTCGTTTCAGAAACATGCTCATGGATTGCAGCTACATAACATCAGATGAATTGCATTCCCATTTACTATTTCAATATCAATAAAACATAAATACAAAGTTTATGAAGCTTATCGCTACGGATTCCAATTGTAGAGTTTATACGTGATCAGAGAATTTACACGAGAGTAGAGATGTTATTGCCAGCAGGGAACTGTCGAACTTTTAACGAGATAGCAAGTAGACACGGAATAATTGTTTAGATCGATATTCGTTAGCATTCACTTCAAACGTAAATAGTTTGAACCTGTTTCAATTTTTTATTATTTTATAAATGTTGATAGCCTTGCAACATCGTTAATCTCCCGCAAGGAAATTAAGTTACTAGTTAAAGCTTTGTTCATTCAACCAAAACAACCAATTGATTTTAGGTTATCACCACCATCACTAATATGTATCTCACCAGTACATATTCGTTACATATTACACCTAAACAACTTACTTGGAGAGAAAGACATTTAAAACCTCAAACCATAAAGAGCGCTTGATTGTTATTTTGTCATCCCCAAAGAGCTTTAAAGTATTGCAGTTTTCGTGAACGCTAATAATACGAGTATGTCACACTATCTTCAGGCCCAAGATCTACAGTCTACACTGACGCGATACCAATATGGAAAGAAATTCACGAAGAGGACATTAACTGCCAATGTAGCACAGGAAAAAAATCATTTTAGATCCTTCTAGCCAAGAAGAAGAAAAATTGTGGTAAGTCTTTATCATCGATACTCAACAAATAATTATACAAAACTGTCTTCAGTTTTAACAAGTTTTCTTCTAAAAAGGGAAAATATTGTAAATGACTCCCTAGTTCACGATCCACCGTTTAATTTCGGGGCTATTCATCTGTAAAACTGATAAAAGCCGCGACAAAATAATTCCATGTTGTCGTGGAATCATGTCTGCTCAAATATTGCCGCTGGCGCATTTCCCATGCCGCTTCAGATAGTTTTTGCATGAACACTATTGTTTTTATTTATCTTTCCATTATGTTAGTTCAGCGATGTATTACGTCCTGTTTTAATGGCTTTATATTTTTACAGGCAAAGCTGACTACGGTATTAATATGAACAGTAAAATTGTTACGGAAACAATGATTTAAAATCGTCATGAAGAGCAAAAACAAAAGGGGATGTATCAATATTTCGTTTTGTAACAGTTTTATCAGAAAAATATTCAAATGGACGAATTTTGGTTTAATCTATGCTTTTAAATAAATAAAAACGTTAGCCACTTTTTTCGTCTGTTGTCGTATGGAAAACCACAAGTAAAAGGGCTTTGACTCAAGGATCGATGAAGCCCCATACGCCCATTGTTCGCTTAAAAAGAAGTGACTGACAGTAATCTAATAAACAACGGGAGAACACTCACATTCCCTTTTACGCAAATGGCAATGCCAAACAAATATTGTTATGGAGAAGAGGACCCACTTACATTGGTATTTTCCATAGTTAAGATGCAAGAACTTCATTAACTTGAGCGTTCAGTCTAATTGTGTCGTGTTTTCCACATAGAAATGAGGGCAGGTTATAATAGTTTACTCTTAATTTTATAATAAATCATCAGGAATGAACACACAGAGATCAACAGTTTGTTTATGAATACGGTTTCTGATTCATAAAAAAGCAATGATTTGAATTACAGTTAATGGTGCGGATAACGAAGTCATTAACACGAAAAAGAAATTCTTAAGTGCGTTCCTAAATCCGCCAGTATCCAAACTGAATCTTAAATAGGATTTGATGGTGGAAAAGCGGTCGCAAAAAGTGGCGAGAAAACCACAGAAGCACGTAAATACGACTACGACGAAATCGGGGAAATTTATGTAAAACCGATAAAAGAATATGCCAATTAATTAGCATACCAAGCCTCGGTAAATAAAGGAAAAAGATTTAATGGTTGCAATACTGCATGAAAATGCGATAACAAATGTTGTTATAGTAATTATTTCTATATTAGAACACGTCTGCCGATATTACTGTGATATTAACTGTGACATGTAAATGTATCTTTATCGTTTAGGTACTAGATTTGACGAGCCCATATCCACATCATACATGTTTTATTCTAAATAACTAATAGTCAGTTAAAAGGGGGAACCATCATCGCTACCGCAGGCAAGACAATGACCATCTCATATCATCAGACGAGACCTATATTTGCCAGGTACGGGGAAACGGATGAATGAACTTTGGCTCTTGTTATTTCGTTAACAATATTGAAATCTTGTGAAAGAACTCGGTTAATAACTTTTAAAGATTTCAGTTACTTACTTCCCTGAGGCCGATTTCCATTCCAACTAAATATGAGTATTTATAACAGTATAAAATATTGACATCTTGTATTCAAAAAACTTCAAGGCTTCATTACGGAAGATTTTTGCAGGCATATTAAGCAAACTTTCTTCACATAAAGGTGTATGGACCCTTGAAATACGAGTATTAGCTGTCATGGACAATACTAGATACAATTTGGATGCTCTATAATAATATTATAATGAACTCAAAACTGCGGCAACTATTCCATTCTGGCTTGTATTATACCTAGGTAATTGGTTTTCCCTACCTTAACAGATTACAGCATAGTGATTAAAGGCCGGTCTCAATAATGTACTAACAGATGGAAGACTGTGGATAGGGTATATTATCTGTCATATTTGTCAATTTTTGCTTCTGAAAAATTGACAAATATGACAGATGACAGCCCTATCCACAGTCTTCCATCTGTTAGTACATTATTGAGACCGGCCGTAAGTACTCTGTGGATTACAGAACAAGGTTACAGAAAGGACTGACCACAGAGTACTTAATCAATACGTGGGACTGACATCAAAAGAAAACTGTCAGAAATCATTTTTAAAGTTAGAACTATCTAGAATTCAAGGTTCTCTAGAATGCCTCATTTGAGGTGCTTCAATTAAGACCCGTTCGTCATAGTATTCAGCGTTTGTACTGGGAATTTTCGGAGTATTTTTGCCACAAAGAATACGAAGCTCTTTCTCTAAGTTTATCCTCCACTAAGATGAAATTATTTGGAAATATCAATTTAAAATACAGAAACCACAAATTCAGATGATTAACGGTCATGAAACTTATTTCATCTGTGAAGTATGTGAAGTATGTAATTATATTTAGGGCTGGTGCATGAATGATCTTTATCAATAATTTAAAAGTAAAAAACTGTCCCCTGGGGAAATGGGGTAAACATGAATATTGTCCGACAATTTTTAGCAATTGTCAAGAGGTCTTCCGAAACGAAGTGAGGGCATGTTACATATTAACTACATAAAGATCTTCGGCCTCTAAGCAATAAGTATATTTAATGACATCTCTATCAAAAGGATACCGCAAAACAAATCTAGAACTAAATAACTTACCAGCACACAGTTTTCAGATAATCCTCATGGCTGACGACGTGGCCTCGATCCATTTGGTACTGATCCTGCTTGTGGTGATTGTTGAGGGTCATCAGCGTCACCTCATAGTTCTTGCTGCAGGTTTCATAATCGGAACGCACGTTCTTAACGCACGACGCGTGCCTTAAATACTCGTCCTGATACGCGCCTCTAGTACACAGCTCGTGTACTACGTCTGTTATCCCGGCGTATACCGACCTAAACAGAACTCGCTCCTCCTTCTCCATACATACTTCAGTGTAGTTGTCGACGCATTGTATTCCAATGCGTAGTTCCCTGAAACAAAATTGGGTTGGATGAAAATCTGGAAATTACCGACTTTCCACAACACACACACAACAAGAGGGCCCTAGGGAAGGTGTAATTTAAGAGATAAAAACCACGCTGTAATCCTATACCTACATTGTTTATTTCTGTACAAATTTAATACATTATTTCGTTACTGAATTGCACATATTTTAATAAATTTAATAAGTAATTCTGACGCTCTATTATTGTAATAAACTGAACAATAGGCGAGTATATCCACGCTATCTACAAGTAAACAAAGGTATCTGAAGAATACAATAATAATTATGTATTAATAAAATTTAATAAAATACATTCTAATTATTATGTTTCTGACGAGAACAAAAATAAACGATAGTAAAATTGAACGTCATATTTGAACGATACATATTTTAATAAAAAATAATTCAGCGTTTGATGTGTTCACTTCCTATAGATATCGGACAAAATCCAGCGAATCGTGCCGTGATGTAGATGGTAACTTAAAACGTATTCATCGTTAGGACTAGTGAGTGATTGCTTTCCGATTGAAATAATTTAGACATTCGATGTAAAAATAATGAGAAAGCGTGGAGAGGGTTCCGTACGTTAATTGTGTATTTACCGTTATTTTTCTATTCATTAGACTACCAGTTGGCGAGTTGGGTATAAATACGCCGCGCTCAGTGAACGATGTTCACTTTGCGACTAACCATCGTAGAGTCAACTTACCCAGATGATGCTCTATTTCGGGGCGAAATACGTGTTGGTGCTGGTATGTATGTTGGTATATGCTTTTAATTAATTATTGTAGTGCATGTTTCCGTTGTGAGAGGGAGGGAGATGCCACGCATGTCTTAAATTATAGTATACATACATACCATCATACATGTTAACCGCGGTTTGTTGCAAAGTTGCCTAATACTAACTTAAATCAAAATATTACAAACATAAAACAGATCTATTTTTCATATTTTTGTTGAAAATTAAACTCTCGCTTTCACATAATAATAAAATCGTACATAACACAGTATCTTATTATGAACAATTCGCCGTAGATCAAAGACTCAAAGTGCTTCGTACACACCCTAACCCCAATCAGAGTGGAGTTAGTCAGTCGGACAACTAGCTCCAAATTACTATTTGCCGCAAACAAGAACACTAAATTAAGATGAACCAGCGTGCGTGGTGTTTCTACAGAAGTTTCTCGCACACTGCGCGTTGCTTCGAACGAGACTGACGAAACAGAAACTTTTAAGTTCTGCTAACATGTGAAGTTGAAACAGCTTAAACTGTTCACGAAGTTCCGAAATAAAGTAGTTTTTGAAACGGGACCTTGATCTTTATTTTTTAATATCAAACAAACAATCAGAAGTGGGAAAACTTTTAGTGCAGTAATAATGACTGCTGGACAAAAGGTCCTGAGTTTGGTTGAGGCAAACTTTGGGGCAAATATGAATAAAGAATGAGATAACCACTGGAAAAAACAAAAAAACAAGTTTGACTAGTCCAACTATAGTGAACTCTTACTAGTTGAACAAATAGTGTAAACACAAAATACGTATTTTGTTTCGGCGAAGCTAATCAACATTTGTACTATCTTGTAAGTCGCAAGCGCCGCTAATTGGCACAATGCCAGTGCATTCACGTAGCCAGTAGTGTTGCCAGATACAATGTCACAAAACAGGGCTAGAACAATAAAAATAAACGAACTAGATATGTTATTGTATTTATGGTGTTTAGAGGGAAGCAATTTTCCGCAAACTCATTAAGAGATAGGAACTGCGAGTCCAATAATATTATAACTTGTTCTTCATGTGTTATTGTCGTTATATATTGTTCTCATGTGTTATATGTATTATAGTTATATAGTCTTTTCTGACTGCAAACCCTTCGGAGCATAATGTACAAAACGCAAAATGAACACAAGTCGCAAAATGTACAATTCGCAAAATGTAAAAAACGCAAAAAATACATTCATTTTCATCAGAAGAACGTTGAAAGAGGTAGCCTAACATTTGAACTCTAGCAACATGAAGTGACAGTGGGCTGGAACCATTTGTACATGATATTAAGGACATAGACTACTTTCTTCTGTGCTACTACTATGATCGATGAAGGATCGATCTACGAGGATCGGGTTCAAAGTAACGCCTTGGGAAAGGCCGTGGCTGTATTTCCAGCAGTTGACTGATGCATGATGCTCCAATAATCATTGAATTGATTATATTACATTTTGTCAGCGAAGTCGTTACCCAAGTTTGTTCCTTAGTACCTATTTAAGCACGTAGGTACTACTTTTCACACGCATGTACCTACTTACCTAACATAGAAAGCAAGGATTGACCCTTTGGGTCAGCCTGTTGTTTTCAGGTCAGCGCACTTAATTAACTTGAGGTAATCGAGGTTTTTCGAAGAAGTAGGTACAACAAAAATCGCAATTTTCTAATCCTTCTATCCTAATTCACTTAAATTTCCTGTGGCATTTTCCATGATTAAATAAACAAATGGCAATAAACAAATTCTATCAGAACATTAAATTATCAGATACACCAAGAAAACACACAACAAATGTAAAAGCCAAAATAGGTGTATTTAAAGGAGTTATCCTGAGTCCAATTACGTAACCAATGTAGAATGACTTACCAAAAATAAAAATAAAATTATACATTATGTTACATGACTACTGCAGTTCACCTTGATTTCATGTTAATGATGAAAGACACTGGCGCCAACTCACTTAAACTATTAATTGGGTAATAATCAAGTGTAATGGTAATAGGCAATCGACACACTTGTTGTTTTAGCAAAATCGTCGCCCTTGTTTAAAGAGCATACGCAGTAAAGAATGAACCGATTAACCTGCGAAATTTTCCAAAATAAAGTGTGATGCCATTGCCAACCAACCAAGCTGTAACATCAAAGGTATGGGAATGTTTGATTGTAGCTGCACTGAAAGTTAGGAAAATATTTGTTCCCCATCCAACAAACAATAATAATCACGTACACAAAGAAGTCGTATACTTACATGCAACTCTTGTCTAGCTCCTCGTGGGTAAGAGCAAATGAAATCTCCGGGGAACTCAGCACAGGAAGCGCTATTGAACATCGCTGAACTAAATCGTCCTCTTTGCAGTTATTTTTTAGAGAAGCTGCGGACAAGGAAACAATAAAAATTTAGTGTTTAATACTGTTAAATTTTATACCAATATCGGCAGCTTCAGTTGTTATTGAACTTGATAGTTTTATTGAATTTTATACTTGGATTGTCTTTGTCACGTAGAGGCAGGGTAAAATGACACGCAAGTTCATTGTATTTATTTACAGTTTTATAGTATTTAT
Source organism: Thymelicus sylvestris (assembly GCA_911387775.1). Lineage (NCBI taxonomy): Eukaryota > Metazoa > Arthropoda > Insecta > Lepidoptera > Hesperiidae > Thymelicus > Thymelicus sylvestris. Next base: position 9,724,009 of record OU426895.1, read on the forward strand.
AGTATTTATTGTATGTAGTGTATTATATGTAAAATTAAGTCTGCGTGAATCCGAGACTTCACTGGTAGGGCAGGGTCATTGACTCATCTTGCCCAACATACATTGATCATTTATCATTTCAGCGCTATTCCTTTTCATTGTTAGAACGATTTCGATGGTTCGAGATCATATCTAGGTTACTTATGCCCATAATTTTAGAACAATAAGAGGATGTGGATTACCTTACCTACTAATGTACGAGACAAATTCTAACAAACAGTATACAATAAAAGATCATGCGTTGAAGATTGGTAGATATCTTTGTGGGTTCTATCAGTTCTAAGTTAACTTCAAGAAGCGGGTCTATCGTCATTTTCTTGGCCGGCAACGCGTTGGTGACGCCCCCGGTGTTACCAATGTCCATGGGCGGCGGTGATCACTTACCATCAGGTGACCCGTCTGCTCGTTTGCCTGCTAAAAGCATAAAAAAAAAACTTATAAATCCTGTAACAATTCTTTCATTAAAATTCATGATAAGGTTTAATTTTTGTTTAATATTTTCAATAAACTATCGTCTATAACTATACAATAGTAATCTAATATGAAATTAATCAAAGATGTCCATCTGATCTGAGTGCGGCAATATTTATTCGTGCTTCGTCGTCTGACAATTGAGTTGGCGTCTAACTCCTTTCCGCACTAGAGCAGTGTGGTGATGCTCTGAACCTCCTTATTTATTAGAGCTGTGCTTTGTATACTGCCTTTTATGGTGTTTAGCCAGCCAGATAAAAACAGCTCTTTGTATACATTAGGTCTCTAGCTAGACTGACCAATGAGGCTACAATAAAGGTAGGGAATTGTAGACATAATGATTAGTAAATCTTATCACCGGAATTTTTTGGATTTTGATAATAGGTAAGTACTTATTATTCTTATCACAAAATCAATTGGCTTATTAGTCAAACCGATTTTTTTTTCGTCCACAACCCTTTACCATGCAAACAGCAAGTTCATTTATTGTCTATTTATTCTACTGGACTGGTTATTCCACGACATAATTACGATATATGCGGTCTTCGTTGGAAACGTTGGAAAGCGTTATGGCAATGGAAATATTTAGAGCACTGGTAAACATGACGTACGTGGAAACGAACAATGTAAGGCAATCGAGCAATCGTTAGTGAATGGATCTGTTTACAGCTAACGACGTATCTTAATTCGTACCGTATTGTACGTAATACTATATTTATTTATATAACACGTCACACTCACACTCCACCCGCACCGTGTGATCGTGTTACACGCAATGCGCACGCGCATCTATGTTTGTTCAATCATGACTTCGTGATAATAATTGGAATTTTACTTCGCCCCACACACGAAATGTGAATGGAAACTTACTTCTATTTTTATTAGTGTACTGGTTACGAGCAAATAAGTCAATTAACTAATTAGTTCACTAATTGTAAGCTACATTTTTCGGCGACGAATGCAAATGAACTAAAAAATTGCATTTTAATAATGGAACGTGTCTGATCTGAATCTGATATTTCGGTAATGACCTTCGAAATTTACAAAGAACTACACTAATGTGGGTGTCCTACTCGTTGGACAGGTTTATTTAAATTAAAGCCCGTCGAAAGAGTCATACATTCCGATGATGACTGTAGTGGGGAGCCGAGCCCACCACGTCGCTCTATCCCATTGGTTGGTAAGATCGTACGATGTATCAATGTGAGCGTGCTTGAAAGCTGAACACACACACTCACACAGTCGAGTGTCGACGCATATCGAGGCCTAATTTAAGAAACATCGCGGCATCGGTAGAAAACCACCAATTGACTAGGCTGATTGAATTGATCCCGCTGATGCTAGTGATGCCATAGGAAGTCGAGTTGCCTTGACATCGTGACGTTCATCTCGATTGCATTTCAAATATAAAGTTAATACATTTTATACACGGATCTCATTCAAGGTCGATCTGAATATGCAATAAGGCAATGCTCACTCTATTTACACAGGTGTCGATGACGTAAGCTGTGAAAATGAAAGTTCTTAGGTCCATTAAAAATAATTTGGTTTCCAATATAGATGAATTTTAGTTTTAAATTAAATAATACAGTTAATAGTATTTGGCGTTACTAGAGGAAGTCTATTAATACCTGCGATTAATACTGCATGTTGTACTTGTTACACTAAAACAAAATAACATATTAAATTATCTATGATTAGAGCATGTTCAATTAAATGGGCGTCATAATAGTATCGTCTGGATCTGATTATAAATTGTTATCTACTTTAGACACGCAGCAGACTGCAGACGTTCTAAAAACTTTTCTCACGGTCATCTTTATATACTCCAATTCGCACTGAAGCTGAATAATTGGTTCTACTCGCTTTCTATCATCCAAAAACATGGCTACTCCCAAAATTCAAAAAGCTACCTATGTACTACAAGTTTTCTTCACAAGTTTCTTTTCTTTTCATTCTTGGTCTACGGTGTTACTGATGTCCATGGCTGACGGTGACCACTTGGCTCGTCTGCTCGTTTGGCGGTTATTGACATAAAAAATGTATTGTTTGAAAAATCGATTGAAACATTTGAAACTTGTATGTTACGGGGACGCGAGCAAAAGCAATATTTTAAATATTGTCACTTACTCGTATGTGCATTACTAGACAGTTATTGACAGCTGTCATATTTTTATACCCGCAAAAACTACCTTTTACCCGCTACGCACAAAACGTTATCCTGAGAATTAAATATACGTACCTATTTATAAAAATGTCTTTGTTCTTAATGTTGTCATACTTGTCATGATAATGTTTCCAGATGTTACTATTATTATAATCCAACAAAATAAAGTGCACTTAAAACTATTCGACTTCTCCCTGATGTAACATGATATTCAGTCTACTCCGCCTTTTTAACCCTAGACGAAAAAAGAGGGGTGTTATAAGTTTGACGTGTCTGTGTATCTGTGGATCTTTATGTCCGTCTGTGGCATCGTAGCTCCCAAACGGATGAACCAATTTTGATCTAGTTTTTTTGTTTAAAAGGTGGTAAATAAAACTGTCGGGGGTTTTTTAATTTTTAATTTAAGATTATGTCTTGTAGAGTTTTGCTCTTTCGTCGTAGAATTATTAATTCCTTGCTCTCTTAAAATAGTATCAGCCGTTTATAATGGAAGAGGAAGATTTTCGGGGTTAAACTAGTGACATGGAACTGAAGATCCTACAAGGAAACGGCACATCAAAAAAGTGCAGAAAGTTTAAAATGTTTGACTTAGGTTAGGAATAATTCTGCAAATTCATCTTTATTCAATATCAACAATCATTCAATCAAATTCTCAACACGTAAGATTATGGTCAAGAATTAATTTATAGTAAACAATAGAGATAATAAACAATAGATTGCATTTTTACTGTAGTAGTGTCCACTTTGTTGGTGTAACCTAATTAAATAGAGGCTGAGGAATAAATAAATAGAGAAGAGGCCCTTACGCTCTTAATATCATACAATGATTACCATACCCATACCTAATTTAGACAAAGGAGTACCTAAAATACTTGAAAACATACAATCTGTATGTCATTTATAGCCTACCTTATAATTATGTTATTTATACATATAAAAAGAGGCTGTTTGTCGCAACCTACTTATCCCTTGACTGGCCTTGATGCCACCAAGCAAAATAATAGTGTACACAACAAAATACATAGTAGACGACCCGTGACTTAAATTACGCGAGATATTTTTGGGTCCATTCTCCGTAAGATACGACTTGAGTTACGTTACGTGGTCCTTACGGGGAAAACTAATCCAAAGGTCCAATGTTTAAATCATAAATACGAGACTCATAAATCATAGAGCCACTGAAACGTTGTTATTTTGTAAATAAGAAAACATTTTTGTTGTAGAATATTTTTTTGAAAATAATAGTTAATTGTATTAAGTAATTAAAAGACATTGTAAACCATAATGAAACAGTAAAATTTTGCAACAAGTGTCTTTTACTCCCGATTTTTGCGTTTGAATAATACGCGAAAAATAAGAATTCTATAATCGTGGGTAATTGTAAGTAATTCTCACAGTTTCATAACTTTTTGCAGCCTGGTTCACGCAATAGACAAACAATAGCAACATTAATTATGGCAAATAGAATACCAAAGCTTGCTTAGCTAACTATAAAACGCATACCTAGTTGATTATTTAATAACTAATTACTAATTAGATGTTAAATAACGAGAATGTAACCATTGTTGCCAATTTAGACGATGTTGCTGAAAAATAAACTTTTTTTATATTTTAATCTGTCTTGCGGTCTGAGGACTCCCCCGAGTAATGAGGGTCTCCCGGCAACGTATTGTTGATAGCTTTGGCCATAAACCTATGTACAGGGGCTGTGCAATGTACTGCTAAATATACTGATGAGTATAATATTCTACTGTACAATAAAGAACGTAATATGTAATTATAATATCCCAGAAGATGGCAGAAATTACTTTGAAATGATCAATAACTGGGTACAAAATGATATTCCTAACTAAAAATATAATGACTAATAAAATACTATAATGTTGGACGTCGAGTTGATAAAATTCCTTAGCAGTTCTTGGAAGATTCTAGAATAATGAGATCTTATTAGATCTGTCTCAGACTTTAAGTAAGTACAAAAGAATGCTTTATATCTATAAAATTTACATTAAATGTATGAACATCAGAAGATAATGAATATTATGATACGGATGCATGATGCATTAAGCCATGTCATTTACCTAAGTACCTATTAATAACGGAGTTTTAAGACGTATAAAGCAGTTTCTGCAAGTAATAAAAAAATAAGAGTGTAGATATAGTTATGTATATAGGTAGATAAACAATATGAATATTATTCATATTGTTTATCTTGCTAACAAACTAACGAACATAAAAGCTTGTAAAAAGCGACAATCATAATAATCACATTAATTTTCTTAATCACCTCACCGTAGTTTTACTACTTATTTATAAGTAATATTATTTCTTCTGTGGTTTTACTATGACTGGAAAGAAATCTTCAATATAATGCCAACTGCATCAAAGGTTTTATTTTTAATAATTTGTGCTAACAATAGAACAAGCTGCCGATATTCAATGTTTGTTTTGTTGCCATCCTAATGAGAAAACTGCTTAATTATGACAAAACTCATAATAAGTAGAAAACTACTTTGCTATCTTGGTTAAATTCCCGTTGAGCTTGCGATATCCGCTAAAAGCTAGCTAATACTCGTAAAAAATCCAAAAAACATAACGTCCACTTTTACGAAATAGTAATAACTAAAATTATCTCTAAACATATTATTATTATATAAAAATCGCCATATACATACATATCTACCAATATAGTTTTTATACTGTATATATTATGTGGAGTTCCTATCATCAGATATGAATTCTGATAAAAATGAAATCGATCTGGAAGCATAAGAATCCTTTACACTAAATAACAAACATAAAAAATACAGTCGAATTGAGAACCTCCTCCTTTTTTTGAAGTCGGTTATTTTTTTTTAAATCGGTTCATATCATAAGTATATTATTATGACGGAGATCCAAGATATCAAACATGAAAAAAAATATAACTCGTCGTGTTCCGGCTGGGGGCTTGAGAGCCAGTTGTTTCTTTCTTTTTCTTCTTTCTTTCTCGGCCGGCAACGCATCGGTGATGATTTTTAGAAATTAGGTAGGTATTGTACTAAATTCCCCGACTACCTACCTCTACCGAGTATCTAAAGCTCGGTCTCCCAGATATTAACACTTGGTAGTACGTGACACGTGACAGAGACAAGTGAAATCTGCCATCCGCACGGTTCTAAGTACAAGATAATTTGTGGGCTAATCTCTGAATATCAAATACTATGTAACATCACTATTATTTTTTCTGTGGTAATATTGAAAACAGAGATCTAGACTTACGAAGAAAAGAAATAGTGGTAGAAAGGCGTAAATACTATGTACTATGTTCTAGCAATAAATAAATTATTATTATTATTAAAAACTATATATATTTGCATGTAGATATAACAGTCGTTTTTACTTATAATTTGCGAATAATTTTATTAGTTTTTAATCCGCTTCACTTGAAGTTAAACTTGAGTAATAATTTAATTTAATAAATGAATCAAAATCATAAAGCTTAATCCATGATGAATACGCAATTACATTGTAAATAGTGCGTATTCATAATTGTAAATATAATACGATAGTAAGATAACAAAGATTAGATACGAAATAAAAACAAAATTATCAGTAAAAAACCGGAAAAGTGCGTGTCAGGCCACGTGCAATGTAGGGTTCCGAAGTGGTAAGTTTGTCGACTCTTACTCATTAACTACTTATGCTAACAAACCGTGATAGTTTTCCTCGTGAATTCATCATCATAGTAATTACAACTTGTTCAACTCCAACCGTTTAGCCCGCATGGGGGGGGACACTAGACTCTAACCAAAATTAGCACTTTAAAGCCAAATATTTCGCAAACGGACCCCTAATTCCAAAAATGGTCTTACAAGACCCATAATATTTTTGAAAGAGATTTTCAACGATACTCCACAGTCCCACACTATAGGGTACGCGATGAATAAAAATTCATTCTCACGGTATCTGTAGGGGAGGTAAGTACACTGAAAAAAAAATGTTTTTTAATATTTAATTCTACAATTCTGGAGTTTTAATAAATATGTATATCCATGCCAAATTACAGCTTTTTAGCATTAAGGGTCTCGGCGCTTTGCTTCGGACAGACGGACAGACGGATAGACGGACGGACGGACATGACGAAACTATAAGGGTTCCGATTTTACTTCGGAACCCTAAAAAAATAAGTCACGTGAACGGTAATGTCTAGGTATAGTGTCAATATTTAAATCCTCAGTTTACTGTTGTTTATTTATGCTATACTAGAAAGCTGAAAGACAGCTTCAGTTTTAATTTTTAACGGAACTTTGCAAGAAAAAATCTGCATAATAATTTGCATGAAGTAAAACTCAAGTTATTAATGTAGAATTGTCGGCGGTTTTTAAGACAGAATGCTAACACCGCTAACACCAAAGTCATTCTGCTAAAACTATTCGTAAAATTTTGCTAAAAGTGGAAAATATAGCATTTTGAAGTGAAAACTTCTTTAGTACGGGGGTGACTTGAAATTTTATGAAACGAAACTGTCCAGTGGAGACTAGAGATGAGTGGAGACTGACTTGAAATTTTATGAAACGAAACTGTCCAGTGGAGACTAGAAATGAGTGGAGTGGAATATATTAGTGAAACCTACATTTATCATCTTCCCGAAATTTTACATTCGTCTCATTATCTTGAAAACAAAAATTTTGAAGGTTTCACTTCTACCACGTGTGAATTGCACACATTTTAATTTTGAATCGACTATAAATTCGAAATCCGAAATCTCTGTCCGAAACAATGCAGTTGCTTTTGCGTCGAGCTTGAATTCAAAATGTTTAAAAATATACCTAATTTTGATTGTATCGAGAATTTTACACATTCACTCTACACAAACTCGATTATCTTGAATGAACAGACAGACACAATCTCGTTAGAATTTTCTATCATAACATAGACAAAAATTGAACACAGCTTTATATAAAAAGTGTCTTAACTGATCTTACGATAACTACGAGTAGATGGCCTTGGTGATAATATTCATCGTTTTTTATCGTTATCATTGTCATGGTAAGGCGTGACGTTTTAGCGGAAAATTTCATCTTCTGCAATCTCGAGAATGACCCATATTAATGTACTTGTACATGCTAAATGTCTATCTAATGTATATGTGTAAATCTTATCCAACTGAAACCGCTGTAAACAGCGACCTATTGTGTTTTTTTTAGTTCTTTCAACTTTATTCGATACATACGAAAAAGTGATTAAATTTATAGGGTTTGGGAAAAATTTATAACAATACAAATAAATTTATACAAGTTTTAAAATAATTTTAAAAATAATGCTTTTTACACAGACAAAGACACAAAACTGTCTGTTTTACATATAAATAATTATGCATTGAATAAATAAATAAGTTAAATAAAGCTAAAAAGTTATTTTACATTCCTTTTGTATAGTCGCTAAAAACTCGAATGAGTAAGCCAATTACACGAATAATCGTTACAACTGGATTAGTGTCACTTTAGAAGGCACTTGCATAAGCAATAGTGACATAATTCCGTAAACAAGGCAGTTCACACATAACTTACAATTGTTTTCCAATAAAGTTATCAGTGTTCACATAACGATGAGCTAATACATCCCACTGTATCAATAAAAGCGAATCCCTAGTGAATCACGATGAGACATAAAACTGAATGATTACAAAGCAAATCGGCCGTTTCGGTCACTTGCCCTACTTAACCAGGATAAGCTATTAAGTTAATAGTCTAAAAATATACAATAGACATAATACATAAAATATAATAGATCCTCAGAAGTTTCCACGTTCATTCCATCTGTTTTCGCTAATCTCGGAAACGGATAAAAAATTAGGTTGTCTGGAAAGTTTTCTGGGAATATTGAAACAGTAATTTTCTCGATGTGCTCCTTCCGAATTTCAACATTGTCACCTCGTATCTTTGCCGGTTTTTAGTTTAGTTTAGGGGGCCTCAAAATCTCTCTCATACATAGATTCATTAAACATTAAAATTATTTGAAAGCAGATTACAAATTTTTAATAGGAATAATTACTTAAATATTGGTAGACGTAAAAGGTTTTTCCGTGAAGTTCTTTCCCTGGAGTAGCGTAAGCGAGGATTTTGTTTTCTTGAATGTTCTGTTAGTGGGTAATAGTACATCTTGATATTCGCTACACGCCATGGGTAAGTCCAGTGGCACTGATATCTTTGGGCGGCTTGGGCGCGAGCCGTCATTTGTCATCGCGTTGGGATAGGATAACTTTTTGTTCGCAACGCTGACTCAATCCCAACCTTTGTACGGAAATCGCGCTCATTATCACCCGGCATTAATGCTTTCTATGCGCGTCCAGCTGTGATAGCCTACTGCCAGAACGTTGACCACCCGAACGTGGAGGCTGTGGCGGAGGTCTAAGTTCGAAATGCCGATTAACTTCTGAATTTCAATACTAAGGAGCGATTTAAGTAAGCGTTAGAGACTCTGAGTTGGGGCGTTAGAAACAGAATGTGTCAATGCTCAACGTCCACCGCCATCGCATTAACTGACACGCTGTTATCCTTTATTTCGTAACATAAAATATTGTTTTAGATGAATTTTAGTTGAAAGATGTAATAACATTCCCAAAATTTATCATTACAGTTACCGATATCAGTTTGCATCGAAAATATTTAAGCCGGCCCTTCGGCGGGCTATAAATTAGGATAAAACAATTTTACCCCTTGCTCCCCGAACTATAGCTAGTCATAAATCTCGATTAGCCGTCCGAAAGAATGATAAAAAAGGTAATACGAATTTTTATACACGTAAACAACAATAATACCTCAAATTCGACATTTTAAGCATTATAATGACTATAACGAGCACCAATGAACTGTTTAATGTACAAATCACTGCTAGGTAGACGGTCTGTTTTGCCTTTGTGGTTTTTGCATAAAAGCGGCCAAGTGCGAGTCGGACTCGCCCATGAAGGGTTCCGTAGCAGCAAGTAACATAATATAAAAGTTCTTGAAGTTCGTTGTAACTTTGATCGAGGTAAATTGCGGTTTACGATTTATGACGTATTAAAAAAAACTACTTACTAGATCTCGTTCAAACCAATTTTCGATGGAAGTTTGCATGGTAATGTACTTTATATATTTTTTTTAGTTTTATCATTCTCTTATTTTAGAAGTTACGGGGGGGGGGGGGGGACACACATTTTGTTTTATTTTCTATTTTTGTGTGAAAATCTTAATGCGGTTTGTTTATTATTCTAATAAATGGATGTATGTTTCATTCTCTGTCTCGCTCTCTTCGCTCCCGGTCATTGTGTTAACTAGACGTGTTTTGTGGTGCTCCGTTTGTAATATAATTTGTGAAGTGATTACATTAAACCAAGTGTCCAGAACCAGTGCATTTTCAATTAGACAATATACCCCGTGTTTTAAATCAAGTACATTCAATATTATACATTATAGTGGTCCTTCGAGCCGGATTTGAACCAGCGACCTATGGATACGAAAGAATTTTGACCTATGGATACGAAAGAAAAATACTTTTCTACCAAAGCGCAAATTGATGCTTTACTAGCGCCTGCGACTACATTGCGCTCGTCATTCGGACACGATCCGTTGTGCTCGACAATGTTTAACGATACCTGCACTTCCAGGAAACCTCGCGTAAAATTACCACAATTAGAACTCCCTAGATTCGATGGGGACATTCGACAATGGCCTGCGTTTAAAAACATTTTTATGGCTTCTGTAGACGGCACTGATCTACCCGTTGTCAACAAACTACAGTACCTGAAGTCGGCCCTAACTGGAGAAGCAGCGGGGCTCATTTCTTCATTACTCATCACGGAGGAAAATTATGTAAAAGCTTTGGAAATCCTTACTAAAAGGTATGAGAACAAAACCATCATTGTAAACTTTCATTTAAAAGCTGTAACTAATTTTGTCACTATTACTAGATACAATTTGAAAGACTTCTTAGTTACTTTGCAACAAAGTCTAGATTCACTAAAGGCTATCAACCTACCAGTTGACAGCTGGGACGTTTTATTAGTGTTCATTATCTCGCAAAAATTGGACAACTCCTTAAGAGCTGCATGGGAGCTAAACAGAAAGGAAAATACTATTGCCACTATGTGCGAGTTGCTCGAATTCCTTAATGCACGTAGAACTGCCTTTGAAATGCTTAATGCGGATAAAACAAGTGATAAACTAAATGTAAAGTCTTCCTATGTCACTTCTACTGAACCAATTGCATCTTGTATATTATGTCAAGGCAAACACTCTTTGCATAAATGTCCAAGCTATCTCGAGATATCTGTTATTGACCGTGTGAACTTAATAAAAGCTAAATCTTTATGTTACAATTGCTTACAGCATTATCATGCCAGCCACAAGTGCTCTAAATATAAGTGCCTAACGTGCAATGGCAGACATCACACAAGTATCCATATGGATAAAACTAAACAACAGGTTAGCTTTGCTTCTATCAATTCATTACCTACACCACCCATCACGCAAAATTACATTGCTGACCCACAACTACACACTAAAAATTACGCTTCGGCTATGGGTACACCCATTGAAAATACCACTCTAATGCAACCACATGCACCTACCCCTCTATTGCAACCACATGCACCAATCGCTCTATTGCAACCACATGCACCACTCGCTCAAATGCAACCACATGCAACTACAGCTCAATCGCAACTACATGCACCTGATACTACTTTGCAACATGCATCTCAAACCTCACCTTCTACTGTACTAGTGTCTAACGCTAACAAGCAACAAATATTATTATCCACAGCTATCGTCAGAATACAATCTGCATCAGGAAAGTGGGTGAACGCTCGAGCTCTTCTGGATGCGGGCAGCGAGGTCAACATTGTTACCCACAGACTGGCTTCCTTACTACAGCTAGAACTCAAGCAGGATCATAATAATATATCTGGTATTGGTACTACTCTAAAACATTCTCAAGTAAGTGTTCATACTAACATTTCATCTCGGTACAACAACTACTCAGCCGATCTCACATTCATTGTCATGGACAACATTGCTGTTCCCTTACCACATAACTACATACCTACTCACACGTGGCACATACCTACACAACAAGCAAACTCACTAGCTGACCCTACATTTTTCATACCTAGCTCAATTGATTTATTAATCGGAGCTGAACTTTTCTATACCATTTTACAGACAGGTCGTTTGAAAATTGGCTCAAGTTTACCCTTCTTAATTGAAACTACCTTTGGATGGGTTGTATCAGGCTCCTTCGTCCCTGATACTCATGAACACACATCTAACAACAACACACATGTTAGCATGCACCTGTCTCATACTTCCTCTGATGACATACTACAGTCTTTTTGGAACCAAGAGGAAATACTACCTACACATAAGTTGCTATCCCCCGATGACAAATACTGTGAAGACTTGTTTACTTCTACTAGTACTCAAGATGAGACCGGTAAATATGTTGTAAACTTACCTATACAAACAGACAAACTTGACAGTTTAGGAAATTCATTTAATACTGCTTATCATTGCCTACTAAAGTTAGAATCAAGACTGACAAAGGATACTGACCTCTACTCTCAATATAGGTCTTTCATCAATGAGTTCATTGACCTCGGTCATGCTCACTATGTAAATAACTTCTCTCCCACTGATCCACATGCTTACTACATGCCTCATTTACCTGTGATAAAACCTGATAGTGCATCAACTAAATTGCGTACTGTCTTCAATGCAAGTGCTAAAACTTCCAGTGGTTTATCTTTGAACGACATACTCTATGAAGGTCCTAATATTTATAATGATATTTTTGATATCATACTCAGATTCAGACTTTACAAATATTCCTTTACTTGTGACATTATTAAAATGTTTAGAAATATTTGGATCAACCCACAACATACCTCCCTCCAAAGAGTCCTTTGGAGAGACTCTAAGTCTGACACACTACAGTGTTTAGAGTTGGATACTGTCACTTATGGCACTAAAAGTGCACCCTACCTTGCTTGTCGCACAATGCTAGACTTGGCTGACAAACATATGGTCACTCACCCTCGAGCAGCTGACTGTATAAAGTCCAGTTCCTATATGGATGACTATCTATGTGGAGCACAATCCTTACAGGAATGTATTCAATTATGTTCTGAACTGACTGACTTGCTAAGTAGAGCAGGTTTCCAACTACATAAGTGGTCAGCCAATCACCCCCACATTTACTCACACATATTGAGTTTAAATTCAACTACACAAAATCCTACACTAGAAACTGAAAATAATTCATACAGTTTTACACTAAATGAATCAGTAAAAACCCTAGGTTTGCAGTGGCTACCTACACAGGATACGTTGACTATTTCTATTCCTAATTTTGAAGAAAATGTCCCTTGTACCAAAAGAGGTGTTTTATCTAAAATTGCCCAAATATTTGACCCTTTAGGTATTCTAGCGCCCTCTACTATCTTGGCTAAGATACTCATGCAAGATATTTGGAAGCAAAACACTGATTGGGATTCTCTAATTCCCTCTGATTTAAAAGAAACTTGGAACAAGTTTATTTCTCATTTTCAAGATTTGAAATCTATAAATATCCCTAGGTACTATTTCTCTGACATACCTACACATATTATTTTACTAGGTTTCAGTGATGCCTCTCACAAAGCCTATGGTGCTTGCTTATACCTAAAAGCGACATATCCTAATAGTAAACCCACTTGTACTCTTGTGACTGCTAAATCTAAAGTTTCTCCTATTAAAAAACAACAATCTATTCCCAGACTAGAACTCTGTGGAGCTCTTCTCCTATCTAAACTAGTAAATAGATTCCAGGATGCCACGAAAAATAAAATAAATATTAATAATGTCCATTTATTTACTGACTCATCTATTGTACTGAGTTGGATCAAATCACCCTACAAAAATAAACATGATACATATGTCACACACCGTCTCATGCTAATCATCGACACTACTAGAAGTGAAGATTGGTACTATGTTAATACTAAACAAAACCCAGCTGACTTGATCACACGTGGAGTTATGCCTAATATTCTACCTACTTGCTCACTGTGGTGGCAAGGCCCTCAGTGGATAAGACAAGACCTAAAACATTGGCCCATTACTTCAACTACTACAAAGACAGACATACAACAGGATACCAATTACTTACCTGACACAAACAATTACTTACCTGACTTAAAAGTGGTTAATATCTGCTCCAATGTAGGTATTAATTATTCCTTTTTCTATGAATATTTTTGCAAACATTCAAGCTTTACTAACTTGACAAGAACAATGGCTTACTTGTTTAGATTCTTATATAACTTGAAAAACAAAAACAAAAGACTTACTTCTTACCTGAGTGTGACAGAACTAAAATACTCTCATGACTTCATCATACAAACTACACAATATAACACATATGCTAAAGAAATTCTAGAATTATCTAACATTCAACCAAACACTGACATACAATCTCCTACAAACACACATAAATTATTCACATTCACTTCTAGCCCTCTCAAAAAATTAAACCCATTCCTAGATCAAAATAACATCCTACGCGTTGGAGGTCGCATACATCACTCAGACATTCCATACAATCAAGCACACCCTATCATACTACCAAGCAAAGATCACATAACTGCTCTTATCATTCGTCACTATCATTACAAACTACTACATTCTGGTCTTCAAAATACATTATACAATATAAGACTTACCTACTGGCCTATACATGGTAGGCGTGAAGTTAAACAATGTATTCATTCTTGTACCAGATGTATTAGGTATCGAGGAACGGTCTGTGGACAACAAATGTCTAGCCTACCAGCACCCCGGGTCACATTGACTCGAGCATTTACCCATGTAGGGATAGATTTCAGTGGCGCCATAGCCATTAGAAGTACTATGACTAGAAACTGTAGGTACTCTAAAGGTTACATATGTTTATTTGTGTGTTTAGCTACTCGTGCACTTCATTTAGAGCTGGTCACTGACCTCTCTACTCAGGCTTTTATTTGTGCTCTCAAGAGATTTATCTCAAGACGTGGTATACCTACTTGTTTATATACTGATAATGCAACTAATTTTAAGGGTGCAAAATCTGAGCTTCATGATTTATATAAGATGTTTGTTAATGAAAGATGTTACAGTGAAATAAATGACTTTTGTGCCTCAAACTACATTGAGTTCAAGTTTTCTATTCCATTAGCAAGCCATATGGGTGGCATATATGAGGCTGGTATAAAGTCAGTTAAAACACTGCTTAAGAGATACTTATTTAATACTAAGTTAACATATGAGTTACTTTATACTGTCTTAGTTCAGATTGAAGGGGTTCTCAACTCTAGGCCCTTATATCCTATTACTGATTTACCTAATGATTTAACATGTTTAACTCCTTCTCATTTTATTATAGGGACAACACTGACTGACTTGCCAGAACCTAACCAGCTAGATATTAATGAATCTAGATTGAATGTTTACAAAAGAATAATTCAAATCAAGCAAAGATTTTGGAAACAATTTTATTTTAACTACCTGTCAAAACTACAAACCAGAAATAAATGGCTAGGTATTCAAAAAAACTTAAATATTGGAGATTTAGTTTTAATAAAAGATGAGGCTACTCCTCCTACTTTTTGGCCCCTAGGCAGAGTTATCTCTACGAATTTAAACAAAACTGATGGCCTAATCAGGTCAGTACTGGTTCGTACTTCTAAAGGTAACTATACTAGACCTATACATAAGTTAATTTTATTACCAAATAAGTCTGATGATATGACATAAGTACTTATCTACCTTTAAATTATTTTGCTTAACTATTGTAGAAAGTCAACTGTATTAACTACCTATCTATAGTCCTATTATGTAATGTAAAACCAGCTACTTACCTTAACTTTACTTCTTAACACATTCATTTACCTAGGTACTCTTAATTACTTTTAATGAGTAGAGCTATGTACTTAATACATACTCAACTTTGCTTATATACTTACCTATTAGATTAGCTATTGGAATATAGGTTCTAACTAATTAAATAAAAAGCAGGGCTCTTAAAGTCAACTTTATTTTTGTGTAAACTTAGATTTGCACTTTAAAAAGGGGCGAGAATGTTTATTATTCTAATAAATGGATGTATGTTTCATTCTCTGTCTCGCTCTCTTCGCTCCCGGTCATTGTGTTAACTAGACGTGTTTTGTGGTGCTCCGTTTGTAATATAATTTGTGAAGTGATTACATTAAACCAAGTGTCCAGAACCAGTGCATTTTCAATTAGACAATATACCCCGTGTTTTAAATCAAGTACATTCAATATTATACACGGTTCACAGAATACATCTACTTACCAAGTTTCAACAGTATAGTTCCTATAGTTTCGGAAAAAAGTGGCTGTAACATACGGACGGACGGATAGACAGACAGACAGACAGACATGACGAATCTATAAGGGTTCCGTTTTTTGCCATTTGGCTACGGAACCCTAAAAAAAAGATTAGCAAATGTCAGAGAAATTTGAGTTTTGCCACTTTTTTAACAAGATTTTCAAGGGTTTTTTTTAATTATTATTTGTAATTAGTGAATAGGGGTTTGGACCAATTGCTTTTGCCTTTGAAACCATCCAACAGATATATATACCTATAGGTACCTACCTCAAAATGGTTTCATTTGAAAGTAAATAATTCGAAGGTGGTTTGATGCATTAGGGCACATTCGGTCATTGATAAGGTCGATTTTCTACTTTTCTCATGCAATGAAGATAATAATTATATGAAAATGGCGCTTATTACAGACTGTCAACAGTCAACACTGATCTGATATTTTCATCAGAATTTTTTTAGCGTAGTGAAACACGCTGGGTATTTAAAAATAGACAGTTAAAAAATAAAAATAAACCTCCGCATGGGTACCACCTATACAAGAGCAAAATGTTCTTTTTTGATATGAACCATTTCGCAAGCTGGATTCGATTACTGCCACTAGATATAGTAGTGGTTTTCGTAACGTACGGCGTTGGGTCGTGTTCGTGTCCGATATAACCTGTCGAATAGTGCAAGAATGTGGTTACGGTCTAAAGGATTTAGTTTGAACTTATCCGTAATTTAGTCAATCACACAGATAGCTCGTGCCCTAACCTACACGTGCCCGCGGCCATAGCTTTGCTGTAGCGGGCTGTTGAATTGAAGGATTTAAAAATGCATAGGGAGTTCCCATATAGCCATAGGTATTATGTTAATCACTACAAAGTACTAATATTATAAGGAGCAAAACCTTTCTCATCATTTTATAAATTTTATACACTTTCTTAGCCATAGCAAGCAATAAAAATATTTTGGGAAATGCAACCTCCAAAGGTATCCAATAAGGTTCAAAAGTTTGTATGGGAGGATAAAAAAAACATTTTGTTACAAGGTTAGGTCTACCTAATTCACAAGTAACATTATTGTCCATCACCAGTCACGATGATCGATGCTAGACCGTGTTGGGCACGAGCCGTGCCCACTGGCCCCTGCGATGCACAGGTTCACGGCATGGATTCAAAACTTCACTAATTTTACATGATTTTATTACATTTTACGTCGTCCGGGCACGTCCGAGCCTCGTCCGGGACGCGGACGTCGCACTGTAGGTATAGCATGAACCGCATCACGTATGGGATGAATTATGCTACACCATGCCGAGCACGAGCCGAGCCGGGCACGAGCAACTTCAGTAACATTTTACGAGCATAAACAATGTCCGCGTCATATAAAATGATTGGTACCGTGCCTCGTCCGAGCCTCGTCCGGGCACGGCTCGTGCCCGGCTCAGTGTAGCATAAATAATCCCTTAGGGAGTACCTACCTATATGAAATTACTGTGACTACCTGACTACCTAGCCTGCATTCAGCTGATATAAGTGTGTAGTTATACTCATATAGATAGAGCTACTTATTTCAATTACAAACCACCTATTATGTCATGTCATTATCATTATTCATAAGGACTTGTCTGATTGCAACTAATTGCAAGTACCTACCTACCAACAAATTAATGCTCTTTATGAGTTTCTTGTAGCGGTAGGTTAGGTACTTAGGTACCTAGATATTAAAAATATAATGTAGGTACGTAGGTAAATTCTAAGTTTAACAATTTGATAATTCCAGTGGTAGTGTTTTTTTTAAATTAAATTACTTGTTTTATTATACGTATTCAATACATACCTACGAGTAGTTTCATTGATTAATGGTATGTAGGTATCTACTTACGCATAGGTTTTTATTTTCCAATTACAAATGTAAAAGGAGTGTTTCGCTTTCTGAAATATGTAGGAATTTATTTAACGCACTAAATAGGTAGGTACCTACCTTTACTCACGGCCGCAGGTTTTCTTTTATCTATTTTAATTACCTATTTTGAAATTGATACAAACAAATCTTTTTCTTAATGTCAACTTCTTCATAAATTACTCTAGGCACTTAAATATTAGGTACCTATTTACATCTGGAATCACATATCGGAAAAATATGTAAAACAGCTAGGTAATTATTGAGATGACATTCCGCCATTCACAGGTTTTCCGATCAATTGTAACGTAACCAAATGATTTATTTTAAGACGAGACAAAATAACAAAATTGTGGGTGGTAGAATTGGATTTCATCCAAAAACGTCACATACACTACACCTATCCAGAATAACCACCGCTAACTAAAATCAACAAACAATAAAGTCTGCATTCTGCAAACTGCAAATGCACACACCCTTAAGTTCAGTTAATTATGCCGACCCTGTCCTATAGAGATGGAACCCACGTTTGATTCCCAGTCAAACATTCAAAATAATAATATGTGATAGGTATAGGGTCGACTTACCTATCGCAAATTAACTGCATATGATAAGTTTGTTATGTTTTATAAAATTTGATATTTTCGCGGTTTAAGTTGCGAATTTAATGGTCTGTCGTATTAACGCCATGAAACTCAGAATAGGAAAGCCAATCCTCAATGAAAATGCGAAAACAAAAATGCCCATTGATCAAAAAATACGCAAGGTAAAATACCTTCCAATACTTAATAAACTTTTATTTCTGCATTTTAAATAATTTATTTTTTAATTTAATTTAATTATTTTATTTTAATTTCATTTAACGTACTTTTATTATAAAGCGTCAGTTTTTAGTTCGAGGTCACTGACTTTCCTATTCAGAGTTTAATGACAAATTATGACGTTGTCTTAGTTGAGTGCAAGTTTATAGGTTAACTATAAAGCACCCGCAACGAAAAATTGTTGGATTCAATTAAATAAAATTAAAGGAAATCTTGTGTGGTGTTACAAGATTACCAATAATACGGTTTACGGTACTTAGTACTTAGTAGCAATATTAGTAAAAACTGAAAATGCGAAGATAAAATAAATTATTTACGGATGTACATAATTATTAAATACGAAGGTAGTTTTAATACAAAAAATTACATACCAACTATGTCCAGCACTAAAATAATTGTAAAACCAAAAATCGCAATTTTACACATTATGACCAATATAAAGTATATTATTAAGTGTTTTAACTTTGTATCGCAAACACTTTAAAACCGATCACATTCACAAAAAATATTTGTACTTTTAAATCAAACTTTACGTATTCAAATACGTAAATTACTTGTGAATCGAAGTAACAACATCACCACACGAACAGAAAAGTTCAACTGACAAAAATTGAACGAATGAAATAGTTAAACAAGAAAGTAAAATTACGAACTGAATGAAATCTACATCGAATGAGTGAGTGTCTGTTGGCTTGGCAGTTGGCACAGAGTTAGTTAAAGTGTTGCCTGGTCCAAAAATTAAATTACGATATTTTCTTCCATGAAATACGGTAGATACTTGTAAAATCAGTAGATTGTAATAGAATTGGGTATTTAATTCATTTAAAATCTGTTTTTTGTGGGCCTCAAAATAAGGTAGAAAATAGGTAAAATCACTGAAAAATTGTTATCCGCCTTAACTATGCAGTGCTAACTTTTTTGTTTTGCAAAGACCACAATATTTTTATTACTGACTGATTAAAAAGAGCATTTTAAGGTAAAATATTTATCAAAAATCAAAATATTTCATTTTCAAAAAGCTGAAAGATTTCTTTTTGATCCGCGAAACTATAGCTAATAATAATAATAATAACGCTTCACACTCATAGCCCTACACTAGGATTCCCTGTGTCGTGGGTGCCATGGACAACACACAACATAGACAAGGACATTCACACCCAGACCTAGAACAGAAATTCAAATCCCATCAAAAACATGAATGTAAAGTAAAAGCCAATTTAAAAAAAAAGAATTGAGATCTAAATGGGTGCCAAGTTCTGTGTAGAAAAGCCTAAAATTTTAGTCACAAGAACATGTAATTAAAGCTCCACATTTGACTTGGTTAGTTTTCACGTACCTATCTAGGCTATAATATTATATTTGTATAATAGGCTTGTTTCCACTAAGAATAAATCCGATGACTTAGAGTTTCTAATGATTAACCATGATAATTAGTAAACAAAAATGCAACTTTTCTATTAAAATAATAAAAGATTAATAATATTTTTGGAAAATAAAATCGACAAATTGAGGCGTTTAATCATGTGACATTAAACACCTATCAGAGAAGCGCATGGAGGCGTGACGTCACACCTCGCGAAACACAACGTTATAGCTGTCATTTTCGTATAAAGTGAACAGGTTATTTGGAGTTTTCAGCAATTCTTGTTAAATTAATACAGTTCGTTTTTAGTTTAATCTTGAAAGACAGGTATAATTTGCCATGGAATCAGGATTTAACAAAGCAAACAGCAGTAATTTGCCCAAAATTGACGCCGTTATGCTTGGCAAATTTTTTGCAATGAACACCGACTTTTGTTCATCGGAATTCCGCAATGTTAAAACTTCTGTGTAAGTATAATGTGAAGAACAAACAAAGTCTCATTTAATTAGCAGTTATCAGTCAGAGAGTCGCATTTACCTACTATGGAATTTAAATATATAACTGATTTTGAGGTTAGCGAATACAAAGTTTTAATAATATTTTAACTCAAATACATCATAAAACCCTATTCAAGTCATAACATTTTATAGGTTATGTGTGGTATATTATGGTTGATTTTGCAAAATTCATTTCTTTTACTATACATTTATAAATAGATACATCAAGTTGTGTTTAATACTTACATCAAAATGATCTTCACAGAAATAAATTGTGGAATCAGTTGATAAAGTAAGAGCATCTTGCCTCCTTGCCATATTTAACCACTTTCTTCGTATTTGTTTATTGTTTGGAACGTATATGAATAATTTGTTTGGCGTTTTTATCGTTGTACTTTTACATTGGGGCACTATAAAGTTTTTATAATGCGAGGAATTCATTATTTATTAAAAAACACAATTGACTGTCATATACAAACACGGCTGTTTCGCGAGGTGTGACGTCATTCAAGACGCCATGACAGTCTTGGCCTTTTTCGCGGTCAATTTCAAGTTCATTTCTAAAAACTCAAAATACTAATGTAAAAGACTTATTTTTCTTAGAATAATATATTTTTGGGGTGAAAGAGATGCTAAGCTATAGTTTTAAACTAATTTCCAAATTTTGTCAACTAGCCTATTATCTTTGTTAAGTCTGTTAGATTGATGACCTATGTTACTTTTCTAAAATTTGGTTTGTTGGTTGCTAACTAATGAAAACTAGCCAATTCAAATGTAAAGCTTGAATTACATGTTCTTGTGACTAAAATTTTAGGCTTTTCTACACAGAACTTGGCACCCATTTAGATCTCAATTCTTTTTTTTTAAATTGGCTTTTACTTTACATTCATGTTTTTGATGGGATATCATTACTTTTTGTACAGAAATTATTAGTAGGTACTTATTCATAACGTTCCTGATTAATTTTGTTACCTTATACATGAACTGTAATAGTGCCCTTCAACTAAATCCGTAGTTAGTGCACCGTGGTCCAAAATACCTATTACTTCATTATTTATAAGTTGTTAAAATGATCTTCTACTATTCATGTCCGCTAAATATTGAAATAATAATTAATACTAAATCCCAGTCTGTTATAATAATAATAAATACGATACGATAGTAGTAATCCCATCAAAAACATAAATGTAAAGTGAGAGTCAATTTCAAAAAAAAAAAAAAGAATTGAGATCTAAATGGGTGCCAATTTCTGTGTAGAAAAGCCTAAAATTTTAGTCACAAGAACATGTAATTCAAGCTCCACATTTGACTTGGTTAGTTTTCACGTACCTACCTAGGCTATATTATATCTATGTAATTAGCTTCGTCAAATCTGTTAGGTTGATGACTTATGACACTCTTCTCTAATTTGGTTTGTTGGTTGCTAACTAATGAAAACTAGCCAAGTCAAATGTAAAGCTTGAATTACATGTTCTTGTGACTAAAATTTTAGGCTTTTCTACACAGAAATTGGCACCCATTTAGATCTCAATTCTTTTTTTTTTTTTGAAATTGACTCTCACTTTACATTTATGTTTTTGATGGGATATCATTACTTTTTGTATAGAAATTAACTGCAATTAATTCAAGCTTTACATTTGACTTGGTTAGTAATCAAGAATACCATTAATTACATACATATACCAAATTTCACAAAGATACAATGATAAATGCAGTTTTTATTCCAATTTGAAACTTTAAAATGCTCTACTGTAAAATTGCGATTTTGGGGATACAACAACTTACGTAGGAGGTATCGTGCTCATCAACTAAATCTGTAGTTAGTGCGCCGTGGTCCGAAATACGGTACCTATTATTTCATTATTTATAAGTAATGATTTTCCACTATTGATGTCCGGTAAATATTGAAATAATAATTAATACTAAATCCCAATTTTAATATCGTAATAAATACGAAAGTCGATTATACTCTTATTAGTTACGAGTGACCGCCCTCGCTTTGCTTTGGTTTTCTTATTTTTTTACACCTTGGGTTACGTTATTGGAGTTTTATTAAGGATCCCTAATTTATTGAAAATATAATATAGCCTATTCCCAACAATGACGGAATTTTTCAAATCGGTTTAGTAGTTTCGGAGCCTCTTCAATGCAAACAAACAATCAAATCTTTCCTCTTTATGCTATTAGTACAGATAAGTTGTTTGTGTTCAATGACATCGTGCAACAATAAATTTTGAAACAATACATCGAATTACTTTAAACTGGTATAATTACGGAAATAATACAAAATTTTGTGGTGTAATCTTGTAGATTAGAGAAAAATAATTTTTCACACATTAAAAATAAAACGACGTAATACACTGGAAATAACGTCTCCTGACGAACCACAAATCTTCACGTAAATGTATATGTGCTGTGCACTTCTCACAGGCACTTGGGACACTGAACATCTTCCTCCCGTTGAAAGCTTCAGAAAGTACTAAAACTGATATGTTTCGTTATATATTTACCTTGGAATCCACTTAATGACCAGATGTCATCAATTTTGATTGCTACTCTTAAATTTCAGGCATTTTAAGTAAGTGTTTCTAATAGAATCAATTTTTTGAAAAATTATCATAAAATGATAAAAATTTACTACTTTCAGATTTATTCCTTTGTATTCACCCGACTACCTATCTGCATGCCAAATTTTAACTTTCTAGGTCACCTGGAAGTTGGATATAGTTTTGATCTATAGGTCAGTCAGTGTTAAATTTCTCGATTTTTGGACGTTAATATCTAAATAACCGTTTGAGATGTGTTTATGAAATTTGGAAGACGTATGTATTTCGCAAGTCTTAATAAATGAGCCAAATTTGACAGGTTTATGTTGAATAGTTTTTGAGTTATGAGGTGGTCAAAAGTGGCTCCAAATGGTTCGTGTAATATTACACACGGTGCTGCTCGTCAATTCTGTTAGCTAAGAAATTGACTTGACACGCTCCGCGTGTCTAGATAATAATAATAAATACGATAGTCGAATATACTCTTATTAGTTATAAGTAGTTTGTGTTCGATGAGATAACGTGCCATAATATATTTGGAAACAATACTTCAATAATATACAACAATACAATAATCACTTTAAACTGGTATAATTTCGGAAATAATACAAAATTTTGTGGTGTACATGCCATACAAGATAAGAGAAGAATAAATGAAAAATGAAATGAAGAATGAATGAAACAATGCAATACACTGGAAATAACGGCTACTGACGTCTCACTGATCTGTACGTAATTAATACGTACTTTTGCTATGCACTTCCAACAGGCACTTGGGACACTGAACATCTTCCCCCGTTGAAAGCTTCACAAAGTACTAAAACTGATATGTTTCGATTAAAACAAAATAAGGGTGGTTTCCACTCGTTAAATATTCCACATAATGACCACCTGTAATCAATTTTGATTGCTGTTCATAAATTTCAGGCGTTATAAGTAAGTGTTCCTAATAGAATCAATTTTTTGAAAAATTATCATAAAATGATAAAAATTTACTACTTTCAGATTTATTCCTTTGTATTCACCCGACTACCTATCTGCATGCCAAATTTTAACTTTCTAGGTCACCTGGAAGTTGGATATAGTTTTGATCTATAGGTCAGTCAGTGTTAAATTTCTCGATTTTTGGACGTTAATATCTAAATAACCGTTTGAGATGTGTTTATGAAATTTGGAAGACGTATGTATTTCGCAAGTCTTAATAAATGAGCCAAATTTGACAGGTTTATGTTGAATAGTTTTTGAGTTATGAGGTGGTCAAAAGTGGCTCCTAATGGTTCGTGTAATATTACACACGGTGCTGCTCGCCAATGTTAGCTAGAAAATTGGCTGACCCGCTCCGCGTGTCTAGAACTCATCATTCAAATTTCCCACTCGCTGGGAATCGAACCCAGAACCCTCGGTGCGGCGATCCGACATGGTAACCATTGCGCCACACTGGTCGTCAAATGAGAAGCTGTCCACCTTATTTCTACAGTGTAAGCTTGCCGTTTTATAATCTCTAATGTATAAATAAAACCTATTTTATGAAAGTTGCCTAAACAAATATCGAGTCAGTCACAAAACGGGTATTTATTTCAGTTTTACGTTCTATTCATATTACTTGATTTGTTTATGTTAAATTTAAAGGGCGCTTTGTAACTCGACAGCGGAATCAGCGATGAGTGTCAATTTTGGCAAGGAAATTTGACGTCGCGGATTCCGCTGTCGCGATGTCGAGTTACAAAACAGAATAAATAGCCTTGTTGTATTAAATTAAGGCTGGTAACATTATTTTGCAAAATGAAATGACATGACATTTACCGGTATCCAGGGGCGCGTTCCACTAGACGCTCACAACGCTCACAACGATCAAAATATCTTACTAATTTGATCGTTGTGAGCGTTTTGAGCGTCTAGTGGAACGCGGCCCAGCTGTGAGCTGTCAATAATGTCAATTGTCATTTTATTTGTCAGTTTTGTTGTTGTCACAGAGTACCAGTGTTGCCAATGCTACGGCAATTACCGTGTTCTACGGCTTTCGGGCAAAAAAATCACAAAATCTACGGTCTACGGCCCGAACCCTATTACCGTAGCAAATTCTACGGCTTTTCGCAAATTCTCGAGTCTTTTTTTATTTACTTGTTTTGAAACATTTTACGAATGTTAAAACCCATAAAACAGCGCCACTAGGCAAATGTTGATGTTAATTTAAGGTCATGAAAAGTGATTCCTTACATCAAATTCACTGCCGATGACCTTTTTTTTTTTTAGTCGTTTTTTAGGTCGAGCGCTGAACCGATGGTCTTTAATGGCGTAATTGCATTGCTACGGCCCACGCTTGATCTTTTCCCATATAAACACGGCTTTTTTATCTAATGTACACGGCCTTCCAAAAATTTTCATTGGCAACACTGCAGAGTACTTAATCACTACGGTTGTTGTGGTCTAACCTCAAATAAAATTCAACTGTTTTGTCATAATATAAGTCTTTGATTTTTAACCCAGTGATACGATAATAATGGAAATCTTGTGATAGTTATTAGCATCACGATAGAGAAAAAGTAAGATCCCTAGTCAAACATGTTAAGAATAGCGACAATTTTTATTAGAAATTCTGTATGTAACAAGCCCAATATTCTACTGAAAAGATGGAAAACATCAGAGAAAAAAGTTGTAATTTACGATCCTTTTGGTGAAAGGAAAACCAAAAATAAAGAAACTTATTTGGAAGTGATTCGAATATTCGAGGGCCGGGATATAAGAAGACGAGGTCATGTAGAATTTATATATGCAGCTATGCGGAGAATGGGCGAATTTGGTGTTCAAAAAGACTTAGAAGTATACAAGGCTTTAGTGGACGTGTTGCCGAAAGGAAAGTTCATACCAGAAAATATATTCCAGGCTGAATTTTTGCACTATCCTAAACAGCAACAGTGTGCTGTGGACTTATTAGAACAGATGGAAGACAATGGTAGGTAATATTTTGCATTAATATACCTCTTATATTATATGATGATATTCATCAGCGTAGCCAGCCATGGGCTCAGGGTGGGGCAGCAGTCTAAAATAATATGTAACTTTTTGTTTTGATCACATTTTTTTTCACGACTGTCGAGTGTAAACTTTCTTACAGATATTAAGTATTGTAGTAAGTACCTAGATAACTAAGTTTTTTAAGTTTGATTAGGTACCTTACAGGTCAGAGCCAGGGTGGGGCACTTGCAAGTGCCCCACCCTGCCCCACCGTGGCTACGCCCATGATGATATCATGGAACTTATTGTATTGATGTTTAACTAATTGTTGACTAGAATTTTTGTGGAACACTATAACACCTGTCAGAGAAAAGGTAGTAAAGAGTAGGATCCTTTATGATATCAAGAGCAAACTGAACTATAGCTGATAGTAACCATAAAACTAAAATAACAGAATAATGTTGTATTTGTTCCTTACAAGCATTTTCTTCTTATGGAAATAGCTGGCAAACGAGCTGACGATCCATCTGATGGTAAGTGGCTATAGTCGCCCATGAACATCAGCAACACCAAAGGCATCACTGATGTGTAGCCGGCCAAGAAAGAGAGAAAAAAAAGAATGAAAGAAAGAACTGGCTCTCAAGTCCCTAGTCGGAACACGAGTCGTTTGGCGGCTGACTCATGCTCAAGGGTGGTAGCTATCCAGGCGAACCCCATGGAGAAATAATAATAGTAATAATGGTATTAATTAACAATTAAAAATCTGTTTTTAATCTGTGGTATATATTTTTTTGTATGTTACTTATATTTTATACAGCTTCTTATTTTCAGGTGTTATGCCAGACAAAGAAATGGAACAACAACTGCTAAATGTATTTGGCCGAAGAGGCATTCCACTAAGAAAGTATTGGAGAATGATGTATTGGATGCCAAAATTCAAAAACCTAAGCCCTTGGCCCTTACCAGACGAGCTGCCCAATGATACTGTGGAGTTAGCCAAACTTGCTATACAGAGGATAACATCTGTTGATCCTGACACCCATATTGACGTTTGGCAGGTTATTAACACTTTTTTTATTTTAAAATACTGCAATTTGTTAATTGTCTATTAAAGGGAAAACTATTGATGGCATTGCTAACACATTTTTTAAATTTTTCATTGATACTCCTCATTTATAATAGTATTTACAATCTATTGATGGTTATGTAACACAATAGTATACAAACTAGTGGCTAGATTCTTGTTTGTCATAGTCTATAGATAAGTTAAACAATGCCTTTTTGTCAGACAGAAGAGATTGAGGCATCTTTAGACAAAACATGGGTTGTCAGTGCCCAAAGTAGGGCACAGAAGATTTTACTAGCAGAGCAGCCCAGAGACGAACCACTTGTCATAAAAGGCCCTTACATGGTATACTTGAGGGATCAGGTTGTAACATACTTCGTACTATTGGGAAAAATTAGGCCTGATCCTGTGAGTGAAGAGGATTTGGATGGTAATAAAATACTATTTTATCTTTATTTTCCAATATTTATTTTATTTTTTTTATCCATTATTCATAATAATAAAACCGGATCATCTGCTTGCTGTTATTATTGCCACAGGCCACTACATCTATTTATTCATTGTTATGATTATACTTATACATTCAACAAATTTCATTCTACTGTTCAATAGATATTAAGTATACCATTATTTATAGCATAATAATATTGTGTATTATGTCATCCTTACATAATATTACACTTGATATGTTACAGATGTGTCAAATATTGAGAAACCATCCGGTATACCTGGTTTTATCGGTAGAACTACAATGCCCAGTGTAAAATGTACTGTTCATGAGCAAGATGATGGTACAATTGTTGCTGTGTGTGCTACAGGTAGTACAAATTTGTGACACTTGTGTTTTTTAATATGAATAATATGTAACTGCTAAATATATGTAACTGATAAATAGCTTTTATTATTATTTATCTTATAAAATAAATTCAGAAAACATTTCCAATATGCATGTAATATTATTATGATTATTTTACTGAAAAATGTATGTTATATTACAGGGTCGTCATCAAGAGATTCACTATTATCCTGGATAAGACTATTAGAGAAACATGACAATCCAATATTATCTGGTATTCCAGTGATATTTACACTCATAGCACCTCCATCTGAAGTAGCAATACAAGAGACACAGCCAGCGCTTAAAGATAAAGAAGACAAAAGCAAGTCAAACCCTTAGCTAACAAATCTTTATGGTTATCATAAACAAATTGTTGTACAATACATGTAGGTACATTAAGATATTTATTTAAGTAAATAGTGAAAATTTGAATATTGTTTGATTCTCAACATATCCTATTGTATTACCTTAATTGCCTGATTTAATTACAATTCACTTTCACACAAGTTTTCCACCTCACAATCACAAGTTCAAGATTGTTCACACAATGTAGAGGATATCAAAAATATTTAGTAGGAACTGGTCATTTTGTTATGTCCATTCATAATCTTCATCAACTTCAAAGGAGATGGTCCCCCACTGTCAAGTGATGTTGTGCCAGTCTGCCTGAGGAAGCAGAAAGGTCTCGTTGGTGCTCCGGATAACTGTTACTCCTGCTCCGAAGTAGGGGATTACATATGCAGACCCGTCAGCAGGCCCTACAACCTGAAAGATTAAGGGAATTGCAGTTTGGTAATACTGATTTTAATACTAAATTAATATGTTCCATTATTACAATTATTATTTCTCCATGGAGTCTGACTGGATAGCCCCTTGTGCTTGAGTCAGCTGCCAAATGACTTGTTGCTGCTTGCAGCTTAAGAGTTTTCTCTCTTGATTGGCCACCTACGCATAAGTGTTGCCTTTGGTGTTGCTGATGTCCATGGGCGACGATAGCCAATTACCATCAGATAGATCGTCAGCTCGTTTGCTATAACATCAGCTATTTCCATAAAAAAATATTTTTCCTATTTTTTTCCTATTATATCTTTGCAAAATTGTGATTTGTACAACTTGTCAAATAAATAATTACACTACCTGAGCTGCTATAAGCATGATATCAAGAAGTTGGCCAAGGAACATGAATCCAAGTGTACAGAGTTTAGCCAGTCCAATACCGGGATAACCAAGATAGAATCTATCCAATCCAAACATTCCTAGGAATACTGAGAGTAGCAGAGTTATTTCCAAAGAGTAGCCATTCCTGAAAAAAACATTTTAGTTATTATTGTTTTTAAAATAACTATTACATAATTAATGTAAGAAACAAATGAGTTATTGAGTAATGAGGTCACCAATAAGTTGCCAGTCAGAAAGGATTATTGCTGACTTTGTGACCAAAATACATAAATATGGATTGGTATTAAACTGAAACTTGTTTTCAATATATTTATGCTATATGTTTCAAAACCAATTTTTTCGTGTTTAGTAATTTATCATGAAATAAATATACACTTACGTCCATTTGCAAGGCATCTTTCTCCAAAATGTAGAATTATTAGTTTCATTGCATGTAATTCCATCAGCTGCTTTGCATATCACTAAAAATAATTTATTGAAGGATTAAGTTAAAAAAGAATATGATAAAAAGATAACAAGAAAATTTAAATATACCAAAAATAAGACATTAATTTATGGTGATTACCTACTTAACCTGAGGTGGTTGTGTTGTTTGTATTTAGGTCAGTTAAAGTATTAGATTCTTGTATCTTTTGGTAGGTTTAAAGTCCAACACATATTCATCTAAAGAATAACACCTGTAATACAAACCTTCTGCCACTCCTTCTGATGGTATATCTTTTCCTTTAGCACAACCTCGAAACTGTTGTGTATTTGGATCAATCTGATTCAAACTAGGATCCGGACATATATACTGTCCCAATCGTAAATTGCTGCAGTCCACAACCACATTCTTATCACCTTTAGCCTCATCAGAACCTCTCACTTCCAAAAAAATTAATAATAAACTTATTTTGATATAGAGTGCCTTCGACATATTGCACTTTATTTATTTTGTTCTATTAATAAATAACAATGTCTCCCATAATTTAATAAACACCTAGATTATTCTTGGAAAACTTGATCGACCACAATTTTTAAAACACATGATTAAACTTCGATTAGTATATATGTCCAAGATTCTTTAATACAAACTTCTAGAGATTCGTAATCAGTTTCATATTGTCACTTCCCAAAGTGGAAAACCCAGAAAAGAATCAGATTTATTGGAATTTCGAGAATTATTACGACCAAGAAACAAATCTGACGGTTCTGACCTGACAATTCTGACATGACAAATTATTTTGACATTTGACAGTCAATCAGGCTGCGTTCCAGTAGACGCTCACATCGCTCACAACGATCAAAACGCGTTCCACATGGCGACCACGGTCGTCATGGTCGCGGTGAAAACTTGGCGACACTGGGTAGAAATGGATGGTGATAGAAATTTGGCGCAATTTTATAAAAGTTAAGGATGGTGATGGAAAAAATAACTTTATATGATTCGACAAGAAATACTTTAGTGGAACTAGTAGTTTCTCCAACAGATGCTCGACGTGGGGTCACAAGTTGATAGAAATATGTTGAATTATGTAAATAATTTTAATATTTTTAATATTTAATTCACTATACATATAGCCATGTATACATTTTTCCTCGTCGGTCAATATCATTAACATAATTATTATGCAATTTTTTATTATATTAATTTGTCTTTTCATAAAAAAAATTTTTGTTTGTAGATATACTTTTTTGCTAGTGTAAAAATAAAATTGATAATTAATTAAGTAACGTTTATTTATAGCTTAAAAATTATAACATAACCTCTAATCTAAGTTTCAGACTTGTCTTAATCTCAACATCATAGAGTACATTTTGTATCATCGGCTAAAACGTGTAAATACTCTGTGGCTTGAACGCTCACGTCCGCGTCGCTCACAATACCATTCCACTTGGGTGTATGATTGTAACGCTCACAAGCTAGTGGAACGGCAAAATCGCGGTCGTGAGCGTGGTCGTTGTGATCGTCTACTGGAACGTAGGGTATGTACATAGATAGTGATTGTCACAAGAACTTTAAAGTACCTACAAAAGTTACAAAACTGCACGAGCTAAGCTTTGAAGAGGTATCTATAAATAATACCTGAAGACAAATCACGTTACATTGAATTGGATGAATATTTTATTTGAACAAAGTATAAATTCTGAGGCATAAGCCTAACATAAATGCCACATGATTGTATTCTGATTATGCCACATGATTAAATCCTAAAATAATTTTCTGAATAACCTACCTTTTTTGTGTAAAGACCGACAAACGAGCTGACCACCCACCTGATGGTTAAGTGGCTGTTGCCGCCTATGGACATCAGCGAATCCAAAGGCATCACCGATGCCTTCCAAGAGAGAGACAAGAAAAATAAAGAAAGAACTCTCTTTCAATTCAAGTCCCCAGTCGAAACACAACGAGATATCTATAGGAGCTTTAACATTAATTTATAATATTACTAGTTATAAATTAATGTTAAAGCTCGTATAAGACCTATCTCGTATAAGATATCTAATAACTAAGATTTATGCAACACCTAAAGCCCAATGCATACGTAACGGGTTTTTTCCCCGTACGGAACGTGGCACGTACGTGACGGGGTTTTGAAAACATCGTCGGCGACGATGTTTTTGAAAACCCCGTCCCGTTCCGTACGGGACGGGGTTTCGCTTCCGCTGCGTATGCACTACCGCCTACATTTTCTATGAAACGATGTTTGCCCCGTCCCGTCCCCGTTCCGTACGGGAAAAAAACCCCTTACATATGCATTGGGCTTAAGATATCTTAGGTGTTGCGAGAAATCAGACAAATATTCGAAATACCTACAACTACAAAAAAAAATTACCTACGGGCAACAGAATGTCATACTCGCTGCTCTCGAAGTGCTCAAAATGATTGAGGACTCTTCTATGATGTCCTTTCCACGCTTGTACAGTCACGTATGCAGCCGTATGATTCGTTTTAAATTAATAAAATTGCACTTGATTCAAGCTGTTACGTGCCTTTTTGCCTGAATGTACACAAGGTACATACATATTGTATTGATATAGGGCCATTCAGTGGCGTAGCGTGGGCTTCCGCCGCGCCACCCGGGGCCGACCAAAAATTTGCCGCCCCCCCAGTGATCTTTGCCGCCCCCATATTATTTAAAATATTTTTTTTATTAATTAAAAATGCACTTTTCTTATTTTTTTCATAGCACAATTTACATTAAAATTTAAATAAAATTAATTTAAATGTATATTTTTTTTTCTTTAAAAATCGAGTGGCTTGCCGCCCCCACTTCATGTGCCGCCCGGGGCCAGGGCCCCCCCGGCCCCCTCCACACGACGCTACTGGGGCCATTGCAGTAGCCTAGCTATATGACTGCTTAAAATAATAGTAGGTACTTAATAGATAGAACACGAACCTACTTCTGATAATAAAAGTGCAAACTCATTAGTAGGTAGGTAATGTAAAGTAGGGACTGGAATTTCTACAAAGTTCAGATTCAGAATAACTTGAACTGGACTCATTATACTTTGGGGAACTCTAACAACCGTAGCATCTCATACACTGCGCGTCCGGCCGGGTGCAACTAACGAATCAACTTTAAAGAAGTTGATCGGGACGAGCGTGTCATAATCAGATAAAGAGATTCTTCAGCGTTATTCAAGAAGTTCCTTTGACGTAATATAGTTATCATTGTGGATGCCGCTCCTGGTTTGAAAGTTTTGCGATATATACTATCCGTATATAGGTTTTTAATTTTTAATATTGTGGGATTCAAGTGAATTGCGTCCGTTGAATTTTTAATAAGCAATTTTTTAAAGCGTTATTTAATAGCTTAAAAAGCTGTCTGAGCTTATAGGAACTCTTCTTTCTTGCGTCAGTGGCGTAATTTGTCTAAAACAGAACATGTTATTTGCATGACGACCCGTGTGGTGCAATGGTTACCATGCCGGATCACCGCACCAAGGGTCCTGGGTTCGATTCCCAGCGAGGCGGAAATTTTTGAGTTGAGTTTGAATTTCTGTTCTCGGTCTGGGTGTGAATGTCCTTCTGTATGTTGTGTTGTCCTTGACACCCACGACACAGGGAATCCTAGTGTGGGGCTTAAAAAAAAAAAAATTCGGGAAAAAAATTCGGGGCGCCAACATTGTCGGACTCGGGGCGGCTAGCGTCCCTTATTTTGGGGACGCAACAATATGAAATTATTTTTTACGTTAATAAAAGGGCGGTAGCTACGTCGCCGAGACAATTGTCACTAACTGCATTTTGCGTAGCAAATGCAAAAATACGAAATCTGTCCACGGAGCAGCATCGCGGCATCGTTGCGTTTGCCTGCGTATGATTTATTATGCAGCTGCATAGTAGGTACTTAAAAGATGCAGCTTGCAATCGTCGAATTAAGCGACGGATAGTAAGGCGCTCCACCCCCTGCACCGCGCCCCGTCGCGTAGCGCGGGATGGCAGATTTTACCATTGTATGCAAGTATCTCAATTTATATAGAAATCACGCCTAGCACAACACACTGCCGACGCGGACACGCGCGGGAAGGCGGCCCGCGCGCAGTTTCTGCCGCGCGCGTTAACCGTCGCTCCGCGCACCGCGGCGGGACGCGTCTTCAGTGGGTGGAGCGCCTTAGCCTTAGTGCCCTACCTCACCGGGACGCCATGGCGACGTCGCCGGCGTAGTTGCCATGGCTACCGTTGGCGTTCGAAGGTAGCCAAAAGAGTAGCCATGGCTTCTCTTCACTCAGTTCGATTATGATGTCAAGAATGGACGTAGAAGAGATCGCACTTATTTGTTACGTACGTCGCTTAAAAATACTACAAGAAAAGAAAAAAAAAGGAACAAACTTTGGATTCATCGTTTTTTATCAAATCGAAGCCGATGTGGTGTTTTTATTAATCTTTATTAATCTTTATTTAAAAAAATTATAAAATATCCAATGCACTATCCCACAAACACGGACAATTTTGAATTTTCACAATAAATTTTTCTGTATCGAAACAAATTTTTCCATACATAAGTTGACCAAGCGCCCGAAATGGCGGCCGGTTGGCTACTCAGTGAGGGAGGTGTAACCTACACGCATACATTTTACTGGCGACGTCGCCAGCGCGCCACAGTCTCCAGACTCCACATAGCGCGCTGGCAGTCATGGCTACGCTTCCAAATTCGCGACGTTGCCGCACCGTCGCCAGGTGAGGTATGCGCCATACATTTCAATATGAACTGTTTGGATACGTTGCCGGCGACGTCGCCATGGCGTCCCGGTGAGGTACCGGCCTTACCCTGACGCCTGATATTTTTTTTAATTTTTCTTTTTTAAATTTCTTATAACCCATTGAAGGGCGAGTCAAGGTTCTTATTTTAAAACTTTAAAATTATTTAAGTTGTTATAATAATAATAATATTTATGTTGTTATTGTGGGATCATCAAATACATATTAGGGAATTAAAAACTTAAAACTTTTTACAGACTCACTTTATTGTAAGTAATAATCATGGAATAGTAGAGGAAATTTTTAACAACGCATTAATATAATTTATGTATCACTTTCTTTCTACATGATGAACTTCTACGGAATTAATAATCATAGATGAAAATATATATTATTAGTATTATATTTATTATTTTAGGGCATAATATACTTAGTGTGAATCCATAACAGCATCTAACAATTTTATAAATGTTTCAAGACTCAATTCTAAAACACTGTTTCATTATATCATTGCCATCTTAATGTCAAATTATCGTATTAGTGTACTTATACAAGTTATATAGTAGGCATGCGATCAACAAAACAATAATTATTGTGAAAATTCCTTTCCAAGAGATCCTCAGTAAATTAAAAAATAACGTTGCATTGAGCCATTGATTAGTTTGACGAACATTATTTATTAAATATCACATCATTACACTCGCATTTTAATTGATGTAGAAGTAAAACAGAGCTTAAAGGATTTTTTTAAGTGCAAGTTTTCGTGCAAGAAAAGCCTGCATGGTGGACATAATCTTACAAAACAAAATAAGTTCGTCACATTGTGTTCACAGTAAACAAAATTTGCCTCTTCTTAATTATTATGAAATAGTAATAATATGACACGATTATAACAACAAGTAACATTAATCTAAACAATACATGATTGCACTGGTTTATACGTGCTACATTAGTCCAGCACTAACTCGAGTTCAATTTATCACTGTGCCTTCAATGTGGGTGCTTCATTCTCAAAGCACGATCCTTGTAAAATTGTCATCAGCCGCGCCAACCAGTGAAAGATGGAGACCTGTTGTAAAATAAAAAATACATTTACTATGTAAATCTATAGGTATACATTACATTGTAAATTCTAGGATTTCATTAGTTGGCCGCCTAGCAGCCATGAAAATTGGAGAAATTAAAGTTTTTACAATGATCTAATTGACCACCAATTTTCAGTCTTGTATATGTCCTGAGTTTCTATGGAAGATGGGGTCTCCTTTGATTGATGAGTTGGAATTTCAGTTCTCGGTCTGGGTGTGAGTGATCTTGTTTCTGTGTTGTTCATGGCACCCACGACACAGCGAATCCAAGTGAGGGGCTATGAGTGTGAAGCGTTATTAATAATTTAATTTATTAATTTACAGTAACAAAATGTCTTACGCGTTGAAGCTGGGCGGCGACGCGGCCGGCGGCTGTCCGGACTGCTGCGCCAGGTTGCCGAACGTCAGCGTGTTCTGCGTCGCCAGGTTCTCGAACGTCGCGTTGGACTGGCTCGGCGCCGCGAATGCTGTTTACGTTAACATTACTATACTGCGGGCCTATTATGAACTTTTATAAAACCATTCATGTTCCAGGCAATTCATCTATCGGGCTTGGAACGACGTATGATTGGCTAAAAAAGTGTCATGTGACCGCTTTGGTAATACGAATTTGACGTCTACGCTGGCATGGCGGGAATTAAGAGTTCATAATAGACCGCCTGTATAGTTGAAGCTGATAGTTTACATTTTGTGTAAATTGGCTGCAATATAACGCTATTCTTGAAGATATCGGAAAATTAAGGTCCTCGAACGTCGCCTTGGACTGGGACGGCGCCGCGAATGCTGTTCACAATACAATAACTATAATAGTCTAAGATCCGTATCAGAGGCGTTTCTGCACCCATCTGCTTACCGCATAAAAATTGTTTTATATCAAATATCATAATGTAAAGAAAAGTATCGTGAATGGGTTGCTTAAAAATATTTTCAAGGCTTTCATTGATACATACAAACCCGCTACGTATGCATTGGCCTTTAGTTGACTCCATTTTTTGTTCCTTGCAAAGCTGACTAATACTAAGTGAAATGAAATGAAATAAGTGACAAACAATAGCCACTCACAAGGCTGTGCGCCTCCAAACACCTTCCCAGGCGAGGTGTTCCCGAAGGCCGCGCCGCCGAACATGGCACCGCTACCGAACGTGGCGGCGCCCCCGAAACCACTGCTCGGGCTCTTGTTGAAACCACCGAAAGACCCGAAACCCGTGGCGGCGGCCGGTGAACCAAACCTGTATAAATAAAGAAAAAATCTTGGTTTCCTTAATGGTGTCTCGTTAGGTTAGGTCAATTACTTTGAATGTATTATGATGAAACGTTTTCTATCATGATTTAAAGACAAAATACTAAAAAGTTTACTAATTTTTTTGGCCATTTATAGATAAAAAGGCTGATATATTCCTTCTCCTTGCTGCCTTCCACAAACCACCCGTCATCATTTCGCCGCCTGTCGGAGCTGTCAAAACTCAACAACAGTGATTGACATACATCAAACGTCAAATGCCGCGTCGCGTGTCAAGTTGACGGAAACTGGCGGGATAAGTTGGTATTTTTATATAAAAATAATGAAAATAAAGTTATAACTAATACCTATTCTGAATATTTAAATGTATTTTCTTACCCAGTTGTCTGGCCAAATACTGGTTTTGATCCAAACACTGGCGATCCACCGAAGGCAGGGGCTGGAAAATAAAATTAAAAATCGTTTATTAGGAAGGTACTACTGATATTATGTGTTTGCTATTAGTAGTTACGGCTAAAAAACAGCGTTTAGAAAATGGAACCTTTGTTAACGTTCACGTATTTACAAAAAAATTGCAGGCTTCTTTTAAAATCATATATATTTTAAAAATTTTAAGACCATAAATATAGTATCGACGTAGCGACCCTGCCTGCAAAGCGAGGGCTCCCGGGTTCAATTTCCGGCCGGGGCAGATATTTATGTGACAGATAAATATTTGTACTCTGGTCATGGGTGTTATTGTGATGTGTTATATGTGTCGTCCATGCCACCCACGACACAGGTAAAAACCTACTGCGGGGATGTGTGTGTGTGTAATGTGTGTATGAGTGTGTAAGCGCTTATTTATTTATTCTAATTTTTTACTAAATATTCTAGAGAATAACAGGTCGACGAGAAGACTTGTTGGTAGATTATCTAACTAAAAATCTAAAAAACTCCCGACAGATTTATTAACATTAAACATAGCTAAGAACACTCTCGATTAAGTCACCTTTCAGACATAAAAACTACATCACAATCGGTTCATTCGTTTGGAAGCTACGAGGCCATAGATATACATACATATCCACAGATACACAGACACGTCAAACTTATTTCATTTTCGTCGAGGGTTCAAAAAATATAACTGAAATATCAATTTTACACTTACAGGTTAGAATTATTATTTTTCCTCGTTAATCAATGGTAGTAAAATAAACATACTTTATACTTACGAGTAGTTTGTTGTGGGGATCCAAATACGGAAGGTTGTGCCTCAGCGCTACCGAACGCCGTAGGCTGGGGGCTTCCGAATGTCGGGCCAGTGGACGGAGCGCTGAAACTGCCACCGCTCGAGCCCCCAAATATAGACGATGCTTGCGTCGTTGCCGTTTGGCCTACAAGGAAAGTTATAAGATAATACATACATACATTTATTTGCCAAAAGATGCAGTTACGTTTATACAATACTTATAAACAAGGTAAGGATAATTACTTGTAAGTGGACCATTTACAAATCGGAGCCTGATCTGCTCAGCATTGTGCTGGAGTCTGGAGAGAGCTAACGCTGATCTTCAGCTTTAAGAGTATTTTTACTCCGTTTTTTTCGACGAGTCCTATTTAGTAAACAAACTTAAACTTTTTTTCATCGTAATTTGTAATTTAAAAATAGGCATGACATAAAATG
This sequence comes from Thymelicus sylvestris, assembly GCA_911387775.1. NCBI lineage: Eukaryota > Metazoa > Arthropoda > Insecta > Lepidoptera > Hesperiidae > Thymelicus > Thymelicus sylvestris. The sequence continues at coordinate 9,762,391 of OU426895.1, forward strand.
CTAATAATTTAAAGATGAATAAATATTTGATGCCAAAACTAACTTCTGTACTAACTACTAATTAACGAGCAGACGAACCATTTTATGGTATGCGGTCAACGTCACCAATGGACATTAGTAACAATGAAGGCATCACTTGCCGGCCATTAATGAAGGAAAGAGACAATGACTTTACTTCATAGCTTTACTTTGACTCTCTTTTAATTAAATAATATTTCATCGATTTAACTTGGGAGTGCAGTTAGTAACTAGTACTAATAAGTTGGCTATTAAAATAATTGAGAATAAAAAAATGTCGACAGCAACTGAGTAAATACAGAACTTGCTTTTTGAAGTCGAATAAAAAATGTCTTCCTTTAGCCGGCAATGCAATAGCACTTCCTCTGGCGTTATTTGTACTCAAAAGCAACGGTCGAACTTAACATCAGGAGGCATTTTTCATCAGCCCTTCAGACTAAAAAAATATTGTCATACCAAATCCAGGGGACCCGAATCCACTAGTCGTCGTATTACTTGCACCGCCCCAGAAATCAGTAGCTGGTTTTTGTCCAAAGGACGCTCCTCCGCCGAAAATACTGGCAGCCGTGGGGTTAGGTTGACCGAACGTGGTCTTACCACCGAACACGTTTGAGGTGCTGCTACCGAACACTGAGCCAGATGGACTGAAATCAAATTATAAAAAAGGAATTAAAAAAACATGTAAAAAATTATTGCTGAGAGACACATTAATATAACTATGAAATTTAAAAAGCCCCCGACAGTTTTAGTTACACTTAACATAGTAAGAACCATCTCAATCACATCAGTTTTCAAACAAAGAAGACATAATCGGTCCATTCGTTTATGAGCTATGATGCCACAGACAGACACACAGACAGGTCAAACTTATAACATCCTTGTTGCGTCTGGGGTTAAAAAATCGTTTTCTTAGAGACATTAATAAAAGAGTACTCTTTAAGTAACTTAAGTCACTCAAAGATAACTTGCCTTGGCCCAAATATACTGCCTCCGGTACCCTGATTCGAAGAAGTTGACGATATACTAGCTGCAGCAAACAAATTCGATTCCGCTACACCGAAGGGCGACGCACTTTGTGAAGTCGTAGGAGTTCCAAATACTGAAGCTTGAGTTGATTGTGAAGGCGCGCCGAACACTGAAGCTTGAGTCGAAGGGGGCGTTCCAAAAACTGAGGCCTGTGTTGTTGGAGTAGGCGTTCCAAATACTGTTGCTTGTGTAGTTGCAGGTGACGTGCCGAAAATTGATGACTGCGTCGGAGATCCAAAAGCAGGAGCTTGTGTAGATGGAGACGGTGTTCCAAACACGGAAGCCTGTGTAGTCACACTTGTAGTACCAAATATAGAGGGCGTTGAAGTCGTTCCACCAAATGCAGGCGCTTGAGTTGTTGTTGTTGTTCCAAACACAGAAGCTGGAGATTGAGTGGAAGTTCCAAACATAGACATCTGTGTAGGTAAAGTCGTCGCAGCACCAAACACGGCGGCAGGTGTTGGTGTTGTACCAAAAACTGACTTTGGATCTGTTGTAGCTCCAAACACTGAAGATTGGGTTGTAGTTGTTGTTGTACCGAATATCGATTGAGTAGTAGCCTCTGATCCAAATGAAGCTTTCGATACAGCAGCACTAAATACGCTTTGAGCCGAAGTAGGCGTGCTCCCAAATATAGATGAAGTGGTTGTAGATGTACCAAACACACTTTCGGTAGTAGTAGCAGTTGTACTAGCAGTTGAAGTGGTAAATAAAGATGGTGGCGTAGTCGTTTTAGGTCCAAAAGCAGACGCATTCGCTGATGCGAATACAGAAGATGCGGTGCTAGTTGAAAATGCAGACGCTTGCGGTTTTGGTGGTTCGGTTGTAGATTTAGTTGTAGTTGTTTCTGTATCTGAAGAAGCAGTGGTAGTAGAAGGCAAAGCGGCAGGCTTCACGATTGCAGAGGAGAATACTGACGGAGTCGTAGATGAACTAAATAATGAGCCTTGCGTGCCACTTGATGCAAATATAGATCCCTGACTGGATGTCATTTCAGCTGTGGTTGTTTTGGCTATTGTTGTAGAGATTACAGGTGCGCTTGAAGTGGTAGCTTTCTGAGCTTCCTCGGATTTTTGACTTTCAGTTGACGTTGCAAAAATAGAAGATGTGGTGGGCATAGGACTAGAAATTGTGGACTTTAAAACACTTGTTCCTGATCCAAACATGGAAGGTTGTGTTATCGCCGTAGTTTTTGGGCCTGAAAAAACAAATTATCACTATAGGTATACCAGAATCTGATGGCAAAATGTGGAAATTAAAATTGGAGACAACACACTCCCCAGTGTTGGGAAAACTAGAATAAAACTTGTTGATCCTTGATATTTTTAACAGTGTTAGTTTCATAATAGGCAATATAATATGTAGGTATGGTTTATTAACTTCAGATGAAAATAAAGCTATTTTTGAGACAAGGACATAATTTTTATATTATAATTAATTATTACAGTGACTAACAATAATTTATGCAACTATAATTTAAAACTAGCCATCTATACGTATACTAGTATTTTTTATTCATTTTATGAAGAGAACAAATAAATAATAATAATAATAAATTGCTCCTCCACCGTTTCAGTTACGTGAACTTGTATCATGTAACTTTTCATTTCATATTCACAAAATTTTTGCTACCTTTAATTTGTAACAATGTTTGTATTATTTATTTCAATTAATTTAATATCATTTGCTTATCTTACTTACATACAAAGAAATCATATGTAGATTATTTATTAAGAAAATATAATCACGAAAACTAAGTATCAAAACGAGTTAATCCTACAAGATGGATGATATTAATAATGCAGATTGTCGCTTAAATACAACTTTTTCCTCACATGTTTTTCAATAAACATTGAAAATAATATTTGTGGCTTGTGATCGTAAAGGTCTTTTAGACAGTAAATCGAAATTAATCATCATTTTAGAAAAAGAAAAAAATTCGACTTGACAAGCCGCTTGACAATAGTTAGTTTTAAAAATTTTCATTGCCATATCAAAAACCCATTTTTCTGCTTGTCAAAAATGCCATGAGATGCTGGTACACCTATAATTGGGAATAAGTTTTCGGATTTCATCTACAATATAGTCATCTATAGCTATTTACTCAACGTCAAATAAATAAATATTTATTTTATAGTAGATTTACCTTCAGAATTGTTTGCTGCACCAAAAATAGATGCTGGTGATTTTTCTGCTGAAATATCTTTGGCACTATTATTTTTCTTTTGAGAGTCAACTGCAATCAAAATAAAAAATTTAAAAACATTTCATGATACTACTTAATTTTAATTAATTAAAATACAGTGTAAACTCTTTATAACGAAACTCAAGGGACTGAGCATTTTTTGTCGTTATAGAGAGTTATCGTTATATGGAGTGAACAAAAAAATAACCAAATTAACAAGAATTTTTAATTAGATATATATAATTAGAATTTCTTTCCGTTAACTGGCCATGTTAACAGTTTCAAAGTAGATTTACGACTGATAATACGATAGGTACCCAGTATGCTTGGTCGAAGACCATCACTTCCGAAAAAACAATGCGTCATACTGCACGTGTTCAAGGCAATTAAGGATAACAAAAGCTAGGCCGACCTCAGATGTTTCGGAGCTTCAAAGTATTTTGTTACTTGATAACATAACATAAACAATAATACCGATAATAAATATTTACTGTCTACAAATATGAACACATTTCTTCGTAATAGAGAATGGCGTATCGCTATAAAGAGTGTTTCAATATGTGGGTTTTAACGCAAGCCAACCAAGTTGGGCTCACTTCAACGTTACAGGGAGTTTATTGTTATAAAGGATAACGTTATAAAGAGTTTACACTGTATGTGGAATGGGATTATTGGTAATACCTATAATCACTGGCTGAGGAGACGGGGCTTCTGCAGGTTTGTTAGGTAATTGTACATAATATGTCTTAGAATTTTCATCTGTTTTTTCCTCTTTAGAATCTTTGCTATTGTCAACCTTTTCAGGTGCATTCTCCTTAGAATCAGATTGATTCGTTAACGGCGAAGTAAGAGCCTTTGAATCTAGGCTACCAAAACTGAATCCTTTTGTAGTACTCAGAACATCGGGAACATTTCGTGTTTGCGATTTCAATCCAAACAGATTAGTCAACGGTTTCTCTTCTTTAGTTTTATTGTCAGTTTGGCCTAATTCTGTTTTGTTCTCTATTTCTCCAGTTTCAATTGATTTCGGTTTTGCTGCGTTTTCTTGTTGTTTAGTTTCCGGTTGATTGCTTATTTGTTGATATTTACCAAACACGCTTGTAAATGGAGCTGGTTTTGAGGCAAATATTGCAGAGGGAGCAGCAGCTGTAGGTGGCTTGGAAACTAAAATTACAGATAATCGGAAAAGTTTATATTCGAAAAAATGAAATAATTAAGCAGTGCACAGGAAAAAATAATAAAGCTATAATTTTCAAATTCCATTAAAAAAATACGTAGAATATACGATATTTACATTATTATAACGTTGATACAAGTTACTTAAGTATACAGTATAAAATAAAATTGACTGGTTTTTATTTTTAAGGTACATAATAAAGGTCAATCCAATTCATCAAGTAAATGAAAGTGATAAACTATTCACTTTATTAACAATTTTATTATTAACTAAATAACTGCTGTCTTATAAATTTAATCAATCTCTGAGCACATTTTTCTAACATTAAACATTATTTTACTCACAGTTAAATGCAGTAGGCGAGCAAATGTTTTGTCCCATGAATGTATTGGCGTCACTTTTAGCCTCAGCATTGGCTGCTGCTTGCGACTTGTTCTGCAAGAGATCTTTCAGAAAACTCTTAGTATGCGGTGTTATTGTAGTCGCTGGGGGTTGGCTTGGTTCAGGCGAAGCAAAAGGCTTTGATTGCTCCACTTTTGGTTCTGTGAAATAAAGTCAATTTTAAACTCAAACTCCAATCATTTATTTCGTGAACGTATTGTCAATAATCCCTTAAATTATCGCTAGTTAGTTACTGCCTTACTGGACACACTGTATAATATGTATAAGAATAAAAGTTGTCCTTACCATCCGTAAACAACGTCCTAGCAACGCCAGCTAATCCAGTTTTCACTGGTTTCATGTCAAATGCCGGTGTGTAGGTCTTAGGCGATTCTTTGAGTATATCTGGTTTCGATTCCGTTTTTATGACTGGTGCTAGAATGGAAATAGACCAATAATTCACAAAATAGCAAGGACCTTTGAGTTGTATCATTATGTGCATCTTATTATACATCATTACTTTCAATAAATGATAAATATGACAAACCTGGACAGGTCAATAACAAAGAAAAGTTAAAACCCAATTTTATCATTTGCTTTGGATAATTAAAATATCACGTAGAAATCAATACACCCGCAAGATCTCCATAATATTTTGATTGCAAAAAGAGAACTAAGAAGTTTCACTTCATGTGTTTACACTAATACGGGCACATTTTTTTCCTACAGTCTTCTAATGTAAGAATATTATAACAAAGCATCATACTCACTAGGTGGCGGTGCCTTAATCTGCATGGGGGACTTAACAGGTTCACTCTTTACGAAAACACCATTTGAGGGTTCCGTTCTCTCCGATACATTCTTCTTATAACTCTTATACATTGTAGCCAACTGATGCCGAAGTTCTACACTAACTGGCTTTACTTTCGTCGGCTTGTGATTAGAAAGCATATCTCTAAGTGCGTCCAACTTTTGAGACGACAGCAAAGGTTCCTTCTTTCTTTCATTTGCTTCTATCTTCATATTGATTATGTTTTTAGTCAGTTTTGTTAAATCCCTGAAAATTTCGTGCTATTTAACGAATCTTCCATCTATCCATACAAAATTTTATTTTTAGTAGATTTCTGTAGCACTGCTAATAAAGACTATGTACTTTATGTATGTATTGTATGTTCTATGTACTTTTCTATTTCTCTTATATGTTAACTATTAAAAATTGTATCACATTGTTAGGAATTTAACTCTAACATCACACGAGATATTTCTTTAGAAACAATAACAAGCATATTTTATGTTACTTGCGGTATGTTTAATCTTAGTATGGAAACTTTTATAAAATCACTTCCAAAAACCTCAAACACCATAGTACTATGATGCCATGGTTTGGACATGTGCAAACGAGGCGTCAGTCATCAAAAATATCTATAATCCGAGACATAAAGCTACTGCCTGGACTCGAACCCGGAACCTCGCATACAACATGCTAAATGACTACCAAGTAGGCTACAGAACATATTGTTTTAGTTAGTATTCTTTAAACTCCTTATTAACAAACAAGCAAAGTAATAGAAGACTTATAAAGTGTATTTTTTTCTTTCACTCATGCAAGCACATAATTTATAACAGTGCAATAGGTAAAATAGGTTTGATAAGCGTTTATGAATAAGGCCGTAGGTGTACTGTAGTACATACTTCTTAAATGGTGTGCTTCGGAGTATAGAAGTGGATTTGAACACCGGACCCACATCGCAGTCTTTGAGCGTATTCTGCAAAGTCTTGAGCACCGCTTGCTGTCTCATCAGTATCTCCTGTTGTTTCACTAATGGCTGGTATACCTCATCTAGTAGTGGGCGGATCATGCGGCCTTGTCTAAAACATATGGTTGTTTCACTCACTTTGTAGTGTTCTCTAATTGTTGTCTTGTTTAAACACCAATGAGTGATTTTAAAGAATTTTTTATTGCAACCGCAATCATGGCTGTCCAACTGCCTAATAGTTTACTGACTGAGTATGTTTTTAACAATAACACCGCCTTTTGTGATAATGTAGTTTGTATATTTCAATAAAACATTAACCACACAAACATAATATTACAATATTTTTATATAATAAAGAAAAAAATGATAGTGCTTACAGGGATACAGAATTATGTCGAAAGAGGTTATAGCTTCAATGTGTGCAAAATTTTTTTAATAATTTTTTTGATGTGCAGTGAAAAAACTGTTTTTAATAATATTTATATGCAATGTCTGCCTATTTTTTTACTCTTTAATCCTTGGCGTCCAAAAAATTGATATAAATAAAATGAAATATACAATACTAACTTGTTGTTTGGATCGTTGGATGTAACTTCGTCCCATTTGATATCGAGCGCTTTCCTCGCTTGATCGAGTTGGTTCTGCACGTAGTATGCCAGTTTCCGAATGCTGTCCACTCGCTTAGAGGTCAGTGGGTCTGCTTGGGCCCATTGCGGCAAGTCTTTGGAACTGTTGAATAAGGTTTTAGTTGATTTATGTAATTTTTTTTACCTAATGGTAAGTGGCCATGTACTTTGTGTTGGTAACCAACTTAGTAAAAGCCCTGAACCCTGAAGACACACAAATTATAATCGGAACGGAAATAGAAATGCGGGCACCATTCAATTAATTCCACCCCTTCGCAGCACGCATAATAAATGACGAACCGGAGCGCGTCGTCCATACAGGAGGGATGTGATTGATTAAATTATTTACACATAATAATTATGATAATGTTGTTTTCAATATTAAGTGAATAAAGGAAAAAAAAACATACTCGGAATACGACCTAGCCTCGGCAACGATAGCACACGCTCGCACTAGCTCCAACTTTAGTTGGTTGATGGCTGTGCGGAGTCCGTCCAACATGCACTCCTTTACCAACTTGTCCTTGTCCAGTGATTCTAGGTTATTGGTTGTACTTATGTTCTGGATGTCTCGTTGCAACTAGAAACCAAATTATGGTAGTAAAGTAAATATTGATTTGTTTTGGGTTGGCAATGTTTTTAAGTTATTTTTTTTATAATTCTGAGAGTAAAATTTAAATAATATTTAATAAGCCTTGTTTGTGGCTTTCCTTCAAAATAACAAACAAAAAAAAAAAAAACAATGAAAAAGAATAATCACATGTAACACTTAGTAAAATAACTCACTCAAGACTTACCCGCGATTCCGTTTCCCTAGTCTTCATAGTAAACTTATACAACTCCATTTGAAATTCATTAACTTCCTTTATAAGCATATCAGTGAGTTCTTTTTGCATCTTGGCCTTGTTGAGCTCGTCCCGTTGTTGTTCTGCCTTCAAGGCAGCATCCACTTCGCTCTGCGTTGGTTGTGGCTGAACCGGTGGTGCCACAGGTAACTTTGCTTCGGGCTGTAAAGTTAACTTCAAACGTAATATTTGTAAAAATGTGGTAACTTTATTTATTACATTTTACTGTACACAATAAGTAATAGCCAAGAAAAAGCATACTACAATACAATGAATGAAACATGTGTAAAAAAAGGCGAATTTGGTTCTGAATTTGGAAGTCGGAAAATTAATGAGATTTCTTTCAAAGACCCCCTAGTTTATTGAGTTGCTCCTCTGTGATATCCAGATAGCAAATATCGGCGTAGTTAAGGACGGGTAATAGCAGAGATATAGCAAGCGCTGGGGATAGCTAGAAGATTACTTTACTTCAAACTTAATGAATTAGTGAAGTTAATTGATATACCTGTGATGGTGTTGCTTCTACCGGTCTAAGATCAGGCTTCTGTTCTGGAGGCGGTGGGGGTGGTTGCGCTGAAACCAAAAAGAATTTATTGGTTTTATTAGGTTAAATTTCAGTTTCTTAGGTTTCCGTTGTTACAATGGAACCCTAGTAGGTTCGTCATGTCTATATGCAGTCTAGCTCAGATAAACTTTGTACTTAAAAGCTATAATTTAAAGTGCTAGAATAAAATCTTAAAAAATATATTTTTCAGGGTATCTCTTCTTCACATAAAGTAGGAATAAATATTTTTTGTCGTTGGATATGTCTTTCTACAGATAAAACGTATAACAACATACAGCGTACAATGTAGAACAGATATTGTAAAATAAATATTTCTGTTAAAGCTATTATTAAATCCATAAATGAGTACATACTCATACATACCAACAGAAAATCCAAAATTAGGTTGCTGAGGCACTTCAAGAGGTTTAGATTCTAGGTTTGCCTGTGCGAAGAAGGACCCTGCACTGATTTGAGGGACTTGAAGGATTTGAGGAGCTGAAGCTTGCGTTGGAGGTTCTTGTGGTTGCTGTTGGTATACTGGAACCGGTTCTGGCTGAATAACAGAAAAAAACATATTCATGAGAAAACAGTTTGATTTATCTCAACACTATACATTTACCAACACTTTTAATTCTGAAACACACATTGGATAAGGATCGTTCATCGTTTGAATGAATTTGCGGGTACCAACCAATGATATTATAATGTAAAAAAAGAGGTAGGTATGTCACTAGCGCGCCGACGATGAACAGCGTAAAGAACAGACAATTGACCATTCTGCTCGTAGTCGCTCTGTCAATACAAGGCACGCTGTTGTTGTCAGAAGTGCTTGAGATTTGACATACAATGTTAAAATGTCATCGTGTACAGAAGTGACGATATATTGATGCTGTTCCTATTTGTATGTTTATTGTTAAGTACAGAAGAATCAAGATTATCAATTGAAATTAACGTAATAATGTGGTTAACTACTGTTTATAGATTTCCATCTGACGAACTAGTGAAACAAAATATAAACGTGTGGGTGTTGTAGCACTTTTTGGAACAGATTATGCGGTTGATTTGTAAGGGCATATCTATATTTAAATATCATTGGTACCAACTAGTATTAACGTGTGAATAAATATGTCAAGGATTCCGAATTTTTTTACGTTTCTTTGGTTTGTCAAACCAGACCCATTAATCTATAAATGCCATGCAAGTTGTTAAAACAAGGAGACCTTTAATTACCTTTACTTCAGACACAACAGGATACGTCGGAGGAGGTGGCGCGGATTGTGAAGGTGCGTCGCCAGGAATCTCACTGAAATTAAATTAATATTAAAGATCTTTGTATAAAAGATCTTATCTAATGTATAAAATTCTCGTGTCACGCTTTTTTGAAGTTGAACTCCTCCGAAACGGCTCCACCGATTTTCGTGAATCTTTGCGTGTATATCGGCTAGGGTGGAGAATCGGACAACATCTATTTTTCATCCCCCTATATGTTGGGTGGTCCACCCCAATTTTTTTTTTATTAATATACATGGCAAAAGAACGTTTGCCGGGTCAGCTAGTATATAGATAAAAAAGACGTGCATAAGTGTATCAGTGAAAGGCTTGCAAAAATAGATGCAATGTATGTTATTATACTTATTCTCACAAAATAGAATTCTTATGATGCTTTTTGATCTGTTCTGCACTCCTAAACAGTGGTGATATTTTTAATGGGCCAGCTACCTGCTAAACTTTTAAGTTTAATAGGAGTATTGAAATTAACCGTGAAGACTTTTAATAGTCGCATTATACTATTTGCCTGTACAAAAGACCATTAGTTTCATCTATGACTTTGTTGATGTCGACATACTATCATGTGTTTTGACTTCTTTTTACTATGTTATATATAGAATTATTCCGAAAAACAAACCTAGTCAATGCCGGGGCATACAATGCCAAAGGTTCTGGAGGCATGCATATCTGAGGTGCTGCTTTATTCAAGTAAATGATATTGAAAATTGACAGCAATCCAGTCTGAGACACCACATGGAGTAGCGGCATTGTAGGTAGTACTTCATTTTCACCTGTAAATAAATAATATTAATGAGGTTTGCTTAACGTGCATAACTATTTAGAAGTGACAAAGGCATATGGTTGATAAGTACACTTTTGACTGACACTAAATTAAGTATTCTTATTTTATTTGTCTAATTAATTTATTTTGCTGGAATAGATGAACATGTGAATACATATGTAGGGGTGAAATCATAACTCTTAGACTTAGACTTCACTATAGTCTATTAAACACTAAAGCTATATTTGCAATGGCCAAATACGAAAAATAAATTAAATCTTACCCCACGGCAATTGATGTATTGCACAAGTGTCAATACATATACCAACGGGATAATTCTCTTGATTTTTAGCCGTCAAGGGTAATTCAGGCCTAGCTTCGTCTGTCTGTAAATCAACAATAATAAGTGGTAATTTAACCTGATTCAACATACATAAATCAATTCCTTATAATTCATAAATAAATAAATGTATTACTTGACACCATTGTAGCCAATTTGATCCATCAGCTGATCCTAGAGTAGCAATTTCCATGCTGTTAGATGAAGATGACAGGATCATATTCCTGAAATAAATCAGTCAAATATGAAAGAAGAAGAAAGAAAACTTTTAATTCATAATTTCGTATCGGTAAGTGATAGAAAGAGACAGGGGTATAATTTTTATTCTCTACAGTATTTTATGGCATTTATACATTTATATTCCTTGCTTATCCCCATAGACAAAACAACTACAGTTTGAGAATACATAAAAGAGTTATAGTTTTAGAATATACATAAATGTTGTATAAGCTCACCATTGGGTGATTCCTTGCAGATAGTAATACCAAGGCCTGCTAGAGCCTAAACTGTAGCAAATGTCTTCATAATTGTAACATGCAGGCTGCCCTCCTTTGGGTGTGTTAACAATTGTGACAGCTGCAAGAAATGTTTATTTTAATTTTAGGTTATTGATTGCACCAACGTGTAACAAGCCTTTCTTTTGGTATCCCATGAATTTTATATGGGTATGTCTATAAACATTCTTATTAATTGTGTATTAACTTCTAAAGAAATCCGCCACATTCCCTAGGCCAAAAAAAAACTGATTTGACCCCCTAAGCCAGAAGATAGGTACATGATTGATTGCTTTTCAATTTGAACCATGTGATTTGAGATGAGACGATATAAATGTAAATTTGTTCCACATATAATTTGTAACACTTAAAATATTACTGATACGTTGCCAGCAAAAAGAGACTGAAGACCTAGATGGCACAATGACTTTTTTAATTAGGTTGCTAATCCCTCCATCAATCCGCACTGGACTAGTGTTGTGGTATACATTCCAGGCGAATGATTTCTAAAGCTCTGAATTTGGTTAAAGTAAACCCAGAAGCCCAGAACATCATGAAAAACTAAATACCTGGTCTACTATCATCAGAAGCATTTTTGAAGACCACAGCAAACTGGTATGTTGATATCCAGTATATTGCAAGTGCCTCTGCCGATCCCCCTTGAAACAATTTGGGTGCCGGCACAGATTTCATAGGAGACAAGTCCGGTTTGAATTGACAAAGAGTGCCGTCACTATTGCCAGTTACTAGCTGTTTGCCTTTAGGACTCCAGCATAGACATCTGAAAACATTTGATTTAAATAAAAAATATTTTTTTTTATTAAAAGCAATATAAACTTAATGTGATCAAGGTCTTGCTCTGACTATGGTTAAGGTAACTGATGATAGATATTATGTTGAGTAAATTATTTAATTTATCTTCAAGCTAATTACAATATTATTGGAATATGCAATTAAGTTAAAGTATTTCAAAAAAATTACAAGAGTGATACAAAAAAACCAGACATTTTATACATAAAGCCTTACCTTGCAGCAGTTTGCAATTTCTTCATCTGCATGGTGTTAACTTGGCAGACCAGGAGAGTCCCATCAAAGAATACAATGGCAATTGCCTCCGGTATGCATGGATTCCATTGTAACACTGATACATAAGTTCCGGGATTGACCTCACAGTTAAGCGTTCCTGATGGGAGCACATTCTGAAATAGTGAACCCAAGAATAGTGCTTGTCAAGAATCTATAATTAATGTTAAAATTAAGATTGGAAAATTGAAAATACCATCACATAAGTTTATTCTGTACAATTGTACACACAAATAAACAATATGGATTAATGAATTTGCCTGCTAAACAAAATGTTCTTGGTTTAGTCATAACTACACTTTCGTGACCAATAAATATATTCTTCAGACTTCACTGGTTTGATATTATACCTACATGGTATGAGGCTAAGAGGTATGTTGTTTGCATGATCATGTAACTTTTACAAAACTCTAAGAACAGAAGGAAGCTCCACAATTTGTATAAGTTTATCATCTTTAAACATTTTAGTACGAGAAATAATAGTAATATAAGTTATCATCTTTAAACATTTAATAACGAGAAATAAAAGTAATATAAGCACCTGATTCTGGAAATGTGATACTTTATAAATAAATAGTTTCTGCCCTCCAGCAACTGCTAGCCATTCTTGATCACAGTTTACCGAGATGTGTGTTGGTTCCACTTCAAGCTTCACACTATAATGTCTTGGTTCACAATCTTTGTCAATCAATTCCCTCAGATTATAAGCTGCAAAATAAATACACAGCAGTCCATTAAAAAAAAGGAGGTTTTACTATAAGTAGATTGATTAATGTCCGGTGTCCCGATTGGTAGGTAGGATAACTAATAAATACCAAAAGCAAATACAGTGCCAAATGTTTTTTTTTCATGAAAATAGCAAACAAACAAACTGATGTCCCCCTGTTGGTTAGATGTGTTTTGTCACCAATAGACATGTGCAAAAGTATCACTGATGCATTGCTGGCCAAGAAAGAATGTTGTATGTCCCAAAAAAGTTTCTTAAGTCTTTGTTCTAGGTACAAACAAATGAATTGCTACACAGGACAGTTTACCTGACAATACACCATTGGGTGATGCAACGAAAACAAATCCATATTTGCTAGAACTTGCCACGAGGTTGTATCCACGGTTTGTTAAAGCATTATTGACATTAAATACTTTAATTTTACGTTGCAACTTATAGAGCAGGTTCTGAAATTTTTTAAGAGAAATAAATATGTTAAAAAATAACTTTAAAACGGAATATTCTGTGTAAATATAGTCATTAAGTGATACTGTCTAACTAAACAGCTGTACTTAGAGGGGGCTCTGTTTATTAGCGTTATCGGCTTGTTAGCTTTATTAGCCTTGTACATATTCACACTAAACCAGCGGCATATGAAAAATACTTTAATAAATAATAGAATAGCTATAATACTTTTGTAATACGAGTATACATAGATTGCCCGCATTGGTGTTCCCATCCATATTACACAGTGTGTGTCTTCAAGTCATGAGTGAATACCTTCTAAAGCTACTTTCCGACTTGCCACCAGTTGTATTGAAGCCAAGCGTTACCTATCTTCTACATGTTTGATTAATGAAGAATTCCATAAAATATTGAGAACTGAGAACAATATTCCTGGCTATGCAGTGGGAATGTCTACTTTGAATAATGCCTATGTAACTGTTGGATGCACATCAATTTTCTCTAAGATAATCTTGGCTGTTTGGACAAAATTTAAAGTTCACACAAGTAGAACCAAGAAAGTCAATTAATTATTTAAAAATTAAGTTACTGTTGAAAATGTTGTAATGATTTTAATAGATAGTAAAGAGTTTTCCAACGAAGAAATAGTATTCAGACAACCATACCGGCTCGTCCACTGAATTAGGACCAAACTGGACCTCCATAACTCATAAGAATATGTAACAGCACTAATAATTGTTACTGAAATTAGTACTTAATAATAGAACGTTCACAATTTTAGTTATTGAAATAATTAATGGAATGAAAATAAAACTCAAAAATATCAATCCGACCGCAATTCGCAACCGAAAAGACAAGACAGTTATGAGTATGACAGTTGACACTTGACAGTAATTCACGTCATTCATGACATTATGCTTATGCCAATGGAGTATAGAGGTAAGAAGACTAGAGAGCTATCTAAACACTGTTCACAAATCTTATGCCGGTCACTCACATTCGCGCGAATACGCGAACCCACAAGTGTGGGACGACCTTCGCGAATGATTATGCGAAGTATTCGAGGCATTCGGGGTTTTCCAAGCTGTGTCAGTTTTTGTCGCACATCAAAGCGCGCGAACCTTGAACCTTCGTGTAGTCTCCCACACAAAAATGGATTTGAATAACAACAACATAATAACAACAGCAAGATTGAAAATTCGTGAAAAAAGTGTAGGAGGAAGCGGAAATGGGCTTCTATACTCATATGCGAACCCATTTGCCTGACCGCCCTTCACATATGTGCAAACATTCGTAAAAATGTCAAACATTTGCGCGTATGTGAGTGCCCGGGGTTAGAGACTAAAATGACAACCACTAATGTCAAAGTTCGAAATAATGATACTAGCTAAAGTGCGATCTACTTTTCCGGTTTTTTGAATCGTAAACTATGTCGTAAGAATAGTGATATATTAGTAGCGACACTCATATCTACCTAGATTTTTAGTATTCGGCTAAAATTAAATAGTATAAAATTAGCTGTATACCGAATGTAAACACAATACAAACAAATACTCGTTCTTGTAAGCAAAATAACTTATAAATTTAGTAAGTAAGGGCAAATATATTATGGATATAATAATGATAATGGTTGCTTAAACTTGTTTTTATACTAGTTTTAGGGACTCTTCAATAATCACACAAATAGTCGACCTTCCTTAAAAGCTGTGAAAATTTTTCCGATTTACTTTTTGGTTTATGGTCATCACTGTTTAATTTGCACCCGCAACTGGTCACCCATGAAACGTCAATTTAGTCTCTAAGATTTGTGAACGGATTATAATACATATAAGATGAAAAAGTGTCCAGCTGTTTACTGAAAAGTGAAAAGTAGAATCCATAATTCGACGGACCACTTTGACAAGTATACTGTTTTTATCTATTGCAGAAAATTAATAGTGAATGGTAAGTTTCGTGTCGATATTTCACTGTCGAGATTTGATTCACCGAGAAATTGAGAGTTAAAAAACGTTTTTTTAGGCGTGCAATAAAAAACCTTTAGTTACACTGTTTAAATTGTGATCTATTAATGTGTTTGCATTTCTTAACTAATTAAAATATCTTCTGTTTAATTAGTTAAGTTATATTTAATTAAAACAAATGTGACATTAATTTAATAAAATGTAACTGACATTTCACTATGAAAAATGCATTAACTTAATATAGTTAATTTGATTTTCAAAATAACGTACAATAGAGATAAAAACATTTTCATAATGTCGACAAGAACAGTAATGCCTATACCCTGGCAACATTTGTGCATTTGAGTTGTCAAAGTGGTCCGTCGAATTATGGATTCCACTATACTGAAAATAAAATTAGTTCCAGACTCCAGTACCTACCACCATCCTACGACAATAGCGCTAGCGTTGCAATGTACGATATGAAAATAGCTATTGACGCTGTTGTAGACGGAGCTACGGAGTGAAGTTGCTAAGTTCAATATTTATCCAAGTGCACCGCAGCGCTACCCTTAATTGGACGGATTTTTAAGGCCAGTTTTCATACACAGAGATGGCCCTCCTTCTACTCTATCCTCCATGTCTATACTCCATGATTATGCCAAGTTTTACGTGACGTAACGGGCTCGCTACGTAAATGCGAGTTGGCTACAATTTGTATGAGACCGAAGCTTTTCTTTTCACTGCCGCTAGATGCTTCGATTCCATACAATGCATAGGTACGTAACGGGGTTTTTTCCCGTCCCGTACGGGACGTGAAGTTTTGGAAACATCGTTTCATAGAAAATGTATTGTATAGGTACGATAGTGCATACGCAACGGAATCCCGTGCGGGACGGGAATGGGGAAAAAACCCATTACGTATGCATTGGGCTTTACAGGTGCACTGTACAGTCAAAAAATCAAGAATAAACTTATGATTTAAAAAAATACGGATCATATTTTTTTATTAATAATACAAAGGTTGGTATACAAACATTCACATTCAAATCTGCTAGTTTTTGCTACATTTTATACTATTACAGGAAAGTTAAGAAAACGTTTTATCAGCGATCGATGAATGTTTAACGGTAGAGGTAACTTCATTAGAATATAGTAAAACTTGTATCTCCACGATTCCACTTTATAAACATCTTCGGGGTAATCATCTGTAAGCGCCTTCATGAATGTTTCAATAATTTTTTCATCTTTTAGGGAGTCGTATCTCGTGTTATTTGAAGCTGAGCAAAGATATGAAGACAACGTTTGAATCTTCTTTTCGTATAAGACTTTTTGTTCGTCTGTCAGAGAATCCAACATCATCCTTGCATGAGATAACTGGGTAGACATTAAGTTGCTGGCTGCTATGAAACCACCTGTAACGAGTACCTAAAATAAATTATCCTGTACCTAACGTGTGAACAATAACATAGTAACTGATGACCCGTGTGGTGCAATGGACCAGTGTGCAAGTTACCATGCCGGGTCGCCGAGTCGAGGGTCCTGGGTTCGATTCCCAGCGAGGCAGAAATTTGAATGATGAGTTTAATTTCTGTTCTCGGTTTGAGTGTGTTGTGCTTGTCTTTGTGTGTTGTCCACGACACAGAGTATCCTAGTGTGTAGTGTTATAATTACCTAGTCGTCCCTACTACGGTCTCTTCATCGTGCTTTTATGATAGAATAATTTGATTAGTATGTAGGTGATGTCTTTCTTAGCTCATGTTTTCATTATTTAGGATGCAGTTATAGTAGCAATTTTTTGACCGTCAGGTCAGTTAGGTACAAAAATGGAATCGAATCGTTCGAATTCTGCACGAAGTTTTAATTTTTCAAGTACGTAATGCAGATTTATATGTTAACTACTAGCTGCCCGGACAGACTTCGTTCTGTCAAAAAAAATGCAATAAAATAATATTGCGACTATAAATTTTATTGAGATGTAAGCTATCCTATCTTTCAAGTTGGATCAAACTGTACACGGTGTGAAAATTTGATTAAAATCGGTTAAGTAGTTTAGGAGACCATCGCGGACAAACAACGTGACACGTAATTTATATATATTAAGATAATTTGTTTCAATTGGTGAAGGAAACTAAACATATTATTATGTGTTCTCAAAGATATTTGAAGATTCCCAATCCATACTTTATCAGTGAGTGAGTGGCCTTATTGTGAGGGGGAAGCCTCACAATCAAGTCAATCCTTGAGTCTATATTATTAGCAGTGACATGGTTGTGGATTGTAATGAAGAAGTCAGTATACCTGGTATAAAAGCAACAGCCCTCAACCCGTTATCACACTGTTCGAGTCCTAGAGCTCGTGTCCATGCCAGCAGGCCAGCTTTGCTAGCACTGTAAGGTCCAAAGCCGGGAAGAGGTTGCAAGCCGCAATGACTAGCCACGTTAATTATGCGCGGTGTCGTAACTCCCTAGAAGACAAATACAGTTTTTTTTTTATCAAGAACCAAAAAATAATAATACTGACAAATTTTTGTAGGGAAAATTTCAAGTGTTCTGAACTAATGTAGAAGATATTATGAGAAAATCTTTCCATGCCTTCGACGCATTTAGCGGAAATTTCAACCTCATGGAAAGAGGTCGCATTCAAAATAGGTAAGTTATATGAACTAGACAGCCAAGCCGAACTACTAACTAGCCTCTGATATTTCAACGCGCCCGATAATTCCACGAAGAACTAACGATCGTTAAGGTTTTATTTTTAAGAGATTTTACGACGGGAATCAAAATTCAACAGACTTAATTTTTTGACTTCCGTATTTTGTGATTTTCAAAGAGCTAAGTACTCACGCTCAATGCTGATTTTCGGAGCTCCGGTAAAAAGGCTGATACGATTCTCATTGAGCCAAGAAGATTGACATTTATCGTGTTTTCAATTATCTGTGGGGTTAACCATTCGTATTCTCCAACAGTCATCACTCCTGCGTTGTTTACCACCGCGTGCAGTTCTACGGTGAACATAAAATATTATAATAACAAAATATATTTATAACATTTTTTATTTTTTTAAACGAGCCATATCTGCTGTTAATTGGTTCCGTCACCCATGGACATTGGACATTATAATAACACCACCGGATGCGTTTCGGCCAAAAAGAAAGCGGAGAACCGCATTATTGATAAGATTGAATTTCTGTTCTTGGTCTGGGTGTGTGGTCTTGTTTTTGTGTGTTGTCCATGGCACCCACGATGCAAGGAATTCTATTGTGGAGTTATGAGTCTTTACCATTATTGATCCAATGTTTCATTCATTTTATGGTTCGTCGACCAGAGTTAATATGAATGAGCAAACGAGTTACCGCTGTTGCGGTCTTCCTCATTACTGTGGTGGTCAACAGCTCAACCCATTTTGGTTTCGTTATTTATTTATAACGGTCAATATCCACTTTAATTACCCGATTGCATATATAATTTCTCGCTGTAATTAACATCTACTTATCCATAAAATCAAATGTAGTAATTTCTGTTAATGTTTTCAATAATCTATCTACTTGACTGACTCTTGACATTCGAGTGGTAATAGTAAAGTTAAAAGTTAGCTTAATCCCGTCTATATAGAAATTTTACTTGAAAAAGTCTTGAGGATTGACTATAATATCTATTATGGGTGGTTGAGAACGACCGTAATCAGTTTGTACTTATATTAGTAGAGATTGTTTCTACTTACTGTAGTTAGGGTTTTCTTTCAAAATGTGAATAACGTAATCCTTGAACTCAGTAACGCTTTCAGTGCTTGTAACATCTAGTTTCTGAGTGTGTGCGCGAACATTCTTCAAAGCTTTAGAAGCTTCGGTTTCTGTTCCATTAAAAACTCCTGCAAGTTTAACCATAGCGACTGAGTTAATTAATATTTATTTCGACTAATTATTAACATTTTTCCATCATGGATATCATTCAGGTAACAGCGGCAATATCAGGAAGTTGAAATAAAATCGTCCAAAAATATTTCTTTAGTATGCAAAAAATTATAGCATCGCAAATCAGCCATCTATTTTATTGAAGCAGTGTGACTTAAACTACAGGGCTGAGAAGCTCAAATGGAAGAAAACTCGTTACAGAAGCAGAATACACTAGCTAGAAGAATAATAAAATCATGAAATAAAATTACCTCTTTAGTCTCCTAACCTAACAAATGCTTTGCATTCATTGTGCGTTTCAGCCAAAGAGCGTGAGAAATCTAACAGATTTTTCATAGCATAAAGATTGCCAACTTTGTTTTTTGGTTTTATAATATTGTGTTGAAATTGAAGAGTATTCAAATGAAGTATAATAGGGATTAGTATAAATGGATTACAATTTACCTGCGATTGTCACAAGTCCTTCTCGGGCAGAACGAGCCGCGATCGACCAGCCAAGGCCACTATCACATCCAGTTATAGCAACCACCTTCTTGATGGACATCTTAAGTCCTTATCTGTAAAAAATATTTTATTAATTACAGAAAAAGCAGTGACCAGGAAGAATGCGAAACAAAATAGGAAAATATATTCAAATTAAATTAATATAACTTAAAAGTCATGATCTTACAAAAGTACATTATTAATTTGAATAATATTGAACTGAATCATATGTATTGATTTGAATGAAGATTGCATCAAAGTTATCTCGTAGATTCTGGAATAATAGAGCTACATATTGCAAATAAAAGCTGTAAGCACCATCTGCTTCTTCTTCTAACATAATATTACCTATGTAACAAATAGATAACAATAATTGATCCAAGACATTTACAATTGGCCTAATAAGGCATATAATAATGATACAGAATTGACAAGGAAAAAGTTATCTTTTGTTTACATTAACTTACCCTCGCAAAGCGTTGGATACCGGCGTCTATGAGAACTGTCTCAGGTAGACTGGCTGGTTAACTGGCGGTAGTAATGCTAGTGATGTCTTCGACCCCGCTGCAATAAAATATCAACACAACGTTGGGATGCGTTGCATATTTATAACGAATTTCATGTTTGAATTACTGTGTGTTATGTGGAGGGATGGGTGTTTTTAATTCAAATTTTTGTTTTGTGTATGTTTTTGTAGCTATTAACACGTTCACTGCGTTAGACAAATTTGATGACTTTCAGTTGGTGCGGTATGGGGTCTATTATATCCGAAGCACGAATTGTTCCTGGTGCGTTGCTGGGTCGAAAAGATCCGTTTGACTTCCATCTGTTTAAGAGGATTTATCTTTATAGGTATAATGATTATAGTGTATTTTTTTGTAGCAATATAATGGCCAATAAACACTCAATAAAAGGCTGAAATCGTAGGTAGATGCACTGAATGGTTTCTTTGTAAATAAAGGGATTGTCTGGCGGATCTTTACGACCCGTTCTCCGCACTGGTTAGTAAAATTGTCGATACATTTTTAGTGTTGAGCATGATAAAGAGACATCGATAGCGATAAAATAATGCAGTTTGTAGGATTTTTAATGTGTGACCAGTTGACTGGCTAGCATATACATTGATATATTCCACTTACCGATTTTATTATTTGTTTTGGGGAACCTTCGCATACTTAATTTTTCTTAGGTTTTTCACCATCACATGACTTAAACATCATTTTTCTGGATAGCTTCATGTTACATACACAGACAGTGTTACATACACTGTACAATACAACTGTATAATATAAATGTACAATATTCTTCTTATTTGCATAAAAACTCATCTAACCATACAGACCTCACTAGCTCAACTAGTATGTAATCTAGTGCGGCTATAGGGTCATCGGGCATCGGGTCGTTAAGAACCGATAAACGCACTAGATGTAAATTTTTTACGTTCAGTCGGCATCGGGTCGTAAGAACCCGATGCATTATTTTTGTATTTACATTATCTATTTAACAAGGCAATTCCAAAACAATAACCATCTCATTCATAACCATAGGGAGACCAAAGATATCTGTCCCGCACCAGCGGTTGGCACAGTAATTTTTACCACGCACCGGAGGAAAGTTGAGCATCGGATATAATCAACCCGCTACCGCACCGAACGTGTTAATGCAAAGGTGATGTATTATTTTTAGGTAGCTAAAAACTGGCTGTTTTTGGGTTCCGAAGTAAAATCGGAACACTTATAGTTTCGTCATGTCCGTCTGTCCGTCTGTCCGTCTGTCCGTCTGTCCGTCTGTCCGTCTGTCCGTCTCTCCGTCTATCCGTCTATCCGTCGGTCCGTCTGTTCGTCTGTCCGTAGCAACATTGCCGAAAGTTTTCCAAGCTCTGCGAGAGAGGAGACCAAAGACTGGGCTTCGGGGAATCATTCTGCATCACGACAACGCTTCGTCAAATACGTCCCTCAGAACAAGGGCGTTTCTTGAGGAATCCGGTGTTGAAAACTTGCTCCATCCACCGTACAGTCCTGAATTAGCTCCCTGTGATTTCTTTTTGTTTTCGATAATGAAGGAAAAAAATAAAAGGGATTTTTGAAGTGAAAACTTCTTTAGTACGGGGGTGACTTGAAATTTTATGAAACGAAACTGTCCAGTGGAGACTAGAAATGAGTGGAGACTGACTTGAAATTTTTGAAGTGAAAACTTCTTTAGTACCGGGGTGATTTGAAATTCGATGAAACGAAACTGTTCAGTAAAAAGAGACAGACACATAAATTCTAAAGTGAGATAGGAAGCATTGTACAGGGGTAGGAGAGTTGAGTTGAGTACAGTTGAGTGGAGTTGAATGGAATTGAGTGGAGTTGAGTGGAGTCGAGTGGAGTCGAGTGGAGTCGAGTGGAGTCGAGTGGAGTCGAGTGGAGTCGAGTGGAGTCGAGTGGAGTCGAGTGGAGTCGAGTGGAGTGGAGTGGGATCTTGAAAACAAAAACTTTGAAGGTTTCACTTCTACCACGTGTGAATTGCACACATTTTAATTTTTTTTCGTGTGCCGAAGAGGCCGTCTACGAAGTCGCAATTTCAGACCTATCGGATCAAGACTGGCAAAAGTGTTTTAATAGTTGGTTTAGGCGAATGGAACTTTGCATAGAGAATGAAGGAGAGTATTGATGAAAAAAAGAAAAGAAGAATTGCAGAAAATTGAGAATTGAGAGAGAAAGAATTGCAGAAAAAGAAGTATTGCAGAAAAATGTAAATAATAATATAAATCTTGTATAGTTTTTTCTTGTCTCAAAACTTATCGAGTTACCTACGTAGTATAGGGAGAGAGAGAGCTGTGTTTTAACTTCGACAGGTTATGGACAATGGAAATTTAATATGGCTTACTATGAAGCAGACTTGAAGCCATATCATTTCAGTTAGTGGCCAATCTTTGACTACACGTTTCCTTCGAAGCAGTCAAACGATTAGGTAAGACTTTTTTCAGATGCCTATCGCTCTACTCGTCGATCTCTTGATTATAACAATCGAGAGTTGACTAACAATTAAGTATACAATAATATTCAGTTTTTATATTCTGACTTACTGTTATAATTCGACGTCAAACCTCGAAATGAGGAAATTGCAACTTGCCGAATGAAAACGTCGAATATTTGAACAAAGGGACGCCAATAAAAGAGGATCATTTCTGCACGAATACCCAACTGAGAGATTAGAAGAGCTATTGAACGGAAACAATCTTGTAGTTTTGGCTCACTTAACGCGGGATCCGATATTGTTCATTGAACCTACTCTAAAGACACTACATAAGTAGTGAAAATAAAGATGGTTGCTCAGTGCTGCCATCCTACATCTAGTACGAGTAGGTTTTTTTTTGATACAAATGTCGTTAGATAGTATTTCGGTCAGTGTCTATCAATCTGTGGATGCAATATAATTAAATTTGTAATCTGTGAGATAAAATTTAATTTTATTTTCATTTTTCTACTTTCTGTTAAATAAATCAATATGTAATTAAAGCCCGAACTAACATTTTCAAAATTCTATTTCGAAATCCAAAAACGAGCCGGGAATCAAACCCAGGATCCCTTGCTTAGAAGGCAGAAATATTACTGAGCGGTAGGTACTACTACTTTCTCGGTTGTCACTGCTTCGACTGATTACTTTCAAATTATGTTTAGGAAAAGGTGAAGAATCTGTTGTAAATATCACTAATCAATCTAATCATCATTACCTAGATAGGTATATTATTTATTCTGTGATTATTGTGACATAATTAAATCAAAAGTATATACAATATCTCAGCAATGGCGCGAATACTATGGTGAAACCGTTATACTTCAATGGGTGAAACAGAGCACACTTCTACACTCATTATTTTTACCGCGTCGCGACGCCGTCGATGTCGAACGCCACTTCCACTCATTACAATATGCCTCAGGTACACTAAACTGATGGATGATTATCCTTAATTTATGAGGAGCTCGTGAGATAGGTATTCCAAAATGATTACTTATAATATTTATGTGTAAATCGTAGTCTAAACATAATAATTAAAACATACGTGTAATACTTACAGTTCGAAATCCGTATTTTGCACACTTTTCACACACAGACAATGGAATATTAAAAGTTGAAAATATCTTCTAATAATTACTTTTGTCCTAACTATCTCTGAAATTTGCGTAAAACTCCTGTTTGGGAACGACTGGCGGGAACCGACACTTTTAAGGCGAAGTGCCCTCAAGGGAAATCTAGTCTCCCGCCCTGATAATAGTGTTTGCTCATTTGAGTGTTCCACCGGATTGTGTTCCGGGACGCTTGATGGCATTCTACTCATGTGGTGGTTTAAAGCACTTACTGAGTAAAAGGGTATAAAATTTTATTAATGCACCACTTAAATGAGATAGCGTTTTCATAGATTTTTTTCCTTATAATAAGTAAGGTACTGCAACCAAATTAGTGGTTTATTTCGAGAGATGGGTCTCTATTTAAATAAATAAATAACGCTTCACACTCATAGCCCCGCATTAGGATTCCCTGTATCATGGGTGCCATGGACAACACACAAGACAAGGACATTCACACCCAGACCGAGAACAGAAATTCAAACTCATCATTCAAATTTCCGCTCCGCTGGGAATCGAACCCAGAACCCTCGAACCCTCGGTGCGGCGATCCAGCATGGTAACCATTGCGCCACACTGGTCGTCAAAAATTTAATTTAGAGAGAAATAGAACTCATCAAGTTACTTCCGTGCGGATTGGAAGGGTTTTTTATAGCTTGCAGAGCTGACATAAAAGCGACGGGCCACCCATGGACATCAGGAGAACACTTTAGGGTCAAAACACATTTATTCGGCTCCATTCGGCTTTTGTCCATAGTAAACAACGATTTTGTATGGAGACGCGTACGCGACGTACGCATCCTTTCGGCTTTTCGGCGCCGATTCCGCTTTCGCGGTAAACAAGTAGAAAACGACGACAAATGTGTTTTATCTTTCGGCCGCGTACGCCGCGTACGACGTCGAGCGCGGCGGAACAGCGCCGCGCTGTAGGTAGGTACATGGAAGATTTTTGACTCCTTGGCCTTGTCGACAGGTTGCGACCTTCATAGTTCCCGTATAGATTATACCTACTAACGTCTTCGGACGGACTTCGCAGCGTATTCAGCGCCGTACGCAGCCGTTCGCATTCTTACGACGCCGTAAGCAGTCGATCGCATTCTTACGACGCCGTACGCGGCTGATAGAAGCCGAGCCGAATAAGTGTAACCAAAATCATTCGGCGAAACGCGAATGGCGCCGAATAAATGTGCGTTGACCCTTATACACCATTTTGAAGAACCCCATGTCAGAAGTAAATAATTATGTTACAAGCATCACTTTTCCTTTCGATCAGTAACATCCCTCTTATTCTGTTTTAGAAATAGCGCTCTGCCCGTGACTTTGCTGGGGTTTTCCGGAATAATAAGTAAGTACCTACGTATTCCAGATCAGCATCGGTGTGCTAAATTTCATGAAATTCCGTTCAGCAGTTTTTGCGTGAAAGAGAAACAAACATCTATACCTACATCCTCCAAAGAAAATTTCCCGTTTATTGTAATAATAGGTACCTATAGTAAACACATAACTATGAGTATGTAGTCAAATTCATGGCATCTCGATGGTTTTTGGGCCGTTTATTGGAGGTCATACTACCATGTCATATAACAAGACCGAAAAATCATAATAAAAAAAAATACTTTACATTTAGTCTTAATGAGGTAAGAATAAGGTATTATGGTAAATATGTTAAAGTATAAAAATATAGTCATCAGTGAGAAATAAAATGTAATCTGTGTTTCTCTTACAAATTTCTTCTGAAAATCTTGAGCTTGTATCATTTTCGTATTCAAATTATACCTTGGCGATTAAAAAAGTAGGTCAACTTTGCTTCTTAATCTCTTATCTTACATCCTGTTAGGGCTCCATTCATCTTGCAGTTCATGCCAGTTTCCCTTCCTTGGAATAAAAAAAATGCTTTACATGAGGCATCTGTTTGTCTATTTTTCTGTTGTGAGATATCCATACTATATACTATATACTATATATACTATATACTATATACTATATTTTACTATATTAATATTATAAATGTGAAAGTGTGTTTGTTTGTTTGTCTGTCTTTCACATCGCAACGAAGCTGTTATATGGTATGGTTTTTGTGTGTGGAGATAGTGAGGAGGGTGGAGAGTAACGTAGGCTACTTTTTACCGCGGTAAAACATCCCCATGGGAAGATCTATATTTTGTTAGTTGCTAGATACTTATTTCCGGATGTTGTTAATAGATGGCGTTAGTAAAATTCATTTGCAAGTATTTTAAGTAAAAGAGTAGAATTTGTAAAAAATCTAGTTTTGTACATAAATAATTTTTCCCGAAGCCATACAGGCACTCATGACTCGTAAAAATAACAATTTTATTCGAAGATGACTCCATTTACAAGTAACAATTCGAGATTCGTAACAATCGTGCCTCTTGAAGCAAATTTAATGTATTACGTAGTTGTAATAACTTCTTTAAAATAGCAGTTACGTAAAATATTCGTATTCTTTGCCAATCATTCACCCGTAAAGCCAGGCTGCCAATTCTTGTGTAAGTAAATTAGCTAAAAATGTCTTAGGAATTGCCACAAGTAACATTTTTCATTCATTGGAGAACAATATAAAGAACTATTTCTTTGATATTATTGTTCAAAGCTTTTCAGTCATTATTATTTAATAAGCCATCTAATTGCTCACAAATAGGTAATCATTAGGTTAGCTTAGCGAAAGAAATAGAAAGGTAGTAAAAGTATTTAAATTGAGGTGATTCTTGAAACTTACAGATAAAATCATTTCTGACTCCACGCAATAATATTTATGTTAATTGAAAATGTTTATTATGTCACTTTATCATTGACTGGGTTGAATCATTTCTCAAAGTTCTTCAAGGTTTTTGAAGTGTGCCAATCCGCACTTATCCGCGTGGAGACGGGAATCGGTCTCCCACAATTCACATTATGGAAGGAGCCCCAATCTCATCCGCATTTCTAGTTCTGGAGTTTGTACGTTATTCCTTCTCATAATTTTATTGTGCAATATTGGGTCATGGGTCAGGGGGCACAATTTTGAAATAAAACAGCGTTTGTTTTTGTTAATATTATTATCTACCTAGATTATACAAATGTATACCTATAGGTACCTAGACTCCAGATCTTAAATATTATGTCGGCATCAGTAGGTATCTATCAGTTTATGAATAAATCATTTTGTATTTTAATGTTTTTATGGTAATTGGCGACATTTTTAGGGTTCCGAACGAAAAATCGAAAAACGGAACCCTTACAGGATCACTTGTGTGTCTGGGCGACCGTCATTCACAGCCAATTTTCTCCGAAAGTACTGGACCAAATGATTTGGTACTCATGTGCTACATTTGTGACCCAAAGACGAAGGTATAAAGAAAACAAATAAAAAAGAAATTTTGAAAAAATTATTAACCAAATCAAAATTAAAAAGAGTTTTGCAAACCGTATTGTTTGGCATGTCAAATGAAAGGCCTTTTGCAAGAATCTCAAATATATCTATTTTTGTTACAATTCTACAATTAACTTACTACTAAAATACTTTTAAAATTATTCAAGAAAGAACGACAATTGAAGACGAAAATTTACCATCGCCCCCTTATCTCCGTAACTACTGAGGCTAGAATTTTGAGAAAAAAAATCAGAAAATAGGTCTTTAGTTATATATTATTTATACAGGAAAACCTATAAGAAGTCTATAGTCATAAAAAACGGGCAAATATAAATAAAATAGAAAAATAACTGTGAATACATAATCAAAGTACGGAACTCTCGCCAAGCGAGTTTAACTCGCACTTGTCAAGTTTATTAGTCATGAGCACCATATTGTGGACTTGAAACAGTTTTAGAATCGTAAGGGATCCAAAAGATTTTTAGTTACATATATCCAAGCACACTAAACTAACACTAACAATAAGTTAAAATGGCACAATTAGGTCATAAAATACCGAATCCAGTCCAAGTACGTATAAACGTTTGTATATAACGACGGTACAGGAGTCCCGCAATTGTAGGCCGACGTTTTTCCACTTACGATGCCCACCAAATAGTACGTCCCTTTGTGCAACATCATTAAAGGTCCACCGGAGTCACCTTGGCACGTATCTTGGGTCCGTTTACCGGACGCGCATATATGTCCTCCGGTTAGACGGACGTAGTGCGTCCTACATTTACTTTTGGGCACCATGTGGATGGTTGTGAACTGTTTGACGTCGGACTGCACAGACACGTTCAGACCCCAGCCAGCTGTCGCCAGGGGCAAGTCCGCAAACTGGGGATTGTCTATGTTAATCGATGGCAGACATATGGGACGGACGCTTCCTGGAAATTTGAAATTTTGTTTAGAAAAGTTTTCGCTTGGGATTTAGAGCGGTTCCATTTATTTACTCGGATACCTTAGCTCGTTAAATTGTATTTTAGTTTGGGTAGCGAAAAATCGGATTACTCCGACTAGTTCACCAGTGAATAATAGTGCAGCATTATTATGTTCAGTAAACAGTAGTTTACTCCATAAAACTATTGTGCTTAGTATTTTTAACGACGAATGTTCTTTAAAAGCCTTATACTCGTTTTTTGTTTTGCAAAAGTAAAGTATATCCAAAATAACCATTGAACATTATGTACGGTGACTATTTGAATAACTTAGTTTTATCTTCGACCATTACCACAAAATAAGACGACTCCGGTTAGGTTAGGTTAGGTTTTTTTTTACATAAAATAAGTTAGTGCTTGACAACAATCCCACCTGATGGTAAGTGGCGATGGAGTCCAAGATGGTGAGCGCACTAACTTAATAAATAGGTTAGCAGCTGTACAAGCAATATAATAGTTTCCAATACTTGGGTTACCCAATATAACAATCTGTCTATCTGCACTGGACTCTGAAACGCTATAATATTCATTAAATAATAATAATGTTCATCTTACTTGAATACGGCGCAGATTCTCGAAGTCGTACAAGAGCGATGTCATTTATGAGGAATTCTTCAACAAAGTCCGGGTGAATAACAACACCTTCTACACCAATTTCCAAGTTGTCTATGCAGATTTGCTTCCGATCACTGCCCATTACACAGTCTCGTGGGAATGTTCTTTTGTCATACTCTGCTAGAGTGACGGACACACTGCAAATTGGTGAAATCTTGTTTTTAGATTATTTGTCCTTTAAACTGCCTATACTTTTATAGCGATACCTTTCAGTTACAGAGTACCTACTTTGTTATCAGCTTTCAGTTTCCATGATAGAAGTGCGAGAGTTATGAGACTAATAAGCAATAACATAATAGTTGCTAAAAATGTTGTGTTCATTCCTGACCTAGACAGACTAGACTAGACCATTTGTGACAGATAAATAAATATCTGTTCTCTTATCGTGATTATTTGTGATATATTAATTGTTTGTCAAACCCACATCTGCATCCCACGTTCGGGCGTACCTATATATCATCTAACTTTTAACATTAACCTGATGACTAGTGCGCCTAAAGCCGACAAATTCTTTATACACTGCTGTATCACTATAAAAGCTAACGTTATTTTCTAGTTCATGCCGCAATATAAAACAAATTAGCCACTGAATTTAGAAAAATGTTATACCTATCCTTTTAGTTAGAAACCGTTGCAAAATTAAAACTGTATAACAACATTACTCCAAGAAATAGGTACCTATTGTACAAAGAATAATTATAATATAAATGGAACCCGTACCTATTTAATTGATCATCCTCATTAACCATACAATGAGCTGCGGTAACGACAATACGAGAACTGATTAGCGAGCCGCCGCATCCAAACACCTTTGTTTCATCTCCATTGACGAATTCAATGCTGAGGTACGCTGTCCAAGGATACTGATCCAAATCTGTTTCTTGTCCCCCTTGAACATAATCAGCAATGTATTTATCAACAAACTTAACTAACGTGTTAATGTAATTAATCCTGTTTGAAGAAATGTATCAAGTGAATAAGTGAATAGGGAACTATTAGCAGATTCCCAAACACAAACGTCTTTTATGCCTTAAAATTTTTTTTTTGATTCATACTTGTTTGTTTGTACAAGGCTTATACCTAGGCCCGATTGATTATGCCAATCGTTAGAAATATTGTAAAATTCATCAAACCAACTTGGATGGATAGAATAGGGCACAGGTAAGCCGTCGACCCCGGTTGTTATAATAGAAAACCACTGACGATTATGGCTTACCATGATAGCTCGAGTCTTTTCGTTGTATTATTTACTCAAAAACCCCTAAAGCAGGCAAGGATATCGTTGAAACCTTTTCAATAAGTAGGTATGAATATGATTAATTATTACCTGCTATTCTATCATCAAATGTTACGCCCAGCTCCTCGAAATCAACGTCGCGCTTGGTGCGAGTAGGAGACGTGTATTGAAGGAATTCTTCAAGATCTGTGCGAGAAAGAAAAAGTACATAATATAAAAGTTAAATAAGTAATTCAAACTCAAATCTCAAAATATACGAACATCATTGTTAGATTCTACCAACATTTCAGAAAACACAAAGCCTTGTCATGGAGGAGAAGAAATGGCGAAAGAAACTCCTCAGTGCATCTTTTAATATAGAAGTACCTATACCAGATGAATCTTCTAACCAACACGGGACTGAATTTAGGATAGTTTTTTTCATTTATAAATTAACCGGCTTCAAAATGCCATGTATCAGGAATGGCAATTCGTTTAGAATAAGACGCCTACTTTTGTTATCGATTGCGATGTATAATATCTTCTTGTCATCTTTATAATATGTACACACAAATTAACCAATGTATAATTGACAAATTAATTAAAGCCCAATGCATACGTAACGGGGTTTTTCCCGTACGGGACGGGACGTAAAGTTTTGGCAACATCGTTTCATAGAAAATGCCTACGATAGTCGCAGCGGAATCCCGTACGGGAAAAAACCCGTTACGTATGCATTGGGCTTTACTTATTGTTTTACTGTGTCTTTTGGAAGAAGTCCATTTTTCATAATACCTAGAATAAGTAAACAGTACCAAGAAATCTTGTCTAAAGACAAAACTATTGATCTTTTTGGAGATAACCTTACAAAATTTAGGAATAAAATCATTAAAATAATGAATATTTCGATGACATCAGATTAGTCTTCGTATTTATATCACTCTTAACTTCAATAATTCTTTGTTTGGTTTTTATAATATTATGTTATCGTCATAGACCCATATGTATCTATATACATATTACTATACTAGATGGGCTGTTCAGTACTAAAAGTTTCGACACCTACGTTGACACCATATGGTGCCAACGCATTTTAGTCGGCTGCGAGCAAGCGAGACAAGTAGATGTCATTCGCATATTGTTTATTGTGCACAGTTAAAACGTCTCCATTATTTACGTTTGAACTTTATTTGAGTTTATTTAAATCATAATTTGTAAATAACTATATTTTTATTTGCATTTTTTAAAATTATTTAGTGCAAAATATTTGATATCCGCCATCTTGAACCGAAACTGACCGAACGAAGCGCTGTCACCAAGCTGTTAGTGAGTATGAAAAATGTAACACGGATTTTGTTCGGAACAGCCCGTCTATATATTTAAGTCTATATATTTAAGTCTATGGTTATCGTACTCTATATAGTCTTAATATGCATGCTGTGACTGCCTTTAAGTGGAATTATGTGTGTATAGCAACCTAAAGCCTTTATTTTGTTGGATCATGTATTACATGTAATTCTGTTGGTGGTTCTATTAAATAAATAAATAAATAAATAAATAATATAAATTATATATTTTATTTTTATTTCATACAGGGTTACGCATGCGCTTTGTTCATAATATTATTATATTAACCTGAATAATTAATTATTGTAATTTTAATGACTTTTTATATTTCAAGCTAACAACTTCAGCATACCTCTAGATTCTAGAGTCTAGAACGTAAATGCAATTAGTGTTACACCGAGCGTTTAATAAGCTTTAGAACTTAATGCGAGTGTGATGAAAAAAGAGTAATACGAATTGTTCATCAAGGCTTGGTAATATAATTAGGTATATAGCATTTATTAAGCTGCATAAAGCTAAAAGTTATTTGAGCTAAGTTACATTGTTATGAGTTAAATAGAAAATATTATTTAGTAGTATAAAGCTTTTGTGCTTTGTGCGTGTCCCTAACACACAAAGTCTTCGAATCACAGTTGGCGTTAAGACCGCCTGTTTATTTTTCCAAGTGTATGACACATAATAAAATTCCAGTAGTGTTTTATTTATTGTAGGTACCTGGTCTATCGATTATGGTAAGCACAGTGAAAATCGCAAGGAGAGTATACGATAAATTCCATACATCAAACTTACCAGTAAGCATGTCAGCAGCTGCCATGTCAACTCCACAGCATCCTGACTCAGGAGTCGGTGGTGTGCTTTGAGGCTGGCATATTGGATAACCGTAGTTGTAAATATTATTTGGTTTCGATTCGTTTTCTGGAAGTTCTGGAATATCTTGAACTCCCCACACTAGATATAAAACAATAAAAAATATATAAACAATTATAAATAATCTCGTCATAACTCATAATATATTTTTCAAGAACTGTAGCACAAATCCGAGAACTTTAGCAGAAATCCGGTACCTTTCTTCACAATGAAAACCTAATTTTAGGCATTTTTATATCCTTTTTCTTGTACTTTGAACTGATTCGATTTAATAAGGATATGTAGACAAGCAATTTTATGTTTAATCATTTAATTTTTTCTTTCTTTTAATTTAAAAATTTAAAATCATTTAATTTCTTCTATCTTTCTTGACCGGCAATGCATCAGTGATGCCTTTGGTGTTGCTGATGTCCATGGGCGACGATAGCCACTTACCATCAGGTGGATCATCAATCGTCAGCTCATTTGCCAGCTATTTCCATAAAAATGATCTATTCTAATACATAAATCATAATACATCTTATTACATACCTGGATTATCAGCAAAAGTTTGATTAACTAAAATATCGAACAAGAGAAGAAGAATAACCCCTTTTTGGTTCTCCATATCAGATATTACTTATAAATGTATGTTCTTAAACACAAACCATGCAATTGCATACACTTGGACCTAAAGTATAACTGAACAAAGTATTAGACAAAACATCTTTAAATTCCGTACTAATTATAATTGTCGTTTGTTGATACGACATTGATAATTGATTTGCCGCTAATTGCAACGTAACGTGCCTAACAGTTACGGCGGCTAGATAAATACCCGTAGCAATTACAAGTAGGATCAGTTCTATGAAAGAAATAATTTGTAAACAACAAAGACTTTATAACAATAGAAACAAAAATTCCTTAAGCCATTCTTTGTAAGGAAAACGCAATGGAAGAAAACAACGGAAGGAACGTGTGAGACTTGATCTTTAACCAACCTTCTTTCCAAGTCTTCTTCTTGTTATTAGAAGTTAATTATCACTTGTTTCAGTGAAGGAAGACATCGTGAGGAAATCAATCACCTGCATAATGTTCTCAAAGGTGTGTGATGTCTACGGCACTTGGCCAGCGTGGTAGACTTTGGCCTGTACCCCTCACATTGTAAGAGGACCGAGCCAGCTGTGGGACAATTATGTAATGTGACTGTGACTTTGATGGCATGTTACATGATTTAACAAAATAGCATTTAATAATATATTTATCTGTAATATGTGTTTAAATATGTGCTGAAGAGTAAAGATTACAAACACGCACATACCTCAATGATTTTCAAAATTGTGAGAGGAGACCCGATTTAAAAGGTATGGCCTGTGATGATGGCTTTGCAATGAATTCCAG
This sequence comes from Thymelicus sylvestris, assembly GCA_911387775.1. NCBI lineage: Eukaryota > Metazoa > Arthropoda > Insecta > Lepidoptera > Hesperiidae > Thymelicus > Thymelicus sylvestris. The sequence goes on from OU426895.1 coordinate 9,796,314, forward strand.
CCAATGAAAACAACATTTTGTACCGAAAACTACTTCTGTTTTGGAATTCCTAAAGTGAATTGCGAGGGGTACTTCGTAATTGGTCGGTTGAATGCGAAAACGAAAACGTAATTTACGCGCACGCAAGCTGAAGTTCAAAATTCAATTAGCAGGGAAACATTCTCTTTGCGTTGACACACGACTTCAAATAGTTAACGTTTGTGCAGCCCTAATGTACGTGTACATGTGGACTACATACATTGGGGCCTACTAATTCGCTTTACGATCGTGATTGACTGTAATAATACTTAGTTAAGTAATTAATAATCTAATCTAGTGTGTTACCTTTTAAATTGTGAACAAATTAAAAGTACAAATACCTATTAAAATATATGCCGTAAACATTTGAATCAAGAAGAATCCCACTAACATTATGAAAAAAAAATGCAATGGCTTGATGAGTGATTGGATCATGGAGGGATGTTTATTGCTCTATCACGCTCAACATTTTTATAATCTGTTCAAAAGGATTTCAAGTAGGAAGGGTTTGATATGCCTCAGGAAGGACTGCTATTTAATTGCCCTTCGAAGCAAGAAAATTCTAATGGAAATTTAGCCACTAGCGGTTACCCATCCACCTACCGACAACACTTGTAGTTGCAAATCTCGATCAAACTCCAACCGTTTAACCGGCGAGGATGGGGGGGGGGGGGAGGGGGGCACTTGACCCTAACCAAAATTAGCACTTAAAAGCCAAGTATTTCGCAAACGGACCCCTAATTCCAAAAATGGTCTTAGGAGACCCATAATATTTTTCAAAGATTCAATGATACCCCTCACTGTAGGGTAGGTACATGACGAATAAAAAATTCATCATCATGTTACCTGTAGGGGAGGTAAAAAAAAATGTTTTTCAATATTTTATTCTACGATTCTGGAGTTTTAATAAATATGTATAATATATTATATCCATGCCAAATTACAGCTTTCTAGCACTAAAGGTCTCGGCGCTTTGTCTCGGACAGACAGACGGACGGACGGACATTTTATGATTTTAGGGTTCCGATTTTTCTTCGGAACCCTTAAAACCTCTATAATATATATACTTCAGAGAGGTAGGTAGGCAGGTACTTGCTTCTCGAATGTAACCTATTCATTCATGAATGTAACCTATTCATTCATGAATGTAACCTACTTTACCAGTCGACTAGCGCATTCAACATATCTAAGCTTCAATCCAAGCTAGCCAAAAGAAGTCACGACTCACGAGGTATACGAAATTTGTAACTGAACAGAGAAACTAGTTAACTAGCACGGCAAAATCATTCGGTAACATGTCAGAAGTTACACAGCAGCCTGACTGTGAGGTCAGAATGCAATTAGTCGTGAACATTTCCTTTGAGATGACGCACAACTTCAAATGGTAAACAAGTAAGTGGTGTTGTTGGTTATGATGCAGGTGTACAATGTAGGTGTACTGGTGTAGTAGTCTCTGGACTAACCTAACTCATCAAACTTTGGTACATAGTTACAAATCCAAAATCAAATTCATTCATGTAGGTGCCATGAAACCTATTACTAAACTCTTGAGAGCGGTATTACCTATACTATACGGTACGTAATTATACTTACAATTTTTTTATTTCCATTTTTTACATATTCTGATAAGTTACTTCTTGGATTATGATAAGTTAAGTCCAAAATGGTGATTGAACTAATTTAATAAAAGCCTATTCTCTATTTTCTCGAAGAAGACACATTATAGGATTAACTATTCTGAATCAAATTCGTAATTAAGATTGGCATCATCAAAATACTATTAGTTTGGAAACACAATAGTGAATGCCATTAAATTGTACTTAAATATTTGATATCTATAATAATAATTATTGTATTATGTAATTTGTATTTTAGTGAAGATACACTGTAGTTTGAATATATTTGTAGTAAATGAATTTATTTTGATCGAAACTTTTAAATCTATAATTTATTCCAGATTTTTGTACAAGCTTTTTCAAATTTTTCTACCGATCTGATTATTGGCTTTAACCTATTAATGGCCCACTACTTGAGCACGGGTTTCTCTTCTAGATAAGGCCTAGAACATACTCCACCACGCTGCTCCACTGCGGATTGGAGGGGTTAGCGGATTGGTGGCTATCCCAAGAATCAGAAGTTTTCTTGCCACCCGAGGGTCTCCTACCATAACAACCGGGACTGACGGCTTTACGTGTCCTCCGAAGCGCTCAAGAATTTTTTTCACTAGGGGTCACCTATTGTTTAACTTTGTCGATCATTTAGGAGGACCAACACAACTATGCCGGGATATAAGCGCTTCATAGTTCTTTCTTCTACCTTCTTCAAGTTATTGCAAAACTCCTCAAAGTTGCGCTCATTTAGGTACTTGTTTTTATACGTGTTCCAAACATTAAATTAAAACTTTGTTATCATGATTCGAGTTCGCGAGAAAGCAAAGATAAACATTTAATGTTCTCTCAATTACTTTCGAGTAGTATTTTATTAACTGAAAGGAGCACTCGATGATAATAGAAAAGGTTAGGTAATTGAGAATGAAATATGAAGGGCGTTTCAGAGGTTATTGTGTCTATATTGTTGTGAAATTACCTGTGAAAGGTACGTTCTTATAATATGAAAGGTACAACAAACACAATTGACGAAATAACTTTTTCTCAAGCGCTCTATTATTATTTACACCATAGTTAAACATAAACTATATTATAATTTTTGTTTGTAATGGGTTTTTTGCTGGAAGATAGAAGAGGTGACAGGGCAACATATATAGGATTTTTATCCTGGAATTCCCACAGCATCGGGATTTACCTGGGAGAAACTCCCACGCAGTCAAGTCCCCGCGACTTAAAGAATATAATATAATAGTAATAGGGTTTGTTTAAAAATAAAAGGCCAAAATTTTTGAAATTCAATGTTTATTAGTAATGCTGTCACGAGTAACATGTTATATGTATATATAATAATATTATCTTGAAACTTAGCATGTTGAAAACTTGTTAAGGTTCTGTATTAAAAATATTTTATATCCCGGGAAATGGATGTTTCCGTAGGATATAATCTAAATTTTACTAACAAAAAATAACCGACTTCAAATTCTCAAAAACTACTTGTCAGATCTCGTTCAAATTTATGTGGGACCACATGACAAGCACCAGCTTTCTATTAAAAAAAGAATCATCGAAATCGGTTGACGTGATATTGAGTTATTCGTCAATTTGTCGCGCACATCATAACACAAATTTACGACTTATGTAGTTTTCTCATGGATGCCATTGTCAGATCTCAATAAAATTAATATGGAACCACATGACAGCCATCAGCTTTCGATTAAAAAAAGAATCATCAAAATCGGTTCGCCCAGTCCAAAGTTCTGAGGTAACAAACATAAAAAAAAAAAAAAAAAAAATACAGTCGAATTGAGAACCTCCTCCTTTTTTTGAAGTCGGTTAAAAAGATAAAAGTTTTTGTTGTGTTAACATAAGTACCTAATGTTTTGAGTGATTTTTCTAACTTTGTAAAAATAAAGAGCCGCGAGATAAAAATAAGTAACAATTTGGATGAAAGCATTAGGTACCTAATTTTATATATTTTATACATATTATAAGCTCAATACGTGGGAAGCTGTAAAGGCCGATAGAGCCAACAGCAATTGTTACAAAAACCGTAATCGTAAGGATTATAGTGCTGAAAGCGAAGCAAGTAACCGAAGCGACATTACCCGGTTCGGTTACCAGTGTAAACATTGAACGAAGCAAAAAGTTTATCTAGCGTTTGCTAAGCTTGTAACAACGGTTCCTACGCTAATCAGATTTGTGTTAATTCGGGAAGAAGCCCTAATATCCATTTCAAATGCTGAATACATTTTAGATATTCGAGTAATTACTGGCACAGTAAAACTGATTTACCAACAAAACTGCGGACCCTTCAGAAAATTCACGTTTCATTTTTACGACACAAAATCAGATCCATTTTATGTGCATATTCATGTTGTGTAAAATTAAAAAATAAATTTGGTAACAGTCAAAAGGCGGCTGTACCATGTCGTCGGGAACATATTGAACCGTACAAGCGACTGGATATTCAAATTAAAATACGATATTGCGTTAAAGCTCATATTTTTATAAAGTACCGCCTTTTTATCTTCCTTGAAATTGAAGCGCGTAATTCGGTTTGCGTAATGATCAGTTGAAGAAGCGAAATGAACCTTAAATAAATCATTTATTACGACTATATTAGTCGACTATATCATTCGTTACGACTATATTAGTCGTAATGAATGATTTACGGCCGGTCTCAATATTATACTGTCAGTGAAACTCTGGTACATATCAGAGATAAAAAGTAAAGAATGATCTCCCGGCAACTGCCGTCTCTCAAATCAAAAGTAAGCCAATAAAAGTAAGATCATGGGTAGATAATATTCCAGTGACATTTCTGCCTCTGGTTTTTAAGTCCCTCTGAAAATTTCGTTTTCGCATAACAATATTTTTTTTTATACTTTTATACTTTTTTATACTTTTTATTATAAAAAGGAACTCAGTGTTTTTGATTAAAAACTTATTTCATTTTAATATTAAAATAATAATTAGTTCAAAATGTACTGTGAATTTTGCGGATGAAGTTAATAAAATAATGTTATGTGTAACCTGGAACAATGCTCCACTAGTAACAAAACGCAGCATTTGACGTTTAGCACTCCGACGATGATGGCTGCGTTCCAGTAGAGGCTCACATCGCTCACAAATCTCACAATGATCAAAACGCGTTCCACATGGCGACCACGGTCGTCATGGTCGCGGCGAATACGTCATTGATGACGTCATTAATTTCGCTCACGGCACGCTCAAAACAACCCACCTCACGGGGTGGGTCGAAGTGGTCGAATTGCAGTGTTGCCAGATACGACGAAGTTACTCTCGCCAGTTTTTAGACCTGGCAACACTGGGTAGAAATGGATGGTGATAGAAATTTGGCGCAATTTTATAAAAGATAAGGATGGTGATGGAAAAAATTACTGTATACGATTCGACAAGAGATACTTTAGTGGATTATAGTAGTTTCTCCAGCAGATGCTCGACGTGGGGTCACAAGTTGATATAAATATGTTAAATTATGTAAATAATTTTAATGTTTAATTAACTATACATATAGCCATGTATACATTTTTCCTCGTCGGTCAATATCATTAACATAATTATTATGCAATTTTTTATTATATTAATTTGTCTATTCAAAAAAAAAATGTTTTGTTTGTAGATATACCTACTTTTTTGCTAGTATAAAAATAAAATTGATAATTAATTATGTAACGTTTATTTATAGCTTAAAAATTATAACTTTACCTCTAATGTTTCAGACTTGTCTTATTCTCAACATCATAGAGTACATTTTGTATCAACGGCTAAAACGTGTAAATACTCTGTGGCTTGACCTTGAACGCTCACGTCGCTCACTATACCCGTTCCACTTGGGTGTATGATTGTAACGCTCACAAGCTAGTGGAACGAAAAAATCGCGGTCGTGAGCGTGGTCGTTGTGATCGTCTACTGGAACGTAGGGGATATGTTATTGTCATTTGACATTCGTTGATGTCGCTTGGTTACCCAAAATAAAAACAAAGTGTATTTTCCAATGATGTTGTATGTATAGGGAGGTAGATATGCTGAGAGGGCGTTGAAATTAAGTCAGTAGAATCTAGTCAAGTGTAGCGATTTCATTGTAGACAGTTGATAGATGCTTCAGAGTGAGGCTGTCTGTAGTTGTCACAAAAATGCCGAGTTGTGTTTTGAGATTTTGCAAAAATCATTTCTCCAAATTCAATAAGAATGATGGAGTTACATACCATAGGTAAGTACATAAAACGTTATGTTTAATTTTGTTACTAATATATATTTCTTTTAAAATTGATTAAAATATTAAATGTATTAAGGCACATGCCATTCGTCATAGACTATTATGGCAGAAGTGAAATCTAGGCATAAAAGTCAATTTAAGACATTTCGCAAATTGAACCAAATGAAATCTTTTTATGGCTTCAACCCATTAATGGCCCACTACTGGGCACGGGTCTCTCCTCTTGAGGAGGCCTAGAGCATACTCCACCACGCTGCTCCAGTGCGGATTGGTGGAGGGGTTAGTGGCCAACCCGAGTGTCGGAAGTTTTCAAACCGCCCGAGGGCCTCCGACATGGCTTAACGACTGTTATCTTATGATAACAACTGGGAACGACGGCTTTACGTGCCCTCCGAAGCACGGAAACGCTCAAGAAATTTTTGCCACTAGCGGTCACCCATCCAACTACCGACCGCGCCCGCTGTTGCTTAACTTTGTCGATCACATAGGATCGACGCAAGCCGCCGGGCTATGAGCGCTTCGCCCTATGCAAACCCTAAGCTAATTTTATTATGATATCAAGTTTTAGATTGTTCGTAAAATAAAAAGGTTAAATATCCTTTTATCTTTCATTATTTTTAATTTTCCTAGATTTCCAAGTGATGAGCTTATGTGTTGTCGTTGGGTAAGCATTGTTCAAAAAGAACGCAGTGAAGCCAACTGGATGCCTACAAAAAATAGTACGATATGTTCTGTACATTTTAAAGAAGAAATAAGTATACCTATTATTACGAAAGGATACTCGCGTCTGAAAAAAAAATGCAGTGCCTGTGGTAGCATCGGTAAATAAAAGCCCATTTTTCAGTTTTAGTATCAGTGTGTTTGTGAGTAAATAACAAGTGTACGTTGTTCCTTTACTAATATTATCAATGTTTTTTTTATATATTTATATATTGCCCATGGACATTAACGACACTAATGAATAACGAATACAATGACGCGCTGTCCTACGTGTTTTCTTCTTATCAAAATCAGACACAATTTCGTTTAAGTTATTGTATTTTTTACTTACTTTAAGTTTTTTGTTGTGTAATATAATTTCAAAATGTTAAATGACTATAATAATATTATGCCTAATATGTACTAACTATTCGTTTCATTCAGTGTCCCTTCTGCCTGACTACTCTATGTTAAGCTTTGACAAATTATGACATGTCATCGCGGATCGAAAACAACCTCGTAATGTATGGACATAACAAATCTATGGTAAAAATCTTTGGTATTTTCTCATAATTTTGGTATTATTAATTAGTTTTATGAATAAATGAAACACATAGCTCAATAATTACCGTGAGTATAGACTTTATTTGTTGATAAAATAAAATATATTATTATGTTTAGTAAACAAAAAAATGTAGTAATTGTAAATTGTTGTAATAATTGTAGCAGTGATAACCTAGCGGTTATAACGTTGGTCTCCCGAACGAAGTGTTTATTCCCACTTGACCGTGGCCCGAGTTCAAATCCTGGCACGCACATCTAATTTTCAAATATTATGTGCGTATTAGAAGTTAATTATCACTAGCTTCAGTGAAGAAAAACAATAAACATCGCGAGGAAACCTGCACACCGGAAAATTCTCCATAAAGTTCATAAAGGTGTTTGAAGTCTACCAATCTGCACTTGGCCAGCGTGGTAGACTATGGTCTAATACCCCTCACATTGCGAGAAGAGACCCCGAGCCCAGCAATTATGGGTTGTTGCTTCTTTTTGCTTTTAAACAAAAAATTTGTTGCCAAACATTGAGGTATAAGTATACATAGAGAAGACATCTCAAACAAAATGTGTGTCCCCGCCGGGAGGTTCTATTTTCAAAAGTGAGCCCCTGTTCTCCTTTCAAAATCGAACAAATCCATTGGACATTGAAGCCGCGCGGCGCCAATTCATTGGAACATACATTGTGTTCGCGGTGTCTGTTCTATACGCTAGTAATAATACTTCAATGTTGCCAAATGTACTAAAGGAAGTTTCTTTTCAGATGAAGTCCAGACCCTTCACAAAAGATGAAGTATCTTTCTTCATTAGGCCAATAGCTGTTGATGTAGCAGGGATACACCATTATTTCTGAAGAGGCGAAATGTTTTTGCTATAAATTCAAAATATATCTAACTTAAAAAGCTTTGTGTTCTTGTTTTATTAAAATATCTCCTTACCTAAAACTTTAAAGATAGGAATTGTTATGAATTCTCATTCACTGCCGTTTTTAACCGACTTCAAAAAAAGGAGGAGGTTCTCAATTCGACTGTATTTTTTTATGTTTGTTACCTCGGAACTTTGGACTGGGCGAACCGATTTTGATGATTCTTTTTTTAATCGAAAGCTGGTGCTTGTCATGTGGTCCCAAATTTTGAACGAGATCTGACAAGTCGTTTTTGAGTAACTTTGAAGTCGGTTATTTTTTATTAGTAAAATTTAGATTATGGATTATGTTTAATCTGAATCTAGGTAGCCTATAAACAAAATTGGATTCACACAATTCAGTCATATATTTTATACGAGGACAATTTCGGCGATCTTGGTATCGTATTAAAAAGGCGGAATCAAATACACAGGCTTCACAAAATTCATTATCACTCTTCACTGATTAATAAATCCATGATGTTTTGATAAATGTTCTTAACAATATGAGATATCTACCAATTATCCGTCGAAATCGAGCGATGTGAAAGACTCCGATAGTTGGTCACTTCTATTACCGACAGTTAGCTGTCAAAGCGTTATTGAGACGCAAGTATTTATTTTTGTATGGACCAACATACCTACGGTATGACTTGGCCCTCCGAACGGTAGATCAATGTCATGGGTAGAAATTTTCTATCCACCGAAGGTTATTGAGACGCAAAAATTGACAAATATGACAGATGACATACTAATGATAGCCTTTTCTACATTTTTCTAACTGTTAGTACATTATTGAGACCGGCCGATAATTTAAAAGTTAATTAAAAATAAATAACAATAATTAATTGTATTAACTGTATTGTTAATTCAATTAAAATACCTGGTATCAAAATAAAATAAAACCGCCTGCTATCAAAAAGCTATCATTTTTTCTCTCTTTTTGAATTGAAAGATTATGGTGACGTCTTTAATTTGATACCCATATTGCAATATTCGATTTATTTTTATTTTTTGATATTTAAAACAATGGCATCTCACAGCCACCACATTTGTTTTTTTTAAATTTCACTTATGTATGTACTTGGGTTAACAACACGAATCTAAGGGCCCGGCCACAGCTACTAGCGGCGCGGTGAGCGGCGCGGTGAGCGGCGCGGCGGGCGGCGCGATTTGCGGTGGTATGCCACAGCTAGATAGCGGCGGCGTCAGCGGTGGACGTACTTAGACTACTTTATAATAATATTATATATAATAATATTGATAAATAATCTGTAGATAAATAGTAACATTGTTTTGTGTTCCTTCCTTGTGCTCATTATGTATATTATGTTTTGGTGTACAAACAATACAGTGTTAAATGTAATAAATAAATAAATAACATAACAATGTAAGTAGGTAATTAAGATACCTACCGGCCATGTTTTTCATTATAAAAAAAACGAATACAAAAGGGTAGGATGGAATGAGCTGTCACATGGATTATTAAGAAAATATGATGAGAACTAGTCTTTGAAGCAACCGATTGTTTTACTATTGTTCATGAAATAAAGATAAATATAATACATCAAGAATAAAAAATAATAAATAATAAGATAAATATAATACATGCTGAGTTCGTCCACCAATACGGCCGCGCGCGGCATTTGTTTCACTCGCGCACCGCGCAGTCCGCCGCCGCCGCGACTCTCACCGCGCCGCTCACCGCTCCGCAAAACGCGCCGCTGTAGCTGTGGCACCCTCTATACATTGTCTACCATTTGTTCTCGCCGCTCACCGCTTGCCGCGCCGCTCACCGCGCCGCAATCCGCGCCGCTAGTAGCTGTGGCCGGGCGGTAATGATATCTTCATTATAGTTAAATCCCTTCAGCGGTTTGGAAGATATGAGGTAATAAAGAATATTACACACATACGAGTATGTTATGTACATATACATACATACATAAATACAAGATACGCGCGAAAAATATAACCCTTCTTGGCAGCCGGGTAAAAAAGATAACTACTGAATATATTTTAAAGCTGTTTTTTAAAAATGCTATTTAGCATGAAGTCACTAATTGGAGGCCACAGTTTCTTTTGTTTAATAAAGACTAATTAATAAATGAATTAAAAATACATATTAAAATAAATTTTTCAAAGTTTATAAAAGTTTTTTGAATGTAAAATTATTAGAGACCGACCGAAGGTTCGGTTTCGGTTTCGGTTTCGGCCAGTTTCGGCCAAAAAATCTAGTTTCGGTTTCAGTTTCGGCTTTGGAAAAATTTGGCCGAAACTTTCGGCCTAACCGAAACTCTGTGTTCGTGAATTTTCGTGCGTCGTTCGGTTAAGTTCGTGGCTAACCCGTGGGCGCTGACTTTCCAAGTGAAGTCATTGATTTAACATGTTTATTATATTTGTTTTGTTCATTAATCTGAAGAGCGTCTGACAGGGCGCTTTGGCGCTTGATTTTAGCCTTTAGTTTTTTGCTCGATATTAATAACGGCAACAGGTAGAAAAAAGGTCATAATATAGTGTCTAATGCTGTATAGATAATGATTTGGAATTCATATCCAAGCATGGTAATGAAACTGTAACTGGAAGATATTTAAGTAAAACTTTTACTAGGGATATTAATTAGACGTAATAGATTATATAAAAAGTAGTTTTCGTCTATTTGTGCGTTTGTTCTGACTACTCTCAGGAACGACATAACAGATTTACCTGTGGTTTCCACTCCCTTATAACTTACAATACATACGTATTGTAGTGAGCTTTGGTTAACATTTAGTGGTTGGTTTATTTCAAACGGTTTACAAATAAATAAATTAAGTTATGTCAATTTTACCCATACTTACATTTATTGAGTGAGGGCTTACCGAAAGGTTTACGGAAGCAAAGCGAGGACATTCAGTAGTAGTATTTTTGAAGTCTAAATCCCAAGTCATCCATTACAATGAAACGGTAACTGATCAATATGTCTGTACATGGAAGATATTTGAGAAAATCTATCACGAGCGGTATTTGTCAACGCAAAAGAGACCATAGCAATTATTTTTAGAATTTTCGTCTGTTTGTGTATATGTGCGTTTGTTCAGGGTAATTTCAAAATCGGCATGCGGTTTTCACTGACGTATTTAGTAAAATGGGGCTAAGATTTAAATGATCTTAAATTAAAATTTAAAAAACCCCCGACAGTTATATACGGTATACACTAAACATAGCTAAGAACACATTCGAATAAGTCACCTTCATGCAAAAAAAAACTAGATCAAAATCGGTTCCTCCGTTTGGGAGCTACGATGCCACAGACAGACATAAAAATACACAGATACACAGACACGTCAAACTTATAACACCCCTCTTTTTTCGTCAGGGGTTAAAAACAGCGTTCATCCATAGGTACCCACATTTTTTCGAATTTTGTCGTTTACGTTAAGATAAGTTTACCGAAGTGAAGGCAGTTAATACACATAAAAATGTACAAATAAAAATGTGTAAAAAAACACGCTAGATTTCAGTACCTATACAGGGTGTCCCGTAAGTAGTGGGTCAACGTTAGGGGACAGATAGCTTGAGGGTTGACCTACCTAATGTCAAAAAATGACCTTTGACAAAAAATTCGGCTCCTTTAACCTACTTTTTTCTGTTTAGTCCACAAATGAGCAGCTCAAAATACTTCGCGTAAAATACTTCGAAGAATTGAATTAGAACTTTTGTATGAAACCAGCTCATTTCACGTGACTGACGTGCTGTGCACCAAAAATACGCTCGTTTGGCCTTACCCTAAGTTTCGGTTTCGGTTTCGGTTTCAGCCGAAACTGGACCTAAGGCCGAAGGTTCGGTTTCGGTTTCGGTTTCGGCTGAAAAACCAGTTTCGGTCGGACTCTAAAAATTATGAATTTTTACAACATTTAGTTAAAAGTATTTTTTAATAAATAAACGACGGATGTTCTATTAAAAAAATCATACACAAAAACAAACACAGTTCTTGGGAAGTAGATTCTTAATTTTCAAAAAATTATCATAACATTTCATACCATCTTTTATCTGGTATAAATTTTGGATTTCCACGCATGCTATGTGAATGAACGTTTGAATCTTTTCACACCGCGTTGGAGGTTGAAAACACTGGTTTTCCACTGAAAAGCTTCCTAGTACTAACCCCTACTTGCTCGTTGCTATAACGTTCCGTTCGTTGCTCTGCAAACTTTTGTTCAAGACTGAACTCGGTAATGTTGAACGTTTATGAAACGACGCCATAGCGACGTAAAATTATGGTGAGAAAGCGAATAAGCAAGTGAATACATACTAGTTTTTTAGGAACATATTGGGTAAGTATATTTTTAATAAATAATATCTTAAAAACAATCACGAAATCTCGCAAGATCTCAAATAAAAATTGTACTTGAGATTGCATTCCCTAGGTGAGATCATTTTCAAAGATTCACTCATTATAAGTAAAACGTTTTTTTTCTCTACATTGTCACCATACCTTTCTAAATTAGATTAGCTTTAACAAAACGTAATTATATGCATTTCTACTACTTTAATTTGCAATTATATGACTACGAATGACTCTCGGTAGGAATTTGTACAAAGAAGTTCTTTATTTAAGGCACTCGCTGTATTTTGTATAGCCGCGTCGACAGTTGGTCGTTCAGAGGCGGTTTCATACAATGATTCTTGAGACAATAACGTTTTTAAATAGTCAAAGCGACAAAACCACTTGACGTTCACACGGATGGATATTATGGCGAAAAATTTTCGGTATATATAAAAGTTAAGTGATATAGTAAAAACATATTTTCTTTGTTTTAATTTCGGTTAAAATTTACTTCAAAGATTCCTTAATTCGCCAATAGATTTGCGAATCTATCATGAAAAGGTGAAATTTTCTTCAAAGATTTGCCAATAAAACATGATGAAAGGTCGGTTGAAGATATAAACAACACTTAATCATTGAAAGTGTACCTTTTATAAAGTTATAACCCTCCCGTTTTCCTTAAACAATCCATTTGTGGTTCGCTCCAGTAAATAACGTAGATTACTTTCTTCTCGCGGTTATAAACTGGGTATGATACACATTATGCGTTGGTCCCCAATGTCCCCATCGCCTGCGTTATTTGTGGTTGCACTCAAACCGAGGAAGGGAGAGCCAATAAGGCAGGAACACACTGCCATCGCAATAATACGACTACGTGACAAATACTTTATGCTTGCGGTCATTGCAGACACAGAAACGCGTAAACGACCTGCGGATGGATATTTTGCAGACAGACGTAATTTCAAAGTTAATCTTACAGGATACAGTCCAATTTTGAGTGGAGGTAAAAGTTAATCTCATAGTTTAGCCTAGTGCTTCGAAATATATCATCAAAATATTTTCATATGAATTTCGATCCTTAACCAATTTGATTAGAGTGCAATTTTGTATGTGTTTGTAGCTCCTACTTTGGTGGGTTCGATAGGGCTATAATCCGCCAAACGCTGCGGCTTGTCTGAATGGCTCTTGCGGTGTTGAGGCGAAGTGGTTGTATGTGCAGTAGCCTTTACAGCGGTGCGTTAAACGGAGTCTACTACTAGCTACGATAAAATAAAAGACTTCTATACAAATCTTGTACAATAACTGCGCTACGTTCACTATACGTAAATAATTTTGTTTTATGTATGGCATGTCTTTATTGACATGTGAATGCGTTAATGACATGCGAATAGGCAATCTTGCTGCTAATTGGCAACTACACGAGGTGGTCGCGGCCGTATTCCGTATCTTACACCCCAACTCAATCGTTAGTGACTCTAATAAATCGCTCCTTAGTACAGAATTTGTATGGTGATTCTTTACTAAGGAGCGATTAAAGTAACCGTTAGTGACTCTGAGTTGGGGCGTTAGATTTATTAATCTCTATCTTAATTTAGTTTGACTCTATGTTTACTTGCTCTTGTGGACTTTATAATGTCTCTAACTCTCTTCAGTCTATAGTGTTAAATGTGTACAAAATTTTATGTAAAAATAAGTAATGGAATGCCATTGACTGATTCAGACATCTTGTACAAAGCACAAAGTTGTTCCACGCCACAAGTAATAATGATAATTATATGATATTATGAACATAATGATACAGCTCGGAGATAGAGCTAGCTAAATTCACTGCCTCCTTTATTATTCTCAACTTCGATTGAATGTTTGATTACTTGCGTCTGGCAGCGATTCCGATCAAAACTTTATGGCTCAAGCTTGTGGGTATAGAAAATTGAAATTATCTTTATCTTTAACAATTCTACAGTAAGAGGTATCTACTTATAAGAATTTAAATGTTGATGTACCTATTGGAAAGCGCGTAGTAAATTAAAGTGTTACGGTTACAAAAGACAAAACTGTTATATTAAAAGTTTTATATCTCTTAAATATAACTAAAAAGAAGAGATTGTCTACAGTATCCTGGCCAAGTTTTGAACATAATGTCATCTTTAAGATCATTACAAAGACGTCTCAGTTTTGATTTTCATAAGTTCCTTACCTATCAGTAAGTGTTAAGGATTGTATTGTACAAAATGAAAAATAACTATGAAATATACTTACAATACAATTTTCCAACCTAGAAAATCGATCCTTAAATCACTGCGCAAACATTCATGTTTAACCTACAATCTTATTGTTAAAATAAAGAATAAACCTAAAATACTCGTAATGCCAGATCCGCCACATTTTCGATGAAATTAATTCTTAAGGAATTTATTGTCCTACTCTTGGATGCCAAGAGCGCTTCGCGGCGCCAATATTTATATATAAAAATATGCACACTCAGCTGCGTTCTATTCTTGAATGAGTTTCGCAATATCTAAGCCCTTTACAGACTGAGGGACGTTCTGCAATCAGCAGTCGTACTTACATCGTCCGTTATTACTAAATACTACTTGTAGTTGCCAAAAATTGTTTTCCTGGCGTCATGCTTATGGTTGCCAGACAGTGAATAACTTTGCCAAGATTTGATTTGTAAAAAAATTAATATATTGTTTCATTTAATGTTTCATAGCTTTTAGCATTCATTTTCAAAACTTTACAAAGTTATATCTTGGAATATTAATTTAAACATTCAGTGTTCATTGCTGGGTTTGGAAAGGTGTTAAAAAATGTTACATTTTACAATTTATAGCATACAATTACTAGAATGCCAGTACGAAGCCACTGCGTCGTCTAGAGCTTATAAGTTTTTAAATGAAAAGTTTGTTAGATTGTCTAATAAAATTGTAAACAAAAACAACGCCAAGCATTTCTAGTGTTTTCAGTCTCTAGTCCTTCGAGAGTTGTATGCCATCTACGCTTTTCAAGTTTATGGCATTTCGCGTAGGTACGTCGCGACCGCCAAGTGCTCTTCTATGGGCGCCAAGTTTCAGATTTCCATTGAAAGGGTGCGGTGTTAATCGCATGAGATACGGCAACTATAATAAAGAAGACTTAATCGGCCAAGCTGGTCATAAGTTACAGTTGCAGCTGCGCCAGTGAATCTTGTTATAGAAAATCGAGTTTACAAGCCGCCAAGCAGGTAGGTACAGTGCATCTATAGATCTGTATTAAGGGCTCTTCGTAATCTTTGTTTTCATACGTTTTTAGTGCAGTTGTTTTGTTTGTGTTGCTTTATAAGGCACCACAAAGATTGCCGATTGATATTAATTACGTCGACATACTACTCTTCGCTAAGTTTCGGATTGCCAGCGAATTAAGCTCGCCGCTCACGCGTGTTCTGAATATATGACTCAGCGCATTAAACATATCCCTTCGAACAATTGTACCCCCACATTTCACGTTACGTGACATCGTGAGACACTTTCTCGTAATATTAATTATCTGAATTTCTGATGGGCTTACTATGCAGTCTGCTAGTATGAGATAATGCAATTAGGTATATGAATTGTCTTAGATTACCTCTTTCCTATGTTATTTTATTTAAGGGTTGAAGATATTAATAGCGAGACAGAGGTTTGAATGATAAGTTTGACGGTCTGTTTTCAATCTGGACGTGTGTGTTCTTGTTTTTCTGTGTTAGGATGTGTGTTTTGATGCAGCATTATAACACGAGTGGGCGTTTAATTATACGCAGATACCAACTTTCTTCTATAATTTAAAAGTACATCTTTAACATCACTGAGAAATTGATTTTACGCCAGGTTAAATAAGTCAAAATTACGCAGTTAACAATTAGCCTGATGTCGCTTAAAGCTGTGAAGGTTTATTGTAGGCAATAATTGGCCATAAAACGCAGCCGCACGCAGAAGAGTCGCGTTTTGCGTCTTGAGTAACATCCCCCGTCACTACACCGCTACTGTATACACTCCGAAAGTAAATGTCAATAAACTACAAGGGGGCCCTCTGGGAAAAGTGTCCACGCGTAGAACCTCATTGTGTTAGCAAAAAGGGGAATAATATAGCATGTGTAAATTTTGCATGCACTCAACGCATTGATAACACGAAGGTAAAATATATTTTGTAAAAATAATAGATTTTTTTTCGGTTTTTGAAAGAACAGAAATGATTAGTGCATTAACAAAAGCAGGAAAACATAGACGCAATGTGAGGTTGAATTACGGGAAGAAATGATAAAAAAGCTTACGATTTATTTCGCAAACCAGTATAATTTATCTGAGTAGGTAATATACCTGTATATTTAATATACCAACCAATGACTGCGATAGATATACTCCGTATACTCGTATATATCTGCTCAAACTTGTATTAATTAATGTTTATTTATTAAATTCAGTCTTTAATTTATCAACATTTAAGCTAGGTTTTGGACCTCAAATTCATGCAGGTTTTTATTATGGTCTCGCTCAAGCGAGGGAATGTACATAAACTAAGCTTTCCCGTAGAGCTACAGTATAATATCGTTGGCTTTGTAACTTGTAAATTCGTCGAAATCCCGATCAGAACAAATACACTTATACCGTTTGGAGTTTCACCCATACGGTGCCATAACATACATATTGTAGCAGCTTTCAGTTGGCGAGATTTAAGTTTTATCGATTTGTATGGAAAGTGCCCCAACTTGTTTCAATCCTGTAAAAGTGAGGGAATTTCTGACTTACTTGTTTGTAGACAATCTCTGTACAAGACTTACGGTGAATATTTAAACTAGTTCACAAATCTGTTTTAGAAACTTGTTTGTATTTGGTTACAGCTCTGTACGTTTGGTGTCGAATTTATTTACATCTTATCTCCTGATGTTGAGCTATGAACTTGTAGAGATGAAATATTAATGTTTCGACGATATATAGAGAATGGAATTTTTGTCAGGAATACATTATTTTGTTTATATATGAAGATTGTGTTTCAGCATACATAAGTAGGTATCATTAAATTTTATTTATTCACATAAACAAAACTTATTTTGTTGACATGATTTTCATATCGTTGACATCTTCATAGTAGGTACATGTACATAGGTATACACAAACTACACGTAAATAAGTGATGTTTACGGCTTAAGGACTTCATCAAGGAACTAGAATACTCTAAGATTTACGGCCTGACCTTTGGTACAAAGCTGCGTAGACCCCACTTCTGTGAGATATGGCTCGCTGCTGTTATGCCCAAATGTCGTCATTGTTTTAATGAGTTTTGTCTCTAAATAAATTTTCACGTCTTTCAGTCCACTTAAACGCGCGCTGTGATAATTTTCGTAAGCTTGCAACTTGCTTACAACTTGCTTGCATTGCATCTGTAAAATTCCGAAATCTGTCGGAGCGGCATCGACGCGTTTGCAAATTGCCTATGTTTCATTGGCTTGCATGCAATGTAATAATCAAATGAAGCGTCGTAGAAAGAAGGCCTTAGATATTATAAAATCTCTTAGAATTAACTTAATATCATGATATTAAGTTAACGCGTTGACTTGCGTTGAACGCGTTGAGTAATCAGTACCATGATTTGTATATCGTTATACAAAACCATTTTATGTAAGAGTTACTTTACTAAATAGTATATCCTTTATATATTACTATTTCAAATAACTATCATCGTATGGAACAATAATACGCAGTTCACTTCATGTTACTTCAGACAAATTCCACAGAAATAGCAACTTTGATCGCGACGTCTTTGATACGCGGCGAAAATTCACAGAATATTTCTGTCAGCTCAAATTGTTTACCAATAAATATTTTAGCGTCCCAAATAACTAACTATAGAAGGAATATTTTATCGATAATAATAGCAAAAGCAGTTTAATCTGAAGTTTATATTTAACGCCTGATCATATAGGGTACGCTAATATGGAGAATCTACCACATATCCTATCGAAGTTTTATCTAAGAAACTTAACACAAGAGAGTCATGCAAATCAGTTGTGACCATATTAACATAATATATCTTTTTCAGCCAGCGTAAAAGGAATCACGGCACATATTCCGCTGCATAGTCAATAAATACCGTACAGCACTTGTAGTTCAGAAAGAAGCGTTGAAATCGTCTGTTACTTGAATGGATGTTAACGACGTTCAAATCACTAGGGAAATTACAACCTTGAAAGCGATCACGCTTTAGCTTTGATAATTTTCAAATTGTTAGTAATATTTCAGACTGTGCTTAGAATTTTAAGTACACGATTGTAATAGACGATCTGTTAAAGGTAATTATTTTGATTTTATATAAAACTACTCAATTGATTTGAATGTTAATTCTCATCATTTACTCCATGCGTTTTTTTAAATACATGAAATATTAGCATAATACAAACATTTAAATTATTATTATTAGTAGATTATTTCTATAATTTAAGTTTAGCAAAGCAAACATTAAAATGTGATAAGCATAAAACATATTTTTGAAATATTTTCCAGTTTAGGTTTAACAAAAGTATTTTCATTCAAGAATCGTATGTGTCTAGTGACTCTGGTGGAAATAATAAATCGCCATCTTCCAAAGCGTAGATTAGATATTAATAGCTAGTATTATATTATGTATGGCAAGTGAGTCAGTGGCGGACATTGAAGTATTATTACTAGCGTATAGAACAGACACCACGAACACAATGTATGTTCCAATGAATTGGCGCTGCGCGGCTTCAATTTCCAATGGATTCGTTCGATTTTGAAAGGAGAACAGGGGCTCAATTTTGAAAATAGAACCTCCCGGCGGGGACACACATTTTGTTCGAGATGTCCATTCTATGACATTATACTTCAATGGTGGCGGAGTATTTTCCCCCCGTAATAAGGATAGCAACTGCTCGTTACTGCGCGCTGCGCGTTGACTTGTAAACGATCCCCTGCTATGCACTTTTGAACAGGTGCTGGAAATATTATCTCTGGAGACAATAAATTTAGTCTGGGCCCATTCCGCTGACGGAAAATTAACTCGAGCAGCTTTCGAGCACGATCACCTTTGAATTGTATGGAATAGTGCTCCCAACATCATAAGTTGGCGTAATTATTAGGTAATTTTCAATTTAGTAGGGACTTTTTTAACCGACTTCGAGAAAGATAAAAATTTACCATGGAACTACAAAGAAAGGCATTAAATATAACTGCAAACCAGTTTGTCGGTAAGTACTGCTTTAGGTACATCGTTGAATAAATAAATTCAATAAAGTCTGAGGAGTTTCTTTCGGCTTTTCTTCTCCTCCATGACAAAGCACCTTTCCGAAAAGCTGGTAAATTAAAAAAATGACGTGCATAAGTGTATCAATGATACCTACATGAATAAATGATTTTGAATTTGAATTTGAATTTGAAAGTAATCTTGTACGTGGTTAAATCTCAGCCTTTCAGAGTATACCTAATAGGTACAAAATAATGGTAACACGTAAATTTTAACATAATACATTATAATAAAGCGAAGCAAAGCACGTCACTCGCCCCTTCAATGTTTTCAGCATTGAAGGAACCGACGCAGTCTCGGCATCTATGAATATAACATCGCCATTCAGTATAACATGTTAACACGTTGAATAGTTAAGCGTGAAACTTTCTGGAAATTGAGAACAGAACAGATGCAGTGCCAAACTTCCAAATTTTCCCGCCACCCTACTGAGAACTTTTGGCATAATGACTTTAGCAACAAATACCTACATATTTTTGATGTTACTTAAATCATAAATGTTTAGATAGTATTCATATTTAAAACAATTTGAAAATATTGTTGTTGTATTTATTTGTTTTTATTTTCCTTACTGTACCCACTTCCTTAGTAGCAAGGGTAAGGGGCCTTTAGGGTAAATTTAGGAACCAAATATCGGTGTTCTAAATACCTACCCATAAACAGCAAAAAGGATAGCTACTGTCTATGTCTAATATTAATGATGTACCTACAAATAAATCGATCATCGGCGATGAGTGGAAAAATCTCACGTGTAAAAAGCGTCCCATAAATTTAATGTGTTCATGTATTCATTTTATCATAGGTGGCGTTTACTACTAATTTCAAGTTGCAAGAGTTCAACTTATAAAACCTGAACTTATGAAATATGTAATAGAATAATCCTATGTAATATTTAAAATTCTCGTGTCATGGTGTTAGAAGTTGAACTCCTTCGAAACGGCTCGACCGATTTTCGTGAATCTTTGCGTGCATATCGGCTCGGGTGGAGAATCGGACAACATCTATATTTCATCCCCCTAAATGTTAAGGGTGGTCCACCCCTAAATTTTTGGCAGAACAACGTTTGCCGAGTCAGCTAGTAATCCTATAATATACAAACCTATTTTGGTAAAAATTACAATTTAGGAGGTTTTCACGCGTCTATTTCCTTGCTGATATTTCAATTAAAGTTACGACAGGCGTCTGTAAGTAATGCTCTCTGACGAGCTTCTTGAGGGCTCTTAGTAGGAGCTTTCATAATTTCTAGGTACTGCCAGTGAATTTTGCGCAAATATCGACAGGACATGTCGCGACACATTCAATTTTATAGTTAAACAGTGCAAGTAATGCACTCATAATATTTGCGCTTAGTTACATATTGAAAAATTCGATGTGTAGACCTGAATAGTCGTAGCCAAAGTGGGGAAAATAGGATTATTCTGAGGCATTGTCATCGCTATTAGGGATACTAATTCGCGGCAAAGCATTTTTGATAAGTTAATGTTTGACAGCAATCTCATCTGATATTAAGTGAAGACGATTTTCAGATAATACAGGCTGTCCCGTAAGTAGTGGATCAACAGGGATCAACAATAGGAAATAAAAGATTGATTCTCAAGGTTGATTGTTTCTAATATATTATTGGTTTTGTCAAATATTCATGCCATTCGTACTTATTATAAGTACTATTATTTAATCTGTGCCATTAGTAACTTATGTAGGTGTTAGTGTTTAGATGTTTTGTGTTTGTTATTTGTTACGGAATTCAAATAGACCTTATGGTATAACTGCTTCAGTTGCCAAAAATCAACTGTTAATGTGAATTTACAGTTTGTACGGTTATCGGTCATCGTAATATCGATCGCGCTTATTCCACAACTTGCGTGGTAGTTTACAATCGAACCGAGTATCAAAAACTTTTATCAGACAGACAGGATTGTGCACCGAAACTAATATAAATGCCAGTTAAATCCCCCCGAGGGCCTAAAACAAATGTTAGTCGCATGTCACTGTACCTGCGTGATATTTAAATTGTGTTTGTATGTAGCCATCGTATTGTTAACGATTCCGTGTTACGATTTGCCAATATCTACCAATATTACTGTATGGGTAAAGCTTTTATTTGAAAATTTTACACAGATTTTCGTCTAAATAATTGGAGATTGGATGTTCGCTTCATTGACTTTTTGTTAAACCGAAACCAATCCATCGAAACTCTACACTGTGGAATAAACGAGAAAAAAATCATCCCCACGCGACGTTACGTGTAGGTAATATCACTTTAACCCTTATACCATTTTATCGGCCAAACAGCTTTCCAGTACCTACCTACTAATGGTTTCTGACCTAAACCGTGTTCTATTGACTACGGAATCCTAGAAGAGAATAGGAAAGAAATTATTTGTTTTATTCACTGACTTGTTTACGCCAATGCGCAGTCTAGACCTTAATATAAGTTATTGTATATTTACACAACAAAGTTATGAAATGCGAAAGTAGAATCTGCGTTGGTCGGGAAATTAGCTAGATAATGTATTCAGAATATCATTTCCTTTCTTACCCCATGCTTCGCCTTCCCAGTAAGCAGATTTCCTTTCGCTTTCCAGTAAGGCTGAGGAATATCTATTTGGAGACGCAAAACGACGTGGAAAACATTTCCGATTTCTAGTATAATTTTATTAGGGATTTAACTGTGAAATTTATTTAGTGTACGGCTTCATAATACAATTTACTCACATTGAATTGCGATAATTAGTGTAAAATGAGAATTAGCAAACTTGTTTCACTTATAAAAAGTTTTCTATTACATTTAGGTAAGTACTATTTTTATGTGCTTTTAGCTGATGTGGAGCATATATGGGTCACCAATTTAGCGTGGTTCTGCCGACGTTTTTACTGAGGTTGGAGAGAGTAATTAGACTCTTCAGAAGGTTGCAAGTAGAATGAATTTATTTACAAAATGTATGCCTATTTATACAAAAGTTGAGATAAGGGACAACCAATGAAAAAATAGTATAAAATAATACACGTAAAATATTCGACCAATCAGAAGAAAACTGCGACGCACTCGGCCCTCGATGTTCGCGTGACGTCATCACCCTGCGACGCAGTGTACTGGCGATGTTGAATTATTTAATATTTATTTTGTATGAAAAGTTTCACTTTTCCAATTTTCATGGGAAACATTTTCTTTTGCGTTGTAAAGTAGTTGACGATAGCGTAGGTAAGTACTGCTACATAGGCCCCCTTCAAGCGAAGCGTACTGGCAGCTCGACGGAACGGCCGCTTCGTGTGTGCGTAGCTTTAGGTTGTGACGTCGGGCTGTTCGTCGTATTTGGTAACTGAGTACTTGAAGTTGAATCATTGTTTCTCGTCTGGGACATCTGGTTTTGAGGTGACTGCGAAATGTTCTCGGTGTCTTCTAGAACGTAGGCAGGTTTCAATCGGTCGATAGATATATTTGATTGTCGTCCTGGTAACTGAATTGTGAAAACTTTATCCGTTCGGTTCACAACTTTGAATGGACCTTCGTATGGTGTTTGAAGTGGAGTGCGTACTGCGTCTACTCGTACAAATACATGGGTGCATGTCCGTAGGTCTTGATGTACGAATATTTGCCTGTTGTTGCGATGCGAGTTGATAAGGCGAGGCTTGTTTTGTGCGATGTTTGCTCGGAGTTTTTCGACGTAAGTATGATCCATAGGCGCAGTGGATGTAATTGGTACAAAAAAATCTCCTGGTAATCGTAGGTTGTAGCCATACGTGAGTTCTGCAGGACTGGTCGAGGTGTCAGTGCGTAATGCAGCTCTCAAACCTAGTAGGATGGTCGGAAGTTCGTTGATCCATGAACTATTGGAATTTATGAGTTTCGCGCGTAACGCAGCTTTGAGAGTTCGATGCCATCGTTCGATTTTTCCGTTGCTTTGCGGATGATAGGGCGTAGTGCGAATTCTATTTATTCCCATTATTTTCATCAGGTTAGTAAATAGACTGCTCTCAAATTGCCTTCCTTGGTCGGTTGTTATTGTAGATGGACATCCGAATCGACAAATCCAATGGTTGTATATGACATCGGCGACTGTTTCGGCAGAGATATCGATAGTAGGTATTGCTTCCGGCCAATGACTTGTCCGGTCGCAGATGGTTATTAAATACCTATAACCTTGTGCTGTAGTCGGGAGCGGTCCGACGATATCTGCGTGGATATGTGCAAATCGTTCTGTAGGCGGGAACGGCTGAAGCGTGCTGTAGGTATGACGTTGTATTTTGCTTTTTTGGCATTTAATACATGTCTTCGTCCATTGACCGATGTCGGTATTCATTGACGGCCAAAAGTATTTTCTTGTTATCAGTTTGCGCGTAGTTCGCGTACCGGGATGGCTGATATTATGAATGGCGTTGAATACTTCTTGTCGAAATTCTGTAGGTATGTAAGGTCGTACGAATGATGTTGATGTTTCGCAATATAATTCAATGTTGGTATTCGGAATGTTGACTTTCTTGAATGATAGGTTTTGCTGTTGAAGTAATTGTTGAATTGTAATATCTTTTTCTTGAGCGGTTGCTATATCTTCGTAATTAATTGTTGACGGACAGGATATGGTTTCGATACGGCTGAGTGCGTCGGCGACGATATTATTCTTCCCGCTTATGTGGCGAATGTCGGTTGTAAATTCGCTGATGAATAATAGTTGTCGTGTGCGGCGTGGCGTCTCGTTGTTAGATATCGACTTCTTCATAGCGTATGTTAGCGGCTTGTGGTCCGTGAATATGATAAGCTCGCGTCCTTCAAAAATTTTACGAAAGTGTTTTACTGCCATGTATATAGCGAGTAATTCACGATCGTATGTTGAATATTTCGTTTGCGCGTCTGAGAACTTTTTTGAGAAGTAGCCGAGTGGTTGCCATGTTCCTTGGTAGTATTGCTGTAGTACTGCACCTGCGGCTTTATCGGATGCGTCGCTACATATGGCTAGAGTTGCTTGGTGTGACGGATGGGCGAGTAAAGTCGCGTTTGTGATGCTAACTTTACATGCTTCGAATGCTTGAATTGCGTCGTTGTTCCACTCGATGATTGTTTTGTCGCGCTTTTTTGTGTCGTGAAGGTATGCATTGAGCGGTGCTTGTATAGTCGCGGCGTTAGGCACATGATCGCGGTAGAAGTTTAGCATGCCTAGGAATCGCCTAAGTTCTTCAATAGTTTTTGGACGTGGATAGGCGTTTATTGCTGTGATTTTTTCTTCAGGCGGTTTGATTCCTTCGTTCGAAACTGTATAGCCTAGGAACTTGACTTGCGGTTGGCCTAGGACGCATTTGGCTGGGTTGATAGTGATGCCGTTTTCTTCTAGTCGTTTCATGACGGTTCTGATGTGCTCGCGATGTTCCGTGTCGTTTGATGAAGCGATTAAGAGATCGTCGATGAACGGAAATACGAAGTCGAGTCCTCGGAGTACTTCGTGTATATAGCGTTGGAATGTTTGGCCTGCGTTTTTTAAGCCTGGACACATTCTCGGGAATTCGAATAATCCGAATCCGGTAATTATTGCTGTTTTTTCGACGTCTTGTTGCCGGACGCTGACTTGTTGATAGGCACGGTTGAGATCGATTGTTGAGAATATGTTTTTCTCCGACAGATGATAGGTGAAGTCTTTTATTCTCGGAACCGGGTAGCGATCGGGTATGGTTATCGCGTTGAGTCGGCGGTAATCACCACACACTCTTATATTTCCATCCTTCTTTGGTACTATATGGAGCGGTGATGACCACGGGCTTTTACTGGGGCGGCACAGTCCTTGCTGCATCATGTTTTCAAATTCCTTTTTGACGGCTTCGTATCTGTGTGGCGGCAGTGGACGTGCGCGGCAGTGAACGGGTTGACTGGTTGTTTCTATGCAGTGTTCGACGTTGATTTTCGGTTGAAGTTGCATTGCAGTGAGCCTCGTAGTACCGGGGAATTCTGATAAAATTGCGTGGTACGAGTCGTGAATGTCGATACTGCGAATGGTAGGTATATTTGTGGATCTTAGTGGCGCGTCGATTTTCAGCTTTGTGACGGAGTCAATTAATCTTCGATTTTTGACGTCTACGATTAATTGATGATGATTGAGAAAATCGGCTCCTAAGATCGGCTTCGAAACGTCGGCTATGATGAAAGTCCATCTGTACGGTCGTCGTAAGTTGAGGTCAAGTTCGAGTGTCTTTTCTCCGTAGGTTGATATCGTCGAGTTGTTCGCTGCGTAGAGTTTGAATGCAAGTGGCGTAGCTTTCTGGCCTGGTCTTCGAGGTATGACGGATATATTAGCCCCCGTGTCTACCAAGAAAGAATATCTCGTCTTCCGGTCGGTGACGAATAGGCGGTGCGATGTATGAGCGCTGGAGTCTGCCGTGGCCAAGGTTCGGTCGTGTGGCGACTGTTCTCGTTTGGTGAAACCACATGGAGTAGTGCAGTGCTGGGCTTGGTTACCGAAGCGAAGATGGTAGTAGCAAGCAGGTGATGATGCAGCTGGAGAGGTCGTGCGTGAGCGTGAGCTTGAGTGACGACGATGACGTGTGTGGACGGAGTGACGACGTTGATGGGCATCATGTACATCGTGCTGTGATTTGAGGTCCTGGACTTCACGTGATAGGCTTCTGATCTCGTTGAGAAGTTGGTTGATCGTGGCTGAAGTCTCATCTGAAGTAGGTATGCGCATAGCGAGCGCGATGTCGGACAGCTGACGATGATGTGATGATGATGGGCTACCGGCCGTGGTGGCAGTGGCAGCGACCTGCAGCGTGGCTTGGGCGTCTTCGTGGACCATGGTACCGGTAGATGGCTTGATGGTGCGAAGGTGAAGAATGTGACGATGATGAATTCTTCGTGCAGCCGGGCAGGGATTCTACTTACGTTGCTCAGTCGGGTCACCAACTCTGCGGTTTTAAATAGTTTAATTTATCTTGACGCAGTAGGAAAGTAGGATAATACCGCGAAAGAAGAGAGAAGAAATAAAAAAAGCCAACTGCCCTCGGCGCTTCATTTGACGATTGCGTGCAAGCTGCATAATGAAACATAGGCAATAGCGCCGATGTCGCTCCGTGAATAGATTTCGTAATTTTACTACGCAAGCTACATCAACGTGGAAGAAAGCCTAAGCTTTCAACCCGACATTGATTGTTACTGCAACATGGTGTGGTTTAGGTAATGTCTATGAAAAGGCATTTAATTTAATGAAAATTGCGTTGGAGCCAATGATATTTAATATACATAGATACGTTATGCCCTTACAAATTCACAAAAAAATCTGTTCCGAAAAGATCTGCAAAACACACACACATGTTTATCTTTTGTTTCACTACACCAATCAAATTGGTATAATACACGAAGGCATTTTAACGCTGTATGTCAAATGTCAAGCACTTCTGACAACAAAAGCGTGCGTACCGTCTTTATTGACAGAGTGACTACGAGCAGAACGGTCTCCGCTCTTCATCGTCGGCGCGCTAGTGACATATCTACCTCTTTTTACATTATAATATCATTGGT
The DNA here is from genome assembly GCA_911387775.1 of Thymelicus sylvestris. Taxonomy (NCBI): domain Eukaryota; kingdom Metazoa; phylum Arthropoda; class Insecta; order Lepidoptera; family Hesperiidae; genus Thymelicus; species Thymelicus sylvestris. The sequence continues at coordinate 9,823,418 of OU426895.1, forward strand.
TGGAGCTCATTAATTTTTCAGTAAGCGACCAGGCTGGATAATTGTGTTAACAACATAATTTAGGTGATATTGTAAATTGTAATAAATCTACATGCACTAAAAGTTTCATTACCTGTTTGCAAGTCAGATGTTAGCTGCAACTTAATGCTGCACAAACAAATACCATAGAAGAAATAAAACAGTAGGGAAACGTCATGTTATATTGATGTAATACAAATCTATATTAACACACTCACACGTGAGTCAAGCGCTTCACGTCTAATACGTCCATATAAAATGTATGAACAGCTTTTCGGCGGGGGCCCGTAAATAGCTTAACATATTAATTTTTCATAAAGAATTATGAAAATATTTAGGACTGCATGTCCGTTAGTCTATCAAAATAATTACAAGAAAAGTAATAAACAAAACTTTATCATTAACCTACTGATCACAACTTACTACTATGTGAAAAGCGCAAGCGTTCGCAATCTATCTAATTAGATAACGAATTAACGTCTTTTCTGTAGTGAAGCTGTGTTTGTTTTCCCCATTGGAGATCCTTTGCGCAGCTTAATTGCAAAATATTTTGCAAATTTATCAAGTAGATGAAGTTTGTGTAGTTTAGCTTTAGTCGTTTGTCGTTTTGAAAATCTACAGTACGCTTTTAGGGTTTCATCCATTAGTTGATAAAACAGAATGAAACAGAAACAAACGAATGGATGTATGGAAGAGAGACTGCGAGAGAAGTTTCTGAATCCGTCTCAATAATCAGACCCCCAGCAGTGAGACAATTATAAGTAGTTTTGATTGAAGTATGTATATGCCCCACCTCTTTTTACCCCATCCAGTCAGATAAAATGTAGAACACTCAAAAATAAGTACATGAAATTCAGTTTCCAAAAGCAAACATCTCAAATACCATTTTACTTCGTCTTTTAATCACGTATTTTACAAATAATCGCAAGTTTAAAAGCGTAAAGTCGAGCATTGAGCGGTAAATTGTAGGTTGTATACATAAAGCCAAGTCTAGACGTTTTATGGTTCATTTAAGTACTTTATATTACCCTTGTATTACAAATTCTTTAGCAGGTAAATACTTTAGTTCGTTGGCAGTTTAATGCTTCCTTCCTTTTGGTTGTCCTTTTGCTGTAAAGAAACGCTTAACGCCTGCCATGATTTAATTCACATTCTATATTACCGCAGCTTGTCAACCCTACCGTGTCGTACATGGTCACAGAAAAAATTGTTTTTGTAATGTTTTCATTCATGTTTGTTACTTATTTAAGTTATCTATAAGTAACTAGATATAATTTTAAATACTATAATTTTAGTGCTTTTAGCATTAAAAGTTCGCCTTTTGTTCCATTACTTGTGTAAGGTTCAATAAAGAATAAATAAATAATTTGATCCCACGAGACATCTTTTGTTTGTAGTTTTTAGATACCTACGAGTCTCATTTGATTGTTAAGCTATTGATGTGTTATTATTTTATTACGACTATGATGTTTGTATCGTACTATTAAAAGTTACACCAATGTTTTAACTATTTATGTACAATCGACAAAAGAATTAGGTATGCAGGGCATGATTCTGAAACCCTCTGTAATGTTTAATTTTACAAATTGTTACCGTTATTATCAATGTTAAATCATACCTTACGTATACAGCTATAATTTAACATTGATAATAACACAAACAATGTGTACCTAATATCAATTTTGCCAACTGTACACAAATACAGTAAATGAGCTATAGTAGTTTTTTTTTTTACAAAAGTACTGCCTACAGTTTGTACTGGTTTATTATACTCTGATAGCTTCCAGTAGACAGAAAAATATATTTAACTAAATTCTTCGAAAACATTTCACACTCATTTCAAACTTTATATGCAAGCACTCTTGCATGTGGACGGATTTCAAAGCGGATAGTCATGTAGAAGAGACAAATTGCAGGTTATATAAATAAAGTCTAGACGACAGGTGAAACCGCAAAGCTCATGAGAGGGATACGTTGTACAGGTTGAACCGTTGCGAGATCAGCCCCATTCTCCTGTCTTACATTTGGCTAATATAAGGGAGAGTGGAGACAATTGAGAGTAATACTCGTATTATAAAGCGAAGAGTTGTGTACAGTAAATTGCAGTTTGTATAAATAAAGCGGAGTCTAGACTTGTTAGTGCAAAGTATGAACGTGAAGCGATGAATGTACTGAACTTATTGCCTTGACTACTAACGTCATCAGTACCAAGGTGACGCTATATGTAGAAGCTAATTCTATTCTAGAAAGAAAGATTGAGAAGAAAGATTAAATCATATAAGATTAAATCGTATGCGTTAATTCTATTCTAGGAAGAAATAATTATTAGCTTCTACAATAAGCTCAGAGTGTAATTCGCTTCAAATGAACTCAAAAAAAATATCAATCTCCTAAATATTTCCCAGGAACTGAACCTAGGGCTTTTTGGACTTTGAGATAACTATCAATTAGGCTTTAGGATTATGCTAACGAAATATTATGAAATACATTACCTCCGTACATTTTTATACATTAGCCTTATAAAACTTTGACTGGTATTACGATCTCACTTTTACCTTTCAATTACCTGGGCTTCGACTAGCAGACTTACGTAGTTTCCAAATAGATATGTACACTTACCTATTTCGTACCTCTTCCTGTTGAACGCCTCTCGAGTCAGACATAATCCTTTGGTACCGGCGGCGCGTGGCGCGGCGATACTAGGAGCAGAGTGCTCTTCGAATAAGTCAGGGATTAAATCGTATCCTTTTAGATGAAAAATATTCCTATATTTGTAGTATTTATGGAATTATGTAGAATCAGTGTTTTACACTACTGTTAATAAATTGTAAAATAAATTAAAATTTAAAAAATACTTTTAAAAAACAAGCTTTTTAAAAATATTTGTAAGTTTGGAACTAACCCTGAGCATAGTATCAGGTCAACTTTATCATAAAAATGCAACGGGACCAACCCAATTTGCGAAACTTCAACTCCGTAGGATCAGAGGGAGTAGTTGCACAAAAACCATTAATAATAATAATAATAATAAAGCTTCACACTCATAGCCCCACACTAAGATTCCCTGTGTCGTGGGTGCCACGGACAACACACTAGACAAGGACATTCATACCCAGACCGAGAACAGAAATTCAAACACATCATTCAAATTTCTGCCTTGCTGGTAATCGAACCCAGGACCCTCGGTGCGGCGATCCGGCATGGTAACCATTGCGCAACACGGGTCGTCGATTGCATTGCTAATCATTTAATCATCTCTATATTTTTTGTTTACATTATAGGTAACTTTCTCAGATAACTTTACACATTATGTTTTGAAAGTGTGATCCAATATGTGTATAGATAATAGTGTCTGAGGCATTTCCCAGTCATTATGCAAACATTCAAACTCCTGTTGCTTGAGTACCCTTCGGCTCAGACTAATCCTTCCCCACCTTCGATACTTGTGCTCTTTAAGCCACGGCGGAAACGTTAAATTGAAAATTTGTCCGTTCAAACATGGAGGCGAATTTGTATGGAAACTACTATTTTATATTGTATTTTTCATGGACCTAAATATATATTTAGGTCCATGGTATTTTTATAAGTTTTATTGTAACATACACAGAGTACTTAATCACTATGGTAACATAGACAATGTCAATTCACAAGCACCGTAGCGTCAAGACGATGATTCCTTAAGTAAATTGTCAAATAAATTATAACCGATGGTAAGTGTTCAATCAAATCATAATTGACGTGTTGTCAATCAAGACGGATCGGGCGGACCTTTCCAAAAATCTGAGAAATAGGATAGCATTTTCATACTTAGCTAGACCTAATTATTATACTCCTAGATTTTTCCTAACTACAAAATACTCGCTAATCTAACAATGTCTACTATCTTATGGACCAACGAAACGTCTAAAAGGTTTTAATTTTAGCAGAATATAGTGAAACAATTTCAGGGAATTCATTGAAATGTTCCGCGGGATATAAATCATAGTCAGAGGCACCTGCCGACGGTGAAAAATATAAAACGGTCGAAACGACTATCAACAAGTTCGGATGCGAGGACTTTTTCATTTCAGATTAAATCCATGTTCACGACATTTTGCATTTTGATCTATTCAGCCTTGGGTTAAGGTCTCATTTGCTACTTTTTTATTTTTACAAAAGAGTAGCCTGAATTATTTATCTCTCAATGTATAACAGCATATTGCGCCTGGATTTTTGGATAGAGTATCTTTCTACATTTAGAGCACCATACAATTTTATTTCACAAATCAACTTTTACTTTTAGTTAATAGCACAGGCATACATACTATATCAAGAAGTATACATGTCTGTGGTGATATTGTTTGTATGTGCGTTGAATAATGGTAATGAAATCAATGATGATGATCTGAAATTGAAACTAGACCCCGAATGATAGAGTGAAATTCATTTATCTCACAGATAATGTCTCACACATGTGTATACTCTGGGTATACATGTCTGTTATTTATCTTATATTGTCATTTTTTTTGTTGTGTTGTATTGTTGTGAGATTCGCTGATGTGTACATTTTGTTGATAGTAGTTTGTTGTTTTTTGTTTTTTTTTTGTTTTTAGTTTTTGTTGTTGTTAGTTTGTTGTGTTTGCTGTTTTTAGCAAATTTGTTGATAGGTATTGCCCAGAGAGGGATACTGAAATCCCTATAATCTTAATATATAAAATTAGGTAAATTAAAAAAATGACGTGCATAAGTGTATCAATGATACCTACATGAATAAATGATTTTGAATTGAATTGAATATATAAACTACGTGTCACGTTGTTTGACCGCGATGGACTCCTAAACTACTTAACCGATTTTAATCAAATTTGCACACCGTGTGCAGTTTGATCCAACTTGAAAGATAGGATAGCTTACATCTCAAAATAAAAAAGCTTTTGACAGAACGAAGTCTGTCCGGGCAGCTAGTTATTTTATAAAATACATTCCACGTTCGATTCGATTCGTCGCCACCACCAATAAATAGGAAACCGGGTTCAAACCCATTATTTCCCGAGTAAATGACAATCACCAACAGTATGCATCCTTCACAGTAAGCATTTGTATTGGAATGTACACTTAGAAGTATTGTGGTAGTCACGATCTCACCGCAGTCTTCCACGGCTACTCAGCGAAACAAAACTACATTCAAGATTTATGGGGTGAGAAAATGGAATTTTAAAGCATCTAGCACGGAACCGGAGATGAAAAGTGTGTCGCTATAAAAGATCTTTAGCGTACTAATGATGAAGATAAAACTACTCATTTTAGCGAAATTTTAAACTTTTCGTTTTCTTTGTTAATGTCCATTTCAGAACAGTTTTTTTTACGTAAATAGCCGACAACAAGCTGACAAGCCACCTGACGGTTAAATGACCAACGTCACATGGACCGTGGACATCAGTAAAAAAAGGGATCATCGATGCGTTAGCGGGTGAAAAAAGAAAAGTGAGGTTAGAAAGAACTGGCTCTCAAGCCTCCAGCCGGAATACGATGAGTCATCGCATATGATGGGTTTTACCTAAATTAGGTAAATTAATTACTACTACTTAACATATTTTTAAATTCGTCTAAATTACGACAGTACTCTATCTAATACCTATAAACTAGCAATTCTTGTATATATGTATATACTAGCTGTTGCCCGCAGCTTCGCACGCGGAAATTATGCTTTTATCATATTATTTATTATCCCTTACAAAAGAAAATTTAAAAACAGGTTCATTTATATTGAAGTACTTATATTTAGGAATTTACATACTGAAACTTACGATACAATCACAGATTATTCCTCCAGGAGCGGGTTTGGAATAGTAAACAACATTAACTTTTTTTCTTTTCCCTCTCCCTCTCCCTCTCCATCTCTCTCTCTCCCCTTGCCCTCTTCCTCTCCCGCTCCCTGTCCCTTTTCCTCTCCCGCTCCCTGTCTCACTCCCCTCGCTCTCCCTCTTCCTGTCCCACTCCCTGTCCCTTTCCCGCTCGAGGTCCTTCTCCCACCACATATCTCTCTCCCTCTCCCTTTCCCGCTCGAGGTCTTTCTCCCACTTCATATCCCTCTCCCTCTTCCTCTATCGCTCCCAGTCCCTCTCACGCCCACACCCGTGAGCTCTCCCGATTTCTGTCCCGCTCCCACTCCCTCTTCCGCTCCCTGTCCCTCTCTATCTCCCTCTTCCGCTCCTTCTCCCTCTTCCGCTCCTTCTCCCTCTCCTGCTCCCTGTCCATTCTTAACATAAAAAATGACGAAGTTGCTTACTAAGTTAATTCCCCTAAATTAACTCTTTAAGGGATGATTTTCCGAAAAAAATAAAATCTAAGTTAACTTTTGTTTATTACTATAAACTTGCATAAAAAAATGCATATTTTATAACTCTAAAACTGGCGAAGTTGATTTGTATGTAGTTGACTACCAACCCCTATTTTTAGGGGATGAATTTCGAGAATTCAGTGATACAGTTATTTTTGTGTCTAACTATAAGCTTATATACAAATTTTCGCCCTTCGTACTTCAAAACTGACGAAGTGTCCATACTAACTTTCGCACTCTTATTTAACCCTTTAGGGGATGACTTTCCAAAAAAAACTTAATATGTACTTCCAAATTTTGTTTCTAATCTGGAGCTAATATCATCATAATATTTTCATGTTTTTAACTTTAAAAATGACGAAGTTGCGTACTAAATGAAATCCTCTAAATTAACCCTTTAAGGGATGATTTTCCAAAAAACCGTGTTAAAATTAACTTTTGTTCACAACTATAAACTTACATAAAAATTTTCATATTTATAAGTCTAAAACTGACGATATTGATTTATACGTAAATGGCTTCTTACCCCTATTTTTAGGGGATGAATTTCGAGAAAACAGTGATACAGTTATTTTTGTGTGTAACTATAAGCTTATATACAAATTTTCGCCCTTCTTACTTCAAAACTGACGAAGTTGCCATACTAACTTTCGCACTCTTAATTAACCCTTTAGGGGATGATTTTCCAAAAAAACATAATACTTACAAATTTTGTTTCTAGTCTGGAGCTAATATGTAAATTTTTATGTTTTTAACTTCAAAAATGACGAAGTTGCCTACTAAGTTCAATTCAGTAAATTAATCCTTTAAGGGATGATTTTCCAAAAAAATATATTAAAGTTAACTTTTGTTTATTACTATAAACCTACATAAAAATTTTCAAATGTATAAATCTAAAACTAAGAAAGTTGGTTTGTATGAAAGTGTCTTCTAACCCTTATTTGTACCCCTTAGGGGATGAATTTCCAAAAATCCGTTCTTAGTGGACGTCTCCTTAGCATAAACTATCTCCCTGCCAAATTTCATCTTAATCGGTTCGGCAGTTTCTGAGATTTTTTGTTTAATCAGCGGTGTGTCGCTTTTCAATTTTATATATATAGATTTTCTGAATTTTGGAAACGGCGCCTACGATTTTTATGCAATTTAGTATGCAGGAGGTTTTGGAGACGATAAATCGATCTAGATACAATTCAGATTTAGAAAATGTCGTTTTATCCGTGTTTTCAGACAATGAAAAACTACTACAATACGAGTACACTCTTCCTGAGATCTATTGGCGAGTAGTAACACTAAAGCCTTCAGTACATGGCGTTGTTAAGCAACACTAAGCCAATTATTTCCAAAAATCACGATTTACCAAAAAAAAAACCGAGCAAAGCTCGGCGGTCATCTGGGTATTAATAAAACTCATGATCATAAAGTTTGATAGACATCCTAATATTGAGTTTTTGAAGGCGCGATGGCGCCATGGCGGTGAGAAAGGCGAAAGCCAAGAGAGCGAATGATGAAATTAAGACTCAAGCGCTTATCGTTAGCAAATTAGCCACGATTTACCTTGCTATCATTTTTCCAATGTATAAATATCACAAAGGACCCTCGGGACGGTACAACACTATACAGGTATTATAGTGATTTACAATACAGATAACAAAAGGATTAAAGGGGAAATCGGAAACGTGAGGTTTCACAGTTTCACAATAGATCGAGATTCATGCGCGTGTCTATGAGTTGTCTATGTCCATACGAAGTACGTACATTGAGTATTTATTTACATGTTGATGTAATTCTTTAAAAATTTCAAAATCTTATGATGGTAATAGAAAAAAAAAATACACAATTTCTATGAAGTGATTGATAAAAGTACGTCCAAAAAATATATTATTTCTAAAAGGTTTAATATCTAGAATATTAAATTAGGTACATTTTCATTTCGCTGTGTCCATAACCACACCTTTATAACTGTTACGTAAGGGGCGGCGGTTGAACGACTATTCTGTGAGACAATTAATTTATCTGCTGCCATTCCAATATGCTATTGCGGAATAAGTTTTGATAGCAGACTTTTGCAGGCAATAACTATTTAATTTTCCATTTCTGTTTGCACATTGACTATGCCCTTCGTATCAGACGTTCATTAATTTATTGCTTGCGGTAATTTTGTTTCAATGTAACGAAATTTTGAGAATTTCGTCATTATTATTTAAAATTCTAAAAGAAAAAGAGTTTTACGGCTTGTGTAGTAAAATTGCTCATCCGCAAGGATCCTGCATATCTTCACTTTTGAATACTTTGCTTGCCACGACAAAATAATACAAATCATTGGTAGACTTATACGCAAACAAAAACATTACAGTACGCCACATTACTTAAATTGCGCTATTGCTTAGAATTTATGTAGGACGTGGAGCCGTGAATGCTTTACGAACATTTGTGTCTATGTATAGAATTAATTTGATAGGCACTTTGCGCCTTCTGCTACATTTAGCTCAAATACCTAATGAATCTTACTCTCAGATACCCTTTACAAAATAACATTACATCGTTTAATTCAAGCAATTTCAAGAAATCTTGAATCAAGGAAAACTGAATTTTGAACTTTGAAATCAATTGAATGGTTTTCAGAGTAGACTAATTTTTGAAATAAATGAAGAACATAATTTTACTAAGTGTTCCAAATCACGTCTGATTAAAACTTAATAAATAAGAAAAAAAACAGCAAATTATTAGGTATATTACATTGGATTCCGTTCATTTCATGCATCTGTAATATTACGGATTCCTGTAAAATTATAATTGATGGCCATGAAGTTATGTACAACACCAGTAGTTATAAAGTTAAGAATAATTCAGAGCTTGGCCACTCACTCATGATTACCAAGCCTGGTTTGCTAAAATGTCAACTGTCTGTGAATGAACCTATAGATTAGCCAGTAAGAAGTAATTAGATGTCAGGTAACTAACTATATCAAAGTGGTATCAAGGTAGATAGATAGTGTAGAGCATTTTGATGTCATTAGGCTGGAGTGGGTGTTATCGTTATATTTTACGGTTGTAAAATATAACGATACTCTACTGACACCCTATGCAGGGACGAGTCGGTGAAACAACCCACGCGTTATAATGACTATGATTGATATCGCTGATCATGTACAGTGTACACATTTTAAACAGATTTGATTATTAAAAAATCTTGTTTTTATCGACTTGTGTGGCGCGATGCTTACCATGCCGGATTGCCGCGCCAAGGGTCCTGGGTTCGATTCCCAACGAGACAGAAATTTTAATGATGAGTTTGAACTTCTGTTCTCGGTCTGGGTGTGACTTGTGAGTGTTCTTGTCTCTGTGTGTTGTCTATGACACCCACGATACAGGGAATCCTAGTGTGGGGCGTGTGGGGCTATGAGTGTGAAGCGTCATTAATTAATTAATATTGACATTCTATTCATTGTATGTAAGTATATGGCAAGGATATGATTATTATGGAAATTTTACAAAAGTACCTAAAAATAATATTTGGGTGTGTTGTAGGAACGTATGCAAACTTAAATAAACTATGTAAATATAAATAATTTTCGAAAGAAAACAAACATTTTTAGTTATATACTTTAGAAGTCTTAAAGTACTTCAGCTGTCATACCATCCCTTTTAGTTTACTAATTATTGATTTAGTAGGTAAAATTGCTGAAAGTTATTCATAAAATTATTATTTATGAAACCAATAGTTATAATTTTCATTACGTAACGGTAATGTTGAAACGCGTTGGCGTGGCATTATCGTTATATTTTACAACCCGTCCGATGTTACTAACCCCTTAAATGCGTTGGGGATCTTAATGGACGAAATAATACACTTTAACTGCAAATTAATTAGAGCGTTCTCTTGACAGAACGTTCCGTTATGTTATCTTGCATTTAATTGGTCATTAAGATGTTTACAATTTAATGTATAGTATCTAGGTTACGGTAGAAATCTAGGTCAGGGATGAAAGTTGAGTGCTGATCATTAAATTATTGGGATAGGCTATATTGAAATTGTGGGAAAAGATTTTTTTAATATGGAAATAGTAAATTGTTACGTAGACTACACAGGAATGTAGACAATATACCTAGTAGTAGTTAGCAAATTTTTAGATTACTCATAATTTTCGTAACTTATCTAACAATAAGGTAACTTGATATGATGTAAATTATATACACTTACGCCCCAACTTAGAGTCTCTAACGATTACTTAAATCGCTTCTTAGTACAGAATTTGTATGGCGATTCTTTACTAAAGAGCGATTTAAGTAAACGTTAGTGACTCTGAGTTACTTAATGTTGCACCCTTGAATGTTGTATACAAATATACTAGTTGTCACGTCCCAGTCACGTACCTACACTAACTTTCGATTTATTCTCCCCTGAACGAGAGGGTTTAAATCGCGGTTGGTCACGCTCCTCTCATTGAGAGGGTACCCTTTATATACACACAACACGCTAATATTACCTTTGTTTTAACTTCAAAATTGCTATTCAGTGTATTCAATTTATTTCTGAAGGGATATTATCTGCGTTGACGACAATAACATAGTTACAGACCGAGAACAGAAATTCAAACTCATTAAAATTTCGACCTCCCTGGGAATCTAACCCAGGATCCTTCGAACGGTAGTCTAGCATGCTAATCTTACACCACATAGGTTGTCTAAGAAGGCAGCGTTCTACATGAATACATAAAATGGTATTGGTTTAATTTAAGTAAAAGAATCTCACTCAATTTTCAAATTTACTTGCATCCCTACATTTACATCCCGTATTCCGAGCAACTCGAATCAAAGAAAGAGGGAGAATCAGGAAAATAATCAAAAGCTTTAAGAAAGTAGCTATTTCAGTTAGCTCCCTACGGAAGTCGTCTTCATCAAATTCGAGGGACTGACATGTCGTACCCCGGCGGGCTTAGGAGTCAATTCTTTTTTTTTTTCTCTTCTCTTACTTGGCCAACCAAGTAACAACCCATATTTGCCAACGACGCATAGGTGATGCTTTAGGTGTTGCTGATGTCTATGGGCGACGGTAGCTGCTTATCATCAGGCTGCTTATCATCCTTGTCAGTTCATTTGTCGGTTTGTAACATAACAGAGTGATAATGGTTTCTGCATTTCTACGTAGTAAAGATGAGTAATTGGATTAATTATATCCGCAAAACCATCAACGTATTTCGAATTAGTAAAATTTTGTCTACCTAGTACCAAGTTTGACAAGTAAAATTGCTATAACAAGCACAAATGAACAGATAGAAATTATGAAATTGTGTCAGGTTAGGTAGAATTTTGTACGATTTGTCTGATAAGATTTGTCTTAAACGGTGTTGATGCTGTAGTTTCAAATACTTTTGGTTGGTATATAGCTTGGTTACAAAGAAATAAAGAGGACAAAATCTAGAATAACAAGAAACGGTTTTAATAAAGGTTGCGCGCAAGATTCAAACAGGTCCCATGCGAGAGTTCAACGTTCAAACCAGTAGTTTTTATTTCTTATAACACAAAGTACAAACGTATGTGTAAAGATTTCCGTACCCTTTTAACTGTTTACTGCTTGAGGCTTGAGCCCCTAACAAAAATGTTACGTTTGGGTCGAAACGATCCGACCGCATTTCGAGGGTAATTTGTTTGAATTTGATTTAACACCTTTTGATGTTTGTTTTTACACGCCTGTATCAAATGATACAGGTAAAGATATATTTTTTTTATTTGAGCTGCTTTTCATTTAAACTTATTAAAAGCAAAACTTAATATTTGCTTTACGTGTAAAGTGCCTATTATAATATTACCCCTGTCTGTTCAAGCGGCTTAAAGGAGAGTCACTGAAAAGCTGACTTTTCTATGATATCTTTTCTATGATGACTTTTGCAGCAAACAAGCAAAGTGTGGAATGAAATTGATTATTTATTCTCGGAACATTATGTATGATTTGGGATTCTTAAAAAAAACATACTAATATTTTCAAGTATCTAAATTACTATCTTAATATTCAAAAATATTTATTACAGAACACAACGTCGTCAGCTGGTCTAGCTAACACATTTCTCTTCTTTGTGATCACAATGTCTTTACGCGTGGACACTTTCCCCTGAAGCTGAAGGGCGCCCTTGTAGTTATTGACATTTACTTTCCGAGGGTAAACAGTGGCAGGGTACTGAGTATGTTAGTTGACTTGCCGCATAACGCGTCTCTTCCGGAGCCAGCTGCGTTTTATCACCGATTGTTGCCTTCAATAAAGTTTCAGTATCACAAAACTGGCCTAAACACAAATTGTACCTTCTATAACGCTGGGATATTTTCAGCCTTCCTTACATTATATTGAGGTTGAATGATGTTCAGGTTAATTAGTTGTTGTTACAAGGTTGTAGACTTGTTTACTTTGGATGAACTGACTTTAAAAAGTTACTGCGATAAAATAGTCTGTTATTTTAATAGACTCAAAATGCAAATGTCCATATTAAATTACCAATTTTTATGTGACAACCCTACGTTTTTTATTCCATAGGACTCCATTATGTGTCGAAGCGTCACTTATACTATGCTTCTAATATAACAGTAGAGCAGAGTGTTCTGACTGAACGCTCTACATTTTAAAAAACTATTTTTGCAAGCACGATTTTTTTAGAGCTTAAGCTAAAACAATATTGTGAGCGGATTACGCCGCGTCAAAATCTGCGGCTTATGCAGTGTGTGTAAGCTTCCCTCTGCGGTGGTTTAGTGCAACAGCTTTACTTTGAGTTATCTTACTATTATATTGTCAAAACTATGAAAATATGTGATGGTTAGAACGCAGTAGATTTTCCGTGCACGGTCTATTATTAGAACTGCAAGAGCAGCTCTGCTAATTGAATGCTATTTTTATTATTAAAAAATAGATTTGAATCTCATGATTTGACAAAACAAGTAGGTTTAATAACGCTTACAGAATTAACCTTAATATTATGATGAATAAGAGTCCTATCGGATAATAAGTAGTTACCTGACATCCGTATCACTACCGAAGCAAGAAGCGAAGTGTGACCAACATTATAAACATCAGGATTGATTCTATGCGGAGTTGATGGCTCTATACCTGCTGAATGAGGGGTTTCCATTCGATTCCCGGTCTCTAACATTGACAGATGTTTATGTTTGTGATGTCTCATTTGTCCATGTCACCCGCGACTCAGGGAATTCTCGGTGATATGTGAGCGCCTTAGCACTCGCTTCTTTATTCCACATTATTGTATTAGATTTATTGAGATAACGATAGCGTTTTTGTCAAGCGTAGAATCTATGCAAGTATCTTTTTAATGTCGCTGATATTAGGTTAAAGTGCACCAAAACAAAAGTAATTTTAAAATTTTCGTTAGGGGATTAGAGTAGAAAGCCTCTAATTCCTTCTACTGACGAGAATTGCAAAATGAAGCAACGCTCACCGCTAAGAGACATTACGCTAGCGTACGTACGTCTCCTGTGTAGTGCCTTAAGTCTCCTGCAAGCCACAAAGCTTGCAACTCTGTGACTAATCGCTTGGTACAGAACACTATTTTTTGAAGCTTCGCTAGTTACTTACCCACAGCTGTGAGCTGCTTGTCTTGCTTTTTATCTAAATTTTACTCTTTAGATCGTGAAACTTTCAAAGTTTTTCATGTTAGAAGTGCAATATCTTTATTATTTACATTAGTTTGTGTTTAGCAGTTTGGATTTCAAAAAGATGAGTAAAAATTGTTTAGTGTCAGATCCCGATACAAATTTTTTTATAGGCTATTAACCGTCTGTTAAATATATTTTAAAATACATACAGGTATCATGAAACTTTTAGTAAATTACCATTTCAGTTGTAGACCGAAATACTGAGCTTATAGATGAAAAATGTTTAAAATATGCCGCTGTATTGGGTCAGTGCACTTTTCATCTGAGGCAATTCACCTAGATGATTAAAATTGCAGTCGAAATTAAATATTGAGTATCTACTTTCTTATTTATGAAAATGAAAATAATAATTTCAAACCAATTTAGTAGAGGTGTGAATTCATTATTTTGGTAACTATTTTACTTTTAACGAAATGCTAGAAGATAATAATTGAGCGACATTTTTCATTAATATTCAATTCATTTCATTGTTAGCTCAATTGATTTTGATGATGATGTGATCTTCATCACGGGGAAAGCTTACATTAATCTAAATGCAAATTATAATGTAACATTTTGTGAATATCAAACGATTTGAATAAAAAGTAGCATGAAAACTGAGGAACATCGATAAATGCGTTGAGGCCTTCAAGTGTTATTCCGGCGTGACGTTTATTTGGTCCCCTGCGTTTACTACAGCGATTATTGAGTAACAGCCTGTTCACGAACACTGCTACTGTTATGATGTGTACGACATTAACTTTTATTTTAGTAGTATTTAAGCTCATTGTAAGGTTGATTATTGTATTTACTTGGGAAGTAAAGCAGCGTAGACGATTATTTCACAAATATTTCCTTTAAGATCTGCTTTGTAATGACTTAAGGAATTATTAATATCAACAAAGAAGCAGATAAATATTTGAAAGATTATATTATATGAAATTTTTAATATGAGAAAGTTTGAAGACTTATTTAGTGAAAATTGCAAGTCATTATTACTCGTATAAGTAAAACATGTATTAGGTAATTTTCACGTACTAGATCACCTCCAAGGATGGATGTGGTTTCTCAATAAATAAATATAAAGTAAAATAACAAATTACGCCAACAATTGTACTAAATTGGGCAAGAAAATAAAGCCAATACATTTCCCCAATAAGAGTAATCGAACAGGATGAAGGTACTCATAAACCAAAACTATAGAGGCCGTGGCGAATATTTTTTCTCAGGAAGTTTGTTTGCCGAGACGAAGCCGCGAATGTGTCAATGTCTTGTTTATGGACAGTGATAAATCGGAAACCACGGACCTCTATTTCACTTTTAGCTCGCCTAGTCGCTATGTTTTTTACCATGGACAAATTTCCGGAGAAATGTAAGATACATTTAAGTTGTTTGTGACATTTTTCTTCGTTTCTATAAAATAAAAATTAAAGAACAACCAAACAAAGATGACCGCGCCACGAAAATTAATAACAAAAATATTTTCAGTGTGTAGGTATGTAGGTGATAATAATAGACGTGATGTGATGTAAATAATATATTAATTATACATTGTGTTCATCTTGTACCGAAATTTATGAAGTTATTTAGAAGAAATAGATCTATGATTGTATGTAGGTGACGTAAATCTGACTAAATATTAACACACAACATATCTTTAAAAATGTTTTTGTTATTATGAGAAGCATTAAAAAGGTTAAAAGTTAAAAATGTTTATCAACTATCAACTTTTTTATGATATACCTACCTTATAAATAATATAGAGGTAAGATTTGTTTGTTGTTACTAAAGTTTACGAGGGTATGACAAGTTAGTCAGGAATTTAATACAAAAAAGGAAAAGCAAAAGATATATCTTCTGATGTACAATATAGGATTTTCTGTTGGGACTGTAATGGATATTTTATTTTCGTCCATACGAGAAGGCCTAAAAGTTTTTGTAGATTTAGATATAAATCTTGTAATATAAAAATATCCTTCCATTACATTATATTAAAGGACACAGTAAGTTTTGCGAATAATAATATGATAAAATTGTTGCGAAAATGGTTAGCGTTACGGATACAGACTAAACATACAAGAAGATGAAGACATTTTCACTAAGCACGTTCAAGATATAATAAGTAGCTCGTTAATAGAATATTATTTACAGTAAACTGGTAGCAGCAGCATTTAATAGTGATATTTAACATAAATCAGTTTGCGTGTACGGTGTGTACGGCCATCGGCCACGATAAAGCCAACGCGCTGCCAAATAGCTGGTCGCTTATCATTCGGATTATGTCGCTATACGCCACTCATATGAACGACACTACGTATACTATTTCATTTCATAATCATCGTCATCACTTATACCATGCATATTTTATAGTACTTACCTATAGAGCTGTAACTGATCAATGTCTGTCCACAGAGGATGTAAAAAATTGTTGTGTGTGTGTGTGTTAGTGGTACCTAATCCCCCAGTATTTAGTACCTTGATTGTTTGTGCGTTTGTTCCCTGTATACATATACATTGCCTAGGTATTGCATAGAATACCGGATTACGTAGATTGCCGGTAACATAATAAATACGTACTATTATACGTCTAACCATATTTTAGAGTACTACAGAGTAGGTTTCCCAAAGCTTGGGCGGTTACTAAGTCTTAATATATGTATATAAATTACGTGTCACGTTGTTTGTCCGCGATGGACTCCTAAACTACTGAACCGATTTTAATCAAATTTGCACACCGTGTGCAGTTTGATCCAACTTGAAAGATAGGATAGCTTACATCTCAAAATAAAAATAAAACTTTTGACAGAACGAAGTCTGTCCGGGCAGCTAGTAGTTTATAAATAAATAGTACCTACCTAAATGTAATCGTCTCCCATTTTATGCTAATTCATTAAATGTGAAATGGATTCCATTAAATGACAAATTAATGGAATACTAATTTGTATGATACTTACTCTAAGCTGGTTTAATGACATCTAATATATAAAATTCTCGTGTCACGGTATTAGAAGTTGACTCCTCCGAAACGGCTTGACCGATTTTCGTGAATCTTTGCGTGCATATCGGCTAGGGTGGAGAATCGGACAACATCTATTTTTCATCCCCCTACCCCTAAATTTTTGGCAGAACAACATTTTCCGAGTCAGCTAGTAATGTTGTAATATTGACTGACGAAATGCATTTCACAACAACAAATAAACATTACATTTTGATTGATATTAAACAGTAGTTTAATCTATATTTTACGTATATACTAAAGTTTCATGATGACTCTATCAATAAAAATTGTAACGATACTCATACATTATTACGCACGCGTCCATTCGTAGTAAAATTCCTTTCATATGTATTGGGGAGGTATATGCCAGCGCTCTGCCAAGAAGTTTTGATTACTTATCATTCGGAATTTGCTAAGCTGAAAACTTTAAGTTTGTATAATTAACACCCGAACCCAGAGTCACTAACGGTTACTTAAGTTTCTCTTTAGGACATACTTTGTATTGTGATTCTGTATTAAGAAGCGATTTAAGTAACGGTTAGTGACTCTTGAGTTTTGGGCGTAAAACTTTATTTCCTAATACTTTATCCTTGAATACGTTTAATGTCGTTCATCATAAGCAAATTAAATATATTCCTGTAAATTAGGCGTTGTTAAACTAAATTTTAATAGTACCTCGACCAAAAACGTTAACGTCAGGAGATTAAACTAAATAGATTCATCACAGAGTTGCCAAGGCAATTTGTAAGGGTACCTGGTTTAAATTAGCTTAGCGTGCTAAAATCGGTCTATGCGGCTTGGGATCTACGGTAAAGCAAGCGCTGCCAAATATCCTACGTTGCATATCATTTTGGTTATTTTAAGCTATACAAAAGATCCCTATATAATAGAATCACAGTGTAGTATTTGCGTGACACTAATATCATTGGCATTGTACGTGCGGTCCTAATTACATGATTACAATTAAGATGCCAAATTAACCATAATAGTCGGCAATTTTATTAAAAAGATTATTAATTATCTTTAGTTTTTCGTTTCCATCGCGATGTCTACTTATATGAATTTTCTAGTGGTTCATCTCTTTGCACACTATAAGTAGAGTATTTATTACATAGATTCATTAGATAGTCGTAGTTGCCAAGGCAATTTGTAAGGGTACTTAGCATAAATTAGCCTAGCAAGCTGAAATGGCGTCCAATGCATAGGCGTGCGGGTTGGCATGGGGCTGCGATAGAGCCAGCGCACTGCCAAATAGCCAAATCCAAATGATAAGCGGTCGTATCATTTGAGCACATTGACTGGGTAGAATTCATGTCTGTCCAATATTCCAATTTTAAAATTAAATTAGTAGCTAATTAATTTATTTTTTATGAAAATATAATCATTATCAGCAGCACTCTACGCTATAGGGCTTAATAGGCCTACTCATATTGATCCACTAGCCATTAATGGATGAAAGCAAAGTAAAGGTACTTAATGAAGGTTTTTTAATAAATTCCTATTTCGAATCTTTTGAATACTCATTACATCATAGATTAACTACTTAGTTGCAGCAATTATCAAGCCACAGCATTTTAACACAAACAAAATCCTAACTCGCCAATTTTCAAACAAGCATAATAAAAGTTTTGCCATTTGAAATTCTCATACTATTTTCGTATGTAGCTTAAAGAGAATACTGCGATGGAAAATGTATATTGCTGTATCTGAAACTAAACAAAATGATTTCGTTTTCACATCGCTACCAAATGTTGCCTGCGAAGTTTTGTTTTCTATTGCAATTCCATCATTGAATAATGTAATCTTAAAAATTACACTATGATACGATAGTTAATTTTGGCATAGCATATTATAGGAATGTCCTATCATAAACGTGATGGCATTGTAAATTCAAACGACGCTGTATTTTATATTGGGACAAAACGAATAGCGGCAGTCAAAATTAACGCAGTGGTCAAAGCGTTTTCCCGATCTGTTTTATGTGTCACGCATCAGATTTTCGATGTTCGAATAACATATCATCATATAGGCATTATAGGCGGTCGCAAAAACCGATTTTCAACGAATGCATGATGCAATTTAGTGGCAGTGCATTTAAAATGCTTCTCGCATATTTTTTACGAAATTGTGGGGTTTTCCAGGCCAAGGCGTCTAAAAGGAGCCGATGACTTGGAAAGCATCGGTCCCCCGCTCGATTTGCACTGCAAATTGATTTTTATAGCGATCGGGGACTCTGTTTCTAAGCTTTTTGTTTGTCATCGGTAACGCTTGTGTTGATAAGTTTTCTTTTGTCGTGTGTTAGTAACGAAGATTTATCTCTAAACATGATATTGTGAATTTTGTGTAGCAATTTATTTCGTGCAACATTTGTACTTATTTATGTTTTATCCTCATTTTCAACAAGATGTAGATCATTCAGCTGAATCCTGTGCCAGTCGAATATTTTTACTTATCTACCAATAATAAAATCATTCTTGATTAATCTCATACAAAGTATCACTAAGTTATAGCCACTTAGTTATAAGTAACTGTCCAATAATTTTAAAAAGTTATAATTTAAAATTTAAATCCTTATGATGTCGTCTTTGCGTCACCGTCGTTCTATATTTATACAGTTACATACAATAATGTTACAAAGCAATTCTTATAATTCAAAGCCACTGTCAGGGGTAACATTTTATTTGTATAAAGTGCGCTGTATATAATGTTTAGCTTGATATAATTCTAGTTTATTGCGGCTTGAAACTGCGCGCCAACGCTTAAACTGACGGCGCAGGATGTTGGTTTTCCGCTGAGCGATTGGTATTTAACTTTGGCTGAACGTTGAAATTCGTGAACATTGCAGAGTAAAACGTCTATGAAGTCAACTTAGCTAAACCGATCGCGAGATTAATAAATAGGTACCTAAATATCTACTTGGAAACGCTTTGTTAATTGTATTCTATTATTTTGACACGCAAGATAAAAATTTTATTACCAATTCTAACGTTGCGCTTAATCGAAATGAACGTTGACAAAAACTGTATTAGGAGAGAATTTATTAGTTGATCATTTCAAATAACGTTGGCTTTGTCATTCTTTTACGTCTAGACGGCTTAACCTGATAAAGTAAAACGCTATTGATATATTATTTACTCACAAATGTGTATAAAAATTATAATAACTGCTTTACAAGTTCACAAAGACGATATATATTCTGTTACATTTATTGCTGATTTTGTTCGGTTGGCAAGCGATGCACTTTACATGGCTATTAACTGTTAAGTCACTAGTTTTAGGGTCTTTTTAGAGCTAGTGACGTGATCCACTTACCTTTATGTGTGATCTCTTGAGGTGTCGTTTCCTGGAGTCTACGTAATCGCTCTTCTTTGCTGAACTGAACCTGTTTTATGTCGAAACTTTCGCCATTGAAGTTTCAAAACGTCTTTTATAATAGCTTTTAAGTGTGATGAGTAGTCCAATGTACATAAATAGGCTGCTATACATTAAGCTCATTTTGTGGACGTATACTAATACTTACACGTTACGTCGATGCTACTTGAGAAATTTGCTTCTATTAGGCAGTTATTATAATAAATAGTAGGATAGCAAATATCCCTTTATTCTTTCATCTGAGGCAAATATAATGTCTGGTTAATATGACTATACTAGGTTTGGTCTAGTGTTTTTGTGGAGTGTTTTAGCCCATTTTCTGGTTCGGTTTGAATTAGTGTTAGTCGGCGACTGTTTTCTATGTTCGCAGGTGTTAGTGCACAACAATTTATAGAGCAAGATCCCAGGGCCACCAGACGTCACGTATTTTCTGACGGACGAAATGTGGACGATTGAGTAGGGTTAGTATGTACTATGAGCGTATGCCTAGCTAATGCTAGCTTGGTCAAACGGCCAATTTCCAGGTATCAGGTGATCAAGGTACATAAAAAACATTATAAACTTCACGTAAATTCTCATGGCTGATTTTCACGTATGTTCTAGATAATATAGTTAAAAATAAGTCGTCAATGCTCCCAGACACTTTCCGTCGGCCATATTGCTTGCCAGACGCTTTAAAGCTCTCAAAATAATAAGGTATCAACACTAATTGACTCCTGTAGAATTCGAAGAGCAATCAAATTGCGCGGTGTAAAAGTGTCTGTTTTGGTGTAGGCGCACATAACTAATTATTTTGGGAGATTTAAAGCGTCTACAAAGCAATATGGCCAACGGAAAGTATCTGGGAGCATTGACGACTTACTTTTAACTATATTATCTAGAACATCGTGAAAATCAGCCATGAGAATTCACGTGAAGTTTATAATGTTTTTTTGTACCTTGATCACCTGATACCTGGAAATTGGCCGTTTGACCAAGTTAGCAGGTAGGCATACGACCGTAGTATACACTAACACTACTCAATCGTCCACATTTCGTCCGTCAGAAAATACGTGACGTCTGGTGGCCCTGGGATCTTGGACCATTAGATTACATTAGACTTTACCAGATCTGTAGCTGTCTTTATTAAACATCCTTTAGACAGATAGATAAATAGCTTCTAAAGATGACATTCTACAAGTGACGATGTTACAACTTAGTTATAAAAAACCTTTTAACCGTCAAAACTTTGTGTGTATCTGTGCAAGCATTGCGGCAAAGTTACTTCGTGGTTACTTTGTGACTTAATGGCCGAGAACTTTACGGCGTGAAACTAACCCACGAGCCACGACCACTACCTAACCGTTGCGGTGGAGATACGTCATTTTTGCTTAGCTTTATATTTTTTGTCACCAAATTTTTTTTGGCTTCAATCCATGGCCCACTGCAGGGCACAGATCAACTAGGAGCTTAATGATGAATCTCAGATGAACTTGTAGCCCAGATGGTAGTGACCATCCGAGCTAAGCCTCTTCTTGAGTTTGATTCTCAAGTGCTGTAGACATGTGATGTAACACATAAATGTTTCTTATCGTCTAATAGCTATTTGTTAAATTTCATTTGCAAATGTCCTTGCCCCCTTGTTGCAAGTAAAATACATTGAAAGGGTATATGTGAGAATTTATTAAAAATACGTAACGCTCGGACGTCAACGCCTTAAATAATACTGTACACTGTATTATACCAAGTAGTGAATAAGAATACAGAAGCGCTTCAAATCCGTCGGTTTGTGTCTATCACAATTTTATTGAGCAATCAAGTCAATTTCAGGTGCAGTCGATATTTGGATGCATGAGCGCTTGTGGCGATATTTCTTGGGAGCTTTGGTTCTTTGTTGCGCATGTAAGATGTTAGCTCTGGTTTTTATCTTTATCTAGGTAGGTGTAATATGTGTGCACTAGGTGACTACAATATACAACGATGACCCTTTAAGATCAAGTTTTTTAATATAAATAACTAACTAACGAACAGATGGTTGTCAGGGTGTAGGTAAATACTGTATTTAGAATTATAATGGGGAGTATGACCACCGATACAAACTATTCTTGTTGGTCATATCAGTATGACATGATAGTATGACCATCGAGAAACGCCCCAGATGATCCACTTGATGGTAAGTAGTCACTAACAGTTACGAGTTGCTATAATAACGATAAGAATAAAAATAAAACAAAACGGTTATTGTAAAAATTGTGATATATTCTTTCTTAAACTATGAATATTTAACTGTACAAAATACCGATGATTTCTAATTTACATAATCAATATATAATATATATTTAACAAAATAACTATAATAATAAAAAATATTATTCAATGGCTGGCGAAGACCGATCGTTTGTTAATGCTTTTCTCAGTTTCACTGTCGCGAATTGTTGTGGCCTGTATTTAAAAAGATAAAGTTACAATTTGAATGATTTTCACTTCAAGATGTTTTTATTAAACTGGTATAACGACAGATTGAATCGAAAAATTGTTGCACCTTTGATTCCTTTATCTCATAAGAATTAAATATGTCGTCGCCATCAGCAAGTATAAAAATTGTAATACTCAATCTTTCATTATAAAAAGAATCACTACATCATTATTGCAAAAATTACACTCGCTATCATTTAACAAGATACTTAGTGATAGATTTACTTGAAACGTTTATCTATTCACATTTAACGAGCTCACTCTGTAAAAAACATTTTCAGCGCTAAAAAAAGATGTGGAACATGTTACGTCAACGTTGGCCAAGCACGTACTTGACTCTTTTATCACTTTTTAAGCGTTTAAGTCCACTAAAACTCGTTTTAAAGGACTAAATGTAAAAATTAGGATTCATTTTCTGTCCTATTTTATTTTGTAAGCAAGAACAAATTGAAGGCTTAACCTTTTACAGTCTGGTCACATGCGCTATTTTATGATAAAGAGTGTTAAAGCAAATCTACCAATAAGTTTTGATCATCAAGAATTTATAGCTCCTGAGGACCAATA
The DNA here is from genome assembly GCA_911387775.1 of Thymelicus sylvestris. Classification (NCBI taxonomy): domain Eukaryota; kingdom Metazoa; phylum Arthropoda; class Insecta; order Lepidoptera; family Hesperiidae; genus Thymelicus; species Thymelicus sylvestris. The sequence continues at coordinate 9,846,778 of OU426895.1, forward strand.
ACATACTTTATATTTTAACTATATGCTACCTATGTATGTTACTTAAAATCTCGATTTGTATTTAGTGGTTAAATGTAATTTCCCTTAGTTAATCCCATAATCAAAGACGTAACGATAACAATAACAAACATTCTGAAATATAAGATATCTACACTACATTCAACATTAGTATAAAATGACTACGTATAGCGGTAATAAAGTTCAAAATTAAATTACTTTTTAGTAAATGGTTCACGAGCAAATACGTTAACTACTAAACATATTTGTAGGCAGTATAATGTGGTAGCCATAACATAATATAGACAAAATGTATACTTTGTTTCGATTTTTAAATATCAAGCGACTACAAAATTATATTGATAACAAAATTAACGAAAATAACAAACGAAAAAAAAGAAGCTTAAAAGTTACTACTTGTACACGGCAGTTTCTCGGCCCCATAAATCATACCACGGCCCGAAAGTATGGCCTTCCTCTGCTATTTCATTTCCCTCAGAGGGTCGCTTCAGGAGCTTCGTACGGGGAAGAAGCTGCGGCCTCTGTTGTTTTAAAGCCTCATTGAATTTCTGATCGTCTGATTCACTATAAGGTCCTTCACTCCTACGATCCATAAAACGTCTGGCTTCAAGTCTTGCTTCTTCTTGCCGTATCTTAGACTTTTCAGCCTTCTTAGAATCAGTCTCATAATCATATCGAGATGATCGTCTTTCTTGATCACTGAAGTATGATATATTCGACTCATAGTACCTTTCTTCCTTACGCCCATTGTATTGTAACGTACTATCATCATAACTTCTGTTTATTCTATTTCTCGGTCGTGTGTCTCTGTTCTTTGAATCTGTAAAATCTTTTCTTACATGACGTCGATCAAGAGAATAATCGATTCTTGGCTCCTTGTTGTCAAAGTTCCTAGTCGATTCTTTTTTTTGACTTCTTATTTCGGCCTGTGGATATTCTTTGTGAATTTTGTTATCAAAGTTGTTATGCTGACGATTCTTTTCTTCATTACTCGGACGTTTTTTGTACTTTAAAGTTCCTTCATCCTGACCACTGTACCCATCATCGTTTCGGTTGTCGTTATTATTACGTTCTGTAGTAACTCCATACCTATCAGTGTGTATCTCATTATCTTTGTACTTTAAGGTTTCGGATGAGGCCGAGAAAGTTTTTATTTCTTTGGAATTGTCTTTGAAAGTCTTGAATTCCATTTTGGGAGGAGTTCGTTCATGAGATGATTTTTTATTTTTATCTGAAGATATAGTTGCTCGAACGTGAGGTTTGATTGGCGTTACTTCTATTTCTTCAAATTCTGGCATGTACGCGTTTTCTTTCTTATTTTTCACTTCATCGTTCAGTAACTGTGCTTGCCGACGGCGATCAAGTTCTTGTTGCTTTTTCGAAGTCATGTGATCATCGACTATTATACAATCGTACGGATCAGTACTTGAGGCAATGGAATTAACATCAGAACTGCTATCATTATCGTATCTTTGCAAAATTTCTCTTCGTTTTACAGTTTTCATTACAAAACCTTCACCGTTTTCATCATTGTAAAAACTGTTTTCAAAATTCGTTTTAATGGTACTTGTATTCGTTAAATCAGAATGCCTAGATTCATTTCTTGGAACAAATTCGTCACGTTTATCTTCTACAATTGATTTTTCTGACATACTCTTTTTGTTGATTTGAGGTTGATTATAATTATCGTTGCCTTTCCTTCCCTTTTCGGAACGTTCGCCATTCTGAATTGAGCCCAAGCTTCTTGCTTGTCGTATTCCACCATTCATCTTTACATCCTTTCTGTCAATAGTTTCATGAGCTCGTGTCTGAATGTTTTCTGTCGATGATTTTTCAGCACCGTTCAATTTTCTTTGATCTGGGATATCGGGGGCAGGCCTTAATTCTTTTTTCAGTTTCACAAATAGTTTTTTCTTATATTCTGGCACTGTATCAACAATATCACGATGCTGCCACAATGACATTCCCTCCATTATCTCTTCTGATGTTGTACGTCCAAATTTCCAAAACGATTTAGTCCTTTTGACTTTTTGTGAATCCTTGTCCATTTCTAGCATATTACGTAAAAGCAACTGTTGATCATCAGTCAAATATCCATTGGCTGTACTATTTTGCTTTGGACCTCGTTTTAAACTTTGGGTTTTGTGTAAGTAGGATTTATGGTCGGCGTTTTGCTGAGCAGATTTACTACAAAAATAAATGTAAAATCTAGCATAAGTAAAACAAAAAAAAAAAGCATTTAATAGTAAGCAACCAAAATATCAAGCATGTATCAAAAGTATTTGATTTGACACTACTGTACATACCTAATAGGTACTCGATGTCGTTGAGCCTCTTCATCACTGTAATCTACGTCAGGTTGTGGTGGAGGTTCATTTGAGAAACCAGAGTCATTAGAGCTGTGGAGTGACACATTTCCGACTGCACCGACAGCTGATACCACTGTTTTAGCTGGAGCTGCTTTATTCTGAGCCAACTGTAATGGATAAAGCATATATTTAAAAGGAAGTTTTAATTAATATTTTTTAGTTTTTATATAAAGCGGAAGACTAATGATACAAATGTAGATATCAGTATAGAAAGTGTTTATAAATATAAAATTACCTGTGATCGCATAGGTAATGTTTGTGGACCAAAACTCCTCGTCTCAATAACAGCATGAGTCGTAAAACTGGCGGCTGATGTTGAGTTTTTGATAGCAGCAGTGGCTGAAGGTGTTGCCGATGGATGAAACGTGGCACTTGCTGAAGAGCTTAACGCGCTTGGTGATGGAGCTGGTAAAGTTGGAGGCAATCCTGGAGAACTAGTACCCAGACGACCCTAGGATAAAAAACATTGTATAAGATAGATCAGAAAATATTTTCTATGAGCTGATCTTAAAGGTATATAAGAGTTTACCTTGGTAACATGATGAGCAGTAACAGTATCACCAAACATTCGTGTTGGTGGATGGGAATGACTGTGGGATGTTGTGTTACTTGATGATATCTGTGCATGAGCTACGGGGGCTGGCGGTGGTGTTTCACTCGGCGTTTGTGCCATACTCCAACGAGCGGGCGAATTTCCTCTGAAAATTCAAATAAACTTTTATAACGTTCTATCATTACAAGAATATTTGCATTTATTTATAAGCCTATCAATCCCGCGAAAACAAATAACATAAAAGAAGGGTTTGATGTGTTCTTAAAGGAAAAGTTTAGCCTTAAACACAAGATTTGTGGGTGGTAACGATCGGCCTCAGGAAATTCTTTCGAGCCTTCATAACCGTTACATATTTATGTTTTGCAGTAACCATTTATTGTGGCATCAAATGGACAATTTTTTTTGGCTCTTCAATATTTATACACATATACAAGTATTCAATTACCCAGTTTCATCGTTAGGTATCGGTTCTGTGTAGGCTAATGGGAACCATCCAGCGCTGTGTGTTCGTAAATTCTCTCCATATTGCCATCCTTTGGTCCTGTCTCCGAGCAGGGCGAGTACATCTCCTTGTTGGAAGCTTAGCTGGTTGTCACCAGCTGCCGCGTATGCATATAGCGCTCGAGCCAACGGTGGGTCACGCGATGTACATGTTGGCGGCGCTAGTGATGATGGACGGATAGATGTACGGGTGTCAGTGTCTGTAGATTAATAAAATTGTGATTTTACAAGTACAAGAGTTAACTCAAAAATTTAAATTAGCACACATATGATAAAATACTTTTAAGATAAATAGGTGTAAATATTGTATTACATAAAAATTCCAATACGAAGAGTGTTGTTACGTATTTCTGCGTAAATCCCTACCTTGTTCATCGCCATGGAGCGTTTGAAGATTAAAATCGGATTTAGCTCTCGATAATCCTTGAGCAGGCGAACCAAGTTCTCCGATAGATCTTACATCGAGGCACGATGCGTCAACTGATCGAGTTTTTCGTAAAGCAGAACCCACAGATGCTCTGTCGTCGTCGTCTCCAATGCGTGGACTAGCGTATACGTCTTCGTCGGCCCAGAATGAGACTTGCTATTTGAATAAAAGAGTATTTAAATTAAGGATGATTATTTAAAAGAGTAATAAGATTAATGTAATTTTCCTTGGGAGCTTTTTGCCCCTTCTGCTACAGAGATGGGACATTGTACTTTGTTCCAGTAATAATATAGTTTTAATTTTGAAAAGTATTTACAATTCAGTCTACATAAGAAATCTATTAAATAAAATAATTTCAAACCATATGAATTTTCAATTTCATAATTCAGCCTAAATCATATTACATTATAATATAATATTATATAATTCACACAATTTTTGGTTTAATCACAGAAGACACAATAGTACTGTTTAATTCAAAGTGTACATTAATATTCATGATGATGTTTTCATCAGGTGACCTCGTAAAACCTTTTAATAGAATTTTCCTTAACCCTGTCGTAAGCTTACCCTCATTCTGCTCACGAACATAGCTTCGACATTAGGCGGAAGGAACTCCCTAGTGCGGGATACTTCTAGCCATTCGTCGAGACCCGCGTTGTAAGCGGCGGCACCGGCTGTGTGGTATGCGAGCCAGTGTTTCGCAAGGGAGCACTGGCGTTCTAGTACAAAACCGTAACGACGTCGCTCTTGTGTCATCGCCTGTAAGTGGATATAGATGTAGACGCCTACATAATAGTGCATTTCGATGTTTATGAGCTCTACATGATTCGTGTTTTAGTTTCAAGTTTCGACACTAATTGCAGGCAAAGTAAATTGTAGACGATGCAGGTACAACATACTGTTAAAAGGGGTTTCTATTGAAATATGAATTGACCAAAATCCATTAATTTTACTAAAAAGCGCTGTTACATGATTATTTTTGCCTAAACAATTTCAAAGTAAACCTGTATAACAGAAAAATTTCTAGCATAACGAAATTAAATAATCACATTTTGTTACTTTGTAGTTCAGTTCCGAAATTTAATCTAACAAAAGTAATAATTCTAAAGGTTTGGAAAGTTGTAATAACACAGAAAAGCGCTAAAAATGTTTTAATACATTAAGTTCTTGGTACTTACATTTTTCAAGCTTTGCTCACAAAACGCGTCTAATTTAGTTTTTTCTTCTTCCAATATTTGCATGCTCTGTAAGTAAAGACAAAATAATCAAGAAAAGAAATACAACCGAACGCAGACATAACAACATTTATCTGAATGTGAGTTAATAAATCTTCGTCGTGAGAACGTCTGAGTATTCTTTATGATATGAGGCACAAAGATTAGTTACATTGATACGGTCAATACTTTGTTTTTTGTGAGTGTTACAAATAAACTGGATATGATAAATGTAAGTATTTATCAACATGACTGTAATCTAAGGGCCTGCGTTTGTTGGCGGAACGGCATGTTTAGACATCCCTCGGCATCCCTAAGCATGCTGAAACAGCATCGTACTAGTGCGTTGTATATGTGCTGAATAAGATTCTCATTATTTTATTACACTTTGTTCTAAATTCTAAAAGAAAATGGTGATATTTAGTAAATTAGTTGAAAAACAATTACCTTCATTTCTTTGTCCATGGCCGAGCCGACTTTGGTGGCGTTTGTCTTCTTCTTGCGCTGTTTTTTGATTGTAGCAGCTGCTTTGCTGTAGCTTTCCGAACGCAGCTTGTGTTGTTGCAAAAACCTTTTTTGCTCAGACTGTAAACAGAATGGTGCTTGTGATTTTGGCTTTTATAAATTTAGATAACTAATTCAAACTATGAAATAACGAAACTCTTATTTAGTGGAGTCCCGTCAGGTTTAAATTTTGGAATCCAATTGCTATGAATGTAGGTAGGTAGTATAGGATAACTTTTTAGAACTTACGTAGATTTATAGACTTCACATCTTTATTAGTTGTTTTCTTTTTTTTAGTTGTTTTCTTTTCATAATTTTTTTTTATTGAACATAATTATTGTTATGAACATCATTGAAAGACTGGGAGAGGACGCTGATACCCGAAACACAGTTTCGTACTAACTCGGGGATCAGAGGCTTCATACACTTTAATGTAAAAAATATGTCAATAAAGTATTATTATTATTATAGACCAAAATACATTGACAGGAATTGGATTCCGAGGTGTAGACCTTTTTAATGCTAATAAGTCGCCACTAATCATTATAATAATCAATAAATAATATACTTAAAGCGATACATTTGTTACGATTACCCAGCGATAAATACAACCTAATATACTGAGTATTCGATTCCCTGTCGGAGCAGACAATTGTGTGACAGATAAATGTTTGGTTTCGGAGCTCTCGGGCAGTGGTTTTCTCGGGCAGCGAAGCGACATCGTCGCTTTTGCCTATTGTGTATATTTCATTATGCAGCTTGCATGCAATCGTCAATTAAAGCGCCGTAGACAATTACGTTTAAAAGATTTGTAAGTGTTGATCAAACAAAACTCATTCGGCTTTCACACGGAAATTAGACTCTTCCCAATTCAAAAATTGTCCCCTTATCTAAACTTTATTTAGAATTCAGTACTCGTTATTTAGACAAAGCGTAAAAGTTTATATTACAATTCCCAACGTGGCGATTCGGAACGAAATTAAAAAGGTAGACTTAACTGTGGAGGTTGGGAAACGTGAAGGTATATGACGGTAGGCCATTCAATTCCAAAGAAACTTTCTTAATAGAAATTCTTATCTTAATAAACGGAATGCTGTAGGTTATTTGAACTTGGAGTCTTGTTTCTCTGTCTAGTCAGTACCTAAACAATTTCTCGTAAACTCGTAATATGAGAGACGATGCGGACAAGTAGCAGCGTTTTATGGGATTGCCTTAATACGAGTGGGTAACTTGAATCTTTATGTACAATTAAATTAGAAAGTATAATGGATGCTTCAAATCAACAATCAACATTTTTATGACTCCTATTCGTAATGAAATAACAAAAGAATGGTGAGAAATAAGGTTTATGTAACTGGCTGTATTGGAGGACGAAAAAGCTACATAAACGTAGGTTTCGTTTTGTAATGGTAAAAGCTTACTTATGAGAAGGTAGCTAGAATCACCAATGGAAAAATAATGCGTAGTGATTTAAATGCCCTTTAAACAACCTTTTGGTATCGGTTAGTGCGTATAAAAACTTCATTATGATTTGCTTTGGTGAAAAAAAGCTACAAATTTTCCATGATGTTGTCGGTATACCATACCTCACATTGAGAGTAGAGACAACATAATATTATTGTTGTAATAATGATGACGATGTTCGAAGTTGCCCATGGAAATTAGTAATACAAATGATGACACCAGCTCAATTGAATGCTATAGATAGAAATAACTTACCTGTACTACTTTTGTATCTTTTTCCAGATTAGTTTCCAACGGCACCAGTAGATCTACGTAAAACGCCTTCAGCTGTATCAAACAAATAAATTATGGATTATGGCCAGCTCAGGAATAAAAAAGTTTTCATGGCAGGTGTTTTATGAGAAAAATAAGCATTCGAATACCACATTTCGTTTTAATAAACGCTTTTATCTTCTATTTTCATTTAATCTTCTTTATTTAAGTCACTCATAAATGTCGTTTTAATAAGATTTTTTTTGCAAGTCATAAGCAACTACTCAGTTCTGTGGAAAATGTCTATATGAAGTTATATGAATTCATTAACAGTATTTTTCACATTTATAATATTAAATACGAGTAAATTACTTTAAGAAACATCTTTCGATTCGTAACAACTTACAATATTCATTTGCTGGTCTTGAATTTCTCGGTACACTTCAACGACTTTCATGAGGGCTGTTCCTGGAAAAGGAATATATTATGAGAAAAATGCTTTGTGTCTTACGAGATAACAAACGCTACATATCTTTTAATTTGTACAATCTAGGATCGTTTAGTTTGTGAAGCCCAACTGCTGGGGTTCCTCGAAGTGTTTATAGAATATTTATTGTTTTTTTTTTTTAATAATATGGACTCTTTGAAACATGGACAATATATGGAAGTATTCGCCACATATTCAAATACATTTTTAACCCCAACGCAAACAGAGAGACAACTCGATACGGCTTTTTGCCGATACGTTACCGATACTCGTATAAATATATCGGCGATACCGATACGCTTATTGAATTCAAAAATTAAGGTTTTTTCAAGTTTGGGTATTAGTTTTATATTACATTTTTAAAGCGCGAAATTTAAAAAGTATCGTTGAATCGGCCATAAAAATATCGCCGATGCCGATATATCAACAAACCCGAAGTATCGCCGATATATTATATCGGCATCGGTGTTGGATGCATCAATAGTCTACAACCCAAACGGATGAACCGATTTTGATCTAGTATTTTTTTTTGTTTCAAAGGTGACTTAATCGAGTGTTCTTAGCTATGTTTAGTGTAAATAAAACTGTGGAGGGTTTTTCAAATTTAAAATAATAAAAATGTTGACATTGTTATATACCATAAATCTTAAATTAATTAAAAGTGATTGCAAAAACTAGGTATGAAAGTGGACTTTTGAAATTGTAAATAAGAAACGTAGTACTAAGATACCTATCTCAATAATATGCAGTAATGCACCGAACAGGCGCGCCTGCGCAATGCCCTTTCATCAAGCATTTGGTTTCAACGACTCTTGCGACACTGACTTCGAATGTTTATCAGTATTACAAGATATATAATGTTTTATTTATTTGTAACAAAAATAGATTTAGATACTCCAATTATTTTCTTCTCGTGAATAAAACCTTACGAATAGTTTGACATTCAGTAACATTGGTATTGTATCTAAAGATTTGTTATATAATTCTTCTTTTCATTCGTTTACTTTCATATTATTTTTACTCTCATTATATACGGAGCGCTATTCCATTTCATAGTAATACCTACTTACAAACTCATGGCCATTGTGTTTTCTCGATAAGTCTTTTTCTATATTATAATAAATTTGTAACAACTCCCTTTATACTAAACACGATACAATATTAGCTATATTTCCTGTGTACGGAGATTAACAGAGTTTATTTTTATTATTCTATTCAAATGAACGGATATTATTACGGTCTTAATTAAATATTTTCTTTTATTTGCTTGCGACCGTAGAGCTGAGACGTAGAGTGCTGTGGTTCTTATGTATCGTATACTATAAGTCTAAATGCTTATTGAATTACTACCTAGGATTTATCCGTTTTCACTTCGAGCACTTCTTAAAGATAAGTTTACACGCTTATCTACACTTCATTAGCACTAAACACAGAGTTAACTATAACAGAATCAAAGCTAGTCATGAATGTCACACCGTAGTGCGTCAGTCAAGAAGGATTGGAATAGCCTGTCCGCGTCCGTGTTCCCACCCGCCTATGACGTGGATGTCTTCAAGAAAAGAGTAAATAGGCTTTTACTAAGTTAATGCGCTCACCATCCTAGACTACTTTTACACTTACCATCAGGTGGGATTTTGGTCAAGCATTAACTTAAAAAAAGTTCAGAAAAGTAATATGCCATGGCCAGTTATTGATATTGTGATACTTTCCCATAATACGTTATTTACAAAAAATTTCTTCTTCACTTCTTACCGATATCAGCACATCCTCCCCACGTGCCCTGCTGAGCCTGCCGACCCAGCTTGCCCACTGCATCCACATACAAACGAGACGCAGCGGCCGCACCTGTGATAACAAACATAAATTCAAAACCATTTTGTTCATTTAGGTATCACTGATACACATAATAACAATATATGCACGTAAATTTTCTGGTCCTTTCACTATTTCAGAGAGGTGCTTGAGAAAAAAATGAGAGGTGTCAAGGGACACCCGGATGGAACGAAGTTCCTTTCGATTAATTAGTGAAGGAATTGTAATAAAATTTCATTTACCTTCTCTTTAGTTTATAATTATTTCTGTAATATTTTCTTAGAAACATTTATTAATATGCTCATTGTATTTCATACATGACAGGATTGACATGTTATGACAGTGTAGTACCTAAATGTAGTAATGTCTTTGTAATATTTTCTAAATTTCCATAGATTATATTATGTTTTCTTGTTATCTTATATAGATTATATCTAAAATTTAGCTTTATTGTATGCGCATGTTTCTCTAAAATTCAATAAAGCTAAATTGTATACAATAAAGCTATCTATTTTGAATTACCTATTATTATTAATTATTAATAACTGAGAATAAATCACGATGCAAAATATTTTAAAATAAGACTTGACTTGGAATGAGAAAAAAAAAATTAAATAAAAAATACATAAAATACTAACGCTCAGACAAATTTTAACATATCCATTTATGCTTTGAAGCTTAGATTTAAAAAATAGCGTATTAAAACCTCCAAATTAAAACAGTAAGTAAGTGTACATAGCGCATGGTAGCTACACAATGCTCAAGTTTATTGCCGGTAGCTACAACACTGTAGATAAGCCAACGGAGACTATTTGGCACAAACTGCGCCCTAGTTCCGGAGCCAACAAGCTCTGGTTCTGCATCTATATGCAGTTTGGCTTGCCGTATATAAATTAATTGTTCATGTCTCATTGAGTAAGCAGACGGGGATTCAGCTTATAGAAGAGGTCTTGACGTGACTCTAGCCTTTTTAACTGTAACTTACTATCTATCTTGACGACCCGTGTGGCGCAATGGTTACCATGCCGGATCGCCGCACCAAGGGCCCTGGGTTCGATTCCCAGCGAGGCGGAAATTTGAATGATGAGTTTGAATTTCTGTTCTTGGTCTGGGTGTCAATGTCCTTGTCTATGTTGTGTGTTGTCCATGGCACCCACGACACAGGGAATCCTAGTGTGGGGCTATGAGTGTGAAGCGTTATTATTATTATTATTATCTAATTAACGATGTGTTTGGTTTATCCGAGGTACCGTATATTAATTTCGAACCCTATTAGGTATGTGTTATGGAGCGTTTAAGTGAATTCTATGAAAGTTTAAGTGAGTTCTATGAAACAATATTTTACAGTCCAAGTTCTTATATACAATTAAATAAATAAATAAACGCTAACACACTCATACCCCCGCAGTAGGTGTTTACCAGTGTCGCGGGTGGCATGGATGACACATATAACACATCACAATAACACCCATGACAGGAGTACAAATATTTATCTGTACCTAACAATCAGAATAAATTAAACCCGGGAATCAAACCCGGGACCCCTCGCTTCGCAGGCAGGTTCGCTACCAACTAGGCTACAGGGTCGTCATTAAATAAAAATACAATAAAAAGATTTCCCTAAAATACAAAGAACAGAATTCGATGAACTTTTGTTAAAGCCTTACCGTGTAGAGCTTTTAAGTAAGCTTTTCCGGCCGTTATCATCTGCCGGGCACCTGGGTTGAATTTGTCCAGAATGTTCTGAAACAAAACAAAATAATTTCATTATAAATATATTTAGATTCATTGTTTTGTTATACAAAAAATACACTGTTGTTTTATAACACAATAATGATGAACAAAGTCTCTATTTTTTAGTTATAATTATTTAGTATCGTTGTAAGTTTCACATTTATCTTTACGCCTACGAAACGATATCATAATCATAATAAATAAAACGTAAGATAATCCTATATCATAGTTTGAAGTGATCCTGCGAAACAAAATATGATACCAGGGTCTATTCCCAGGCGAGGCAAACTTTATGTGACAGATTTTGTCTTTTGCGGCCTTGAATGTTTGTGTTAATAATTAAATTTGTGCAATCTATGCCACCTGTAACACAAATTCTATAGTGTCGGTTTATGAGATTACCAAAGACTACAATATATGTACATGTAGGTATATCCATAGGCCTCTGATACACATGCTAGAAACTAGCATGCTTATTACGCACACATGTATATAATTTTGAATACATTCACAAGCACACACGCTCAGAGCTTGCCCCGTTCCACCCGCAGCTCAGATAGCGTACTGCATTGCGCATGATCGTGTGCTTAAAACACGCATATGTATCAGCACCAATAAATATGGAATTGGAATCAAGCATTAACTAATTCATTTATCGTTTCTATTTACAGTAAGACATCGTGACATACATATCTTTCATGTAAATAGTCATAAAATATTCTAAAAGGGACTTCAATAAATCTATTAGCAGACATACTTAAAACCTGTTTTACAGACAAACATTGATTTAGCATCGTGAGGCTAACGAGGACTTGCAAATACGCATTAGTATAGGAATGTGACTATCAAGGATGGCAATTTAATGTAACATCTCACGATACGCTGTACGTTATCTTAAATACATTAATAAATTAAAACAATGTAGGGAATTGTGCTTGTTAAGTACCAATAGGGCGTTGCTAAAGTTTTCACCATTAATTGGAAAACTATGGTCACTATGCTGTCTTAGCGCATTCAGTTTGCCTGTATGTCCGGGCGTTTGTTCCCGCTGACTACAGACACGGCTTAGCCAATTTAGATGCGGTTTACGCTATTGTAGTGTAGTGTGTGTGTAGTGTAGTGTAGTGTATAGAAAGTTTGGGGTTTTACAAATAGAAAATTGATGTACCTATATTAATTTAAACAATCCAGTCAACACATTTTTCAAATTGCGATTACCAAGTCATAGGTTTCCCAAAGCGAAACGAGGGCAGTTAGATATTACACACAACGAAATCGACAAAAGCCATTCCATACCAATACACTTTGCAACTTGAGTGTTTCACGAATAGTAAACACATAACAATTGCGATTAAAACATTTTAATTTACTATTCAATCCTTTAAACTTTGGATTTAATCAAAACTCTTCTGACAAACTGTTGAGATCGCTTGTGCTACTTTCAAAGTTAATCTAACGCGCAAACATTTAGAGCCATGAAGGAAATCGAGGACTCGGACCGTAAATAGAAAAGATGGCGGAATGTGGTCTCTCTTGAGCATAGTGGAGTAGAGCTTAATTCTTAAGCATTAACTAGGTATTTATAGGTACTAACATCATCTTAGCGTTTAGTAATAAATAAAGTAACTATGTATTTATCTTTGACGTGTAACGTTTAGATACAGGATAATTAATAACAAAAAGTATTTTTCGCCTTTTTCCTCGTCGTTGACAGAGCACTTTTCCGTAGCCGAAGTGGTATAAAAATTACCTTCATAAGTTTAATGATAAAGTTTATATCTGACTAGCTGTTGCCCGCAGCTTCGCACGCGGAAATTATGCTTATCATATTATTTATTATCCCTTACAAAAGAAAATTTAAAAACAGGTTCATTTATATTGAAGTACTTATATTTAGGAATTTACATACTGAAACTTACGATACAATCACAGATTATTCCTCCGGGAGCGGGTTTGGAATAGTACACAACATTAACTTTTTTTCTTTTCCCTCTCCCTCTCCCTCTCCATCTCCCTCTCTCCCCTTGCCCTCTTCCTCTCCCGCTCCCTGTCCCTTTTACTCTCCCGCTCCCTGTCTCACTCCCCTCGCTCTCCCTCTTCCTGTCCCACTCCCTGTCCCTGTCCCGCTCGAGGTCCTTCTCCCACCACATATCCCTCTCCCTCTCCCTTTCCCGCTCGAGGTCTTTCTCCCACTTCATATCCCTCTCCCTCTTCCTCTATCGCTCCCAGTCCCTCTCCCGCCCACACCCGCGCCCTCTACCGATTTCTGTCCCGCTCCCACTCCCTCTCCCGCTCCCTGTCCCTCTCTATCTCCCTCTTCCGCTCCTTCTCCCTCTCCTGCTCCCTGTCCATTCTTAACTTAAAAAATGACGAAGTTGCTTACTAAGTTCATTCCCCTAAATTAACTCTTTAAGGGATGATTTTCCGAAAAAAATAACATCTAAGTTAACTTTTGTTTATTACTATAAACTTACATAAAAAAATTCATATATTTTATAACTCTAAAACTGGCGAAGTTGATTTGTATGTAGTTGACTACCAACCCCTATTTTTAGGGGATGAATTTCGAGAAATCAGTGATACAGTTATTTTTTGTGTCTAACTATAAGCTTATATACAAATTTTCGCCCTTCGCACTTCAAAACCGACGAAGTGTCCATACTAACTTTCGCACTCTTATTTAACCCTTTAGGGGATGACTTTCCAAAAAAAACGTAATATGTACTTCCAAATTTTGTTTCTAATCTGGAGCTAATATATAAATTTTCATGTTTTTAACTTTTAAAATGACGAAGTTGCGTACTAAATGAAATCCTCTAAATTAACCCTTTAAGGGATGATTTTCCAAAAAACCGTATTAAAATTAACTTTTGTTCACAACTATAAACTTACATAAAAATTTTCATATTTATAAGTCTAAAACTGACGAAGTTGATTTATACGTAAATGGCTTCCTACCCCTATTTTTAGGGGAGGAATTGCGAGAAAACAGTGATACATTTATTTTTTGTGTCTAACTATAAGCTTATATACAAAATTTCACCCTTCTTACTTTAAAAATGACGAAGTTACATACTAAATTAAATTCACTAAATTAACCCTTTAAGGGATGATTTTCCGAAAAAAATTGTTAAAGTTAACTTTTGTTTATTACTATAAACTTACATAAAAAATTTCATATTTATAACTCTAAAATTGGCGAAGTTGATTTGTATGTAGTTGACTACCAACCCCTATTTTTAGGGGATGAATTTCGAGAAAACAATGATACAGTTATTTTTTGTGTCTAACTATAAGCTTATATACAAATTTTCGCCCTTCGTACTTCAAAACTGACGAAGTGTCCATACTAACTTTCGCACTCTTAATTAACCCTTTAGGGGATGATTTTCCAAAAAAACATAATACTTACAAATTTTGTTTCTAGTCTGGAGCTAATATGTAAATTTTCATGTTTTTAACTTCAAAAATGACGAAGTTGCCTACTAAGTTCAATTCAGTAAATTAACCCTTTAAGGGATGATTTTCCAAAAAAATATATTAAAGTTAACTTTTGTTTATTACTATAAACCTACATAAAAATTTTCAAATTTATAAATCTAAAACTAAGAAAGTTGGTTTGTATGAAAGTGTCTTCTAACCCTTATTTGTACCCCTTAGGGGATGAATTTCCAAAAATCCGTTCTTAGTGGACGTCTCCTTAGCATAAACTATCTGCCTGCCAAATTTCATCTTAATCGGTTCGGCAGTTTCTGAGATTTTTTGTTTAATCAGCGGTGTGTCGCTTTTCAATTTTATATATATAGACTAGCTTTTACCCGCGACTTCGTCTGCGTGGACTGGAGAATTAAATGAAAGTAATTAAAAAACATCCCGGGAAATGCGAGTTTTTTGGCATCGAGGGTGAGATGAGAGGGAGGGAGAGAACCGAACATATTAGCAATATTTAATGATTCAGTAACAAAATTAACTTAACTAAGATACACCACCAGACCCAACCCAACCCAGATAACCCCTAATACAATATGATCTATGGTTGGGCCTTACCACCTGTTATTTCGTAGCAGCTACCACACAACATTTACCATAGTAACATATTTTTATACCATCAAAAAGTAGAGATTTCAAGGAAAAAAATCCAACCGACTTTTTTAAAAAAGCAGATATTTTGACGTGAGAATTTTCAATTGAAAATTAGGGTGCTTTTTCGATGTTAAGTCAAAATAAGTTAAAAAAAGAAACGTTTTAAATGAAAAAAATTACAGTTTGTTTGGAACATAAAAAGATAAATTTTCACCAAATTTCGTGAATTTTTTTTTGTAAAAGAAATATGAAAAACCAAAAACTTGGTTATTATTCACATAAATTTTGAAATTATATGAAAAAAGTGTAAAACCAAAAGTTGTAGATCTTTCTATTACCTACAACTTTGCCATTTAAATTTTTTCCATAGGACTTGTAGTTTTGCCGGAAATCGAGATAAACCGTTTTTTAACATTAAAAACTCACCCCCACCCTCCCCACTTCCCGACCTCAGATCGCTCGTAAATTATTCATTTCCTTTTTCAATGGGTTTCACCCTACTATTATTTTTTCACACATCATTTTCAAAGGCTTCTGCCCTGGTCAATTAAGATATACCTACTGAGATAAATAAAGAAAAAAAAAGTTTTACTTCGACTACACCTCCCCGAAATTAAACCAGGACATTGTAGAAGTTGGAGATTATAAATGACAGTTTATTTCAGACTACTGGAATACTGGACTGCTCCTATTTATTCATAGACGTTGACAAATTTTTTCACGTAAGTATAAACAGCAAAACCTAAAGTAATCGAATTCTTCTTCCATTTTAATTACGTAATTTTTTATTGGCACTATTTCTTCCTTTTTTTCGACTTATTATGTGTTTTCATCTGACCAAGTAATGTCTGTAAGACGGTCCCCATGCTGTTCACCAGATCACGGAAACTGCCGCCGCTGCCGCGCCGCTCTGTCTCCATGATCGGATCGGGTGGTTTAGCAGGTACCTGAGGTGTACCATGTTAGGTTTCTCGGTCAATGTTTGATCGCGCCGACCGCGACCCCGTGGTCGTCCGTGCTACATGAGTCGCTCAGGGACGTCTCGCCCCTCCGTATTTGACTGGCTGAGAGCTAAACGCTTCTGCGCGAAGAGTCATAAGAGCCCCCCCGACTATTTGGGGAGTTTCGCAACCGTGGCACCAGCTAGATTTACGGTAATGAAAGGAACCCCTACCCGACAGCAGTGCGGGAGTCCGAGAGGCGGCTCAACCGGGAGACTCTAGTTCTCCTGAGTTTTTTCCTGAATGACTTTGGGATTTTAAGTGTCCAAGAACCTGGCCCAAATACCAGACGTATGTATATCTATTTTATACCTATAAAACGTTTCAAAAGAAACTCATTGTTTAAACTGATTCGCCATTTGTGGATTAAACAGCGTGCCTGCATTACCATAACATTAGTATATTTTTACTACTATTTAAATAATAAATAACTCACTGCTAAATCATAAATAACTCACTCTAAACTTGGCAGAATGGAAATTTAATCATCTTCATAATTTATTATTTTTTCATTCTTGTTTTCTTTCTTGGATAACAACAATGGGTGATATGCCTTTAGTCTGATCTGATCACGGACGATGCTTTTAGTCATCCATGGAGGATGATGACAATTTAGGTAGCTCGTCTGTTTTTACGTGGCTATTCGCAAATTCAAAAGTATTTTACTTGTGTTACTTGTATTGCACTTACGTCCGGTCATAATTAGCCTATGCGGGGCAGCCGGCCGGGCGGCCCGCCGGCCGGGTACGCATTGACCAGCAGGTGACACCAGTAGACGATTATTCGCAAATACTTTAATTTCTTACTCATTGTAATTTGTATTTTTATCTAAATTGTAATACTTTGTCAAAATTTAAGATTTTTATTTATCTATAGAAAAAACAATATTTGATAATAAAATTTCCCTAAATTGTGTCTTAATTTTATAACTAACTCTGACCCACACCATCATACAACGAATTGAATATAGGAATCTGATAGCACAATCTAACATAGTTATGTGTTATTGATTGAGTAGGGTAACTATTTTCTTAAAACCCCAATGTTTTAAATATTTTAAATATGTATAGTTATACATTAAATATCAGACCTATTGTACTTACATTTTTTAATTATGGCCCATAGTTACCTAAACTGACATCTATTGTTGATTAGCAGAACTAATTCATTGCAAAATCATAAATAAATAAAAAATTGGTACACATTGATTTTTTTGAAGAAATAACGTATATTTCCGATACTAAACAATCTTTTATATCCCTCTATCGGGCACTTTCAGTATTTCCTGCAGTTATGTGGCGTATCAAAAAGTCCTATTTGTTGATATCTCGGCTTCTAAGCGACGTATCACGATAAAACATACACCAGATTTTAAGTTAGACCACCAGTAATACAACTGCGAAAACCGCACTCAATTTCATTCAGTGGTTTTGGCGTGATGCTGTGTCAAACATACAGACAGACAAGATTTTTAAAAATGACAGATTTGCAATCTATTGCTCCTATATAGTCCCCTGATACCAATTTTTCATAAATATCTTCAATGTACAGACATTATCGAGTTACAGTTTTATAATATATATAGATTAAATGATTTTGATTTTTTCTTGTTTGTTTGTATATTATGTCTCTATAGTAGGTATACAGGATACACAGACAGCCTGTTCCACTACGCTATAAAATTCTGATGACAATGAGAGATAAGTGTTTTTGTGTTCACAGTCTGTTTATGCGCCATCTTTACATTTATTATCATCAAACTTTTGTGTTGGTATAAGATCCCGCCATAGAACGACCTTCACCGAGCTGGTTAATGGATGAAACCTATTTTATATTAAATTTAATATGTCCTTAAATATATTGCATATGGGTTGCCTAAAAAATTTCAGTCCAGGATATGATTAATTAATAATTTAAAAAAATATTTTTTTTAAATATTTCACCGGTTTGGTTAATAGACAAATTCCATACCAATCGAAAGTATGAAGTCCATAGAATATGCAAACGTTAGGTTGCCTATTTTTTTCCCGTCACAACTCTCGGGTTGCCAGGTATAAACAGGTAAGTCGATACTAGTAACTTGCACCTGTGTGGTTAATGAATGAAAGTTAAATGAAAATAAAGATTATTTCATTACTAATACGATGGTATAGGGTTGTCTGCCAAAAATCAGTCCTGACTTCCGGTTGTCGAAGTTTAATAATCTAAATTTTACTAACAAAAAATAACCGACTTCAATGTTACTCAAAAACTACATGTCAGATCTCGTTCAAATTGATGTGGAATTACGTAACAAGCACCTGCTTTCGATTAAAAAAAGAATCATCGAAATCGGTTGGCGTGATATTGAGTTATTTGTCCATTTGTCGCGCTTACTTAATACAAATTTAAGACTTATATGGTTTTATCATGGATGCCATTGTCAGATCTCAATAAAATTTATATGGGACCACATGACAGCCACCAGCTTTCGATTAAAAAAAGAATCATCAAAATCGGTTCGCCCAGTCCAAAGTTCTGAGGTAACGAACATAAAAAAAAATACAGTCGAATTGAGAACCTCCTCCTTTTTTTGAAGTCGGTTATAAAGTGTATTATTGCTGCGAGTAAAAATGGGCGACTGAGAGGTCGCAACCACAGAACACATAAAGATGTTCTGTGGTCGCAACCAACCATCTATGATGCTATGCTATATCCAACCATGCTATTTGTTCTTGAAAATGAAAAGGATAGCGATAGACTCGTATATGCTGTGCATCATTTTGGAGTAGTTGTATATTAAAATAGAGGAATAGTTTTTTATTTTTTCTAATCAAATAATCATATATGTGTGCCTTGTGTATATATTTTATGTGACATTAAAGTATATAATATATACATCTTTAGTAAATAAGAAGATTATAATAATTCATATTTAATACTAATCTTACAATTTTTATTTCTATTATTAGCAGACAAAGACAAGTTTTTTAATTTTTTCAGATTATTCAGGTTCCGGACATATAACTGTGATCTCCAACTTCTGAACCTTCTTCGTCATCGCTTTCTGTTTTAGTTGTTTGAACAATGTCTTCTATCCTTATAGGTGTATGATCCCCAATAAACCCTACTGGTTCTAAACATTTATCTAAGACCCAACCGCAGTTCTCAGGCTGAAGTTTCACGCATAATGGATCTGTTGCATCAAGCCACATGGAATTTACGAAAATAGTTCGTAATTTTTTTTCATTTAATGATATCCAGCATGGTGGTATGGAGTTAGAGTCAAAGCCTTTTTTTTAAGCTTCTCGCTGGCTTCTTTAGCAGAGTAATTTTTCCTAAAAATGCGATATCTCGCATCATTTACTTTGGTGCATTTCTTGATGCCATATATACTAGCAGTAAATTGTTGAACAGACTTAATTTTTTTGTCAATGAAAATATCAGAAGCATCTGTTAATGATGCAAAAACTGTCGCTATACTTTTCATTTTCAAGAACAAATAGCATGGTTGAATATAGCATAGCGTCATAGATGGTTGGTTGCGACCACAGAACATCTTTAGGTGTTCTGTGGTTGCGACCTCTCAGTTGCCCATTTTTAGGGTTCCGTAGCCAAATGGCAAAAAACGGAACCCTTATAGATTCGTCATGTCTGTCTGTCTGTCTGTCTGTCTGTCTGTCTGTCCGTCTGTCCGTCTGTACGTCTGTCCGTCCGTCCGTCCATCCGTCCGTCCGTCCGTCCGTCCGTCCGTCCGTCCGTCCGTCCGTCCGTCCGTCCGTCCGTCCGTCCGTCCGTCCGTATGTCACAGCCACTTTTCTCCGAAACTATAAGAACTACACTGTTGAAACTTGGTAAGTAGATGTATTCTGTGAACCGCATTAAGATTTTCACAGAAAAATAGAAAAAAAACAATAAATTTTGGGGGTTCCCCATACTTAGAACTGAAACTCAAAATTTTTTTTTTCATCAAACCCATACATGTGGGGTAGCTATGAATAGGTCTTCAAAAATGATATTGAGGTTTCTAATATCATTTTTTTCTAAACTGAATAGTTTGCGCGAGAGACACTTCCAAAGTGGAAAAATGTGTGTCCCCCCCCCCCCCCCGTAACTTCTAAAATAAGAGAATGATAAAACAAAAAAAAAATATATGATGTATATTACCATGCAAACTTCCAACGAAAATTGGTTTGAACGAGATCTAGTAAGTAGTTTTTTTTTAATACGTCATAAATCGTAAACCGCAATACCTCGATCAAAGTTACAACGAACTTCAAGAACTTTTATATTATGTTACTTGCTGCTACGGAACCCTTCATGGGCGAGTCCAACTCGCACTTGGCCGCTTTTTACTCGCAGCAATAATACACTTTTTAACCGACTTCAAAAAAAGGAGGAGGTTCTCAATTCGACCGTATTATTATTATTATTATTTTATGTTCGTTACCTCAGAACTTTGGACTGGGCGAACCGATTTTGATGATTCTTTTTTTAATCGAAAGCTGGTGGCTGTCATGTGGTCCCATATAAATTTTATTGAGATCTGACAATGGCATCCATGATAAAACCATATAAGTCTTAAATTTGTATTAAGTAAGCGCGACAAATGGACAAATAACTCAATATCACGCCAACCGATTTCGATGATTCTTTTTTTAATCGAAAGCAGGTGCTTGTTACGTAATTCCACATCAATTTGAACGAGATCTGACATGTAGTTTTTGAGTAACATTGAAGTCGGTTATTTTTTGTTAGTAAAATTTAGATTATTAAACTTCGACAACCGGAAGTCAGGACTGATTTTTGGCAGACAACCCTATACCATCGTATTAGTAATGAAATAATCTTTATTTTCATTTAACTTTCATTCATTAACCACACCGGTGCAAGTTACTAGTATCGACTTACCTGTTTATACCTGGCAACCCGAGAGTTGTGACGGGAAAAAAATAGGCAACCTAACGTTTGCATATTCTATGGACTTCATACTTTCGATTGGTATGGAATTTGTCTATTAACCTTCTATTAACCAAACCGGTGAAATATTTAAAAAAAATATTTTTTTAAATTATTAATTAATCATATCCTGGACTGAAATTTTTTAGGCAACCCATATGCAATATATATATGGACGTATTAAATTTAATATAAAATAGGTTTGATCCATTAACCAGCTCGGTGAAGGTCGTTCTATGGCGGGATCTTAGACCATGTGGGAAAATTTGAAAATCGACTTTTTCAATAGACTGAATGTGCCTTAAGCATGCATTAGGCACTACTAAAACCATGGTTTTAGTGGTCCCAAACTACTATCGCATTATTCACTTCATACAATTTCAAATGAAACCATTTTGAGGCATATCGGTTGGATGGTTTCAGTCTATCAAGGACATCCGTACAAAAAGATTTTTGTATTTTGTTTATATGTATAGAAAAGGCTCAAATCATAATTATCCTATTAAAAGATATGAAAGTTTGGACATAAAATAAAAATAAACGCTTACTCACTCATTCATGTCTATTCAAAAATGTATTCTCCATAATTAAAATAATAAAGAATAAGAATTTCCAAGGTGTTTACAACATTCATCGTTCTAACAAAGAGCCCATTTAGCGACAAGTTCTTTCAAAGTAAATATATAGTAAGAAATTGAGGGCGTGATTAGACCGTAAATAGAGGTGCCGGTGGAATGTGGCCTTTCAAGGATGCTGCACTCAAGCCTCAAGGTGTGGCTGGCACTGCTTACCGTACGACATTCCATTGTAAATATTGTTCAAACCACTCTTCCGAGCCTAAATACCCTCAATACGATTCTAGATACGCACTTGATTTAATGATCCCCGGTTAGTATCTTGATTGCAAAATATACGCTCAATACGAGAGGCGAAGCTTTCATTTATCGGCCTTATTTTCCCCTGTACCCGATTGCTGGATAGTTAGATTATGTAGGACAATGAATTGGCGTGTAATTGCAATTTGTTCAGTAATGGGTAAATGGAAAGAGCAGGATTTGTGTTCGTCGCACTTGAAATGATTGTGCGTACTGCGGACATTATAGCATTAGATTATGCTGTTCAAAATAGGCCACGATCAATCAGTATGATTATAGCATGCATCTGAGATATTGTAACTGACTTGCATGTAACATAATAAATGCAGGACTAAGTTAACTACTCAAAGTAACATTAAAAATTTATCTTAATTCTTAACTTAAGCAATCTGATTATTTGGTGAAGTAGATACTTTTGCCATTTTATTTAAACTATTGGATACTTTGTTGATTTCGATGAATTTGGTATCATATTTGAATTCCATAGCTTTTATGATATAAATACCTATTAAATTAAAACACTAAAGTCGGGGTACGTGAAAGACCTGTAACAGATTGCTGAGAAAGGTCCTTGAACGGGAACCACACCTTGTGAACAGGTGCATACTACCAGGTGGTGGACTGACGACCTAAATAAAAATAAATAAATAATGCTACACACTTATAGCCCCACACTAAGATTCCTTGTATCGTGGGTGCCATGGACAACACACAAAGACGACACACACCCAGTCCGAGAACAGAAACAAATACATCATTCAAAATTCCGTCTTGCTGGGAATCGAACCCAGAACACTTGGCACGTCGCAGCGGTGCCTCGGTGGTCATGCATGGTAACCATTACGCCAGAGGGGTCGTCAAACCTAAAGAAGACAGCACGTGTCCACTGGATTCGGAAAATTTAGAACTATGGTAACCGGTGTAAGTTCTAGTTAAACAAGATGTTATACCAAATTAATGAAATGCTTTCACGATAAGAATTGATATTAAACTGTAAAAGACCTAATCTGTTTTGAACACACAAAGTACTAAGCTCAAATTTTAAAATACTTCCTTCCTTCCTTTTCTCCTTTGAAATACGAAATGTGCAAAGGTAAACTCCCGTCAAGTTCGGCACACGTAATCCAACGTTATTGGCACATTACAAAAACCCAATGCATTCTCCCTTTCACCCCGACGGCGAACATGAGCCTACTACGTGTTAATTTGTTTTACGATCCAACGATCTCGAACCCTTATAAGCACCATTGCAGATCTTTATTATTTATAACGTAATATAATACAGTCGTGTAGATTAGGCATATTTTTGAGGTATACGAAATTTTAACACTCTGGAGCTCGATATCGAATAGGTATTAGGTATTAAGTATTTGTGTGTAGACTAACGTGGTCCAGATTTTTTTGTAATAGACTGACAAATGAGAAAACATCCCACGTAATGGTAGATAATCACGCCGATCATTGACATATTGCCTCAATTTTGTTTGACCTGTTTTTGCATCATGGAATATACAGAGAGAAATAATAAATACTGTGACTATATTTCATCACAATATAGATTGTGATCCATCCCACACCTGAGCTCATATCTCATCTCAATGTGACGAATAAAGTCCGTAGTCCACGCTGGTCAACTGTATGTTGGCAACTTAAACATCACGATGATTAACTTCGGTTTCCTTACAATATTGTCCTTCAGCACATGATTAAAGCTAAAAATTTAAAATGCGTATGGGATTGGATTAGATTTCCCATTCGGGGAATCAACGTAGGCTATCACTGTGTGAACATTGACGAATTAATACAACAATCCTTGAGCACATCCTAAGATGGAATAAACACATGCGTACCAGAACCGAAAACGCTTTTTATTAACAACAGATTTCCGTTAACAAAATCTGATTAAATTTGTTATTACTCAGTGAGTACAATATAATTTAAAAGGATCTATAAATAAACCATAAACTTTTCCTTAACTAAGCCTTGATACAATTCATTAACATTACTAGGACTGAATAATAATCGTCATGTATAAAACATTTGAAATATTTGAATACAATACAGAAGGTGTAAATTGGAGGCTTACGTCAGACGTTGAGTCGACCGCTTATAACAATCAAACAATTGGATAAAATCCTACGCCACAACTGGTATAAAATATTATAAATCATTAATACTTTCAAACGTATTCAGTGCATAGTGCAATGGTAGGATTTTAGCCAAAGCACACAGACTGTTTTCTTGCTATCTGTAAAACGTGCTTCTCACAGTGGAGATGTTGCCAATATTTTATTTAAAGTATTTAGGTATACCTACTGTGAAAGAGTTCAATGGAAATTTTGGTCTTTCACTGTGGAAAACGTGTTTGATTTAATAATTATAATTGAACTAGGTACTCATATTTTGAAGTTAGTTAAGACCAATGGTTATCATAATAATAGAAGGGTATTTGGGGTAAAAGTGAGACAGATCTTAAATTCTTAGCTTAAAAAGATCTTAAATGTTAATAAGCCAAGCTCAATAATTGGCATGCTCGTAATTGGCAAAATTAAACTCACCAACTGCAGTTTCTTTTTCGTTTGTTGGTTATTTAATTATAAACAACAATTTCCTAGTACCAACAGCCAACAAAAACATTATTATGCTGTCATTTGAACAACAATCCCACCCTGAATAAGTTATCAGTCTCCATCTCCCGAGATCGTTCAATTCTCGCCCATGACTGAAATTTATGGGTTCTCGGTGGGCTCGCGGATATTTCACCCAATTCGGGCGTACATTTTAAAATACAGAATGCTGTATCAATGATTCCCAAAGTAAAACCAGCGCTAAACAAACTCAATAAAAAATCAGCGACAAAAAAGAAAACTTCGAATATTCAGGTACAAAAATCCATTGCTTATAAAAAAGTTAAAAATAAAAAACATACAAATGTGCGATGGTGAGATAACTGAATTATAGCCCAACAATTGCACTTAATTTTCCGCTTGCAAAACTACTTTATAATGAAAAAAAGATCTGCAACTAATCCGAATTAATTTAATAAATTATATCACACGACTTCCGCCTTTCATGACACTTTCAACAAAACATCGATTCCAAGATTCTTAAATTTCATTAACAAAATGGTTGCATAATTTTGTTTTAGAAATTAACAAAGTCGCTGAGCTGAACTAGGCTTGTTCAGCACTCGCTTTTATGATTATTGTTTATGATTATTCCGTCATAAAAATTATATCTAAACAAGACCTATATTCTTATTTTACGTTTGACTGTGAAACTTTATAATATGTGTATCCTACTAATGTTATAAATGTGAAAGTTTGTATGAATGTTTGTTACTTTCCCGAAATAACTTCTGAACGGGTCATCTGTTATAAGACAAAGGGTACTCAATATCCCGCAAAACGCGGGCAAAGCCATGGGCCGAGCACTAGTTTTAAACAAATATCTCAGACACTTTGGAAGACACTGCTCCGCTTGTATGTAAGCCAGACGGTTATTGCTCGCGTCGAAATCGTAAATCGTAAGGGTGCATGTAGGGGCTAAGGGTAGAAATAGATGCGCGCTTTTAAAAATTAAGTACCCGAAGAGGGGAGCAGTACACCAATATTTTAATGGAGTAATCAAACTACAAATGGAATGTGTGCTGATGCTGTTTTTCTCTTTGTCTCATCTTCATAAGCTTTGGTGTAAAAGTAATTTGTACTGAATATTATGTGTGGTTTATAGTGTATCAAAAATTCTTAAAAACGAAGATGCAGTACAATTTTATTTTCTATTTTGGCAGAGTTTTTAACGCGCTTCGCTGGCTGCAACGCACCTTTTGAATATCAAACATGAAGCGTTTTTATGTGTCTCGGTTAAAGCGCTGTTAAGTTATTTTCCGTTTACTTCTGGGGATTGTTGCCCTGTGACCATTCTGCAAATGTAGTAGCTTTATCAGTTTACTGCAGTTTAAAATATATAGAAAACAGTATTACTTGTTTGAAAATTTGTGTCCCGGTGGAAATATCCTATTTTAAATCCAGGACTAACATTTGTTTCGATGAACCAATAACTCCCTCATTAAAACCTTACCATTTCCATTTGAGAGTACTGTGTAACGACGTATGTAAATCTACTAACCCTTTCTTAAACATCGTGTTGGATAACGACAAAGAACTCATTTTGACAGAAGACCAAAAAATCTATATTTCGTGATACGAATCGTTTCCAAACATTCGATGGCATAGGCGACACAAGAATAAACCCGTCATTCTCTTGAAGCACGTACCGAGCGACATTCGGCTCCAAATTGCCCCGCGCGATGCGTGACTCCCGAACCGACGACCCCAGCTGAATGATTGTACGCGAATGTTTTGTACATTAACTTTAACTACATAAGACGTAAGATATTTCAGAATGTAACATATACGCTTATTCACAGTCCTACAATAAGATTTTCTGATTGATTGGTCGACTGAACATGGAGTGAATATTGATTCGTCACTTATGGTGGCCACTCACGGTCAGTCCATCGCGTCAAATGGCGTGATATACAGCCAAAATTTGATCGTGAATGTGAAAAACTGATGGCGTGATTTAAAAAATTTGTATGTCCAATCGCGCCATTTTGACATATGTCGCTTGGCGTGGCTCCAAAAATGACGCGATGGAATGACCGTGAGTGACCACCATTAGACAGAATCCCGGAAACCGAACTCTTGATGACTACGTTGGTTGTGGGTTACAGTGTCATTGATAAATCACTGTAATCTGGTTGCACGTTACCATCATCACAATCCATAAAGATGTTGCAATGATGATGCGGTGTGGGATCTGATTTCACAATAAAGACCCAGGAATAAATGATGGAAGGACCTTGAAGGACACAGGAATGAAAAGCAGAATAAGCAAGTTACCACATGTTTTCCTTACCGAAAAATGTTTTAAATTTTTTCACGCCTCTTTAAATAACTAAATGAAGCCTGGACAATTAGCACACTAGGCCTCTTCAAGAGGAGAGATCCAAGCTCAGTAGTGAGCTAATTAATAATAGGTTGAAGCAAATAACAAAATAATTGTAATAAAATATTAAACTGTAAATACGACTTAAAATTTAAAATGTAACACAAGTATTAAATATTATATCTCGTAAAGTAAGTAAACACGTTTGCAGCTTTGCTGAGCACATTTCCTGTATAGACGCAACGCTGCTCCAACGCTGTTTACATTATCACTTGTTGCCACTCTGACCGTGTTTGATGTCACAATACTTTACAAGATATTGCAACTTTATAGTGGCACTAAAATACATTTGAAACAATTATACCTTTGTTTTGGTGTTGTTTCAAATGAAGTTTTTTCTTCCCTTTATTTGTTCAGCGAAGTGTTTTTCGCATGTGTCGCGTTGGTTCACTATCAATAATTTGCTTTTAAATGCAAAAAAAAACTAAATGTATAGAGTTTGTACTACCTAATGTTAAAAAAGTTAACAAATCTCTCAGACTGAATAATGAAATATTGCATATGGAGGAATCCACGGTCTTTTTAGGGGTGACCTTAGATAGTAAACTTCAGTGGGGCCCACATATAACAAATCTCGCGACTAAACTCGGTAGGGCTGCTTATGCTGTTAGGAAAATAAGGCAGTTTACTGACGTCGAAACTGCTAGGATGGTTTATTTTGCATATTTTCACAGTATTATGTCATATGCCATCTTGCTGTGGGGCAAAGCAGCCAGTATAGAACAAATTTTCATACTACAAAAAAGAGCTATTAGGGCTATTTATAAACTTAGATCTCGTGAAACTTTGCGTGACAAGTTCAAAGAAATAGGTATACTTACAGTAGCCTCACAATATATCTATAGTAACGTGGTTTTTATACGGAATAATATAAGCGCGTATAAACAAAATTTTGATATCACTAATCGCCAAACAAGAAAAATGCACCAGTTAGTAACGCCATCTTACCGTCTTTCTAAAGTGAAGCGATCTTTTATGGGCCGTGGTGTACAGTTCTATAATAAAATCCCAAAGTTAATACGTGATTTGCCAGTGGAATTATTTAAGAAACATGTAAAATCTCAACTTTTAGGCAAAGGCTACTATAGATGAGTACATAAATGACAAAGACGCATGGAAATGACCAGATCTGCAACCAGTTCCGTACAGGCTAGTGATACTTGTTTGTAAGAAATATACCAATGTATTTTATTTTTAAAAGATGTGCTGAGGAGTTTCTTTCGGCTTTTCTTCTCCTCCATGACAAAGCACCTTTCCGAAAAGCTGGTAAATTAAAAAAATGACGTGCATAAGTGTATCAATGATACCTACATTAATAAATGATTTTGAATTTGAATTTGAAGCTTTCCGGGTTAAATGGCGGAGAAATATTATGTGACCTGCTCTCAATCTCGGGTGCATTTTCTGCCACTAGTACGATGTCATCCGCAAACAGCACGCACCAAGGAGCTTTCATTTTACAATACATTCGACAAAAATTGTCAATCATAAGTAATCGAACAAGATAAAATCCTTTATCAAGAGCCACCAATCCATACCGGATCAGTGTGATGGAGTATCTACTTAAGGCAAAAAAACTAAGATGGAAACAAATAAATGTATTCAAATTATTTAAAAATTGCAAGACATACTTTCAAATACCGTCTGACGGACAAAAAGTTTGAATAAATTCGGATGCTCCGCTAAAAATTAATCAAATTCATCCTGACAACTTCAGTGCCAATGAATTCTAAACTTTTCAGTTGTTTAAAATTCAGCGGGACCGGGGAAGAAATTGTTAAATTCCAATCTATGAACCACCCTCCGTCGGGCTCCTTAACGTAATCATGGCGTGCAATTTGTTACCGATTCAACAATGCACCCTTAAGTTCTTAGCTGAGCAAAATAAAAGAGTCCACTAAAGTTGACTAAATGAGTCGACTACAAAAGGCGGACCGGAGAGTAATTCAAACGAACGCTTGCCCAACGTCTCTGACTTGGCTTCGATTCTATACTTTCAAAAGTTTTGTCCGGGTTTTGTTGCAGGACTTCGCAAATACTCAAAAGTATTAAACTTTTAATTCAGATTTACTGGCTTCTTTTACGTTCTCATCGCGGTTCTTTTGTAGTTTTAAAGTACCCGACATGTATTACTTGTACTATACTACCATGTCTACGTTTTTAGGGTTTCGTTTCACCTTATTTATTCGTTAATTAATAGTAATATGAAATACTATTTTCGTAGTAAAGCTGATGTCCGGCTAAACGAATAGACGGTTTTACGGTACTTTTAAACGTGGTAAATTGGCTTGCGTAACATCGATTTCGGTTAACTAACTAGTTAACAAGCATAGCTTGAATGAAATCGCAAGCGTAGATAAAAAGGTACAGCTATTAGCGGCGGAAATCCTTCTCAAATGAGCTCACTCAGTTCATGTTGATCAGCATTCAGCTTATGAGGCAAGGTCAACCTCTTAGACTCGGTGCGCAATATTTACAAAGACTATTATGTATGTACAGTGTACACGATTTAGTTTACATCTGTGGTTTACCTTAAGTTTGCATTGCACCACATCTACTGAAGATATAAGGACTGATAGGCGAGATTTTTTGGTTTACTCTTAAACATAACATGCCATCACACATTTAGACGTTTAGCTCGGAAAAATGGTCTGTTACGTCATTAGAAAACAATATGCGTTAAAAAAATTAAATTGCAAGAACATAAAAATCGATTTGCAATTCTATTTCAATTTATCCTAAGCCCTAAATTGACTTTTAGGCAGGAAGTTGCTTAAAGTTAATGCC
Organism: Thymelicus sylvestris; assembly: GCA_911387775.1. Lineage (NCBI taxonomy): Eukaryota > Metazoa > Arthropoda > Insecta > Lepidoptera > Hesperiidae > Thymelicus > Thymelicus sylvestris. Next base: position 9,876,810 of record OU426895.1, read on the forward strand.
GAATTATTACTATTGATAACAACTTTGTTATGATGATTTACAGGTTTATAATATGTATGTAATTAATATTATAAATATCAGTCCAAATATTATTTAAAAAAAAATTGGCATAAGTATTAGTACTTATTATAACTATTATAGTACTATTATTTCTTCTGTGATAGGTATAGCAAGTTTAATCGACATATTATGCAGATTACAATTTTATTTGTATTTAAACACAACAACTTCATAACTCATTTATCAAAATAATTCTGATGCTAATGTAAACTCGATATTCAAAATGGAATGACAATTGGGACTGGGCCACTGGGTTGTTTGTCAAGTCAAACATTATTTCAACAACACGAAGCTCGAAATACGTTTAGGACCGCATTAAGTTGTTTACGTGCAGTTTGCAACTATGCATATGTAAATTAACATTTTATCTTTAGGAAACAACATTTACTGAGGTGTATTTATAATACCAAAGATTTAATCTAATACAAGAAATTATATCCAAGATGCTTGCCGGGAATGTTAAAATTTAATTTAGGAGTAACCTTAATGCGTTTTGTTGGTGTTCCAATGCGAAAACAAACTAAAATATAGAATGTTGGTACATATAGTTATAAAGGTATACGTAAAAGTTTAAAAACTTTAATTAATAAATACTAAAACTTTTGTTGTTGTAATTGCTCGTACATTAATGATAATTAACGATTTTTTACAAGCATTAATTTATAGCTACTTTATAATGTTATTGTATCTTGCTTGCAGATTAATCAATCACTTGTAACAATATTATCAATGTAAAAAATTACGTAGGAAAAAAATAGTTAGGTACTTGTATAATTATTATAAAATACCTATTGTTACAATTTATGTACCAATGATTAGTGTGACTTGACATAAAGGAATGCGATGTCAGTAATGCTATACATAAATTATAAAACTACTTGTAAATATTTCTTATAAGTATTATGTAGTACTTTAATATACGTTGTTGGTAGATACAATGGGCTATTTTTACAACTCAGACGCCTTAATATTAAAATATTAAGCTTTGGTAACAGTTTTTTATGATATCTACTATATGCAACTTCTAAAAATTTTGAAATTCATCTCCAGAAGGATTGAAGATTATGCATGAAATATCTTCTTCTGTGAATTATTGACTTTAAGAACTTTATAAACTTTTATATTTCGAAAAGGATTGAAAAATTAGTCACTTTTGCTTTTGAAAGCTACTTAACTATTTCAGATGTGAAACTTAGTGTTAACGGATAAAACAAGAATATATTACATAGCTAATATACAACAACTAAGAAATAATTCAAATAATAATACTACCCTTTCAAAACTTCAGTAGTTTTTTGTCATTGAAGAATTCCCTAAGGCCTAACCTGTTATAATTAACCTATTTCTCGTCACATTGTAAAAAAATCATAAATAACAGACGGTCAAGCTTAGTAAATTTAATGATGTGGCTTGAAGACTTTAAGCTTCGACCTTCAAAACTTCTACGAGTATGATCCTATCTGTTTAATCTGTTAAACGATACACATTCTCACGCGTGTTCCATGTACTATTAACAATAAGTACGTCATTGCATTACTACCGCATTCTTTACTGCTCAGGATCACGACTTTGTTTTAACACTTGAATTATTACACTCTAATGTTTAGTCAGTAAGCCTACGTTAACATTAAATGCTTCTGAAAAGCTCTTGTTTAATAAGAGGAAGTAACAAATATAATTTTTAACTAGGTATATTAGGAAGTAATTAAATTTCATAAGTAGGTTATTAATAGGTAATTATAATACTTACAAGTAGATACAATCGCGTGATAAGTTGCGGGTAAAATAGGTCTATTACAGTCGGAGGACATCAGGTGATAGAATGGCTTTCGGTTTGCGGATTGACTACTTACGAAGACGTCATCTTCGATGAAATCAATATCCAAAATAACTATTGCTATTAATGTCATTTAATGTAATAAAATGTAATAAACAAACATTCGTACTACACACTACAAAATAAGCTTCTATTTATCTAAACAGTTTTAAGCGCACAAATTCACGCTACTACAGCCACAAAACTTTAGCACGATAAATGTGTGATAAACATGATTCAGTCACACACGAAACATTTATTTATATCCTGCACAACGCCTAATGAGTTTGTGTGTAAAACATCGGATCCCCTCATTGTCTGTGGCGCGTAATGAAACAGCCAAAACGAATTTCATTGCGGTTATTATTTGCGGTTTACACGAGCATGCCCGGATATTGCTGCAATTCTATCGAAATGATCATTTGAAGGCATCGGTGCATGCTTTTTACAATGGAAAATGATCTAAAAATATAATAATATACCTAAATGCTATGGGCTCTGAGAATGTAGACGAAGTGCAATTTAATATTAAAAGGAAACCAGATATCTTTATGGACGTAAAGTGCATTATCTGTCAATATCGTTTTCTGAAAAGGTCTCAGGTATTGGAGGTAGTTGAGCTCTTTACCAGCTTAATCTAGACCACAAACCACAAGCAGGTAATTTTTTTTTCTATCTCCTTGTAAGTTTTGAAAAAATATCTTATTTGTATATTTAATAAGTCAAAAAATTTATATTATTGCAAATAATTATGTTTGTATTAATATTAAATTATTCATCGATCACTGACTTCCATAAATTGTAGAGAACTATGTTACAATTTCTAAGCATTAATACAATCGCAATGATCATGAATAATAATTTATTAGAAGATAAAACATCAATTGTTTTTATCTGTCATTAGAATTGACAGATATGAATATAAATTGTGTAGGATAAAACATAAAAGTGTTACATACCATGTTACTACATATTTATGCAATAAAAGTATTGAGTATTGAGTAAATAGATACAAATTGAGAAAAAGCTCACGTGTAAACATTAGTAAATAACAATACAGAATAAGTATTCGATGTTCGCTTGGCACACAAACAACTGAGTACATAAACATTGCGTAGATGTAGAATGCTTACGTGTGTGCCGTTTGAGAATGTCTGTAACATTCGAAAATCTGATTAAGTTGTAATAGATTTTTAATGGCAACTTGAAGTTTTTGTTCTGATACCAAACTTGTAAAAGATCCTTTAATCTAATGACTAGTTATGGACATTACGTTAAGGACCTGTAATATTAGTGTGCATAATAATAAAATATAATTATATAAACGCTAACACACTCATACCCCCGCAGTAAGTTATTACCTGTGTCGCGGGTGGTATGGACGACACATATAACACATCACAATCACACCCATGACCCGAGCACAAATATTTATCTGTCACATAAATATCTGCCCCGGCCGGGAATCGAACCCGGGACCCCTCGCTTCGCAGGCAGGGTCGCTACCAACTAGGCTACAGGGTCGTCAAATAAATAAATAGTAGGCTCAAGAGACGTTGTTCTATAACTTTTAAATAATCTAAATATATCGTACCTATTCAATACCAATTTTATATTATTATCGAATTTAAGTAAAACCTAAAGCTTGCGACATAAATTTTTACGAGGTTAATCCAGTTTAGTAACGCATAAGGAGGACAACACCACGTATAACCTATATTTAAATAAAATTAGTGCCGAAAGTGTTAAGAGCTTCCATTATTTTCTAGAACATTCATGTCGAAATACGCTACTATAAGCCATGGAGTAGTCACGAATTAAAATACCGCGGTTCAATTCCACGCATACCAAGTTGTGGTTTTATACAGTACGTACTTAACTTTAACAGAATTTGTTTCCGCACTGTTTTGTAGGTTTCTAGGTTCCTCTAAAGTCTGAAGTACATTAACATTGTAAAAACTACAAGTTTTGTCGTAGAATTAGCAACGTAATTTTCTGTAATGTACCCATGTCAATTTACAGCTTTCTAGTAAGGGTATCTAAGCTTAGCCATAGTCCGTAGACGTCGGTTAGCTTTTAATAGCTTTTAATTTAAATATTTATCATCTTTACTTCAAGTCCTTTGCATAACCCTTCCTAAAAGGATTACCACGCAGGATTATAAGAAAATTAACCATTTTTTATTATCCTGCGTGGACTGCGTGGTTATCCTTTTTTTCATTCGATAATATGACTCAATGTTTAAGTACGTGCGTACTCCATTTTTTACCCGACTTCCAGGAATTATGTTTTTCGCGCGTATCTTGTATGAATGAATCTATGTATGTATGTAATATTCTTTATTACCGCTTAACTTCCGAACCGCTATTAATTTATATAATTAAGATATCGTTAGATTCGTCTTGATAACCCGAAAGTGTTCTTAGTTAAGTTAAATTAAAAGAAAACAAACATAGTAGCTGTGAGATACCATAATTATATTGTTTGAAGTATCAAAAAATAAAAATAAATCGAATAATGCAATATGGCTATCAAATTAAACAGCTAAGGATTAAATTAAAAAGGATTAATAAGGATTTCAAAAAGGTGAAAGCTTTTTTGGTGGATCTGTGTATCTGTATGTCCGTCTATGTCATCGTAGGTCGAAAACGGATGAACCGATTTTGATCTGTTTTTGTTATTTGAATGGTGACTTAATCGAGAATGTTTTTTGCTATGTTTAGTGTTAATAAACTGTCGGGGGTTTTTTAAATTTTAATTTAGGTTTATTAATTTTTAAATTTATACTAAGTAGTTAGTCTTATGTTTATCAAATAGGTCACGCCTACAAAATGGAGTAAAGTGTTAGTAGGTATGCCCTATTATTGTTTATATTCGTATTTTCCTTAATTACGTAAAAAATATATTGATAGGTTTTGTTTGCGTAAATTAATTATTTTTTTAAGTTTTATTTATGTAAAAAATATGTCAATAAAGTATTATTATTATTATTATTATTAATAAATATTAATTAACAGCTGAACTCTGGTTCTCTCCACTGAAATTCAAAGAACAATGCAAGTTCTTATTGTCTTCATTTCTTTGTAAATATCATTAAACCAAGGACTTTCTTGCTTGTTTAATTTTTGTGCTGTGAAATGAAAAATAGAGAGCTTTCTTTTACTGCGACTTCAATATAATTTGAAGCCTGTTTAGCGGGTACATCTCAAATGGAATGAATTCCGACGCCGGTAGAGTTTTACCATAATGAAATTCTTTAAATATCACCCTCTCGCTAGGTATTAAAATTAATGTAATTGCGCTTGCGGTTTGTGCTACCAGTAATAGTGAGATCTAAAGTTTTCATTAATTTAACAAGTTTGTTTAAACATATTTTACTGATTTTTAACAAGTTATTTTGATGTTAGTGTGTCCTCTATTTTGATTATAATAATAGTAAGACACTACTCGTAAGTACCGTGCTTAGTTGGTTTATGGTAGTAAACTATGTTGATCACTTGCGAATGAGCCATCGGACCATGTGTTGGTAAATGGTCATTACGGAATTCGTCGAAGCATTAGAAAAATTGGTTTACGGTGAATAAATAAGTATTTCTTCACCTCTAACCAAAATTAAAACCCTGAGTCGAAATTCTTTCCAACCCGTATTATTTTTATTTGACCTTTTTAACGATACCCCATCCCACACATCTTTATTTGTAGGGGTGGTACTTTGAAAATACCTACTTTTATTTTTATTTTATTTTACCACTTTGTAGAAGTAGGTAATAAATATACAGGCATGCCAAATTACAGCTTTCTAGCACTAAACTCTAAACGGACATGACTAAACCCTAAAAACGTGCATAAATTCGCTACACACAATTTAACTCCCGACTAAGCCAGCATCGAGTTAAAAGTTGCCTGACTCTCGTCGAGATAAGAATCTATCGTCTTTAACTGTGTCGGTTTCCGTGTCAGTTGAGTGACAACCCAAACGTTATTGGTTTAGTTCTGCAATAAAAGTGCGCCGACTCCGGCGCGGCGCGAGCTTCCAATCCTCTCGATATGTTATCGATTTTCGAGGAAAAGCCCAAACATTGTTACGTCTATTTGTATTCAAAGTTTATTGATATTTTAAACATACGAGAGGCACGGTCGAGTAACTGTATCCCAGAGAGCTATTAATCGGTCCTGGCACGTACGTTTACAACCTGTCGTGCAAATATTTATCCACATCGGATTTACGCGTTAACCGCTCGGAATTGTAATCAGCTTTGATTGCAAGTCCACTGCTACTACCGTGAGACTAATGATTTTGGTTTGTATCCATTTGAGGATATACATATTATCAATAATTTAATTATAGGTATATGTAGATACCTATGTTCCCGTGAGCGCGATATTTTGTAAACGCAACAACTGAATTAACAGTTTCTACACTTCCTACACTCCTTGACGCATTGTGTAATGTTAGTAGAACGTGCTTAAGTAATGCAGTAAAATATTATTATGTAAAGTGAGTATAACGTGGTATAGTCGAAAAGACCACAATTTCAAATTCCGCAACGATGTAGACTTTTAAAATGTTTTATCACCGCAAGCAGCAGAAGTGGCTAGCCGATAATTTGATTAGAAAGTCATTCAGTCGCAGCTGCTCAGACCATTACGTACAGCCACCATAAAACGTTGCAAACTTGTTCATTTTTGTTTTCAAACTCTAAAATTTCTTGCGTTCGAAGTTTTTCTATAAAAACCTCGTGTGGAATTCGGTCGCCGCTATTCAAGCATTTGTTCCGCCGACCACAGACTCGTTACGAAGAATAAATTCCGCGTTGAAGCGAAAATAAGTAAGGTAGCGTGTCACAGAAGTGTTTTGTATAATTTCGATTTCGTGGCGACACCTATAGGTACATTGTTACGCTTAGAAAGTAGGCAAACAACGGCGTCTCGTTTATGTAGTCGTAATTGTTTTACTACGCATCGATACTTGTCGCTCGTAAATTGAGGACATAAATCTCGACCCATACTTAAAGAGCAATAGTCTTGTAAATAAGCCAATTTCGACAATTTACGTTGTTGTGGAGTGACTGCAGTTTATTTTACGTTATTATTATTTTCTGCTGGTGCGTCAGAAATTTTATCCTGCAATGTCACAAACAAACAAATATATTTTGTGAATATATGTTATATATATAGGATGTTATATATATATAGGATAAGGATATCCTAAAATATAAAATAAAATGGAACGCACTATTATATTTTGATTATGTATTACGGTAATAGTTTATATTATGATAGCCGATGTTTTTATTGTTTTTATTTTTATTGGCGTTTTAGATAGTGAAAAAATTAAAATAAAAGAGAATACAGATATATTGCCACCTCCAGTCATTTGCTTATGATGAACGTCATTGTGCGCTCAAACAAATATCCAGCTATCGTTTCTATTGTCACTTATAGTGCACGTAGGATGCTACATTCGTTTGTATCAATCTCCTACACGTAACCTCTACTTTTTATATGTTAGGTACCTAAAGAGTCACTTGTGCGTTTTTGCATATTACATATTACATTATAGTTTCAGCTCTAATAGAGATAGAAAATACCAATATTTTTTGCTTCCTTGACATTATTATATTTACACAATATTATTATACCTATTTGTGTTTGTTTATAGTAATACTTGCAAACGTTGTGCAAAACATGCTAATATATCAGTTTTATTGAGTCGCATGTGCTTCGTCATTCGTGGGATACATGCTCGACACCCTTACGTAACTATGTCATATCGATCTTTTAATTGTTTTAACGTCATGTTACATCACAATATCATGACGCAATCATCATCACGATTCACGACCAAATAACTACTATCAATGAAAACACATTGACTGTGTATTATCGATACTAAATTAGTAGGCAACGCTACAAATTAATACGATTATTAGTATGGTCGTGTTAATTTGGATTTAGATGAGATCTGAAGATGGGTTATATAGATACGTGTGGCATCGATAATTTAGGCATTGCATAATTAGGTAACAGTCGTTTACATTATAATCTAAAATCTAAATATTTCGTAATTTTTGGCTAATAAAAATCTGTGGCACATCCTGTGGTTTTAAAGTCAGTTTCTTGTACGCTTGATTTACCTCAAGATCAGATCAGGTCTCAGATCTTTACCTCTCACTTTAGTTTAATCACTTAATAAAGTTTCAAAATCTTACATTTCTTTAAATTTTTGTTATAATGCAACTTTTAACAGATTTTTTGCAACCAGACTTTTACTAAGGAAATAGTTAAAGTTTTAAGTTTGTACCTACCGACTTGCGAGTTACTAATTGGCGTTTGCTAAAAAAATCTACGGAAATTAATAGTATCTACTTAACACTTGCATATTATATAAAACACTACGTATTGTCTACTAACGTTAAATAAAAATGGCATGATATCTCGATGTTCTTCATTTATGCCTACAATTTTTTTTATAATTAATTTGAAGACTGACTATAAACCGAATTATACATTAAAAATAATGGCTTAAGATGTGGCTCATAATAATATTATTTTGCTTATGTTACCACCGCAATCATTGCGTCGAGTAATACGAGGCTCTTTTGTCTTTCCCGCCGTAATTAAGAAAATATTTTGCGCGTTGCCTTAGAGTATGAATAAGATGTAGAATGCCAATGACATCATTAGTGTTCTGTGATTAAATTTCAAAGAACAATATAACGTAACTTTAATTAGGGTTCCGTAGCCAAATGGCAAAAAACGGAACCCTTATAGATTCGTCATGTCTGTCTGTCTGTCTGTCTGTCCGTCCGTATGTCACAGCCACTTTTCTCCGAAACTATAAGAACTACACTGTTGAAACTTGGTAAGTAGATGTATTCTGTGAACCGCATTAAGATTTTCAAACAAAAATACAAAAAAAAAAACAATAAATTTTGGGGGTTCCCCATACTTAGAACTGAAACTCAAAAATTTTTTTTTCATCAAACCCATACATGTGGGGTATCTATGAATAGGTCTTCAAAAATGATATTGAGGTTTCTAATATCATTTTTTTCTAAACTGAATAGTTTGCGCGAGAGACACTTCTAAAGTGGAAAAATGTGTGTCCCCCCCCCGTAACTTCTAAAATAAGAGAATGATAAAACTAAAAAAAATATATGATGTACAGTACCATGCAAACTTCCAACGAAAATTGGTTTGAACGAGATCTAGTAAGTAGTTTTTTTTTAATACGTCATAAATCGTAAACCGCAATTTACCTCGATCAAAGTTACAACGGACTTCAAGAACTTTTATATTATGTTAATTGCTGCTATGGAACCCTTCATGGGCGAGTCCGACTCGCACTTGGCCGCGTTTTTTTTAACATTGGTTTTTAGGGTATCTAATAACTCTTTGGTAATAACTTTTTGTATTATTTTAATTCTTTTTATTTGTTCTTAAATAGAAATCAGGAGTTACATTGTCTATTCTTGTAAATATTAAAAAAATATTGTAAAGTTTCTCAAGTCATTGTGATGATTGTTTATACATAATTTAATAGATTTAAAAATTAGTTACGTTTATGGAAAAGAAATTGGATAGAAAAAAATTAAGTAATATAATAATTTATAATAGAAAAATTTATTCACATAAAATTCTTTACACACAGGACATAAAGTCCTTAATTTTAACTTATCCTTAAGTTAACTGAATTTGAAAACAATTGTATGAAATTATACGTAACACAGAATTTTATAGTCTATGTCTCCGTAATGACTTTCCAGTGTTTGTGCTCGTACAAGCACTCTAGGTATTTTCGCAATCCGTGGCAGCGACTAATTCTGTTCGAAATGGAACGACACACAAGTGCGGCTCGATGGTACAGAATGTAGGCAATTACATAAACGACAATCAACGCAAAAGACGTCAAGTAGGGAAAGTCGTGTAACGTAATTATACAGATTTGCCACGTTATCATCGCTACGTAGTAGATCACACGGCGCGGGAGAAACGCTGTGATGTTTTATATAGCTCACGGCTCATTCCCATCTATGTACATCTACATACAATATCCGTCACTGACGATACGTTTTCTTATGCGAATAGCCAACTAACAAGCAGACGAGCCATTGGTAAACATCAAACCTCACTGATGCGTTGCCAGTCAAGAAAGAAAAAAGAAGAAAGAAACAGTACTGGACCTCTTTTCCTGTGACGGCTCAGTACAATGTGAATTCATTCAAGGGTCCCAAACCCAAGTCTCAGAAATTAAATTATAATTAAGGCCTAGGACTTAAAGGTTATTATCAAAAATAACACCGGCACCTCAAAGTGCCGTGCTCAAGAAATTTTGCTATAATGGTTATCTCTCCAACTACCTACTAACTGCGCGAAGTTGATTATTTCGGTCATTCAGTTACAAATCACACTGGTTGTGGGGCTATTCGCTGTTTTATATTCGCGAATGTCTTTGAGCCTCCACTGCGCAAATGGTCGAACAAATAGGTAGGTAGGTAATCCTAGGTAGAGTTTGAAGGGTTAGTTTTACCTGTCTTGAAATAAATTGTCATTGTCACGTTTGAAAATCTTGATGATAATTATAGATGCAGCCAAGCTCCAGTTTTGTAAACATAGTATAAATTTCATGAAGGAAAATCACGACCGCAACGCAAAAAATCTATCGTAATATTATAACGCAAGGTATTTAAAATATTCTGTGTGCTATCGTTCAGTAATTGAAGTGACGTAACATGCTAAATTATCACACTTCACAACCACCGGTGCTCCAGTTACAAAACCGCAACAGATTGTATCCGCGAAACTGATGTTAGAGATAGGAAATTCAACGCGATTACGGATTATGTACGCACATTCTTTAGAGATTAATATTTTATATGCTGATGTTTTTATAGGACAGTGTACTGGCTAATAAAGAAAATATTAGTTACCTAAGTGTCTTAATATTTTTCGAGGATATATTTTTTTTTGTTTTATAAAAAATAATTAATATTTGTAAAATATTATCAAAGACATATTGTGTACACAGTAAGTATATGTCTGATTTAAGTAAATGTACTGTTAAATAGACCTGTATCTCTACAAAAAAGACCTCCTCAAAGTCACGTCAAAAGACGTTTCGAGGTAGTTCGTAGTATTTCTAATTTACGAGTTCAAAAAACCATTAAAAAAGCTTCATTTACGTGACAAAAACCGTTGTTATTCCGACGTCTCAACCGCTAGTCTGCTCGATCCAAGATCTCTCAGTAGCAGAGCAATAAGCGTTAATGTAATTTGTGCAAATATGAAAACGGCCGAGTTTGCCCTTATTAGTTCAACGTCCCAGTTGCGAGTAGGCTTACCAGGCTGGCTGGAATAGATTTCAGGACAAAAAAAAATCACATACGAAGGGAGCTTCGTATGTGAAATTTAGAGATTGGTATGTACAAAGTGTGAAGCGGCATTTTGCGATAGATTCTCAGAATAATTTAAAGATTTTCGGTCTTGTCAATGTTTACAACAACGCGACGGGTAGATTAAAAGAAAATGCTAGATATGAACCATTTATACACTCTGTGATCTAAACGGAAACTAAGATCACGCTTTTTCTTCCGTAAAGTAGCCCTTTTTTACACGGGGCGAAAATTCGGGACTTTGAGTTTCTCATTAATGCACGACGATGTATGTAATATTTACGAATAGGATTTTTTTATGTTAACTGTCAAATAAGTATGGCCGCACTAGCACAAAATCATGTCACCCTAAGAAATATTTATTGAGAAGATTGCATTATTCTTATGTGTTTTTCCCAGATTATGTTTATGTCATAATCATGTTTGTTCGTCTACGAGCACATGGGATTTGCTTAAACAAGATAATTTTTCCTTATACCAAATTAATTTTGTCATTGCATTTTCTCATTTCTCACTTTATAGCATAAGTATGACAGAATCTTTATCTATGATGTCTTATTACTTGCATAACTAAAATATTATGACTTGAGAAATAAGATGATAACTCAGATGAAGGAATAAAAGGCAGATAACGTCGTTCGAATACGACGTAAGCCTACCACGAATAATACAAAATAAAAAGCTAATACAATCTCGTGTCACTACTAAAGAAAGCGTCAAATTGCATGAATGTCGCAATTGTCAAAATTTATTATATAATTTTATCAGTTTTAATGCCGTCTTGCATTTTTAAACTATGTAAAAGTAGTTCGCAAAATCAAAGAAAAGAAGATGGAATATCTTTTCACAGGTATCTGTTAATTATTTTATTATTTATTTATAATAATATTTTTGCGGTTTGCTCGGAACACAAAACCTCGACAATTATTCATTTGTATACCAGCTTTATGTGAAAATCGGTTACCCTAAATTTGGGGAAATATGCATGAGCTATTTGAACACTGGTCGATTTATAAATGTATATCGAAATAAATATATTTAAAAAGTAAATATTTGTATTTATTTAAACCTAAAAATCAAGAAATACAGCCAATGCATAAACACCTATCGCTGGGATATTATAACCGGGTTAATTGAAAATGTCACGTTTGCCCACGATAAAATGCATGATTGAAAGAAAATATTATATTACATTTTAGTTTCTGTTTTTAGTTTAGCCTACTCACTAAAATGATTTCAATTATAATTTTGCAGATTTCCGACAGATGCTATTACAAGACAATAAAAAATGCACTTTGCTTCGTCTTTTATTATGCGTACCACAAAGGACTGGAATTAATTGTCCGCGTGGGTGTTCCCGTCAGATTATAATGTGGGTGTCTTCAAGTCAAGAGTGAATAGGCTTCTACTAAGTTACTGTGCTTTACCATCCACGATTTCATTACCGCTTACCATCTCAGGTGGTTTTGTGGTCAAACACTTATCCTGCATAAAAAAAGTCCATAGGTTAATTAAAACAAATATATTCAAGTATTATTTTATATTAAAGGAACATTTACATATATTTTGATAAGTGTACTTTTTGATAACTAGTGATGAAATTAAAATCAATTATGATTATCACATATAATACAACTTAAATTTTTATGTTTTTCTATGCATTTGTTCCACCTTATCTCAGGAACGGCTTAATAAAAGATTCGGTTTTCACTGACGTATTGTAATGAGCTTGGGTTAACATTTAGTGTTTGTTTTATTTGAATCGGTTTATAAATAAAAAAATCACGACAATTTAAAGAATACTATCCCTACATTTATCGACTGTGGGCTTACCGAAGCCAAGCAAGGGCGTTCACTAGTAATAAATAATTTGCCAATTTAATTGTGCATAATGTGTTAAGTTGGAAATATGTCAAACAACATTTACAAAATTGCGGGAGATTGTGACTTTTCATTTGGCATCCTCACACACACAAATAATTACGTGTCCATACGGTGCCACTGCTAGTTGACATTAAGGTGGTCACGCACACATAGCGAAAAAGTGACTTCACGTCATTCGTTACATTTCTATGCGAATGTTCCATCTGCCTTTTCCTTCATCTGAGGATGATAAATTATTAGATACTTTTACTTTCTTACATCCGCAGATACGATTTTAAGAAACTTTCAAATGACATTAAACTTTTGTAAGTTTGTAAGTACACAATAATAGTTTTCTTAATAACAACAAAGAAATGTAATTTAATAAACTTATCAGAATAATTTTTTATGCTTTTCGTTATTCTATCGATATGCACTAATATATTAAAGAAGAATTCAAGCCTTTTGGAAGAGTTTTCAAACTCAAGAACTCGTTTAATTAGTCACTTAGTCCTTCCCTAAACCTAATAGCAGGTTTTTAAGAAATCACCTATTTTACTTTCCTTTTTAGTTCCCAAAATGTAATGAATAAACAGAATAAATGAATAAACGAAAGAAATTCGTCAATTTCAATAAATGCGATGGCATAACGAAATGAAGTTGGGTTACTAATTGAACATATTATTATTACAATTATTACCGAGTAAACCAACACATGAATTACGCCTAACGTAGTACTCTAAAAAAGAACACACAAGGAAGTTGTAAAAAGTATTGCAGTGGGGAGTATCAACAGCAAAATAAACAGTGCCGAAGAGCATCGAACGCTAAAAAGATAATTTAATTTTCAGGCGCACACAAAAACCGAATAACAAAAAGAAATGTATACAGTGACGTTGAAATAAAATTTGCCTCTGCTCTGAGGTGCAACGCCCGGGTATTTCTATTCAGTGTGACTTAATCAGGTGAGCTGAGTGCAACGGAGTCATGAATAGAGGTTAGTAGCTGTAATTCACGCGGACAGGTAGAGTGTCATAAAGGGAGCGAAAACATATGTAGTAGATACATAACATGTGAGTAACAAGGGAATTCCTTCCAGGGACTACGTAGAATTCTAAGAGCAGCGAAGATTTAACTACATACAAGACTATTCGGAGCTGAGGAAGGAATAAGAGAATTTCATGGGTTTATTTACCTGTACCTTCCTACGTTTTGCGAGTAATCATGGACTGCGGGAAAGTAAATAGTAAAATAGTTATTAATTAATGACAATCTGTTGCGTTTGCAAGTTATTGGCATTGAATTTAAAAATCATTAGTGGAATTTGATGAGTTTGGAATGAAGCCGTACTTAACTATAAAGATCTTAAGATCTATACGTCACGAAATCCTGGTGCATGCTTAAAATTTAAAAAAAAATATACATCTACATGGATATGAAATGATAAATGTTAATACAAGTCCAAGTTAAAAATTTTAATCCAAGATTTATTAAAACACAGAACCAATGGAGAGAATAAAGAATAAAATAAAGAAAGTTTCAAAGCTTAGAGTGGGCATGGCGCTAAGTCGAAATTTACTTTCGCTGTTAGGTTGGGTCCCCGCGGGCATATTCTTTTCACTCCAGTCTAATCTTTCGCTGTATAGCAGCTGATCTGACTTGGCACTTCGCGAGCAGATATCATAATTCCTTAACTTAATTTATAAAATATTTATAAAGCTTACGATAAAGTGTCAAAATTACGTATTATATTATTAAATTAAATTAAATACATTAAGCAAGCTGCAGCTACTTTTAGTTAAAGGAAACCTCATTTAAAAACTCAAGTACTAAGTTGTAGCAATTTTAATGTAGCTGATTATTTTCTGTAAAGAAAGTGTAGTATTAATGGGGAGAATTAAACCTCATTACAGGTTTAATTTTTTAAAAGCATTTTCATAACTTTATCTCAGTAAGGATACTTGTAATTTTTATTTTCTTGTGTATTGTGTCTTGTGTATTTCTTTAACATTCCTTGTTAGCCAAATGAGACTAGATCATAATAGTAGTTTTGTTTACGTCGTATCATATGTAAATGTATATTAACAATTAAACAAAATTTGGTGTTTTCAGTCAAAATCCGTCACACAAAACCCTTTGATCTTTGTAATCCTGGTGCATCTTGCTGACAAGGCTTTATAATTATAAAATCAACCATGTGTAGGTTAATACAACCATTCTTTGCTGCATTGGTAGGTATTTCCCGAATCGGTTATTCTACAAAGTGAATACCTGCTGCTATCCAGTATCCACCCTCAGTCTTTTTCAGTCGGTGGTTAAGTCGACCAAGTCGAAAAGGCATTTTGAGCTACTTAGTTATACCTCACGTGCTCGCTATTCGGGGATCTATCTGCCAATCATCTGCCTCAATCATCATCCGTTTTCATTTAAGGATTTCATCACTTTAATTTTTGATAAAAAGTACTATTAGATGGTATTGTTATCTTAGAACAAAATGTTTGATTCATTTTTCTTAAAAATCATTTTACAACAATAAATCACGTACTTCGACCTAATGAAAGATTGAAGAGTTGTTGTTAAGTCGTCAGTTGCGCAATTTTCTACTCAAAATATTTGAATATCTTTTCATGTCTGAATTACCTTAAAGACGTACCTTTTAAGAGGATTTATTAGATTTTAAAAGTTAGTTCTTTGAAATAAAATATTCCTTTGGTTTATTTGCAAAAGATTTGGATACCACTGTCTGTACGAATTATGAATTGAAATAAAATATTCCTTTGGTTTATTTGCAGAAGATTTGGGTACCACTGTCTGTACGAATTGTTATAATTTAAAGCAAATATATTAAAAGTAATTCATATGATTTTTGCAAGTATTCTAGGCAACTGCCACTTGATAGAGATGATGCCTGTTATGTGAAGGGTCCTGGTCATTGAACCCAGACGGATTTTAGCACTATTATATTTTATCAAGATACATATATGTACGTATTAATAGATTACGTACTCTTTGTTATCTATTCTTGGCTGCATGTGAAATTTAGATAGATGTGTGTGGTCTTATACAGGCTTAACGCATATTAGTTTAATTAAGAGAAAATAAGATAACCCATACATGTTCACTGTTATAATATATTCAAGAAGAAAAATATTTTCTGCTAAATATTTACGTTCACCCGCATAATAACAATATACAAAGATTACCCATCGTAGTAACAATAGCCTTAAAGTACAAGCGCTAAACAAAATAATTTGAAAAATCACGAGTGCTTTACGCAAGCTCATTCCGGCGCTACTTAAAAAATTTGTCACCAGAATATCATCTCATTTCGTTGGAAATTCTTTTGGCACTGAGCGCACTTCACAGCATCCTAATAACTGCCATCTAGATTTAATATCTCATCTCCTGAACCACAAAATGTTCTCCATGAAATTGTATTTACGAATACGGAAAACTAAGTACATGTGCGACCCAAACAAATTTAATTTATATTCTTCCGTCGCATAGAATCAGACGCACTCCTATTTACGACATGAATTTTATTGATGACTTTATGTTGGTGTTTTATACATATAAAAATTGTCAAGAAATAAATTTTATATTCCGCCTGTACGCATTAAATGGAATACGGTTTACCCCTCCTTCATAAATAAGATGAAATTTTAGATGTGTTCGCTATCAAGATTAAAATCTTAATAAAAATGCAAAGGACTCGAGTTCTTAAGTGATCTTTGGAAAAAGCTTCGCATCGTTTAGCGCGCCGTAGGACCAGAAGCAAGGGCATATAATATTTATTTCTTTGGTATAAAAATATTAAGCGTTCATTTCTAAGAAATGAAGTTATAATAATAAGCTACATTTATCACAAAACTTTGCAAAAAAAAATAAGCTTGGTTAAATATCTCATTTTCTTTAAGAACATTATTAAAAGTAATACAAGAAGGAAATTAATATCTCTTTTTTGCCTATCTATTTGGATCGAACGTCTGAATTCATATTTTTTACGTAAATTTTTCAATAATTATGCCCGTATAATGATGTTGTGGCTCGTTATTTTAATAATGTCGATGATATTTCCATGTATGTATAGAAATATTCGTATAAATTGATCTGACGCACGAGGATACTCAGGGTGGTCATTAAAAATATATCTCTTTTACACCGTTCTAGTGTTGATAAATTAATTCATGTTGTTGAAGCAAAATAATATGAAAACAATTTATCTTGGAGATTTGTAATTCTCCAAAGCATTCTTAAAGATGTGTAATATTTGCAAATCTATATTTGGCTAGCTTGGTGGACTATACCTAGGAGTCCTACAAAGCTAATAATTAAAAAAGCAGCCAAGTGCGAGTCGGACTCGCCCATGAAGGGTTCCGTAGAAACAAGTAACATAATATAAAAGTTCTTGAAGTTCGTTGTAACTTTGATCGAGGTACATTGCGGTTTACGATTTATGACGTATTAAAAAAAAACTACTTACTAGATCTCGTTCAAACCAATTTTCGTTGGAAGTTTGCATGGTAATGTACATCATATTATATTTTTTTTAGTTTTATCATTCTCTTATTTTAGAAGTTACGGGGGGGGGGGGGGGGGGCACTTTACCACTTTGGAAGTGTCTCTCGCGTAAACTATTCAGTTTAGAAAAAAATGATATTAGAAACCTCAATATCATTTTTGAAGACCTATTCACAGATGAGACACACGTAGGGGTTTGATGAAAAAAAATTTTTTGAGTTTCAGTTCTAAGTATGGGGAACCCCCAAAATTTATTGTTTTTTTTTCTATTTTTGTGTGAAAATCTTAATGCGGTTCACAGAATACATCTACCTACTTACCAAGTTTCAATAGTATAGTTCCTATAGTTTCGGAAAAAAGTGGCTGTGACACACGGACGGAAGGACAGACAGACAGACAGACAGACATGACGAATCTATAAGGGTTCCGTTTTTTGCCATTTGGCTACGGAACCCTAAAAATTAACAGTGTGCTGTTCTGTTTACAATTTTCGAAAACAAAATTTATCTAACGATAATACACCAACATAGACCTCTGTATTGTAGAGTGGGTCGTAAAAAGCGATCGCTTAGAAATTCCTAACGCAGCGTACTTGCTGGCTCAGTAGCACAAATTCCATCTCGAGCTTCTGTTGCACGGCGAACGAGCAACGTTTAGGCGACATTAGCTTCGCTTCAAAAACTACTTGTTTTGAAAACAAAAACGAAACAATGGTTTTAATATGCGTAACATTATTTGGTTCCAAATTACATAAGATACAAGCAAATTCACATTCTTGAATATTTATTTTACGAGTACAATATATCACGAGTTAATTCTATAAAATTTAGAATAAACGTAACTAATACATCCACGATCACGGGACTGATTATAATTAACTCCGTTTGACATACGGTCAAAGATTGATTTCGATAGATCAGTGCAGCATGTTGTTACAGATAAACCTGAGTATCTGAGAACCTGCAAGGCTATTCACTTTTGTAACTTGACAGCGGAATCCGCGATGAGTTTCAAAATTGAAGTTCGAGTCCGAGATCTTGATATGTGATTCTCTAATCATTTGGCACGCACTTGCGAGGTGAAGGGAGTCTCGAACTCTTACTTCAATTTAGAAACTCATCGTGTATTCCGCTGTCAAGTTACAAAACAAAAGCGAACTTGCATCGTATTGATATGTCATTATCTAATCATCTAGTACGCACTTGCGAAGTGAAGTGATCCTAGAACTCGAACGTCAATTTTGAAACTCCGCTGTCAAGTTACAAATCTGAATAGCCTTCCAGATCATTTTAATTTGATTTCAACATTACCAATATTAGAGACGTAGGACGTACTTATCAAAATTACCAAATAATAAGGCGGCTCTTTTTGATCAAAAATATCAAAACGTGACAATGACATTTTATTAATCAATTTTTTTGTTGTAAGACCAAGGGGTTAACTTCCTAACTAGTATTATAAATGTAAAAGTTGTGACGATGTTTGTTAGTCTTCCAAGCAAAAAGTAGTGAACGGATTTTCATGAAGTTGTGCACACAGGTAGACACGATCTGAAATAAGACAAAATGTACTTATTATCCCGGAAAACGCGGGCAAAGCTATGGCCAAAGCGCTAAATCTCCATATGATACTCGTGAAGCGAGTATCGCGCGCGGGGTAACAACCGACTTATCGGACCATGGGTTTGACAATTGCGAGCGACTTGTGCGACATGCCAAGTGAGCATTGAGTCGGCACAGGTACCATAATGATCAGCTACCGGCTCGGGCTTTTTAGAATTCCCTTCCAACTCCTGTCGCATATTTCACTCTTTATGCCAACTGCGGGGACATATTTCTTCCTTATAAAGCGATCTTTTAGGATATTCATTGTTATTCATTGCTGAATTGTTATTATAGAGTTATAGACCGATGTTAGTAATTTTCAAGTAACTCGGTAGTCGGCACAGTTTATTTGTATCTATTACTACTAATAAAATTGTGACGGGACCAAAGCAGTAGATACAGTGGATATAATAAGAATAATTGAATTTTTGGTTGTCTATGGGTCTTACGCATCACGCTGCAATCACTGAAAAATATATAAGTTACATTGTGGTAAACAAATCACTTATATTGTGCTTTAATCATTATCTAGGATAAACTTTTTCGGTATAGGTATATGTATCTGTTTTCACGGTATAAGAGGTATTGAGGTATGGTTTTTCTAAAGTGGAGCAAGGCAAGTTTTTATACTTACATACATAATTGACTTTCAAGGACTGTTTAGGAGTCAACCATAACTGGTTATTTATTTTTCTACGCCGAAAATTATTCTGCAGGTATATGTATCCTATTTGATTAAAATTCGAGCGCTATTATTAACTAAATCAGGTTTTCATGGGCTAATTCAGAGAATGCTAAGTAGTTACTTACATACAAACTAGAAGCTTTTATTATCATAATCGTGATAAGTTCAAGGATATACCTACTACTTACGTGAACAAGTCTTTAGGGTAAAACCGGGATAGATGCCCCACTTTTTGAAATAGCCACGTAATTTTAATAATATTAATTTTATACAACTAATTTCAATTAGTATAGCTAGCTCAATCCTTTACGTTGAATTATTATTATTATTTTTTAACCTATCAAATACCGATTTTGCAGAAATTAGCTTTTCGTGAAGCACTTATTTTGAGGATAGATGCCTATCTATATGGATAGTTGCCTCAGCATGAAAATACTGAGCAGGATAGATGCCTGCAGTGCAGGATAGATGCCCTTTACACCATGTAAACGAAAAACTCAAACTTAATGTTAGCTAGTTCTACTCCTAAAACAGCAATTGTCTCCAAGAGACATGAGTCATAATAATGAAAAAACATTTTGTGTATTTTTAATCTTTTAATTGTTATATGTTTACAAATATTTATTCAACAGAAATGTAAATTCTAAATTGTTTTTATAAAATATTCATATTAAATATCAACATACACATTGTATAATCACACTTTTTTATATTAAAATAACACAATAAAGATATCTTCATTATTTTATCCAATCTAATTGAAATTTAGCCGGATAGCGCTTTTAATTTTCCACATCTAGAGCCATAATTTTTGAAAAGTGTACAGGTTTCATGTAGCCAGTTCTAACACATTACACATTGAATCCAGTCGGATCGCGACTTCGTATTTTTATAGTTTTGAAAACATTCAATGCAGTTATCTTTACTTGTTTCTTTAGGGTTATCCTGTCCATCTCTCTTAGTATTCTTTACAGGCAAACCTTTAGTTTTCTTTCCTTTAATTTTATAGTTAAGTAGATTGTCTTCATCTTCGCTGGTTGAACTGTAAATAAAATTGAAAACTGAAATTGTCGAAACTGGAATTGTCGAATTGTCTGAATTGTTTAATTGAAAAACTGAAATTGTCTTTTTAGTGATACCCAGTTTTGGCATAGTTTTAAATAATTATCATTTTCTTTATCACACAAATCAACTAGGTTGTCATCGTTATTTTCACTAAAAGAATTTGTTTTCTTATGTTTTATTTTTTTATTTTTGTTGTCCTGTTCTTTATTGGTGGTTCCTTTCTTTGTTTTCTTAAGTTCTTTGGTAGTTTCAGTCTTGTTTTTCTTGTCTATCTTATTATTAGTTTTTATTTATTTTTACTTTCTTTCAGTCACATCCTGCTTATATTTTATATTTTCTTTTGAATTCAAAATATCTGCTGATTGTTTCGCCCTCTTAGCTTTGTCAGTGGAATTTTTGGAATAGGTGATGCTTCTATTAGAATTTTGAAGGTGTTTCTTGTTCTATATCGTTTCTAAAATCTCTGCAATTGTAGAATCACCAATGTTAACAATACTAATATCTTCTAAAATCTCGGAATCGATTAATAGACTAGGAGATACTAGCGTATAATATACACTTACTTCATATATGGTTTATGGAGGGATAGATACCCCTAAGGCACCTATACCTCTAAAAAATCAGGGCAGCTATCCTTTTTGTTAGGGATAGATGCCCAAGTATTTTTTAAATAAATTATAAACAAAATAGCGTCTACTTACACTTACATGCAGACTCAATGAACCAGTATATTGACTTTATAAAAAATATAACGAAATTTATTACTAATTATAAAGTTATGTAACGCAAAATACAAAACTCTAAATCTTTGACGTGTTCGTGAATATCGCCGCAGAGATAATTGCTCGCACAAGCGAAACGCGTCCTTACTGCACGATTTTCCGTCGGTAACTAAGGTGCGGGGTGACTGCGGCTCCTACTTATACAATTAATTCTTAGTCGCGAGTTCGGGAAGTTAGGTTTTTAGAATATAAGGCATCTAACCCGCTGCGGCATCTATCCCGGTTTTACCCTATATTGGTATGGAAATACCTATAAAATGCGTACATACATTAAATACCTACCACTGAGTTGCCATTGAAGTCCGAGGACTGTTACTTCAAACTTCCTTTATATTTTATCTTTAAAATTAATAAATATTGAACTACCAGGTCTTTCATTGAACCACTAGATCTTTCAGATGTTTCTTTCTTTTTCTTCTCTCTTTCTTGGCTGGCAACGCATCGGTGATGCCCTTGGTTTTGCTGTCCATGGGCGACGATAGCCACTTGCCAATAGCCAACGTCATCAGTTCGTTTGCCGGCTTTTTCCATAAAAAAAGATAATAATTTTAAATACAATAGATAAAATCATGAAGTGGCCTTTGGGAACCCAGCTCTAAAATAATTATAATAATAATTCCAAGAAACTATAGTCATGTCCTATCCCAAAGATTTTTACCATAGATTTGTTATGTCCATACATTACGAGGTTCAGTTTTCGATCCGCGATGACATGTCATAATTGTCAAAGCTTATCAAAGAGTAGTCAGGCAGAAGGGACACTGAATGAAACGAATAGTTAGTACATATTAGGCATAATATTATTATTGTCATTTAACATTTTGAAATTATATTACACAACAAAAAACATAAAGTAATTAAAAAATACAATAACTTAAACGAAATTGTGTCTGATTTTGATAAGAAGAAAATAATAAAAAGGGCTACTGTACGCGCTGAAAAGTTTGACCTAAAAGTTAACAGGCATAATATATGTATTTATTTTTATTTTGGTTCCTTTCCTCCAACCCTCGTGTAATAAGGAAGTGGCATGAAAATAGTTCTAGTTATCCAGGATTTAACAAAGAAGTTTTAGAATATTAAAAAAAATCCATGAAAGAATATTGTGTACACTTATTGCTGATAAAATAGCTCTTCGTCATCAAACCACACGGACATAACATCCATAATTTTAGCCGTATTGGGGTGGCTTAGAATACTAACCCCAATCCCTCCCCTGGTAGGTGTCATAAGAAGAGACTTGTGCCCCTCGGAGGAATTATATGTATTGGTAATACTGATTTTAATAGTTCATTAATACCATTATTACTAATTATTTGTTTGAGTCAGCCGCCAAACGACTCGTCGTGTTCCGGCTGGGGGTTTGAGAGCCAGTTTTTGAAGTTATACTTCTTATGCGACTTGCAAAACGTTAAACGTTTAACGCTGCCATGGAGGGGGTATGAAAGCACTGGATAGATAGTGCTAGCTTTTATCCTTTACCTCTTTTAAAATTTAACGTTTTTACTTATACAAATCTCACAGTCTCAACAGCGTGATTCAGCTTAGTGAACAACACCATCTAGTTTGTGCAATTAAAACTGATACACGTTATTAAATTAAATATTTATTTATGATAAAGAAGTATAACTTCTCACGCGCGTACAAAAGTACACGCACCCTTTTTATTCTTTCTTTTTCTTCTCTCTTTCTTGTCCGGCAACGCATCAGTGATGCAGTTGCTGATATCCAAGGGCGAAGATAACCACTTACCATCAGGTGCATCGTTAGCTCGTTTGCCAACCAGTTCCATAAAAAAATCTAATTAATAGTTTTCTAAAATGTAATGCATTGAAACGATATTTAACCTTTTTATTTTACGAACAATCTAAGACTTGATATCATAATAAAATTAGCTTAGAGTTCAAAAATTGGGGATATACATATTCATTATAAAAATATTTCATTTGGTTCAATTTGCGAAATGTCTTAAATTAACTTTTATGCCTAGATTTCACTTCTGCCTTATTAGTCTATGACGAATGGCATGTGCCTTAATACATTTATTATTTTAATCAATTTTAAAAGAAATATTATATATTAGTAACAAAATTAAACATAACGTTTCATGTATTTACCTATGGTATGTAACTCCATCATTCTTATTGAATTTGGAGAAATGATTTTTGCAAAATCTCAAAACACAACTCGGCATTTTTGTGACAACTACAGACAGCCTCACTCTGAAGCATCTATCAACTGTCTACAATGAAATCGCTACACTTGACTAGATTCGACTGACTTAATTTCAACGCCCTCTCAGCATATCTACCTCCCTATACATACAACATCATTGTCCTATCCCGATAAGATTATTAAGTGAAGATTCACTTTAATAGAATTCTATAAATAAACAGAAATTAAACATATTTAATTTATGGCATTTTCCATCTCTCTTGTATTTATGACGGATATTCTCTTTGAGGGCTTCAAGAGTCTGAGGCTTGTTGACATAGACTCGTGACTTCAAGAAACCCCACCATAAACCCAAAATAAGTCTAAAATGGTTTAATTCTAATCACCAAAACGAGAGATTTTATTATGATTATTCCACGTGTGATTAATTTCTTATTAACGTGTATTTTGTATCTGTTTACTTCCCAAACGTCACTGACGAATTTGATATTTACCGCCATTTGCAAAAATTATAGCACCATCCGATAGAGTGATGACTTTTGCGCCACCCTATATTTTTATTTTTGAAGTTTTTGTAGGTTTTTGTATTATCATAATTAAATAATCGTATCACAAAACCCTCGTATTTTTTGTTTCGTTAGTAAGTTCTCTTTTACCAAAATCTAGAAAATTCTATGAGCAACAAAGTCGCCTTTTGTGTATTCATTTCATTGAGAGCTGTACTTTTTTGTACGCAGTTGTATATTTGTAATATTGTATGGCCAGCACTGTTTGAGGTTCGCTAGAAATGTACAGCTGTTTCCGTTAATAAAAATGGACCACTTACTTTGTAAATGTCGGCCTTAACATCATTCAAACCTGAACAACATTATTCAACGCACCATATTATTTCTCGGCAGAAGTAACGATTAATGTTATACCTAATTTAAAAGGGAGATATGAAAATGTATTATAACAATATGAAATCAAATGCAATATATTTTAATTTTGGGTCATTAGGGGGCGGAAATTAGTTCATCTCTGGTATTAAATCGGCTCGTTTGTAACACGAGACCTATCGTTACCTACTTCCGAAGAAAATGTTAGGAAAACGAATATGTTTCTTCGGCGAAATGTTACGTCTTGGGAATTAAGCGCCAACGTGACTAGAATATACAAGTTATCTATATCATTATGTAAAATCTGTCCGACGGAGATTTTTCTGTGAAACTGAATTAAATAAGCCCAATACTAATATTATTGGAAGATTTTTTTGGTAAACCAAAACATTCAATTTTGTGTTGTGAACATACTCTTTGATACTTCAATATTTCTATCGTCTCTACCGACTTATTTCACATTTTATAAAGTAAGTACCTATCATATCATTATTATAAGTAGGTAACACAGGAAAAAGAATACAAATGTAAGTCCTCCGTCCTCTTTACTGTACAGCAATAACATTCCAGACACGATTTTCCTTTCATCCAATTGGGTTGTATGGACGAAATCGCTTCTAAACGACTAGGCCGCCTATTGTGTTGTGCTTACCAATTAATTGTCTTTCCTATTTTATGTTTATGTTATGGTATCTACTAAATAAAGAGTTTTAAATAATTAATGAAAACAAAGAAAACAAGAAAATTAATGTGTTTCAGTGTCATAAACTGGTGAAGGTCATTTTGAATATTAGCATTTTTATTTTTAGTATATTATTAGTATTTTAATTAGTCGGAAAAAGAGAGGCAAAAAATATTATATTTATAATGTCTGGTTTGTTGCCCGTGTTACTACCAGTAGTATAATCGGTAATTTTTCCCCTTTGTTACTACTGCAGTTGTAAGTTGTAAGAGGGGAAATATTAAATTGCCCGTATTACTACCATCCTAGCTTAGAATCTAGCAGGTATGTCATGTAGGTAAATATAATATTGTCATAATAGCCTCTATCATCATAGATATAATCGCGTCAATACTGTATTTATAAGAATATTTAGACATTTAGCATATTGGTTATTGGTGGTCCCTTATTCGTTATACATAGGCAAATTTATAACAAACTTAATATTTATATTTGTAATATTTACTTACTACCTTATTATAATTATATTTATTTTACCGTTTAAAAATATATACTTTTAACACGAGACCGACATGCATAATCATGTGTGGTCGGCCAATTGTTTGTCGCTTATGTAGCTTTATGTGTGCAGATAATGCGATGTCAATGCTTGCGATATAATTCGCTGTCACATGTGCGTAATACTACATGATTGATAACTTAGTATCGATCATTAAGGACACAGGGACTAAGCTCCTTAAATATGTGCATCATAATATATCACATTAACACAATCCTGGATTTGCAGGTCTATGAATCGGTCTATGAAACTCTCGACTCAGAACGGGGGTGTTATAAGTTTAACGCCCCAACTCAGAGTCACTAATATTTACTTAAATCGCTCCTTAGCACAGAATTTGTATGGTGTTTTTACGTTTTATGTTCTTTCTTAAAACTCAATTTTCATACATTCAAGTGATTAATAAAAATACAAGAAACATAATAATACTTATGTCTCAGGTATTTGCAGTCATTTGTGTCTGCTTTAACCGCAACTGATTCACAGTCCGGGTATTTGAGTGAATGATTTGATTACCTAAGTATTTTTTAACTTACTCTATGACGAATGTAGTTTTAAAAACGCTTAGTATGATGGTGTCATTCCGCAGTGTCTAAATACGTAGTTTCTCTTTTTATGGCAAGCATTACACACATCCAGTGAAAGACATGAGATGCTCAGCATACTTTGATGAACTCATAAAATTTGCATTTTATCTCAGTTCTGTAAACAACGCATGCAGTGTATGACTTATGTTATTTTAAGTCTAGCCATGCCATCCAAGCTTTATATAAGCAAATTTTATATACTCGTAAGTGTTATGATGGCACTAGTGTTTTTATACTAAAACCGGTTAGATATTTCTGTTTTGTTAAATAGATAGGATGGATATTAAGTTTTTAAAAATTATTATGCTAAACACATAAACAAAACCTCGTTTTTTTATAATTATACGATACAAACCCGAAATTGGATAAAAATTATCGTTAAATAATCAAAATACTTGTTTTTAAAATAGGTATTACAACAAGAATCCCTGGTTCATCAAAAATAATTTTGTCTATATTTTTTTAAGTTTTTTACGATATCCCGATACATCTAGTACTTTGGAAAATCTTGCACAATGGGTACGGTATGGATTTAAATGTCGGTTATTTATTATATAATGGATACACGTGGAAAATACAACGAAAAATGTATGAATTATATACCTATTTTTTATAATTTATAATTTATTTTATAACTTTTTGTAACCAATATTATACGTGTAAATAAACTATTAAATAAATATGTAAATAAATGACCTTTTCAACATAATCGATAGCCTTTAATATTCATTTAGAAAACGATAATTTGAATATTATTGTCTTGTGTCAATATATTATTATAAAAGAATTGGTCAAATATAAGGTGTGTTTAAAATGGAAGTAAAATTGAAAGTTATATGTATATAAACTTTTGTATAATTTACTATGCTGAAGTTTGGTTTATCGATACAAAATGTTTATTAATTGATGGTTTAATCACTCATGGTCGACGTTTATATTTCTTCATTCATTGAAAACCACAACATTATAGACGATCTTAGCGTCTACTATGATTTCAGACACCACAACGGAACAGCAGTACTAAGGATTTTAAAAGGCAATATAATAAAAGAGCTTGACATCCATAACACTAATTTTATTTAAAATCGACATAAATATAAAATAAACACGACACTCAATATAAAAAGCAAATATTGATATTTTATGGGTACGTTAGATCTTTTATCAAGTGGAAAATAAGCTTCATAAACAAGATGAAGTATTAATATTACAGGCAATCTACAATATAATTATACCGATTGCCCCAAGTAATTTACTGAAGATCGAACAAATGCCTGAGGCAGTCTTGGTGAAAATGAGGATTATAATTCTCGATGTTCGATTCTTATATCGCACTATGAGGATAATGTAGAAATTTAATTTGGTAAAAGGAAGGTAAGATCAAAATTAGCAAAAAAGGTTGACGATTGGTTCGTTAAGAATAATATAAGTAGAAGGATTTCAATTCATAATAATATTCCATTAACTATGCTTTTCTTTTAAATTTTTCTCACGTCATGTGATGAAAACGTAAACTTGAGAAACATTCTCCCAAAAGTAAATTAAGTTGTATCTGGCTAGTTGTAAGTAAATTTACTGAAATAAAAATACGACATACAAAAATCGTAACACATGAGCACAAAATATTGACTATAAATGAAACTACTATTAGATTATGAAAGTGAATCGCGATCAAATTATGGATATAATGGAGCGTTTATTATGTTTCCCATTACGTTCTCCCTAGAGGGCGGAGTAAGCAAGCTTTCTGACAAATTCTACCCATTGACCGGAGGAATCACGCAACACCCCACACGGAAGAAGCCCCGAACAAACATACAACGTAACGACGAAAATTTACATTAGGCCGGTGTAATGTCGCAAGGCAATCTCACTCGAGTCGTTCGAGGGAGAAAACCGCTCAGTTCAACCAAAGTACTTTGAACTCTCAGATAATTCAAATGCCTTAATTTGGAGGAGAGTTCGCAGGCCCCATTCGAATGGTTGCGTTATGTCAGTTGCGATGCGTCGCGCGATATCGCAACAGAGACAAATGTACGGCATAAGACGGCATATCTCTGAGGCGTCTCCGTACCTTGACATTCTTATTTTCGTAAGCAATGAAAGTGGCAAAGGGGAATGTGCGGCATTTTAATTTACTTTCAATACATTTAATTAAATCTTATAGCATATAAGCAACGCAGCATAATGTACGCTTTTGTTATTTTGTTACTGCAATACGGACTATTTGTAATGCCAGTTTTTTTCTCATTACCAAGTGATTATGCGATAATAAAACTAGTGTAATGTTGTGAAGAAAGTCGATATGTTTTTTTAAAGTTATTTGTATTGCTATGCAATATCTGATTAAGTTGTTGATTGACTAATACGCAATGGACAAGCTAAAGTTATATAATAAAGTACCTCATCAATATTCGCATTGGCTTATACGCCTGGTTCACCTAATTTGCAAGTGTCTTTGAACCGAAGTATCAAGTTGAAGTTAAGAAGTTATTTGTAGCAACTTGCTTCGTAACAGAATTAGCAGGTGTTTGTTAATTAATTGAATTCCTTGTACCGGTGAAGGATAACATCGTGAGAAACCTGAATGCCGGAGAATTTCCATAATGTTATCAGAGTATTGTGAAGACTAACAACACGCTCTTGTCTAGGATCTTTTGTGATTGAAGATACTGGAGACTATTGAGCTTCAGTGTGAGTCAGTCTCAAAGGATATTTTATAACTGTTAACCAAGTCAATATGAACACAAGACCATACCGAATACTACTAATTAGTATGGCAAATCTAGGAAGAGATCTTCTAATTTAAAAATGAACGCCCCTCTAGTAAAGAATTTCCGTTTATTTAATGTATAATACCTACCTAATAAAAATATTTCCATTTACAGGTTGTAACAATAATGTTGTATGCAGGGGTCGTAAATTTCTAATTTAGACGACTCTATATTATACTCTTACCATTTGGACTCAACATGTTTGAAAAGTGACGTAATAACTCATTTGGTAACGTTCAATTTGTATAACTCGTTCATATTGGCGGTCTTGACTTATCAATAAATCATGCAGTTTGAAAATTTTGTAGCGGGTACGGGAGACGAGCCATTTCTCAAATTTGGGATTTATGTTGTGTAGCTGCTAAAATTTAAACGCAAATTCTAATTACAAATACCGAATATAATATTACCACGATTCACTTTTAAGTTTTAATTATACAAAAAGCAATCTCATTTCATGACTTCCAAATTACATAGATATATACGAGTTATAATATAAAAACAAGAAACGAACGTAATACAGAATTGAAATGACCGCTAGAGGAAATTGCAGACACGCATATAATATTCCCGAAGATATTAAAATTAAACTACGTACTAAAATTTCCCTTTTCATCGTGTTTCGCAATTGTAACGGTTTGTTTCATGCGAAGGCAAAATTTATGATTTCAATAAAATTATTTATAGCAAGAGTTATTAGTAAAAGTATAGATTTAAGACCAACCAGCTGCTGTGGCACTGGCACGAAAATATATTTTTTGTAGCGTTAAAAAATTATTTGCGTTGACACTTACAGAGCTGGATTTTGTCGTCCCTTCAGAGTTGCGGTAACCTTAATTTTCTCCCCCATAACAATCCAAGCGCAAGTTATTTGAAGTTTTTTTTTTTCATTTTTGTTTCAAAAACAACATAATTGTGCCGTCGAGGCAAAAAGCAATATTTCTCTCGGATTTCCATATAAACGACAACGACGTAAAAAGTAAAATTTACGGCAGTCACGTACATTTTATCCTATTTCCTAATTAAGCTTATTTTGAATTTTTTGTCATTGAAATTGTATTAGAGACAAACAAGACCTTTTGAATGACACCTTATTTAAAAATTTCGCTGGCGTCAACACTATTCCGACCTCAGTACAAAGATTGAATAAACTTGTTTCACGCAAAATGAAAAGGCTTTCTTGGTTCCAGACTCTTGTGTAACGGCAGAAAATTCTTACCATCTAAAAATTTACAAAATTACTACTACTAACCAATTCCGACAATAATGGGCGTAAAATTTTTAAAAAGAAAACTGTTTATAAGTATTATGTTTGTAGTTAACAATAAATCATATACAAAATCCTTAAATTATTACAGGAAACGGAAAATATTCGGTTGTAGTAAGTAGGGAATTTTATGTATTGGTCCAAATGGACTTGACCTATTTTTTTTAAACATAAAAAAGCGGAATAACAGTTTATGAAACATATAATAATTATCTAGCAAGCATGCTCCGGTGAAACCCCAGTCGAAAGTTACAAAACTTAAAGAGTTTAGCTAGTACCCCAAAGCTAATACTAAATGAGGTACCCAGTGCCAAGATTCTATTGTTACGAATGTTGCAATTTATTAAGTAGGTGTGATGAATTGTGACTCACTTTAACAGGCAGACCGTTTTCGTAGACAATGAGATTTTGTTGCTTAAAATATTTATCAGTATTACTAATTGTAAGATGTGGGAAGATGTTCTTTAGTATAATTACTTAAATAAAGTCAGTTTTTTATTAAAAGACTTTTTCAATCAATATAGTTGTCATATAGATTTTTATTTACTAATCCTAGCAAGTTAACCTAAAAATATTTTACGTTACTTGAAGCTTAACAATGTTACCAATGGACTATACTGAATAAATACTTTGTGTTTACCGATAACTAATGTTCATTCATATTAGTAAGAAGATTTTTTAATTCCAAATAATGTAAAATGTTCTAAGAGAAGGCGCTTCAGACATTATGACTTTACTCTTTAACTTTACAGCAAATTGTCTACACGCATATTGTAAAGTATTCCTTATTAGCGCAACAAGTAATAATTTTACTCGAGGGTGTTAATTAAATTGCAAATTAATTTGTATAACACGATATTCTCCTATTATATTTCATAGAACGATCTCCACGAATGATTTATCTGTATCCTGAACAGTTTATTACTCAAGTGGTAGATTTATTTAACCTTCAATGCTATTACTTCTTAATAAATATTTAACTGGGGCCAAAAAATAAAGGTATGTCAGTGTAATAATTATGTTTATAAGATAATATTTTACTAAAACACTTTAGTTTTTTTTTTCGATTTTACTAACCTTTGTTTTCATTATTATTTCTTGTGCTCTTATGTATATTATTTTATGGTGTACAAACAATAATAAATAATAATTTTATTATTATAATTATTTTATTGAATGAATTAACTGCACTAAACAGTATTGTTAAGTATCTAGAATTAACGAATTTATAAGTATAGAAAAAATGTTGCGAACCTCATATGTTTTCCTTAAATTTTCAGTCGAAAACCAACAAGAATAATATTAGTTAATTTAAAATACGAAAATCAGTAGCCGTTACACACAAAATATTTAATGTCCGCGACGATATAAATTAAAATGTGAAATCATTTTAAAAATGTGCATTATTATGTTAACAATTGTACATTCGTACTTATTATTATAATTGCTAACAGTAGTGAGAGGTTCGTTAAAAGTAATAAACATAAAATACTACACTAATGAATAATACGCATTACGTAACTAAGAGGAGCTTACCCACTCATGTCTCCACCACGGATTGTATGGACAATATGAACGTTCAAATAAACCAAAACGGTTAACCAACTATAGTTAATTGGGGGACCCCGCGCCCTGCAGCAAATTCAAGTGAAGTGCAGGTTGAAGTGAAAAGCCAACGACCCGAGAAAAACGTAAGCGTCACATAAAATAATAACAGAACTATGAAAATAATCTATGAACCTATTCTTACAACTACATAGGTATTATGTATAATGTTTACACATGCCAGAATTATACATATAATCTTCTTTAAGTCTCTACCAGTTGTACTTTTTAAGTTTATAAATATTTGCTTATAGTGGGCACTATTCAAATGCAATACTCGTAATGTAACAAACAGAAACTCGAAAAAAACAATAAGTTTACGATGGAATGGGCTTTTACAAACTTACGTATATCTACTTATGGTTCTACGTATTTGTATGTATAATAATTTAGAGAAATCGTATGGAACAAGTTAGTCGCCTAAAGCGGTTTCGTTGACCGTTTGACCTTGACATTTAAGGCAGGTGCACAAAGATCCGCCTGCCAATGAATTAAACTGTTTTTACCATTTTCACTTTCTTGTTTGGATAACAACCCTTTTACAAACGATATTTTATTGAGCAAAGGTCAACTTTTACTGGTTTACAACTTTAAAGGTCATCTGAAACTGTTTAACGGATATAAATAAGAAAAATGTTCAATTGACAGGCAAAACGTTAAGTTACTTAGTATTTATTGAGCATAAATACTGTAGTTTAAGACCTTTATAAAACGCACTTTAGACTTTTTGTATTAAATACGACTGTGATAATCACAAAAATTATTTCGAATTATTGAAAATATAAATTGATCGTTATAAACTTTTTTGGTTATGAACAT
This sequence comes from Thymelicus sylvestris, assembly GCA_911387775.1. Taxonomy (NCBI): domain Eukaryota; kingdom Metazoa; phylum Arthropoda; class Insecta; order Lepidoptera; family Hesperiidae; genus Thymelicus; species Thymelicus sylvestris. Next base: position 9,909,947 of record OU426895.1, read on the forward strand.
AAACTAGGTATAAACCAGTAGCAATAAATATGCAAAGTTATGCTTTTTTGCATTTTTAACACTTACGTTTTCATTTGACAATATGCTGTATTGCGTTTTAAACATTTTCACCTGAATAATTTCAACGAACAGCCCGAAATAATGAAGTACTTATGTCATAAAATAACATGCTTTATTCGTTATCGCGCACTTCATGATTTATTAATATTGTTTTTTTTTTCTCGTACACATATCGTGGGTTCTATTACAGGGCAAGACAAACATACGTATAAGAGAAATGTTTGTTGTTTTATATTTGTGTAGTTTTTGCTTGTTATCTTACTTGCTCGAATATCTATCCATATCACTGTCTCAACAGGGAATCGTATGCCAAGATGTGACTGTTTGAAAACTATTTTAAAAATGTTATACACATTATAATGTTATACTCATTATATTTTTGATAGAAATGAGTATTGTTAATTATTTATTTATTTAAATCTTTATGCCCCATACATAATTACAGAAGACAAAGATTGATTAAAATTTAGATGTTTTTCTACATTTTTCTTAAATCATTTATATTGTAGACACATTTGTACAATAACGTACATAGAATACCTTAGTTTGTAAACCATATTATTGATTTTCCCCCAAGTGTGGGTTATCGTTAAAGCAGCCATAAGGCCGCCGTTGTCCCTTTCACTTCTCTAATATGGTAATAAAGTACGCTAGAAATCGAGAATAACCGTGAGCGTACAGTTTTGTGAAACCGGTTTTAACTTTGACGTTATAAAAATACCAAACGATTTCTATACATAATATTGTTAAACAAAAAGAGCGTGAAAGTTTCGTCTTGACAATATATTTATTTTTTTATCACAATAAGAAAAGCTTAAAATGCCTGCCTGCAGTCTACCCAACAGTAACTTAAAAATAAACAAAACACGCATGAAAATAAATTTCTTACATAAAATAATTTTAACACTTATAATGTAGACCCTGCCCAATATTTAAGCGTTTTTGTTGGAGCTTTTTGTCGGTCATTAACTACGAATCTTAGTTTAATATCAATGCAAAAGACATTAATTTGAACATACGAAGCTAATTACGTTTTAATGGGACAAAGTTATTCAAATATTCATTAGAATCCGTTTCAATACAATAACAGGCAAAAAAATATGGATAATATACTTAGATCCTTTATCAGCAAACAATGGTGTAAAAAGTTGAAGATTTACAAAAAAACAAAAAAAAACACGCATAATGTCCTAATTATTTTGAAAACATTACATTGCATATCTGTTTATCGTAACTTAACGTTTCTACCTTTTTTTAATATAAACAGTCAAGACATGACCTAATGGATGTGTTCACCGCCACCCATGGACATAACAAAATGTGTTGATGGTTAATATTGATACAAATTATTTAATTGTTACTTAATTATTTATTAGGACAAGATAGTTTAGGTTCGATTCCTCGCCAAGATAAACGTGGTGGTTATCGGTCTATTGAATTACGATCTAGAGACTTCTTATTTAATTTGCATCCACTTCATCCAGTGTATGAATGTTTGTTGTGAAATATTGTTGTTAAAATTAAATTAAATTAAATTATGAAATTTTGTTGTTATCACTACAATTACAAGACTCGCCGCGAGAACAATAACCAAAAACTGAAAAATATCAAGAATAGTCTGCCTCATTGATATTACTTAATTTGCTTAAAAATTGTAATAACTATTAAAGCTACGTTTAAGCGGGGATTTTCTTTTCACATAATATACGCAGTATTCAAAATTAGCCTAAGAAAATTTTAATTGTGACCCTTACCTTGTATATTCCGTCCACAAGTTTCGTAAGCTCCTCTGTCTCCATGGCGATATATTTTCAGGTTTCGTATAAAATTACACGTGATCCTTCATTGAGTATTTACACACAAACTAAGTTCGACTTAACACCATTAACGCACAATTCACATTTCAATGCACCGTCTTCAGTTGATGTTGTTTTCCGTAAACAATCACTTATGAAACGATATTGATGACATCTGTAACAAAGAAAAAGAACTGTGAATTATTTTGCTTAATTTTTTTTTAATGAATTTACACACGGAAATTAGACGCTTTCGCACTTAAAGTTACAAAAGTTTAAATTCGCTTAAAACAAAAAGATGTCGCGCACAAAGTTATCCCAGAGTTTTTTTGATAATCACTGAAAAAGCTAACATTATTTTTAGAAGTAACTAACTGTAAGTTTAATAAAAATGTACATGAAACTTTTGTTTAAATATAAACGTAGTTCCGCACCTGTTACAACCGGGAAAGTGGAAGCGTGCGCTCTGCTCGAAGCGAGCGGCTACAGTACAGCCAGCCCACTCGCACAGGCGGCACAGCCTACTGCGTGGCGTAGCTTAGCTCACGACTCGCTGTCGCTAAGTTTTAGAAATACATAGCACGAGAGCTGAATAAAACACTTAAATCCTGATCTCTATAGTATTACATATAACATTAGGCCCCGGTTATGTACGGGTTTGGGCGCTTGATGCGAGTTACTTTGGCGGTAATCTCATTGTTTTGGACTGAGTACTAACTCTATTTGGGTCAGTAACATAGCTAATCATAATAAGGGTCACCTGAAAAAACTACAATGTTCTGTTTTAGCCCATAAGAATGGATTTCTAAGAATCCTTTCGTACATTTTTTATTAGAAAATTCAATTTGATTAAAATAAATCTGAGCGAAGCTCATTGAAATTTAAGAAGCGGTCTGAAATCGTCTTCTAAGCACTTTATTATGTAAAGAATTCGCTCAGTAGGCCGTATAATGTTATTGTTCTAAGTATGAAGTAAAAATACAAATCCCAAAACTCCTTAGAAAATAAATTTGTTTTAAAAATATTAAATTAACTAGGTATCTACAGTCGATCAAGACGTGTGTTGCCACCTTAGTTATGTATGCATCAAACTTGGCTTAATCTCATTAATGGCCACAGATATATCATGGATCTCTCCTCATGACTGAGAAGTCCTAAAGCTACTCTGCTTTACTGCGAAATACATACTTAGTGACCAACTTAAATGTTGTGAGTTTTTTAAACCGCCAAAAGACTTCCACATGGCTTAACGACTGCTGTCTAAAGACTAAATCCGACACCAACGGAATAATGTGCCCTCCGAGGCATGGAAGCGCTCGAGAAATATTGTCACCTATTGCGTCCCATGTTGCTTTTGAACAATAACTTCGGAGTTAGGTTCAATATGAGTCGATATGCGCATGAGCACTTCATGACATGAGTACGACAATCATAAAATCGATAGAAGATAATCAATACAAAAAATTCACACGATTAATAACACCAAGCTCCCGCACTAATATATCTACGGAGTAACAGACCCGTTGATGTCTAAACTTCACGCTCACTATTTACCACTTAATTGTTTAGATAAGATGGAATTTGGTTGTTCGTTTTGCAACCAGGGGTCAACGGCCCATTTGACAAAATCGCCTACTTGTTTAGGAATGCGAATATATTTTCATAATTTAACGGTTAACCAATTCTGGGGTTTAACCGCAATAATAACAGGTGTTGTCAAGGTTTACAAGGACTTGAATGACAAATTCCGCTATAATGGCATATTTGCTAATTGCGTTTCTAAAGTTCTTAAAGGTTTTTTAGGTTCAATATAAGCAGGCGGGCTACCCCATGATAAACAACTACATACATCCCGTTTTGTTAATATTAAAACGTATCACCGTTGTTTCTAAAAAGAGGTTCATTGTTAGACCAAATAACCCTACCGTCATAAGTGTATGACTACTAGTGAGTATCCAATTATCCATTTCCTTGACTATTATGAACCACAAGAGAGGGAAGTTGACTCGAATTCAAGGATAAAAGGAACTTAATTCACTCCGATATTCCAATTAAGCATCAAAGCAAATTTTATCTCCGTGCTGCTATTAAAATTAAATACATGACAAACAGGCGTTATTAAAATAAAAAATTCGAAGTCGTGATCTGTTAGTCGTGACATAAAACATTATGACGCTCATTACGAAATTTCGTCAATGCCACGAGCCCAATTGACGGTAACAATTCACCGACTTGTCTTACAACGGTCGGGTAAACGAACGTCCATGATCGATTTACTGGGTAATAATTATTACTAGGTAATAAATAGGTATTACTAGGTAATATATATTTTATGTCTTGTAAAGATTTTAGTATATTTTTGGTGTTTAGATGTAATAAAGATTGTACAGTACACCAACATGAGATGTTTCAATTTAAGCCTCAGAAGTGAACGAGCATTTGCGTTATTATGTAATAGTATTATGTAGTCTAGCCGATGTGTTATGTGAGTATTGCGGCTTATGTACATCTTTATTCTATTATTCTAATCTTATAGCATTACTAGATCATGAATGATTCAAAGAAATACTTATAATTATTTTATTGAGACACCTTCAATGTTGTAATGATGTGACATCTATCGGCAACGTAAATACTATATGTATATTTTATCTCAGGTTCATCAACTTTCAACATCATTTGCATCATTTATTAAGATTACAATGTTAATTGTGCCTTTCATAAAGCAATAACTTCCCGGCACTACTTTCTCCTTGCGATGGATTAGGCTTCGTGTGTGCGAGTACTACTTCTCTACATTTCTTCAGTAAGTTTGCGTAGTGGAACTGTCAGTATGTAATCCTTAAGTTGCAGCTCTTATGTTGACAAAAGGGCTCCGACATGGCTTGACAACAGTTATCATATATGTAACGCAGGGATTAACACCTTAACGTGACTTCCTGAGCTCAGAAGCTTTCACAACAAGCACTAGTTCAATTCGGTTGATAACTTTGAGCGATTGATCAATCAGTCGTCGAACTGTGGACGTTGCTGCATGACATTTAACGTTACGTCGGACCATATGCTTCTTGCAAGTTTCCGCTGAAGGTAAGTCAATATCACATTGCTTGATCATGATACAAGTACCTTATACACCGATAAAGGCGTTGTACATGGTGAGCAACCTACGTTTAGTTCCCGAGTACAATAAGCAAACAATCTTGACTTTCATTTTCTGCCCGCCTACTAGATTTGTAAGGAATCACGAGTCATTTAGCTTACAATGCCACGGAATTAAATAATAAGCTTTACAATTAGCATACTCGTAGATGTCAATGAAAGTTTTTTGGTTATTATTTCTAAAGGAATTTTTAAAAATACTTTCGAAGGAGAATTTTAAACATTCATAATATCTTTGTTTCTCCTTCCCTTCTCAAAAGGTCTTTTTAATCATTCCTCTTATCATTCAATCATTAATTCCTTTAACATTTTAAACAATATCTCCTTGTATGTAACTTAAATATATTTTTTTGCCATTTGGTCAATTATGGATCTAATCTTCTATCATTTCTATCGAAAAACTTAATGCTGGTTTCTTGCAATTTATCCTACCACTGATGAAATAGTTTAGCTTTGTCAAAGCTTCCTTGACCGGGAATGCGTCACTTGATATTATTCATGATCATGTGCGCTGATAGCCTATTTTCATAAAGCCGCTCATTTACTAATTATTAACATCCAAAATATACACAATATTTCTTAAAAGTTATTAGCTTAGTACCTATGGCTGATCTTAAATATACATGAATGCAAAATAAACCAGCGTAACGAAGAACCATTCAGTCACAACCGTTATTATTCAACCAGCACACCCAACACTAAGTTATTTTAAATGTCATTAATTTATCTATGTGAGTTACCTCTCTCGAAACGCCTGAACAAATTAGCGATGTTGGTGTAAATTTGCATAATTACGCAAGAGATGCATGCACTAGCTTGGTTAATCATATGCATAGCCCGTCGCCGCCGTCGTTATAGCCACAATAAAATCCATTTAATCTTAGTAATATGAATAAAGCTTATAGTATTAGAAACATAATATTTTCTATTGCAGTTTTATTGAGCTATCAGCATTTATATAATTAGAATTTAGTTGAATGCGTCCATAACATTATCGTTAAACTTCATCACGCAAACGTTCGGCAATCTTAAGACGGCGTTAATCTTATTCAGTTTAGTATCAATGTGGCAGATGGAAACGACATTGAGAGGGAGAAATTTATTCTGTCATAGTTGGGAAGGGCGACACCCGTCGTCGGTAAAAAATAGCTCCGGAGCCATTTCCAAGTTTTTTCATGTAACATACGGAGGAAATATAAAACACAATTTCTGAACGGATTCGTAACTTCATTTTAAACAAGAGAGATTTGCGCGGCCTGTCCCGTTCCTTGCATATGCACCCGCACGGGACTTGGAGCAAAGTTTCTTTTCTTTCCTTGTCCCTGAAGTGTACGGAAATAAACGTGCGGGGTGTTTATTTCAGTTGGAACTTGTTTAGCTCAGAACTAGCTGATCGGATTTCGAAACTATTTTATTCTACTTGAATAGTCAAAGAAACATTACGACAGCCTTCAAATTAGGTTTAGCTATTTACATAAAAAGAGATTTACTCTTGATAATAACTTCAAGTGCTCTGGCTTGAATGACATTATAGTTGTATGTACTCTGCTAAATATAGCAATATTTTACTGAATTATTTGAGTGGATCAAATAGCACGGTTTGTAAGATAACATAAAATAAATAACGCCATATGAATTTAATAAACAACTTTATAGGTAATAAAACAGAAATGAGGACCAATTTTCGAAGCTTCGTACCTCGATCGGAAATCGACAGGTTGACCTTATTTCTTTCCAACGACAAATGAACGATGTTACAGAAATTTACAGGTATCATTATGAAATTGTTAAAATGATACACGAGATTTTATTATTATTTTAATTATACTCTAAAATAGTCGTCAAACAAGGAGATCGGAGACCAGGTAACTATTGATAGCACCAAAGGCATAAGCGATACGGTACCATGCAAACAGTAAATCGAAGAAGCTTTATTTATCCTGAACCACGTTGTAATGCATCCTTCTTTAGTATACACATATACGTAAAATAGATAAACAAATACAATAATTTTATTAACGTTATACAATCAGACTTCATACAAAAGATAGCTATATCGAATCATGAATCATTGAAAAGAAGTCACGTCACTCGGATGACAGATTATGCAAGTACACTATGGGAAATTTCCCAGGTGTGTCGGATCTCATTAGCGTAAGTCCGTAGTCCGTACAATGGATGGATTCCCGATGTCCTGTCGCACTGTGCTTGCTACTTACTACTTTAGATCTTGGATAAGTGTTATTCAGTACTATATTGGTGAGTCTATTATATTATGATATAATATAGATGCCTTGGTGAAGTTTCGTGGCTCATCATCAAATTATCTACCTATATAAGAATGTTATTTCTTAATAATATGTTTTCTCTTAACTCTAACACTAAAAATACATGAATAACAATAAACGAATATTTACTCCACCCATACTTTACAAATATTAAATTAAATCTTTTAAACCTTAAATTCCTACAGGTAACCGCCACGCCAGCCGCATTCACACGCGAAATTGAGTCGGAAAAATCTATATTTTTTTAATAGTGTCCATAAATGACATTTTAAAACGAATGTATAATCCCCTACCCTAAGCTGAATTCATTTCTCAATTGTGAAAATAGCGTGTAAAGCAATCATCGGAATAAAAAATCGGAGCGCAGCGATAATTTGTCACAAAAGGAATCAAACTACAACACGGTATCGCCGTATCTTCAATACAAATCCGATTTATCTAAGCAACGCTGAGACAAGAATAGGAATATGAATATTCAACCGCAAGTGCAGTCGCATATATAATATGGGAGATAACAAGGTTCGTCAGCGAATAACGCCACTGTCGACTACGTATGAGTACGGTTTGCGCTAACTCACACTACAATATAAGATTTTCCGTTCAGACTTGGCACGAATACCAGCCTTAATGTATTATTTTTGAGAGAAATATTTCCGATTCAACAACCTAGACGTTTTATTATCAGCTTAAATGTTTTATTTGTAACGTGCGTAACATGCTGTAACGTATTTTAGGAGAAGCTATTCTTAAGTACCTATTACGATTTTGTAAGTATATTTACGGCTCCTGTGATTAACTCACAAAAAACATTGCATGTTAAACAGGGCCAAGGCTCACACTCTCTTTATATTTTTGTTATCGTATGTTAACTTGCTCCTTAAACAACGAAGGGACTTGATTTTGAAATCGAATTCTAAGGATAGATATATTTATTTATTTAATCTTTATTGACCATAATTAAAATATTTCGGTTCAAATGGCGAGCTTAATGCTCAATGCATTCTCTAATAGCTGACCAATGGACAAAATACAGAAATGAGAAATTAGTTATGTGATAGATTTTTTTAACCAAATACCACCAAATACCTAACCACATAAGGCCACCCGATTTCTCTGTAACATTAATGTTCACTCAGCCAGGAATCGAACCCAGAACTCCTCTGTTAGCAAGCAGGACAGCTTTAGGGTCGGTACTATAATGGCGTGCAGTGACATTGTTAATAATTATTTTACTGAAGAATTACAGCAAGTGCTTCATGATTCAACAAATGTTTAATTACATTATGCACATCCGATTGGACGTGGCATGGTAATCACTTTTATTTTACGCCGATTTTAAAGGCAATACGATTATGCGAATGCAATTTCGATTCATAAAACGGAAACAAATTTGAGGATACAGCGCTGCAGTCTATAAAAATAACAAACGATATTTAAACAATTACGGTAGTATACAATAAATAAAGGTATAAATCGGTAAATGGATTGCGTTCGCTCTGCAGCTATTTTAAAAGTTTCAAGCATAACTATTCTTCTAAGCATTTCCTGTCTATTATAGAAAGAAAGGTTTTGTAAGAACAACCGACCTCGCGTCATTTCTAGAAACTGATTCCTTACAAATACTTATACTGGGTAAGTAGTTTTCGCTCAAAGACTTAATAAATATTACGTTAACCTTATTTTATACTTTTACGGGTTGGGCTTACCAGTTCTATGAAATAGAAACAATAAATAATTTACTACAGCTACACAGAATATGCCACACTCTTACTTTTCTTTGCTTACATATATACTAACTTCTTCTCTGAAGTTTTCTTGGGTTAACATCTAGGATATTTCTTATCTCCCAAAATAAACTCTTGTAGAATAGGAAATACATACTACTATTTGTGAAACTTCTAAATAGCCAATCCGTCTGTATACAAAAATAATAAAGCTAAAAGCTTTGTTTGTTTAAACGCGCTAATCTCTGGAATTGGGAGTCGGATTTGAACAAATATTTTTGTGTATGATTAGCAATATTCATAAGGAGGCTTTAAGGCAAGCAGTTGCTTCAGGGCTTCGGGGAATCCGAAGCGAAGCGAGGGCGAGTTATTAGTAAATAATATTTCAGATAATTTTTGTAGTTACATATAAGCATATAGCACAATTTTGTACAAAAATAAATACACATTTACGATTTTGAAATTATTTAAAAAGCATCACATACAATCATCACATCCAACCATCACTGCTTTACAACCTAAATAACCTGATCACATTTACCGGCTTCAGTAGCAATCGATCGTACAATCGTTGCAATTGAGCTATCCTCGCAATCACTACGTAAAATAAAACAGCGAATCGGAAATCAAATCAAATAGGCTTTAAAGCATCGGAGGCCTAACAGCCTAATCGAGTCTCCCCGAGCTCTGTGATTTCGGTACACACAGGCGTGGTCTGCTCGTCATAATCCCGTCACCCGACGAGTCATTACCCGCCGCTGATTGCTAACGGAATGCTTGCTTTTGATAGCTGCAAATTGGATACCTTGCACATGTAGCTGCAGTGTACGTTTTATGTTTAAGCGTGGGCGATTTTACATAGCTGATAAAGGAGGCGACTAAACTATTGGTGTCGTAGTTGGTTGTTTGTCACCGTCGTTGATTGACAGCTATCCTTAAAGCATCACCTACGCATTACCACCAAAGATGCAGAGAAACTACTTTTTTATGATTAAAGAAATTAAGTGATGTAAACCGAACTCATGTCAATAACTTTTGTTGTAACTCATATCGTTCCTTTGACATACTGTAGAAATTTATACTTAACACATACATAATAAAAAATTATGTATATGTAAAAACTCTTAAGCCATATTTCTTCCGTAAAACAGCCTTTGCTTGGACATTTTGATAGACGTGGACGTCGATTGACTGCCGCGATGACTTACGGCCGGTCTCAATAATGTACTAACAGATGGAAGGCTGTGAATAGGGCTACCATTAGTATGTTATCTGTCATATTTGTCAATTTTTGCCTCTGAAAAATTGACAAATATGACAGATGACAGCCCTATCCACAGTCTTCCATCTGTTAGTACATTATTGAGACCGGCCGTTAATACATTACGTTAAAGGTTGAAAACGTAATGAAAAGCTAATGCACAGACAATTTGTATCACTTAAAATAAAACTGATATTAAATCTATCGACAAAATGAACGTAAAATCACGACATGTTATCAAAGATCGAGTCATTATCAGCTGTTGCTAAATTATTGTCCACGATTTCAATTCAATCACTCAACAGCCGTTTCCCAAATAGTGAGTGTTCGTGACAAGCTACAAAATTGAATTCGCTCGAAGGGTTGCATGAGTACGGCCATTTTTCAATAGACACGATGTACTATGGGACTCCTGCTGTAACATATTTTACACGGATATTAATTTTTTGTGTATTAATTTTGGTTAACTTATAACTTTTAAAATGTGAGATAAAATTCATTTACAATTTACAATAGGTAATAATTACTTTTTAGTCTATTTCGTATATTTCGTCAATTAGTGCTGGGCTAGCCAGTGGCTAACTCCGGGCAAGTACCTAATACCATGCAATGCAACGGCACTCTTATTTTGATTGAAAGGTCTTAAAGTAAAAGGCCGTAAAGTAAAAAGCATTATTTCCAAATACAAAGTTAAATGAGGGAACTCTAAAACTAATATTGAACGGTTTTCTCTATTATATTTTAAAATCAAACATGAACATTGCTGAATGGACTTGAAGGGTGTCTGTGCGTGCTCTTGACACGCTGTAAAATTGGGTACGTTCGAAAGTATATATAGAGAATGCGTGCATTTCGGTGAGTTTTTTATTTGTTGCAATTCTATTTAACAGTTCCGTAAACAACGCTACGCACGTGACAAATACGAATAAAATTATCCATGGTGAAGTACAAGAGATACGCAAATTTTGGCGTTAAGTCTGATAAAGCATGTGCCTAACTTATAATTCCTACCGTCATGGAGGCGTTTTGGAAAATGCCAGTAGGTATACGAACATTTTCACCATTTGAGTCCCCTAACTTAAAGTGTCATAAACACATGAATTACAGTAATTCTTCAGTGTCTCTCTAAAGATTATAATGCTATTTAAATTCATGGGCAAATCTATATAGCAGTTATAATTTTTTAATTAAACACGTTTATATGAAGATAAAAAACATTGATTTTGAAATAGATGCTGGTGTAAGCAAATTTTTATTAATATCTAGACATTATAAAAAGAAGTTACTTCAAAGGTAATTGTGAATGTCGTAAAACACAGGGTGAAAGTAAATATAAAAATCTTTAGGGAAAATAAATAGAAATAACAAGGTTTCAGATGAAAGTACTATTTTAACAACATATATAATATCCCCGCGTATTCCTAGTAAAATTATAATTGAAGCTTATAAGGCCGGCCAGGTACAGGTAGTTAATAAGCCATGCCATGTAAATAATACTATGGTCGAATGGATATCATGTTAATCATTAGGTCAAGTATTGAAATTTCTCTTGCAAAACCAATTATACCACAAGAGTTAACTCCGTTGAATTCTGTACATTCCTAGTCAAGCGTTACTTATTAAAATATGCCCTACTTTTAATATTAATTTATTTTTCTGCCCGGTCTCTGTAGTAAAATACCTATAACGTAAGCACATATTATAACTAACATCGCCTTGTGTATACAACAAGGCGGGCGCTCCATTGTAACATTTGGTTCTGTGTCGGTAATCTACGTGATTCTTCGGAGCTATTATTGCTATGACGACAAAGCTGAGCATTGTTCCCGGACCCTAGACTTGCTCGTACATTTCAATACAAAAACGTTTTAAAGGAGATAGAAGGAAAATAGGCTCTTCGTTCTATGGCATTATGTGGTGATCTTATTGTTAGCCGTATGTAAGAGATAATAGCAGAAAATTTATTAGAAAAAAAAGTCTAGGCCCAAACAGTAACTCATGGTGTAACTGTTATTTAAGTTCGATAGACTATGGATTGTCACAAAGACATAACATACACAAAATGAGCATTTCCTCAAGGCAATGTATCCTTAACGGAACGCAGTGTCTTCTTTCTGCATAAACGGCGATATGTATGTATTTATGTATCTATATACCTATATGTATATATGTATGAATGTATGTATGGATATATGTATGTATGTATAAATATATTTTTCGATAGTGAAATGTGTAGGATCTCTGCACAGTGCTTATTCTTATCGTCCTGATTAAATTTTTGTTCGTTGCACCTACTACAATTTTTCATCATCACCAGGGTTGACTGGTAGAAAATGCCACTAGGCATTAAGTCCGCTCATTGTAATTCAATGTATGAATTCAATAAAGTTTAAATAAATAAAATGAGTATTTAATGTGCATTGGCATGGCAAGTGATAATATTTTAGCCCACGTAACATATAAAGTAACATATATTATACTAGCTGACCCGGTGAACTTCTATCGCCTAACAATCCCCAATAACATTTCCCTCTCTCTCTCCCGCTCCCTCTCTCTCTCTCCCTTTAAGTTAACTTTGGTTTCTAACTATATACTTACATATTAATTTTCACATTTCTGAGTTTGAAAATAACGAAGTTTCGTACAAACTTACCTGTTTCTCACAAATTTTACCTCTTTATAATATTAGTATAGATTATTATAATCTATATATATAAAATTGAAAAGCGACACACCGCTGATTAAACAAAAAATCTCAGAAACTGCCGAACCGATTAAGATGAAATTTGGCAGGGAGATAGTTTATGCTAAGGAGACGTCCACTAAGAACGGATTTTTGGAAATTCATCCCCTAAGGGGTACAAATAAGGGTTAGAAGACACTTTCATACAAACCAACTTTCTTAGTTTTAGATTTATAAATTTGAAAATTTTTATGTAGGTTTATAGTAATAAACAAAAGTTAACTTTAATATATTTTTTTGGAAAATCATCCCTTAAAGGGTTAATTTACTGAATTGAACTTAGTAGGCAACTTCGTTATTTTTGAAGTTAAAAACATGAAAATTTACATATTAGCTCCAGACTAGAAACAAAATTTGTAAGTATTATGTTTTTTTGGAAAATCATCCCCTAAAGGGTTAATTAAGAGTGCGAAAGTTAGTATGGCAACTTCGTCAGTTTTGAAGTACGAAGGGCGAAAATTTGTATATAAGCTTATAGTTAGACACAAAAAATAACTGTATCACTGTTTTCTCGAAATTCATCCCCTAAAAATAGGGGTTGGTAGTCAACTACATACAAATCAACTTCGCCAATTTTAGAGTTATAAATATGAAATTTTTTATGTAAGTTTATAGTAATAAACAAAAGTTAACTTTAACAATTTTTTTCGGAAAATCATCCCTTAAAGGGTTAATTAAGTGGATTTAATTTAGTATGCAACTTCGTCATTTTTAAAGTAAGAAGGTTGAAATTTTGTATATAAGCTTATAGTTAGACACAAAAAATAACTGTATCACTGTTTTCTTGAAATTCATCCCCTAAAAATAGGGGTTAGAAGCCATTTACGTATAAATCAATTTCGTCAGTTTTAGACTATGAATAAAAATAAATAGAAAATTAGAATAAATATGAAAATTTTTATGTAAGTTTATAGTTGTGAACAAAAGTTAATTTTAACACGGTTTTTTGGAAAATCATCCCTTAAAGGGTTAATTTAGAGGATTTCATTTAGTACGTTCGTCATTTTTAAAGTTAAAAACATGAAAATTTATATATTAGCTCCAGATTAGAAACAAAATTTGGAAGTACATATTACGTTTTTTTGGAAAGTCATCCCCTAAAGGGTTAAATAAGAGTGTGCAAGTTAGTATGCCAACTTCGTCAGTTTTGAAGTAAGAAGGGTGAAATTTTGTACATAAGCTTATAGTTAGACACAAAAAATAATTGTACCACCGTTTTCTCGAAATTCATCACCTAAAAATAGTGGTCGGTAGTCAACTACATACAAATCAACTTCGCCAGATTAAGAGTTATAAAATATATGAAATTTTTTATATAAGTTTATAGTAATAAACAAAAGTTAACTTAGATTTTTTTTTCCGAAAATCATCCCTTAAAGAGTTAATTTAGGGGAATGGACTTAGTAAGCAACTTCGTCATTTTTTAAGTTAAAAATGGACAGGGAGCAGGAAAGGGAGTGGGAGCGGGACAGAAATCGGGAGAGGGCGCGGGTGCGGGTGGGAGAGGGACTGGGAGCGATAGAGGAAGAGGGAGAGGGATACGAAGTGGGAGAAGGACCTCGAGTGGGAAAGGGAGAGGGAGTGGGACAGGAAGAGGGAGAGCGAGGGGAAGTGAGACAGGGAGCGGGAGATGAAAAAGGACAGGGAGCGGGAGAAGAAGAGGGCAAGGGGAGAGAGGGAGAGGGAGAAGGAGAGGGAGAAAGAGGGAGCGGGAGAGGGAGAGGGAGAGGGAGAGGTAGAGAAAGAGGGAGAGGGAGAGGGAAAAAAAAAATTAATGTTAATGTTGTTTACTATTCCAAACCCGCTCCCGGAGGAATGATCTGTGATTGTGTCATAAGTTTCACTATGTAAATTCCTAAATATAAATACTTCAATATAAATGAACCTGTTTTTAAATTTTCTTTTGTAAGGGATACTAAATAATATGATAAGCATAATTTCCGCGTGCGAAGCTGCGGGCAACAGCTAGTTTATTATAAAACTTAATATCATCCCGTATATTGTTCTTGTAATAAATTATATTATTTATGATTATTTTAAGTTGTATTTTCTTAAAGTTTATTATAGCATCCTAAATCGAGTTTACGGAGAACTAAGTGCTTAATACTTTCACAGGCCTTAATATAATAAGAATTTTATTCATACATATTCCAATACTTGGCTCGGATATCCTCTCAGAATGAGAGCAAGCATTATTCGTAATAAAATTAGGTTGTCTGAAAGTATGTGAAAATTGAATTGAAATCAAGAGACAGAGCGACAAAATATATTTTCGAGCGCGATATTATGTAGTATATTATATACAAAAAGAAATAATACGTTGGATGTTGAGATTTAGTGAAAACTTTAATTTCGATTATCAGACGTAGTTTATTCATGGAGTTGAAAATTAGGCTTCATCTACTGTCAGTTGAACTTACTCATGGGTATTAAACTCCTGATAATTGTTTCTTTTTTCTTTCTTCTTAAAGGCTTAAAACAAGGATAAAAGTATGGGTATAAAAATAAATATCCTTCGATTTGCTTGAAACTATGAATTTACTCTAAATAACATATTTTTTTTATGTAGTAAAATAGTTAGGAATAGTTAGGAATAATATTTCCTCAGACGAACTATTAGTAGATGTAGAATTTGATAGTTTAAATTGCAGTTCTGAAATACTGAAATACGAAAACGCTCTACAATCACAATCTTTTGCTTGCAACCGAAATGTAAGAATATGCATAAAACTTCACTGTACGTGCTCAAAATGAGCTTTCAAATTAGTGCCTAGTGAATAATGTAGGAACAATCTTACACTCGACGTTCTTGGAACATTGTATCAACGCTAAGCGCAGAATGGAAGAGTGGCTAATTTGGATTTTAAACTTAGACCATTCATTTTTAGAAGAGAATTTCAGAAAATCCTTCTAAAAGTATTTCTGTGAAATATTTTGCAAGAAACCTTTTGAACTGGCAGGAAAATAGTGTTTGACTTGTCTTATCGTGAGATCTATTATATAAACCGTGCTCAGGCTTTGCTTAGACTTATCAAAATTATCCGAACGAAAATAATGATCCCTTTTTAAATTTTTTCGTTTTTCCGTTTTAACAAATTATATATCAGTCATCAAATACATTTCACTGTTTTCTGAGTACAGATCTCACCTTTAATAGAAAATCGAGAGAATTTCAACTCACTGAGTATTTTCAGAGTGATACCCGCTATCTACTTTTAGTGGATAGAAAAGATCTCAAAGTAATTGAGTCTATCAAAAAAAATGTTGTTTTGCCGAAATACCGTTGTCTATATAAACATATTTGAAAAATAAATATATATTTTCTAATTATCCTGCAATGTAGTTCAGCAATAATATTGTTGTACCAAATGTTACCTACCTAACATACTTACGACACTGCACTGGTTACCTTTTCATAAAAAAGCTATATTTATTTTTAAATGAAAATGAAAAATGAAAAAAATGTACGGGACATTTAAAAATAAAATCCGAACTGTAAATGTTCACACAAAGTTACTTTCGCAAAGAGTTGCACGTGTGAAGAGTTCCTTCATGAGGTTTCACAATTTAAACACTAACTATAATGTTGTTTGTGAGTCTGAACTGAAACCTTTTAATGCGTTAGTTTGTGCTGCTAAAAATCTCAAGATACAGCTGTTGTTTTAGTAAATATAGTTTATCAAAATAATAAGTATATTATAAATATAAATACGGCAAGTAATTTTATATCTTAGTTCTTTATTTGTTTAGATATAACGGCACGGTAATGTGATTCAGAAGGGAATATAAATGACGATGACGCATATCTAATATAAAATATACAAAGTACCATTAAACCATTGTTAATTTCAGTATTTTTTGTCAAACTTTCCAAACATTGCACAGTTTACGCACGAACCACCAAACTAAACGGGTTTCATTCCAAGTTTAAACTTTCAGGAGACTGTAGCCTAACTCTTGTGAACGTTTTTTAGCGTCGCGCCGATGTGATACGATTGCTCAATTGGCGAGAAATTGCGACGGGGGTAAGCTTGCGGAAAATTGGCGATATCGTTAATATTCACCCGAAACCTCGGTTCACGTGGCGACTACAAATAACGAGAAGACAGCCCCATAGATTTATGCTCTGTCGTTTTAAGTGATATATAGGCGTCGGCGATGGGTCCGCTGAGATGTCGATTCGTCTGTTTATGGCTACCCGATGCGGTATCAAATTACAAGGACTGGGAGGTGGTTGGTCAAAGGGCGAGAAGTCAGCTTTATATTACCTCTCACTGTCTTGTTACACAGACATTTGACGCAACTGTTACGCAACTTTGCGTTTGCGCAATAAGGCCAATTTAAAGCGAGACCACGCGTAGTCTTTTGTGAAGTATTCCTAATTAGGTAAGATGTAAGATACTCGTAATTAATATGCTTATACCTACATGCTTAAACAGACAGCATATATTAACGAGAACAGTTATCACTTATCGAGTATTCAAATTCTTATGTTATATTTTCGAGAAGACTTAATCGGGAAAATGAGGCTAGTAAAAGAAAATTAAGCTCTTTCGTGATATTGAGGACACAGCTGAACATAAGCCTTCAGATGGCCTATAAATTCGATTCAGCTTTTGAAATGATCTCAAACAGGGCTGTGGATTACCTACGCTTGGCTGTAACTTAGTAATCTGCAGGGAATGGGAACCATTCTTTCTCACGATATTTTTATCGCTCTCAAATTCACTATAACAAAACCAACGGGTGCGTTGCAGAGTGATTCACCGCTTTTGCGTGGAGATACTTTTGTAGGTACAATTAACCCTGCGAAGCGAGGGGTCCCGGGTTCAATTCCCGGCCGGGGTAGATAACCTAAGTGACGGATAAATATTTGTACTGGGGTCATGGTGTTGTAACGATGTATTATTATTTAGATTTAAAGAACCACATAAAAATGACGTGCATCTATGAGTAGAACGATGGATACATAATATTAGATATTAGATGATGTTCATGGCATCGCGCGCGTGGATATCGATTTTTCGCAAATCCCGCGGGAACCCTGAACTTTTGCGGGATAAAAAGTAGCCTATGTGTTAATCCAGGGTATAAGCTATCTCCATTACATATTTCAGCCAAATAGGTTAAGTAGTTGTGGCGTGATTGAGGATAACATCCAAACATCATCACAAAATTTCACATTTTGTTCTTTGCTGTAGGCTAAATCCTCTTTTATATGAGAAGTCGATATTCAATAGAGAATCGAAACAATTAATTATTATCAATTCAATATTTCAATACAAATGCTTGACATCAAATTAACAAAGAAAGCAAACCAAATAATTGATACGCTGCGATGAATATTCAGAAGAGTTGATCTCAATATCGGCCTGGGTTTATTATAAGGCACGGAAAGTGCTCTTAAGTTTCCGTTGAAGCAGTCTTCTGTATAGAAATACTTATTGTTGTTTTCCCATTCGCATATCTAGTTACTGCCATGAAAAATGGAGTTATTCCAATTTTATGAAAGCCTGAGTGTTTGAGAGACATTGTTGCACAGCTAGTCAGCTACACATAGGTATGCAATTGTTTTGTTCCCACCGTTCCCGGTATAGATATTGTATTGGATAACAAATGTTACGTTTTTTAAATTGAAATTATACGTTTGTAACAATTGCAATTGTTTTGGAATAAAATGTACTATCACACGATGTGAATGAGGGATAAGCCGAAGTAATTGTCACGCTATTTTGGAATAGAAAAGTTTTCCTACATTTATGTTTCATCAGCGACTAATGTTTGCATGTATCCATCCTACCATAGTACCAAAGTATGGTAATCATCATCAAGAGGACCTTTAATTTCTAGCCAGCATTTAAGGCCATAACAATTATACAACATATGAAGTTAGACATGAGATAATTCTATATAGAGATATTCAATGTAGAGATTCTAAGAAATTAGTAATAAATACTGCTTTTATGTACCTATTTATTTAGGTACAAATATAAAATGAACAAACATCTGAAGCGAAGTTTCCGGAATCGAAGCGTGGGTTTGTTAGTAGACTTACTTGTCGTAGCTTCAAATACCTACTCGTTTTATCGTGATATACACGGTGAATTTTTCAAGTGGGCGTGGATGGATTAATTTCAAACTATGAGGAATAGAGAAAATGGTCAAAGGATTCCCAAAGAACCGATTTTGATAAAAATTAAAACTAATTTTTGAAAAATCCAAATTCGTAGCCAGGATTCAAACCCGATGATACTGAAAAAATAAACATCCTGTATTATTGCACCATTCGATAGTGTCGCTAATAAATATCGAATTCTGAGTATTATTAATGAGTTTGCTGCATAAACTTCTGTTTTCGCTATTCCTCAGAGTTTCGGATTTGGCCATCTACGCGCCCTTTAAATTTTCACCCTGTATAGATGATAGGAATGATAATGTTGACAAGTAGAAGTGGCCCAGGTAAGTAAGGTAAGTTAAGCAACTTTTCCAGGGCGTTAAGCCGTTCGTAAGGAAATTGGTAAGAGGAGTATTCCGGTCATGTAAGGGTTCCTTGTTAGCGGCCAAGAAAATTTCCCCTCTGACACGGCTTGTTTCTTAAATCATTCGCCGCATCGACTACTACAGGCGAGTAGCGAGTAACGAGTTGAGTGAGAAACTAATCATGACTTTTTACAGTAATGTTTTAGTATGAGTATGAGAGAGGGAGAATTAATCTTTATTTGTAGTTTTCAGTTAGCATAATTATTTCAAATAGTGTCCAGATAGTAAAAAATAACACATAATAGCTTATTTCACAACCTTGTATCTCAGTCGTTAGAATCTTTTTGGCGTGCGAAAGATTTTGACTTCAATTCTTAAGTGAAGCAAAGTTATCGTTTAACAAATAAATTATTTTTTCCACCTTTTTCGTGGCCTTTGAAGTATTTGTCGGTCCTGATATAGAGAATTACAGTGTCAGAAAATAAGTGTCAATAAAGTAAGGTAAATTATTGCAATTTATTTTCCCAATCTTATTTCGGCGTTTAAAAATATTTACGTAAACTGTCGCACACAAGAGTATTGTAAAACAAGTGTTCACGGCGGATATTTTTGCACACGCGCGAATATTGTCGATCGCCGCCATTAATGTCAATAGATGCGACGTGCGTGAGCTATTTATATTATAGGCACTTTATCCTAGCGACGGCATATTTTTGTCGTGTCGTCGACAAAATGTTACCATATAACACCTTAATTTAACAACCGCGCTCATTTTTGTGGGTTGTGTTTATTTAGGGAGAAATAGCAAATATAAAATAAAAGGTAAAGAAGCTTATTTTTGGTGCAAAAAACCTTTTAATACAACGTCAAAACTTGCGTACTATTTTTCCTTTACTTTAACCACTGTAA
This sequence comes from Thymelicus sylvestris, assembly GCA_911387775.1. Classification (NCBI taxonomy): domain Eukaryota; kingdom Metazoa; phylum Arthropoda; class Insecta; order Lepidoptera; family Hesperiidae; genus Thymelicus; species Thymelicus sylvestris. Next base: position 9,930,367 of record OU426895.1, read on the forward strand.
ATTAAATTAGTAGATACCATCAGTTTCTTCATGACTTTATCACCATTTTGTATTTGAAACGCTTTTAGGTAACTAAACCTAGTTATGAATACTAATTCTTTGTTGGTGCGCAGCTCACATCGAATCTATAGCAAAGTAGTTCCTATGTAAGTAGTTTAAAGAAAACAGCCGTAACCCAGAATCAGAGTAAAACTAGATCCTCTTTGTAAAACAACACCGCGTCGCTTGAGCAATTGACTTGCAAAACGGACGTTATGCGACGCCTTGCCGTTCCCATTGTTAAGGACTACAGCTATGATAAACTAGACTTACAAAAACCAGAATGGTCTTGATTAAGTACATGACATGGAAGAATCCTATAAATATCATAAATGTACGGATAATAAAATATTATCCTAAAAAAATGGGATGGGAAAATATTATCCTAATAAAATATTCATAAGATTATTTATATCGTTATTATTATTTTATTTAACTATTGAAAATCTCGTAGAGTAGTTATGGCGCCATATCTGTTAGGTCCTGATTCTGTTACCGTAATTATTGATACTTAATTATATTGCCTGTCTTTTAGAATCGCCATATGGCTAGGAAATATGGCCAAAATTCACAAGTAATTTTTTTTATAATTATGATGATTACCGGTTTTGTTAATTTGTTAGTTGACCTGCTCAGGTTTGGTAGTTATGCGAAAAGAATGCAAATGTAGGGAATCCTTAAAATACCAGGCACGTATTGTTGAAGTATAATTTAATTTCCATTTCTGAGAGAAAGTTATGAGATACGTTTTCACTTTTTTCGATGTTCATCTCCAAACAGTTTAGTGATCATATAGGGAATAAGGGAACTGTATGTTAAAATTGGGTTTCTATAAACTTATAAAGTTCCATCGTTTCGTACAACTGCGTGAAAATTAGCCTTCAAGTTTTCGGTAGGACTCATACAAATATTTCTGTCAAGATAAAATTATTGCTTAAACCATGTTTTATTTTCTAAATGATATTACGTACGTTATAATTATTTTGAGAAAAAAATCCTAAAATCTAAGTAATCCACATAAAAACTCGTGCGGAAATAATCCTGGATAATCCTACTTGATAATGTAAAAGTCATCAAAATGATCTAAGCTTAAGTATACGTTATTTTGATATTCACGTCACGTATGTATGAACCCGAAAGTACAAATAAATATGTTTTCATATCAACATCAAAGGAGAGTTTTTTCGTGATGTATAAATTCCGCGTGTTTTTTGAGGATTCACTGAATCGTGTGTGATGATAGAGAGATTAACATTCGTTACCAGGACGATACAAGCATAAACGTTGAATAAATTTCCTACTTTATGGACACGTAGCGTCAACAGATTGGGATAGTGATAAAATCATTCTCATCTAGGTGTAATTTACTTGTAAAAGAATGACTCGCGCTCATAATAATATTATTATTATCACAATTTCAATTTCGGAGGATCAAGCTTTCATGTTTTTATTTATTTATTTATTTATTTAAACAAACAAGTACAATTTCACTCATGTCATTCTATCTATACCTATTTGCTATATGGATATGAATTTTTTGCATGCTCGTACATTTGAATACATACACAACATTTACATTTGCACACTAGAACAAAAATATTTAGTCGTAAAGTTAAAAGTGTTATGCAATTTTAATTTACAAACATATACCTACCTAAATGTATATATCTAATTATTTAAATAATTTTATTGGTATTAATAAATTGAATACCAGTAATAATAACACAAAGAGAATGCCGTTGTTAATTAAAATGCAAAATTATTGTGTTAACACAATTTATGAATAATTGAAGTATAGAACAGACGTATAGAACAGACACCGCGAACACAATGTATGTTCCAATGAATTGACGCCGAGCGGCTGCATTTCCAATGGATTTGTTCAATTTTGAATGGAGAACTTGGGCTCAATTTTGAAAATAGAACTTCCCGGCGGCGGGAACACACATTTTTGACATTTTGTTCGAGATGTCTCTTCTATGACATTATACTTCAATGCTTTTTGGCTTGTTATTAAAGCCCATTGGAATACTCAATGGTTGTACAGTTGTAGTATCGTGTTTTATAGCTACAGCTGCAAGGTTTCAGCGATCGTGCGGTGAGGTAGCAGATTCCGGTCGGTCACCGCTCGCGATTTATGGTGCGGTTTGATCGGTGCGAAGCATTATTGTACAAATACAGATGTGGGGGTTGGACAAATTTTGTCCACATGTACAATGACATTTACTGAGTGTAAACGTTGGTTTTGGTATTGAAAATAAATAAATAAAGCTTTTAACAAGCTAAAAATATTATTTTCAATGTCTGTCATTATAATTGCGGAGAATAAGGTTAATTGCATTAATTAATAAAAATATAATGATCCCGTCATTTACTAATGCAAAAGATCCATGATTTGTATAATTTTTATTCGTTTGTTTGTGGGTTTAATTCCGCTAATCTCGGAAATGGCGTAATTTTTATAGATGTGACTTTCACTGATGAATTGCAGTAATGTTGAAGTAACATTTTGTATTATTTTAACAGGTTAATAAAAAAAGTTGAGTCAATAAAAAATCGGTTTCCCGAAGGGAATCGAGGGCAGTTACTAGTATAATAATGTAAGTAAGAAATGTTTATCCCATTTTCAGGTTCCCATCCCCAGTGGTTTTTGGTGGGTCACCACTTCGATTTATGGCCCTCTTATATTTGCGGCGTCCGTGCTCATACATCATATGGATTTAATGTGCTTTTATACATCCACAATGTACGCTTTTCTGTCGACCGCGGTTTTTGTCTCTTCATTACTTGACATAAACTGTATATTCTAATGGTTCTTATTTAATAGTTCGCTAATAAGCATAATAATATACTTTATTTGTACATTTTAAAATATTCTAAAATTATTCTAAAAGGATTCCTTATGTCGTGGATGCCATGGACAATACACAAAAACAAGAACACACACACAGACCGACAACAGAAATTCAAATTCATCATTCAAACCGCTTCGCTGGGAATCAAAACCAGGACCCTTGGCGCGGAGATTCGGCATGGTAACCAAACTATTGCGCCACACGGGTCGTAAGTAAAGTATTTGTTTATTAGATTCAATTATCTAACTTCTAATTGAATATTGTCTTATGTACAGATAGACTTCCATCATCCGGGAACGGCAGGTTTAACTTAAATTTAAGTGGTTAAATTAGCATTGTTAAAGGGTCGAATAATAATCTCATAAGTACCTAAAATATGTTTGTTATTCAACAAATTTTTGATGGACTTTAATTACAAAGTAGAACAATAATTATTACAAATTCTCGAGTCGCGATAAATGTAACGATAAGTTCATATTTTATCCCAGTGACGAAGTAACATTATTAAAAGTATTTTCTTCATTACAAGACATTCGAATCGAATAAGTGTAACTAAGGAGGATATTATATCTTATTGGCGAATTTCAAGGAAAAGTATGTTACTGAAAACCTTGTAACGAGAAATAAATAGGTAGGTATGTGATTACTTCTTATTGAATTGAATTCGAAATTGAATGAATTGAAAAATCGACTGATTTAACCTGAAGTGCTAGCGATTTGTGATAATTTTCTGAATATGCAATATAAATAATATTGTTTGACAATTTATTATAAACGAATACGTCTGCCGTAGGTATGTTCTAAAATTAACCAATTACAAATCGTCCGAGAATGTAGATTGAATTAGATAAGATAGACCAAAACCGATAGACACGCAAGTAATTGCGATTGTTATTCAACTACGATATTCGCCCGAGAGATTATTAAATATAATACCTAATAAAATAATAATAATTAATCTTATATTGTATTTTACTACGTAGAACCAGGGATTCAACATTCAATGCTATTAATATTTCATTACAGAAACTTTGTAAGAGGACTGTTGAAAACGAAGTTTTTTGTGTATAAATTAATAAGCGAATCTTCAATAAGAAACGGGGTCACCTAAACTTTTTAAGAATTTCTTTGGGTAAGCCTTAAATTAAAAAACTATATATTCTGTTAGAAATTCGAATAAAACTATTTATTTTTTAGGATAAACTTCCTTATAGCCTATACCTACCCCGATTGACGTGCATTTTGGAATACCTATGTATTTCGATGCGCTGATAACACGTGTTATAGGCAAAATATCCGCATAATATGTCATTTTCAAGATCACATTGCACTCTTGAGCATGAGTCAACCGCCAAACGATTCGTAGTGTTCCGGCTGGGGGCTTGAGAGCCAGTTCTTTCTTTTTCTTCTCTCTTTCTTGGCTGGTAACGCATCAGTGATGCTTTTGGTATTGCTGATGTCCATGGACCACGATAGCCACTTACCATCAGGTGGATTTTCAGCTTATTTGCCGGCTATTCCCATAAAAATAACATAGATATACCAAAACTCAGATCAATCGGAGGTATGGGCTAATAGGAAGTAAACCCTTATCGTTAGATACATCAAAGGCCACTAAAGAATAAAGCGAATTCCGAATTAGGTCCAGAAAGAAATGAACAGATGACGTGATTAATAAAAATAATGTGAAAAAGACAGAAAAATAATTAATTTATAATCCATTTCTCAGAATTAAAGGTACCTATCTTCATCTTAATCCGTTGAGTCGTATTTGAGGTCAGTAACAAACATCTAAAACATTATATTGGGGATCAGCAGCTTTGAGGTAAGCCAGTTGCCAAGCTGGACTACTTTGGCAATGACGATGATGATGATGATGATGATGATAATTATGATGATGATAATTATGATGATATATTATATCCTTTTGCAATTCGTCAATAAACAATAAAAAAATAGACATAAAGTAATTTACGCTATTATTCAGTTGCAACGTGTGACATTAACTAAAAAAGTATGTCAATTGTAACAAGGCAGCAGGAAAGCTCGAGCATGCTTCACACAGTGCCTTAAAACAATTAACATGTGCACTAATGAACGGACATTCCGCTTTTAAGCGTAGCACAATTTGCATCAGGATGTTGTAAATTGCAAAATCCTAAGGCTGTTGCGAAATCTAGATTAACGTGTGAACGGTCCTATATGCGACAAGACAATTCACCTCATGGAGGCAAATAATAGCGGTTTATTTATCCTTTGTACATTTAAATAACGATTTAGTTTCGAATGGGATAACGATAAAGTAGATACTTATTAACTATTTTGTTTTTGTGAAACTGACTGTTTGCTAATGACTTCATACTACTGATGGTCTACTGGGATTGTATCTCATCCTCATAGCTGAAGAAGCATCTACTCATAGCATACTCCACCACACTGCTGCAGTCAGTGACCAACTCATGTGTCGGGAGATTTTATGACACCAGCCTCCGAGATGGCTTTGCGACAGTTATCTAATGAAAAAACTACTTCCTTTATTTAACTCGATTGATCGTCAATCAGGAACAACACAAGCCGTGCTGTGAGCGTTTTTTTCATCAGCCATATGTACTTATGTATGTACTATATAGGTATACATCTTTAATTAGAAGAAGTGTATAGATAAAGTATAATAATATAATGATTCGTTTTAAAGACCAGCAAGGCTATTCTTATTAAGGATGTTTTTGTAACTCGACAGCGGAATCCGCGATGAATTTTAAAATTCCTATTCTATAAAACTCGACAGTACCTACAGGTGGTGCCGCAGTGTAGAACGCGGCGGTGAGAAAAAATACTTGTTCAGGCTAATTTGACATGTCTGGTATTCGGTAAGGGATTTATTTGTCTCGATCATCGAATTACGTCACCGTCGAAGCTCGTGTCCAATTGTCAAACGAGAAGTGAGCTTCGATTCCAATTGTCAAACGAAAAGTGAGCTACGATTTCAAGTTCGTATTTTAGAGAGCCTGCAAGACTATTTACTTTTGTAACTTGACAGCGGAATCCGCGATGAGTTTCAAAATTGAAGTTCGAGTCCGAGATCTTGATATGTGATTCTCTAATCATCTGGCACGCACTTGCGAGGTGAAGGGAGTCTCGAACTCTTACTTCAATTTAGAAACTCATCGTGTATTCCGCTGTCAAGTTACAAAACAAAAGCGAACTTGCATCGTATTGATATGTCATTATCTAATCATCTAGTACGCACTTGCGAAGTGAAGTGATCCTAGAACTCGAACGTCAATTTTGAAACTCCGCTGTCAAGTTACAAATCTGAATAGCCTTCCTGATATGAATTTCATAATTCAACATAAGATATTTCTATCATCCCAAAAATTTAAGCTAGTATCAACTCACTGACAACCTCAAAAATTCTTTTAACAAGAAATTGAAGAAAAATAAATATTTAATACAAACATTGTTATTAAGTATATATCAGCTTAAATAGTTATAAACTAACGACACGATCAAATCATAAAACTACGTTATTGGTAAATAAAATAAAGCTGTTGCAAATAGAACATCATTTGTAAATCTAAATACATTTATCTAAACTAAATCGACATTAAAATTTGAAAACGAACATTGAAACAGTATATTAAATAGCAGCGATTTGTCACCTCATAACTGGTAGCTAAACAAGTGAATATATTCTGTAATCAACATGGCCATAAGCCTACTGTGGACCTACAATAAACCGAGGTTAGGGTGAAAGAGATGGAGAGCGCTGGTTTTTGCCCTCCGGCTACACTCACATGATTTATGCTCTGCCTGCCTCGAATATGATTACCCGTTACGTGTCGGAAGTACCCTTAATGGATATGAACGTCGTATTAAACTGGACGCCAAATAGCGTGTGGATTTTTGTAGAAACATCGCGCTTAACTGCTGCCGTATTATTTGGCCGTTTTGTACACCGCTCGCCGACAAATTGGCTCGTTTAGACCACTCATTACGTTCGAATGATTCAGTCAGGTTGAATTAGGAGTGCATGAGGCGTTTGTGCAAGTAAAGCTTGCATGCAGTTTTTTAGGACTCATCCTTAGTTAGTAATTATGTTTTACTGGTACCGAAAGTTTTTGAAAATGTATAATTCACACTGAGTATAAAACTAACTTTTAAATAAAACATTTAAAAGTTACCCGGCAAACGATCCTGACTACTGAGCTGACGATAAGTGACTATCGTCGCCCTTGAACATCAGCAACACCAAAGGCATCACTGATGCGTTACCAGCCAAGAAAGAGAGAAGAAAAAGAAAGAAAGAACTGGCTCTCAAGTCCCAAGCAGGAACACAACGCGACAAGTCGTTTGGCGGCTGACTCATGCTCATGGGTAGTAGCTATCCAGGCGGACCGCATGGAGAAATAATAATCTATATATATAAAATTGAAAAGCGACACACCGCTGATTAAACAAAAAATCTCAGAAACTGCCGAACCGATTAAGATGAAATTTGGTAGGGAGATAGTTTATGCTAAGGAGACGTCCACTAAGAACGGATTTTTGGAAATTCATCCCCTAAGGGGTACAAATAAGGGTTAGAAGACACTTTCATACAAACCAACTTAGTTTTGGATTTATAAATTTGAAAATTTTTATGTAGGTTTATAGTAATAAACAAAAGTTAACTTTAATATATTTTTTTGGAAAATCATCCCTTAAAGGGTTAATTTACTGAATTGAACTTAGTAGGCAACTTCGTCATTTTTGAAGTTAAAAACATGAAAATTTTCATATTAGCTCCAGACTAGAAACAAAATTTATGTATTATGTATTTATGTATTATGTTTTTTTGGAAAATCATCCCCTAAAGGGTTAATTAAGAGTGTGAATGTTAGTATGGCAACTTCGTCAGCTTTGAAGTAAGAAGGTCGAAAATTTGTATATAAGCTTATAGTTAGACACAAAAAATAACTGTATAACTGTTTTCTCGAAATTCATCCCCTAAAAATAGGGGTTGGTAGTCAACTACATACAAATCCACTTCGCCAATTTTAGAGTTATAAATATGATTTTTTTTGTGTAAATTTATAGTAATAAACAAAAGTTAACTTTAACAATTTTTTTTTCGGAAAATCATCCCTTAAAGGGTTAATTTAGTATGCAACTTCGTCATTTTTAAAGTAAGAAGGGTGAAATTTTGTATATAAGCTAATAGTTAGACACAAAAAAAAACTGTATCACTGTTTTCTCGAAATTCATCCCCTAAAAATAGGGGTTGGTAGTCAACTACATACAAATCAACTTCGCGAGTTTTAGAGTTATAAAATATATGATTTTTTTTATGTAAGTTTATAGTAATAAACATAATCTAAATTTTACTAACAAAAAATAACCGACTTCAAAGTCTCAAAAACTACATAGTTGTCAGATCTCGTTCAAATTTATGTGAGACTACATGACAAGCGCCTGCTTTCGATTAAAAAAAGAATCATCGAAATCGGTTGGCGTGATATTGAGTTATTCGTCAATTTGTCGCGCACATCTTAACACAAATTTACGACTTATGTAGTTTTCTCATGGATGCCATTGCCAGATCTCAAAAAAATTTATTTGGGACCACATGACAGCCACTAGCTTTCGATTAAAAAAAGAATCATCAAAATCGGTTCGCCCAGTCCAAAGTTCTGAGGTAACAAACATAAAAAAAAATACAGTCGAATTGAGAACCTCCTCCTTTTTTGAAGTCGGTTAAAAAGTTAACTTAGAATTTTTTTTCGGAAAATCATCCCTTAATTAGTTAATTTAGGGGAATGAACTTAGTAAGCAACTTCGTAATTTTTTAAGTTAAAAATGGACAGGGAGCAGGAGAGGGAGAAGGAGCGGAAGAGGGAGATAGAGAGGGACAGGGAGCGGGAGAGGGAGTGGGAGCGGGACAGAAATCGGGAGAGGGCGCGGGTGCGGGCGGGAGAGGGACTGGGAGCGATAGAGGGAGAGGGATATGAAGTGGGAGCAGGACCTCGAGCGGGAAAGGGAGACGGAGTGGGACAGGAAGAGGGAGAGCGAGGGGAAGTGAGACAGGGAGCGGGATAGGAAAAAGGACAGGGAGTGGGATAGGAAAAGGGACAGGGAGCGGGAGAGGAAGAGGGCAAGAGGAGAGAAGGAGATGGAGAGGGGGAGGGAGAGGGAAAAGAAAAAAAAATGTTAATGTTGTTTACTATTCCAAACCCACTTCCGGAAGAATGATCTGTGATTGTATCGTAAGTTTCAGTATGTAAATTCCTAAATATAAGTACTTCAATATAAATGAACCTGTTTTTAAATTTTCTTTTGTAAGGGATACTATACAATATGATAAGCATAATTTCCGAGTGCGAAGCTGCGGGCAACAGCTAGTAGTAATAATGTAATTAAAGTAATAATGTTACTTCGCTATGGCAAAATCTCATAGAAAATGACCGACAACGCGTCAGTACCTCATCCGTTTACCTATTTGTCGGTTTCTTGGAAAAAAATTGGGTAGCAGATATCCGTTGCGCCTTAATACAAATAAACGGCGGTATTTATATAAATGAAAGGAATTATCGGCCTCTCCGGTGTAATAATAGCGAACATTGGTCGGTATTTCATTTCCGCTTTATGAGGATCTAAACGAAACCATAGTGACGTTAAGTCGTGAATGTCGTGATCGATACCGGACATTCTTATGAAGCGGTAAATAGAATTGAGCCTCTAATTCTTCGTGCTACCATAATCCTTAACAGCTATTGCAGAACTAAGCTCGTATCTCTTTATGCTCAAGCAATGACATGCTTCACAAGTATTAAAATTATGAAAAATTCGTGGTTTTTTGAAGTAATTACATTTTTAGGGTTCCGTAGCCAAATGGCAAAAAACGGAACCCTTATAGATTCGTCATGTCTGTCTGTCTGTCTGTCTGTCTGTCTGTCTGTCTGTCCGTCCGTATGTCACAGCCACTTTTCTCCGAAACTATAAGAACTACACTATTGAAACTTAGTAAGTAGATGTATTCTGTGAACCGCATTAAGATTTTCACACAAAAATAGAAAAAAAACAATAAATTCTGGGGGTTCCCCATACTTAGAACTGAAACTCAAAAAATTTTTTTTCATCAAACCCATACGTGTGTAGTATCTATGAATAGGTCTTCAAAAATGATATTGAGGTTTCTAATATCATTTTTTTCTAAACTGAATAGTTTGCGCGAGAGACACTTCCAAAGTGGTAAAATGTGTGTCCCCCCCCCCGTAACTTCTAAAATAAGAGAATGATAAAACTAAAAAAAATATATGATGTATATTACCATGCAAACTTCCAACGAAAATTGGTTTGAACGAGATCTAGTAAGTAGTTTTTTTTAATACGTCATAAATCGTAAACCGCAATTTACCTCGATCAAAGTTACAACGAACTTCAAGAACTTATATATTATGTTACTTGCTGCTACGGAACCCTTCATGGGCGAGTCTGACTCGCACTTGGCCGCTTTTTTTACTAGCTGTTGCCCGCAGCTTCGCATACGGAAATTATGTTTTAACTTATTTGTACCTCTTGCATAAAAATTTTAAAAACGGCGAATTTATATTGAAGTAGGTGGTACTTATATTTAGAATTAGAAACCCACGATACAATCACAAAGGATTCCTTCAGGAGCGGGTTTTGAAAAATAAACAATTTTCACATTAAATTGTATTTTTTCCTTTTTATGAAATTTTTTAAAAAACTGAAGAAATACGTATTCCATCGATTAAGACAAGATACGTTTGTTGCTTTGAAGCAAATCGGTTGATGTTTTAATTTTTTCCATACAAACTTTCATCCTGTTTTCCAGAGAAACATTTAGATTTTAAGGGATGAAAAGTTTTCTAAAATATGATCCAGAATATAAGTAACAACTTTATCAGTTTTCATGGAAATTCGTTCAAGGGTTTTCTTGTGATGCCTGGACAGACAGACAAACAGACTATAATTCTAAAAAATTTTTTTTGTGCTTTCTATAGTAAAAAAATATAATTTGGTATTTTGCAGTACGTAATAGTAGATACCCACTATGAAAATAAATTATAGGATCACTTCCATTTTATCTACTCTTTTTATGTGAAAGGCTATTATCAGACTACATGACGTGATTTGTTTGTTTTTTTACTAGCAATGCTATTATTGATTAGAGCCACACTAGAATAATCACCAATAGAATGACGCTCCTGAAAGTTCTCTTTAAAACTTTTATGAAGCGAGCCGTTTAGATAATATTTTAATATCTAGAAGTTAAACTAATAAGAGTGTAGTTTAAAGAATTCTCACTTACCATGTACTCGTATACATTAATTATTGAAGATCTGAAACAAAAAAAAATAATTAAATACATTTGAAGAGGGAATTTTTTCACTTTCTCAAGTTAAATAAGGACAATGATTATTTATTTTGTTCTGGTATTTGAACTAGTTAAAAGGTAGATACGTAAAATCATAGGTTTGAAAAGGTATTTCTCCTTAATTATAGGATATTAATTCAAGAAATTTCACTCAACAAAAAAATAACAAACGCCAAGCTTTTAAGTCAATAGGTAACTTTCATTTGACTGCATTTAATTTTCAACTAAAAGAGTCACTCAGCCTTTCCCGCTAACAGGCTTACGAAAAATAAAATATTATTTATTGTTGGTAAAATCTTAAAAATATTTTCACAAAATGGCCGTTGCTAGCTCAGTACGCTGTCTTATCGCATCGCACTAATGGATCAAGGAATGGTCTAGACAGGAAATGTGATGGTACTTGCTTTCAAGGCGGCATTTTAGCGATGAATTTGTTTGTTGGATCGATGCAGGTTTATTCATCATCATCATCATCTTACTCCCTATATATGTATCTACTTAGTGCAACACCTACTCTTGAACCTAAGCACAAAACAGTAATGCCATAGAGTAGCTGTAGGTACAGTTGTACACGGAAAACGTGAATAGGTTTTGCAAGTTCACCCACCCGTACAGGAGTTGCATATCTATGTACGTACCTATGTAAAGACTGGGGCACACATGCGACATATCTTCTTCTTCTTCTTAATCGTTACGCTCTTGGCAGAGCGGTCGTGGTCGTCATGTAGTCGCAATTGTGGCAGATGTAATTCTCCTCACGATCTCTCGCCATTTCGCTCGGTTGGTCGTCATTTTGGTGCACTCATGCAATGGACCGCCCACAGCAGATTTGATTTGATCGGTCCATCGCATGGGCGATCTCCCGCGTGGCCTGGTACCCTCTACCTTGCCTTGCACCACCAGACGCTCAATGGAATCATTGCCTCTCCTAGAGACGTGGCCGAAGAATTTGAGTATGCGGATTTGTACTTGAGCTGATAGTCGCTGTTTGATTCCAAGTTCCTCGAGTATGGAGGCATTTGTACGAAATTCCGTCCACGATACTCCAAGCATCTTTCTCCAACACCACATCTCCAGGGCGTCAATCTTTTTCTTCTCCACCTCACGCAGCGTCCACGTCTCTGCAGCATACAAGAATATGGGGAATACGAGAGTTTGAGTAAGCCGGGTCTTAGTGGTCTTCGTGATATTACGATTCCTCCATATCCTCTTAAGCTTATTCATGGCATTCCTGGTTATGGCCATACGTCTCTTTATTTCCTCAATGCATCCACCGTTGTTCGTGATTAAAGCTCCAAGGTAAGTATAGGATTGGACCACTTCACACTGCGCAATATGAGTCACTTCCGGCGAGTTAGAGTTGGCGCGGTCTACAATCATCATCTTCGTCTTGGTGCGATTGATCTTTAACCCGAACTCAAGGCTGACACGCTCCATCTTTTGGAGAAGTTCTTCCATGTGTTGAGCGGTGGAGGCGAACAGGGTGGTGTCATCTGCGTAACGCAAGTTAGCAATTTTGTAGCCGCCAACGGTAACACCATCTGTCCAGTCCTCAAGGGTGATACGCATTATAAGTTCGGTGTAAGCGTTGAAGAGAAGTGGTGACACTATACACCCCTGGCGGACACCTGCGCTGGGATGGAAGTTGCTCGACAGGGTGTCTTCTGTTCGCACTGAGGCTGTTCCTCCTTCGTATAAACGTCTTAAAAGGTGAACTAGGTGCTTTGGTGTACCCATTTGTAGTAAGGTGGTCCACAAGACTGGCCATTTCACAGAGTCGAAGGCCCTGGAGAAGTCCACAAAGCATATAAAGACGGGCTTGTTAAACTCCCGTGCCTTCTCTATGATTTGGCGCACAATGAGGATTTGCTCCCTAGTTCCCTTGCCTTTTACAAATCCAGCTTGCTCTGGTGCAATCTCCCTTGACAAGTAGGCCTTTAACCGCTCATTAAGAATATGTAGCAGAATTTTGCTTGCGTGTGTAATGAGTGCTATAAGACGGTAATTGCTACATTTCTTGGTTGAACCCTTTTTATGCAGAGGAGTGAAAACTGTGTGGGTCCACTCGGATGGCCAAACTCCTGTCTGCCATATTTTGTTACATAAGACAAGGAAGATGCGAGTACCATATTCACCCAAGGCTTTTATTGTTTCAATGGGAATCCCGTCTGTTCCCGTAGCCTTCCTCTCCTTTAGGTGCTTGATGGCAGCTTGTACTTCAGACAGAAGTATATCCGGCTCTAGTTCCTCATTTTTGGGTTCAGTTGGTGGGAAATTTCGCGATTGTTGGTCTTGAAAAAGAGACTGACAGTAACTTTTCCACGTCTCCGAGATCTTGTCAAGTTCTGTGACCATCCCGCCATCACTATCTTCAATTGCCCACGATTTAGAAGGCAGAGATTTGGCGATAAAGCGAATTTTGCGGTATAAATCTCTGGATTCGTGTCTTCCGGCGTGTTTTTCAATTTCATCGCATATGTTGTTAAGGTAGGCATTATGGTCCCTTCTGCAGTGTGCTTGGATTTGGGCAGATAGGCGATTCAAGTCTTTAACGTCGGAACCTTTACCTTTCATCTCACGCCTCTGATCTATTAAAGAAAGAGTACCATCCGTCATCCAATGCTGCCTTTTGTATTTTGTCGCAGGTGGTGTGGATTCTGAAACAGCATTTATAATCAGGTGTTTTGCTTGGTTCCAAAGCTTGTCAGTGGTTTCCTCGCGATGTTCTGCGGTAATCCATTCTTCCCAGTTGTGCTGTATAGATGCCAAAAACTTTGAGGTATCTTGAACGTCTAGCCGCTTTTGTGGTTTGTGGATTCTAGCGGCTCTCAACTTCAACCGCAACTTAGAGATCAAGAGTTGGTGGTCTGACCCACAGTCGGCTCCTGGTAAGGTGTGGGTGTTCTGGATGGATGTTCTCCACCGCGCCCGTATAAGAAAGTAATCAATCTGGTTGCGGTGCACTCCATCGGGCGAAGTCCAGGTGTACAATCTACGGGGATGATGTTGGAACAAGCTATTTGTTATTACAAAGTTGTTCTCCGTAGCAAATTGTATTAGCCTTTCACCTCGTTCATTGCGCGTTCCTAAACCAAAATTACCCACACAACCACTAAGTTGTCGAGAGTTAGCTCCAATTTTGGCGTTGAAATCACCCAAGATAATAAGTAGTTCTCTATTGGGGATTTTAGCTATGGTGTTCTCAAGCTCGGTATAAAAGTTTTCTATGGTTTCGTCGCTTGATGTGCTGGTCGGTGCGTATACTTGGATAAGGTTCAGGTTGACTGGATTTGCTCTAAGTTTGACGCTAATTATACGATCACTCACAGGTTCATAACCCATAACACAGTTATTTTGGTATTTTGGAATGAGGGACGCTACTCCATTACGGCTGGTGTTTTCATTCCCGGAGAAGTAAATGACATGGCTGTTGGTGGTTACGTGTCCGCTATTCTTCCAATGGGTCTCACTCAGTCCACAGATGTTCACACCACATCTGGTTATCTCCCGCTCTAAGATGGTCATTTTTCCTGGAGCAAGGAGGCCTCGGATATTCCATGTTCCTATCATCTGGATTTTCCGTAGCTTCATAGAGGTTCCAGTAGCAGAGTTTCCACGGGGGGCCTGGTTCCCTACTGCCCCGTGGCCGGTCGCCAATTTCACATCGCGTGTCCCGGACACAGCACGACGCCGGTTGCTAAGCGGTTCGCATGCAAAACTTGACCTTGCGACATATAATAAACAAATATTAGCCAAATTATTAATAAACTTTACCATTTACATTTAAAAGCCGACTAAAAATTTTTTTAAGTTAGTATCTTTTAAGAAATATTAGACGATGATTCAAATTACAAATTATATTTTTGTATTCGTTACTTGTCTGCAGTACTCGCTAAATATCAGTTAAACATTTTCACACCAAAATTTTTTTAAATACTTTTTTAAATACAAAAATCCAAATATCATACTCGTATTAAAATGTGAAAAATATCGCTTCGTGATTACGAGTCAAATGATAATATGAAAAGAATATCAACTTACTTTTATATTTTCATTAAAAACTTAATTACCCAATTTTGTTCACAAGCTTGAACTTAAAAATTACAGAGACGCAATCCTCTCAACTTTGTAACAATATAGTCCAAGAGCTAGTGAACCCTCCGAGTAACGGTCTTCCTGTAAGGCTAGAAATTTGTAAACTGATGATTTATAGCATGCTAAGGGCAATAGCCATGACCTGGCAGGCGTCAGCCCTGCACGTCATCATCCCCTTAACTTTTTAAACTGTAAAAAAAAAATTAAAAAAAAACTTGTTTCTGTAAGCTTAAAAATTTAATAGGATGTAGTTCATTTATTGCAAATCTTGAAAAAAAATTGACAGGCGATTACAATGAGCAAGAGTATGTGACAGGCGAATGGAAAAGTGCACAGTTGATGAGGTAAAATAAACTTTCTCCTGTATACTTGAAATTTGGATATGTTTTTGAGTAAACATTTTAGAATAACTATGTACAATGACAGGCGGTTTCGGATAGCATAAGACCTTGACAGGCGAGGTCCAAAAGCTAGTGAACCCTCCGAGTAACGGTCTTCTTGTAAGGCTAGAAATTTGTACTCTGATGATTTATAGCATGCTAAGGGCAATAGCCATACCTGGCAGGCGTCAGCCCTGCACGTCATCAGCCCCTTAATTTTTTAAACTGTAAAATTTTTTTTTATAAAAACTTGTTTCTGTAAGCTTAAAAATTTAATAGTGTGTAGTTTATTTATTGCAAATCTTGAAAAAAAATTGACAGGCGATTACAATGAGCAAGAGTATGTGACAGGCGAATTGAAAAGTGCACAGTTGATGAGGTAAAATAAACTTTCTCCTGTATACTTGAAATTTGGATATGTTTTTGAGTAAACGTTTTAGAATAACTATGTACAATGACAGGCGGTTTCGAATAGCATAAGACCTTGACAGGCGAGGGGAAAGCTGCTAAGGGCGTGCGAGTAAGATGTGTTACGTGACCAAACTTCGCGCCTAAGATGAGAAAAATAATAGTAAAAAAAAACTAAAAAACACGCTTTTATAGAAAATCCAACTAAAAAAAATAGAACACAAATTTGAATTAAAAATCGTGTAATTGTAATAAAAGCGTGGGGTGCCTGGTGTCAATGAATAGAAGGCATAATATTTTAAAAACATGGTGCCTGGTGTCAATGAATAGAAGGCATAATATTTTTAAAAGCACCCCACGTTTTTTTTTACAATTACACGATTTAATTCAAATTTGTTTTCTATTTTTTTTAGTTGAATTTTCTATAAAAGCGTGTTTTTTAGTTTTTTTTACTATTATTTTTCTCATCTTAGGCGCGAAGTTTGGTCACGTAACACATCTTACTCGCACGCCCTTAGCAGCTTTCCCCTCGCCTGTCAAGGTCTTATGCTATTCGAAACCGCCTGTCATTGTACATAGTTATTCTAAAACGTTTACTCATAAACATATCCAAATTTCAAGTATACAGGAGAAAGTTTATTTTATCTCATCAACTGTGCACTTTTCAATTCGCCTGTCACATACTCTTGCTCATTGTAATCGCCTGTCAATTTTTTTTCAAGATTTGCAATAAATAAACTACACACTATTAAATTTTTAAGCTCACAGAAACAAGTTTTTATAAAAAAAAAATTTACAGTTTAAAAAATTAAGGGGCTGATGACGTGCAGGGCTGACGCCTGCCAGGTATGGCTATTGCCCTTAGCATGCTATAAATCATCAGTGTACAAATTTCTAGCCTTACAAGAAGACCGTTACTTGGAGGGTTCACTAGCTCTTGGACCTCGCCTGTCAAGGTCTTATGCTATTCGAAACCGCCTGTCATTGTACATAGTTATTCTAAAACGTTTACTCAAAAACATATCCAAATTTCAAGTATACAGGAGAAAGTTTATTTTACCTCATCAACTGTGCACTTTTCCATTCGCCTGTCACATACTCTTGCTCATTGTAATCGCCTGTCAATTTTTTTTCAAGATTTGCAATAAATAAACTACATCCTATTAAATTTTTAAGCTTACAGAAACAAGTTTTTTTTTAATTTTTTTTTTACAGTTTAAAAAGTTAAGGGGATGATGACGTGCAGGGCTGACGCCTGCCAGGTCATGGCTATTGCCCTTAGCATGCTATAAATCATCAGTGTACAAATTTCTAGCCTTACAGGAAGACCGTTACTCGGAGGGTTCACTAGCTCTTGGACTAATAGAAACGGCAATGGAACGGTGTATGCAAAGTAGAATTCCAGGCTCTTTATCCGCACTAGCACGTTTCAGCGGTAGTGTGGTATCAGCCTAACACAGACGCGACTAATCGGATCTGTGACGCGACGCGACACGTGCCGATCGGGTACAAACATTAATGGAATTAGATACAATGCAATTACACACATCCAATAGAGGATAAATGATGTTTTTATAGTGCGTGTGGATGCGTAAAAGTCGAAACTCAAAAAAATTGTTTTAGCTCTGTTGGGGCGGCTTAGAATACTAACCCCAATCCCACGCCGGATGATAGAGCCGCAAAGTAGAGTACTAGATACTAACTTAATAACAAGGAATTTTCACGGACCACTAACACAATTAACTGTATGAATATGGAAGCTTATTAATATGACATGTATGCAAAAGGTTTAAAATTAAATTAACCTGAATACAACTAAAAAAACATACTTGAAATAATGCAGGTCTGTGTTTAAATTTAGAACTTAATTTGATAAATAAATTAAAAGGCGCGGTTAATCTTCAATTAAGATGTAGGTAGATAATTCCAGAAATGTCTTTGATCATGAATGATATACCTACTTGTAGGCCAGGCCTCCTTAATTACAAGGTATGCATATCCGAATCTGCGGTCAGCACTATTATGGATACCATTACAGATAAATTAGATTACATTTCGATTGCATCAAATTACATTAAATTTGATTCAAAAGTTAGAAACTAATATAATCTACGCACGGACATGAAAAATAAGTCGAATAAAGCACAAATCAACCTCAAAACCTATTAGGTACCTACCACAAACCTGTATACCCAGAGTAGACACGGCAAGTTCATACAATTCACGTGTAACAATTAGGATTTGAAATCCTAATGAGGCGCCGTGTCATTTAGTCGGACTTTCATTGCTATTGGCAACAGATGTCAACCGAAATAACGAAAAATGCCTGATTTTAATGTTATAAACTGTAGAAAATCTACAAATATAGTTAGGAAAGATAAAGAAAACATTTTCTTTCATCGCTAAGTAATTTCGTTATAAAATTGTGTTCCTATCTATTTAAAATAAATTAATTTAATGTTTATTGTGGTTTTACCACGTTTTACAATGACGAGCACTTACTGAGTATATGTACTACATACTACACAATACATTGCTCATTTTGATTTAAAAAATTTAGGGTTTCTTTGTTGGAACATGCAATGAAAATACAACAATCGTTACTATCAATCGTTGCTAAGTAACGCTTTACTTCGTGGTACTGTCAATATTGTCGTTTTTCGGTCAAATATAGTATATAGTGTTTTTCATTTACCCTGTCTTGTCTCGATTCTAATCGATTTTGAGAATCGTCGAATAAATAAATATTCTCATAGACATATATTTAGTAACACAAATTTTATTCCAAAGGTAACTAACTGTATTTTTTTTTTATAGTTTCGTCATATCTGTTCACCCGTACGTCCGTCCATTCGCAACTTAGTGCTGAGAACCTAATGGTGGCCACTCACGGTCAGTCCATCGCGTCAAATGGCGTGATATACAGCCAAAATTTGATCGTGAATGTGGAAAACTGATGGCGTGATATAAAAAATTTGTATGTCCAATCGCGCTATTTTGACATATATCATTTGGCGTGGCTCCAAAAATGACGCGATGGAATGACCGTGAGTGGACACCATAAGAGCTAGAAAGGTGTAATTTGGCATGGATGTACATAATTATTTATTAAAACTACAAAGACGTAGAATAAAATATTAAAAATATTTATTTACCGCAGTTCAAGTGGGGATGGATTTTTTTTCCTTGGCTACCCAATACAGATAGTGTAAGGTATCGTTGCAAAGATATTTAAAAAAAATATTATGGATTCGGTTTAAAGAACATTATTGTCATATGAAAACAACAATTTCACTAATAGGTAAAATAATTTTATTTCATTTTCACTAATAATTCTAATAAGGAAAACGAGGTAAAATTATAAAATGCTAATTTTCTTAAAAAAAAAACTAATAAAAGTGATAATTTTGGTTCAAGTTTTCGTCTCCCCTGCCAGCTAAAAAGGCGGAGTTCGACATCTGAAAAAATTCACACGGTTATGAAATATTTGCAGGTTAACGAGTAATAATCGATCAACTTACAAGTATAGAACCCTACATTGCGCATGGCCTTACAAGCTCTTGACCAGTTGTTTTTCATCAATCGAAAGAATTTTTCAAATAGGTCTAAATTAATGGTGGTTCATTTTTGTTATTTTGATTATTAAATTACAAAGGTTTTGATTTCAATAAATAAATGATTATATTTTGTTTTAATTCTCTTTTTTTATTTTGCATAAAATTTTGAAGTAAGGAATTTAATATGATATTGATCTGTTTATTTATATTTTTGAAACGTGTTTATAATTTTAATAAAAATTTAATAAATTTTATAATTTGTGTTTATAATAAATAATCAAGTTAAATCAAACTCACCCCAATGATATTTAATAACAAAATATTAACAAAAGAAAATTATTTATTTGGTTTTATTCAGCACTATAACCTATACGTACAATAACAACCAACCAGACTGATTATATGTAATCGGTTATCGATATCGAGAATCGGTAAGAAATCGGTTTCGTATTGGTATTGCTAGGATGAGGTATATCAATCACTAAAATATTCTTGTGACATAACATTGTGTCAAAAAAAGTGACACGCTTGGTTTTCATACAATTCGAGGTACATGCCTCATCTACTCTAGGTATATATGTCTGTGGTACCTACATAATAGAGTCAAACAGTCACCAACAGTCAGTGCTAACTCTCCAACCTGCTAAATAAAAGATGAAATAAAGATGTGGAGTAAGATACATTCTACTCCTTCTTAATTAGGGTTAGAGACCGGTGCCCTTCATTGGACCATTAATTGGTTAAAAATGTCACAACATACCTATTTTGCTCCATGCACAACAACATAATCAATCATGCTGACTTGGTCATTGAGAAAAAAATTAACTATTTATTAGTTATGATAACTACCATCGTTTCATTTTTGTTTTTGTATATTTGTCTCGGTGTTTGTTCGCTTTGCAGTAATTGATGCGGTTTTACCGATAAATTTTAGTAAGGTTCTAGTAATTTAATCAGGAAATATAAAAATTTTATATAATTTCATCTAAACATATTTTCGATTAAAAATAACGAAGGCACATAATTATGCCTTCGTTCCCGAAACGAAGCGAAGATGGTTACTAGCGCTGAAATAGGTATAGTAGTGCAATACGCTCAGCTTTCAAATATGATTCCCATGCCATGCTAGGCCACTAATCGGTTGAAGCTATCACAGTATATTTTGCGTCAAACGTTCCAATCGAATTAGACCGACATGCGATCGGCACAAACATTAATAGAATCAAACACAATGCAATTACAGACAACGCTGTTTATGCTAGCTCTGTCATTTGCCCATTACACGTGATTGGATAATGCGTTTAGTTCTGCTGATCCAAATAATCGTAATTGACAATTAATTGCATTAAATCTACGGTGAAATGCTGATAATAATAAATGTATACTATGTTTAATAGTAACGTGAAATCCCATGTTATTAAGGTAATAATCCACTTTGTAACAATCCGAGAGCATTTATGATGATAGCCAGATAGGTGTATAATCTTCAGATATGCGTGGCTCCTGCCTCCCACAAAGGAACATGTATGCAATAAAATTATGGTATATACTAACATACATATCAAAACCAACTACTAGCAGTTGCGCTAATCATAGGATAGAGATTCTAATTGGTTTGGCTTCAACCCATAAGCGGACCACTACTGCAGGGCATGGGTCTCTCCACAATCTCCATATAACAGGGTTATACCCATCTCCATATAGCTAGATTTACTGAGTGAACCCGGTCGATCACTTAGGATCGGCAAAAGCCGCCAGTCTAATCAGACTGCTATTGTTTAATATAGTAAGTACTCGTACATAAATAGTATATCGGTCTTTAAAGGAAATAAAATGATGAAAAAATTAAAAACACTTCGAAAGAAAAAAATTACGAAACTCAGAAACAGGCGAACAGAAATCGTCATTTTGTTTTGCACTATTTTAACATATTTTATGAAGAGAAGTAAATATCACAATTTAAAACACGCAACTGCGCTACGCCTACAAATCTCCCAATATTGCACGAAACTTTCGAGTTATTCGGACTATGCATTTTACAGTTTATTAACAAGCAGTTTTGAAGTGCGGTTTTGCTGTAACTCAGTATGTTACGGAAATACTGAAGCAAAATTAAAACATCTAAATAATGCACAATGAAAATTAAATACACAAATAATAATAATTGTAAAACCTGGGTTCTTTCGTACGTAAATACCTATATTTATTACGCGGCGAACAGTTTTGTTTTATAAATAAAGACAGTTTTCTTTCATGATAATTTTAAAATTATTAATCCAAGTTGCGTTGCTCCTAAAATGTCAAACTATTATGAACTATACCACTGTAGCGTCAGGAATAAATAGTGGAGAGTTCCCGTAGCCTAGCATTAACTCAAGCCTTTATTCCAGTAGATTCCAGGCCGTAGCAGACATATAACTGATTTTGTTAGACAAATAACTGCGTTTGCTCACGAATTATGGGTGTTGTTGATTTATTTTTGTTCACATCAATAGCTCGGGAAATCCCAAATCGGTGGTGTCCGTTTATAAAAGTCTTTATACAGAATATATTATTTACTTATCGAATTATATTTACTTAGAAATAATAGCTTCCATATACCACCTTGTTTAGTGGTAGGAAAACAGACGTTTATACTTATGTTGGTATGTAGTATGTACCTACCTACAAGAAATAATTAAGTTTGATTTTAACTTTATAGGCAATAACGCAGAATTGTGGCCGGATCAGAGTTCTAATGATAATTGACGACCAAGCCATTAAAATGATGAGTTACTGAACTTAGATCTTATCGACAGGGGGTCGAGCCAACAAACGACAATCGACATTAGCAACATCAATAGTCAATACGATAGTGGTCACAAATCAGAATTACTTCAAATTCAAAATCATTTAGGGTGGGTAGCACGATCTAACTTTAACAATAGCAGGACAGGCAAAAAATCTTTTGCCTAACTGGTACTATGGTACTGGTACTTGTCGTCAGTTTATTTATTTTTTGACGACCCGTGTGGCGCAATGGTTACCATGCCGGATCGCCGCACCGAGGGTCCTGGGTTCGATTCCCAGCGAGGCGGAAATTTGAATGATGAGTTTGAATTTCTGTTCTCGGTCTGGGTGTGAATGTCCTTGTCTATGTTGTGTGTTGTCCATGGCACACATGACACAGGGAACCCTAGTGTGGGGCTATGAGTGTGAAGCGTTATTATATTAGGTATATTATTATTATTTAGTCATACGAATAGTCATAAAAGATAAGAAATCTTAGTTGAAGAAACTCCTCAGTCACTTCCTCAGCACATGTTTTAAATTAAAAACTAGTTTTATTACAGAAATAATTTGTAACCTGAGCGAAACTATGACAGATACTTTATTTCATTTTGTCAAAATATAAATTTGTGTAAAAATAGTTTCGAAAAGTATTCAGTGCACTAACAGTCCCTGGCGTGGTTTTATTTATTCTTATTAAAACCAAGAAATGCTTTTTCGATCTCACTTATACTCAATAGTCCAAAGTTTAGCAAGCACTTACTTAGGTAATTAAAAACTCCAAATTAAGGACGTCTGGTTATCTTTTGTTCGGAAAAAAGCGCGCACCAAAAAGCAATAAACACGGACTAATAAAGTTTAACTACCTTTCACGAAAGTGAGGAAAACGAGTATAGACCAACATGGCAGGTGAAGAGTAAAATAAACAACAAGTTCCAGACTCGTTTGGAATTTAACTTAGCTGTTTGTTTAGTTTGTGCGGTTTCAAAGCGATGTTGAATATGACTTGATAATAAAATAAATTGGCCAGCGTCTACAGACACGTCCTTATTGCCTATTGGGCTTCCATTTATAATGGCTATTGTACCTCGTGTCCTCTAGTAGCAAACCTAATAATAGTTGAGCGCATTCACCAGTTAGTACTCGAAAGTAGGATCCCATTTCTATTTAGCGCAGTATTCTGAGTGAAATCTTACACACTAATTTAGTTTTGCGAGGAAATTTCTTAACAAAAGGCACGCTAATGAATGAGTGTTATGTATCGTTTAGTTAAATTGTACGTCTCATTAACATAAATGTTGAACAATTTGTAAATTAACATCTTCACAATTTTCATTACTACTGCTGTTTTGTTAGAAAACTGTCTTTTCAAGAGGGTAATTGGAATCATGGCTTCCTATGGACTGGGTTTATAAGACAACAACAAACAACAAAATACTCTTTATTGTGCACACACTAGGGAACAAAGAAAAATGGTTTATAAAACTATTAAATATAAAATGCGACACAGCGATCTCTACCAGGCAACCTTTGGACAGAATTTTTGCGATCGAGATAAAATATTAAGACAAAGATTGATAATACTTTATTTATAATCCCACCTATAAATGAAGTAAAATAAATATTTATATGATTGCACACATGAATGACACGCACAATATGACTATGTACTCGTACCTACTAATATTATAATTATACCCACTCGCACTCTCTTCATTGGGCACCAATAATATTCACTTGACAGATCAACTCTACCAGAGGTAGAGCCTTCCTCTCTGACTACAAAGCTAGATTCGCCCTTAGGCATTTCAAGGTCTTTGTGGTCCATAACACTGGCTCAAATCTATTTTTGCTCTCTTCGTTCATAGCTAATAACCACAGTCATCTATCAAACAAAAAAAGATGAAAAAAGATCATAATGAACCAACTTTCTCAGATACAACAAAATTTAGTGCATTCATTAATTACAAATAAATTATGTTATTAATTATATAGAGCGAAGTACCGTTAGTTTAGTTTGAAACTTGCATTTGAGTCGAATATGAAAGTAGGTAAAAATTTCATTAAAACAAAATGCTTGGTTAAGCCTGGCCTACTAGATAAATTTAAATTAAGACCTGAAAATCATAATCTCATCATTATATTTAATTTGTTCGTTCTACTATTTTAAAGATTGTGTAGAAAATATCCTTATATATTTTAGGTAAATAAGCGACAGACTGGCGCATTGGTCTGACGAGGAAATGAACCACTTGATAACTAGTGGTAATTGGTGTCCATGAAGTTACCAAAGAAATTATTGACGCATGGCAAATTATTGTCAAAAATTTTTTACGGCGGTTAATCAGTAACATCCTATTACCATGCTTGGGTAAAGTCGAGATTAAAGGCAACCCAAAGGAGTCTGGGCCAGTCACAAGAGTAAGCAGGATTAAACATTTTGAAAAAACCTACGAAAAAGTTATCATTGAAAAAGGATGTGAAAAATTCTTGGAACCTATTTAAAATTAAAATTAAATTTCACCTATGATATTAAATTATTCTGTTAAAATGAAATTTTGTATGTACATGTGTTTGTATGACAAATGACAATACAATAATTTGGTATCTTGGAGCTGATCTGATGATGGAGTAAAGATCTAAATAGTGGAACTTCGTCCCTAAAATTTGGACTCATTTGATTTTGTTTGATGAGTACTGCACTGTGTATCGAAAGTCTGATGATAGAGTCAGGACCTGAATAGTGAAACTTCTCAATGGTTACAAGTACATAAATCCTCAAGTTTGGGCTCGTATAAATATCCTCGAGTTTAGGCTCATAATACTCGTTTGTTTAGTTGAGTCAAATATATTGAACTTGCTGTCGAGATTCTGATGATGGAGTCAGTATGTGTACAATCGAACTATTGGGCTCGAGTGTGCTTCTTATTCTATTACGTACAGTTATTAAATTAATTTTAAATTAATAATAAATTTTTCGTTGCTTTTCAATAAAAAAAAAGGAATTTTTATAAATCACAATGGAAAATTTTATAAATCACAATTTATAAATTTAAAAAAATGGGTTTCTTTTTATTTATATAAACTGCATACATAACGAGACCAAATCAAAAATATTTGATTTCGATTTATTAAAGTTCGGCGTACAGTTATTACTGAAACTGGACAACACATTGCTTGCTGACAAAAGCTGTTTGATTAATCCATTGTTAGATTTATGACGAAAATAAATCAGCGGAGAGCGACAAACAAACTGGATACGAATCTGCGGCAAGCGATTTTTTTGTTTTCAACCGAATTTACGGCTAGTGTGAACCGTAAAACCGATCAAAATCTATTCGGGTCAACGAAGTTTTTGAGCCAACCGGATATCACAGATTTCTGACACAACATAACACGGGTTGGAAAACTCGATAACATTAATTTGGAATTATTATGCCAGTTACAATAACTGATTCACTAGGTACTGTTAATAAACAATTGGAATTTGGATCATCACATTTATTATGCCTTTAATTGATATTTGAAAATTTCATCGCAATATCTATTTCGAATATTCGAGTTATTGAATTGTTTTACTACCAAAAGTTTGTAGTGGGTTGTCTCGCCGTGACATTTACATTTTATAATTGGATATTTACATTATGATTGGTCTATTTACATTGTTGCTTCCAGCAATGACAGTTTAAACTCAGAATTCAGTTTAAACTGCTATTGATATTACGGGCCTTAGTTAACTTTGTTCTAGTATTAAACCATTTTCATATCCAAGCACAATAAAAAAAACTGGTAAAAGGTAACAGGTACGCAATTAAAACGAAATAAAGCGTGTCATGGAATACATATAATAAATATCCTTGAAAAGAGATTAACTGTCACTTAACGTCTGTTCCATCTAGAAGGTATTACAACACAAGTACGAATAAAAATAGCCTGATTCTCTTAATGAGATTAATATCAATAACTTACGTCACTTATCTCATGGAAAAAAATCCGAGATGAAATTTTATCTAACATCTATCATCAGTTCCTCTTACTGACCGACAAAATTTCCAAAAAAATAAATTTTGACACTATTTTCATAGCAGAAGCTTCAAACCATTAAAAAAATAGGATTTAATGTAGGCATTTTGGTAATTTTACAGTTTTATTAGTATTGTAAAGTATTTCAAGAATTCACCAAATATGCATAATGTTCTCTGACGTTCAGTTGTTGTTGAAGTGCCCTTATTGGACTTTAACCAAGCTGCGTTCCAAGAATAAGGACACGATTTATGATCCATTTTTAAACATTACTACCCTAAGCAACCATAAAATATTAATATATTACCGTCTAATGACTCAGCACAATGCCGTAGCCAATGCCATAAAAGTAGATTAACCGCTCAGGGCAAGACATGTTTAGCTTTAAAACGACGACTTTATCAGGATAAATATAATAAACTACGATAATAATATACTTGTAATAACCATAAGTCTCTTATTTTAATTTATAAAACAGATGCAATGAATATGAAGAGGTTTTACACGATGTATACTCTTCTTTTTAGCTAAATTGATCAGAATATTGATATATGAGATGAGGGCTGGGTGAAATTATCGTATGTTATTATGTATGAGGCACGATCCATCAAGTTCTCTTCGGGTTACTGGTTGCCAAAATTCCGCAATATTGATATTGAACGCATGCAGACGGTTTTTGTAGTCGACGTTCGAATTTTCATTTATAACTGCGGTTACTTGAAATGGGAAATAATTGCTTTTGGTCTTGAAATTTTTGTTGTAAATATTTGTAGACCTTTACTCGAAACCATCACTAATGTAATTGATGGTGTTACATGGACCGTTATGACACTGTAAACTTAAGCTGATATGCGTAAACTGCTTCCTTCCAATCAAGTAGCCCATCAAATCGTTTATTAGCCATTGGTATACAAAAAAGTAAATTTATCCCTTATATTTCATCTCACATCTAACCATAAATACTGGTACCAAATGCTACATAATGGAATTCTAATCATTATTTATTTGAGATATGTTGCCTAATTCGAAAAACTTTATACTAAAACTGATGCGGGTAGATAGAAATGTTTTTTATTTTTTCTTTTCATCAAATATTTAGGTCTTTGTTTGATCTTAGTTTTGTAAGAATAAGCATTTTTCTATATTTAATTGTTATTTTTTATCTGTGTTTTTATTTCATTTTTATTTCATTATTATTTTAAATTGTCTATCTCATTTATTTTAACTATAGTCGAAGCTAACTTTATTGTACTTATGCGGCGAGCTGACATTTCGTCCGAACTACGATGCAACAAAGGGCGCACTGAAAACCAGTAGCCGTGGCTCGCCGCGGCATATGCTGAGTGCGTCCCTTTTTTGTTGAGCGGTTCTGCAGCGGGTTATGTTATGTACATTGTTTATTGATTAATTTAATTATTATGTAACATTATAACTCGTTGCATTGCATTGTGCTTGACAAAATAAACTTTTTCTATTTCTATTCTATTTCTATTTCATATTCTTTTCGGAAACAAAAAGAAAAATAAGACAACTTTTTAGGCCAGTTACTAAATGGACTAAGAATTTAAAGCCATTAGGTACACGTATGCTTTGTATGTACGCAACGTACATCGACGCAAAAACTTTATGATTACGATTAAACCGAGAACTAGAAATCGACCTCTGTTATAACTTCCATAACTCGCGTAGTTATTCGGCAATATGGTCGGGCCATCTGGATACCGTTATTGAAGGTAACAATTATACAATGGTATTACGTTTCGGAATGGTCTGCCCAAAGAAAACAGACGTTGTAACATTTTATTGCTCTAGAATACGCGGAGAATTTTGTCTATCTCGTCTATTGTCTTCTGAGTTCTGTTTAGTCTTCCGGGAGTCAATTGGATTTGGTAAGCACCAAGCAAGATAAACTTTATTACCTAGTGGCTAGATTTTGTATTACTTACTCTTTGTTATTATTTACTGTGAACACAAGCTTATTAAAACAGTAGAGCTTCGATTAATCGGACTAATTATTGTCATTTTAGGCATTCGGATAATCGAAAATCCGGATAAGCAGTTTTTGTACAAGGCAGATTATAGCATACCTAAAACATAATGTTAAGTACATAATTATTAAAATAAAAAATATAAATTAAACTTTTTATCAAAAATCAATGTTTATAAAAAAATACAACCAATAAAGGGTTAATAAAGTATTTAAGTTAATAAACCAATAAAGTATTTGGTGATTGTCATTTGACGTGACTTATTTTGATCGGGGTTTATAGTCCGGATAATCGCGACTCCTTATAAATGACTAAAATAAAATAAATATTTGTACCTATTAATTGATGATACAAACTTTTTGAGTATCAAATGGGATTAAAATAAGCATATTAAACTACATAAATATGACACAAGGAAAAGCTAAAATATAATTAAGCAGGAAAAACCTGGACAAGTTTATTTTCGTCTTTTCTTCGATAAAAGGGCTCGGGTTTAATTGTTTGATAATTTTATCAACCATTATAACCATGCATTTGAAAGGGTTTTCACTCTTCTTACAATTTTGTGCAGTAAATAAAAAAGAACAAGCTTAAACTGAAAATATTTAGTAATCAACTATATTAGAGCACAGGAATTATTTTTACAATGTACAAAAATGTATTAAATAATAATGCGCAAAACATAATAAAAATCCTCCTTATACAATTTTCACAGATATATACTACACTAGCTGTTGCCCGCAGCTTCGCATACGGAAATTATGTTTTACTTTATTTGTACCTCTTGTAGAAGGAAATTTAAAAAACGGTGAATTTATATTGAAGTACTTATAGTTAGTAATTTATATACTGAAACCCACGATAAAATCACAAAGGATTCCTCCAGGAGCGGGTTTTGAAAAATAAGCAATATTCACATTAATTTTTATTTTTTTCTTTTTTTTTTGCAAAATTTTGAAAAACTGAAAAATATATGTTCTATAAATTTAAGCAAGGAACATTTGATGTAAATTTGAAGCAAATCGGTTGATGTTTTAAAAATATTCCATACAATTTTTCATCCTTTTTCCCGGGGAAATTTTTCAATTTTCCGGGATAAAAAGTATCCTAAAATATGACCCGATGGATTAGTAACAACTTCGCCAATTTTCATCGAAATCCGTTCAAGGGTTTTCATGTGATGCCCGGACAGACAGACAGACAGACAATAATTCTAAAAAATATATTTTTGCGCTCTAACATGTTATTGAAGTGCCCCCTAATCAAAATTTTTAAAAAATATTCAATGTACAGTAAATTTGCCCTTTGAGTTTTATTATAGTATAGATTAGATAGTAAAAAAGCCATAAAAGCAAAGACAATTTTAGAAGTTTTATTTAGGTTAGATTAGGTCATCGACGATGTCAGTTCGTCGACCATTGTTGTGATACATCATAGTCCAGCTTTATTATCTAGTCTCATCAAGAGGCGCATACTAGTTGAGGGGATAGGATATCTTTTACGGTTCATGCAGTATGAAAATAATATAGTATCACATTACCTATCGTACTTCAGCGCAGAAAGGAATAAAAGCAACTGATTTACAGAATTATTAAGTAGATAAATGTACGAGATTTGGATTCCCGTTTCACTCATGGAATTCAGTTTAAGAAAGTCTTTATAATACCTAAGTATTTTTTTTAAATTACTATTCACTATGCTGCCGAATTATTTTCTCCTCCTCCAATTGGGTTGGAGCCAATTACCAGAATCACCAATACAAAACTGTCCTTAAACTTCTACAGGTAACAAAAATGTATACCCTAAGTTAACGTACTTATCGCACGTTCACCAAAGTGTATTAGTTTGAGAAATTAGCCTAAAGTTCAAGTATAGATAAGTGAATGCACTGGATTGATTCCACACACGTACGGTTTGTCGGCACTAAGACACTTTGAAGCATTGATTGGAGCGTGTATCAAGAATCTATACATGCCAATCTGACGTAAGGTGCGAACATATACGTACTGATTACTGCTACCGTGTTTTAAATTTAATTTAAATACACTGTTTGAATGCCGCATTACACAACATTGACAAATCAAGAAACAAATAAATCTTAGTAATATTCGATCGACAGTATAAACTTTACGATTTTAAGACTTTGTGGTATTGTAAGTAATAACATACATACAAACAGGCAAGCAGTTTCAACCTAAACCTTGTGAATGTCATCAGGTGTACAGAATCTTAAACCAAATTAGTTTTGTTAAAATAATATTACGTTAAACACATATCATCGGTAACCACATACATTATATCAGTAGGTAACTGTGCGTCTTATATCGGTAACTCTGTCGTCTATGTAAGCACCCAAACACTAGCGCACGAATACCGGAGACGTTTCAACAAAAGCACGTTAATGAGGAAATCGTGTTCTCGATTGAGAATTCAATGTACCGATCCAGTGAAAGTATTCTCAAAGGTCATGTACCAAGAATGGGACATACGGGACATACCTGCACTATACATAGATCTTTAAAACCTTAGAAGAACTTCTTGTTCTTCGTGAAACTATTCACAAATCATGGTACAGTTTTTTCAAAGTTACCTTGTACAATGTACGTGATATTTATTTCGTTGTTTTTATTTTTTATTAAACGGTTTTATTTAGCTTGCCCTATTTGTTTACTTGTTTGGGTCAAATCTTGCAAGCCTAATTAGACCTACTTCCACTTATCCTAAGGAGTTGAAATTTTATATTAGCTTTAGTTCTAATGACAATGCATTGTTGTGATAAGCATGATCAGATACTACACTCAGGTTTGGCTTCAGCCAAGAGAACTCCTTAATGGTTAACAGCACAGTCCCATTTTTTTTTCTTTAGTATCTTCATTGGTCCACTATAAAACCGTGTATTTAGTTTTTTTTTTTTAACTATTAACTTATTGAGCCTATATTTACAGCAGAATTAAGTTCGTCTGCCTTTGTCAAAATCGCAGTTTCGATTATTTTTGGTTTACCTGGGGCAAGCTTCCACTTTGGTAAGCACCTAATCACTACTTTACGTACCTACTACTGTTTCAATTTATCATTAGCATCGACGTAAAAAGGAAAAGCCTATTATAGCTTGTTAATTCACGGAGAAATTAGTTTTCTGATAACTTTTCTTCGTTAACGGCAACAATGAGATCGTCGGCTATGGTTTGGAAAGGCATAGCTGGGAATATACACATTGTTATTGAAGAGGCCATTCCAGCAAGAGACAAACAAACAAAACACGGCAATTACGCACTGTTGTGCCACAGTCTAAGGATTTACTCTATATAGTCTGTCAATAAATATCAACCCGAATAATAATAATTTTATTGTAATCAAAGACGACGGACTAACCCAAGTTTGTAATCTATGCAGGGCATTGGTCTCTTCTCGAGAATGCAAAGGCCTACAATATTATACTCTTACGCCCCAACTCAGAGTCACTAACGGTTACTTTAATCGCTCCTTAGTAAAGAATCACCATACAAATTATACACTAAGGAGCGATTTAAGTAACTGTTAGTGACTCTGAGTTGGGGCGTTACCCTTACACTTCTCCTATGATGCTCAGTGAAGGGGTTACAGTTGCAACGGTTGGAATTTCTCGTACAGAACGTAGGTTTCTTTACTAAGCAATAACATCAACCGACTGCACCCGCAGTTGCTTAACTCGTTTGATTACTCACGATTGGCAAACTGTTGAGCTATTGCTTAATTAAGTATTGTTATACTGTGGTTATACGCAAAAAACATTTCCATGTCAGGAAAGTGCTTTCACAAACAGAAGATGTTGACAATATTGTTTGAGTATACGAGTACACTCGAACCACATGTTAATGTTCGACCTACATTCGAACACATCGGATACTCGCATCGTAATGGCTTAATAAAATAGATAAGAAACGTAAAAATGATAGGGAAAGGGAGAAAAATAGGCCGGTATTGTCCAAGACGACAAGCAAACAGCTATATTACTAGCTGATCTTTTAGACCTTTTTTCTGCAAATAGGTTTACTTTAAGAAACAATATTCATAAACTATGACAAAGATATTGTATGCAAATCTACGAATATGTATTTCTTTTGAACTTTTGTGTAATGTTTTTCTTGATATCTAAATAAATAAAACAAGTGGCTTGATTATTGAGTAGCATCGGTGTTCCCTCTAAACAATGACATGAGGTCCTTCAAGAAGCGGGTCTATCGTCATCTTCTTGGCCGGCAACGCGTTGGTGACGCCCCCAGTGTTGCTAATGTCCATGGGCGGCGGTGATCACTCACCATCAGGTGACCCGTCTGCTCGTTTGCTTGCTAAAAGCATTAAAAAAAACTTTTCGGTTTGCTTTGCTTTTCTTTTTCATTATGTCGTCACACGTGGTTTTTGTGATCAGCAAACAGTGGTAAGCTCCTCCAAACAAACAATTGACTTATCAAGTTATTATACATTTTAAAATTATTGACAATGTTTATCGGTTTCTGTAAAATTCCCAATCTATTTACCTATTTGTTGTTATTGCAAAGGCAGTCGATTCTGAAAACTTTCGGTTATCCCTGCAGTATATTATTGGGTAAGAATAACCAGTGATTTAGGAGACAATACACCTGCAAGAAAGGCTTTTATCTGAAGATAGAACTTGGGGTACGCTTTCGTAACTGTCGATGATAACTTATTTGAATCGCCATTTTGAGCTAAATTTATGGCTGATTTAACTGGTTTACTTTTGAGAGGCGTTTTTTATGGTGGATATTACGATAAGATTTAAAATAATATATCTATGGTTTGTGCAATTTTTTATATTGGTTTGCTATAGAAAACATAATCTAGAATAAGTAAGAAACATGCTTTATAAATTTGTTTTATAATCTTAAATGATAGTTTTATTTACACTAAATATACTCGTAGTCACCTTTCATACAAAAAAAAATCAGACCAAAATCGGTTCGTCCGTTTGGGAGCTACGATACCACAGACTGACATACAGATACACAGATACACAGACACGTCAAACTTATAACACCCCCCTTTTTTCGTCAGGGGTTAAAAAGGCATAATATAATATTACGTCATCCTAAAAGACACATAATATAATACGTAGATATAAAAATAATATAATTATAATATTCTCTTTAATTTTTTTTTTATTTTTTTAACACAGATATCTGTTAACATAGGTACCTACATAACTCCCCCACATCTTTTTTGGCCGAAATCTCACCGTTTATGCCTACTATTCCACGGGCAACAATGATCACATAACATAAAGTGGATCGTCTGCTCAAAACATAATTACATTTATGCTATATCTGGGTACCTATTTGTAATTCACGAACGATAAACGTAATACGCATTTATTTAAGTAAATAATTTCCAATAACACGCACCTATTTGAATTAAATTTATTTTTTAATACACAACTTGCAAATAGACTTATTCTAAACATGTACGAAAATCCAATGTAAATTACAAAACACATTTTGTAGCAACTTTATAGATCCCGAGATATAGGCAGCCAGTTATAGGCAACCCTCTATCGAAATCGGCTTCAAGTCCCGACCCCTATTAGCAAAACAGGGGAAACGCGTAAACTATCCGAGTTATAAGTTATAACTATGCGTAAAGCATGTCAGTAATTGATTTGTGCTTGATAACGATAATGTATTGAGTATCGGGGATAGGTAGCGTTACTCTCGGATAAGCCTACGTGATGAGAATGTTTCGATACACCAGGTGGTAGGAACCGTTGAACCCAAGGGTTGTAGCCTTGTAGCGAGATGCTCGTCCTAACGTACCAAATTAGCTTTCATAGTGGTCTATTCGAATAAATGGAACGATCATTTATAGGCTGTTGGCGTTTCAACTTCAAAGTCATAATAGTTGGATATTTACGATATTATCATAACGCTATTTTAAATAATTTAAACAACGATTACACCTCTAAATTTTTGCTAGGTGAAATATGTTTATACTGTATGCGTCTTCTGTCCTGCAACACAGGGAATCTTATTGCGTATGACTGTTTCTGTTTATTTGCTTTGTTAGCAATAGAATTCATGATTTTTATATTTTGCTATACGTCCTATAATTGTATACCTACCCGTACAATCGTTAACGGATCAATTTCACGATGTATTTAAAATACCGTTCGAGAATACGCAGACTCCCTGACAACTCGAGCACGTGATCTGAATGGTTGCTGCCCATTTCAATTACAAACGATCAATAACCAAATTCGTAAACGCGTCAAGAACCTCCCTCCCTTACCTGTTTGTCGGTATAAACATTCCTTTTATTTACCCTCGATGAAAAAAGAGGGGTGTTATAATTATTATGACGTGTCTGTATATCTGTGTGTCTGTGTATCTGTGTATCTGTGGATCTGTATGTCTGTCTGTGGCATCGTAGCTCCCAAACGGATGAACCGATTTTGATCTAGTTTTCTGTTAATGAAAGGTGACATAATCGAGTGTTATTAGCTATTAATAACGCTTCACACTATGTTTAGTGTAAATAAAACTATCGTAGCTTTTTTTAAATTTTCATTTAAGATTATCGTATTTCAAGGTAATTCAAAATATCTCTAACATTTAATCAAATCTAATCCAGAGCTGTCCATAGAAGCTGTACCCCACTTCACTTATTGAACTGAACTCGTACCAAAATTAATAATCCTCCGTCAATATCAAAACAATCAGTGCCAAGTTTAACCTTCGTGGAATTCGTTCCAAGTACTGTTTGATCGTAGTTGTTGCAGGAACTACTAAACTTGTTATACGATATCGAAGGTTTTCAGAGATCAATCAAGTATTACTTAATCGACTTCAACCAAGACTAAAATTACGTTTCAATCAAGAAGACACTGATCAGATTAATATCTCGAACAACGAAACAATATTCCGCAAAATTTTACTCTTTCTGTTCTTTCTCTCTAAGCAGTAAAGCAGTTGCCATTTCAATATATCTCATACGGAAAATGTCTCACAATATGCATGAACGGCTACATTTCGATACGCAGAGAATTCCCACCAGTTTCCACGCTTCGTAAAGTAGCAGATCGTCATTTTATATTGCGAAGTTATTTGGAAGGACTCTATATAAATAGATGAGAGTAAGTAAAATTGCATATAAAAACCTTTCAAAAAGCGTTGAATAACATGAAATAAATAGGTTGTCGTGTTATTGCAAAAACAATAGGAGCACATATGTATTTATTGCTTTTTTTATCTTTGTGTTGTCCATGACACCCACGACAGAGGGAATCCCAGTGGGGCTATCACTCATAGTAGCGTTTATTATTATTTTTTTTTCACTACGGCATCGTGCATACTCATTGCTACCGTCTAATCGCATTCGATATTTTTGGCACCTATTTAATTAAATATTTTTATAGATAACAAGCTCAAACAAAAGCAAGGGTAATACTTACCAATACCATTTAATAGCACAATCGGGATCCTTAAAAAAACTCCAAAAAAAGGAAATATTAATTTTTAACTGATTTAATCAATACATATCAGCGTAAATTAACCGCAAAGGCTAAATCGATATAAGTAGTATAAATAGTGTCATTGTATTTCGTCCTTGTCTCAAGAACGCTGAATTAATCCAAGCCAAGCAGTCTTTAATTACTAAAGTGTTCAAGATAGGCGGTACATTAAGTCGCTCTCTGCTGCATAGAATTTGAGCATAATTGCGAACCACGACGTCAGCTAAGACTTGCCAATTAAGACGATCGTCAACGAAAGCTAACGCAGTTCAACCAACAAAGAAATACTGCATTTTATTTACTGTTTTAATAATTTATTTCTTTGCATTAAGTTAATATTAAGCTTGCCAACAGCCCTCTAATCCTCGAGTACAAAGTATCTTGGACATAACATTTCTCATCTTTCCTTGAAAAATATTTTCTATTGCCAGAAGAGCTTAAGAAAAGTGGACGAGCCGAAGAAAGAACATTAAACTACATACTAAATAATAATAGTACATTCCTACAACAAATATTTCGGACCTAAACGGAACAGAACTTAATTATTTTAATTAATTTCAATGGAATACAGTGGTAGGCTAAAACTCGATTTTTCGGTTGTTGGGACAATTTTATTATTATCTAACATTTTCTTAATAATCATAATGAACTTTCATGGTTAACGAATTTGAACGTAAATTATTCAAACAATTATTTGCTAATGTTATTAAGATTACGATTAATATTATCTACTGAATAAAATTGGTTCAAACACGATCCTCGGTTATGATAATATCATCAATATCTCTGAGTGGATAATTCCGAGGGACTACTCTTTTCAACTAAAAATTGCGATCTCCAAATAAAAGATAAAGTTCAAAATTTTATGTAACCCCCCAAAAAGGACTTGAATACCTTGAAACGCGTGATCTTCATAAATTATAGCTAAGAACGATCACGTCAGCTTTCAAAGAAAAAACCTGCATCTTAATCGGTCTATTCGTTTAGCAGCTACGCTACCACACATAGACACGTCAAACTTACACGTTAAACATAACACCCTTGCGTCGCGCGTCAGTGAGCTTAAAAAATGGCTTCAACCCATTAATGGCCCACTACTGGGCACGGGTCTCTCCTCTTCAGGAGGCCTAGAGCATACTCCACCACGCTGCTCCAGTGTTGATTATGTAGATTCGTGGCGGTTAAAAAATACCACGTAGTTATTACGTTCTAGAGTCAAGACGAAAAAACCGAATATTTAACTTGTCATAAAACCTGTCACCAAGTACTTCCGGATTCCGGAAGATATTTTTACTAAACAAAGCGCTATGCATAGAATCAGAGTAATTTCAAAACGCGGCGTCAGCTAAGATTTGCCAATTAAGGCGATCAGCTGCGGAACCGCTCGCCCACTCAGCGCGCGCAGTCAAGCGGCAAGACCCGCATACGCTGGCCATGCACTTTATTTTAATTCAGAAGCCATATAAAAGCCTTTCAAATCGTCGGCTAAGTGTTTTCGGTTTTTTATTTTTTTTGACAAGAGCCAATTGACTGATAATTTTTTTAATTTTTTCATATTTTGTTAACTAAAGAAAAATAATGCAGCGTTAATAAAATTATAGGCATTTTTATTGGTACCAATAAGTACTAATAGGTGCTCAGTTTGGTTAAAATGAATTAACCTGAGTTTTGTATAGACTTTCTTTAGTTCACTGGAATAAAATTTTAGTTAAATTCATAATCTGAGCTTTAATTAAGCGTAAAGTAACTGTAATTATGTGATTTTATCTTAAAAAGCTGCTTTCATTAAAATCCTTAATCATCTCATCCTCATTCAGTTATGATTAACATTTTTTAAATTAAATCCTTCTGAATGTTCATAATTTACTCACGAGTATCTATTCAACTTATTTTATTTACTAAACGAATGCACCGGACTATATTACTTTGTAGAAATAAGACGAAGTACAAGTGTACTGAAGTTCTTGTTTTATAATGAACATTTAATTATGATGACTGATGAGATACGATTTAAGGCGCTCAAACTATGTTCTGTACTTCTTTACTGAATCACACCAAACTTGTAACATTACAGAATCGACTTATTAAAACGATAACTGTTATTGACTGACAGACAACGTACAGCATGAACCAGTGAGCATTAAAGTATAAATAGGTACAGCTTTTCCGAATACATATTATAATATGACACAGAAAGGATTTCTGATAATTCCTTTCCTAAAGGGCGGTGAAAATACAAAGCATAAGAAAAAACGAAGCAAAAACATGAAAATCATTTTGTTGTTCGACTTACTTTAAATTTCGAATTCAGTATTCTAAATGGAATTAATAAAATGCATTATAATGGATTTTTAATTCACCGCATAAAGTAATAAAATAGGAAATAGGAACAACATTTCCGCTGACGAATTCACTCAATTACACCAATGATCACCCAATTATTTTTAATGTTATATTTGTATATAAACCATATAAATGGATTCAATTTACATTACAGATCAACGCCTGACTGATACTTACGTCTTACGTACTGATGTGTATCTACAATACTTTATACACGAGGATCAGCTGTATTTGGGATTTTGGGGTCGGCGAAACAGCCGCCTAGAAATGGCCATGAAAGAAACATTTCCTTCGAAACTTATCTCCATTACTGGCACTGCGACGGAAATTCAATAAAACAAGGGAAGCTGTCCGAAGCAAAGGTAAAATAAACAGCTAAATAAAAAATGTAGCTCATTTGAACGTGATTATTCTCTTCCTTTGAGAGTTGAATAGCATCTTAAAGGTGTATTCTTTCTTCATAAGAATGCAAACAATATAAAGTTGTGCCTGACTACACTTTGACTCAGGATAACACTGTTATAAGTCAACGGAAAGAGCAATGTCTACAACTCTACAGTACAAAACTTTAAAATTACTCTTTTAATATCACAACTTATAAAAATTCTGTACGGACTGTCTCTCAGAGATTCTTGCAGTCAAATCATTTGTATCCAGTATCTATATAAACAATATAAACTTGTACTGTAATAAAAATAACATTTTAACTAATTAATGTCACCCACTAACAATAATTTATTACATTGGCTTTCATAAATTGAAGTGTATAACGTTTTATCTTGTCAACTTTTTTCCAGCACTATGTACCTACAGGACAACCAACCAAGACATCCTTTTCTTCTGAGTAGTGAATAATATCCAAAGAAGGAAAGAATTCGAGCTCTATCGTTAATTATAGACGCTCTTTCCAATTCCTTCGATAAAATCTAACTCGATTTTTCTTAAGTCTATTAACTGTGTTTACATGATATTTTTACTAAAGGCACACATTTTTATTTCAAAATCCTTTGTTACCCTATTTTTGTAATAAACGATTTGATTTTTTTCGATTTGTTTATACATCTTAGTGCTAACATAAAATCCATCAAATCATTTAGAACTTATCAGACAAGAACCCATACACACATAATTATACCCAAATACAATACAAACACACAAAAATATAAAATCTAATATTGTTTGAATAGATCAAATTTTAATTATCACGCTATTTGATACTTTTTTGGGAAGATTTCTCATGACTACAGAAATAAGGTAATGTCATATAAAATTCCTTGTTATCGTTTAATATATTTTATTTAAATCTCCACAACTTGTAATGATGAATAGATTTAATAACAGAACGTCGCTTAATATATTAAATTTAGAATTTTCTTGTACAGATCAAAGGAAATGTAATTTAATTTACCTCCAGGGATCCCCTCAGGTTATTCCTTCGTCACTTGCTTATATCAAAAGTTAAAGGTATCCATTCAAGACCTTTAAAACAAAAATAAAAGGGTTCAATGGGCGGATTTAATCCTGATGGCATTCTTTACAAGTCAATTCTGAAGGATTCTCTCCTTCGCGTTCGTCACATAACAAAACGCGAAATTTATACTAACAAATAACAGGGAAATATGGGGATAAATGTTTCTGTAAAATATTACGAAGACATTGTTATCGATATTAATAATAGGAACCAAAAAGTATTTTTTTTTTGTAAACTCAATACATCTATTTGTTCTAACATCAGGAGAAAATCCTTGAACAAGTACGTAGGTAAAGATAATACTTATAGCAATAAACTTATTTATAATTTATTAAGTTATCGAGAACATCAGTATTTTTATGGTTCCGTAGCCAAATGGCAAAAAACGGAACCCTTATAGATTCGTCATGTCTGTCTGTCTGTCTGTCTGTCCGTATGTCACAGCCATTTTTTTCCGAAACTATAGGCACTATACTGTTGAAACTTGGTAAGTAGATGTATTCTGTGAACCGCATTAACATTTTCACACAAAAATAGAAAAAAAAACAATAAATTTTGGGGGTTCCCCATACTTAGAACTGAACTCAAAATTTTTTTTTTCATCAAACCCATACGTGTGGGATATTTATGAATAGGTCTTCAAAAATGATATTGAGGTTTCTAATATCATTTTTTTCTAAACTGAATAGTTTGCGCTAGAGACACTTCCAAAGTGGTAAAATGTGTGTCCCCCCCTGTAACTTCTAAAATGCCATCAAAAACATAACTTGTAAAAAAACCCAAGTCTCGCAACTCAGTTCTTCTACCGTAAAAACTTGTGAGATCCATGTAATACCAAGTCGGTTAATTTATTCAGTTCCTACTTAAGGTTCCTTCTGTCTTAAGTTATTACGTAATTAGCTAACCTAACAAGTAACAACATCTTATAGTGACCATATCAATATTGAAAATCTTTTATGTTTTAAATAAATAGATCGACTTGACCATCGCATGAAAACACAATGTATCTCACAAGTAATATCTACCTACATATGTATTATATTTGTTTAGTGCGATTGCCAAGTCAATCTATTTATTTAAAACATAAAAGATTTTCAATATTGATATGGTCACTATAAGATGTTGTTACTTGTTAGGTTAGCTAATTACGTAATAACTTAAGACAGAAGGAACCTTAAGTAGGAACTGAATAAATTAACCGACTTGGTATTACATGGATCTCACAAGTTTTTACGGTAGAAGAACTGAGTTGCGAGACTTGGGTTTTTTTACAAGTTATGTTTTTGATGGCATCTCATTTCTTTTTGTAGATAGTCCTACTTTTTTTCCTTTTACAAGTTATCTTTGAACATAATTATACCTAGGTACCTATCTACACCTATTATTCCATTATATCTAGGTACCTATCTACACATATTATATACTTGTACACTGATTCATTCACTGCAAATGTAACTTTGTTATACAGGTACAGTGATTCATTAACTGCAAATGTAACTTTGTAATCCCATACCTTTATATAGGATTACAAAGTTATTTATGCAGTTGATATATCTAGAAAACTGGAGCGAAATTGCAAAATATTTTAGTTTTTCCTTGATCTATACACTAAACACTAATTGTGTTCCAAATTTGAAGCTTCTATGTCTGCTAGAAGTGCCTTAGAGTTTTGATGATCGGTCAGTCAGTGAGTGACGAAATTAAGCAACTTTGACTAGTTATAATTCTAAAACTACTGAATCAAATTGAATGAAATTTGAAATATAGCGTGTTTATACCATGACTGCTTGGTAGCTGAAAATTCAGACTTCTAGCTTTATCCACAAGGAAGTTATAGGGGGTCGAAAATGGCCTGAATTGCTTCGAGAAAAGGATGGTACGGCCGTGCCGCTTTTTTGCTCGACTTGGCGGGGGCACTGCCGTGCCCCCAGATAAGAGAATGATAAAACTAAAAAAAATATATGATGTACATTACCATGCAAACTTCCACGGAAAATTGGTTTGAATGAGATCTAGTAAGTAGTTTTTTTTAATACGTAATAAATCGTAAACCGCAATTTACCTCGATCAAAGTTACAACGAACTTCAAGAACTTTTATAGTTACTTGCTGCTACGGAACGGAACCCTTCATGGCTGAGTCCAACTCGCACTTGGCCGCTTTTTTATTTTACCTCGAGAAATGAATTACATAGTTGTTACAGAATTCGAGATTATATTTTCTATTAGAGTGGCTTAGAAAATTAAGCCTATTTAAGGCAATTTTTAATAACATGCTTAGTACTTATTTAAAATATGAAATTAATTTCTATTAAGTACTTTCCATAATATCAGGATAAATAAGACTCATTATAAATAATTATGCCTATAAATAGTTATATTATTTAACTTAGGTAAGCCTAACACTAAAACATTAATTTAAAAGAGAATTGTAAAAGTTTTATTCAATTAAAATAGAAGCTACAGATTTTGTAATTAATAAAACTTTGATTGTCGTTTGCAGCGCCTACTTCTTGCTTTGTCGTAATCTAATGAAATGAATCTTGGAATCGAGTTTTACTGATGAAATTTAATTACATCCTGACTTAATTTTCTTATCCAACAATCTTGTTAGGAATCTAACTTAAAAACTGCAAAGTTGCTTCTAATCTATGTTGGTTTGATTGTTTTATAGAACGTCACTTATATTGGTATGACGTACTGATAATATTTGACTAATTTCATTGATTTCATTGAAAAGATAAATAAATAAATAACGCTTTACACTCATAGCCTCACACTAGGATTCCCTGTGTCGTGGGAGCCATGAAATATGTGTCTATTAGGCATTTCAAACTGTTTGAATGTCCAAATACTCTCTTTCAACTAATGACTGCGTAACATGTGTAACAAATGAGTAGTCTGTGCGGGGAAGAATAATTTTCCCGTCCCTATAAAGCGCATTCGCCACTAAAATGTCAATAGTGTGTTTATACCACTGTGCATATGGAAAGAATTGAATATCTCGTAGAAATGACGGCATGAAATTGCAGAATAATATGACTGTGGAAATCATTGTATTTTGGCTGATAGTCCTCCATGCTATAATGTAGATTTTTTATGAATTAGAAAAGAAGTTTTTTTAGAACGAATCAAAAAAAAAATGTAACTTTTTTGTAACTTCAAGACTTCTACTGATTTGTAATTGCTTACTATCATTACCTACTGTTCTTGTGTCAATGGTTTATTTCAATCCTGATTACATAATAGGTACACATTTATGTTTAACAACAAAAATATAAATACGCTAGAAAGTAAAATAGACTTCAGAGTTACAGCTAGTCTTCGTAACAATTACCTACTAATCTATATAAACTAACAATACAAGCAAGAAAAAGTTGTGGGAAGTCATTACTATTAAATGTATGGTCTATGTGCATAAATAGACCGTAGGATATTTTGGTGTCTGATACAGGTGTCGCAATCCCACCCAATAACGGACCCTCTAGATTCGTGTCAGACTTGTGGTTTGTGGCGTGAGTTTCATAAAAACAAAGGGATTTTATGGAATAGGGAAGGGAAAAAAATGTTTTGGAACCGCGTGTTTAATATTTAAGAAACGAGTACCTACTACATATAGAATATGCAGATACAGATCATCAGCGTCTTAAATTTATATTAAGTAAGTGCGACAAATGGACGAATAACTCAATATCACGCCAACCGATTTCGATGATTCTTGTTTTAATCGAAAGCAGGTGCTTGTCATGTAATCCCATAAATTTGAACGAGATCTGACAAGTAGTTTTTGAGTAACTTTGAAGTCGGTTATTTTTTGTTAGTAAAATTTAGATTATTCATAAAATACGTTTCGATACTGTAACTATAATGTATTAATATGTGTTATGAAAAAAGGTATCCCCGAAAATTCTCACGAAGTAAATTATGCTTAATTATGGGGGTGAAAGAGGGGATAAATAAACGATAGTAAGCGAATAAATACGAGTGGGGTATCAAATTAAAGAATTTGATTTGTGTATTATAAAATTTGCTGTTTGAAGGGGGCGGGGAGAGGTTGTTAAAATATTGACAGACCAATAAACAAAATATCGAAATAAAAGTATAAACTTACCGGAATAACTAATGAATTTATCAGGCAAGAGAATAATCCCTTAATGGTTCCTTTTAACGAAATCCTTATAAATAAATACACATCAACCCACCTTTGCATAGATGGCTATAGTCACATCACATCTTTTTAAAGTCCTCGCTGAAATAAATTCGAGTTATTGCCAGTATGTAAATTTGAACGAGTCG
Source organism: Thymelicus sylvestris (assembly GCA_911387775.1). Classification (NCBI taxonomy): domain Eukaryota; kingdom Metazoa; phylum Arthropoda; class Insecta; order Lepidoptera; family Hesperiidae; genus Thymelicus; species Thymelicus sylvestris. The sequence goes on from OU426895.1 coordinate 9,974,470, forward strand.
TCCCACAAAGGGATGCGACCGAACGTTTTTGAGCCCGGCGTTTGATTTTGTATAATTGTATTTGTTGTTATATTTTATTGAACAAATTTTCAAATGTTCTTGCATATTATTTGATTGGTTTTATTGCCTCGACGTGCCATTGGGACCGATTTGATTTCAATACAGCTGATTCTGAGAACACATAAAACGTTGTCAATTATATACTTACACCTTACTTAGGTATAAATAAATTGGAATACGGTGATTTAACATATATTTCAAGAGTCAATCCACTCATATAATTTTATGGGAAGAGCCAAAAAAATAAAAAGTTCTTCTATCTTGTAATAAGGAGTGATCACCGCCAAAGTCCTTTATAATTTGAAATTGATTGATTTCAAGATAGACAAAACATACAACTGAATAGTCCTAAGATAGCTACCTTAATCAACAGCAAAATAAAGATTAGTATGAAGGTGTTTTGGTTGAATTGTTTAATTATACCGACATCCTCCCTGTGTCGTTAGTACCTAAAAATGCACTGCCATTTTATTTATGCAAGGGATGTTGGTGAAGCAATAAATTTCGAACAGCTTTGTTTGTAACTTAGCACTGAATTGGTTTGTTACTTGCTAGTGTATATTTTTAACATAAAAATGTATAATATACACGTATAAACATGTAGTTTATACAACTAATTTATAATATACTAATTATTACTTACAACTTTAAGACCTGTACCTGATAACTGATACGTATGTATAAACTAAAAGATTGCAGATTTAATAGCAAAATAATAAATTATGAACACTTTTTAACAGCCGTATTAACTGTCTGTACTTTTAAATAAATAAAAAATGCAGGTACTTTTCGCGCTCGTTCGTGAACATTTTACAAAAATTTAATCGATGTCTACTTTAAAATGACTACCGGTGTCGAAATCCCCATGTTTTACGGCAGAAAATTCGCACCAATTTCGTTGAACACTGAGTTTCGCCATGGAATTGTACTGAACCGGCAAGGGTCTGTAGGTATAGTTCGTAGTCGGACTTGTTTTATTCGGTACGGGCTATTTTCCGTTCCCCATTCGCATGAATCAAACCGAACGGACTCATTTATTTGATACGGTCCCGCAAAGATATACCCGCAGTATATAGTATATTGGTTATCAAACCCCGAAGTACGGAAAAAGCCGATAAAATGCTAAGGTATAAACTCTTTATAAATAAATACTAAATAGTGTGTGTGATCTGCTGGTAGAAAAATGCAATATCTGTATTAGTTTCTCTTCTTTCCCTTGTCCATCTCTCCTTTATACATTTTCTGCTTGCCTTGATGTGTAGTTTAGTGCAATATTACTTATTTATATTACCAACAGGTAACATAGTCCTCATTAGATAGGACAAACAGACAGATTGCCAACCTGATGGTAAGTGACCATCGTGCATAATCGTGAACAAAGGAAAATGACAAAAAGAAGCGGAAAACCGGCATTTTATCTGACTACAGTCTTCACCATTAAATCTCAACACGTTAATCATAATATTTCTCGGTTTATTTTATAAGATTCATTTTATACATCAAGATATAATGTCTAATAATGATAATAATAAAAAAACTGAAGCTTCAAATATACATGTAGCAAATTGTATATTTGTTACAAACTCGAATTTTGAATATAAGAAAAAAGTTTATAAGAGAAATTCTAGCGTTCAAATAAGAAAGTTGATCCAATAATTTTTTGCAAAAATCATACGGGTGTAAAGTTAGCGCCCGGTGGCAGCGAGGGTTTTATACGCTACGGAGTCGGCAAAAGCTATACGCCTTACCAAAAGGGCTACTTTAGACACGGAAAAGCGTGACCTAAGTGCACGTTTAGGTCACAGTGTGTTACAAAAATATTTTCTATTATGGATTATTGAATACATTAATGAAAATTTTCTAGTTTATCTGACTATAATACTCGTGCAGCCGTCATGGTAAAACATTACAAGTAAACGTTGCAATATGTTTGTAATCTCATCTTCACCACGTCGTCCACGTCAATGAAACAATTACTAAAAAGCAAAGAAAACGAGACAAACGTTATCTTCGTTCTCTATCTAATAAAGCCCCAGTTTGGTAAACCCCAGTTTGTTTAATTAACTTAATTAGCTCGTTTGGGTAATCGTATACGATACGATATTCTAATTACTTTCAGTCTCTCAAGTTACGTCAAATGTATTACCATAGAATGATAAAGTTTGAAACGATTAGGATATAGGTACATATATGTATGTAGAAGGTATAGGCATAGATAATACACGTTTGTCTTTTGAATTTTATAAATTAGGTTTTCGAAGAATTTAATTCAAATAAAAAAATATATAATTTTATTTAAAAGCAAAGCAAAAGCAGCAAATTTTACAATGACACATATTTTATAATCTTTTGTTTGTATAAAAGTATGTGTATTTTTTACCAAGTAAATGTATTTTCTTTTCTTTTCTTAATTTAATTATTCGATGTCTTTGTAATTAAAATCTTAACAGAAAATAAATCTGGTTTTTTAATTGGTTTATATTCAAGGTAATAAAACTCAATAAAAATTACATGTCGACATGAAAAATTACAGATATATTTAGCTGTACCAGAACCTGATGGCAAAATCGGGTAATTAAAATTGGAAACGTAACACTCTCCAAGAAAAAGTATATTCCATACAACTTTTCATTTCATTGCCAAATTAAAAACCCATTTTTCTGTTTGTCAAAAATGCCATGAGATTCTGGTACACCTATAACCCCTTTTCCGTGAGAAAAACGTTATCATTGTGACATTTGTGACCTATCCATCGGTATTCCGTTTACACACGTTTCTAAATTAGTGAAATACTCAGTTAACGAACAAAATGTTGTTTCAGTCTTATTATTGTCAGAAGTACAATAAGCTTGCGCAATATAACGTATTGCCATCACGTGTACAGTTCGCGGCGACTTTTATTTAATTCGAACAAAATGCTCCGTACGAAATTCGCGTACCGGCCTTTTGGACACATTATTCTTTCATTAATTTTGAATAGTTTTGTAGATATTATTGATTCATGTTACTGTTTCATTTATTGCCTTGCTTCGTTTCGAAGATTTATTGTAGCTTCGATTAATTGCTCTTTTTTAATGATTAAAATATTACAAAACTATTTGTGCAATTTGTGTGCGGGAGTGAGTGATAAAAAATGTTGTTGATAAATGTTAAACATCAATATACATTTTGAAAATTCCAATGTCTCAAATTATCTCATTTTAATTAATTAAATTCCCTCCAATCTCAAATAATGCCCGCCATTTATTAGTAATTTTTTAAAGATGCCAGTTACTACGTGATTTAATAAAAGTATAAAAGTATATTTTAATGAGGGTAAAAATTTACAAAGAATGACAGAATTTTGCTAATATAATTAATTTTTCCATTCAATGGATCTGAGACTTGGTACTGTAAATACGTAAAAAATCAATTGGATTTTTTATATAACAGCTTCTTAAGTATAATTAAAATAAATTGTATACGTTAAATAACTTGGCGGCAATGTAAAAGTGTAAACGTATTACGATCACGTCCAGTGGCTGTGGTAACTTTTAATTAATTTGGACAAATGTCCCGTCCGGAACCCAAACTCGCCGTGTAGGTAGGAAAGGCTTTTGGACACATTAGGCGTCTATAAAATTTCGACGTCGAACTATAATTTTTTAATGGAAAAATTAATTCGGAAATCGTAACACCGATACTATGTTAATGATTTAAATATTTTTGATAAGTTTTTACAATTTTACTTCCTTACCAATACTTTAAGGAGGTACCTATAGCTGGACATTTGGTAGTAAATATTTATAACTGCAATTTTACATAAAGTATTGGTAACAAATAATTTTGTTTGTAAAAAATATTGTCAACAATATATTATTATGAATCGATATTTAATGGTTCAAATACATACAATAAAGGTATATTTAAACTAAAACAAACTTTGTTCTTTAAACTTCTCATTTGGAACAATATCGTGTCCGAAAGCCACATTATTTTCCCTTAAAAAGCAATATAAATAAATTAATTGATGCAATAATTTACATAGTGAAGACAACAGTCATTAATCTTCGTTCGAATAAAATCATTTCAATACCATTGTGTTTTAAAACAGTCAAATTATATTTCCGTGTTATTACTTTTTCCTTTAAATGTAAATACAAACAGTAGACTTAATTTTTAATTCATTTGCATGCTTGCATTTATAATGACTACAAATTACTACTTACGAAATCCAAAACACAAGATCAAGATCTTTGGATATGTTCAGTCACAATTATTATTAGTTGTCACAGTCCAGTTACAATAATTTGACTGTAGCATTGCAAGTAACATTATGACATGTCATCATCATTTTTTTATATTGCTAGGTTCGGTTCCTATCTATAAATGAGAGACGTAAAGACCATTAATAATTCTAAATAATTTCAAGTTTCAGTTTACAAAATTAGAATTGTGTACTGAATTCAACGTCCCCTGTGCCTCCTGCACATTAATATTCAAACCACTAGGCCATAACAAATTAATTACTGATAAAATAACATCAATCGGTCCAATCGTTCAGAAATGACACGATCATTGGCAGAGACCAATGACAGCATTAATATCAGAAATAATAGAAATAAACTATATCAGCTCTGCTCATCATTGAAATAGTACACGTTAATTAATTTGTCCAAATTAATAAAAAAATCCGCCGGTCGAAGTGAACGTGCTTGCAATAAGTAACTTCTCTTAAATTCGTATCGGTTTATTTCTGTCTGCGCAATCTTTAACTCTCTAAAACTTTATTTTGTTCATTTCAACATTAAAAAGTATTATGCATGGAATAAAATCTTTAAGTATTCTATGTTATTAAGTCTTCGGTTTCTTTTATTGAATTTTATGAACGTACAGTATTGTAATTTAGGCGAACGAGTTGTTTTATATCACGACAAAAAAAATTACCTTTTTTATTTCTCATATTGGACCGTTTAAATGTTATATGTATCATATTATTAATATGTCTACCCAGTGGCGGCTGGTGGATCCTAGAAGTGGTGGTGCACTGTATCAGCGTATTTTTATTTTTAACGACTGCCAAAGAACGGTTATGATTTTCTCAACGGCTGGATGGATTTGTATCGTTATATTCGTCTTAAAAGTGTCCTTAAATGAGTGTTTGAAAAATAATCCTGCCCATTTTAATTACAATTTTTGTTGAAAAGTTTCATTATTGCTTTCAAAATAGTCGATGTTAAAGTTTAATACCCATTTTCACACCTATTTACTCACACACAATGTTCCACAATTCAGTAACTATAATATTAAAATACAGAAAATCCTTGCAGAATGTAAACAAACGCAACTCCTTTTAGCTAGGCGGCGGGCGGCGACCGACGTAGCGCGCGCGAATTTCGTCAAACCTCGGTAATCTTCGGTTCTCGTGCGGCGCACCAGAGTGGTCTTAATTCGCCATACATTTTCTATTGAACTAGCTCTGTCTCACGCGCCAGGCGTTTTCGGTTGCATCTCATAGAAGTTGTATGAGCATTCGCCGTGCGCTTTGGCTAGCGCACCGTGAACCATATTACAGCGATTTTCGCGATAATGAGTCTTAATACTTTATCAAAGAGCTTAAATTGGTTCATCCTAATTTCGTTAATATTGAATAGATCGTTAATCAGACACTATTAAACATTTATTTTTTTATTTTTCTAAACATTAAAACCTGGCAGTTCGGCGCACGAGCGCACTTAAAGTACAGCCGCCCCTGTGTCTACCTACTTTTAAATGAGTGTAGTGATAAAATAATTTTATTTACGAGCTCGACTAATTTATGTAATGGTCCATGCGTGTCTGCGCCAACGAATATTGATGATGACGCCTTACATTTTTTGCTTGACTGTAATTTATTTAATATCACGTGTAACTACAGTTTATAAAATCAGTTTGTTAATATAATCTAAATTTTACTAACAAAAAATAACCGACTTCAAATTCTCAAAAACTACTAGTCAGATCTCGTTCCAATTTATGTGGGACCACATGACAAGCACCAGCTTTCTATTAAAAAAAGAATCATCGAAATCGGTTGACGTGATATTGAGTTATTCGTCAATTTGTCGCGCACATCTTAACACAAATTTACAACTTATGTAGTTTTCTCATGGATGCCATTGTCAGATTTCAATAAAATTTATGTGGGACTACATGACAGCCATCAGCTTTCGATTAAAAAAAGAATCATCAAAATCGGTTCGCACAGTCCAAAGTTCTGAGGTAACAAACATATTAAAAAAAAAATACAGTCGAATTGAGAACCTCCTCCTTTTTTTGAAGTCGGTTAAAAACTCTTGTAGGTACACGAGACTCGAGAGACGTCACTTTTTACAAAATTTACATTTGAAACAATAATCATGAAATAGGTTATTAAATGTTTCATACAAAATCATACAAAACCACATTTTAAGACAAAGTGTGTAAGTGGTTGCCTGATACGGACATTCACCAGCAAGCGTAGTGGTTGTTGTTAGCACACCAGAGTATATTAAGGTACACATTCACAAAAACAGATACACCCACAGGACGTAATATAGGAATTTTCCACTCAGACCTCTGAGATGTAACGGCTATACATTGTATAAAAGCGATATAAAACTAAGATAGTATGAAGTTACTACTCACTCTTAAGTTTCCAATTGCAAATCACTTCTTGTATTTCACCAAGATTATGAATTACCTGCAAATAAAACAAAAAAAATTGAATCAAAATTTCTCAAAATCAATATTTATATACCAACGATATTTATAAACCGTAGTCCTCAATTAACAAAAAACGAAACTCTAGTAAATATACTAAAGTATTTACAACAACGAAACTTAGTTGTCGGAAGAGATCGCATAGCCTCGCTTAGCGATAAGACCGCCTATTATCTGCACCATAGTAAATGTAATTTGTTAAATCTCTTACATCTAAGAAGATATTTTATAAATATTGTTACTTTTAAACGGCGTTGTACAATAACACTTTATCATATTGCTTTACATTTTAAAAACTTTACATTTTATAAAGAACAACCTTCTGGTAAGACCTGTGGCGCTCGTAAGCATTAAGCCTAATATAAGCATAGCATTACCTAAATAGATCAAACGGATTAAATTATACCCACGTAATCCATTCGGCGCTCAGAGCCGTAGCATATGAGAGAAACTAATACAACTGTAGATTAGTTGAGTACTAAAATGAGATATGAGCGTTGTCAGAGATGAAGGAGGTATTTCTAACTAAGATATTCTATGACAGCTCGTGTAAAGCTCTTGAGGAAATACGTGACATTAAATTCATAATGTTACTATCAAGCTATAATCATAACATAGTTATATGTAATCGTATTGAAATCATATTGAAATTGATTAATAAATTAAATTTATTGTTCATATATTTTTAATGATAGTAGTTTGAATTAACATTATGTTGTTGCATAGAATGTTAAATTATGCATTTACATTGGCGTATCTAGTGCTAGAGATTTTTAAAATACCTAGCAGAAAATAGGAGAATCTGCTCATCTCACGCATTTCACTTATTAACTAGGTCACGTCGTAATGTCAACTAAAAGTTACTGAAACGAAAACCTTTAACAAATTAATGTAGGGCGATGGGACGCTAGGTAATATTTTAGGCACTTCCATTTGCAAGATTACTTTTTATTAAATACGAGTTAAATTTACATACGTGACCTATATTTTATTTTAAAGGTAAAAATATAAATAAGTAAAACCTCTCCGGTAACTATAGTAATTACAAATACCAAGGCTGAGAAATGTATGAGCAAAAATCAAAGTAAAAACATAATTTTTTTGGGATAGGCATTAAAACTTCCGACTCTGGGGCAGGCCACTAACCAATCCACCAATCCTCACTGAGCAGCATGGTGGAGTATGCTCTAGGCCTCCTCAGAAGGAGAGACCCGTGCTCAGCAGTGAGCCATTGATGGGTTGAAGCCATAATAGTCTCTATAGGTCCCAGCCTTTGTATCTTTTAATTAGACAAAAAACTTGTAATACTTTTTATTATGCTAAAGTTTTCACGAGTACTATTCACAAACTTAGGGTTAAGGTTTTCGGATCGAAGCTCAGATGAATTCAATGACTACATAATAATTCATCCAATTATGTCATTTAATAAGAATCACATCAATGAATTTGATTCACATTAGTAAATCTAATTAATCAACTATGCTTTACGGACGATGTAGGTATTACGTATTGAAACAATTATCTGGTAATATTAAAACCGACAATTTTGGAATCAGAAATCAATGAGTTGATTGAATGAATGGGCAAGTGAATGTTTTCATATGAACCGAAACCGAATCACGAATGTTAATTGATTTAATTTCATAAAGTTTTGAACTGAATTGATTTTGTTGTATGTCAACAAAATTTAATTTTAATGCGTTATGGAATGCATCAAATAATAATTGCGAACTCGTTTAATTATGAAGAAGAACAATAGAATAATATATCACTTTGTGTAGATGTGTTTATGCATTTAATAGACTGAAAAATGAGTTTTTCATTTCCATGCTTTTGTCTTTGTTGTGCATACATTATGATTTTATTATTTTCTCATAATAAAAGCATGAGCTTTTTGTATTTTATGCCTATGTTTACCTTGTATTGAAGCTTGGTCAATTTTATTATTTTTGTTGACAACAATCTTGTGTACATAAATGTTGTGTAATTGCCTAACCATGATCAAGCTCATTAAAACTACATTCCATATTAAATTGTGAAATTTACTTTTGTTTGAGTTTACTATTTAACAAGCATTTGGCACCGCTGAGTTAATGTCGATTATTTCACACTATGTGGGTTTAAATTAAATGTCCTCCACTCCTTAGTAAATAATCACCATAAAAAATCTGTAATAAGGAGCGATTTAAGTAACCGTTAGTGACTCTGAGTTGGAGCGTAAGTCGCCAACAACAACAGGCACTTAGACCATAGCAAGCAAAGCTAACTGTTACTGCATGCAATTGTTATTAAGTATCTACACTTATAACAGGCATCAACGTAACAGAAGGCTATTTTACGGAACGTTCCTAAGAAGGTTGATGAAGATAAGAGAGTATAATTATATATAAGTATTACAGGAAAATGTTACACGTTACTGTTGTAAGTCGATTGTAGAACAATTTTAAGCCTCTTACATGCAGAAACCAATTAAGGAAACCTCTGAAAAGTTACTTAACGCGCTTAAGACTAGGTGTTGATTTCTGTTGATGTTACATGGTCAGTGCCCTAATATTAGTTCTGAAATAGAAGATATCGTCTTCTATTTCCATACCGTAAAGAAGTTGCTTGCAACTGTCAACTTTGTACCACGCTAAACTTCGGGGGAGGTTATAGCGAACGTACCGTCTTGTACAAGATGGTACATCCATACATAGCTAAATTCATATTATTGCGATGACTCGAAATTTCTTTTTGCTATAAAATACATGTCACATAAAAACACATATATTAAAGAGATAATCATACTTTTCACCACCGTATTTCGAATGTAATTTAAACCCGTAAAACATGATTCAAGGGATAAAGAGAACACACGCAAAGCGTTAACCCTAATCGTAAATTACATGCAATATAATAAAAATACAAATCCTTAATAAATCCTCATAAGCGTGACTAAAACACCTCTCTCGAAAAATGTCAAGTTTTTGTTTGTATTTTGTTGGAATGATGTAAAATATAATAGAAAAATAATAAATTATTAGAATTCCGTAGCCCATTCTCCGCTTCAATTCAGAACTTTTCAACATTAATTTACTGAACAACTAGTTTATTAGAATCGCATTTGGAAAATTGCGTCATATCTTGTCTTCCAAAATATTTCCGTGCCTAAAGTGTTCTTTCTATCAGTGAAGACATACGGATCCAAACAATATGATGCTTTAACCATTGTCATTATTCAGGCCGTGGAGCGTAGTAGTACATGATCAAGTAGTAGTTCATCAGAGAATAAGGATTACTTACAAGCTTAATAATTTAGACTCGAATTAGAATAGATGGAGTTGCCTGAACCTAGCCTGTCCTAGAGTTTTTAGTTAAACTGAACTTCACACAGAAAACATCACAACTATTAGAAAAGATTATTGTGGAGTCGTCCCAATATCTCAACTATATCTTTCAAATAACTGTTCTGCTTTTTCCCAGTTTTTTTTAACGTTCGTATAAAATTACAATCACATTTTCTCATCCTACGATTGAAATTACTTTGATGGCGAAGATCTATCCGGTGTATCTGAAAAACATGTGGACTGGTCTATCGTTTTAATTCCAGTAAAAGCGTCCATCTCATTGTGGCCGAGCAGCAGATTCGGAAATTTCGAGAATTGTCGCTTTTCCAGGCGATCGGTACAGTACTCGGGACATCGATATGCGAACATGATTGTAGCATCCATTCCGTTCATCATGTCGATACTTTTAAAAGGCCGAACGGATTTTGCATCAGTTCTTACCTGGAGGTACAACATTTCTTCATCGTGACGGACAAAACATCGATGCTACCCTCAAAACTATGTCATCAAAATGTAGGACATTGCATACTTGCATAGCTATAATTTTTTTTATTTTGTGCTTTCTAACCTATCTATCACTCCCATCGATGTGTCCCATCGGTGAATTTCTATAGCTCCAGAATGATTTTTACTGTAAATATTTTCAGTCAAGCTAGTGATTAAGTTGTAATTAAAATATCCGTGCGTGTTTTATGAATGATGTAGATGAGTAGTTTCAATAACCAACCTTTCCATAACTAGAAAGTTTCGTCTCGTGGGCTAAGTTGGTAGATCGAGATCAATACAACGCTATTATGCAACATTCAAATTTCTCTGTTTTATGAAGTTGATTCTAAAAGATCTACTCTTTCGATTAAATGTCTATTTCTCGAAATGCACTGTTTGGAACGTAGATCACGGTGATCAAGCAAATGATTTGGGAATTTCCCATACTCCCAGAGCTATATTTCAACGAGAAGTTAGCGTAGTCATGTACCTCGCAGTTTGCACACTTCCCAAGCGACTTCTAACGAGTACAGTTTCATTAGTCAGTCATAGCAATCATCGTAGAACTTATCATAGCGATATTTTTTTATCGAAAATAAACAAAGGAACGGCTATATGGCTGCACTATTATTATATTCCAAATATTTTTAATAATCTGATGGGAAAAACTTGATGAGTCTCCCTAATGGTTAGTGATCTGATATTAAGCAGCAGCATAGGCAATAAAATATGGACGAAGTTTATCTGAAATAAGTAATAATAACCCAAAAGCTTGTTTTTACATTACCATTTCCGTTATATTATGAGTATAATATTGATTGAAATAAAATTAACATATCAATAAAACAAATTAAAATATTCGATAAAGTTAAAACTGTAAATACACTGAATACTATAAACAGCATTGCTTATCAATCATCCAATTTATTGTCACCTACCACATGTCCTTACCATCACCCTGAGTTGACTGGTAGAAAATGCTAATAGGCATTCAGTCCGCCCTTTTTAAGCCTACGTTTAGGATGTTGCAATATAGATTTTATGAATGAATATTACAGTGTTCTGTTTGGCCCACGTATCGTCTTCTCTCAAGTGTCTTCCAAACTTCACCGAAGCAGATCACAATTTAATATCAGTTTTGCCATGGTTATCGCATATTCTTCCAGCGGTCCATGATACCATGCGAGATTAGACACCCAAGAAACTTTAGTTAGTTGACACAACTCAGTTCTACGAAAATTGTGAAGCAGCCTAAAAGTCTTCGGCTAAAACTATACAAACAAAAGTTTTGGATAAGAAGAGGCCTAATGAAAGAAATATCTACGAGTACCACTACACTATACATCTTTGGTATTATACATCATTAGCAACCTAATAATTGTCATTTATATGTATGATAATTTAGCAGATACACCAAAAAAATATTAAGAATGTTATTTTTTCCATGAAATAGTTCATTAAAATATAAACGTTCATAAGTTTACTACTGATATATAATTAAATGAATAAGAATTTGACAACTTAGAATAATAGTTCTAAGGATTTTGTAGACAAGATAATCCTAAAACTAATAGGCAAACTCGAGCGCTTGAAACAATTAAACTTTTGTAACAACTGCACTACCACTGAATATTCTCTAATCTCTTGTTACACTATTTTATTCGAATCGAAGTGAATCAACCGCTTTCTTTATTTGCGACTTCGTTAATTAAATGCCGAACAAAGCTTCGATTAACAGCTATATTGTAGCACAATAACTATACAAATTACTAAACAAAGTAAATATAAATATTCTGCAAAAATAATGGTCAATAACATAATTTGAGTTATTGTCACTTATCGAATCATAACGATTTGATAAACCAAGTAAAACTCACATTTAGTTGTCGACTGACGATTAAGTTTTTTCCAGTTTGTAGTAATTTCAGAAAACAAGACTTGCGATGTATTTCTGACATAAGAAGTGGCCAATAAAGAATACCCAAAAAATATTATACTACAATCCATTCAAAAAAAGTAATGGGCAATTTTTATTTTATCGTATTATTAGGAAGTTACACACGATAATCGCTCGTATGAAGCTTAAGTAGATACAAACGTGAGTTCCTAAATTAAACCTCCTTTGGGATTATGCAAAGTGACACGAATACGACCCACATTAAGGTGTCCTTATTTTTTTAAGGATTTAAATGAAATTTCCAAGCGTTCACGTCATTGTATAATCTGTTTTAAACAAACCAAAAACTTTACGTTTTACGGCTTCATTTTAGCAGATTGAGTGAAATGTTACGGAAAATTACTGAGGTTGACAAAAACGTGTTTGATATTATTATTATAGCCTCGTATTTACCCGACTGCCAAGGAAGGGTTAAGGGTTAGGTTTGTATCTTGTATGTATGTTTGTATGTTGATAAAAGTCATTGTATTCTTGTTTGATAGCTCGTTGGTTAAGTTATATTTTTAATGTATATTTTTATGGAAATAGTCGACAAACGAGTTGACTATCCACTTACGGTTACATAATTTATTTCTCATAAGATTTAACAAAAAATCACTTACAGAGAAACAACATTAATCTAAAGCAAGTAAAATAGTAACCTTCGACGCACAATGACATCAGCGACACGTGTATTGAAGTGCTTACACGGTAGTGTTAAGATAGACGTCTCTAAATAAATTACCCCGTAAAAATGTAAGTCTATTTGGAGTAAGTACTGCAATTTAAGAATCTAGTCATAATAAATTCTTCGGAAAGTGAAACGAAACGCATGTGTTAGTCACAATCTTGCAGCCCTTCGCATACAGTCCATTTTGCGGGTTCAGACAAATTGAGAGTACCAGTGAATATATTACATCCCGCCGCCCATCGGTTTGTTAATCGTTTCCTGTTATTTATGACTGTTTTAACTGTTTATCTTGTTGTACGTAATTACATTATGCGAATATGGAAGCTTATTTTCATAGTCTCACTGTCACTATTCTTAGTGTTCTGTTCTGTTGATTAATTTCAACGGATATTCATGTTCGTGTAGGTCAAATGTTGCAAGCTTAATTAGAACTACTTCATTTTATCCCAAGGAGTTGACATTTTTTTTAATGCGTTAGTTCTGATGATAATGCATTTTTGTAATAAGCAAGTATTCTTTTGAAGTAAAACTTTAAGCGCGATTTGAGAGTAACTCAGATTATTTATCGGACGGAAATAACACTCTAGCCTTTATATTTTAAGTTTTAGTTAAAGTATTTAATATAGGTAGATATTATACCTTATTACTATTACCTTATTATTGGTTACTTATTCAACCGTGCACGCCAATCTAAGTTCTACTAATCCTACATTCAAATGATCAATGTTATAACGTACTTTGTGTCAAAGTTGATTGTATATTGAGTTCCATTCGTTTCAATTTTCTGAACTTCAAAATTTGAATTGAGCTACTTGTTTGGAGATGTCGATTGCAATTTAGGAAATGATCGCAATTCATAAAATAGTATCAAATCTTAATTAGTTATTGGTTCTGTTAAAAATTCGGGACACATCGCGCGCCATTCGGCACATTATTTAATAATCTTAATAAAAATGGAAATCGATTCAAACGTATATAAAAATATCTATCTGCTTTCACTATATTTAATGAAGCCTATAAAACTAGTTTTATTTCAACATCACCACATTCTTGTTGGAGGATATTATTGACTTTCTTGGGCCATAGTTTTAAAGGGTACTTAAATAGTCTATAAATCAAAACGATATGTCCGGAAAATGCCCTGTTTCATCGGAGCTTTAGTTCCCGTGAAATATTACCAGATTATACTTGGCCGCGTGAAAATTTCCAGTTAAGAACAATACTACTATTAAGATCAGTGTAAACATTTATGCAGAATGTTTTAGGTATGCTGTACATTATACATTTATTTTATTTGTTTGTCATAAAGCATCCTTTGTTTTATAAGTATGCTGGTTTTATGTCAAGCTTACTGACTTATATTGCATAAAATATTTACGGTTCCCAATTCGTAAGTAGGTATTCAAAATTTACATAAAAAATAACGCTATACTCTTACAACCCTGCACTAGAATTTCCTGTGTCGTGGATGCAATGCACATCACACAGAGACAAGAAGGCACACACCCAGACCGAAAACAGAAATTCAAAGTCATTGATAAAAATTCTTCGCGCTGGAAATCGAACCAAGGACCTTTCGAAATGGCGGTCTGAAATGGTAAGTATTGCGCCAGGTCGTCGGGGGAAAATAGTGTGCAATAAAAAAACAGCAATAATTTATTTATTGTTTGTTTTTTGCGTTTTCTATCCAAGACAAATGCCGAATATAAAAAATAAAACAAATACCTAACCCAAAAACTTTTACTCAACTCTGTAGTTTTGAACATATTAGCCTAAAAAAGGCAATTTCATTTTCAAAAAAAGAATTTAAAAAAGAACTTAAGTGGGAGTTTGGAAGAAAAAAACATAACTTTTGAGCGTACATTCAAAGCGAACGCTTTTATTGTTCCGAAAGTCCCGCGCGTTGACTTTTAATTAAAGCTCCTCCGCACTCTCCATTATGCAAGACATTTTTAACAAGCCCGGGCCATGGGGCTCGTGTGTGCCCGAATTGTTCCGATCTCCCTTTCCTATTACTGTACATAGTAATCTGTACGTACACTTAAATCTTATGTCTACATTATTAAGCCGAACATTTTTTATGTATCCTGAATTAGAAGGGTTAAAGCCGTAATCAAATTCGTTCACGTTGGTATTTCATTGCCAAAACAAACGATACTTTAATTTATTATTTTGTCTGAAGAGTATCGAGGAACTGGCGAGATTAAAGAGGATCTAACACGTCCATTGCTATTAAGAAATTACTACTTGCGAGAATGTAGCTTACAATCTTTCCACTTAGACGCACTCTATCGTCAATATCAATGACGATGCGAACTAGCCACAATTAACGATAGAGTCAGTATGACGTGCGTCCACGTGGACAGTAAGCCTTAAAATTTGTTATTTTATAGTCACGGAACTCATGGGACCGTTGTTGGTTGATAGAAGATTTGCCTGGTTTTTATTTTAAAATATTTATGATAATCAAACGATGGTGGTTAACCGAGTTTTCAGGATGGTGAAATTAATATAATTAATTAAATTATGCGTTAAAATATGCGTTAACATATTTCAAAGCTTCTTCAATTTGATCCTTTGTGATTAATATCTACCGATTAATAATACCTCAGTGATAGGCAAACCGGAACCGGTAAACGAATTTAAAGGTCTGGATCAATTTGGATTGGGTAAACTTTAGTCTATCGGACGCTAATGAACTATATTCGGGTGACTATAAACCAATTATAAGCGCAAAACTGTGACGTAATTGTAAACTGAATGTTTAAATATTTATAATAATATAATTGATAAAACATTTTGAATTCTATGTTAAGGTATAACAATACTTTTGTCAAATTGTTCGAGTAATTTAAAATTTTGTGAATATTTTTATTAAAATTTATTAAATCTTTATTTTTTCCGCCATTTACGTGATATGATAACTAGATGACCAATATACACAAAGAGAACCAATTTATTGTCATTCTCAGTAATAAAGAGCAATGTGGTCTACCATGGGACGAATAAATTTACGTTGGGATCCGGGAAATGGGGTTAAGAAGTTAGGTTAAAGTTGGTAAGCTTATTTAACTTTATTATATTTGCCCGTCACGGATTCAGCGGCTAACCCACTTGACGCCCTTCCTTATCGGAACCCTTTAAGCAGTGACGTTTAGCCCGCAATCCTCTTATCCATCGACGAAAAGGGACGACACTCTTAAATTGAATATAGTATTTATAATATTTCCGTAATTGAGTTGACTAATCCGGTAGCGCAAATATAAAGCTAGTCATGTTCAGGTAAGAACAATTCAGTTTTTCCAACAAAGGACATTAGTTTCGCACTTTGAATTATTGTCCGATTCCACATCATTGGTAATACAAAACAAAATGAGATCGTTTTTTTAACCAATCTAAAATAATAAGTATTAAATAATATTAAAATTATCCTCAAAATATCAACTTAATACAAATAAGAAATTTCCTTCCCCGAAAAATTCCAAAATTTCACTTCAAAATAACAGCCTTACATTTTATAAATACCTACCATGTTTGCTGCAATACTCAACATTTCTCAACGACACTGTCTTAAATATTCAGTATTGTTTAAAGTCCTGTGTAATCCATTGATTTATTTGCCTTACATTTAAACCAGTTTAAAAGAAAGAAAACGAATGTACAATTTTGTTTTACTTTTAGAGCAATCAGGGGGCTTACCATGAACTCTTAAAACAGGTCAATATTAGCCGATAATTGGCCTGTCCTGCTATATCCTACCATGATCTGGCTAAAACACAGGGCAGCCAGCGACCACGTCACCGTAACAGGACAGCGGTCACGTGACTTCAAAAATGATCTTCTGCCCTGCAATTCGTGTACCATGACGCGATTGTTGACGTATTGACATCAGAAAGTGGCATATGTTAACGTCAAAATATTACAGCTCACCGAAAGTAACATTTATTGTCCTGTTTCGGCTATTTCGTTGATGATGATGAAACACGACGGGATGCAGCCATGGCGAATTTCAAATACACCATCATCACAAAATAAATACAGTTCATTTGTTTGGAAAATTTTAAAAACATTCATTGTACTTATGCTTTTTAAATTATCGCTCCTAACCCCGGTCACTCACATGCGCGCAAATGTTTGACATTTTTACGAATGTTTGCACATATGTGAAGGGTGGTCAGGCAAATGGGTTCGCATATGAGTATACAATACAAGCCCATTTCCGCTTCCTCCTACACTTTGTTCACGAATGTTCAATCTTGCTGTTGTTATTATGTTGTTGTCATTAAAATCCATTTTCAATACAGAAAATAAATGGTAGTACGATTAGATGCCACGAACCACGAAAAATTAAGAGATACATCGCCTTTTTAGTCGTGTGCGCAACTGGTCGCACGAATGTGTGGGAGACTACATGAAGGTTCGAGGTTCGCGCGCTTTGATGTGCGACAAAAAACCGACACAGCTTGGAAAACCCCGAATGCCTCGAAAACTTCGCATCATTGCATCCCACACTTGTGGGTTCACGTATTCGCGCGAATGTGAGTGACCGGCATTATAAATCACACAATTTAATAGACATTTAGACATGTCACTGTGTCAAGTCATGTCAAGTGGTGCAAGATTACGTTCAAAAATGTAAGCAACACTTAGCGATAATTTTTTGGTAATTTTAGAGAACGAAAGGTTAATAAATCACTACACTTAAGTATTTATAACAAATCTCAAAATCCTCAATTGAGATTGTTATTTTAAACTTTTAAAAACATCAATATTACGCATTCATTTGAAAACCGGTAAACCGATAAAACGCTCTATTTCAGAACATAATTAGTACAAATCAAGTGTCATAGACTAAGATGCAGGACAGAAGTAGAGGCATTGCAGGTCATTGGTAAACGTTCATGGTACAAAATACACTCCTGTCAGGTTTTAGCTACAAGCTGACCTGTCCTGAACATGACACATTTTATTAGAGTTCATGGTAAGGCACCTGTATCGTTATCACTACGGAACCCGGCAGCCACTCTCATCGCCAGTAAATTGAGCATTCAGCCAAATGCTCCGGTAATTTCGAGCTTTACTCTAAATTTGGTTCCTTTTTCATAAGACGACTACGACACGACAACGATGTCTTATGTATGTACAGTCAGCAAAAGAGGTATGCAGGACGTGATATTAAAACTTTCCATAATGTTTAATAATACATAATGTTTGTGTTATTATTACTGTTCGTTCGTATCTATGTACTCGTATATTCGTGTGATTGGTGGTGTGATTTAAGTGTGTGCATACACTTAAACTTCTATGTATGTGTGCGAGTAACGTGGAACCTAACTACAGGAACTAACAGGCTGTTTTAGAAAGTCAAAATACTCCATTGCTTCAACCCTAATTACAGACTACGTTTACTACTACATGAAACTAATAATTAAAACTAATGTATTAAAGTCATGTTCATGCAGTCTTGTTTCCAAAATAATCAAGTATTTTTTTTTAAACATTGCACTACTGTTGCTCTACGAGAATTTAAAAGCTGTGTTGTTGGTATGTCGTTGTCGTCTCGTCCAATAAAGAAGCGGTCTTTAGTATGGAAGCCGCCAGGAAATTCAATCTTGAAATTATTTTTCCTCTCGACACAGTCACAATTAAGTCGGAGGCTTAGTTATTCATTATGTTATGTTGTGGTTTGTTCGCGTTTTGCCGTTTAAATAAAGTTGAAAATATAGATTATCTTTATTTATATTCCAATTCTTTGCGATAAAATTACTTAACGTAATTTTAAAATTCATGATTATAAGGTACAGTTATTTAAATCCCGTTTTTTGTCACACACACACTTACAAACATTAAAACAAACGTTCGGAATTGGCGTTTGTGTTGTCAAATGTAAATGTATTTTACGTCTCATGTAGATCAAAGGGTAGTCATTTGATTACTGCATAACAACTTGGAAATAAGAGTAACCCAATTAAACGTTTATCAGCTTGATATTCAATTATCGTAATCGTGGTCGTCCTATTTGCTCACAGTGGCATGAAAATTATATGCAATCTTATTTTTTTATAAATTCAAGCAAATGCAACCTCATAATTAATAAATTAATAAATATTACACCCACAATCACACCCATGACCCAGGATAAATATTTATCTGTCATATAAATTATTCATAAATTATTATTGTCATATTAATTATTTATGTATGTATGTATGTATATTATAGTATGTATGGTATATATGTATATATTATATATTTATCATATTATATGTATGTTGCGTTTATATAAATACTGTATTTATACCGTCCTTCGTGTTGTCTCTGTTTGGCTTGCTTGTACTTGGTTAGCTGGTAGAGAATGCATTAAGCATTAAGCTCGCCAATTGTACCGTAATTTAATATTGTGGTCAATAAAGAATAAATAAATAAATATCTGCCCCGGCCGGAATCGAACCCGGGACCCCTCGCTTCGCAGGCAGGGTCGCTACCAACTAGGCTACAGGGTCGTCATATTATCTTATATTTATAACTAGCTTTTACCCGCGACTTCGTCTGCGTGGACTGGAGAATTAAATGAAAGTAATTAAAAAACATCCCGGGAAATGCGAGTTTTTTGGCATCGAGGGTGAGATGAGAGGGAGGGAGAGAACCGAACATATTTGATATTAGCAATATTTAATGATTCAGTAACAAAATTAACTTAACTAATATACACCACCAGACCCAACCCAACCCAGATAACCCCTAATACAATATGATCTATGGTTGGGCCTTACCACCTGTTATTTCGTAGCAGCTACCACACAACATTTACCATAGTAACATATTTTTATACCATCAAAAAGTAGAGATTTCAAGGAAAAAAATCCAACCGACTTTTTTAAAAAAGCAGATATTTTGACGTGAGAATTTTCAATTGAAAATTAGGGTGCTTTTTCGATGTTAAGTCAAAATAAGTTAAAAAAAGAAACGTTTTAAATGAAAAAAATTACAGTTTGTTTGGAACATAAAAAGATAAATTTTCACCAAATTTCGTGAATTTTTTTTTGTAAAAGAAATATGAAAAACCAAAAACTTGGTTATTATTCACATAAATTTTGAAATTATATGAAAAAAGTGTAAAACCAAAAGTTGTAGATCTTTCTATTACCTACAACTTTGCCATTTAAATTTTTTCCATAGGACTTGTAGTTTTGCCGGAAATCGAGATAAACCGTTTTTTAACATTAAAAACTCACCCCCACCCTCCCCACTTCCCGACCTCAGATCGCTCGTAAATTATTCATTTCCTTTTTCAATGGGTTTCACCCTACTATTATTTTTTCACACATCATTTTCAAAGGCTTCTGCCCTGGTCAATTAAGATATACCTACTGAGATAAATAAAGAAAAAAAAAGTTTTACTTCGACTACACCTCCCCGAAATTAAACCAGGACATTGTAGAAGTTGGAGATTATAAATGACAGTTTATTTCAGACTACTGGAATACTGGACTGCTCCTATTTATTCATAGACGTTGACAAATTTTTTCACGTAAGTATAAACAGCAAAACCTAAAGTAATCGAATTCTTCTTCCATTTTAATTCCGTAATTTTTTATTGGCACTATTTCTTCCTTTTTTTCGACTTATTATGTGTTTTCATCTGACCAAGTAATGTCTGTAAGACGGTCCCCATGCTGTTCACCAGATCACGGAAACTGCCGCCGCTGCCGCGCCGCTCTGTCTCCATGATCGGATCGGGTGGTTTAGCAGGTACCTGAGGTGTACCATGTTAGGTTTCTCGGTCAATGTTTGATCGCGCCGACCGCGACCCCGTGGTCGTCCGTGCTACATGAGTCGCTCAGGGACGTCTCGCCCCTCCGTATTTGACTGGCTGAGAGCTAAACGCTTCTGCGCGAAGAGTCATAAGAGCCCCCCCGACTATTTGGGGAGTTTCGCAACCGTGGCACCAGCTAGATTTACGGTAATGAAAGGAACCCCTACCCGACAGCAGTGCGGGAGTCCGAGAGGCGGCTCAACCGGGAGACTCTAGTTCTCCTGAGTTTTTTCCTGAATGACTTTGGGATTTTAAGTGTCCAAGAACCTGGCCCAAATACCAGACGTATGTATATCTATTTTATACCTATAAAACGTTTCAAAAGAAACTCATTGTTTAAACTGATTCGCCATTTGTGGATTAAACAGCGTGCCTGCATTACCATAACATTAGTATATTTTTACTACTATTTAAATAATAAATAACTCACTGCTAAATCATAAATAACTCACTCTAAACTTGGCAGAATGGAAATTTAATCATCTTCATAATTTATTATTTTTTCATTCTTGTTTTCTTTCTTGGATAACAACAATGGGTGATATGCCTTTAGTCTGATCTGATCACGGACGATGCTTTTAGTCATCCATGGAGGATGATGACAATTTAGGTAGCTCGTCTGTTTTTACGTGGCTATTCGCAAATTCAAAAGTATTTTACTTGTGTTACTTGTATTGCACTTACGTCCGGTCATAATTAGCCTATGCGGGGCAGCCGGCCGGGCGGCCCGCCGGCCGGGTACGCATTGACCAGCAGGTGACACCAGTAGACGATTATTCGCAAATACTTTAATTTCTTACTCATTGTAATTTGTATTTTTATCTAAATTGTAATACTTTGTCAAAATTTAAGATTTTTATTTATCTATAGAAAAAACAATATTTGATAATAAAATTTCCCTAAATTGTGTCTTAATTTTATAACTAACTCTGACCCACACCATCATACAACGAATTGAATATAGGAATCTGATAGCACAATCTAACATAGTTATGTGTTATTGATTGAGTAGGGTAACTATTTTCTTAAAACCCCAATGTTTTAAATATTTTAAATATGTATAGTTATACATTAAATATCAGACCTATTGTACTTACATTTTTTAATTATGGCCCATAGTTACCTAAACTGACATCTATTGTTGATTAGCAGAACTAATTCATTGCAAAATCATAAATAAATAAAAAATTGGTACACATTGATTTTTTTGAAGAAATAACGTATATTTCCGATACTAAACAATCTTTTATATCCCTCTATCGGGCACTTTCAGTATTTCCTGCAGTTATGTGGCGTATCAAAAAGTCCTATTTGTTGATATCTCGGCTTCTAAGCGACGTATCACGATAAAACATACACCAGATTTTAAGTTAGACCACCAGTAATACAACTGCGAAAACCGCACTCAATTTCATTCAGTGGTTTTGGCGTGATGCTGTGTCAAACATACAGACAGACAAGATTTTTAAAAATGACAGATTTGCAATCTATTGCTCCTATATAGTCCCCTGATACCAATTTTTCATAAATATCTTCAATGTACAGACATTATCGAGTTACAGTTTTATAATATATATAGATTACATAGTTTAACTACTAGGTACAATCAATGACGAGTTTCAGATGAAAGGTCTGAAATTATCGGCACTTGATTATGCTATAAATTTCAATACAGTATGTACAAACGTTTGGCTTATGATCGCGTTTGATTACTGATACGGTCATTGCAAAGCGCTGTTTATGCGGAATTAACGGGGAATTTCAACTATTCCTGTTTGTGAATTTGCGGTGGAATATTTTAATGAGTTTTGAATTAGGTTGAACATTTGTCTTGCTATTGGTAGATACGTTTGATGTGCATCTAAATATTTACTTCCACATAATTACTTAAATGGTTAAACTATCATGATGAAACTGAAGCATTTCATATTAAATTAGGTAATTGTTTATGTACTTATTTTCTTTATTCTGAGTTTTAACAGTACATTTTGTCATGTTTTCGATTTATATTTTCGATAACTAAACTAATGTGAATTTATTACGTACTAAGGTAATTGGTACTTTTCGAACCGTGCCTATTTTGTTTCATTTTCCTCACAAACTTTTAACAACTTTATCCATTCTTATTATCTCTTCGACAAACTTCGGGCGAGTTAGCTTAGTACGTATAGATTTTGATAAGAGCTCGTAGAAAGTTTATCTTAAGCTATCGTACTCAAAACGGTTTGATTTACTCTTCACGGGTATTCAGGAAGTCCGTTTGTGGGGCCTTCTGAGTGGCTACTGCGAAGGGTAACTTGTTACGCAGCTCTTTGATAAACTTCGCCAAACTTTTTCAATGTTGTGATATTCTCTTCGTGCCCTGATATTACTGGGTTCTCGGCCTATTGTTTATGTTCCGTGTTTTGCGTCTGCAGGAACTGAATCTATATTGAACTTATACACAAACACTCGCTGTGGTGTAATTTTTGTAGGCAAAGATAGAATAATTTTAAGACCGTGTTTTCTTGGAATTATGTTGGGTATTTAAAAAGCAGATTTAAATACATGAACAGTAGTATTATTTGTTGGAATTTATGTCAAAAGCTTCTTGATAGGAAGTGTGGGTGTTGTGTAGACGTTTTAGTAGCAATAAACGCTAGGTACCTAATGTCTAAGACGGAAGAGCTATCGCCTCTATGTAAGTGGCCGCTATGAAGTTACTCCGCTACAATCTCTCCAATAAACTTCAACCGAGTCGGTCGGTTCTCGCACGCTTGTTTGCAACTTGCTCTTTACGTGCAGTTTAATTGAATTATCCAGAAGTCGATTGGATGGCAAGCAATGTATCCCAAAGTGGGTGCCATGTTTGTAAAATTTGTTTCCTTCTACACCAATGCTTTGTGACTGAAACTTTTGTCGCTCATAGCCCGACGGCTTGCGTCGATCCTATGTGATCGAAAAAGTTAAGCAACAGCGGGCGCGGTCGGTAGTTGGATGGGTGACCGCTAGTGGCAAAAAATTCTTGAGCGTTTTCGTGCTTCGGAGGGCACGTAAAGCCGTCGGTCCCGGTTGTTATCATAAGATAACAGTCGTTAAGCCATGTCGGAGGCCCTCGGGCGGTTTGAGAATTTCCGACACTCGGGTTGGTCACTAACCCCTCCACCAATCCGCACTGGAGCAGCGTGGTGGAGTATGCTCTAGGCCTCCTCAAGAGGAGAGACCTGTGCCCAGTAGTGGGCCATTAATGGGTTGAAGGCTGACTCTCTGATTTGTTACCTTTCTAAATGCAGATGTTGATACCGCAATGTTTATCGCATAGTTCATAGTAATTCAGTTCAGAAATCCACAAAGATATCCAAAGACTTTTTACAAATACTAAATAACGTTTAACATTCGAGACAGACAAAAGATAAAATAAAGTGTGAATATACACTTTATAACATAAACTTAAGTCAGTACACTATAAAATCTAGGGAATAAACAAACAAACCATTTTACTAAACTTAAGTCCAGACACCAAAACACCCGAGGCGAAACATAGAAGAAAAATGATTTTCTTTACATTACTACCGCTGTATAAAACACGCCAACCTTTCAAAACCAAGCATATTTGCGTCTTTGTGGCGCAAAACTCAGACTACATGATTATCCTATACCATGCCGCGGGCAAATTAAGTTAGTGTAAGTAAAACATGTATAAACAAAGCACTTTCAACTCAATTAGCCTGAAGATTCATTACCACCTTAGCCTTTTCTCAATTAGCTCCGGTGGCACGCTTAAACAGAAAATTCCAATGGGACCAACACAACTTTGTTCCTAACTTTCGCTGTACTTAGTTTTCGGTGAATTTAGAAAATATAAGAAGTAAGTTAAATCCAATTTTTGTTTAATGTTTTCAAATAAATTTGAATTTAGCATGAACGCGGCAAAACAAATTCTTGATATTTAAATCTTAGTAATTCTTAGTTATGATAAGAAACAGCCGTAATAAATAAAAGCCTATTAAAACTTGACTTTACATAAACATCCATTGAATGAACGACCCAGAACACCGATACCACGATGGATGGAGAATGGATACTCGTCGAGTCGGATACTAGGAATAGTAGAGAATTAATAACTAGCAAAACCACCGACTTATTCGTAAATGTCCACTGGAGTAGCACTGAATACGATGTCGGGACTCTTCACTTAAGAAGCTTTCAATTATGAGAACTATCTCTCTACCGCAGACGCTGCAGTTTCATTGCTTATACTACCATGTAAGTAATTAAAATTTCTACGTGAAGGAGCGTGTAAATAGCTCCTCCAGAAAAAAAAAAGGAAAGAAACTAAAATAAGCCGATGATGGCTGCGCTGCGGAGCGTTGCGGTGCGGAGCAATAAACAAAATAAGCTATAATAGTTAAACGCATCAATCGACTCACCAGTCTCCCACGCAGCTGCCACTCTTTCTGAACCACAGGAATTCACAAACCAGCCGCGCGGCGGTATAATGATAATATGAAGCGGTGATGCGGATGAACTTTCAGCGGGATTAGAACAAAAAAATATGCGGGCATAAGATACTTATGTAGCGGATGACACGAGAGAAAAATTCTATGTTTTCTTTTTGTTTTTTCTTGCGTCAATCTTGGTGTTTTTCTTTTCCCTTCTATGGTTTTTACCAGCCAGTGGGAGTGCCGCGGAGGTCGATGAAATGGCATAACTAATATAACATATTATGATTATCGCTCGCGCAACCATGCTCCCCGGCTTTGGAAGTTTGGAGAACTTTCAAAAGGAAAAAGAGAAAATAAACGAAAAAGTTAAGCTATGCGGTGTAAGATCAAGGGACGTATATGAATAATCCTTTAAATCCTAATTTAATATTAAAGGAAAAATTACATTATAATAAACTGACAAAAATCATGAATGAAAATTATAAGTATTTATTGTGTAGGTATGGGATAAAGTTTAACGACAGGTCGTTTAAACGTGCCACTTTGCGTTTTAATTAATGCGACTCTAATTACACCATCACTACCAGGATAAACTTCCTGGATAATACCTAATGGCCAACGTAAAGGTGGTATGTCATCTTGATCAATTAGAACCACAGTTCCAACACGAACTGGATTGTCAGGAGTACACCATTTCTGCCTGACTTGTAGCGTTTGCAAATATTCAGACCTCCACCTTTTCCAATATGACTGTACTAGAACGTCTAACAGTTTTTTGCGGTCGATTAAATTAACACGTTCATCAGAAAGATCATTTGCGGGAAAATATTGAATGGGAGTCGACATTAAAAAATGAGCGGGTGTCAGTACCTCAGGTTGAGGGTCGGATGACAACAAACAAAGCGGACGCGAATTTAGCAAACATTCGACTTGCATCAAAACCGTCAACAACTCTTCATAAGTCAGAAGTTGATTACCAATGACACGAAATAAGTGGGTTTTAATACTCTTTATATTCGATTCCCACATTCCACCAAAATGTGGAGCGCGAGGCGGTATCATTTTCCATTCGATGCGTTTATTAGCAAGTTCATGGCTAAAAGCCGATTGAAAACCTTTAGATAATAAAAAATTATACATCTCATCTAACTTAGCCTTAGCTCCTACAAAGTTTGTCCCATTGTCAGAGTACAGACAAGAAACTGGACCCCGGCATGAAATGAATCTTTTAAATGCTGCTAAAAATGACTCAGTTGTCAGATCACTAACTAGCTGAATATTTATGGCTTTAGTAACTAAGCATATAAACAAACAAATATATGCCTTTTGAGCATGTTGACCACGTCTACGAGCCAAAGTAATTCTAATGGGACCAGCGTAGTCCACACCAGTGTGAACAAAAGTTTTGGTTTCACAAACACGGTAAGAAGGTAGGTCAGCCATCTTAGGTGACGGATGAGAAGGAAATAAGCGGAAACAAGTGTTACACATGTTAACACGTTTGCGGATAATATTTCTAGCGGAAATTATCCAGAAGCGTTGTCGTATAATAGACATGAGTAAGCTTGCACCAGTGTGCAAATTACTTTTATGGTAATGATCGATTAAAAGATTAACTATGTGATCGTGTTTTGGTAACAACACCGGATGTTTACATTCGAATGGTAAATCAGACTTTGATAGCCGACCTTCAATTCTAAGAAGGCCTTCATTATCAATAAAAGGGCATAAATGTCTGAACTGTTTAGCGGGTAAACTATTTTTCTTTAGACTGTCAATTTCTGATTGAAAGTGCATCATTTGTACCGAACTGAGTACAATTGTTTCAGCGAATTTTAAATCCGACGACGTTATATTTGTGGAACGCGGTAATTTTTTAGTGAAGCGTAGTACGTACACTATAATCCGAAGCAATTTATTCCATGATGAAATGCGGTTAAAACAATCATATAAAAAGGGTGGCGTATTTTTAACTGCGGAACTTACATGTGTTTTACAAGTCACCTTAAATTCCGGTAACTGCTCATAATTGTCATCAGACGAAAAGGAATGTATAGGCCACCTAGCCACAGGATAACTCATCCACGAGGGACCGTTCCACCAAATATGATGGTTTACCAACTGCGAGGGTAAAAACCCCCTAGATACGCAGTCGCCAGGATTATCAGATCCCGCGACATGATAAGCATTTCGAGGATCTAGATTTTCCTGGAACTGAGCAATCCGATTACTCACAAAAATAGACCACTTATGTGGTGAAGAATGTATCCAGGAAAGAGCTATGGTTGAATCTAAAAAGGTATAAACACCTGAGATATTAATGCGGTTACTATAAGTATTAATAACAATTTTTACTAAGCGGGACATTAAAACAGCGGCGCATAACTCTAATCGAGCAAGCGTAGTAATTCTAACAGGAGAAACTTTAGATTTGGAACACAAGAGTCTCACAATGATATTTCCGGCCTCGTCAGTTATATGTAAATAAATCACACAACCATAAGCCTTGAGGCTTGCATCACAAAATGCAACTATATTCACCCTACAGTTATTAGAAAAACCAATATGGCGCGGTATTTTTATTTCCGATAATAATGGTAATTCCTTGACGAGCAATGAAAAAGATCTAATTATGTTCTCTGGAGGCGTATCATCCCAATCCACTTTACTAAGCCACAGATCTTTGATAAGCAATTTAGCGTATACTATAACTGGAGATACCAGACCCAAAACGTCAAAAAGGCGAGCGACAAAGGAAAGTATAGTGCGTTTTGTACATTTATTGTCACTACAAGAAGTAGAAAACTGAAATACGTCTTCGTCTGGAAACCAAGTTAGACCTAATATCTTCAGGTTACTACTAGAATCACCAGAGAAATTAACTGGAGCGCGGTGTGAACGTGGCAAGCAATCAAAAAATTCGGAAGAATTGCTGGCCCATTTAACCAGATCAAAACAGCCGCTTTTAAACAAAGAAATTAACTCGTTAGCTAAGCTTTCAGCGCTGTCCTTGTCAGACACTGACGTCACCAAATCGTCCATATATAGACTATTCGACTGGATGACAGAAGCTGCATTAGGAAAACGAGAACATTCATCTGATGCTAACTGGCGGATAGTACGCATTGCTACAAATGGACTGGACTTAAGACCAAAGGGAACGCGGTTAAATTGAAAAGTGCGTAATTTTTCACTTTCAGAAAAACGAAATAATATTTTTAAATATTTACGATGTGACTCTGGAACTCCTATTTGCAAGTACATCTGTTTAATATCTGCGGTTAATGCAATCGGAAATAAACGAAAATCTAATAAGAGTAAGAAGAGATCAGCTTGTAGGTTTGGCCCTGAATGTAAAATATCATTAAGTGACAACCCTGTGTGAGTTTTGGCACTTGCGTCCAACACAACTCGCAACTTAGTCGTTGCTTTATCTTGCCGTATGACGGCGTGGTGCGGGATATAGTAACCATCATCACTATCTGTAGAAAGTACTTCGGATAAGTAACCATTATTTATATAGTCGGCGATAACTTGGTTATAATCATCGCGTAAAGCGATAGTTTGTTTAAACTTACGTTCCAACGCAAGGTAACGACGGTGTGCCACTGCGCGGGAACTACCGAGGTCAGCGGGATTGCGACTAAAAGGAAGGGCTACACAGTATCGCCCATCACTGTCGCGAACAACAGAAGTCGTGAACAAATTTTCACATTCGGTTTCATCAGGTGAAAGAAATCGTTTATTAGGAATTTCCTCCAATTCCCAAAATTTATGGAGACAATACTCCAGACCACTCAATGTGATCGCGGTAAAAGAAGCGGGTTGATTATTATCATTACCAACAAACGACGAAGGAAAGTCTCCCATCAAAATGTAACCAAAAGTGGTCGAAAAAGCGGGCGGAAGTGAAGATGAAATATTCGGTTTATATTGTTTACCCAAATAAATATAAGGGAACAATTGGGCACCAATGACCATGTCAATGTTACCAGGGGTGTTCCATGTAAGGTCCGCTAGAGGTACCCTATTATAATATTCAAAGTTGCGAGCATCAATCTCGAATGCTGGCAATTTGTCTGTTATGTTATCAACAACTAACGCGTGAATATTATATTTTTGCGGCGAAACGCGCGACTCAATTGTCAAATCAACGTAACCATGAATAGGACGAGACGATAAACCTACGCCCCTAAGAGAAGAATTATAAAGCGGAATTACAGATAAGTTGAGTAAATTACAACAAGCTAATGTAATTAAATTATTTTGTGAGCCATTGTCCAATAATAGACGAATGACGTTTCTTTCATTATTTTTATTACATGCATAAACTTGCGCGGTCGACAAAAGTATGGTTGTTCGAGATTTACTATTATCGAGTGATACCATAGTAGCGGGCGACAAACTGTCACTTGTAGCGATCGAATGCACTGGAGGAGGTTTCATTGAATTAGCGACCATATCAGAATGAACATACGGTTCAGTATTCAAAGAGGTCGTTTTCTCCTTATCAGCGACTTCGTGGGAGCATGCGTGTAATTGTACCGATGAATTATTTGAACTTCTTTGTAAATTAATAAAATGTAAAAGTGAGTGATGTCTCTTTTGACAATAATGACAGACATTACGCGAATTGCAATTCGAAACTGAATGCGATGAGCTTAAACAATTAATACAACAATTCTTTGATTTTACAAACTCATAACGCTCTTTAGGAGAATCTAAATTTTTAAACTTGATACAATTAAAAAGTAAATGTTCGGTACTATTACACATGACACAAGGAGCGGTTTTAGACGATTGAGTATTTTGTTGAATAGTGAAAGTCAGAGATTTACGAGTACTAGAATCTGACTTTTGAGGTTTGTAACGAGTTTGAGAAAAGCTATTACAGTTACTCGATCGTTCTAATATTTTTACTTGATCCTGAACAAATGACACAAGTTCTTCAGAGGTAGGTATTTCTGAAGAGCGAACGGACAACTCAAAAGACTGCACCGTTTGTAAATCTAACTTTTTTATGGCTAAATTAAATAGAATGAAATCTGTTAAATCAGGGATATCTAATTGTTTTAAAGCGGCAATGGAAGCGGAGTATTTCTCAATAAAACTACTTAAACTGTTAACTGTCTGCGTGCAATTTTTTAAGTCCAATATATTATTTAAATAGAAAGTACCTAATGACCGTTTGTCTTGGTATTTCTTTACTAAACTGTTCCAAATGATGTGATAAGTTTCACCAGTTGGTACGATGCCGGCAACCATTTGCTGCGCACCATGCGTCAGTCTACCTATCAGATACTGCACACGCTGCGAGTCAGACAGCTGCTGGTTGTTGTGAATATTAGCCTTAAACGACTCATAGAACACAGGCCAATTCTCAGGCTTACCATCGAAAGAGGGAATAACGATAGGCGGTAATTTAACAATGTTTTTCACTGGTTGTGATGGCGTAATGGTAAGTGTAGAATTCACTTGTATAGCGGAATTTATATTATTGCGGACACGTTTCACACGAGTATATGCGTCGTCAAACGAAATTAAACCTTTAAAATCAGGCTCAGCTTCGGGGTTTAAAACCAAATTTAAATCGTTAATATTGTCAATAATAGACATGAATTCATGGCGCATTTCATCGATCATTTCCGATTCTGCCATGAAATTTTCTGTTGACCGCGTATCTGCAGTTACAACAACTTTTTTAGATTGATCACACAATTTAGTGACCTTTTGGAAAATGATCTCAGCTTTAGCTTGAAGTAATTTAATTTTATGAGTCTCCATTTTGAATGGAGGAAGCAAAGCTAAGCAAAATTAGTAAAATATGTAATGAATGCGGGAAAATAAAATTATGTACTGATTCAATAATCAGGCTCGAATGGACCAATAAATGGAGGAGCGTGTAAATAGCCCCTCCAGGAAAAAAAAGGAAAAGAAACTAAAATAAGCCGATGATGGCTGCGCTGCGGAGCGTTGCGGTGCGGAGCAATAAACAAAATAAGCTATAATAGTTAAACGCATCAATCGACTCACCAGTCTCCCACGCAGCTGCCACTCTTTCTGAACCACAGGAATTCACAAACCAGCCGCGCGGCGGTATAATGATAATATGAAGCGGTGATGCGGATGAACTTTCAGCGGGATTAGAACAAAAAAATATGCGGGCATAAGATACTTATGTAGCGGATGACACGAGAGAAAAATTCTATGTTTTCTTTTTGTTTTTTCTTGCGTCAATCTTGGTGTTTTTCTTTTCCCTTCTATGGTTTTTACCAGCCAGTGGGAGTGCCGCGGAGGTCGATGAAATGGCATAACTAATATAACATATTATGATTATCGCTCGCGCAACCACTACGTGTTATATAAGTATTATACCTCCATACTAAGCCTACATTACTTGCAGGGGGATTGCGTGCGTGAAACCGCAACAAATGGCGGTATCTTGTCTACAAATTGCACTGACCCGTGTCCAGCTATAATATACGTATACATCTCCTTGGATATTTAGTACGGCTTCAACACATTAGCGGCCTATTGCACGGCTTAAGCCTTTTGAGGATGAGGACGAAGCCCGTTTCCATGTCACGACGGATTGGTGTGGGTTCTAGTGATCAAACAAAACTTCTTACGCGGTCTGGCCTCCGATTACGGCTTAGCGACATAATAATTGAAAATATAATAATCAGGACAATTTAATGTCCATGTGTACCTTATTGAATGGCAGTAACCACATAGGTAATATCAGATGGCTCATCGACAGCAGGAATAACCTAGCATCATAGCTCAGGGTTCACTGCAGCTTGGCTTGGTCCAAGATGGATGTAAAAGATGGAGGTAAAATTAAAGTTCTATAATTTATACACTTACCATTCTATGAAAGATGAAATTCATATTACCCGACGGTTAAAATACTCTTATATTAAAATGTAAAGAAATGAAATGTATGCAGTAAATGCACGAGGCACTTAACTTGTTCCAAGCCAGCGTATGTTCTTGATAGTTAGCGTTCATGTTTGTAAAAGGAAATTTTGATTCAATATTTGTTTCAGTAAGAGTTATAATAACTGGATTGTGTTTTTAACTAAAATATCAGGAAATGAATCATTTGTCGAAATATGTGTCTATACATAGAATATATCGTTGATTCTACATATATTTTTTGTGTGTTTTTCACACCTCTTCCTCTGAATTCGTAATAATTAAATAGGCGTAATGGACAAAAATATAATATAAATAAATAATAATATCATACAATACAATACATACATAGAAACTTTGCTTCTCCCGATTTAGAAGAGGCTGGGTCTATATTCATCATTTCCTCAAAAAAAAAGATTTGTGAACATAAAACTGCACATAAGTACTTACTTCATGGCTGCTATATTCCTATAAATATAGCATAAAACCCTATAGATACCAGGTACTTATTACCCCTTTACTAATTTCGTACCAATGAAAGAAACTATCTACACCTACTAAACTAGTTCCAATAATTTGCCTCACCATACAATGTATCGTGACTTCACACAATTAACTAGAGAGATCATAATCACCAAAATGCCGTAATGAACACGTGGGTGATAATTATTGTCATTCACGATCAAAGTAACGAGCCTTGTCATGCAAGAATGTTATTTGTTACCATTCAATCGAGTAAAAGAATAGTTTTTAATTGTTCGGTGATGTTGGACTCTGCGATGTTTTTAATTTTCAATCCACAAATCGTACCCTCAGTGGAAAAAAGGCATAAGATGAAAATTACAATTTTACAGGAGAGCAAAAAAAACTGTTAAAATATCAGTAATTAAGAATTTACATTACGAAAATTCTTAATTACTGATATTTTAACAGTTTCTTGCACAAAACCGTCAAGATTAATGATAAAAATTTGAAAAAAATTGAGCATTTGCAGCTTTTGTCCCTCTTTCCACTCATATTAATAACTAAAATTCAAATTAACACGACATATGCTTTTTTCCACTGAGGGTTCGAAATATGTTTTCTGTCTTCCTTTGTTGCAAAGCATTGGTAATGTCTATGGTGTTGCTAGTGTCCATGGGCATCGCCCACTTGCCATCAGGTGGCCTGTCTGTTCGTTTGTCGGTTATTTACATAAAACCGTCACTTACTTAAAACCGGGTAGGTGCGTGTCAGGCCACGCGCAATGTAGGGTTCAGAAGTAGTAAATTTATCGACTATTACTCAGTAACTGCTCAAACTAACGTAGCCGGGAAAAATTTCCTTGTAAATTCATCATATAACCTACTTTTGAGATTTTTTTTCACTTGTCTAACTCCAACCGTTTAGCCGGCAGGGGGAACACTTTACTCTAACCATATTTAGCACTATAAAGCCAAATATTTCGCACATCTCTACCTCTAATTCCAAAAATGGTCTTAGAAGACCCATAATATTTTTATAAGACGTTTTCAACGATACCCCACACTATAGGGTACGCGATGAATAAAAATTCATCCTCACGTTACTTGTAGCGGAGGTACCCTGAATTTTTTTTTATCAATACTTTAATCTACGATTCTAGAGTTTCAATAAATATGTATATCCGTGCCAAATTACAGCTTCTTCAAATTACAGGGTCTCGGCACTTTGCTTCGGACAGACGGACGGAAGGACAGAGGGGCGGACGCGAAACTGTTCCGATTTCACTTCAGACATAAAACACGGCAGTCATATTTCCAAATTCAAAATATGTCTTGGTCAATTGCACAAGCCTAATATTCATTGTCAAGTTTAACAAATTTTCGAGAATAATATCAAATCTTCTTAAAATCGTCAGTGCGTAGTCAATATTAGTAGTAGTCAAAGTCTAACCTAACGATGAAGGTGAATAGTAAGCTAGCCCTGGAATGTTTACCACAAGGTTTCAGTGCGTATAAGTGGAAAAATTAGTAGCGAATACTATTGTCGGTAGTTTTAAGGCTTCTCTAAAGCCTCTGACAAGATTATCTTAATGGTTTTAGTTCTATGTACCTAATTATGTGTGTTTAATAAGATTAATAAGTAAATGTGCCATAACGTTTTATATCAATAGCCAAGAAGCCCAAGAAACAAGCAAACTGTAGAATTCACTGACGCTCATTGATGGACACCCTTTCTAAAGGCAACACCAAGAAAGTAGCGGGTAAGTTGCACTTAGATATATTTAGCGCGAAACTGTTATCGAAACACATTAGCAACATTTTAAGGTGTATTCTAAAAGGAGGGCGAGGCAGAAAAAGGAGAATGAATTCTTTCTGTCGGGAATTACCTGGTTGGTCAGAGCAAATAGGATGTTTATAAGAGAAGATAATAATACTCTGTAAATAAAGAGTTTAAAAAAGTACTGCTGTAATAACACTTACTTAACAATTTTCGAGTAATACAAAATTGTATGTTTAGGGGAAACAGAAATCAAATCGATACTGAGAGTTGCATAAACAGTAAATCGTTTCACATAAATGATAATAAAAATCACGATTCTTTTTATAGAATATTGGCAAGGTACCAGAAATCAAGACAGGAATGTATTATCATTTCATTAATACATGTCGAATGAGCTGGAATATGAAATGTGTGACACATTCGATTTAATTTCTGAAAATCACAGTGAAATATAAGAGAGAAAATATTGCGGAAAAATATGCAAATACTGCTTTATGTTTCACTAAGGCAATTTCTTACAGAGATTACAATATTGTAGAGAATCGTACTATAGTGTAAATATAAAAATTACAAACAATCTTTATTACAGTTATAATACAGGTACAATTCGCCTATAATACGCTCATGTTCAAAATGCAACTATTTTCATTGTAATTGTATGTGTACCACAGACATATATTATACATGTTTGTGATGTGTACAATAAAGATAATTTTTATTGTATTGTACGTAGGTGTGCATGATCACATGGAGAAAATTTTATCATTTTGATTACTGATTACATTAACACATAAGCAGGGCAGATTAGTTTAAGATTCAAGTATGGATTGCACAATTCACAATTTTTTTCTTGCATGTAAAGGATTCGGCTATGAAGCTGCACGAGTTTTTTCTTGGATAAAAAGAAAGGTTGCCTAAGGTTGCATGGAATTCACCTTGAAGTTGATATTATGTAGCATTAGCATTAGCTACCTACGTGCTTCAGGTAAACATGGTTGTGCTATTACCTACCATAGATAATGGACAGCATCTTCTCTTTACTCTAAAATCATAGTTATGTAAAATTAAAGATACTGATCGTTAAGTTCTTGCCGATTAATCCGCGTAAAAGGTTTCCGCAAGTTCATTCAAAAGTTACCAAAGTTGATCAGGCTCGGGCGCCATAAATTTTAGCATTATCTTTCCATCGATTGGGGATTTATTCATATTAAAAGAGCTACTTTATCCATTTTTCTCTTGTTTAAGTCGAAAATTTTATAAGGTTTCGTAAAGATAACCATACATTTACAGTTGTGTAATCAGAATATATTTTGTGTTTCTACGAGTTTATCATGATAGTGCAATTGTAGGTAGGTAAACAACATTTGATAGTAAAAACAACATATAAAAATAAAAGAAAAAGAAACAGAAAAAAGCGAGGAAAAACTGAAGGAAACAGCGGGAAACCGTTTGATTCAAAGGGCCCGAAATCGGTCGGAGTGGCGCCAATTAGGGGAGACCTATGTGCAGCTAGAGAATTCTAAAGATGGATGAATAGATCAAAAGCTTTTAATGATATGTCACAGTTCTGTCTGCAATAGCATTATAGATTTGCAAATGAATTGCTTTAAAACACCGATCGTATCTTTCGGCAATATTCCCGTAAAAAATCGTGGTTTGACCCCATAACGACTCGCTTTTAGGATTTTTCTCAAACAGAAAGATAGCATTCCCCAAGGATTCCTTTTATAGTACGGTTTGTTTATCGAGCAATGAAGATTGCCAAACAAAAAACCAACCCTCTTGTATCTACGGCGCACTAGAGAATAATTTTAAACTCCCGGAAACCAATTTGGTTGAGTTCCGTCGGCAATGGTCAAAGGTGAAATGTCTCTATTGTTCTTACTATTTGAAAGCGGTTCTTTCTTAAAATCAGCGAATCGTACTTTTTAGCTTGACTGTGTTTAAAAATTAGTGGATTGTAATATAAGTAAAACAAGTGGATTTCAAGCCTACTGGAAAATTTTGCTACGCTCATGTTTTTTAGCGAAATGACGAATTTTATACAATTTGAACTCTTTCGTTCGTGATGAACTCTCTGAAAATTTTTAATAGTTCATTGTGCGATTATTTTCGGGTTCAACCAAATTTTCTATTCACAAACAAAACAAAAATATTGAATCGCTCGCCAACGTTAGTGTATCCGCCCACTTATAATGTGGGATTTATCAAGAAGAGATTGAATAGGGTTTTACTGAGTTAGTGCGCTCAGTCTTAGACTTCTTCTCCAATTACCATCAGCTAAAATGTGGTTAAGCAGTAACTTTTGGTACCTTAGAACCTACTTATTTTAATAACGGTATTTTTAAGAAATTACATTTTGAAATACGATTTTCATATTAGAGTTTTAACATAGTTTTTGGACTGCTACTAACGTAGTCTGCCCCGTAGGTTAAACGTACCCAAAATGTCACAAAAAATACGTTGCAAGCCCTGCGTATAATTTAAATGGTTGCTTTTATTTGATTCCCACCCCACTTAAAATTCCACGACACACGCAACCCGCCCCCAGACGTAGCACGCACGGATCTGGCTTTCGGTTCAGTGTACACTGAATGTTAAGCTTTTTGACGACTTCATAGCTATCTACTTAACTATGAAATTACGACAAACATTATGCATATAATTTTTTTTAGAATTAAATGTTTCATTAATTGTTCATTTCATTATTTAGCTGACGATCCACTGGATGGTAAGTGGCCACCGTCGCCTAGGGGTATCAACAACACCAAAGGTGCAGTAACGCCAATGATTTGGCTTCACCCCTTTAACAGCCTACTGCTGAGCACAGGTCTCTCCTCTTGAGGATTGGATCCGGCGAGCAATGGTGTAGAGGTTAGTGGCCAACTCAATCAATAAACTATTGTTTTTCCACGTTCAACACAATTAATTTATATTGCGGCAAAGATTAACTTATAAGATATAAAAAAAGATTACAGTTATTATTGTATGTACCAAACATTGATGTACTATTTTGTCATCTGTGACCAAACTTAATTTTGAAATTTAAAATAATGACATCCGTTGTCAAACAAAGCTTTGAGTGCAGAACTAGCATAAGAATAGTTAAGGTCGGTGTACACGAGCCTTATAAGTGAAGTAACATGGGTAATAAATCTCTACGAAGCTAATCCAAACAGAGTCTCCGAAAGAAATAGAGTATCACGTACTGAGGTATTTTATAAACTGCGAAACATTTACGTTCAGCGGTGTTTACTTAGTAGGCTTCCCTCTGAAATATTTCAGTAATTTTCAAGATATAGGAGATGTGATATATGGCAATCAATCGACTCTTCGAAAAGCACTTTCATTATTACTCTTATAGGTCTCGCAAAAGTTTTGTTTGAGGAAATATCAGTTTTGGAGTGTCATGGAATTCCCTATAATGGATGAGTTATGATATTTTCCTACAGCATTTCTTAACATTTTTTTTTGTACGTAAATCTATTGACCTTAGTTGTTATCAATAGATAACAGTCGTTAAGGTATGTCGGAGAGCAGCATACACACTTCAGATGTTTGGGTTAGCCAAATATTTAGCTCAGCATCATCCCTCCAATCAGCATTGGAGCAACTTGATGGAGTGTTTTGAGTGTTTCTTGGCCTCCTCAGTTCTGCTCTAGAGCTCTAGAGGACTATTAATGGGTTAAAGCTTACATGAAAAACTCACATCCACACCAAAATGCTTCAGTGCAAATTTGTAGTAGTTGCAAGATTCAACGAAGTGTTAAGTTTAAGTTCTTAAAAATTCCGAAGTCTTTCCGAACGTGGAATATGGAACACTATCAAGTGATACTAGAGTGTCTTAAAATTCTTTTATACAAGGGAACGGTCATGCAATGTTACCGCTTGCACTCACCCATTTAACGCCTAACACCGCCAGATTTTCTTAATTTATAGACTTTCCCCTTATACATAAAAACAAGCAAAGTTATATAAGACGACTTTTTTATATTTTTAAGTGCACAAGAACAATCACCTCGCATCATAATATTTTATATCATTTTTCTAAACAAATGACGGCGTTAGCTACTGCAAATCTTTACACTTTGTTAATTATACAAAACTATAAGACACAGGACACTCCGTGGAACTTGAATAATCCCATTTCAGTGCAAACTCATCGAGTAGGACAACGAAATCCAATTATAAAAACCTGGAATTACGTTCTAGAATGTTCAATTTAAAAATCGTGACTAATTTCTGGTCATGCAGGCAGTTAATCTACTGCGCACGGTTTAATAAAGCGGTTTGAGTATTTAAATTAACTGAGTGCAATGTGAACTTGTATGCAGCCAGGTGCCCTTGACATATGCTTTAACAATCTGAGAATTGCTTCTCCAACTACTAGGCTTATAATAAATACAAGGTAGTAAGCAGATGTTCTTGTGTGGCATGTTTTAACTTAATATAAACCATTTAGGTTTACATCAATTTATTACAAAAAATGTAATTCATTAATCATGTCATTGTAATGAATGTCATTTAAGTTACATGATTATTCCAAGTCGTTGGAGTTACTGATGTTATTTTGTGACTGTGGATTACCATCAGCCTTATCACATCGTAAATAGGTTTTTAGTTTTTAAGGCATTTCCATCCATAACACAGTTTATTTTATTACAATATGTTGGCAAGTATCTCATTTGATACGAAGATAATATAATTTGTGAAGAAGTTCTTTAATCAACAATAAACAGCAGTACTAAAACGAAAACACCGACACACATTCCCGTAACTACGCTCTATCAAATATGCATAACGTTGTCTGCTCCACTTAAGAAAAATGCGCGCGTAGCTGCTGGGTATGACGCAATTACATGCAGTTTATGCGCTAACGCGGAATAAGCACTGAATGGTACAAAGCGTCGACACAGACTTCTATACATATTTCCAGAATGCCCGAGACGCTGAAGACCGTAATAAGTGGAGACGCATCGCAAGGGCTGCATGGGCCAATGACAACAGAGCATCATCGACCACGACCACTCTGTCAAGAGTGAACGACTGAGGAGGAGGAGGTACATAAAGCAACAAGAAAGAACTGAAGTAGGTAAGATCTAGGTACCAAGTCAATGAAGTATGAAAATATCGGAAACCGAGC
Organism: Thymelicus sylvestris; assembly: GCA_911387775.1. Taxonomy (NCBI): domain Eukaryota; kingdom Metazoa; phylum Arthropoda; class Insecta; order Lepidoptera; family Hesperiidae; genus Thymelicus; species Thymelicus sylvestris. Next base: position 10,014,234 of record OU426895.1, read on the forward strand.
GTATAATTTCTTTTGTATTTACAGAAAGCGTTTATTGATCGTCGTGTCGAATGTCGATAGATCGTTAGTTAATGATCGATTGGTTATATTTTACATGTGAACCCAACTTTACGTTCATCATTCGTTCAGATACCTATCGAGAAAATTTTGTGTGAGAGACTGACAGACAGAATCTCTCACAGTCATAACTTATGAGTGATAAGAGAGTTATTTTACAGTATTTTGTAGGTTCAGATGACATACTTACTATGGTATTTTTTCTTTATCAAAAAATGTGGTTCATAATACATTTAATGGTCAAATATGTCCCATCCTATGACTGCTTTTATGTTCACATGCTGATGACAGTTTGTGTGATGGTGACTCATTCCTACGGTTCCTACCTAATTATTTGTGTTCGTATTTTGGCTATATGATGTATTTGTCCATATGGATTTTATCCGTGACACACAGACTCCAAGTGCAGTAGAGTGATTAAGTGAATGTTTGCTTACCTAATACACTGAAAGTAATGTATATAAAGTAAATTTGAAAACTATAGATGTAACAATAGACAGTCGCTATCTATTATCGACCCCTGCTCACTACCTGTCTGGGGTCAGACCTCAAAATCAAAGGGTGAAGGCATAATCCAATAACTTAGACACAGGTGCAATCAATTACGCTCGAGTACTGATTGGAGCGCGCTCTTTGTTAGTTTGAGCTTCTCACCGCATATTAAAATAGCTTTCCAACTAAGGCTTCGCGACCAAAATAGAGCATGTATGTGCCTAGACCGTGTCTACGTGAAGATTTGCCGTAAAAGCAAGGTGCTTTAAAATACTTTGAGTTTCGTTTAAAAGGAAGTTCCAGCCAGTGACTCTTATAAAAATAAATAAAGAACGAAAAGTCCTGTGTGGAATACTACAAAGGATTAAATGTCAAAGACATTCTTATGCAGAACTCACGAATATAATCAAAAGCGGATGATTACTTCTTAGTAGGTAACTATTAGTTATTCATTTACATAATAATTATTGTACGTAAGTTTTCTTCGGTATGTAAGCAGGAAAAAATCTTTTTGGTAATTTTTACATTTTTTTTTCTCCAAAACGAAGAAAGTTTAAATAAAAGCAAAATTTTAAAACGCCTGCTTAAACTAGACCCATTAGTTGCCACCAAAAGATAAATATTTCTCTCCAGTTTTGATTATGTATTTGTTGCCATGATATGAAACAGATGTGCAAAGATTTATGAGTGAAACAAATTTCAAGTTATTTTTTTTTTGGAATTTTTGAGTGCCCATAAGTAGTAGATTACGTTTTGTACAATCGCATCTGATATATTGTAACCTATCATTTAATAACCGCAAGATTAAGTAAGCTCACGTTCATCGCGGAACTAAAGTAATGACGTAGTAATACAAATCTCAACGCTTATAACTCGTTAACGTCTGCGTTGTACAAGAATGACTCTCGTAATTCCGCTTTTCACGTGTCGACGGTGCACTCACGTCAAAAGAAACCGTCGGGGCGAAGATGGGCTCTTTAATGCATATAACGACTTGCAATTTCTAACTTCTTGCCATCGGCAGAAGTAAAATCAGCAATTTACGAAATTGCAGTAGCGTGAGGGTCGTTCGTAATTGCGCCCTCTCGCAAATACCGAGGAAAGCGATAAATAAATATGGACGAATTTCTCTTAGTCGCCGGGTGAAGGATGATCCTTGTCAGCGCTAAGCTACGGAATTTTAAAATTAAAAGAAAATATAGAGGCAAAATTCATTAGGAATTGAAAAACTTCAGAGTTCAACGAACGCTAGGTTTATGGTTTTATTTACCTTATTAGCTCATTACTGAAGGTTTTACTTCGTCTGCCTTTATATTTCCACTACAGATTACTAATGGGATTTCATAACATGGGCGAGTTCATTATTTTAATACCGATCTATGAATAAATCTATGGTATCTTTAATTAAAATCCATACGATATTAAGTAAGGGTCGCGACACCCAGTAAATTTAATACCATAATATGCCGCAGTTTATAATGTTCGATACAAAAGCAATTTCGCAGTGGCTTTATAAGTTTAAACGACCTTCAGCCACAGGCACCACACCTGGTATACCAAAGCTCGCTCTCGGACTTGTATTGAATTGCTAAGGCTTGCCTTAGACCCTTGGGTCGATCACGCGAAATGAAGTGTGAATTGCTTAATTTAACGTCAACAATACTGCGTCGTACCTGCGTCTTCTTGTTTTTGTATCAATAATACCAGTTGGATGTTTTACTAAATAGTAAGATCTAGAAGCAAATGAATAAAATGTAATTTCTCAGTCTTTGCCCAGAAAATGACTGAAAGTTTTCAAAGTTCATAAGGAAACTTAGGGTAAGTTTACTCTCAAAAACTTCAGACCTTAACATAACGAGTGATTGAACTAGACTATTAAAAAGCCTACATGATCGAAAGTATGAGTCGAAGTGTTAAGATATTGTAATGATATTTTAATACAGAAGGTAAGTAAGTTTATAATTGATTATATCAGGTCTTCAAGTACATACTAAGACCTTCTACACATAAATTTAAGGGTTATGTTCCCAAAAACGAAGCGTCGCGTAAAAAACTCGGCAAGTAAGTATTCGACAAAACATGATAAAACACGGAGTTTGACACTCGCTTGTGTCCACTGAGCCGGCTTAATCCAGATTGACGGGAAAAATGTCAATGGCGTCAACAATTTCACCGAACCTTTTACGTTTTACTTACAACAATGGCCTTTTTAGAATGTAACTAATTAGAATTTTCGACCACAATGACCGGTCGCTGGGCGGATCGAAATGTATTAATCATTTCATTCGTTCAACCACAGTTATGTAACGCGTTTATCAAAAACGAGTTTATATAGTAGGTACTCTGTATATTAACCAACAAAAGCTTGTTTGATATGTATGGTATGGTATAATGTATGGTACTAGAATGTTTTCGTAAATTAGTAAATTAAAATAAGTTAGTAAATTAGTAAAGTAAAATATTAGATATTAGGAGTTATCGTAAAATAAAAACTCATGCGACAAAAATAATTACAATGTGGTCCCAGTATCATATACTATAGTTATTATTTAACGCAGGTGAAGCCGAGGTAGGCCAATATATACTACGTTGTTTAAAGTCTAAACATTTTCTGTTTTCTGCCAGGCTAAAACATGTTTTTTTTAATACATAAAATTGCTAGTCAAGTTCGAGCCATAGAAATCTTCAATAGAGTCGGCAAGAGCATTAAATTCACTGCATTTTAAGCGTTCAGTAGGTGGACGGATAAAACCATTTTTTTTTGCATAGCCCCGGAATTTATATAACAAGTGAACGTCGTTTAAATTCTTGTCGACTGAAACTTTTCAGGTCCCATCAATCTCTTAGGCCCGTAATATCAATAGAAGTTTAATCTATGATTCTGAGTTTAAACTGTCTTTGTTGAACCAACAACGACACTGCTATGGATATTACGGGCCTTAGTGTTAAAATAAATACATAAATGATGATCATTATTAATTTAACACAAAAAAAAATATTTTAATTAACACTTCTTCAATGTTAACCTTCACCAATCCGCACTGGAGCAGCGTGGTGGAGTAAGCTCTAGGCCTCCTCAAGAGGAGAGACCCGTGCTCAGTAGTGGGCCATTAATGGTTTGAAGCCAAGAATGGTAAACTACGTAAATATTTCCTTACCACGAACAGTTAGTTGGTTAGCTGGTAGAGAATGCATTAATTTAAGCTCGTCAATTGTACCGTAATTAAATATTGTGGTCAATAAAGAGTAAATAATAAATAAAACAGTATTAAAAGAAGCGGTAAGGCGATTATCGTAATTAATTTTATGCACAACGCATAGAACCCTTACCAAGTATGAACGATACGGACTTGGCCAGTTTTTTATTGATATTTCGTCGCTCTAAGCTCGCCGTCACAGCGTCCGTGGCAGAATACACAACAAGGCAACTCGACCGTGAATACAGCTCTGCCAATTAACGACTACTGTAAACCGAATACGTATACCAGTTTACGATGTCACTGTGAAAAATTCTTTAATTTTACTATCCAATCGTAGAAATTTTACTATCCCGTAATTTTAAACGCCTTCTCTTCTGTTTTACGACCAATCGTACAAACTTTACTATCCCGTGATTTTTACCTTCTCTCTATTGTTTTTTTACCAATCCTGCGCAACCTGAGTTTTCCATAATGCACTCAATGGTATGAAGTCTGTAAATCCGCACTTGGCCAGCGAGTTTGACTATGGCATGTACGCCTCAAATTGTAAAAGATACAAACACATGAGTAAAACAGTATATTAATAGAAGATCAGAACGTCAGACCTCCTTTAATTTTTTATTTTTATTATATTGATGCGATTATGGTGATATTAAACTACGAACAAATCGAAGCCGAAAAACTAATCCATCTATCCATCCGTCAGCCTTTGGAGGTCCACTGCTGGACATAGGCCTCCCCTAACCTGCGCCACTCTGACCAATCCTGAGCCTTCTGAATCCAGCGAATGCCAAACAAATACATAATAATAATATGAAGGGACCAATAATCATTTAAGTACATAATTTCTTAAGCACAGTTTCTGCTGTCGTGAATTTTTTCCTCTTAGTCTTTTTAACTTTAACTTCAATAAAAATAAATTTACCCTGAATAATAACGAAATAGTAATAAGTATAATATAATCATAAGTTACCCTATAATTCAGTCCTCGAAAGTATGTTATTTGCATATCCATACACACTTTTACTTACCCTACGGGAACGTAAACCATAAGGGCGGGAACTGACTCTCGTAAATTTCAACATTCTCTTCTTTCCTCTTTAAGTAAACTTCGTATATTGCGGTCTTTTATCGATCCTCTGAATGAACTTTCCACAAATGGCTCTGGCAAAAGAGCGATGCAGGTCCTTTTAATAAAATTTGCCAAACTAATGACGTTAATAGCAACTTTGCTCATTAACCAACGCCTTTCATAAAACGAAATAAAAGTGAATGCATAAAGTTGAAGTAAACCCTTTCGAAATCAAAGTTATCAGTGAATATTAAGGTTTATTCTGGCTCTTAAACCTGATAGATGGTACTAGACAGTCTTTTCTAAATGTATAAAATCTTTATGTAAGAATCCTATACTTTAGTATCTAAGTTCAGATTTTTTGTTTTTTTTTTGAATAATTATGTCACATGATAAATAGATGTATCATTTAGATATTAACCTCCGACTATTGACATTCATAATAGCTATTATCGACGCGGCTAACTTTAAGTTAATGTCAGTTTAGGTTTCATTAAAACTTGTTGCGATATACTAATAAATTCTTAACAATTAGAGAAATTTTCCGAAAATTATTTATTGCATCATTAAGCCCATTATTACTCTAACGATGTACTTACTACTTACTAATCGTTTTGAAAAGCTGAAGCGCTATTATAACATGAAGCTAAAAACTATCCTGACCATAGAAATCTCTAAAATGTTTAAACAATATCTCAAATATCGACTTTTTGATATTTTAGGCTCTAACAATAATAACTTAAAAAGGCACAATAATAATATAACTTGATTTTATCCTAAAATTTGTTTGAATTCGCAAAGCTACGTGCTCTAGAAGCACTTAGCTGAAAGTTCCGAAATCTGGGTGCAGTTTTTAATACAATTTGGATCACGATCCTTCGCGGCAACTTGGCCTGATAGTTAACTATTACATTTCACAGATTTGTAACAGATTGGGTCGGAGCGCAAATCAAATTGTGCCACATCGGACCGAACTTGATGGAGCCAAAGATGTTGTTGATATTTAATATCTATGGACCTATGTATCTATAGATTATATTATAATATCTATAGATTTGGATAGTCGGAGACAGGATTATATGAAAATTTTGGTAAGAAATCTTTAGTAGGGATAATGTTGTTTGACCAGCCCCGGATTTGATTTCCGGTCGAAGCAGATTTTTATATGACAGATAAAATGTTTTTTGAGTAGATATTGTTTGTGATATGTAATTTGTGTACCTACATCACGTAAGCAAGAAGCAACCAGCAATTCAGCAACCAAATTACTGAAACTTTAAGCTTTTGGAAGAAGCTACAAGTAATGAACCTACATGTAAATGTATCAATGATAGAATAATGAATTTGAATTCCCGCGTGAGGTCTTTGTAAAATACGTTAGTACCTAAACCAAACTCAACAAACGATGAACATTTTTCACAAAACAATTTACGTATTAAGGATCCTGATGGCAACTTAGCTCGTTATCAAATGCCTTCCGCAGATTTATAAAGGCGCCTCCACATAATCCTGAATAATTTTTTTATATGTCATTAAAAATGGTTCTTAAGAAGACGATAAATAGCTAACGCTAAGTGCCATTTTGTAGTTTAACGATCACTTTGAGATTTCCTTTAGGTTCCAATGACTGGCCGAAAACTCATTGTAGCGGTCTTATTTATGGACTATGATTTTCACTAATTCCAATTCACAATTTCTTCAACAGCAGACCCTAAACGCTAATGTATTTAGCCAAACTTAATTTTGAATACTTTTCTTGTTGTTTCAGCAGGGCTATTCAGTTTTGTAACTTGACAGCGGAATCCGCGATGAGTTTCAAAATTGAAGTTCGAGTCCGAGATCTTGATGTGTGATTCTCTAATCATCTGTTACGCACTTGCGAGGTGAAGGGAGTCTCGAACTCTAACTTCAATTTAGAAACTCGTCGTGTATTCCGCTGTCAAGTTACAAAACAAAAGCGAACTTGCATCATATTGACATGTCATTATCTAATCATCTATTAAGCACTTGTGAAGTGAAGTGATCCTAGAACTCGAACGTCAATTTTGAAACTCCGCTGTCAAGTTACAAAAGTGAATAGCCTTCCAGTACTTACATCATTTACTACTACTTACTAATCATACAAACATTACAATACATAATATTTTACATACTGTAAATTATTCATAACATTTTATCGAGAAAAAAAAATCATCAAAAAACAATCGACGGTCTTATTGTCAAACTGAAACAAATAACACAACAGGAGAGAGAGTTGAAAGGGGCAAAGATATTATTACGATTAGTGTTGTAAAATTGACTACAAAATATACATTTTATAAAATGTTATATTAGAAAGTATGGACTAAGCGAATATGTAAATGTTTCAGAATAGGCAGTAGTAGAAAAATAGAAGCAGAAGAAAATCGGATATGATTAAATATTAATTGCGGAATAAACATACCCGAACAAATGTTACAATTTAGACACACCCTTACATATCTGTGCACAAGTGAAGTTAACTCGCCGAAGGCTGAATTCTGACCTTTGCATATTGTTTTTACAAACTATTTAGATGTCCTATTTTTGCTTGTTGCTATGCAAATAATATTTTGCAGAACGTTTCGTACCAGGTGTACTGTTTTAGTAAAGATTTATAGCTTGGAGAAGTGATTTATTTATTTATCTATATCTATACTAATAATAAAATTGAAGAGTTAAACTGTGATTTTAAAAATGATTTTTTCAAGTTGCAAATCGTTACTTGCACGATACCAACACCGAAAAATGAGTTTTAAAAAAAATTCCTGTCTGTCTGTTTGTTTGTCTCCGCAAATCTCTGAAACCACTGAACAAATTTTAACACGACTTTTACTAAGATATTGAAAAGTCTTCAACTTAGTTTTTAAGCTACTTTTTATGGTTCCACACCAAAGGGTTCCTTAGGGATATTTTGTATGGAAAAATAAAAAAACGTCAGCTGATTTGTTTTAAATAATAAAAAACGTTTTCTCCGTACAAAAAGAGTAATACATGCATATCTTAGTTTTTACTTATATGACAAGGAAAGACCATAAAATGCATTTAAAGGTTATTTTTTTCATTAATTCAAATCCATATTACCGAGTGGATATCTGTCTTCTTATTTTGTTTTCGAGAGCATGTTTTTTGCGTATCTATGTGCTCCAATATAATTTCAGCATTTTATTAATTTCACCTTGGAAATGGTGGAAAAACGCAAATTAATTATGTATGAGTAACCGATCGATTACTATCTTGGCCACTAGATGGCGCTGTACATGCAAACCACTTTTTTACCTACAAATAAATAAAATTGAAGAGTCCGTCTGCGATTCCGAAATAACTGCATTTTTCATGTTGTAAATTCAGTTACTTGCACGATATCAAAACTGAAAAATAAGTTTTTGATCATTTTTGTTTGTCTGTTTCTTTATCGCCACTTATCTCTGAAACCACTGAAAGGATTTCAACAGGACTATACTACGATATCTGGTTTTCAACTTAAATTGTAGGATATTTTTTGGATTCCATAACAAAGCGAGAAAATAAAATATGAGTCGATTTGTTTAAACTTACAAAACCTTTTCTTCATTTGATAATAAAATACATAACTTCACATACGTAAAGCGTATTGCGACGTGTTATGAAGCTTAGGATTGTTATTTGAAATAACTGTTTCGTGATTTTTTTTTTATAGAAATAGCCGACAAACGAGCTGACGTTCCACCTGATGGTAAGTAGCTATCGTCGCCCATGGACATCAGCAACACCAAAGACATCACTGATGAGTTGCCGGCCAAGAAAGAGGAAAGAAAAAGAAAGTAAGAACTGACTCTCAAGCCCTCAGCCGGAATACGACGAATCATTTGGCGGCTGACTCATGCTCAAGGGTGGTAGCTATCCAGGAGAAACCCATGGAGAAATAATAATGGTATTAATTAACAATTGTAATGCATAATATCCCTAGGAACATCGTGTTGAGAGTGCTGAGAGCTGAATTTTCTCATTTTATGTGAAGCAATATCTCCCCTTTGCCGAATTATTGGTTTGACAAAACTACAATGTAATAAATGCGAAAATGTGTTGCCTCCTTTATTACCATTCACACATAACTCATCGAATTAACCTTAACTCTCTCGCACCGCTGAACCAATTTTGATGTGTTTGGGTATAGACATAGATTGTACATTGTAGAAAGATTACTACTTTTTTTAAAGTATCATCATGTATGTAATGTGAAATACTGATGGATTAGTCATACGGCATCATAAAAACTATTTATTCAGTGTAATTTACTATGGGTTAAGCAGGAAACACAAACATTAGAAAATAACATAATATCTTTAAATAATAATAATAAGTAAAAGCAACCGGCCAAGTGCGAGCTAGGATTGTTGAACCTAACTTAACTATTTAGTGAAACCTAACGTAGCTGTGTAACGAAATGATAAATGGAATTAAGAAACAAACATAACTTTGCCGTTGAAAAACTGTCGTTCCCATACATCAACATAGGCCCTGATCAAATTAGCAAGTTTGCAAATAGGTGTAAAATCATGTTCTTTGTGATACCTACTTACAAAACAGTTTTCAGATTTTTTCTTTAACCTATGTTATACCTAAGACATTTCTTCTAGCCGAGTGTCTTTTGATTGCGTTGACGAGTTTGACGACATAGAATATTGATCTTTTCACAGCTCCTAGGGATTGCAGATCTGAGTATTGGATATTAATTTTAATTGGTTACCTTCACGCGTTCCTGCGAAAAAAGGTCTTGAGAAACAAACAGACGGGCAATGGAGTGAGTGATCTTATGGGAACCGTGTTTTTTTCTTTTGAAGTAAGGAACCCTAAAATATTGAAACGTTATGTGGTGTATTGACCTTTCATTGTAATGCGGTTCTAATGATCAATCATGCTGCTTTAAGAGTATGTTCTGTAAGTTAACTAAAGTATCTACCTACTATTTTTGCCGAAGCGAAGCGAGGGCAACTGCTAGTATTTAAATAAGAGGATTTTTAACTGTAAGAACATATTATAATATCTAATTCTATTATCTTTCACACTGATACACACTAATTCAGTTCACTCTACCCTCAGTTACGGACAGATCGTTATGATAGACCAGTGGTAATCAACCTTTTTTCATACGGGCCACAAACACGTGTTAGTCATTCTCTCGCGGGCCGCAGAACAAAGAAATAAAAAGATTTGGTATTAATTTCTTAGGTTTTCGGGCCGCACGTTGAGTATAGCTGTGCTAGACTGATGGATAATTATAATAGTGAAATGTTGTATGCGGTAAACTATTTACTAGAACAAATATTGCAAACGAATGATATGAATTAACTATTGACGAAAAACCCTTTCAAGAGTTCCCACTAGATCAGCATGCTAGAACTCATAGAAGCGTACTTCAGATACCTTGGACATACGAGTCATAACATAAAAGAGTTAAAGGTAAACTTCACAGCTTCTACATGCGAGACAGCAGTAGTATTCAATATTTATTTTAGTTGCATTTTAAAACAAAAAACTGCAGTAATAAAAATCGTTGAACACAGATAGTAAAGTAACTTTAATCCAAAGCTTTTATGCGCGTAACACTAAAACTGGCGAGTCGAATAAATTACATCGTAAAAACAGTTGAGTACACCGGGTACAGTCATTCAGACCACTTTAACGACTGTTGATTAACGGCACATAAATGGCTCTTAATTTAAAAACCGTGAAGCCCTACAGACCCCACCTTGCCGAGTACTGACGTTTTTTGTCAAGTGCCACCTGAATTGAAAGCTCGTCATGAAATTAAGGTGTTTCCGGTACAGATAGATACCAAATATGAATGCCTCATAAAGTGTTAGGGTTTTTCCCAATAATGAACGGCAAGATTTTATAACCGGATTGATTTGGTATATTACGCGACGCCATAACCAAAACAAATGTAAAGCACTATCAGATCTATAAAGCTCAAGAAGTTAAGAAAATATTTTTTAATTCCTTATAGGTTTTCATTATTCTAAAGACTATTTTAATTATGTCATGAAATTATCAAAATCTTCTTAGGAAAATGAAAAGCAATAGGATTTATGGATATTACTTACATAGCCACACATGCCACATATGTCACAGGCTTAGTATAGGCACCAGATCTTCCACAAATTGTAAACTGTAAATTTATGTTAAGAGAAAATTGTAACAAATATCAATTTGTGGAGATAAATAAAAACTATTGTTATTATTATTATTATTCATAGTTTACGAGCAATAAAATATCATAAGTAATACGTTAAACGGAAGTAAAGTTCACAAATATAGGCTACAATTATCTAGGTCACAAGTATCTGGCTAATATTGAAGACTAAGATGAAACACTTCATTTGAACATGTCACTATTCCCACAAACCCTTCGTACCAAAAGTAATATTAAGTATTGAAACAAATTACATAATACACTGCAGAATTATAAAGTACCTAATATGCACTGGAGGTCTGGAGCAATGATAATAATATGAAGTATATATACTCAAGTAATCTCACTTAGGTACTAGGAGACTACTCGGTAGCCAACCATAATGGAATAAAATTTATTTGTTTATTGCATCAACAAAGTTAACACTTAGACATGCACACATAGATAAAAGCTAAAACAAAAAGGTAAGTGTCACTTCAATAATAGATGCAAATCAATAGTGTAAAAACATGGTCAATAACTCACCTAACATTAAAAGTAACTTTTACTAACGTGGTTAGCCTCTAGTTGGAATTAAATAAACTATCAACTATTGTTTTTGTTAACTCTTCGTTTTACCCTGCAGACCGTATCCAAACGGTTTCGGAATATATTTTTAAGTTATGCGTATAGAATGGGGAACTAAAGCATTAATTTGCCATCTCTCCCGCAATTTACATATTTATCGAAGCATAAGTTCATCGCTTGTAATCTGAGAGAGGAACTTATGACGAGTGTTGCACAGAATTGAATTCAGGCCGTTGTTTTCACATACCTATTCTAATTCAATTCAATTCGACCTAGTTTCGAGTTCCCGACTCACCAGTACGGGATACTGCCAAATTCCTTACCTGAAATAAAAAGTATAATATTAATATCTAAAAACTTCAATATCACTTATAAATATAATTTTCTCTATTTTATAATATAATTATGAAAGTATGAAAAAACTATCTTTACTATCTTTACAATATTGTAATGTAATAACTACGATAAAAGAAAAGATTTAACAACGTGGAAATGCAAGAAAAAAGCTTAAACTATTTGAAAGTTGGACAGAAAAAGCCTTGAAACGATACCTCCATGAAAATAATTTTCAATGAAACTATGAATAATAAAAATGCTTCTTTCTAACAAGTTTCCGAGAAAATTTAAAGCCGTTATAAAGAAACCAGACAAACGATAATATATTTCAATATTAGGTAATAGGTACACAATATAAAATTCAAACACGTCAATTTACATTTAGAATTCCTTTTGTTTGCTTGACGTGAAATCGCTATTTTGTAGATATCTAAATCTATAAAATGTTATCAAATGCAAGTTTTTATAAAAAGTAGAGTTTTATGAAAACCATGAAACTGACTTATTATTTTATTACAATAGTTTATAGTGTTAAAAAGTAAAAACAAGCCTTAAAAGCATAATTTATGAACATAAATTAAAAACGTGGACATTCAAAATTATATTACACACACACACACACATGTAGTAAATACATAAAAGACAACCTAGTAGATTAGAGCTTGCCTAAAGAAGCTCATGATGGACCATTGCTAAACTTTAAAGAACAATGTTTTGCTTATAATTACATCTTATACTAGTCGATAGTCAGCGTGTTCCACAACGCTAAAAAAATTCTAATGACAATGATGTTGTGTTGACTTGACAGTCTGTTTGTCTGTTAATATCTTCAAATTGTTGTATGGGAAAAGTGAAAAATCGACTTTATCAATGGACTGAATGTGCTTAATGCATTGTTTTAGTAGTCTCAACCCACCATCTAATTATTGCCTTTCAAATGCAACCATTTTGAAGAATATTTTTTGGATGGTTTCAGAGTCTATAAAGGACATCCGTACAAACATTTTTTGTATTTTATATATACATCTTATATTAGAAACGATCAAAACACCAAACAAAAATAGCTACTCAAGGAAAAAATAGTTTACTGACCCACACGGCGTGGATTCATCAAACATAACATGTGTAGTCAAAGAAAACAATGTCACCAGTGGCGGCTGGTGGATCCTAGAAGTGGTGGTGCACTGTATCAGCGTATTTTTATTTTTAACGACTACCAAAGAACGGTTATGATTTTCGCGCGTAGACCTTCTAAACGGCTGGATGGATTTGTAGGTATAGTTATATTCGTCTTAAAAGTGTCCTTAGATGACTGTTTGAAAAATAAATAGATGAGTGTTTGAAAAATAATCCTGCCAATTTTAATTCCAATTTTTGTTGAAAAGTTTTATTTTCTAAAATAAATTAGCTTCCAAAATGGTCGATGTTAAAGTTAATACTCATTTTCACAGCTATTTACTCACACACAATGTCCCACAATTCAGTAAAACTATAATACTGAAAATCCTTGCAGAATGTAAACAAACGCAACTCCTTTTAGCTACCACAGAGTACTTAATCACTATGTTAGCTACTAAAAGCGCGCGCGAATTTCGTGAAACCTTGTTCCGCAGTCCGCTCGGTAATCTTCGGTTCGCTGGTGCGGCGCTCCAAAACGTCATAATTCGCCGTACATTTTCTATTGAACTAGCTCTGTCTCACGCGCCAGGCGTTTTCGGTTGCATCTCATAGAAGTTGTATGAGCATTCGCCGTGCGCTTTGGCTAGCGCACCGTGAACCATTTTACAGCGATTTTCGCGATAATGAGTCTTAATACTTTATCAAAGACCTTAAATTGGTTCATCATAATTTCATTAATATTGAATAGATCGTTAATCAGACAATTAAACATTTTTTGTTTTATTTTTCTAAACATAAAAATCTGGCAGTTCGGCGCACGAGTGCACTTAAAGTACAGCCGCCCCTGAATGTCACCAAACATCCGTCTATGAAATGTTATTGATTGCGGAAAACAAGTGACTCGAAACAACGGAAATAGACAATAGCTGTTGTAGACGTTAGTTATATTAGCACAATGTTTGATCTAAAAATACAAAGAGTTGAATGTCCCCTGTTTTCGATGTGTGCCATTTGAAATTTCCTAGGAATCAAAATTTTTCTTTGCTTCTTTTTTCATAAGCTGGAGATGATTTGATACCAATGAGATTTAAAGTTACAATTTATTATCAATCATTCGAATATAGATGGGATTTTTTTGAGTAAGTAGCAGATCCGGGTAAAAGTGCGGCCAGTTAAACTGTTTTCGCTTTCTAAGCCGTCAATGTGTCAGTTTGCTTCGTTGTTACGGACGATCATGAACGGTGTTGACCATACACTGAGGCGTCGGTTTCTAAGATTACTAGTTTATCGACTTTTAAGATAAAAAAAGAAAAACCTACGTGCAATACGTAAAGCAACTAATTAAACATGTCGAAAAAGGAGATATATCTACTTACGATCCGCTTTACCTTTTATAAGGTACCAACAAGCTATAAACAGGTAAATAGCTACTTGCGTCTAAAGTTCTCAATAACCCCGATCGCAGCTTTGCCAGTCTAGAGTATTTTCTCTAGACTGGAGAGCTCGTAGGAAAGCAGCCGGATAAAAGCATAAACCTGTTTAGTGTTCACACCTTAGTAGAATATCGTTACAGGCGTCAAGTTCGTCATTCGTTATTCTAAGGTAGTAAAAAAATACTAAAAGCGCTGGACTAAACTCTTTTTATAACAAAGGATACAAGTCTTATAATAAAACGAGCAGTATTTTTAATTTCCGTCTTTACTTTGTGACGCTTTACGAGATTTAAATAAAATCTGGGCAACAAGTTCCCAAAACATTTAATTAGTGGCGAAGAGAGCTCAACGGAAATGAAACATCCTACGACTACGAGCAACGCTGGCAGTAACACCTCGCCGTGCGTGACTTCTAACAATACGCTTTCAACGCATTTTGTTACAGCGTTGAAAGGATTTGCTTTATTAAATTGAGACAGAAAAAAGTAAATCCTTTCTAAGCTTCTTTACACCCTCGTATTGCTAGGCTGAAATGTTGATGTCAGAAATGAAATAGCACTTAGGAGTAACAAAAGGAAAACTTTAAACAAATGCTGTTTTCTCTATGCAAACGAGTTGGGTCGTCCGTGGCGAAAGTTTACAAGTTCCCAAGTCTAACATTAATGTCGGCGTCTATGTGAGTACACTACATGATTTCAAAACTTGTAGTGGGCTCCACAATGGTTAACTCGAGATTCTATTACGAGTAAAGAAGTCAAGAAACAAGTTAACTGGCTCCGTAAGTATCGTTGACTAACAGAAAAGATTGTGATCTTCGTTCTTGTTTCTTGTAGCACTCCTTTACCTTCTGGATAAGGTTCGTAGAAACAACACAACATTCGTTTTCTCTTATACTTATAAGATGTTAAAGAAACCTGTTGCCATAGAGTATAGACTATATATGATGGAAGAGGTGAGAATATGAAAGTTCTCTAAGTGGATAAATGGTTTCTAAATGGATCAAAACTAGACATACAAATCGACGAACACACGCATCGTTTGGAATATTGATTCAACAGCTTTACGGATGCTGTTAATTCAAAATTACGCGGGTAAATACCTACGGGCGCATTCTTTTAAAGGATCTTTAAAACATTTCGTACATTATATAATAAAAGTTTTCCTGAAAATGACCACAGAATAGCCAGTGCACTGGATTATCGCGTGTGACAATGCCACAATCGATGGTGTTGTAAATTTGCCCTTTCAATTTACGTAATTCTCGCATAGCTAATGACCACAACTTCGATTCGTTGCGGCGTGTTAGCGAGCCGAATCGTTCTCTATAATTAAATTATTTTATACTTGCATAGTTACTCAATATAATGGGTAGTTCCATGATTACTTTCTTTAAGTTAGAAGCCGATCTAATCATTATTAATTTCAGAAATGATCCATACGTAATATCTGTTAATAATTTTGAAGATAATATAGCCTCCATTACTTAAATGACCCAGTACAGGGCATGGGATAATGTAATATTCACTATTATTTATACACAAAAGTAACTTAATTCACTCTTATAAATTCAAATGTAATGCAAGCTAATTTTTCTTATTCTCTATAACATCTTCAATGTAAAATAAACCAAAAATAATCGTCATAGATACAACTCGCATTTATTTCCTTTGAGAGAAAAAGTTTCATGTTGGCAAGCGACAAATTGGTGAGAAAAGCGTCGTAATCTACTCTTTCGAAGAAAACAAAACATGGAAGTTAATTTGAAGTTACACACAAGAGTCGCGAACTCATCAAACAATCTTCTTGATTTCGGTGTTCTAGCCAAACGAGGCGTGATAAATAAAGACATTCGTAACTACACAATGATTTATGTTTGCTGGCATAAAATATACATATCTATTTGTTTACTTTAAATATGTAATGCCTGATTTGAAGTTTATTAAATGATAATAATAATTATTACATTTACAGGAAGTAAGACATTCAGTTAATATCTAGTTCTGAAAAACATAAGTCTCATTTAAAAATATTTATTGTTTAAAGCGACTTTTAATTTACAACTGTATATGAACCATTTTAATGTAATATTTAATTTAACAATGAGTCAAATTATTGAATTCGTGTATTTTAAGACTCTTTAAAATCATGCCTACTTAAACTTTTCTTGCGCTATTTTCGTACAGTCTAATAACATATTGTTTAACTAGAAGCGTTTAACTAAGAGCTCGCCTTCTTTATCCCGCCCTTAAATTGTCTATTCTGCCTGTGGCTATATTTTATAGGTATAATACTCGTATGCAACGGTCTGAAGTTCAACATTTTCCTTTCTGTATGTTTCGCTAAACCCTATTCACTCGGTACTTTATTTGGCGCGAGGGTAAATAGCATAAAATGGAAGGGTAGGGTGAAGTAAGTCAATAGAAAAAAAGGAATCAACGTTCAGTGATTCATTCTTAAAGTGAACGGATATACAAAAGGGTTCCCTCTGTATACTTTTTGCCGAAATAATCAGCGCTCGAACTGAGCGCCCATTAAACTGTGTTATATTTAACCAAAAAATTCATTTTCTGAAGGAAAATGGCGGAAAAGCCTATGTACGTACCTTACTCATTAGTTAATTGACTTCTTTTTTTATGGTATTATATTATCATTTAGCTTTTTATTAATCTGTGAATACAGTTTTGTATGTCAAAATAATTCATGACAGTTCAAATTATCCGTAGAAACGTAAAAAGAATTTTCGTTTATTAAAATAAGCATTTAAATAAAACAATTGTTGTGAGATTTCCTTCGATATTTACACTGTGTAAGAATGTATCCGGATGCCAAATAAACGTATATTTCCATTTATTCTGGATTATGAATAAGTTATATTTTTAACGTAATGGACTTCTGTTGGCCAATACTCCAAATCGCCTGCATATTTTCTTATATTTTTAATTTCAATTTTGGATTAAGTTACTTTGGCCTGATTCAAATTATTAGTGCCTATTCTACGTATGTAGAATATCATAACTTCTACATTCTAAATAAGCCAGTTTCCAATCAATACTTTCATATTCTCGTTAGCAGCATGTATGTATGTTTAACTTTATTTTATAGATCGGAGCCATAACAAGCTTCACATGCACCCGGTGAGCTCAATACTGTTTCAAGAGTAATTGAATTTTACAAATGAAACATCTCCCACTTATTGAATCAGCCTTTGAATTTAACCCATGTGGAACTGAGGGCAATTTATACAGGCGAAGTGCCTATGTAGTTCTGTTTACTCTGCAGATAGGGTACTCTGTCATGACATGACTGTCGTGTCGCATATCGTGTCGTGACGTCGCCGCGTCGTGTTCAATTAAGACAAAATATTAAAGAATAATTAATTTATTTGTAATGCTATTTAAGTACTACGTTCATACATATAAATCAATATTTAGATGCATGAACTAGAAATTACAATTAATGAATTACAAAAATATACAATACTGTTAACCGCCCTCGCTTTGCTTCGGTTTTCTTATTTTTTTACACCTTGGGTTACATTGTTGGAGTTTTATTAAGGATCCCTAATTTTTTGAAAATATATAGCCTATGTCTCTTTACAATAGTATAGATGAATATTCATAATACACTACGTGACCTTTGAAAAAGGCGGATTACGACTACACTAGCTGAGATTTACTTATTTATTTGTTCTTTTTGTAAGACCTATGAACAGGTTTTTACATGGGCGGACTTAATAGTTAATACCTAGTGGCATTCTCTACCAGTCAACCCAGGGTGATGTCGAGAAAGATCCATGTATCCAACCTTTTACTCTCTATTTTAATCCCTAAGACGAAGTTTAAAAATTCTACAGACGTGTTTTTTTTTTTGCCGAAAAGCAATTACCGATTCCCATAAATTTTACTGTCAATAGACTGATTTTCATAAATATTTATAACTGCCAGTAGGGTGCAATTTCACAAATTCTTTTCTGAATGAATTGTACCGTAATTTTTTTTTTTACTTTTAGATTCCGTCGCTTGGGGCGATAAGGAATCAGAAAATAACAATTTCAATTAACATGAGTAAGTCTTAAGTCTATATAAACCTTGTTTGACACTACTAAGTAGATACGTTAAAAGAGTCAAAGGAACCAGGCGAACTTGGTCGTAAGTTTAGGTTAATATTCCGTGTGCGTTTATAATTCACCAGAGAACTTTAATCTTGTATTATTCCTTATCCTCCACTTAAGAGAGGAACTTCGCTGCAATAAAGACCCTGAGCCGAATTGCCCTAACGTTTTCCTGCGTCGGCGTCTGTATGTTATCACTAGAGTTAGCTTGAACCCGAGGGATGTGTATTTACAATCTATGTGTTATTCATGAACACTCCGTGAATAGTGATGAGCGATCCGAATTCGATCTCCTTACAAAACCATTATCAAGAATGCAAACTTTTGAAATTAGATAAAAGCATCTTATTAAATCACTTAAACTTTGCGTTTATAAGCCCCATTATTTGAATAAGCGTCGTATCGTAACTCGTAAACTAATTTAACTTTCAGTGCTCCGAAATTAATTTATCATACTCCAGTGGAAATTATTTAGTGCTAAATTGTTTGTTTTATAACAAAAACACCTAAGTTCTACATGAAGTAAGTAAAACCAAGTAAAACTATTTTTGTTAAATTTGTAGATAATTATACCTACATTATAACAGACTGTATCTCTCACATGCTTAAAGATCGGAACTATAAAGCATTGTTACAATGGGTTGGTACCTAGTAAATTAGGAAAATAAGAACAAATT
Source organism: Thymelicus sylvestris (assembly GCA_911387775.1). Classification (NCBI taxonomy): domain Eukaryota; kingdom Metazoa; phylum Arthropoda; class Insecta; order Lepidoptera; family Hesperiidae; genus Thymelicus; species Thymelicus sylvestris. Next base: position 10,033,491 of record OU426895.1, read on the forward strand.
CATATAGAAGTGTCGTCGTCGCTAACATAATATCGTTACAAAATATCGCTAAAATACAAATCATGAGTCAGGAATATAATAATATAGGATTAAACCACAATCGTCCGAAGAATCCAAGAATAGAATAGAATAATACAGGATTAAACCACAATTCCTCGTTTAATTTTACCAAATTTTTTTTGGTCGTCCTTCTAGCATACAGAACATGCAATGTGAGGCAGTGTATGCATAAATAACTGAAGACAAAGAGATCTAGTAATTAATTACATACTAATTCCACTGTGAAGCAAATGAGTTCGAGTTATTTGAGTAACTTTGTGTTCCGGTTAAAGGAAGTTTAAATCAGTGATACAAATAAATGAAGTATTCTATCTCACATAAAATAAATGCTTTGCGTGCCCGTTGCTACTTCTAAATGAAATAAATTATAGTAATGATTGATGATGGCGGCTTAGAATACCTAGTGACCCAATTCCATGTCAAGACCAAAAGGCCTGGAAATGGTAAGAGGCGACAGAAACCGGCGAATGGGAGGTCTTCGGGCAAGGGCTATACATTTTTATATGCTTTCTGCTATATTATATTTCTTTTTACAACATGACACATTCACTTATATGTATGTATATTAGAATTATACACAATGGATCGCTTATTAAATTCTGATTTCCAACCAAAATGTGATTCAAAATCTAATCAAGAATTTAAATAAAATAAAACATTTGTTATATTCTCACGCCCTAACTCAGAGTCACTAACGGTTACTTAAATCGCTCCTTAGTACAGAATTTGTATGGAGATTATTTATTAAGGAGCGATTAAAGTAACCGTTAGTGATTCTGAGTTGAGGCGTCAGTCATGTTTTAGCAAATACATAAAACATAATATAAGGAAGGCATACATCAACTGTTGACACGATAATTCATGGTTAAGCGCTACTAACCGTTACATAAGTGGTCATTAAGGCCAGCGCCTCAGTAAAAGCATGAAGATCGATCTCTAGCCAATTTTACTCTCAAGGCTTTTTACATGACCCGCGGACCATTACGCCAATATTAGCTCCAAATGGACTACATTATTTTTAGATTGATCAATTATTTCCTTGTAAGTTTACGAATATTACGTTGGATTTTATTTGAAAACATTATTTATGAGTTAGCATTGTAGGTGAAAATCCCACCAAAAACATTATCATGTAAAATGTTGCCAAGACGAGACCATGTTATGATTCGCACTGTCGAAAGGTTATCAGCGAGCCATGCTCGTAACTCTACACGCTCTAACTCTACAAGCCCTAACGCCCCAACTCAGAGTCACTAACGGTTACTTAAATCACTCCTTAGTAAAGAATCACCATACAAATTCTGTACTACGGAGCGATTTTAGTAACCGTTAGTGACTCTGAGTTGGGGCGTAAGTTTACAAACTCTACTTACACCTTAGTTAAAATATGTGTCCCCCAGATAAGAAATAGGACGCATTTTTGTTCTTGTTTGCGAATACATCGTGTATTCGAGTATTTTATAGGGTATGCAGTATAATTTCTGTTGAAACTAAATATATTTTATCTGTATTTCATATAATTTTATCAATGACACGAGAATGGCCAATTTATTAAAATATGATTACATGTAGCAAAAAGCGTCACTCGAAACGTCCGACACTCATTAAACATTCTTTTTCATCCAAATAATATTATTTTTCGTTTGACTTTTAATGAAGTGGCAGAGGACATTTAAAGGATAATTGTATTATCGTTGCGCTCTGCCGCTTTAGCGATAACTACTTTTAATATGAAATTAATGTCTTTAATGATGCGTCATATTCAGCAAAATATTGATGTTGAAGAATGGTGATATATTTAAATAATAAATAGATACATTACTATATTATTTCATAAAAAAGTAGTGAAAGTCATTATGAAGTCTGAAAATTTAATGCTTACAAATTATGTTTAAATAGTTTGTTTTAAATACTACACAAAAGTTACTATAACTTTTCAGAGAGCAGCGGTTAGTCGAATACTTTTAACTCGGTTGAATATTTACCGCTATTTAAATCCTCACGACTGCAGTTTGTAAAGCCATGCAAAACTGTATTCAAACTTTATTAAACCCTTAGCATTAAATGTGAAAATCTTCGTACTTTCCTCGACTGTTTTTAAAACCTTGTGTCAACTAAAACTTATTTCCATAAATTTTTTCCATAAGATTTTTAATATTTTTCATATCATAACTTTTTTTTTGTTCTTAAGAAAAAATATTTTTATAAAATTAATTGAAAAATCAAATTAATTTATCACAAAATTTACTTAATGATTTAAATTATTTAATCATTTCAACCAACGTTGTTTGAACGAAATGCGCAAACCAGCATAATACAATGTAGTCTAGTTGGATAGTATGCAAGTACGAGAAGTTTAAAAGCTTAGACTATTATTGGTCTTGTTTGAGGTCGGACGTATAGCCCAAACCACTAAAGCTGGAAACTTGGAATTTTCAGTCTAAGCTTTTTACGACTTAGGCACTTATTTTAAACAGATACTTGACGATTCAACCCCCAAGAGTGAAAAGGGGTAAAAACTTTTGTACGATAAATCTTATTCCGTGAGTTCATTGCCGTAAAATGTTGTTGACATAATTTGGGAAAGATTTCTAAGGTAAAGTAGGTTTATTTACTGTATATTATAAACCAGGTACTTATATACAGTTTAGTATAAAATTAAAAGACGAGATTTTGGCAATTTTCATGTTTTGCCTTCCTGTTCATATGGACGAAGATTGTCCATAGGTCTTTTATTTATTTATTTATGCTTTACCCTTAACAAATAAGTGGTACAAAAGGCGGACTTAATGCTAAACAGCATTCTCTACCAGTTAACCTTAGGAATGTGCAGAGAACAATGAATGTCTTTTGTATCTTTTGTGTTATTATGCCAAAGACATAATAAACTATGGCACTAGTTATACTCTGATTCGTTAGGTTGAGTAAGCCGTTCTTATCGTAATATGAGTTAATTACAATACGTAATAGGCGTATTAACTATAAAAATATTGAAGGAGCTGCATTCAACCTACGTGTAATCTCGTGAACACGGTCAACAATTTATTTTTCCCATTAATATGTATGACTATTAACCCCGAGCCATATTAGCTCGAAGCGGCGTTTTCTCTGACCTGATTTAATATTTTCATCTTTATTCAAAGAGGTCTATGAATAAAACAACGCACACTCGTACAAGACGCCGAAACACCGACGCTCGCAAGATGTTTCAGTGTAACTTTATTCATTTTGTTATTCAAGCAAATTAAAACGAAGGCCCTTTACAAGCGGGTTGACTTCATTAAAACGCGATATTACGTTATATCTCAAGATGTTAATATCGGCTTTGGTTTAGGATTGTTTATATCTGAAATATCTGATTTGCGATATCGATTTCGACGTCGCTTTGAATCCGTATCAATCATAACCAATTTCTCCGAATCTACTTCACGTAAAAAGTTGAATTTTCTTATACATTTAGGTAATATAAATACACAGATCTAAGTGACTCATAGTAGTGTTAGCATATCCGTAAATAACTGAATTCTGATGTTTAAGATAGTTTCAAGGGGCAATAAAAATTTAAACGTATCTTTTGGTATATAAAATAAAAGGGTCTATTACATATAAAGGACACTTATCGTTTTTATTCATCTTTATTTATAATTATATATATAATTTATAATATTTATAATATATCGTCCTATTACTGCAAATACCGACAATCTGCAAAAAACGCGTTCTGAGAAATCGACAATTGAAAGTTTGAATACTTTTTTATATTTTATGATGTTAAAAAGATGCATTGTATTTTAAAAAAAGCTAAAACCTATGTTATCTTGTTTGCTATTTTATTGCACAATGCATGTAGACTGTGTTTAAAATACATTAAAATAACGTTAAAAAAATATAGTCTGCCATATAACTGTTTTTTCCTGTACAAATATAATCTTGTTTATTTCTTGTCCAAAGGCATCAATATCTAAGAACCAACTTAAAACGAATTTATTAGATATATAATTTACCTACAAGCAACAGGACAATTAAAAAAAATAGCAAGTTTTCGAGTTATTTTTATTTTATTGAAAAGATATACGGTTTTACCTGCACAACATTTCGGGATTCCTTACATATGGTGCTTTAACCCCGCTGAATATGAATGATTTCAGGGGTATTTTTAAATTTATTAGTTTGTATATTAATTAATACAAATAAAAATATAACTTGTTGCATGATGTTAAAATAGACTAACCGTTAGTTATTTACTGGCTAAAAGGGCAATAATAGTCAGTTAGTGGTTGATTAAAATGAACGTAGAAGTTTATTTTTACTGTATTATATTTATATTATACTAGCTGCCTGGACAGACTTCGTTCTGTCAAAAGGTTTTTTTTTATCATGAGATGTAAGTTATCCTATCTTTGCAAATTTGATTAAAATCGGGTAAGTAGTTTAGGAGTCCATCGCGGACAAAGAACGTGACACGTAATTTATATATATTAAGATTTATATCTGTATTATATTAAATATGCAAAAAACCATAATAGGCTAGTTATAGTTTTTACATGGACATAAAAATATGAATCGTTGCATTATAACACACATTTCAGTTTTTGCCTGTACGTAAATGTTATTAAATTAGTGATATGTTACGTTACGTAAAAGCTATCTTTGTAATGGAGGATCGTAACGAAATATTGGTTTTACCAGTTTGTAGGTATTAAAAAGCTTATTCTTAAGGCCTAAAAAAAACGATTTTGACAGAAAGTCACATTGGCGGTATTTGCAGTAATAGGACGATATATATAATTTATGTATCCTTTTATTTATATTATGAAAAAAAGAACATAGTTCCTAAGTTACTTTACTAAATTTATACTTCAGGAGATTTCTATTAAGATAAGACAAAAACAACTTGGAAAACGTTTGATCTTCAATAATAGAATGCGACTTACAAAAAATGAATGTAAATAAATCAAATATCAAGCTTAAACACGTGATTATAAATTAATATATCGTTTAAAACACGTGTCGTAATTACGAGTTTCGCTCGTTGTCAATTATTCAATTACCGCGTGTAATTAATCACAAGTTAATCAAACATGTTCAGCGTTGGAAGCGCCTTGATGATACTCAAATACGGCCTGAAATCTGAAATCATTATACAGTCTAGTATTGCCTTGCCTAAGGGCTTTTGGGAGTTATATTTCAATATATTACTGAGAGTATAAAGATAATAATAGTAATAAAATGTATCTTTAGCTTTTAGTTGCCCGCGTCGTTTTGCAGCAGCAAAGAGACAGACAAGGAATTAATAAACACTAAATGTTTATACACTTATACCCCCGCAGTAGATTTTTACGTGTCACGGGTGGCATGGACTACACATATAACAGAATGATACCAATGACCCGAGTACAAATATTTATCTGTCACATAAATTTATTATCTGCCCCGGCCGGGAATCGAACCCGGGACTCTTCGCTTCGCAGGCAGAGTCACTACCAACTAAGCTACAGGTTCGTCAAATTGGCGTTATTTTTTTGCTTTTGGAGATTTCTGTGCTTTGTACCACCCTGTATTCTTTCTCAGAGTTATGCTTAGAATTGTCTTACTCGATCAATGACTCAATTGACGGTCAAATCCAGGATTTTTCGCTCAATTACAGTTACAAAAGTGAAATGTCACGACAAAGACAACGTCAAAATCGAAGCCATTTGGTGTTTTCGTAACAATAAAAAACAATAAGTATTATTGTAATGATCGTTATTTTAAACAAAAAAAACTTAACATAATGTGTTTAAAAACCATTTTTCTTTAAAACCATTTTAAAGTAAATTGTGAAAAGTTCGCGCTGAACATTAACATTATTATTACGATGTAGCTAACTTACGTAATTAGTTTAAGCAACTTTCTTTAGTTAGGAGTCACAACAAAGGCTCCCTACATATTTATTAGGGGTGACAAAATGCAATTTATGCTTTTATATTACTTGCAGTAATGGATTCACATTAACGGAATTTGATTGCTGACACAAAGGCTTTGATATTATTGTAAGGTGTCTTTTATTATTACAGTGAAGTCATACAAAGAACAGTTAACAGTGTTTTGTGATAATACAAATAAGTTCATTTAATTCTCATTACTCTGGCTTTAGTGCTTTAAAGGCTCATCTTCTAGTCTCTTCTTGTAAAGAAGGCATGGAACGTATTCCACCACGATCCTGTACAGTGTACAATACAGAAAATCCTAGCATAGGGCTGGTGTGTGAGTGTATAGCGTTTAAAAAATTGCCAGACGTCCCGCAAGGCTCTATATTTTTATAGTACCGAATAATAATATGCAAATTTTTAGTTTCTAAATATGCGTATGGAACGGATAATTGGAATCGTAACGTTCCTGAGGGCACCCATACATTTCGTAACTCCAAACCGCTAATAGATAGCTATATCCCACCGCAAATTCCTATTTGCGGTGCTACCACGAACCAAACCGACAAATGCTTCTCCCATGTCGAATATATGTATTAGAACATACTGTCTGTCTGCGTTTCTATATCTTTCAATGTGAAGGTCAAAATATCTGGACAATATAAATACTTAATACTTAACTATGGATCCTGATTTTTCTAAAGTTTTTAGAACACGACTTCTTTCATACTTTCTTCTTACCATTTTAAATTCAGACAAAATGACTTTGAACAAGATCTTAGGTTATTCGTAACGTAGCACGAGGCATTGAGCAATTTTCACTTCATACCACGCAACAACATCCTAACTAAGTACCTAGTTATAATGGTTGTTCTGTTTTACGTCTGTTCTATGCGTCAATACTCACCCCAATAAATAAAAAGTGGCCGTGTTCCGAACACAATTTAACTTGAAATAAAATTTTGTTACCCTTCGCAATGAATAGGCCGTATATGGCCCGGAATAGGGGACGGCTTTTCCTATCTCGCGTTTTATATCGCTTCGGGAACACCTCGTAAGTTGCCGATTCGCTGACTTTTGTGTTTTATTTGGTTAATGATATGTGCAGATACGATTACAAACGAAACTGCTTTCTGTGAAAGCTTTCTTGGCTTTTGCTGCTGTAAATCTTTTGTGCCTTGTATAGGTTGTTTTAGTTTATTGTTATTGCTAAATAAATCGAAAACGAACGAGTAGTGCTATGTAATAAAAACAAACCTAAACAAAACATCTATAAAATTACTAATGTATTGCGTAATTTACTATTATTTTATCTAAGTTCCAAAAAATAAGACCAAAACATTCAAAGTGTGAATATCCTGAAAACCGTATCAGTTTCCCGAGAAAAAAATAGATTAGATTTCCTTATCTTGGGTCGCTAAAATCTTTTTGTTGTGTCGTCCAATTATTCCTTTGAATGGTTTCCCAAAAATCGTTTCCTTGAAGAAGGGAAGGTTTCCTTCGAGATTGTAATAGCGATTCACTGTACGCAAACAGAATCGTGTGTGGCTGGTATCAATTTCACGCAACTTATACGGATACGAGTTGAGCAAACAGACGAAGTTTAGGAGGCGTGGGAACCCACTCCTGTGATGCTTCAGCCAATACACGCTGTGTTCCTGCTGTCGAAGACTTAATTTATTCTTAAGTGCTCTCGAAACAAAAGCAATACCGGCCATTGGAGTTGGAAAACAATCGCTGCCACAAATGTAAAGTCAACAATTTCGGTATTTTCAGTGTACTAAACGGTTAACAACAAAACCAAAGAATCGTTAAACAAATTAAAGAACATCATGTTTATCTAATTATTTTGCAGACAAATTATACGCGCTTGAATAGCGTTGTAGATACAGTATGCTCCTATGAAGAAATTCGTGCATATCAATAAATTGAAGTCATGTATTATAGTGGTGAGGAATATGGCAGATAAAGTGACAAGAATGATGAATAACGAAGAATTATTATTTAACATTTATTTAGATTCAGAATTCATTATGCAGGTGTAACAAGAGCATGAGTAGTAGTAGGTATAGCATTACACCATAGTAGAACGTGCAATAATTGTACCATGCAATAAACATTTAAAAGTGAACCAATTTATATTTTATAGTCGTAAAATATTTTTTCTCGAGCTGTAAATTATATTTTGATTGCTTTTTGTAAACTGTATTAAAAATGGGCATTTCAGAGTGATAAATTCATAGAATTATGAATTGGATATCGAATTTAAAAACGTTGCGTCTGCCAAAAACACAGGAGACTTGTTACCACAGCAACTATTATGTAACTAGGCCGAGTTGTGATTGATTGGACCATCTGAATATCGAAACCAAAGCTTGTGCCAAATGTTTTTTACTTCCTCAATTATTGTTTACGCCATAAAAACTAGAATCGTGTTTCATTTCCTCTTTTTTCTACATAGAGCCTACATTTGCTTGTTTTTGATACTTTGTCCAAACTTTAATTCTGTGTCTGTCTAATCTAGATCTTAAGAATAAAGTCAGTAGAAATTCACAACCTATTTGTTTTGTAGATCAAGACATTCAGTGAGTGAATCTTTAGAAATGCGTTTCCGAAACGTAATACCTATCTACTAGCAGACAGGGAACTTCAGAACTTTTAATCAATTTACAATAACAACAAAAATATATTTTATTTCTTAATTTTGTTGTATTTTTTTTAAAGTCCAGTGAGAGGTCAATGATATTTAATTTTCATTTTCGTTTGTGTATTATTCGTGTTATACAGTATAACGGAAGTAGTTTTTGTTTAATATTTAATTTAATATTTAACGTCAATATTATGACTCTATACCTATAGTTTTTATTATTAGTACTTATAGATAGTACAGATATCTATTTTTATTGCAGCTCGTAGAAAACAATGAACGTACATACACGTATATATGTATATCAAGTGTATCAAGTCACGAGGGTACGTTATCAATACACAAATTAAATTATAATTTTAATCCTAATTAGTCAATTCTGTATTTCTCCTTTGGCGATACGAACACAATTAACAATTTGGCATTAGATAATTGTCACTTATCAAAACTATTTAAATCCGATGTACAATTGTACAATATACATCTACGTATAATACAGTCGTCCCCAACAACAAGGGTTATGAAAGCTGACGATATCTTATTCCGAAGCGTTGTTTAATTAACGTTTCCTCGGATGTCACCATTCACAAGTTACAATGGAGCAATGAGGCTTTGTTTGCGCAAGTTGTTTAGCTGCAGGGTATCACCTACTGAGTTGACTCAATTTCGCGATGTTAATTGGAATCACGTCGATATTCCCGCGCGCCTGGCTTTTGTTATCGTGAATTATGCTACTATAGTCAATTAAGAGTGGAACGACATGTCTGGTGTGAATAACAATTACTTGTTACGTACAAGCTACTTAGAACTGGTACGTATATGATAAAAGAAAGTGATTGGTGATTTGACGTGATTAGACGACATGTGTGGCTCAATGGTTACCATGCCGGAACGCCGCGACAAGGGTCCTAAGATCGATTCTCAACGTGGTGGAAATATGATGATATTACATATTTCCGAGACATTAAAATAATAGTACCAGCAATTGTCACATCCCATTAGGCAAATGTTTCACATTTAAATATTTTAATGTTTGATAAGATAATTTTTGTGAAAATTATGTATCGCTTAAAATAAATCTATATAACTCGGATTCTGCGGTGCTGTAGGTATGTATGTTATGCACTGAGCAATGAAAAATCGATAAGAAGAAAAAACCCCAAGCATAACCCACTTGAAGCCACACAAGTGATTAAATCACCAGAATATAGGCTTAAAAATTGTGCATGTCGTGACTCGGTGCTGGAGGATGCACTAACAATGTGTCAATATTGTGAAACGCACAAAAAATAAACGCGCACGAGCTTTACAACGTACGGATTTTCAGTTTCAAGCGATATGCCGATATTTATTTATTACAGCACTTTTCGTTTCTCTAATTTTAACAACGAAAAAGTTATTGTGCTTGCGAGGTATTGGAGAGACTATAGCTAGTTATTGTTAACAATTGAAGCTTGTAAGCTAACCCAGTTTTACAATTTTTGGGGCTTTGACACCTGTATAACGATATCGATTTTTTAATATACTACTAGGTAGTATAATTATTCCAAACACAAACAATGACCACAAATCTGGAGACGGGCATGACCAGATAGCGGAGAATATATCTTCACCTCATTTAAAAATTAAAAGTAAGTACACGCCCCAACTCAGAAGCACTAACGGTTACTTTAATCGGTTCTTAGTACAGAACTTGTATGAATAAAGAATCACTTATTGAGAAGAGATTAAAGTAACCGTTAGTGACTCTGAGTTGGGGCGTAAGTTTGCTTATGCAATGAGTCTAGAATACAAAGTTAAATAAATTGAAATGGCAACGATTCAAACGACAATCTTCAGAAGCCCCTAAACGTCTCTCGAAGACTTCGCAAAGAAACATCTTTTTCCTTATTACTTATAAAAGTCACCCTTTTAGGGTAACTCAATTACTGCAATGCGGTGGACTGGGGCAAAGCGTTTTGCATTGTCATCAGCTGTAATAAATAAATTGGATATTTCCTCCAAATACAGTGTCGAGATGCAAGTCATTTCCATGAAATGTAAGTATCTAACAATAAATTCTCAGAATCAAGAAAAGATGATAGCATAATTTATCAAATTCAGTTGTTCCTTTTTGTTTAACAGTTTTTATAAACAATACCACGACTTTATGTGTATTTTATCTACTTTAAAAGTGTTTCTGTTATTATCTTTATAGGCAGTTCGGGGTAAGTTATTCCTTTACAAAACCATCTTCCTGGGTCTGTGTTATCTCAACGAAATAAATCATTTTATGGTCAGCTCCCGATCTTGATAAGAGTTAGTAGAGGAAGTAAATGTCAAGTTGTATTATTTCTTTTTATATTTTAGTGCTTTTTGTGGCAAATTGTGGTTAGGGAGTAGATATCAAATTCTTCCCTTCTACTTTAATATTAATAAAGTGATAGGAGAAAATATTTATGATCTTGTTTTCCTAAACATTGCACTGATTTTTAAAGATATAGATTTTAATGAAGATATAGATCTGAATGAAGAAGAATACTGGTTAGAGTTTACTGCGAGTGGTCATTTCTTCGATGGTTGACCACGTGGGAACATTTTTGAGCACTTCCGTACTTCCAAGGGTCCCGGTGGTTATCGTTAGAAGCTCGCAGAGGTCGTCAGACCAAGTCCGATTGATTCGAGCGGCATGAGAATACTAACCCTCTCGCTTGTAGATTAAAAAAAGACGTGCTATAGGAATAATTGATTCTGACTTTACTAAACACCACTAGTTCACATGGAACATTTTAGGCTTCTACAGTAGGTAACATGTATTTTCTCGTTACTTCCAATGGGCCATTATTTAATCCCTATTTAAATAAAATTAATCCCACACTCTACATCCATCGACAAATTCTGCTTCACCTTGATAAATATATGAATGCGCCAAAGTTTTATCATAGTTCTGAGATCCGTTACAAAGCTTCTTTGAAGTTACTTACCCGTGAGTGTCAGAAGCATAAAACAAAACTATGGATTGTAAAAGCTATTGTGAATCCTTACTTCCAAATTCAAAACAAATCCATCTTGAAAATATATGAAGCCTCGGCTTTGGAGGACTTGATCCGAGCTAAGGCTCTATTCGCATCATTTAACGTCAGGCGCACGCTAGACGGAGGCGGAACGCATTGGTATTCATAGGACATAGACAATAACGCCGACTTGTTTGACGTATAGTAAGTAACTGTATTAAAATATTATTCCTTCCCTCATAAACTAAAAACTTAGTGACAATGACCTAATATGATTCATATCGCGTGTGTCATACCTTTTAGCGGCTTGATAACTGCTTCATTTGATTTTTTTAATTAAGAGAAGCCTATTCATTCTATTCAGTCTCATTTCTCGTGTTCTTTTATTACTGTCCCTAGCCAGCGTTGTTGTCAGAATGCTCACTCAACAAAATAAATGCCTGATGGTAAGTGATCATCGCCACTTATTAATTCTTTTGAAACACCTTAAAGTAGGGTTAAAGTGCCCTTGCGATGGCATTGCAATCGTTTGAACATTAAGAGCGTTATTAGCACATTTAAAATATTATTACTTAAATGTCACTAGCGCTTTCATTCAACATTGCTTTTAAACAAAAAGCAGCACAACATTTAAACCCTATAGTCTAAAATTCATCTACGATATCGAACGTCAGTAGCACACGTCGAAGCGTGTTGGTATTCATAACGTACTCAACTGACGTTAACCGAATATTCTCTTTACTTGCAACTTGTTTGATGTATGGTAACTTCATCTGAGGCACAATGGATGAAATTTAACGTACAAACAATATTACTAACTGCAGTATTGTTTATGGTCTACAGAATGCTTTGAATTCGACACACATTAGCATTATAGTCTGTTTTTTAGACGCAGTGATAGCCTAGCGGTTAGAACGTTGGTCTCTCGAACGAAGGAGCCCCAGTTCATATCCTGGCACGAACTACTAATTTTCAAATATTATGTGCGTATTGGAGCAGCGTCGTGGAGTATGCTCTAGGCCTCCTCATCCTCAAAAGGAGAGACCTGTGCCCAGTAGTGGGCCATTAATGGGTTGAAGCCATGTATGTGCACATTAGAAGTTAATTATCACTTGCTTCGGTGAAGGAAAACATCGTGAGGAAACCTGCACACTTTAAAGTTCTCCATAATGTTCTCAAAGGTGTGTGAACTCTACCAATTCGCACTTGGCCAGCGTGGTAGACTATGGCTTATACTCACACTGTGAGAGGAAACCCCGAACCTAGCATTGGGACAATTATTAGTTGTTGCATCTTTTTAGACGTGCCCTATTTGGTCTTAATTTGTAATTTAAAAATAATGCTGACACAAACACAGATAATAATTGAATGTCAAAACTAACCTACTACGTCACTAAGTATAAAATTTATATTACCTAAATCAAATCTAGTGATAGACAACTTCAAAATCTAATATTACTAAGCCAGATAATTCATATGAAGTTTTGAAGTGACTTCAATATCCCATCCAAAGTGAGACGAGACCCATCGTCAAGCCGATTACCGGTCGTAAGCTCCGTCTTGCAACTGTCGGAGTTCTACCTACATTCTGTAATTCAATCTAAAATCCCCAACTAAAGTTCGCCATGGATTACACCGCCAATCCCAAGATTGACATATCAAACCGAATCTGGTATGTCGAACAAAGCCATATCTAGAAGATTAAGTTGGTTGCCCGTGTGAAATACAGTGGGGTACTTAGGGAATAAATTGTAAGTAATTGGATAAGTTTATGCGAGGCCCGACGAAGCGCGCGGAATACACCTCCCTGAGAGAGATGTTGCGTTATCGCATATATTCGCAATAATTTCGCACGTCTCCACCTCAGGCGGGCTGTATTTACCGTAAGTATTCACGAGGTAGAGTCGGAAGGAAAGGACAGTATGAATGCTTTTAACCTACTTTGCGAAACGCGGATTGCCAACGTTTTTGCCAACGCGGATATAAATATGTCAATAACAATGATTTTATTGGAAACCACGTCGAAAAAATCAGAACAATGGAATGTTCTGTTAAAATTTGTATCTCCCTCGTTCGGCAGTGGTTACTTTTATAAATAAAAATAACTCCACCTACATTGACACAAAATTTTGATATCGGACATTACACAATACTATCTATTTATTTTGAGGATGTACGGATGTTTGTTTCTTTTTCACGCAAAAACAACTGAACTGATTTTCATGAAATTTTGCAAACTGATAGACTAAGATCTGGAATATGATATTATTATCCTGGAAAACGCGGGCAAAGCCATGGGTAGAGCGCTTGTTATTTATCATCACAATGCATTTTTTACTGTCTTACTCGCAGAATCAAAATAAATAAATAAATAAATCGTAAATGCATAGTATGTTCCTAACAAAGAAAAAATAAATAAAATATGCAGAGATTATTCGACAAGCAAGTGCCGATTCAAATTCAAAACTAATTTGAAAAATCAAAGTACGCCCAAAATTCAAACCCTGTTATAGTGACCAATGAAAACTAACAGACAAACATTCCTATTAGTATTTATGTTATAACAATAACATAAAATTATCTCAATCTTATCCCGAGACGCTTTAGATGACACCCCATAAAAGTCTCCGTATAATAAATAACAGCCAAGATATTTGACGTCTAAACATTTTAGCCGAAAGCTTTACGGAACCGAGTCATTTAGATAGGTGAAAAAAACGTGCACTTCCATTGAAGCTATATCTTGTAGGTGTCGGAATATGCCCTCCGAGTATTCATCGTCACCGCACACCTGAGATAAGTTAATATCACGGAATTACTTGTGACCTTTGCACTTGCGTCGTATATTTATGCGTAGCGAAAAACGTTACGTGTCATTCTTATGAAAAAAGCCGTGTACGTGGTTATACAATGTTAAAATTATTTATGATAGTTATAGAGATGTGCTAAAAAGTTCGCAGTTAATACAAAACATACAATAAATTTGTAAGGCAATCGCACCTACTGTTGTGTACTTTGAATACTTTCAGAATGACACCAATAAGAATATGTATAATTCATCCTTAAGTCTAAACTAAGATCTCATTGCCTTTGATAGAATAACGACGCAATGACAATCTTTCTCATCGCTCTTTAAGTTCCGGTTATTGAGTGTAAATGTAATACTTAATTCCTAAAATACAATTTAATAACAGATACGTCCATTTCATTGATATAAATAATACCTTTGACGTAAATTCCGAATAGAGAGAATAGACATCGCACCTTTATTGTTAAATACCTCGCGACCTCGTCCCTGCCTGTTCTTAATACTTGCCCTTTAATTGATGTAGGTAAGACCCCTCTATTCGATGAAGTGTAAAGGGCGGTAATTTATTGGGTAAGTTGGTCGATTGTACCGACAACCGACAACACTATTACTGATGATAATACCGGTTTAATTACTTTCGCGCCCGAAAATAATTTCATTAGTCGTTGCCACTTGAATTGTGATTGTGTCTTTATTGGCTTTCACTTTATGAGTTACTGCCTTTTTGGAGCGTTTTGTGACACTACTGCTTAATTGATGGTTTACCTGAAAAAAAAACAGACGATTTATGCCGGAAAAAATAGGATGTTCAAGTGAACTTTCGGTTTCAATAAAAAAGGAAAACTTACGTAGATTATAACAGAATTTTAATTACAGGTTAAAAAAATCTATACTTAAAAGTAGACAAAAACCATAAAATATAACCTACGATGGTCAAGAACGATTTCAAATATCAAGAACGTTTTTTCTTAACCAACCACTTACTTATTTTGTAGTAGACTACACAAGTAAATAAACTAAAGTTCATTATAAAACAGCATATTGCTGCATAATTGCTCCTTATTTACTGATTAATACAAAGTCAACCAGTTCAATCAGTTAGTCACAATTAAACCACAATTTGCATACCATATGATTCATAAGAGAACTAACAAAATACGATTAATCAATGCCAAGTTAATTAAATCTGAATGCTCGCAAAACCAAACTATTCGGCTTATCTAACCTGTAGCTAACTATGAGAGTTTAAATAAATGCTCGGCTGATAAAAGCCGGGTTTATTAGACCGTCGAGCCCGGCGCCGCTCATTCCAGAACTTTGTGCTATAAAAGTTAAAAGGGCACATTACCGCAAGTAATAAGCGAATCTGTAAATTGTGCGAGATTTATAGGAATTTCTGCCTGGATTTTCTGGTACGAGGGGCGATTGTTTGGTAACTCGTGGTACATTGTCCATAATGTCCATGGCTTGTACTGGGGTTTAGCTATTAATACCACGAATCACGATCCATGTACAATACGAACCGTGAGTACCCGAATAAAAAATATTTTATATATCTTATAACTATTCATAATTACTATGTGTTTAACCTTTTAAGGCAAACACAGCATGATATTTCAACAGGAAATATCCATACCGTCATCATAGACGTCATCGAACAGCGTATTTCAGTAGTTTTGTAAAGGTGCCACATAATGTTAACTGCGACTGAGAATCGAACCTGAGTGCCCCCATTGAGCAGGCAGTTTCACTAAAGCTACAGATATTTGTAACTTTTCTCATAAATACTGTATGATAAAACAAAGTATACGAATAAAATAATAAAGGCATGTTAACAATAAAAGCGAGTAAGCCTGACATGGATGTATTACGACTTCACCTGCAAATGGTGAATATCTAAGTACGAGTATATGAAAAGTAACACGTGTCAACTTCCTACATAAATCTAAATTGATGAAGTTATATTTATTCGTGATTTGAGTTTCCGTTCGGAACAAAATAAAGTTTACTTGTTAACATCATGTTACTTAATTCATGGAAAATTGAAAATTGTATAGGTATATCACATGTTTTACGCATCGACAATTTCAAAGTACCAAAACATATTACTATAACAATATTATTCTGAAAGTTAAAGTTTTGATAAGCAAGCAAATAACTTTTTACAAAAAATAATTGACTTCATCATTATGGATAATAATTTATGTGGGTTTGAGTAAAATATTTAACGTTTTAGTCAGTAAAATTATTTACTAGGACTAGATTTCAATGAAGTAGGTACCTGTTTATTAAAGCCCTTCTTTGTCTAAAGTTCCGGTCATAACTACCTAAATAACTACCCATCAGATCTCGTTCAAACTTAAATGGATTACATGACAAGTATCATCTTTCGAATATAAAAAGAATCATGAAAATCGATACACCCAGTAAAAAGTTATAAGATAACATAGGTACATATAAAATATAGTCGAATTGAGAACCTCCTACTTTTTTTGAAGTCGGTTAAAAAATATGTATGGTAAGTTACCATTTTTGTGAACGTGAGAACCATGTTTCCCCGTTACAGCTGTATTCTTCTTCCCGTAGAAAATTCGTGAAACTTTATAACGTAGTGCAGGTAAACTATACAAAGGTAAATCATCATAGAATCAATACTAGGTATAACAAATCCACTGATAAGATTCGTGAGCTAAGTGGAAAGTACCTGCATATCAACGAGCTAATAAGGTTATTGAATCCAGATAAAGTAAAAGGAATATCAAAGTAGGATTAAAGTCGTGTAATTTCGGAATAAATCAATATCCGCCTAAAATATTTCTTTTGTACACAAATCCCGTCAAAGATAGCTTTACCTTCGACAAATATTAGATTAAACGCGCCGTGCTGGAAAATTAAGCAAATATTAAGTGAAAGCCTTTTAAAAATGTAAACATAAACAAACAGTGGCAAAACCATTGAAGTATAATATCACAGAATAGACATCTCGAACAAAACGTATGTCCCCGCCGCGCCGGGAGGTTCTATTTTCAAAATTGAGCCCCTGTTCTCCTTTCAAAATCGAACGAATCCATTGGAAATTAAAGCCGCGCGGCGCCAATTCAATGGAACATAGTATGTATGTTCAACATACATTGTATTCGTGGTGTCTGTTCTATACGCTAGTAATAATACTTCAATGGGCAAACACATAAAATCTGTAATTTTTCTAACATTTGCAAAGTATTTTGAATAAATACATAACTTTAATTTTAAATCAAAATACTTCTTAATTTACAATTTAAGCTATTTTTATAATTTATGCGGGTTTGAGTAAAATATTGAACGTTTTAGTCAGTAAAATTATTTACTAGGACTAGATTTCAATGAAGTAGGTACCTGTTTATTAAAGCCCTTCTTTGTCTAAAGTTCCGGTCATAACACTCGTAAATATGACAGAATTCGACGTGTCAAAACCAGTCTCTCAGTCCCCTATTCTAAACCCGTAGAAAAGCGGTAAGGTCGTATTTTTACGGGTTTCACTCTGATAACACTTTCACTCGACTGATCACATCCACGTTACATATATGTACATATATGCATTGAACATAAATATCCCAGGCTGCAGAGAGTAAAGTGAAAACTGGTCAAGAAATGAACCCAAATAGGTTAAGATTATATATTTTGTTTCCTGTGGGAATTATAGACTTATAATTGGAGGACTGGCCGCGTCTATATTCTGAGCTCTTTTTGAAAATATTAAGTAAAAGGTCTACCTCCTACGGTATTTTGTTTTTAGGAATATTACACATATTTTCAGATTTTTAATCGATTATACAGAAATATTTTATTTTTCACAAAGTAATTAGTCTTAAAACTGTAATATTTTTTCAATTTCTCCTATCTTCAATGGTTTACGTAACGTAACCTAACTTTCTTGTTTCCAAGTTTCCTCACGAAAAGGTATAGCTTAATGACTTTATTAGTATGCCTCTCGAATAACAGTAGTGCTTTTCCCCGTCATTTAAATTCAATGGTGGTTTACGTAAAATGTCTTCTATCAATTTCACCATTTCTATACACAACCTACTCAATAGTCAGATGCAACGTAATAAAAACAAAAGTTCTTCAGAAAATATTCCTTAGTTTATACTTTTGAAGTTACATATTAACTATCTTCTGATTTTGTAACTCAGCGATGGTATTTAATTAAGTCAATATTTGTGGAAGCGATCATAACATTCATAGCCCGATGGTGTGTGTTATTGGCGAAGCAAAGCAAATTCTAGCTACTCGTACTCACCGCGTCTTTATTCATTTCTATAACGCTTCCGTTATTCAGGACATCTCTTCTTTCTTCTAATCTTTAGGTGTTGACTAAAAATCTGCTTTGGGTTAGCTATACCACCATTTCGTACCGCAGAATTTGCAATAGGTAAAGTGCACTTTGGACCCATCATTCACAGGGACAAACTCGTATCCTGCAGAACTATGAATCCATTCTGTGAATCCATTAGTGACAATAAACAAACAAACTACCAGATGAGAACACGAGAGCAGTCACACTGCACCACAGACAACCTAACAGGAATATTAACACAAGATGAGTCAAAAAGCCCTGAAAGCTTTCACCCCAAAGTAGGCCGAGCTAATGTTTTGTCCATTATGAACTCAACCCGCAGTCTCGGCCGAAGGAAAAAATAAAAGTTAAAACCAACCCGACATTCACTACATTCCTTTATATTTTTCTAGATAACTACAGGAAGTTTTAGTCATAATCCCTGCAATATTCCATAAAGATTAAGCTGATTTATCTGACGTAATTTATGCAATATCTTAGCGTGATAAGAAACCAAACAAAATTTATTTAAAGTGGTAGTAATTTGCGAGTCAACTTACCCTGATGATGTTCCGTTTCAGGCCGGAACACGTATTCGTGCTGGTATGTATGTTGTATCACACTTTTAATTATTGTAGTGCATGTTTCCGTTGTTGGGAGGGAAGGAGATGACACAAATGTCTTAAGTAGGTATATAACGCAGATTGTTGCATACTAGACTATACCCAATATCTAAAGTGGAAATAGTTACAATAACAAGATAGGTACTAAGAAAACATTGCACCTGTTAAGAGAAGCAGGGGACCTATTTAAGAATTTCGACTTTGTATCGCTCCATTACACACCCTCAGGTGGTAATGGCATTAAATACGATTAAGAGGTCGCTAATGGCGCCACCCCAATACCGGACATTCCGTTTTATCAAACTTCGACCCTATTTCCTCAATTACCAAGATCTTGGAAAAGTAAATGAAATGAGAGTAATCATTATCTTATTCGTTTATTCTTCTACGCAGGGCTCCGTCGCCGGCTCCCTAAAATAAAGCATTAAAAGACTGCTGCGGATTATCACACAATTTATTCAGGTGCTTAATTTGAGTGGCTATCCCACTTTGGAAACAATTTATATTTTTATTTCACTTGAGCATGAAACGGAGGAGATTTAACCTAACATTTCATTACAAAACGTCCGACCACAGTCACAATAAAAGGATCTTTATAAATTATTGCCACGCAGGCCCCGGCGCGCTAAATGAGGGGCTTACGTCTGTATCTCAAAATCTTTAAATAAGCAAGACGCTTAAATACCGATCCTGTATATACAAGAAGACGAAACTACGCTATGCGAGTGTTTCAACGTTCGTGAAGTATGACTACGTCAAAGTTATAACGAGTTAGATGCCGTTGTGCGGGATGGCGACGGGATTTAGCGCATCATACATCGGATTGAAGTTCTAACAATTATGGGACTGCAAATGGGTATTAGACTGAACACACAAATTTCGGTCTGCGCCCGGTAAAGCCCCATCATGCTTCGTAGCGTGCGAGCGGTACATACGCCCAGATAGCACTCGACCGAGTCCAATTGAAACTTTTGATTAAAATCAAGCAAATCTGAACCACCGTTCACTGATTTCGCCTGAACGCTTATCTTTATTTGAACTCCGAATTTTATGCTCAGTATGTAGAATTTCAAATAGAACCCCGTATTTGTATAATCGATTATCCTCATAATCCGTTCCTAGACATAGGGGCAAGCTTAATTTCAATTGTAAATTTAATAAGAGAAGAGTGAACTTTCTTTGTTTTATTATTATGTTGTAATTAATTAACTAAACTAAGTCAATATACTGATTTAATTAGGTAACTACTAGTTCATTATATTTGCCTGTAATGGAGACTTACAAAATGGTGACGTCAAACTGAAACAATATATTGATAAATAACTATCCTGTGTTAATAACATAATTATTAATCTTTAAGTAATTAAAGTCGTTAATTGGAACACAAAAAGCAATTATCGTATCGCAAGTGTTAATGAAGTTCAAACAATGTTGATAAAGCAATGTCTTTTGAATAGAAATTTTCTATTATAATAATTATTATTATTAGGGCAAGCTTCTAACAAAAAGTAACTAAAACATTATTATTTCTTATTCAAACGAATAAGAATTTCATGTGTAGTGTACCTTGTATTATATTTCGAGTATTTTTTTAATACCTTCATTAAAGTTTATTAGTCGTTAAAACAACACAGAGGGTGCTAGTTACACCCTCCGTGTACAAAAGGTTAGGGGTTGAACGTCAGAATGCCATGCAAAAATTATTTAAATATACACCCTAATCCTGCGAGGTGTGAGGTGCCTTTAGAAATTAATCCGATTACCATGAGTATGGGCCGATGTACGTATGCTATACCTACGGCAAATTGAGTTGTAAGGTTGTGTGCGACTAAAATGTTGTACAAGTCAGACGATTCCCGTATATTTTCGACGGCACTTAGCGCAAGGGGGTCTTTAAAGTTGAAGGATTTTTTAAAGTGCTCGATTCCATTGAACCTTAATTGGTAGCCATTATTAGATTTCACTAAAAATCCGTTAATGGTCGCATCAATGAAGAGTTAAGTACCAAATGGACGCTTGGATTCCAATTCACTTTTAATGTAAAGGCCTTGAATATTGATTACTTTTAATGAAGTTCTCTTAAGTATCTCTTTGATATACAATGAAGAATAATGTCAATCATCGAGACTTATTTATTTAATCTTTAGAGGTGAACTGCAAAATATTGCATCTTAAGTACGTTAAAGCATACTACATAATTATTATTATGATCATGAATCCATTTTTAATTACTAAACATGAATAAAAATAAATTAAGTAGGTACTCTTCTACGCCTTGCTTCGGGAAGAAATAGGTACAAACAATTACAGTATCCGAAATAATTGGTTTTCAGGTTAAGTTAGATAAGAAAATTAACAGAACTTTCATGACTTTTATATCGTATTCCACTGAAATTACCCGAGCTTACATTATCGTTAGTTATTATCCAATTTTACTAGATTCTAGACCCTTGTACGGACTCCAGACTCTCAAAAAGCGATAACTTTTCTTAGAACATTAAGATAGACTTAGACCTAAGTGTGTTTGCTTTTTGAAGAGAGAAACAAAGATATTATTATTATTCACGCTTTATTATTGGAATACAAAGAACATAATAGTAAACATCGTAGCATGTAGCATATTTAGTTCCGCATCCGGTGTCCGCTTACTTATTAACTTGCGGGAAAACGCAGTTGGAAGCTCGGCCCTCGGCGAATGATGCGGAAATTCCATTACCGAGCGATCCAGTACCGCTGGCTAATATTGTACCGCATGGATTTTAACTAGACATTAATGGATACGTCGAAGGTAATGACTTTATTTACATGGTTGTAACATGGTGATGAGAATTCCGTACAGTCCGTACATAATCACGGACGGATTTACTGAAGCGATACTAGTTTATCTATACTTGTGCCATATTATTAATCAGAGTAATAAAAAATAATAGTATAGCCCTTGAAATCTTGAGAAGCATGGCAGATAATTAATAAGTCAAGCTATTTATCCTTGAACTGCAATTGGTGCAGAAGTAATAACAAAGATCTTCAATCATGCACTACTTTAAAATACAGATAATATTAAAATTGGCTAAACAAATTAGAATATAATTGTTTAACCAACCAGAAAATTATAGCCACTAGAGAAGTTGAGGGAACTCATAAAAAAATAGTAATATGGCAATTTTTATAAATATGAAAACATAGGTGTTTATCGATACTTTTAGACGTTTTTATCGAACGCTACTCCGATAAAGTCGGTTATTAAAAAAATATACCTGTTCTTTTCTAAATTTAAAAATTTAAATTCAAATATATTGGTAAAACACAGGGAAGAGACTTGTAATCAAGTAGCCGTCAGTTTCGGACCAATTCTTTTGAGAGGTGCCATTTCCACTTAGCAAGCACCGCGCTGCAGCAATTTATCTCGAGTCTAGACTTCAGCACTTCTGGCATTCATCTCGTAAATTAAGGTCTATTCTTTCGCCTAACTGAAAACTTCACCGGCCTACGTGAATTTTTCAAAGAAGAACAAAGTGTTAAGAAATCTTGAAAATTTTTAAAACTTCTTGAAATTATTTTACGGGATGCAGATTTGGTCTGGATGTCATTTCGCTAATAAAACACTAGGTATAAACACTAAATACATTTTGAGTATCGAAACTGACCATCATTTGTATATTAAGCAACTTTACTAGCAATACAAAAGCAATACAAAAGTTAATGTTTTATAATATAATTTTGTTTAATGAATGAAGTCGACTAAAAAAACTTGGCGCTAGTTACCAATAGGTATTATTTGCGTACAGTAGATACGTTCGTACAAATGTACGTAACTCGTGTCAAAAGCGTGTGCAGGCTACACTACAGGATTTTCTCCAATTAAAAAATGTAATATTTAGCAAAATTCTAAAACTAATACTCACCCCTTAATTACGAGAAAATCAGCAAAAGTATCTCAATTTAGTTGCACAAATTTTATTAAAAAGAGAACGCTTGCCCTCCCTGCGATTCTGATAACCCTTGACCCTTTTCTGCAATTAGCTTTATTATTAAAATTTAATGAATACAAACAGAAAAGAACGCTTCTATTTATAAAATAAAATTCGGTTTCTGGGCTGTTTGTAGTCTCTGTTTGAAAACCAAAAGTAGATCAGTAGGTACTCTCTTTCTTTCCGTTTCATGTGACTCACAAAAGAGTTGTTGAATTTGTGTACAATGTAATCAGGTCGGGATGTTTATTTTTTCTTTTTATAATAATAATGTAACAAGTCATTTATTTGCGCTTCTTGGTTGTACCAAAATCTACTTAACTATTCGCATGACTAAACTTTTAGTTAGTGGCAATAAAATCTGTTGTGGTAAAGCGCTTTAAAGCCTATTTCCACCTGTCTTTAACACAGATGTCAAGCCATAATACCCCTGAAAATTTTAGAACACGCGCCTATACGCATTTCTAGTCTTAAATGGGCTGTGAAACCAGAGAAATACTTGCCATATGGCTACTTAACATCCACTTGCGACAACATATAATTTACATAAAACTACTGGAAGTGAGAAGGAACCTAAGTACGTCCGGTATGAAATGGTCTGAACATCTAGTTTAGTATCCATAAACATGAGTGAAAGGAAAACTTGTGTCTCGTTAGCAGTATCGTTACTGTGACTGATTCCGATTTGTACGTTTCACTACATAGCTTTGGTGTCGCGTCAACTACTTATGATACTTAAATGGGTCTGAAGTTAGTTCCTTGATTCTAGTGAACTGAAAGTATTGAAAAGAAGTGATGTGCCACGAAAAAAACACCGTTCAATTCTTGTGCTGTCACTACTTGTAGATATATGTAGTACGCGGTATGGATCTTGAGCGCTGAGACTTAGTGAGTGTTCACACTGAACTCGCGGGCGCGGGCGCGGGCGCGGTGGCGGATTCGTGTTCACACTGGCCGCCAGACGTTTGCGCGATTGTGACATGTTGTCAGAGGTTGAAAACATGGACGACGATCGTTTTTTAACCGAAAATTCATACCAAAAGCTCCATTTAGGTACTCACCCTCCATATCAGGAAAAAATTCAGCAATTTCCTTCCATAGTTTATTAAGAATGTTTCTGTTCATAAGATGCCTGTGTTTACTCTGCCAAATCTGAGTTCAAATCAAATCAGTTCTAGCCTGAATAGTACTAATAAATTCTTCTGTATTGAACGACATGATCTTAGATGAAAGAACAACCCTTTAATCTGGCGACATAATGAATTCATGTGCTATCGTTTCTAGCGACAAGTTCAAAATGGTTGAACTTACCTGACATAATCGCGCGTTCCGCCGCTAGTTCAGTGTGAACACACTCATACATTCTCATGCGTTTGATATTGCCGCTAGCGGGCCGCGCGCGGTTGTCGCTAGCATGCCCGCTACTTACACCGCACGTGCGTTTTGTATGTGAACACTTCCATAGTAGTTCATATGTTTGAAATTTCGCGACCGCGCCCGCGACCGCGCCCGCGACCGCTCCCGCGACCGCGCCCGCGAGTCAGTATGAACAAGCACTTACCTGCGCAGAAGCAATTTTTCGGGCCAATTTGGCGGTATGATATTATGAGGTCCGGGTCACTGTGGGCATTGACGGGAGCGGCCTACGTCATGTCGTGCAATGTGATTGGCCCGTCAAGTGACGTTAGAGCAGCGCTTGTCGTAATTCCTTCTCTGAGCGTGCGGTCACATCTTGCGACAACTGAATGACCATTTAATTTCACCTCAAGTTTACGATGCGCGAAGTTTTTCACCGAGCGCTCAACATCCGTGCCGCCAACATGTACCAATATGCAACTATAGTTATACTATTTGTAAAATATTCACTAGCAATTCACCACTAACAATTACACTGACGACCCCGTAGCCCAGTTGGTAGCGACCCTGCCTGCGAAGCGAGGGGTCCCAGGTTCGATTCCTGGCTGGGGCACATATTTATGTGACAGATAAATAGGTATTTGTACTCGTGTCTTGGATGATTAATTTATTATAAGTGTCGTCCATGCCACTCACGACACAGGCGCAAACTTACTAATCATATACACGGATATTTTGAAAGCGTTTTGGAAACGAAACATTTTGATTTGGAATTATCTATAGTACCAATAAAAACGGATAAATCAATTGTAATGTGGACTAAAAAAAAGTTTCAGTTTTAATATTCATTTATAATCGATCGACTTGGAAAGTAGTAACGCACTGATCATTCATTCCGCGCTAACAACAGCTGTGCCGTTGTCACTGACCTACTGAAAGCCAAGGTCCAAGGACGCCTGACGATTACAGGCGAGTCCCGCGCATGCGTCTACGGGCATACGACTCATTGCAATGCCGTCATTGGTTGGACGACTCCGGCGCAACTCAGTAGCTTTGTTTTTATTGGCGAATACGATTTTATGTGACTTGATAGTAAAACGCGTAGTATTTCTATTTGTAGTATGTATCTACGTGTGATTGAATAGCGCTACTACTGGTTCTCACTTTTTCTCTGTAAACGATATGAATATCGACTTTGATGAAAAAAAAATATACATATTATTAAATTAACGTTATATATAGCTTCTGTTATTGATAAATGATTCAAAATCTTCGGTTCCAAAACGCTTTCAAAATCTCCGTGTATTGTGGTATGAGTGTGTAGCGTTGATGTTATTATTGTTTATAAATTCTTAACGTTTTGAGCTATGCCAATCAGCAATCAAAAATTTTGTGTTATTCGTCTATATATTTTACAGCTTTCAAAGCATTTTTACAGCTCACAAACAATTCCACTTTAGTGCTAGTTTTAATGAAAGCAATGAACGCATCAAACCGAATTAAGCATCAAATATAACTGAGATTTAAGTGAAAGGCATTATAAGACTCAAAACACGCTATCATTTAGCACTTTGCTTTGCTCGCTAATTTACTCACACTTTCACTGGGATTCAAAGACTAATTTCATTGATGATCACAATCAATCAGATGAGAAAGTATATTTCATAGGAGCTTTGCCATAATTGTCCGATGTAAGTAATCATACAAATAATACATATTAGAGATTGTATGATTTGTATGCGTAATCGCTTATGAAAGGCTGACCCTATGTTGCAACGCAATACTCAGTGAACATAGTACAATGATACGCAATCATCTTGATGTAAGGTCGATTGATTTTTTACAGAGAAAAATTATATAATAAACTGTTATTAAAGGTCAACGTTACCATTCGGTAAGGGTGTATTAGTACTATGGAAGCTTGGCCGTATATAAGAATGTCTTCGAACAAAACTAAAACATAGTGACTTTTGACTATTGATATCTCCTTGGTTTTCATAGAGAATCTAGTCCATAACCTTTTTAGCAAATGCCTTTGCAAAATACATTTGGGTATTTACAAGCTGAGAAGGCAAAAGGATTGCCAAATAATGATAAATTTAATAATCACTGAAATAGCTACAGGTCTGGTGAATAGGTTTAGGAAAACATTTCTCTAATATTTATTGTATCAAGCGTACTGAAAAAATCTCTAAGGTCTAAAAGCCTATTATTTAATTTCGTCCCGTTTCTTAGTAACAGCATATCTAAGTCACTTTGTAAACTCACATTGGATTAAAGTACCTAATTTAAGATCTAGAACATCTCCCTGCCTTCTTTTCATTTGGCTTAAAATAAATATAGGAGAAATTACTGTAAACTAATCTTAACTCATTTTTCTCGGATGCCTCATTGCAAAAGTCAAATCAATTAAATATGACATTAAATTAAAAGAATCTTAAACCACTTCATGCTAAAAGGATGCCGCATTTCAAAAGATCAAGGATTAAACTGAATATAAAAAAAATATATACAACATAGATATGTTGACATTTCTAGAATTTTTTATGTTATAAGCCGATATCTGAGCAGAATAATAATATTGATAAATACATAATATAATCATTAACACTATTTAAGTACGGCTATATCGTTAATAATTTATGAAAAAAATATAGTACTTACTACTACTAATGGAAATAAACTTGACAAGTTCGAGTTGATTATGTATTTTTTGTTACATTTAAAAGAAAATGCAGCAAAATTTCACTGCATCCCAACAAAAAATTTTTGCAGAGGTTAAGTCACTCCACTCAGAAAGACTTTAGTGCACGTCAACTGAAAATAAATTTTTCTACAATTTTCTTTATCTCATAGTCAGTAGCATCATCTCCAAGTAAAAAATTGAGCCTCGTTAAAATTTCTAAACCTTTAATTATGACGATTAATTAAGACATTTTTATTCATTTAACATCGGGCACGCTATTCGTTATAAAAGAATTAAGTGGTGTCCCATTTAAATATTATGATTTAATAAAATGTCTTTACGAAATAGTGACAAAAAAAATATTTTTGGTCTTTTATACCGTTTCAAGGTAAGTAAGTAGAGCGTTAGAGGGCTTTAACAACCATGGTTTTAAGGTGCATTGAATAGGCCAGATCGCTTTTTTGGGTTAATCTATTCAATTTTACTTTACATTTTTTAATTATTTTTCCTAAAACTTACTCTACACATTTTAACTTGGTAAGGAATGTCACAAAAGACTGGCACTAACGTATATACATACATTCTATTCCCACCCACTTTTATGCATATAGTTTCATCTGTATTTTTCAGGAGAATGCACTGTGTGACGCACATTTTAAAAACATTCGAAAAATAGCGCTTGGATATAGATTACAAAGTTGCCGCTTATACCTATACAAATTCCCGACTTCGTTCATATCGTTGAGCATGCATCAGACTTAAGAGGATGACCTTCAAACACATGACCCATGTTGAATTCGTGAGCCTGCGTGCGGTCAACTATACAAGTGAACGCCAAGGCCGAACGTTGCCTTCTTAAACTCTTATTGCCTTCAAGAACCTTATTATTTTCAAATTATGTTTAGGTTCATCAATGATGTCATCCGCCAATTTAAATTGTGAAGATTTAATTTAAAAATTGGGTAGATTCTATTATTACAGCTGTTAAACTCTTGTATGGTAACAAAAATGTTATAAAAACCTTCGATAAAAAGTGTAATACAAGTAGGTATGTTGTACAATAACGAGCCAGATAGCTAGTTTACATAGCCGCAAATAACAATAATAGTTAGTACTTGGATGGAACACTTTTGCACTTAGGATTTTATTTTCTAATCACGCCACGGAACCATTCATAATAAACATAATATTTTAATATTACGTACCACATTATTAAGTCTTATAAGCAGATAAACAGAATAGAATGTAGAGTTTATAAAATAAGTATTCTTAAGAAATTAAGTACTAAGTGTGTAAAGTACCTATTACCTTAGATAAAAAATTAAATATTTGAAGTGTTCATAACCTGAGGTCTTGTGTCACAGAAAAGCGATAGACCGAGGTAATAAAGCAACAACGGCAATTGAATTAGACCTATTTAGGGCTCCCTTCAAAGACATTGAAGAACGTGACGAAGAAACAAATGAACACCATTATTTAGAAGAAAATAAATGTAAATCATGTTTATGACGCTGGTCCTTTATATCTGGGTCTCTATTTTCGACTTACTCAGCACTATTCTGTCAAAGACGAAACATTATTTTTACTACATACTTTAATGCGGTTCCCCGCTTCGTTTACGGGTGATGTTTAGTTGGTTATTACTTGTTACTAATGTCCTTGGCGACGGTGACCACTATATGTGTATGTACTCTGTAAGCTCTACGCTGATCGTACATAAGTTTTACTACCTACCTGCACTTATTGTTAGTAAAATCCATTTGTAATCCAATCGACTGTAACATCGGATAATATTTTCAACAACACATCTATGTAAGAAAACAAGCCATTATAGGTATCGCATTCCTGCACATTTCAAATTGAAATACTTTTGAAACTACTCGGCATTTTGTATTGCGTACACTACAAGATTGTAATCGGAGCGTGCATTGGCACATAAAACCACGACGCCCGAAAATTCTCAGACTTCCTTACATCTTTCTGATTGACTTGGCAACTAACTTAGAACTATTCCATCCTGGAGTATACAACTCAATTGTTACATTTGCCAAAATAGATTAAATTCTACATTTTTTCTATTGTAAAATGTGAGTGTAAAATTTATTATTATTATATACATCTAGAGCCTTATTTAAATATGTCTAGTATTTTATGTTAATGGTAATGGAATGACGTGAACGCAGTAAAACAATATTTATGTAGGTATAAGTGTAACCATAAAGATTTAATAAATCTTGGGTGGAAAGCTTTTTATAAGATCTAGACATATACAGACTTAATTATTATGTACGTACTATTACAATTATGTACTATTATGTCTTTTGTGATACCTTAAATATTTATATTTATATATTTGCGCGTTAAAAAAAATAACGCGATAGAAAAATACACGAAAAAATATGTTATAAGACTCGCGCATCTTATAATCTCTTTCGGAACGTCTTTTTGGGCCGGGGATTAAAAAGCATTGTACTTCCTGATTGTACGTGGTATCAGGTCTAAATTGTGTACCTAAATGAAAGTCTATCTTTTCTGCTCGTGCGGAGAGAAACCGATGTTCACGGTCAGTTGTTACAGTATCTGTGTCGAGGTGGGCAAGATTCGAAAATAAACTTTACAAAAGTTTTGTCCACTACAGTATTGTAGATTAGACATTGTCTATACAAATAAATAAAATTAGAGTGTCTGTTTGTAATATTAAAATAACCGTTTTTTACTCAGTGCATTTGGACGTATACACGACACGGTACACAGGTATACCAAAACAACATTTTTTACAATTTTTGTCTGTCTGTCTGTTTGTTTCGGCTAATCTCTGAAATGGCTGGACCGATTTTGACAGGACTTTCACTGGCAGATAGCTGATGTAACAAGGAGTAACTTAGGCTACTTTTATTTTAGAAAAAAATAGTTTGTTAGGCGATACGAAGTTCGCCGGGTCAGCTAGTTGTAAAATAAATTATTTATT
Source organism: Thymelicus sylvestris (assembly GCA_911387775.1). Lineage (NCBI taxonomy): Eukaryota > Metazoa > Arthropoda > Insecta > Lepidoptera > Hesperiidae > Thymelicus > Thymelicus sylvestris. The sequence goes on from OU426895.1 coordinate 10,063,828, forward strand.
CTTATTATAATTCAGAAATTAATTATCTATATATATAAAATTGAAAAGAGATACACTGATTAAACAAAAAATCTCAGAAAGTACCGAACCGATTACGATGAAATTTGGCAAGGAGATAGCTTATGCTAAGGAGACGTCAGCTAAGAACGGATTTTTGGAAATTCATCCCCTAAGGGGTAAAAATACGGGTTTGAGGTCATTTTCATACAAACCAACTTCGTCAGTTTTAGAGTTATAAATTTGAAATTTTTTATGCAAGTTTATAGTAATAAAGAAAAGTTAACTTTAATATATTTTTTTGGAAAATCATCCCTTAAAGGGTTAATTTACTGAATGGAACTTAGTAGGCAACTTCGTCCTTTTTGAAGTAAACAACATAAAAATTTATGTATTAGTTCAAGATTAGAAACAAAATTTAAAAGTCATGCGCTTTTTTGGAAAATCATCCCCTAAAGGGTTAATTAAGATGACGAAAGTTAGTATGGCAACTTCGTCAGTTTTGTAGTAAGAAGGGTGAAAATTTGTTTATAAGCTTATAGTTAGACACGAAAAATATCTGTATCTCTGTTTTCTCGAAATTCATCCCCTAAAAATAGGGGTTGGTAGTCATCTACATACAAATCAACTTCGCCAGTTTTAGAGTTATAAATATGATTTTTTTAATGTAAGTTTATAGTAATAAACAAAAGTTAACTTTAACAATTTTTTTCAGAAAATCATCCCTTAAAGGGTTAACTTAGTGGATTTTATTTAGTATGCAACTTCATCATTTTTAAAGTTAAAAACATGAAATTTTATATATTAGCTCCAGATTAGAAACGAAATTTGGAAGTATTACGTTTTTTTGGTCATCCCCTAAAGGGTTTAATAAGACTGTGCAAATTAGTATGGCAACTTCGTCAGTTTTAAAGTAAGAAGGGTGAAATTTTGTATATAGGCTTATAGTTAGACACAAAAAATAACTGTATCACTGTTTTCTCGAAATTCATCCCTTAAAAATTGGGGTTGGACGTCATTTACATATACATCAGCTTTGTCAGTTTTAGAGTTATAAATATGATTTTTTTTATGTAAGTTTACAGTTATGAACAAAATTTAATATTACCACATTTTTTGGAAAATCATCCCTTAAAGGTTAATTTAACGGATTTAATTTAGTACGCAACTTCGTAATTTTTAAAGTTAAAAACATGAAAATTTTAATATTATCTCCAGAGTAGAAACGAGAGTGGAAGTATTATGTTTTTTTGGAAAGTCATCCCCTAACTAAAGGGTTAAATAAGAGTGTGCAAGTTAGTATGGCAACTTCGTAGGTGTTTGAGGTAAGAAGGGTGAAATTTTGTATTTAAGCTTACAGTAAAACACACAAAAAATAACTTCATCTATCACTGTTTTCTCGAAATTCATCCCCTAAAAAGGATTGGAAGTCGTTTACGCATAAATCAGCTTCGTCAGTTTTAGAGTTATAAATATGAAAATTTTTATGTAAGTTTATAGTTGTGAACAGAAGTTAATTTTAACACGTTTTTTTTTTTGGAAAATCATCCCTTAAATGGTTGATTTGAAGCATGGAACTTAGTACGCAACGTCATCATTTTTGAAGTTAAAAACATGAGAATTCATATATTAGCTCCAGATTAAAATTTAAAAGTTGTTTTTTTGGAAAATCAACCCCTAAACGGTTAAATAAGCGTATGCAAGTTAGTATGGCAACTTCGTCAGTTTCGAAGTAAGAAGTGTGAAAATATGTATATTAGCTTAAATACACAAAAAATAACTGTATCACGGTTTTCTAAAAATTTATCCCCTTATGGGGTAAACTAAGCGGTTGTAAATATTTAAGAAACTACGTCATTTTTAAACTTAGTAATGTGAAAATTAATATGGAAGCTTATAGTGAGAAGCAAAAATTTAGTGTAGAGAACTTTACGGACGGGAGGGGGAGGGGAGGGGGACAGGAAGCGAGAGAGGGACTGGGATCGGTAGAGGAAGCAGGAGAGGGAGCGGAAGAGGAAGAGGGAGCGGGGGAGGGAGTGAGAGAGGGACATGAAGCGGGAGAAGGATCTCTCCTTCAGAGTGGGATAGGAAGAAGGCAGAGGGAGAGGGACAGGGAGCGGGAGAAGGAGAGAGAGTGGGACAGGAAGAGCGAGAGGGACAGGGAGTGGGAGAGGAAGAGAGATATGTAACTCTTGGACGGATGGACATGAAATCTTGAACAGAACTGTTTTAAAGATATTTTTTACTGTTTAAAATTATTGTCTGCCTGTCTGTTTGTCTGTCCGGGCATCACATGAAAACCCTTGAACTTATTCGACGGAAATTAGTTAAGTTGTTCCTTAGGCATACTTTGGGTCATATTTTAGAAAACTTTTCGTCACGAAAAAATTAAAAGTTTTCCCCGGAAACAACATGAAACTTTGTATGGAATATTTTTAAAATATCAATGATTTCTTTTAAATTTGCAACAAACGTTCCTCCTTTAATTGATGAAATACATGATTTCGAGTTTTTCAAAATTTTTCATGAATAAGAAAAAAAAATAATGTTAATGTTGTTTATTATTCAAAACCCGCTCCCGGAGGAATAATCTGTGATTGTATCGTAGGTTTCAGTATGTAAATTCCTAAATATAAGTACTTCAATGAACATGAATGTACATACATAAATGAACCTGTTTTTAAATTTTCTTCTGTAAGGGGTAGAAATATGATAAGCATAATTTCCGCGTGCGAAGCCGCGGGCAACAGCTAGTTAATTAATAAATTTCAGAAAAACTTCGGAAATTGAATTTTGATGTTGTAGGTTGCGAGTTGGTTAATTCAAAATAATTATAATAATATGTATTTACGCAAGAAACTGCTTAAAAATATGTTTCCAAATAAACACATAAATGTCATAGCGATATATTGGCTATTAAAAAAGGTAAATATACAAGAAATTATTAACAAACTGATAATATATTTATTCTTATATTTACATATTGTTATTTTTGAGGTACGAAACCCTACACTGCACGAGGGTTAACACGCACTTGGCGGGTTTTTTAATTAGGTTAGCACTGAAATCGATTACTTGCCACAAACTTTATCCTTATAAATTACCAGTAGCCCCTGCCCTATTTGCGAGGGTATCTCTCGGCTCTCCCCCTTTTAATATAGTGGGATGACAGCTAGATATTTTATCTACGTTTCCATAGCCTAATCTAAATTCAGCAACTATGTAGCTATTATACATTATGTATATTCCTTATCGAAAAATAACGATATAATTTACTCTTTGTTTAATACAAATCACGTAATTTATATTGTTAGATTTCATAAAAGCTTTTTATTGCTTATTAAAAATCCTACCCACATAATTTTAGCAAATTCTAGCTATTAAGCCGCGAGTATAAGTTTGCTAACTACATTAAAAGTTTCTTTAAGCTTTATAAAAATTGTTTTAATGTGTCATATTTCACTAACTACATATTGCTTGATTTTAAATATCATTATCATTCAATCAAATGTATTTATATTTTTAATAGTTAACTTAATAGGTACCTAGTACAGGATAAAATCTAGAGTCAAGACTGCTATTAAAGTTAACATTGTATTTGCATAGCAACGTTTGCTCTCAGTAACCAACAATTTGCAAATATTATGTTTAACGTTTCTGACAATCGAATATTACGGGTAATTCAGATACTATCTAGTGAGATGGAAATTAATAGGCACTGACGTGTAAAAAGGGCCGACCTCATAGTTACAGTCAACGTCAAAAGTACAAAAATTAGTTTCAATTAAGACATCACTTTTATGTAATTAATTCATCATTATTATCACACACTGCAGGTTAATTTAAGAGGAAGTATTCTTTACAATATAAACAAAATACAAAACAAAAACTGCGTATTTCACAACGATGATTTGAATGAACTGAAGAATAGTAAATTCCAACATAGGTACCAATTTATTTAATGGGTTAAATAATATAATCCTATCAGGGTATTAAGACAAAAACTATTTCATTTTAAAGAGCGGATAATGTCTTCTGAAATATTACAAAATTAAGGAATTCAATTTACCTGAGTTTACAGCCACAATTCATTAATGTGACTGTACCAATACTACGGTATTCAAATATCGTCAACGCAAAACCGAATTGCTGAGATCAATCGTACATCGTTAGAGGATTGGAAGATATCCTTCGTATAAAGCACAGCGAATTCCACAAAGGAATTTTATTATTTGTTACACGTAGCCATTCAATTAGGTACCGTGACGTACACCGATACCGTTTCTCGAAATATTTTTTTTTTCATAATAAAATTATTCAGAATTTTATATTGCAAAAATATTTAATGTCTCCCACATTGAAGATTTTTTGTCATACGTCTTGTGTTGATTGAAGGATACCCTATAAATGAAAATGAGAAAGATTGCTCCGTGGAATGTCTTTTGATAATCTTTAGGTATCATTATGTATTCTGTGGTATAAGGTAAATTACTTGTTAACATAGTCGTAGATAATTATCATTTTGTAGACGATGCTCAGTGATTAAAATTTTATTATTATTAACTATTAATAATATTATTAACTACTAATTATTAACGATGGTCGCAACTTGAATTCAGGTTTCGCATCTACTATTTTTCTAGTAGTGTTTAGATCATTTGGAAGTGAGCTTTTTATTCAAATGACCTTAAATTTTAATTAAAATTTAAATATCTGTATATGTATAATTTAACTTTAGCCACGCCACGTCGCTTCCATACCCCATCCCATGCCCGATTTTATAAAACGTAAAATCAACTTTTTTGTAATAATAAATTAACCAATGAATAACTCACTATGTCCAATCATTAAATAATATATATAGTACTTAGATATCACCTGAAGACCAATATGGTATTTTATATTTATTATGGATGTACAGTCACCAAAATAATAAGGTATGTAAAGCGTGATTCTAAAACCTTCTGTAATTATTAATATTACAGAATATTTGGGTTATTTTCATTGTCAAATGCTACCTATATTAATAACGTATGATTTTTTTTAACGTTTCTCAAATGGTATGATATTTTATTTTATGATTGATAACGCAAATCAAATCAAATCAATTTTTATTTGCTTGAATGTGGGTATGTACATTACCATATTGTTAAATAATAAAAATATAATTAAGTCCGCCACAATCTACCTTTCACGGTATGCAAAATGTATGTCACAGAAAATAAAATTAATACAATACTATGCATAATATAATACAATACAATAGTCTATGATTTACGACAATTTCAGTGCAGTTTCATTTAAATAGTAACAAACACTCTGCAAAATTAATAATTACAGAAGATTTTAGAATCATGCCATGCATACCTAATTCTGTTGTGGACTGTACATTGACTGAAATCAAAATTATACTTACAACATAATGAGAATGTAATACATATTTATGTTACAAAAATGTGCTAAGGAAGTGAAAAATATTGCCAATTAAAAGTTTAATTACATCCTATAAAGTTGTAGGTACTTGTATCTCAAAAAGAATGTTATATACTGTAAATACAACATAAAGAGAGTTTGATTGCAAAGGTTACTAGGTCCATATACCTACAGCGATCCAATGTGTCGGAATATCGTAACGGTACGACGGTATGAGCCAAATTCCTACACGTCCAGTAACGGTCCATCCACCTCGCAGAATACTTGTCATTACACCTCGAAAAACCATTCATCTAGACTATCTTGAGCTTGAATAGAAATTCATAACTTTTAAAGGGGAACAAAGACATCTCAAAAATTTGGTATGAACGAATGGTTGCACAGAAAATTTATAGTCTTCATACTTGAAAGAACCTGGCATTTATTTACTAGCTTTTGCCCGCGGCTTCGCCCGCGGTAGAGATCGATTTTTTACAAATCCGCGGGAACCCTAAATTTTTCCGGGAAAAAAGTAGCCTATGTGTTAATCCAGGGTATAAAGACTATCTCGATTTCAAATTTCAGCCAAATCGGTTTAGTAGTTGTGGCGTGATTGAAGAACAAACATTAAAACATGCAAATATCCAAACATCTGTACAAACTTTCACATTTACAATATTAATGGGAATATTAATAGAATTAAAGCCCTGGACTGTTTATTTTATTGAATTTGTGTGGCAATAAAGAATATTTTTATTTTTATTTATTTTTATTTTTTGTTTACTTTCCATATGTATGTATTTTATCTTCAGAGTAAATAAGCTTTTACTAAATTACTACCTAAGCTTTACGATCCAAGACTTCATCGCCATTTGCTATTTACGATAAGGTGGGATTGTAGTCAAGCATTAACTTATAATTTACAAAAAAATATATTATACTTACCACATACCAGTCGCACATACCAGCTTACAACGTCACGAATTTAACCACAACATATTACAGAATACACACATTTTTATAGTACGTACCGCGTACGTGATTTTGTACAACATAGACCACAGCAAATGGATGTACCAGTTACTTCTTCCGTAACAGCTTTGTAGATTGTCGACGAGCGAACCGTGAAACGTTTCTCAATAAAACGCTTTTAATTAACTCTCGGCAATATTTAGACGTTTGAGGTTTTATTGCAAAAGGGTTCGGAGTGCCTTTCATGAACCATGCGCAACTTTTAGCGGCTTCCATGCGTTATTGCGATTCACGTTTCGTAAAGAGCGATATATAGCGGTTAATGTTTCATGTTGCGAATTTTGGATGCGTTTATTATTGCGGTGACGTTTATGCATTAATAAGTATACTTTTCTTGTTACTCCTATATACTTAAAGACATGCGTGGAAATATATTACCATCATACACGTTAACCGCGGGTAGTTGCAAATTAGACTAATAGTAACTTGATAATAATTGATTTCCGCAAATTAATGCCTGATACTATTAAGCTTTCTTAATATAATATGCCTGTTATTTTTAGAATTCTGTACCTATGATAAATTTTGAACCAGGATTTACCACGATGGCCTGGAAACATTGCGTTATGTGAAGTCACATATATTATGTCTATTGTTTTGAAATATGTGTTGAGCCATGGCGTCGCCCATTGAATCGATTCTGGAGCTCGATATGTATTAAACTGGCCTGCCAAGCCTCTGCTGGGCAAACTCACAACTCTTCGTGAGATGGACCTGGTTTGAATCCTGATGTGAGCAAACATTTATGTCACAGATCTGTTATATATTTATGCACCACATGCTGACACAAGGAATGCTGAAGTTGTGAATATTATATGAGCATTTATTATAATGATTTATGACTGGTGTTTAATAACTTAATATTAAAATTATGTTACAACTGACAAAAACAGGTTAGGTACGACTAGTAATCTATAGCATCTACAATTATTCGTAACCATGACATTTGAGTTACGAGTAATTCAATTTATTATTAACAAGGCTATCAAAACAAAGGCTTCAGACTTTACTAGAAACGTGAAAGTAGGTATTACAGTGTGCATTAGTTGACAGTTAAGTTTATCATCGAGTTTTCTGTATTGCAAGTTTTAAGACTTCCGTGCGACAACTTTCACTCTCGCCTGCGCTGTTCACTTTAAGATTTACGAACAGCTGACTGAGAATCCGTTGAATAAAACTATGGCGATATTTAGTTATTTCAGCGGTTATCAGTTTCAAAAAAGAGAAGGCTATCAATTTGGTTGTATTTTTTTTGTGGTTGTTACCTCAGAACTCCATCGTTAAACAACTATGAAACTTAGAAACAAGAATTTCGATCGGAATGTCGTCGATGAACTCCACTCATCTCGACGACATCACGACATCACGGCAGAACCAGCAAGCCAACAAACAGAAGATCAGATTACCTATGTTATTAGCAAAAATAATACTACATATTTTCTATCTTCATCAAAGGATTATTCTGTCATCCGCATCATCTTTGACGCTGTCTCGAGTCAACGAGTATTTCGAAAGCGAATTTAATGACTAGTTACGAAGTATAACAAAATAAAAGAGTGACCAATTTGCATCAATTCGAATTGATAATTATGACTTACAAAATTTAATGAACTGGTTATTTTATAAGCAGCTTATTATTTCAAGGTCAAAGTCATCAAAGACCTGTTCAAGATTGAGACTGTATTCAGTTCAGTTCTTTGGAGTTGGGAGTGGAAAGGGAAGTAGTATGCACGATGAAACCAACTTATGAGCAGTTAATTACTTCTCGTTCGATTCCCAGTCGAAGCTGTGACACAGAAACAGCGCGAGGGTGGAAGTGTGTGTAAGCTTTTATTATTATGACAAACAACCCACCCTTGCTTCGCTTCAGTAAACGCAATCCTTACTTTCACAAACAATAAATTTTGTATACTTTTACTTCATACAGGGACATACACATCACGCTTGAATCAATTTATGCGTAAAAAGGACCAATATTTTTGTGATTATCGCGTACGTATAATTAGACTCAATCCATGTGTAAGTTTTTTAATACTACTTATTATAAATTTTAATACTTACTATCAATGAACAAGATGATTATAAGTGTACAAGTCTCCAATTTTTATCGAATCCGTCCTATCGAATTCCCTGACTTAAATATATTTTTCATTGTTTCTTCAGTAAAATAATATTGATTACTTTTGTTTAATTCGGCCGCACCACTGCAGTGAAAGTTGTGTGACTGAAGTTAAGTTTGCCTTGTGGCATAAGTGTAAAACTGTCTTTATTATGTAAATGTTACGATGTTTACGACATTCTTTTCTTACACTTAATCGGTCACTTGCGGTCTAGCTAGTTTTAAAAACTGGTCCGTGAGCTAGCGACAGATTTTCCGGACCAATTTCCTCTCAAGCGATAACTCGTGAAATACTTCAGAGAGTTGCATTATATAGCATGGTGAACGTCAGCTGCCACTCCAAGGGTGGGTAGGGGGGCGGCAGCCTTTCAATCATGTAAAAAAAATAATTGTTTTCAGTCATTTCCTCCCGACTGAAAATTTGTTAGATGATAGATAACGTAATTATTTAAAGGTAAAAAAAAGTCAGCTGGCCATAGCGTGGTGGATTATACATCAGCTGCATTATATAGCATGGTGAACGTCAGCTGCCGCTCTAAGGGGCGGCAGCCTTTCAATCATGTAAAAAAAAATTGTTTTCAGTCATTTCCTCCCGACTGAAAATTTGTTAGATGATAGATAACGTAATTATTTAAAGGTAAAAAAAAGTCAGCTGGCCATACCGTGGTGGATTATACGTCAGCTGGGCACGCGAACATGCAAAAAAAAAATTTTTGTTCAGCGATATCCTCTCACTTGAAAATGCGTCAGATGATACTTTACATGTTATTTTGAGTAATTAAAAACGTCAGCTGGCTGTATGTTGGTGGAAAGGTCGTCAGCTGATGCAGTGAATGGTGGAGCTCAGAAGCCAGGCGTGAGCGCCGATCGCTTATTTACATTCGTCAGCTGACGGGTTTTCCACCAACATACAGCCAGCTGACGTTTTTATTTACTCAAAATAACATGTAAAGTATCATCTGACGCATTTTCGAGTGAGAGGATATCACTGAACAAAAAATTTTTTTTTGCATGTTCGCGTGCCCAGCTGACATATAATCCACCACGGTATGGCCAGCTGACTTTTTTTTACCTTTAAATAATTACGTTATCTATCATCTAACAAATTTTTAGTCGGGAGGAAATGACTGAAAACAATTTTTTTTTTCTACATGATTGAAAGGCTGCCGCCCCCCTACCCACCCTTGGAGCGGCAGCTGACGTTCACCATGCTATATAATGCAACTCTCTGAAGTATTTCACGAGTTATCGCTTGAGAGGAAATTACTGACAAAAAATACTATCTGGCTCACGGACTAAACTAAGAAGGGGTCTTTTTAACTGGTTTAAAAAATAATATCAACATGAATCTTTTGAACCTTTCAACGCGGCCAGGATAAGTAGAACTTTCATAACTTCTCATATTTTAACCATTGCGTTCTCTTGACTTCAAACTATAGCCTCCAAAGCAAGGAACTTCTCACAAAATTTGCGATAGTTTTCAGTGTTTTCACTTAGATATACGAGTATAAATCGAATGCGCCCCAAGTTGTATTATGCAGTTAGCCTGTCAGCTGAGTTTGATTTTTAATGATCTTTTTTTATTCCATTATGTATAAAAACACTCATAACACTTCCAAACTGACACAGTTAGTAGACAGTATCTTTTGTGGATTCGTATATATAGAGGGTTTATTAATTACCAACTTAAGATTAAGTATATTAAATATTACAAAAAACTTCCGCTGAGTAAAGTTAGGTATAACTCGCGCCTTCTTCCCGTGTTTTAAGTGCGCCGTAAACAATAATTATGGCGTCGGTATGCCATCATTTGGCTTGCCCTTGGAGACTCGTGAACCCGAAATACCCCATTAAGGCAAAAAGGGAATGCTGGGTTTTAGCGGGTAAACAAACCATAGTGTCAATGACTCTTGTATGAGCAATTGTGCATATAATTGTAGGCGCAAAACGTAAATGCATTTAAAATTAATAAAAAAAGTTTGCAAGTAAACTTACTATACAATCCTAAAGAATGACATTCCAAGTCCAGACAAAGTGGGTTATCTAACGCAGTGGACATCAGTAACATTTATTTTATTATCTAACAAACTGTGAGTGAAAAATCCAGTTTGGTGTAATAAGTAACTATTATTATAGCATGTTCTAAGCGGTATAACAGCACATAGCATCAAAGAATGTACTTTGCTTGTTCCACTTTTCCACTTCTTCCGAGCGGCCGCTGCAGCCGACAGTTTCTTTGTCTAACGAACCTTTTGTTGCTATATAGATCGAACCTGCACCGAATACTAGCGAAAAATATGTAGATAGGTACGCTTGGATGGTTCCTACGTAACAGCTACGAGCTACAAGCAACGAATGACTTTATTTTCAAATGCAAATAAAATAAGCACCTTTTACCTGACTATGGCGTTGCCAAACGTAGGGATAGGTTACGTTACGTTACTTTACGCAGTGGGACCTACAAAGGCTGATGGATGGATGGATGACGTTACTTTAGGTTATTTATGTACTCTTAAGTTCATCTGTCCCTGGACATTTTTTCTTCTAAACTTCTAAACTACTATAATTCGACAAATGAGGTATCGTTAGAAGAGGCTCGATTGTCTGTATAGACGACTACTCAAAACAATAAAAAATTCAGACAACTAAGTAAAGCTCAAAAAAAAGTTCAATGAACTGAGTATTTAATGAAACGCCTTTCGTTCAACAGTAGAAATAATTTAGGGATCAGCAGTCAGACATATGTGACATGTATGGAGCATTTCTTACATTAAATAAGACCATAAATGACTCATATTTGTACAGAAACTTACGTTGGTAACGTTATTCTAAAACATTGTTAACAGGTTTATTCTTTTATCTGGCTGCTTTCCTACGAGCTCTACAGTCTAGAGAAAATACTCTAGACTGGCAAAGCTGCGATCGGGTTTATTGAGAACTTTACATGCAAGTAGCTACCTGTTTATAGCTTGTTCTTATCTTATAGTAGGTAAATCCGACCGTAAGTAGATATACGAGTATATTTCCTTTTTCATCACATTACTATTTTGTTTAAGCCCAGCACTTTATATTCTTTTATGTCTTTTAAATTCCAAGAAGGCTAACTGATTTTGAAGGTAAATGTTCGCCACTGCTCGGATGTTCGTAGCACTAAAGACATCAGGGGCTTGCTTTCAAGTGGGCTGCAATACTGAAACTATAAAGGCAATTTCACGTTTGATTCTAGATTCTAGGTTGTAATATTGTAACAAGAGTAGGTAAGATACCTGGTAACTGTTATTCTTAGTCTACGTAAAAACACTTGGCTTACTTACTATTACGTGTTATTTCAGTGAAAGTTCACTCTAACACTGGACCACTATGCAAACTACTGGTTGACCTTGCAGCAATCATTGACGACATACATATAATGACTTCTTATGTCAGACTTGCCTTGAATCAGTAATGAAATGTAGTCCACCTTTTATGTGTGCAGTCGCACATACTCTTTAAATGGCATCAGCTTTTAGGAACTAAGCATTATTTGTTATATATCTCAAATTAAAGCTGGTTTCAGAAATTCAATTTTCAAAGTAAGAAAGTAAAAAGTAGAATATATATATTGTCCATGTGATAAGAAGCCAAAATATAACGTGTTTTATACTATTTACCTTCCGCAGTGACCACTTTATTATCTTCTTTTAATCTTTCACGAGCAACTTTTTTTAAACGCAGTATACGATTGCTGCCTGCAGTAAGGGACACGTACCGATTGTTATCTGTAGTTGGCGCTATTTGCCTTCACTTGATGCAGAATATAAGACTGAATAGATATTTATATAATTACTTTTTAACAAAAAATAAAACCAACGAAAAAAAAAACTAAAAAGCAAAAAGTAAAATAAACCATTAGTATTATAAATTAAGATCCGAAATTAACAGTAAATAAATAATTTTGAGACCGTGCCGAATTGAGAACCTCCTCCTTTTTTTTTCGTCGGTTAAAAATAAAAAATAAAAAGAATTTTAGTAGCTAAACAAAACTTAATAATAAAGAAATTAAAAAATATTATATTATGTCCTTTCCACGTTTCACGACAACTCCTGTGCCAACTGCAGGCAACATCGACAGTCGTTCTTTGTGTAATGAACTCTTTGTTGCAGATGAATCGAACGGGGTTAAGCACTAGACGTCGACTTCATTAAAATTAATTGCCATCGATATCTGATACAATATTCATTATGGGTCGTCATGTGATGAGATCTTTTGATTGTAGAAGCGAGTTCTTTTATTCCGGTTACTAGGCCTATTGTACAACGAGCAACGAACATTATTGTCTTAAGCAAAAACTGATCTTTTATGATTTGTAGTGCTCACATACGCAAAGGAGTTTAAGTAACAATTATCGTTCAAATATAGCTAAGAAATTCAATAAAATAACCTACAAGAATAACAGTTTAAAATATTATTATTTCGCATCAACGACTACCTTATAACTTAAAGTAGAAAGGACAAACAGTATTCAATACGCTATTAAAATATACTTTTGGATATACATAGGCAGCTTCTCATACGGTGTCAGGACGAAGACACCCCGAGGGCGGTGTCTCGACGTCCAAATTAGATTTATGGACACAACGAAATCTTTGCTCCATTACATAAATAATGACATTTATAATGAATCCCTTCCACAAGAATGTTTCAGTAACAGCAGGAATATTTTTGAACATTTGATACAAATTATAAAATTCTATTTCCACATCCACCCAGGGTTGACTGGTGGACAATGCCATTAGGCATTAAGTTTGCCCTTTGTTTCTTCTTTTAAGAGGTGACATAAATATGTAAATAAATAAATAAATAAATAAATAAATGATGAAAAAATTATTAATTGTCACGGCCTCGGATCATAGCTTAATTTTGAGAAGGTGTACGTCTCAGATCACAAAAGAAGTGTGAGTATAGGAACATCAAATAAATTATACACTTTTCGCCAAGAATTTTTTATACATTGGTCAGAATAAGTAGATAAAGAATAATCTCCGGGAAATATCCTTACACCCAGTTGACCCGTTCATTGAACTTCAAAATAATTCAGCACGTAACTTCGTTACAGTCCATTTAAAGTGTCACATCGCAAACTAGGAACTGCGGTTAACAATAACAAAATAATTATAAAAATTGTAACAAAAACTGTTACACAAGTAACGGCAATGGAATAATAATCTGCTTTGCTTCTTGCGCTGTTCAACTGGTTAAAATGAAATATCGTGGCATTAAATTGCAGTTTTCAGTGCTAATTGGTATGTAATCAATTAATAGGAGTGTAACATTTCGTTGCAGATATACGAACCTTTCCAGTTTGTGCTTATCAAGAAACGAGTATCAAACATCAAGTTATTACATTCTACTTTAAATTAAATAGTGCTGTGTGTTCTAATTCTTAAATAGCAATAGTTAATACTTTAAAAGACACTTTAAAGTTTCGTTAACATCCTAGATCAATCAGGAAATAAAATAACAATGCTTTACAATGGTTTTTTATAGCAACGTTTTTTCGAACCCGTAAGATCATTATTTTTTATTCTCTTATATGAGTTTCTAAATTAAAAACAGGGTTACAAAGTAGATACCTAGTATCAAAATGTTATTAAGGAGATAACATAAAATAAAATAGAATTCATCCGAATCCGACATAAGATTGCCTTATCTGGACATCATCAAATACATGATACGCATGAGCGTGGTATGTGCTATTATTTTATCGATGTAACTTGTAGGTACATGGTACAAGTCTTATAGACAAAAACAATTCTTGACGGACCTCAATTAAAACGAGAATGATATGAGACGATCTGATCTCAATTTAATCAAACCGGGGCATCTAAATTAATACAAAAACCGGTTCAATAAAAGTACGATTCATTCTACACACGTTAATTCGATTCTATAAATATAATAAAATTAAAATTTAAATATTCGAGTGTTTTCTTGCATAATTTAAGATAATATGTAATTAAGTTACGTCTGTGTTTTGAGGGCATCGTTTTTACTGGGTTAAAAGTTATATATTATGTTTTGGCGTAACACGTGTCATATTTTGATATATTGCAATGATTACATGTACGTAAAATTCCTTAAATTTAAAAGTAAGTAGTAACTTATGTATGTAAACCGCCAACAAAATATAAGATATTGTTAACATTTTTTATTAACAAACATTTCTAATATTCGAATTTTAAGAATATTAATCAAATTACACATTCTTAATATTGAAGTATTATTTCTTACATAATGTTTTATACAAGCATCTATAATCCTATTAAATTCCTCGTCAAACTTAATTGCGGCGTAAGCATTAAGAATACAAGCCACCCTTGTCTAATTATGTTAATTATAAATTAACATAGTCATTTCAGTCTATTTTACAAGTGCCCCTATCTCCTCTAAATATAAGACGGTTGTAGTAACAAGAGGGTCGTAATGATAGGGACTAAAGGGACGCAGATTAATACGAATATTTCGTAGTTTTGTTACGCCTCTGTTTAAACATATACAGTCTTATCTTAGAATTCCATTTCCTTGTTGGAGCTATCATGACCAACTGTAACAGTGAAGATATATTTAATTGTAAGTTTAAATAAAATTATGGGTACGACGACGATGGGTATTTTGTGACCGCTAGTGGCAAAAATTCTTGAGCGTTTCCGTGCTTCGGAGGACACGTTAAGCCGTCGGTCCCGGTTTTTATCGTAAGATAATAGTCGTTAAGCCGTGTCGGAAGTCTTTGGACGGCATGAAAACTTCCGACACTTGGATTGGCCACTAACACCTCCACCAATCTGCACTGCAGCAGCGTAGTGGAGTAGGCTCTAGGCTTCCCCAAGAGAAGAGACCCGTGTTCAGTAGTGGGCCATTAATGGGTTGAAGCCAGCCAGCCATGGGTACGAAGAAATGTATCTTTATTACAAATAAATTCATTCATTCATTCATTGAAATGAAAGAGTTTTTAACGTTTGTAACGTAAACCAACATGAAGTCCAACAAGTGGAATGATACGACTGACCAGTCCTGTTAAAAATACATATAAAAATTCAAAATTCGAATTCATTAGAGGTTTACAGAACCATCCTAAATACATCTCAGACTTAGGAACCTTCCTAAAGGTATCTATAATAGCCGTAGAAGACTAGAATGAAACGCTTAAGTTCTGAGAAGGCAAGAAGGATTGCAGGCTTCAAATGCCTTCATTACAGTAACAGCAAGTAGGGTAAAATAACTCAATAATTCAAAACAGTATTAACAATTTAACAGGTGAAATGACAGTGTTACCCTAAACGAACTTCTCAACTTGTACCATTGCGTAGCAAGGAATCGAATTAACTAATTCGTAAGGGATCGAATGAGGTTACGTAATTAGGGAAATTTTCTGTGCTTCGGAATTTTGCCATTAAGCGACCGGTCTCGGTTATTACAGCTAGATGGCAGTTTTTAAGCATTTTCGGATTCCTTCGGCCTGCCGAACCTCTAAGAATTAGTACCAGGATAGGAACAATGAGTCCGTTATAGGTGGAAACCAGATAAGCTTTGACTTTTCACGCTTATGCATAATATATGATGGAAGAACTAATTTTAACCAACTTCAAAAAACCTCCTCCTTTTTTAGATTAGCGTTTAAAACAATAGTAGGTATATGAGGAGTTTTTCATTAAATTATTTTTCACTTTTTCAAGTTTGAAGGCGGTTTATTTATTTAAAAGTTTTTATTATTATATTGTAGTATAGGAATTGAGAATATAAACAAATAAATATAAATATAGACAAATAAGTTCTCATTCTCAACTCTTACACCCTTATTCCTACATGCCACTTCTGATTTAATGCGGTTCCCTTACAAACAACTGACTTGACCGTAAATATAACGTTAGAATTGAAATGCAAATGGGAAACCGCGAGCCAAATTATATTTGTACAGAAAGCATATTTTTAACCGACTTCAAAAAAGGAGGAGGTTCGACTGTTTTTTTTTATATTTGTTACCCCAGAACTTTGGACTGGGCGAACCGATTTTGATGATTCTTTTTTTAATCGAAAGCTGATGGCTGTCATGTGGTCCCACATAAATTTTATTGAGATGTGACAATGGCATCCATGAGAAAACTACATAAGTCGTAAATTTGTGTTAAGATGTGCGCGACAAATTGACGAATAACTCAATATCACGTCAACCGATTTCGATGATTCTTTTTTTAATAGAAAGCTGGTGCTTGTCATGTGGTCCCACATAAATTTGAACGAGATCTGACAAGTAGTTTTTGAGAATTTGAAGTCGGTTATTTTTTGTTAGTAAAATTTAGATTATTATATGTGAAAAGATTGGATTGTGCAAACGTTTTTATTCACTTCTGCTGAGCTAAGAGTAGGTATTTTTTGGCAAAATTCTACATTTTATTCATAGAAATAAATTAGTCTCTTCTGTAGCTCAGTTGATTAGCCTTCTTAACGAATGAAGTATTTCAGGTTCGATTTACACATTAAATTTCTAATATGTTATTTGAAAATTATTTTAATATGAATGCGTTTGTACGTGAGAAAGATTATGGATGTGTTCACGTGGAGTGAGACACATCCTTGCGCTTGAATAGTAATGAAAGCAAGCACTTACCCTGTCTTCACAAGTATCAATACAAGGCTTGCTGTGATGCCATAATTGGAACGTTACAACCAGCGAAGGAAAAGCAAGACTTTTATTTTGCCCATGAAAGATAATGTAACTCATATTCGTATTTAAAATTAGCGTTTTTACGTAAATAATTAAAGACACCAGCTGATGGTCTCTGAAAGACTGTATTCTTCCACGGTGGAAACCTTGCATTAGAAGGCAACAACCACCAAAGACACTCTTTCAGAATTCCGTACAGTTATTACACTCAGTTTATGAAGTCAATTTTAAATGCTATTCCAGAAATGGTACAAAATTTGTACGTTAAATAAATTGAACGTCTAAAAAAGGAGTTAGTACGTAGGTACCAAAGGTAACTCTGTCGGTATTGATGAACGCTTCAACATTAGAGGTCGCTAAAAGTTTTCACTATGGCAACATCTATCCTCTTTTTGTGCGGAATAACATACAGGCGAGGTTCAGTCAGTGTCCGAATACTTTTATTTCGCAAAAACGGAGTTTGAGGATGTCCTAGGCATCACAAAGCCACTATTACCTACGTTCGTTCACATAGTTCATACTACACATAGTTTACAGTTCATGCGTCGTAAACTGTCTCTACAATTTTGCAATGAAAAAATATGGAATAACAGGCACACGTTACTTCTTATAATTATTGTTTATAGGGCAAAATTTATGACGTTTACTTGAAAAACCGGCTAAATGCTGGGTCAGCAATTGCTGACAGCAATACCCACACTTTAGCGAGGACAAGAAAAAAAGTAAAAACTACAAAGCTGCTTTACGTGTAAAAAAAGAATGTGACCTAAAAGAATGTGCCGCGGACGCACGTACTAAATGTTGAATCTCTGGGTTCTATTTTGACTGAGGAATCCTAAAACACTATTTAATTCATTTCAGGCATCTTCCTACCAACCTGAAAATCGTAACCATACCTCGATAAAAGTCTCTTTGATAAAGAAGATTGTACCTTGAGTGGCTCACCCCGTGAGCCGCGTCTGCTACGAAAACGTTCAAGGCTTTGCTCTCCTACCCGCGCCCACTAAATGTTTATTCGCATACAAAGCAAGGCTTTCCTGCGACATGCCAGGCTGCGTTCCGCTATGTATCCGTGACAAACACAGAGCCGAGATTAAATCCAGAGAATGCACCTGTCTTGGTAAACGTAGTGTAAGAAAAGCTTCTAGGCAAGATAGTTAAGATACAATTTATAACATTCCAAGTGTAGTCAGTGCAAAGAAAGCCTTATAAAGCATGCATTCGTGGTTATGAAGTAAATAATCTAGATCGATTTAATATAATTTAAAATTAGATTGAAGAAGAAATATACCACGATAGAAATCGAAGTAGCCTTTGAGGTTTTTGATACAAACGATGATAGAAAAGAGTCAAACGTGAAAAACAAAAGATTCGATGTAGAAAATACTCTCATGTGTCTCGAATATTACGCTTTAAAGATCACGTATACATATACGCAGGGTAAAATAAGTAAAGAAGGTTTTTGTTAAAAATGGATGAAATTTAACAACTGATATTGTAATTTATAACGGGATAACTTTGCAATTAATCATCTATCTACTGTATCCTTGATCCAAACGCATTCATACCAGTAAAAGTGAAAATTACAGAAAATATACGTATAGATATGGATGTAATATTACTATAATAAACAAAATTATACACATAAGTGTTAATACTCATACACCATTCTAGGTTTTAGTAAGCTACAGATGGCATACACAAAAAACGTCAAATACTCATCAGTGATGAGTCACCACCGTTTTATCTCACAATACATGTGTCTAGCCTGCCGAGAACCGAACCTGGAACCTAGCTGCTGCTAGCGTGAGTAGCTAAGCAAGTAAGTACGTAGGGTCTTTACCTAGGCACCTTCTTTATCTAGGCAACGGGAAAAGTGAGAACTTTTTAGTCTCTCCTGTCTTATTAAATTAAAACTCATGTTAAAGAAAAAGGTTAACCGCCTTTTAGGGACGGCCAGTCCAGACATGTGGAAGCCATTTGAAGCATGTTCACATAGTATTTGTTGTTATTTTGTGATATTATTAGAATTAAAGATTAAGAATTATAATTTCCGGGCAATTTTCAATTTTAATTTGCATCTGCTTTGAAATCGCTTAATGTTTCGTGCAACCAAACTTTTAAAACAAATTTTAGCTTTGCAATAACAGCGGGTCACCATAGATAGACAAATACGCAATGGAGAACATCATTATCATCATCATCGAAAACAATTATGACGTATCTGGGATAACTCAGAAAAACATCATTTGTATGGCGATAATATTTAGATTTTTCCTTGACTTGCTGCCATTCGGATTCACTTATCGGTTACTTAAATCGCTGCTTTTAGTACAGAATTTGTATTGTGATTCTTTACTAAGGAGCGATTAAGTTACCGTTAAGTGACTTTGAGTGCGTCAGATAAGTACTTCATATGATGATTTTTCCTTGACTTTTATACTATTATACTATTCTTAGAGTTTAGATAATACCTAAGTATCAAGATGCCTCTGATTACGTCATCTCTGGCAGTGCAGCGCATGAGTGATGTGTATATAAAACTTTGTTAGCTCAGCCAGCTGCTCCGACGTTGATTAATTCACTGCAACAATGAGTTTGAGATATTTTGGCTTGATATATGCATTCTATTTTATGCATATATCATGGATGTTGATGTTTGAAAGGTATGAGCGCTAATGGATTCTACTGAAACCAAAAGTTTGAATTCGACTGTTAAAGAGCGCACTTTGAGTGAAAAATATCCTTGAAAAACCAAGACTGGGCTGGCTCCAAGAGAAGGAGAAGAACAAGATCTTCAAGATCTTTCTTCTATGGCTATATCTTCAAGTCTATACACAATTTTCTTGTTTCTTTAAGAAATAATGTAACGGAAGCTCTTTGCTCCTATTATAACATCAGATTTTTATTGATACAGGGTTAATGAACGATATTATTTATAGCAAATCACTGAAATACTGTTCCATGTTATGTCACAAATACGTTGTTGTTTATGAGTATTGCAAAGGAAAGTTTCACTTGTATAAGAGACACTAGAGATAAGCGGCTCTACACCGGAAGAAATGTTACCTTACTTTACGTCAGATAGCACACGAGATAGCGTACTTCGTAGTCAAAACTAACAAAAGTTTCTCCAAAACCTTAAGACATTTTAATACAATATGCAGCTAAAGTGGAGAATTCTGCAGCAACAGCAGTGAAACTTAATAAACGGTGAAGCCAAGTATCACAGTTACCTTACCAACGAGTTACCTAACCATCTATTTTGCTACAAACATGATACCTCGTCCTACGAGGAGCTATTAAGTTTAGCAAGAAGTTTAGGCGTAGACTAGATGCAGTGCTTCGTCTCTGCCCGCAGTTGGCTTCCGGCACTCGAAGGTAATCAAATTGACGTAGCTCTTGGCTACCTTATACTCGTACGTCTCTACAAACAAACCTATCAACAGTGTAAAATAGAGTCGCTTTTCTGATATGTTTCTGCACTTAGGATTTTAAAATGCACTATGTGTTTTACCTGTTTTTTACCAATATTGAGAAATTTTTACTGGAAATATTATTACCAGCAACTGCTAATTAATTTGATTTTGTGACCAATTCAAAAACAAATAAAGATATTCAGCTTATCCATTTCCATAATTATATTTCCATATCTTACGACATCCATTCCAAAGATCCAAAAAAAGTTAATATTGCAATTTATTCTAGAACCTATTAAAATTCGAATGGCATCCATTTGGGAATAATATATATTAAAATTAACCCATTTTCCGACAACCGACAAGATCGCTACTGCAGCACAACTATTACGCAATTCAATTGAGAGCTAACTAGCCGGAGAGAACTCCGGACGATACCTTGTCCCTAAAGGAGTTACAATGTTTGATATAGTTTCTTACTAAAGGAAACCTATCAAGCAGTCCCTTTACATAGTTATCTACTACTACTGAAAACAATATTGGGTAAATGGAGAATGTTAATGAGTTACAACAGGACATGCTACATTTGTGATAAATTATTGTGATTTTTAGGATCTCTTCGTGAAGGATGACGCCTGGCCTTTTCTTGTATTGAATGTTAAAGTTCTGAGATCCAATTAACATTACTTAAATAGGTACAAATGTAGTTGCTATCGCTTATGAGACTTCCCAATAAAATCCATCTCTATAGTTATCTATCCCATCTCTATAGTTATACCGACGCCTATATTTAGTAATATCCGGAATTTCATGAAAACACATTTCCAGCTAGCCTGATACCCCAGGGGCTTCTTTCATAACATTCTCCATCAATTTTACACCCTCAAGACATCAGCATTGTTATATTTATGACTAGCTGTTGCCCGCAGCTTCGCATACGGAAATTATGTTTTACCTTATTTATATCTCTTGCAGAAGAAAATTTAAAAAACGGTGAATATAATATAAGTACTTATATTCATTAACTTAATACTAAACCCCACCATAAAATCACAAGGGATATGAAGCGGAGCGGACCAGCAAGGCTATTCTGTTTTGTAACTCGACAGCGGAATCCGCGATGAGTGTCAAAATTCCTTGCCAAAATTGACACTCATCGCAAATTCCGCTGTCGAGTTACAAATCAGAATAGCCCTGCAGGAGCGGGTTATGAAAAATAAGCAATATTCACATTATTATTTTTTTCTTTTTTTGCAAAATTTTGAAAAACTGAAGAATACATGTTCCATGAATTTAAGCAAGGAACATTTGTTGCAAAGAAGCAAATCAGTTGATGTTTTAAAAATATTCCATACAAAATTTCATTCCGTTTCCCGGGGAAAACTTTTAATTTTCCGGGATAAAAAGTATCCTAAAATATGACCCGGAGTATTAGTAATAAAATAACTTTACCAATTTTCATCGAAATCCGTTCAAGGGTTTTCATGTGATGCCCGGACAGACAGACTATAATAAAAAAAAATTGTGCTCTAAGACGTACTTCAATAATCGAAATTTTTAAAAAATATTCAATGTACAGAAAATTTGCCCTTTGAGTTTTATTATAGTACTAGCTGCCCGGACAGACTTCGTTCTGTCAAAAGTTGTTTTTTTTTAGATGTAAGCTATCCTATCTTTCAAGTTGGATCAAACTACACACGGTGTGCAAATTTGATTAAAATCGGTTCAGTAGTTTAGGAGTCCATCGCGGACAAACAACGTGACACGTAATTTATATATTTTAAGACTTATAGATTTTATGTTTTGACAACCCGTGTGGCGCAATGGCTACCATGCCGGATCGCCGCGCCAAGGGGCCTGGGTTCGATTCCCAGCGAAGCGGAAATTTGAATGATGAGTTTGAATTTCTGTTGTTCTCGGTCTGGGTGTGAATGTCCTTGTCTAGTGTGTTATCCATGGCACCCACGACACAGGGAATCCTAGTGTGGGGGCTATGAGTGTGAAAACGGCTATGGGCTAACGGCTATCAATAAACGGGCTATGAGTATGAGTGTGTATTATATTTATTATTTGTTTTTATTTATTATCTTTTTATAGGACATACTTACTTATGAGTTTTTTTCTTTAAATTGTAAATTTGTACTTGCCAACCCATTTTTATTTTTTTATATCATACTATACATTTTTATCAAAATTGTTTTTTAAGTTTTATGTACTCAAGTAATTTATTCGTAATGTGTTTATTTTTTTACTTGAACATTTTTTTTACATTCCTCTATTTGTACATACATACATCTATTTACATTTTATTGGTTAAGTATAAAGACCTACGAACTGCCTGAAGCGCTCATAGCCCGGCGGCTTGCGTCGATCCTATGTGATCGACAAAGTTAAGCAACAGCGGGCGCGGTCGGTAGTTGGATGGGTGACCGCTAGTGGCAAAAATTTCTTGAGCGTTTCCGTGCTTCGGAGGGCACGTAAAGCCGTCGGTCCCGGTTGTTATCATAAGATAACAGTCGTAAAGCCATGTCGGAGGCCCTCGGGCGGTTTGAAAACTTCCGACACTCGGGTTGGCCACTAACCCCTCCACCAATCCGCACTGGAGCAGCGTGGTGGAGTATGCTCTAGGCCTCCTCAAGAGGAGAGACTCGTGCCCAGTAGTGGGCCATTAATGGGTTGAAGCCAGCCATAAAGGCCTACGCTAAGCTGCTTTGCGTGGGGCTACACTGGTCATTGCGCGGCCGCGGCGGCGCGGCGGTGTTTATTTTCCTTAATTCGTATTATCTTCTGAACGGAATGTCCGATTTGAGTAATTCAAAAAGTTATCTATAGGTACTGAAACAGTTTTGAATATGAAATGATTTATTTGGATAAGGATTAATACGAAGGTATGATTTTCATGCTCTGATTTTGGTCATCTTTTTTATTAACTTTTAAAATGTAAAAAGTGGTTATAGTGACATAACGACAATAGTTGGACATATAGTATCGCGAGGTTTTTTGTAGATATTGATATGTTCTCTAATATTGTAGAACATTTTTTTGTTCTATCGTCAATAGTTTCCGCAGCGTATGCGATGAAAGAAATTTTTAAGCAAATTTTTTCACACCTTGGTTCACGTTACTGATGTTTTAGCAAGGATCCCTAATTTTTTCTAGTAATAAATATAGCCTATGTTACTTCTGAATAATGTAGCATTCTAATGGTGAAGGAATTTTTTAAATCGGTTCAGTAGTTTTTGAGTTTATTCGTTGCAAACATACAAAAATACAAAAATACAAAGCTTTCCTCTTTATAATATTAGTATAGACAACATAACCTCTCGAAGCAGAAGCGGATCAACTCAATTTCTAAAGAGGAGAATTCATTTCAATTCTATTTTCACATTCCCACTCGTATGTTAATAAAAATGCAAAGTTGCTTCACATCAAAAATAGATATGACGATGGGACATACTCAATCGAAACCCTTTTGTTTCGCTAGGAAATTCATCCGCACATTCTGCCCTCTGTTGAGCTATATGTGGACAGTTGATAAAATAATAAAACGTAGAATTCCCTTACTTCATTATTAGGATCACATTCGTATAACCATTACAGGTCAAGTCAGTGGGCTGTTCTTCAATGGTTTCAAACCAATGCCTTACTGGAGGACATAGAATAGGAAAAGAAAAAAATACTCTACAACTCTACATATTATAAGTGATACGTGTACTCACGAATTTAGTCTTGGCATGGTCACGATCTATATGATAGTCATGATCCATAGTATCCATATGATCTACAAAAATCTTGAGTAACTAGCTGTGGCATTTAAAATAAAAGTGGATACCTTATTGAGAAAAGTAAAATGTGGACTGAAATAGAATAAAATGTGTGCTTTAGTAGGTATGTATTTTATTTCGTATACAACCCGTAGGACTCTAGCAAAGCTAAGAATATTGCTTTTGCACGAAAAGAACCTAGAGCAACCTTAGATGACCCTGAAAGCACGGAGCGCATACCCAAATTATATTGAAGCTGTAGACCACTTAGCCATATACAAGCAAGCTGTCTTGTTGAGCTTCAAGAAATATTGCAATCTAGCTAGGTACCTACCTATTCTAATTTGATGCCTCCTTATATTATATCTCTATCGTAAATCTATAGATGAGGTTCCTATAGAGGTATAGAGGTTCCTATAGAGGTATACCTATAGAGGAGATGAGGGATGGACAAGGAATAATCGGAAGTTGGTACCTACCTACCTTAAACATACCTATTAAAAAACACATCAAATTAGGTCCTTTTGTTTAGGAGCTATGATGCCACAATAGACTCATTGACACCCACAGACACGTCAAAGTTATAAGAAAAGAGAAATGCTTTTAAGAAAGGAAGGGTACCCTTTGTCGGGGGTCTTATCCCAACCCTAAAAACGTGTTAACCTGCTATGGCTATGGCGTCCTGGCCATGCTTTGGCGTATTCAACGGTGTTCACAGCCTCTCCATTAACGCCAGTAAAATTATATCTTTGTATGTTAACCTGGTAGAGTTCACGACAGAAGTCAAGTAGCTTTAGAATACTATCCTTACGATGCCAGAAAAGACGGTCACAAAAAAATATTATTCAATTTGAATCTTGAATAACTCTCTTACTTAGGTATCAAATAAATTGCCGAAAAACCTAAATAATCTCGTTAAAATGAACTGCACTTCTAATAAATTTCATAAAGGCTCGAATACCGTCGTAATTGGCAATAACATCATCAAATTAACTTTTTATTTCCACTGCAACTCCGTAAAGCGATACCGTATCCAACTTCCATTTAAAATTACTAAAATCCTTTTTATTGGTTAAAAACGCAAACCGGTATAGCTGTTAAATAAGGTGTAAGATCAAAAGAAAGCGTTGAATGCAAGTTGCAAGATCTTTCCAGTCGGTGTAAGTTATATTATCGTCACGCCGAGACAGTATAAGGTTCTTGGCTAATACTTAAGCCTAATTTTTTCGACAATTCTTTCTTTCTCAGGAAACTTATAGATGGTCTTTTAAAAAACGAAAATAAAAAAGCTTAGAAAAGCTATTTGCGTCAATAATTGAATAAATGAATACCATACAATTTCGCGATGCGTTGAATTTTGATCACCCTAATCCCTATAATGTTTGCGCGCACAAAGTTCGTATACAGATCTAAAAATTATGCTTTATGTGAAGGAAACCAAAGCTACTTACCGTATTTGGAAACACCGTCACGCTTCAATAGTCACGACACAGTTTTAGTCCAAAACTGCGCGGATATGGAAACGAGTTCAAGTAAGTTTATTTTCACTTTCAAATAAATCCCATTGCAACTTAAAGCTGAGAGTCCTTACACAATTTACTTATCACGATCCAACTACAGCGTATTGGTTTCACTTTCAACCAAGCACTCGTCAGTCACGAATCGGAAATGAATCGGCTCTGAAATTCGTCTCGAAGCACGATGCTGCGATGCCGGCGCGATGTTCGTAAACTTCTGGCGAAGTGGGATTACGCGCGAGTTGGATGCAAAATTCCCGTAACGTGTACGCAGTCCGACCTCCGAACGCCAACTGTGATAACGACAGCTCTTCCGAATGAGCCTGCGAGGGCTGCGAGTCTCTCTGTAGCGTATAAACTCGCTCGACGCCTCTCACTCAGAGCTTACGACCACGCACCCATTATATCCAAACTACATTTTCAACTCAACCCTAATATCCATAGAACACAAATCAGAATGATCCACGCTATTCCCAAACTCGCCTAGTTCGCATCGCGTAACGAGTTTACGGTACGTAAATCGTAGTAGATTTGTTTTTCAGTCCGGCCACAGCAATCCGGTTCTTGACTCTAACAAACAGAAGGAGCTTTTTTCCGTATCGTTTCCCGTTAAATAGAGGCTTCTTTTTGTGCAATCGCCGCCCGGTAGCCTACTCGTATGTAGGGAGCTCGAAATAACCGCTATGGACAAGATGCCAACTTTCTAAACTAAACCTATAAGACCGTTCTATTGGGACGGTGAATTACGTTATTTTTATTGGAACTTACTCGGGACAATAATAATAAAGTATTGGCCAGATTGGATATTGTGCGTATTGACGTGTTGTTATTTCGTGTAACGTTCTTGTAAGATGAATTGTTCTTTTGATAGTTCTGTTAAAGTAAAAATCTTCCAGGTTTTACTTTTACAACTTTTTGTTCAGTATATTATCCCACATAATTTTATCATTTATTTGAGAGTCGGCTTGCGAAGGGAAGGTTTTTTATTCGTATTTCTTCTCCTTTGTATAATATTTTCTTTATCTAAAATATTTGGAACGTTTTTTTAACCAATGTTTAAAACAACTTACAGTTAGGATCTGTGTACTATTTGACAAAAAATAACTTTCACATATTTTTTATATGGTGATAGGTTAATCTATCTAGCGGGTACTTCCATCATACCTAATCAACCGTGAAATATTAATAAAAAATTGAAGTTAATTAATTTGCTCGGTGGATATTCTCATATCCATCTGATGATAAGTGGCCACGTCACTCGTGGAAACCAGCAACACCAACTGAAATAGCACAGTCGTCACTTGTATTTATTTACGGCCTAAGCACCTATAACCACATGGAGACAACTCCACAACAACACAAGTAGTAGTAAGAAGAAGAAGTAGAAGCGTAAGAGTTCCTTGAGCGATGGAGAAAAAATAATCATCATCTGTCGATCTAAATTGGCAGAAATAAAAATAACAGTTCATAACATTTTCTCCTTTATATTTCAAGCCATTTTGAATAAAAAATAAGTTATCAAATTGGAAACACACTGAAAAGTATTTTTAATTACTTACAGACTACAGTTAATAGCAACACCAACTGATATAGCACAGTCGTCACTTGTATTTATTTACAGCCTAAGCACCTATAACCACATGGAGACAACTCCACAACAACACAATGTCAAAGATACGTTCCCGACCAAGAAATAAAGAACTGGCTCCCAATCTCCAAGCCGAAACACGACGAGTATCATTACTTATCTTGCTTTATTTACATAAAAAAATAGATATAGGTACTGGGGTATGTATAGTTATGCGCGGCAGGAACATAAAAGCGCTGAAAAGAAACCGGCCAAGTGCGTGTCAGGTCACGCGCAATGTAGAGTTCTGTGGTTGTAAGTTCATCGATTAATAATTTGACGACCCTGTAGCCTAGTTGGTAGCGACCCTGCTTGAGAAGCGAGGGGTCCCGGGTTCGATTCCCGGCCAGGGCAGATATTCATATATGTGGCAAATAAATATTTATACTCGCGTCATGGGTGTTGTTGTGATGTGTTATTATGTGTAGTCCATGCCACCCGCGACACAGGTAAATACCCTACTGCGGGGGTATGAGTGTGTAAGCGTTTATTATTTAATAACTCATTAACTAACTACTTAATATAACCCAGCCATTATAGTGACATTTAGTTTAGCTGGCAGGAAGGGGACACTTACTCTAACCAAAATTAGTAATTTAAAGTCGAATATTTCGCAAACAGACCCCTGAATCGAAAAAGGGTATTATATAGGAACTATTCCGAAGTCGAAACGGAACCCTAACCAGTTGAATCTGTACGTTAGTATATTAGTTCATTGGTTGCATCAAGTACTTACTGCTCGTATTCTACATATTGTGTACTCGAAAAAATATCAGAGCTTTACATAGTTTTTATTATAATCGCGTAAGCAACAGCGGTACTACAGATATCGTATTATCATGGCTGCGGTCGAAGCCGTACAATTTCTTGCAAATTGGATACCACTCTCTGGAACCAGATTACGCTTGTTGTCCAAGGCTGTCCGTTACTTAAGGCACCTGCTTTGCTGCTTATTTCGACCTAAATAGGTCATGAGTAAATTCCACTACCGACTACTTACACGGCCGACTGACGACGCCAATAACTGCTTCTGACTGCTTTGCTGTTCCTGGTTTAATACCAACATCTGTCACTGTATATTAAGTTTAGTGCATTGGGCATTTACTAAGAATAAGCCTAGGTATATAGAACAATAGCAATTACTAAAAACACAAGTTAAATACAATCGTAGAGACGTAAGAGTTCCTTGAGCGATGGAGAAAAAATAATCATCATCTGTCGATCTAAATTGGCAGAAATAAAAATAACAGTTCGTAACATTTTCTCCTTTATATTTCAAGCCATTTTGAATAAAAAATATGTTATCAAATTGGAAACGCATTGAAAAGTATTTCTAATTACTTACAGTTAACGTGACGTGGTGACGTGGTGTCGGCAGTTGGCTACTACTAAATCAGATTTTTTCCACTTCTTTACTTAAATTATTATTTTCTCTTCTTTCAAATTTACAGAATGCCTTATTTACCTAATAAGTAGATAATCTGATTTATAGCTTCTAATTGAAGAAATTACCTATAGGTGGATAGATATGTGAGAAATAGAAAAAAATATCCATGTGTGTCAAAATTCTAATTATGTTTAAGTTGAATGAATCTACCTCAAGATATTATGACATAAATATGATATATGAAGATAAACACACTAACTAATAAAGTTAAGTAAATACGCGGGAAGCCTCTTTGACAAAAACAGATAATTATATGTATACGAATTATGTATAAGATACGACAGTGTTTTATGCACACGATCTAGTCACTCCCGAAAAAGTGTAAACGTTTGGGGAACAATATTATCCCCAGGCGCGAGAGATCATAACGTAGGAAGTCACAAGTATTGAAAACCATAAACCCTTCCCTGTGAGGCCGAGGTCTAAACTAGGTCAGAGAGACTATATCGTAAAATAGGGAAGATTTTACGCACAAAATCACTAAGTATATAAAGTTTAGTATAGATATTAACTCTGAATTTCATCAAACGCTCACATTTTGAAGCCATTCTAATAATTCTGTATTAATATTATGTCTGCAAGTATCTGAATTTATGCTGATGTTTCGTTGTTGTTGTTGGCATTATTTATTTGTGTAGCATTAAAACATTTCCTACGAATATTTATAATACATACACTGATTTTAATATTGCTTGTAGGGAATATGTATGCGCGAAGTTACAAATTGAACAATCTGAATTTTTTTTCGAATTACAATTTCGGTTACAATCGAAAATTAAAAAATATTTGTTCATGCTTTTGGCACTTAGTAGTACAGTTAACGATATATCGTTTAAGATCCGGAAACGTTAATGTAACTCATGGGATACCAATCTGTGGAAAGCCTTAAGCCAAAAACACATTTATTCTGAGGCTTAAGAACATCTCAGCTACAAACGGCACCTCTTACTGGGAGGATATGGCGATATCCATCGTCCGCGGAGACCTCTCTATTTCAACGTACATGTATACCCGTCATGTGTATTGTGTACACTTTGGGGCGAAAATAACCCCTAAAGTACTTTATACTATTGAAGTTCATATGACAAATATGTACTGAAAGATATAGTGTATAGTAGATCTATTTTCATTGACTGAAGTTTACATAACAGCGAGTGACATTGTTTTATGCAAAATATGTTAAAATAACATTTTACTTATATTACTGCAACTTTGTAATGTTTCTCAAGATGATTAGATATTTTTAACTATTGCAGCTATTTGATACGAATAGCTATTTCTGAGGAGGAAGTTCAAACTAATAGTGTTACAGAGATCCGCCTGATGCGAACATCCGCGTGAAATAGGACATCCGCATGTACATCCGCTCGCAAGTTTTCAAGTGGATGTATCGTAAAATATTACTGTAACTAGAGCGTGTTCATAGACACCGGACGCTAAATCTAAAGCTAAGTACAAATCGCGTTTTGCGAGTAAATAACAGTCCAATCAGACATTCGTCCGTCAATTTTGTATATACTTATTATATTTTTTGTGTCTATAGCCGACACAAGAGCAAACGCGCTTTATGGCAGACCTATATAAAGTGCTAAATTGTCTTAGAATGTCTTAGATGATTGATGCTTCCAATATGAACATAAAATTGAGTTGATCTTATTACAATTCCGATGAAATACCTGGCTTACCCCATAACATTATGTAGAGGTTTTCACCCGGAGTAATTTGTGCCTTCCCCTTTCACAGCACCCTAATATGAATTCGTAGACGATCTTACTCTGTTCTCCATTACAAGGCACCGCAACTTGACAGCTATGACAACGATAATAATAATTTACTGCAGCTTAAATGGTTTTTGTGTCGTATAAATAAACGAAGAGACAAAGCCTAAGACTCAACTACGCAAAGAAACCATTTATGCAAGTGTCTTCGGATAATTTTTAAGTCAATCACTATCTTTTTATTAATGAAAAATTCCGCTAAGGAACTTGTAACATGATGTATAAGTTAATTGTGTAAAGGAATATGTTTGAGAAATAAGCCGAATTAAAAAAGTAGTGTTCTCATAATATAACTCGTATGTTAAAAAGCTGTACATGTATTACATAAATATACGTATTATTACTTATTGTTAGATTTTATATAAAAAATAATACAAGAATGTAGTTACATTCAAACGCGATGTCTATTCAATTCAACGCCGTAATAATTGAAGACATGAGTGGATGAAGGGGTTATGTAACATTTTATTCAAAAACTATTTTTTGCATTGGATGAAGGTGTTATGTGCCTATAAACCATGTTAAACCTTCAAACAATGCCATTTAGGCTTAGTTTTAGAAATAGCAAGTGATGAAGGAGTTATGTACCAACATAAAATGATAATCACACTGAATGAAAGTGACAAGGGCACTTAGTCATGTTCTTTAATTTAAAATTATTTAAATCTATGTCTTTCTTGCGCGGATGAACGAGATAAGTGCAAGGAAACGCGCGGGTGCGTTGCGTTGTTCTGGATGAAGGTGTTATGTGATGTACTTGCCTCTTTCTTTCATTTCGCGTCTTGTTCAATTGTGCTGGATCATGGGTCGCGTACGCATGTCACGAGTGTTTTGTTTATTGTTTATTTGATTAAAACTAGTGTTTTTGATTTTTTTTATTACAATAATTTCAAGAGCTAAAAGACTTGTGGACGCTGCTATAAAACCTTCAACTTTAAATTATGATTTCCTAAAGTACGACAATCCTTACCTCGAAATCTTAGACAAAAGTAACTTTCTTCCCCAAGGGTTATCGGTCCTTCGAACTACGTGGCCAGCCCATTGTTACTTCAGCCGGCTAATTCTTTGAGCTATGTCGGTTACCTTTGTTCGCCTACGGATCTCCTCATTTCTAATGCGATCACGTAAAGAGATAGCGAGCAAAATACCCCTCTCCATAGGCTGCTGCGCTACTCTGAGCGTGGATTAGGGCACCATGTCTTGAATCCGTATGTCATCGCTGGCAACACACACTGCTCGAACACCTTCAACTTCAGGCACTGAGGTAGTGTTTTGGACGACAAGATATGATGACGCAGTTTCCCGAACGCAGCCCATCCGAGTTGGATTCTACGAGTGACTTCTTTCTCGAAGTTGGACTTACCCATCTGGATCACTTGTCCCAGGTAAATGTATTCGTCTACAACTTCGAGAGCAGCGCCATCAAGGACAACCGGTATGGGTGTGACGGGTGTGAGGTGTGTGACGTATTCGCCATTGATATTGATGCCACGTCGTTTCCGCTTAGTGACGGAATCGAACAGTTTTTGGAGTGCCTCTAGGTTTACCTCCAGCTCTTAATAGCTCGGTTGAGATTCCGTCATCTCCCGGTGCCTTGCTGTTTTTAAGCTGTTTGAGAGCCTCTCTAATCTCTGCCTCTAAGCCTCTGTGTAGTGTCGGGTCAATTTAGCTCGCTTGTCGCTTTCCTCGCGAGGAGGTGAAGCTTGAGAGGAGGCATACAACCATCCGTAGTAATTTCGACGAAACCATGGTGCCGGACTCGGTCTTCAACCTCGTAAGCTGACTTTGCCCAATAGACAGATCCCTTTTGAACACTTTGGAGCCCTGGTTTCACTCAATTGTGTTTTTTACACGATTTGCTTTGTGTTTTCGCAAATCGCGTCGCAAATTCCCTCATAGAGGTTGGAGACTGCACACATAGTTCTCGTCGATCCTTCATAAGATCGAGAGTTTGTTCTGAGAGAACCTGAGATCTACCACTTGGGTGGGTCTTGAAATACTTCGACCCTACCTCGTGGACAGTTGTTACCATCCTGGTGTTAAACTCGTTCACTGTCGTGCACGATTCTAGGCACGTAAAACGGCTTTGTAGCTCAAGTTGAAAGTTTTCGGATCCCTGGATTTGGACGGATGTTGGGCGAAGCGTAGACTTCATCAGGCGTGACCGTTCCAGCTTCAGGTCGACATTTAATGTGCCTCTTACAAGACGGTGATCGCTTCCGGTTTTGAACCTGCTGATCACAGAGACATCATCAAATATGTGCCGTTTGTCTGCCAGAATTAAGTCTATCTCGCTTTTCGTGGAACCATCAGGACTTATCCAAGGCCACTTGCGTTGTGGCTTCTTTCTGAAGAAGGAGTTCATCATGAAGAGATCTTCCTTCACCAAAAAGTTGGCCAGCAAGTGTCCTCGGTGATTCCATTGTCCAATTCCGCAGGGACCCACTTTCATCTCGGCGCCGCTTTGTGTGCCCAATCTCGCGTTGAAGTCCCCCATCACAACATTGAAGTGAGCTTTAGAGGTTTGTATGGCTCTGCTTATGTCCTCATACATAACCTCAACCTCATCGTCGATGTGTCGAAGTCGGCGCATATACCTGCTGCTTCAACGAATACCGTTTGGATATTCTGAGTGTAAGGTACGCTACCCTGGCCGACACGCTACTAACTTGCAGAATGTTGTTGATGAGGGACTTGTGAACGAGAAACCCGACATCACCTTGGGACAGGTGTTCGCCCTCCCGGTGATAGAACAAGTTTCCGGATTTGAGTATTTTCGTGTCCTCCCCCTGTCTTCGTACTTCAGATAAACCCACAATACTCCAGTTTAACTTGTCTATCTCTTCTTCCAGCTCTTTTACCTTATGGTCGGTCCTCAGTGTCCTGATGTTATATGTTGCCAGGTGCAGAAGTCGTCGTTAACTTACAGTTAACCCATTCATCTTTAATTTAAGTATGCAACTTCTTTTTATTTAAACGCTGAATGAAGGAGTTATGTACATATTTTTTTTAATAAATACATATTCTTAAAGTTTTATTTTATTTTTCCACTCCATATTAGTAGATGTGTATAATTACTACAATTTGATATATATAGTTAGTAAATAAATAACAAGAAAAAATATTTATCTCAAAAATAAGTAACAAAACTTTGACGTCCGTTTTCTCCACATTTAAATATTGTGACATACCCCCTTCATCCACTCATGTCTTCAATTATAGATATATAAGTTAGCACGTCTGCTGGTCCGTGACAAATTTTAAATTAAATATTTAATCAGACACTCAGACACATTTTTGTATTTAAAAAGCTTACAATACTGCGCAACAAAACATTGCACTAAAAATAATCTAATTTTGGATATTTATTATTTTTTTATGAACTCAACAACCAATTCCATTAACATTTAATATAAATTGATCATGTTTATTTATTTATTTATTTTTGTACACGAAGGAAATCTCACACAAAACAACAATGATGACACAATTTGCACAAAGGAACTGCTTATTTCTTTAAGAAATCTCTTCCAGCAGCCCTGTGAGAAGGAGATAGTCATTAGATGGTAGACAGAACGTGTACCTATAAATAATCACTAAAAACTAAACTAGAAATACATATCTTTATTACATATACTATATATATATATATATATATATTTATTTATTTATTTATATATATACATATATTTATATTTACATATACATGAAAATTGATATTTTATAATATATACACAAATAATACAACATAAATATTATACAGATATTTACAATCTTTGAGTCAGTAGATTGTGTTAATGAGCGTAATATAATAATCATACAGTTAAGGAAAAATAGTGTTCTTTGACACGTTTCTTGAATATAGAGATACTTTGTGAATCACGTATCCGTGGCGGGAGCGAATTCCACAGCCGAACTGCCTGAACGGAAAAAGAAACCTGAATACAAGGAAGTTTTGTGGGGTGGAAATTTCAGCAGTGTTTTAAGATGGGTTCCACAATGTGCATAAGAAGGACGAGCATAGGAAAAACGTTCCCGGAGATAGCATGGATAGGTGGGATTATGAAGGACATTATATAGCAAACACAATATCCTAGTATTTCTGCGAAAACGGATTGGGAGCCACTTGAGATCCTTGCGAAGGTGAGAAACATGATCAAACTTTCGAATTCCGAAAATAAACCGAATACACAAATTTTGCAAGCGCTCAAGTTTGTTAAGTAGCTCCTCTGTGGCATCCAAATAGCAGGAATCTGCGTAGTCTATGATAGGTAGAATTAATGTTTGGACAAGAGAAATTTTAGTTTGTAAGGGCAAGAACCATTGAAGGCATTTAAGCGAGTGAAAAGAGTAATGAATTTTACGACTGATTTCACTGACGTGCGAAGACCAAGATAAAGTAGAATTCATGATTAAACCTAGATTTTTTACACTGTCATGTTTTATTATTTTCTTTATTTAATTGGCACATAAATAAAAACTTTAGAATTTACCACTTCATTTTGTCTGAAAAATGTTTTTTGAATATCGAATTTAAAGAGAAGAGAAGGTATTATTAGAAATGCTCAACACTATAATTTTATCTAATAATGTCTTCATGGTATATACCAATGATATTTAATGCATACTCAGTTTTCTTATAGAATTCTTCATTAACCTATACCTTTGCTACAGAATCTGGAAAAATTAAATAATTTTGGGCTGAGCGAAACTAACTTTCAATTAGGTATTATGTAAACGTACTAAAGTGCAGAATATAAAATATCAATGATTTATTTTTCAGCAAAAATAAGTAAATACGAGCTCAAAGAAGACTTTTAAGAAAAATAAGTCCATGAAGCATTTCATTGATGTTTTCTACTTAAAGATATTCTATATTTGAGAATAAAGATCTGCGTACATTGGGGATATTTAAAAGACCCGTGAAAAGAATTGGGGTAGAAAAGAAGCTGCGTCACCTGACACGTACCCACATCGCTATAACGTATTACAAGGGCGGGAAAATGAATCTTGTCACTGACGCGTCGCAGTTTTGTTACGTTGACAGTTCATTCATGCTAACCGTTATTTTTGACGAGCTGTAAAAAAAATAATTACAGCCAGTGACCTACAGGAAA
Organism: Thymelicus sylvestris; assembly: GCA_911387775.1. Classification (NCBI taxonomy): domain Eukaryota; kingdom Metazoa; phylum Arthropoda; class Insecta; order Lepidoptera; family Hesperiidae; genus Thymelicus; species Thymelicus sylvestris. Next base: position 10,099,759 of record OU426895.1, read on the forward strand.
GTAACGAATTCATATTTTTTGTTGTTAAGTGAATTTTGGAAAATGTTTCGCTAAAACGAAATCAAAAGAGTTATCATTACATTTATTGGTCATAGGAAATTAAAGAAAAAAATGTTGTAATATAAGACATAATTCTATAAAAGCATTTGTTTTAAATCATTTGGTAGCTCTTAAATAATATAACGTTGTAGTATCTTACAAGTTACCGCGCGATTATTTTAACGAATATTCTGACCTAGGTAAAAGCAAAGAAGCTAGTAAATGGTATAATTTGTCTAAAAATTATTCTCTAGGACAAAACCTTACATTGTTCTTTGTAGTATATGAATGAGTAGGTTTACCGTCCCAAAACAATTCAATGCCAGTAGCTACAGCGGCGGAGGCGATCGCCTGTTCAATAGACAACCTGAATTATTCATTTTAACCATTTCGAAGGAATCTGAAGAATTAAATTTTGAGAGACGCAAAACTGGACAAATAACATAAAATATAACTGGAAGGAAACACAATTTAAAACGAACGATTTGGAGGAAACAAATGAAGTATTTTTTTTTCAATTTTCATAATTATGTATATGTTTTTATTATTTTGGTATATTGAAATAACTGTAGGAGTTCTTGTTTTTACACTCTTCTTTTCTGACAACAGCAGACAGAGGCATGGCAGAAAATATTTATAAGCGATCTCAATGCGTTTCGTCGGAAAAAGGTTTTAAAAGAAAGAAAATTAACTGCCATTGCGAATACACTGCTTTTATTATACATCATTGCTACGGATTCTTTTTTATAAATTTAATTTCTCTTCTCTATAAGAAAGCCTTTTAAATCAACATAACAATCCTAAAATTTTAATTCTGAAAATTATTTCATTCTGAAACTTCAAAGACTTTTTATCTTTAACCCCTAAAGGAAGATACCTACTTTAAATGGGGAAGATGAATTATTTCTTAATTTCATCAAAGAATTTTGTCTATTATTTGCTAAGCAAAAATAATACGAGGGGAAATAATCATTCACCCTCGGACAGGGGGTTCCTTACGAATAGACAGCAAATAATCTAGCAATAAAACCGGTCGGATTAACAGGTTCTTGATGAATAAGGTGTACGAGTTACGATCCTGAGTTATGGTAGTGTTGTCCAGTAAATTGAGGTGTTCAGGGGTGTATTACAGAGGAAAACAAACAATTATTGAACCCTGTTCCTCGCATCAAATAATGGGCAGATTTTCAACTTGAATTTTCAATTTGTTCTTATTAATGTTATTTCTTTTAGGTTTATACAAATTTTACGTCATGCATGAACAAACAGGCACACAAGCGAAATATTAATTATTATAAAAAGCTAGTAAAATAAAAATACTTTGGAATAATAAATTTAATAAAACAAACATTATTTTATTCAATAGATATAGAGTAAACGAAGAACCACATTATTGCTATTTAAAAAAAATCTACTAGTCTGTCGGAATTGTCTGAAGTACCTTACCTAAATATTCACAGGCCATTTTCAATATTCACAAATTGGGTGATTCCCTAAGACCGTCGGTTAGGTAATGTTAGTTGAATCCATTGGTCTGAACGATAAATGAATATTTATGAAGGCGGCCTTTGATAGTGAACAAGCCTTTAGTTTTTATAGGTACCTATACATTACACTTACTACATGTTTGAAAAGACAGTTGGTGTTTGAACATCAATTAACAAAATGATGCATTCAAAGGTCTGATAAATGTATAATTATAATTTATGCATGAAAGAATTGATTAATAAAATTATGTAAGAACTAACTTTTTATCTTTGTTACCATCTATCTATCATATCGCCCTTCGTGTTCATTTCAATTTGGGATAATTAGCTAGTAGTAATGATTAGCGAGTGACTACTCGCTAACTCTACTTTACTCGCTCTACTCGCTACTCGTCAAATGACTATTTGAACTATATTTTATAATGTAGTCAATAAAGTAGTACACTTACATAAATAAATAACATTTTTTATTTCAGTGTTTCCTGAACTGAACCCTAAATAACGCTTTGGATTCTATGATAAATAACAGTGGCAGGACAGTGCAACGGGCAATTTTCTCGGCCGGATATTTAGGGAGAAAAGACGCTCCCCTATTTTTATGCAGCTGTTATTTCTATGACAAAATGTGCTCTTTGACGTAAAGGATATAACGGATCGATGACAAACAGTCCTCGGTTCACTGAACAAGATTTGCGTATTTTTCTCAAGCCGTTTGTGAGCTTCTATTAATACTTGGTTCAAAATAAAACAGCATCATGGATTCCAGAACTCTTTGATGTGATAGAAGTGATAGATATGTATGTAAAACATAATTAGGATTAGATCCCTTGATTGGTGTTAAGCATCTTTAGATAACCTTTCTTTCACTTCATTTTTACACAGAATTCTCATCTTATAAATGAACAAAAAGACTTGAATAAATTTTGATGACAAACATTAAAGCATTTTGATTATAAACAAAATTAACCTTAAATATGTAATAAAATTATGGTCATACAAGAAGTTCGTAAGAAGGTTTCAAAAAGTTCGAAACTTCGAAAAGGATACTACAAAATGGCAATAAAAAGTGAAAAAAAAACTTAATGAAAAATTTTAGTACATTATTAAGACTTGAAATACAATTTTTACATGCACTCATGCTTAATTGCATCAATCAAGTCTTATCTACGATTTGTTTAATTATAGTTAGTACCTTACATTAAAGTGATTGACTTAATCTATCACTGATAGAATCAAAGTGAATACTTAGATACGTAAAGCAACGTGTGCCAGAGACAATGTGGTAAGTAAGTAAACATCTCCAAAGTCGTGCCAGAAAGGACAAATAGTCTGTGTAGGAGACGTCTTTGCTCAATGCCGTGAAGATTGATTTTCTTCGGTGCTATGAATATTTCGTCTCATAGATTTTGTTGAAGAGGGGATTACTCGGGGAGGAGATCATGTGGAACGAAAAAATGAATCTAATTATACTTCATGTGTCAGTAAATAATATGAAAAATATTTTTACATGACACTAAAATGTTCGAGCAAAGTAGATAAGTACTATTAGTTTTAATATATTAACATCATAAGTGGTAGCCGAGTTTTATATCAGACAAAAAAGTATTGAAGCAACGTTCAATAACATAAATAAGAAGTCATCTTGCTCTGCTTAATGTAAATGCAAATTGCAATAAAAAAATTCAATTGCATTATGCAAATGCCGGGTTTTCTTTCAAAGTCTATGGTTCGCGTGGACGAAAATCAAAGTCGCGATGTCCGTTAACAAGTTTTGGTGCATTGTATTAAAACTTGGAGATTCATTAGAATAACATGAAGCGACGTCTGATGGAGGCCGGAAAAAATTTTTTATCTGAGTTTTACGTGGCTTATTACAAAGTAACGTAGTGATTTAAATAATTATTTGCTTGAACCTTAATTTATCTTCTTGAGAAAATTTCCTTAGACCCAAAACGGTTGTAGCGAGATCGAGCGTGACCTATCTCTGTGAAGTCTGGGGTAAAACGAAATGTGGAAGGCCCAAAAATAATGAAGAAAAGTGCCTCAAAAAAGATGGGGAAGGTAAGGAACAAAGGCTTCCGAATAGCAAAACCAGTATAAAATATGTCCAAGCGGACCTGAGGAAGATAGTCTGAAAATAAATTACTCGTAAGTTAGCAAAATAGCACAAGTCATTAATTGTGAGCTAACATTCATTCACGTAGGACATATTATGTACGCCCAAAATAGACCGAAGGTACGTGGTATAGGAATGAAATAGATTGCATGACTGTACACTTTTTTTCATCTGGTAGGTTGTGTTGTGGCAAACGAGCTAAATTGGCTGCAAACGAATACTCACGGTGCTTTAGCCTAGACAAATTATTATTAGGACACACAACACACTACAATTAGGTATAAGAAAAATCAAAAACTGTTAATACATTTTGTTTATATTTTCGCAGTCTGTTTATATGTCTTTGCAAAATTAACGTCTTAAAACTCTGAGCATGGGTAAAAATTAAATAAATAAAAATACAAGACTCATTCAATGAGCCTGTAATAAAAAGGAATATGATAGGTACTAAAGCAATTTGATACTAAAGCAATTTTTACACATCAAGTGTTTCTATATAACCTAATATTATAAAAAGAAAGGTTTTTTTCGCGTAACTAATACATCAGCACAGTACCGAAACTACCGATGCTGTAACTTCGAAATTCCGAACTTTTATATAAGGAAATGTGCACAGACCTATTAGCATTTATCAAATTCATCACTAAATGGTAAAAAACTGAACCTTTATAACGTTTTTAAAGCCGCAAGTAAATACCAGTCCACTATAACACCGAATCTCAAAGCATTGTCAATATTGTCATCGAGAGCCTGAAACTGCCTCAACTGCCATTACTGGTATAGAATTGGATGCCGTTCCCCAAGGAACCGAACCGCTGTAGGACCAACAAGAATAATACAACTCGCTCTTTCCGAACTAAAATAACGATGGCCGGTCTTCAATGACACCGGACAGAAACCAATTTGGTAACTTTATAATATTGTCAAGACATTAACTTCGAGCGAAACGACTAAATAATATTACAGGCTGGTAATTCTTAGTTCCGTGCCTCAAAAGGGAAAAATGGTACCCTTGTAGAATCACTTTGTTGTGAGTCTGTCTGTCTGTCTGTCTGTCTGTCTGTCTGTCTGTCTGTCTGTCTGTCTGTCTGTCTGTCTGTCTGTCTGTCTGTCTGTCTGTCTGTCTGTCTGTCTGTCCTTCTGTCCTTCTGTCTGTGTGCCACTTCCCAAGGACGTACCATGGGATATTTTCTCAGAAATGTGTGGAGGTATCATATTGAAATTAGTATCCAATATTTAGGTCCGCAGCCCGTTTAAGCTGTGAGAAAACAAATCTAAAAGCCATCTCAAGTTATCTCAATCAAAAAATACGGCATTTATGTCGTATAAGCATAGCCCAAGTAAAATTAGTAGTTGCATCACAAAAGAAAATTGCTTTTATTTATTTGTAGTTGTTAAATAGATGGCCACTTATGTCCATGTATGAGGACGACAGTTTTCCAACAGCAACTTAAGTTTGTTACTCAATTCAGTTTATAATATAGGTACTAGAGCAACGTTCGGTTCTACGAATTTACGAACCCCTCGGTGCGCGAGTCCGAATAGCACTTGGCTGGTTTTCAAAAATCAATGAACATTTAATTATCTTTACTGCCTTTGAGAACTTTGTAGAGAACTCTTAGATGCGCAGGTTTCCTTATTATGTTTTCCTTCACGAAAGCTAGTGATAATTAATTAAGTTGTAATTTATAATCAAATTAACTTTTAAAATGAGAAATTCATGCAGGATTTAAACCTAGACCCCGCCATTTCAGGGTCATGTTGCAACCAGTACTATCTGCTATAGTGCTTCATATAATTTTCATAATAATTGTAGTAAATGACAACGTAGCCAGAGAACAGATTTGTCGAACAAAGGGGTAATTTATGATGTCTTTAACGTTAGTTAATTTTATTCAATCCGATCAACAAAATTACATAAAAAGCTGGTTTGCTTGTTAATCTAATTTTAATTTTATTGCAAACCAAAAATAAATTTTGATATCAGCTACTTGCGTGTAGTCACGTGTGTGATATTGAATTTCGAGCTTAACTTTATATGAAATCAGAAACACATTTTCATGTAAAATATTGTTAAGAAGAGACCATTATGGCTCTACATCAAAAAGTTATCAGATCTCATGTAGAGCCAAGCTTCTAACTCTACACGCCCTAACTATACAAAGTCCGGTAGGACTACACGACGCTACACTACACGCTACACGACGTGTAGCGTTTGTAAAGATAGGACTTTGATAACTTTTTGATGTAGAGCCATAATGGTTGAGTCTTGGCAATATTTTACATGAAAATATATTTGGTGGGATTTAACTTCTTTTTCTAAGTTGCTTATGACAATATACGAAAAACCCATACAAACTTCCATCCTCTAGTTTAAGGGGTCGGGGGCTAAAAGTTCTAAGTTTATTACATACCAAATTTCAGCTTTCTAGGACTTCCAGAAGTAGAAAAGAATTTTGATGATCATCAGTGAGTGATAAAATCGGCGTTTTTTAGATATCAATAAAATCTAAAGTATAAGAGCTATACAATTGAAACTTTATATTATGTTTAATAAGTCCACTATTGACATCGTATCCTGCGAATTTTGTATATCTGGTTTAATCCAAACCCAAGTTATGAGGGTTCAAAAAAAACGAAAGCTACGACAGATTATTATTATTGTAAAATGGAAAATATTGCATTGTCAATCTATTATAGTCACACAGTTTCAAGGCTTTCTGATTTGGTGACGTTACATATTAAACAAACTTTTATAGGGTGCAATAATAACTTATTCCATATAATGCCCTAGCCTCTGAGTTATTAGAAACATACTAATCAAATCATACTAGCTACAACCCAGCGAGCGCACACATTAATTAAGACTGTGACAGGCAGCAGATGTTTACACATCAGAAGCTATTTATTTTATCTAAGAACCCTCCTTCACGGGAGTGATGTGACGGCTGAATTGCCATCTGATAACAGTAATCTCAGAAGATTGTTTTCAAGTCAACTTTATATCCTCTAGCCTTCCTAGAAAGAGTTTCTTAGAAAGAATCACTTTATAGAGCGTGCACTGAAGACATCATCTCTTTCCTTTACTGTTCCATTGTTGGACTGAAATTGGGTTGGTTCTTAAAATAAGAGTTAAGAGCCATAATGAATAACTGGGCCTCTTCTGGTTACCGGACTGGTCAGACTTCTCATTTTCACATTAAATAATCAAATTTTCTTTCTTTCTCGATACTAGCATCGGTGATCCCTTTGATGTATGTAGATGATGGTCGCACTGATTTGGTTTTTAACAGACTTCAAAAAAGGAGGAGGTATTCAATTCGACTGTATTTTTTATGTTTGTTACCGCAGAACTGACTGGGTAACACTAACTGGGTTATTTTTTTAATCGAAAGCTTGTCTTACGGTCCCACTTAAATTTGAGCGAGATCTGACAAGAAGTTTTTGAGTTATCCTTAATTTTGTAGTCGGTTATTTTTTGTCTAGAATTATACCATGGGCGATAGTGGGTCACTTATCATCAGATCCGATCACCTCATTTGTGGGCTGGTTACATATTAAAAAAGTAACGTTAAATCTATACCGTTTTTTTAATAGGAAAAAATGCCCCTTGTGAGCGCTAAAGACTCAAGGAGCAAATGAAGTTTTTTCATTGCCATATTATGTGCTTAAGGGGTTTTATATGTTTTATTAACTCAACGGGGCTTTACTAATTACTGACTATAAGTTTGAAATGAAATTAGTTTATTCGAAGTAGGTTTGTTACAAACACTTTTCGAAAGTCACTCAACGCCATCGCTTCAACAAATCCCTACCGTGAGTGGTCCCGGTAGAAGAAGCGGCAAGAAACTCCCGGGATTATTTTTTTTCCTACTCACAGTTACAGACAGTACTTACTACTACTTATTACATTATTTAATTAAAAAAAAAAAAAAAAAAAAGTTTGAACGCTACACCATATAAATTATTTATTATTAAAGTGTTAATATACATTTACCAGGATGTAAAACTAGAGATCCTCAAAGGGAAACTGGTTTTCCATCTACTGGCCTGTCACTGCTGTCTATTATATATCTTGTCGAAAGATAAAGTAATTAATCTTCAGCAAACCGAGTTGAGCGTGAACAACTTTTGTGAGAATAATAATTCGATGATCAGATGGCCACTTGCTATCAAATGAGTTTTCCGTAAGGGGTTTGTGTCAAGAACAGCTGCTGTTTCTTACACTAATTACTTTATGAAGACTTCTGTACTCCTTTAACATTATTATTGGACTTGTTTATAATTATGATTATAATTGTAATTGAATTTATTGCACTACAGATATTTAAGTGTTATTATTTATATTGTAGTACCTAGTGCTTCATTCCCAATTATTTGTGTCTACCGTAGGTAAGTAATCGACAGACTTCCGTTCTTTTTCAATTTTCTATCCATCGGTAATCTTTGGTAGAGTCAGTAAATTTCAGTAAGTTCACTGATAAACCTGTAACTAATTCTCCGTCGTTTTAAAATAAAAGTTTTCAAAATAAAAGTCCACTAAGAAATCTGTAACACGCGCTATTCTCTCGTCTATATTATTTACCTACTCAGCTGTTGAGAAAGTCATAACAACGGTAATTATAGAGAAAATAGTTGCCCATATTTTCTCAACTTTGCTTAACCATTGCTTAACGCGTAATAACAAGATTGCGGCCACATAATGGACTCCAAACCATGAGAAAATAGGCCAAGAATAAAATGAAACTAAAATTATTCTAACCGAAGAGAAAATTCGAATAGAAAATCAACTTGCTTTCAATGTCCATAAGTCATACGTGCTGTACTAAACTGCTGTATCTAGTAGAGTAGGTACGTGATAATTCCTTTGAGATTCTAGCATGTCAGACCCGTCATGTTTATTTACAGATTTTGTTGCCTATTACGTACACAGATAAAGGTAACGTAGATTGACGAATGTTAACATTACTATTTAGATAATACAGGCGTTGATTTTCTGGTAATTTTTAAAAGTGAATTTGGATGATTTGGATAATTAATCCTCCTGAACTTTGGCTTCAACTTTTTTAGGCTCAGACAAATCAAAATTTCCTGTTTTGTGTAGATATTTTTTTAGCATTTTTTTATAGAAATAGGCGACAAACAAGCTTACGATTCACGATGGTGACATGGTCACCCATGGACATCAGCGACAACAAAGACATTACTGATGCCAGCCAAGAAAAGAGAAGAAAAAGAAAGAGAGAACTGGTCTCAAGCCCCCAGCTGAAACAAGACGAGTCTGGTGGCTGACTTAAGCAAGAGAGTGGTAGCTATCCAGGCGGCCCCCACGTAGAAATAATAATAGTAATAATGTTATTAATTAAATATTAAAATAAAATCAATATAAGGTACACCCATAGGACACCCATCAAGCGTGGGATTAGGGTTTTTTATGTATGATATGATCACGCATAAATCTGCACAGGGTCGTCCGATTTGGATGATTCTTTTTTTATTGGATAGGGTATGTCCTGAAGTTGGTCCCATATTTTTTTGAAAATTTTATTCCCACCCTAAAGGTACGAAAATAGGGAATGATTGATTATTCACCCGTTTTTTACCCGGAATTTTTACATGTTAACCCCAATAACTTTGTACTGGATGATCCGATTTCGATGATTCTTTTTTTATTGAATAGTGTGTATTTTGAGGTTACTCTTGTTTAAATTTCGAAACAAAATTTTGCCCCTATAGGTACGAAAATAAGGGATGATTGATATTTCATCTACTACATTTTTACCTGGTAACTGAATCTATAATTCATAAAATCAATAATTTATTATTAATTATTAGTATTATAGCAACTAAAAATTAAAAAATAATTACTTTTTAACAAAAAATAAAACCAACGAAAAAAAAAACTGAAAAGCAAAAAATAAAATAAACCATTTAGTATTATAAATTAAGATCCGGAATTAACAGTAAATAAATAATTTTGAGGCGGTGCCAAACCAATGAAAAAACAAACGGTGAAAAGATGTGCGCCGCGCTGCTGCTGCCGTGTGCATCGCATGCCGCTGCCGCGCTGCCCTCATAATATTATGAATTTTATGTAATTAATTTTGGTTGTTTGTTTGGCACGGTCTCAATTATTTATTTACTGTTAATTTCGGATCTTAATTTATAATACTAAATGGTTTATTTTATTTTTTGCTTTTCAGTTTTTTTTTTTGTTGGTTTTATTTTTTGTTAAAAAGTAATAAAAAAAAATATATACGTGTTAAAAAAATATACGTGTCGAATTGAGAACCTCCTCATTTTTATTCGTCGGTTAATTAATTAAATATTAAAATAAAATCAATATAAGGTACACCCATAGGACACCCATCAAGCGTGGGATTAGGGTTAATATTCTAAGCCGCCTCAATACGGCGACATTATCTCTACTTCGAAACTGCTCCATAATTGCAAAAAAAAAAATATTATAGGCACAGATCCTTTACGGTTTTATTATTCATATCTATCAGTTGGTATGTAACAATAAATAATACCTCGTAATTTGATTACCCATTAACACGTTCGCTGCGTTACGGCAAGTATTTTGCCGTATTTGACTTTCCGCCAGTGCGGCAGCTTGTTGTCCTAGTTTTGCCCACGGTGCGGGGGTGATTTAACTATGTTCCTTTACGTGTAGATAAGAGACAGTGATAATTTCGATATTGTAGCTTTTAATATAATAATATTATGCACTAATACAATACGGCAAAATAGTTGCCGTAACGCACAGTAGGATAAATATTTTTATTCAGTGCGGTACGGCAACTATCTTGCCGTACCCCCCCAACCCCGCGCCTCACTGCATGCGTCCGCGCGGCATCTTAGTTTGCGTTAGTGCTGGCCGTACGTAAAGCACTCGATAATTTTTATGCGGAAAACTATGCAGTAGCAATCTAAAAAGATTAAAAATCTATAATCTAAAAAGTTTAAAATAAAAAATATATACGTGTCGAATTGAGAACTTCCTCCTTTTTTTTCGTCGGTTAAAAAGCAGGCATTACAGGCAGTCTTACAAGTATTACCAATTATATAAATATTTTATATTAATTATCTTGACTAATTAAGAAGTTAAGTTTTGTTTATTAATACACTGTCAAATTTTAATGTTATGTCTTCAATAAAGAATATCTTTAAAGTATCGATTGTCATTTTAAAAGTAAACCCCCCATCCCTAGCATTTTTTCACTTCTATGCTATACGGCAAATATATTGCCGTAAATGACTTATTTTGAAAAATCCCTGTATCTTTTAAAATATCAAACAGAACCCCGGACTGCCGCAGCTAGGTATACACAAGGATGTAGCCTATCGACTCGTTAAAAAAAACAATTGGTATGAGGCGTTTCCACGTCTGTAAGGACTTTGAAAGTCAGGTGCTGGTACGGCAAAATAGAGGTCGTAACGCATATCAGGAAATATAGATACGGGCAGTATTTGTCTCGTACCGCACTAGCAGAAGGTTTAGATCTAATGCTGCCGCAGCGAACGTGTTAAACTAAACTGATTTGTCAGAAATGCGGGGATGTAAACATATTCGGTTCCCAAATTTCGCATTAAAAGAATAAAGAATTGGGCACTGAATCCCTACGGGTAGACAAATTGTAACGATTCACCCACACAATAAAATCAAAATGTTTGCTCAACCTGCCGGCCCAACAAAAGACCAAATGAGCAGATTTACGATTTGCCTCGATTTGGTTGATCCAATGTTTTTAGTCGTATTCAAAAACATGCTATTTTATCTGCTCTTTTATCGCTGAAAGGGTCATTGTAATTTGAACATGGAAAACCAGTATTTTTTAGTTCGTATTTGAAATAATCCAGCTACTCGTAACAATTGATTTTTCAGCAAAAAATGAGTATGAGCTTGAGTGCATAATAACATCAATGAGGCCTGCAATATATTATATGTAAAAATAACAACCACCTAACAGTTAGTATGTACACCCAAAACATACGTTTTTCTCTTCCGTTTCACCAATTTCCTTATTTATTATTTTTTTTTTGTTTGTGGCTAAAGTATAAAAGTAAAATATATATATTTATTTCCATGTTTTCCTTAAAATTTTAATATCGCTTGTGATCAATTTGGCCACTGGAAGAATACTCATTAAAGTTAAATCATCGTGGTTTGTATATGCATGCTATGGGCTAAAACTGCCTGAAATAAATAAATTTTATTTTATTTATTTATTTATTTATATGCAATCAATATTACTCAATGATATGAAGTGTTAGTACATAATATAATATTTCGACACATTTGCATGAATTGTGGTCGTAGTTAAGCTGAATTTACATCACAGGAGTTCACCACCGTAATTGTTTTAATACCGACGTGCAATATGATATACTTAGCATAAGTTTCCGTTTTTTAGTCTAATAATTTTACTTTAAATTATTGTCTAGATTTATCATATTATATCAGTGAAATTTAAATAGTACTTTGGTCACGTTTCATCTCTTATTTTATAGCACAGTGTGCCGAAACCCGTACTTATAAGTCATGTTTTCCTGTGACCAAAGTAATCCGTTTTTACATCTTGTGAAGGTCTGTAACTTAAGTTGTCTATTAATTATTGCAAGACGAATTTACGCACCGTGTAGAAAAGGCCTACTATCGCACGGAAAAACGTGTAAGTCGCGCTTTACGTCACTATAATTATTTGAATAATATATTCTAATTATAAACGTAACTATACTAATTATAAACACGATATAAAAACAATTGATCAATCAGTGTTTTTTTATCAATTATTTTGTGTTTACCTACACCCTTTTTATTTTTAGGGTTCGAGTAATTTATGAATCAGAAAAATACGATATTTTATTCATTGCATCAATGCAATAAACCGCCCAAACCATTATTTACTAATCCCTTCAGAGTATTCCAGCTAACTTTTATCTGCTATTCAAGCGGAATACATCCATTTCACAGGATAGAAACCATTGTGTAACTATTTAGGGACCCATAATAAAAGTTGTTATTTAACAAAGATATCTATATCTAAATATGCAGTGTTGATTCCTTTAATGCTACTGATGTCTATAGACGATGGTGATCATTTATTATCATGACTTGTTTGTCGACAGTTCACATTAAAAAATACTAGTAGGTATATGCACTTAAAAGTAGGTAATCTTATCTATAGGCACACTTTGAATACATTTAAGTCACTAGAATGCTATTCGCATATTCCTAGACCTAAAATAAAACACATTTAGCTAGAACAGTCCACATAAAACGTGAAAAGCCATTAAAAGCACGGACTGTCCCGACATTCGGAAATTCATTACAATAGTGGTTTTGGGAAAATCCGCCTGTTCCGTGTCTGAACCATGCCAAAAGAACTTGCCCTTTGCCCTCGAGTAAGATAAATCGACTGAATGTAGGAATAATCGCTATGATAATGTATTGTGTTAAGAAAATGTAGTTATTAATAAGTATGAAAGGCACTTCTTAGAAATGCTAGTGTATTGTTTATTACGAGTACTTATTTACGGGTCAATGTAGTTCAATTTTCACGTTTCCGTGTTAGTCCAGACTGTAAAACTAACACTTTACTATTCCCAGAAGTATTCTTTAACATGCGATTCTCCAAAATAGTGTTCTACTTCAGGACAGGCCAGGTGAAATCAGGTGGCCCGACTGTTTTTCCGTCAGCCTTTCAGACTATAAAAAGTAAATAAATACACATGCAATTTTGATTTCACTAAATCTTTAAATCACACATTCAATAAAAATTCTCATTTTTATTCTCATTCGCCTTCCATTCATTCATTCGCCTTTTGATAAATTTTAATTAATGATAAACCAAGTAGACAGCCAAAACACAAAAGAACTGCAGTTTACCGTGAAACTGAAAGTTGAAAAATACATATCATCAAACATCAATCACCTTCGTGCAAGAGCATTCCTGTAACTAATAGATGTAAATAATAGATTACACGGTTTCCAATAATTTAAATTAAAGGCGTTTTAGTTGCGTCAAACGTAACAGTTGTAAAAAGTGTGTGCGTAGGTACAACTCCTTCTCTTTGAATAGGTAGGTACATACTATATCAATAGATATCATTTTATTAAATTATATTATCCAACAATTAATGTAGAAGTAGCGGAAAGTAACGGAAATATTAGGTATATAATACAGCAGTAACCGGGGAAGCATACAGTTATAATCGATCACTCTTTACAAAATTAACAATGATTTTGCGTGAAGATACTCTCAAGAAATTACACGATCCATATTAATTTAATATTACTAAAACTATAACACATAGACCTCTGAATATAAAATTAATTTAAAGATAATGAAATATTTTCTTTACCTTATCAATTCTATGCTTTATAGACTTTATACTTATGTTACGGAGCTTAAATTTTCTCATATAGGCTTAGACCAATTGATAGTAAAATTATGATCATTACATTTACACCAAATTGGTCACCGTCTTCCATGCGTAACTGAAAGACGGATAGTAACCCTGCCAGACACGGAAACCTTTTAAAAAAATTACACTTTTACATCGTAAACATTTAAAATGAAACGTTAAATTAAAATTATGATACTTTTATACACAGTAGATATACAGAATACTTAAATAAAGGAATAGGTTAAACATAACGATAGTGTCACTAAAGTATCCAAGATAATTAAGCGAGCGTTACATGTTAGACCCGCGTAAGTACGGACGGCCAAGATCCTTCGCAACAATAAATGGGAAATAAGCGAATAAATACGGAATAATGTTATAGTTAGAACGAATAATAAGAGAATACAGAAGCAAATCCCTGATAACAGGATGAATAAATGGACAAGCGCTGGGTCTAATTCGTGCATTATCACGTATATCGCCAATCATTAGGGCTGCTGCGTGTAAATACCTCATTACAACGGTTCACGAAAGGGCAATATTCTTTCAAATTGATCTCATTTCAGGGAAGAGAGACAACCTTTATTATACTCTTGTGTTCATATTTGGAATGACCATTAGTTAAGTTGTTTTTAATAATTCAAGTCCAGACCTTATTTATTTTATCAAAAGGCCAAAAGCCTTGAAGCATCACAAGCATGAGATAGAAATGTTGTACACTGGTTCACTTGAGTGAGAGTGAATGTGTGTAATCCTGGGTTCGTTACCCGGCTACAATCGGGATGCTTCCTTACAGTTTTCTACATCCTATGCAGTATGCACCTAAATTTGAATTAATGGTGCTATGAAATTCAAACAAAATTTCTTTTTTTTCTGACATGTGATTCATACATGTGATTTATGTCACGGAGGGAATGAGTGTACTGACTGTAATATAAAGTAGGGCCCATGTCCGATTTAATTCTAAGTCATGAATCAATTTCATAGCATGCCTAATTCTACATTATCTTAACACAATGTTACAAGCGTAGAAGGTAGTGAGCTTAAGAACGTATTACGACGAACGGTTATATAGGAGTTATTCATATCGATCGATGGCAGTTCTGTTAAAAAAATAAAAACTAAAGCCTATGGTCCATCTTAGCCTCCATCCTGCCCATACCTTCATGCATGTTGATACTGTTGGTAGGGTCTCAGAATACAAATCTGTATTCTGAGGGAAGGGTATTACAGCCGTCTGGCCAGTTACCACAATCTGTGAAATATCTTTGCATGTGAAGCACGGGATACTAACATATTCTTATGCGGGCTATGCTTCAACTACCCTTAAATAAAATCACATACAACAGTATCGGAATATAGAGAAATAGAGAAATAATAAGGCCGCGTTCTTATTGGTCACGGCTTGGCTTCACTGTTATGGTGTGCTTATATGTCATAGCATAGAACGTGGTAACCATTATGGTACCACGAACCAGAATACAGAATACAGTGGCCCAGAATACAGAATACTACCCCAATTCCATACCGGCACCGACCATACCGACCACGGTGACACGACAGAAGCCGGGTGGTGGTTTCGTGTTAGAAGCTAAGGATTATTACACGGGCGTAGCCAGGTTTTAGTTTCGGGGGGGGTTTAAGTTTCGGGGGGGGGGGTCTTGTTGTTCAAGAAAATACAACGACTAAAAGTACATAAAATAAGCCTAAAGAAAATTGAGACTTTATTTTTTCTCACGACGTATGTAGTGCCATCTATTATTAGTTTAGTCAAAAAGTTCAAAAACGTGTTTAATAGAAATAAAGCTCCTAAAAATATGTGCGATAGCTCATTCGATTCGGAATGACGTCTAGAAAAATGTCAGTCCTTAACTTTTCGGGGGGGGTTTGAACCCCCGAAACCCCCCCCCTGGCTACGCCCATGGATTATTATAAAGCATACTGGCATCAGTATCTTTACATGAAGCATTCCTAGCTAGTATTATTTATATATAAAACAATCATAGCTGGGTAGCTATGATTGTTGCTCGAATCAGCCGTCAAACGACTCGTCACATTTCGGCTGGACGTTTCTACTTTTCTGCTTTTTCCTGTCGACAATGCAGCATAAAGTTGCTCATATCATGGGTTGGTATGTCAGTTATTTCTACAAAAAATATATTAAAAATATTGTACAACCCATAAAATATTTTATTTCTTGCACGTGTACAAATTACAAACGAAGTGTTTTTTTCATTACAAAATTCTTTTCATGCTTCTACTAAAAGGCTTCATGGTACATACCGATGTATTAATTAGAATAATGATGACACAAACATTTTCAAATATCAAATTAATAATTTTGTTAAATAACACTAAAGCACTATGTCATTTAATGTAAAAAAAATCGCAATATAAAAATAATATTAAACCATCGTGGCAAAGCAAAGCAAAGCAAGCACTTTTTTAAAGAAAAAAGTCTTCAAAACTACATTTTTCAAGAAACCTTTTGTAATGAAAATAATAAATCTAGAAAAACACGAACACTGAAAATTACGGGCTGTGCTGATTTTGATAATGTTACAATTTTTTTTGGAATTATTAATTTTTATGCTGTAAAAACGAAGAATTACATAACCATATAACTAGGTACAAAAATAAACATTTTTTTAGTAAAACACTCGTTAATTTATAAATTTCCCAGAAAAAAAATCCACGGACCTATTACGAAATGGTTGGTAGTCAGGTATATGAAATGATAAATAAAAAATAATGAAAGATTTTATGTGACTGGCCTGTATCATACTAACAACAATAAAATTATCAATTTAGGTACTTATGTGATCAATGACCTTAGGTTTTACTTTACATCCAGTTTATTGGCATAAGATAATGTTTTAAGCTTCAATCACACAGAGAGCACCCAATTCATTACTCTCGTGTACTGCTACAGTAAATAGGTCACTTTGTAACAATAATTTATGAAATAATAATTATAGTTTATAAAATAATATTTCACAATAATCAACAACTTTTGTACGTATGTAAGAAGTAAAAAGCCCTGAAATCCGAAGCAATCGACTACGACTTTGCTTAAGCGTAGGAGTGCTGAAATTTTTTTCACATTTGAATGCAGCTAGGCTATATCGACTTAAAAATATTTTTATTTATGGAATATCCAATGGTTAGATATAAGTAACTTATTGCCCGTAGAGATAAAATTACAAAAAACACAAAAAAATTGTAAAAAATGGGTTAGTAGTAGTAGTAGTAGGTTAACACGTAGGAAATAGATGTTCACTATCAGTGGCGTAGCTACTAGCTAGCCCTATGGAGGCCCCATATCAATATCAGCGAGCTTTTTTTGGGAGTGTTAGTGGGGGCCCCTATATGCTGGGGCCCCGTATAATTGATACAGCTGATACGGCGGTAGCTACGCCCCTGTTCACTATAAACACTATTAATAAGGTACATTGTTCATATTTTATTTATTTACCAAGTTCTTAATAATGACGTTAAATGACTTTCGTATAATCTAATTACAGGCGGGTGCTATACAAAATGTCAATTTACACATTATCGAACCATAATTTCTATTTGTTTTGCTATCGCTAGTTACAGATGTTAATAACCTTCGACACGCGGTCGCCAGCGCTGTCTCGTCCTGCTCGTATCGGGTTTATAAACGCAATTACTTGGCGTATGACTGACTCGCATGAGCACTGCCCCTCTGCTCGACTGACCGCACTGCCCGCTCAGTTGACGCACTGCGCTCGATTGTACAACGCGTCAATTACCTCGCACTCGGAGAAAAAACAACAAAGAAAATGGTTCCTTTACGGGCAGCGTGTGCGCTGTTTTTATGTGCAACCGTATCAGCGAACCTTTTGAAACCGCACCCGCTCTCTGATACGTTCATAAACTCGATCAACGAGAAACAGAGTACCTGGAAAGCGGGCAGGAACTTCCCGCTACATACCACTCTGGTCACTCTCAAGAAACTGATGGGAGCCTTGAAGGATACGTTTCTACTCAACCTTGAAGACAGAATTCACGATGCCGAATTCATAGCGAGTTTACCGGAAAATTTCGATCCCAGAGACAAGTGGCCGAACTGCCCTACTTTAAATGAGATTAGAGATCAAGGGTCGTGTGGGAGTTGCTGGGCATTTGGCGCCGTGGAAACCATGACGGACCGAGTTTGCATTTATTCGAATGGCACACAACACTTCCACTTCTCAGCTGAAGATCTTTTGAGCTGTTGTCCGATTTGTGGACTCGGATGCAATGGAGGAATACCTACACTCGCGTGGGAGTACTGGAAGCATTTCGGAATTGTGTCAGGCGGGAACTACAATGCCAGCCAAGGCTGCATACCCTACGAAATCCCTCCCTGCGAACACCATGTACCTGGAGACAGGTTGCCATGCAGCGGGGACACGAAGACTCCAAAATGTGAAAAGAAGTGCCGAGATGAATACAAAGTTCCTTACAAGCAGGATAAACATTACGGTAAGCATGTTTACTCCATTAGAGGCGGAGAAGACCATATCAAGGCGGAGTTATTCAAAAACGGACCGGTTGAAGGTGCCTTCACTGTTTATTCAGATTTGTTAACTTATAAGAGTGGAGTATACCAGCATACAGAAGGAGAAGCTCTCGGAGGACATGCTATTAAGGTCATGGGTTGGGGAGTGGAGAATGGCACAAAGTACTGGCTCATTGCGAATTCGTGGAACTCTGACTGGGGTGACAATGGATTCTTCAAAATTCTCCGTGGAGAAGACCACTGTGGCATCGAGAGCTCTATCATTGCAGGAGAACCTTTGTTATCTTAAAATAATTTAGAGCAATAAAATTAAAATAATGTAAGTTCAAAAACTAATTTTATTTTTTGAAACTTGTTAAATTTTTAGTGAAATATTGAAATAGTTTATTAAAAGCGTAAATAATAACCAAGTATTTTTCATTAAATCATTTGTAGGTATGCATAATAAAAAAATAATCCAAAAAGGATCGATATCATGACAAATCATAAACGTACGGTATTAACATGTATTTTCACCCATTAATATTCTTATTTGGATATGTATTTAATTTAAAGTTTCAATAAATCATACTTTTTAGGATTTTATTATGCAAAGACTCTACCGTAACATTGGGTCGATTTTTTTGTAAACTTATGTACACAAGGTGAGAATTACTTGTAACTGTTATTCTTCCTTACAAATAACAAAAAAATTGTGCTTTGCACTTTGAGAACCTTTTATTAACGAGACATGTAATTTTACTTTTGATACATTCAATCAAGAGGTAATTTTATTGTACAGTAAACAATTAAAATAATTTATAGTTTTTTTCCTTGTTATTGTTATTTCATGTTAGATATGAATTAATTAATATGATAATAATAAAACTAACTGTTCTGTAAATAATTTTTTACCTACCTGCTTATAGACTAGGCTATCAAAAGGGCGAATGGAATCGGAATCATATTAAAATATATACTTAATAACCAATAAAAGTGTAACAAATGTAAATCACTACGTAATTTAAATACAATTTCATTTTGTAAAACAAATTAATTATTCTTAATAAATAAATAGCGTTTCAAATAGGGAAACAAACAATTAGAATTAAATCAATTAAACAATACTTAATCCTATAACAAATAGGCTAATTTTGTTTGCCAGTAAACAATTTCTGGATCTATTTGCCTTATTTGTTATTATTAATTTATCTACACATACCAATGCAGACATAATTAAGTAACATCATGCTGATTCACTGTCCTAATTAAAATTACTTATTAATAATACTTTCAACGTCCATTTTACCCATTTTTTAACGATTTTTTAAAAATCCTTTCTTAGTGATTCCCTTCACTAGGCACCTACCCCCTGGTTTAGTCTGTGTGTTGTCTGACAGTCAGTTAAAAACAGTTATAGTTTTAATGTAAACTAGCACTGTGGCCGCTGCTTTACCCAGATTTTTAACAGACTTCAAAAAAGGAGGAGGTATTCAATTCGACTGTATATTTTTATGTTTCTTGACTCTGAACTTTCGACTGGGTGAACCGATTTTGATGATTCTTTTTTAATCGAAATCTGGTGCTTGTCATGTCAAGAGGGAGATCTGACGAGTAGTTTTTGAGTTATCCCAAAATTTGAAGTCGGTTATTTTTTGTCAAGAATTATCCGGGATAATAAGTACCCTATATCTAAATCCAGATCATGATCTACTTTGTACTAAATTTCGTAAAAATCCGTTCAGCAGTTTATGCGTGAAAGAGTAACAATCATCCATACAAACTTTCACATTTATAATATTAGTAGGATAAATTATTATACAATAGTGGACCCGCGGTAATCCGGGCCCTGTCTAATCCGGCGCCCCCTGTAATCCGACACGCCTATCACTGTTGATTGTACTTCAAATTGATTCTTATTTGTAATTTGTCGGATTAAAAGGTACTCTTATTCAAAAAATTCCGGACTATAGAGGGTCTTAGGTAGTAATAGTAAGCAGTACCTACTCTATAATCCGACAAATTCGATAATCGACATCGCCCTGCAAAATGTTTGTCGGATTACCGCGGGTCTACTGTAGTTGTGTTATTGCACATTATGTCACGACTGTGTGCAGTGGCCAGTGACTACTTACTGGCTTTACTGCATTAGTACCAGCACGTCAGTTACGCTTATTCTATCGTAACTACTGATGCATTCGAATTGGAAAATATTATTCGAGGAGTAGGTCATTAACGGTCAGTTAAATCCAAAACTTTTTCTTAATTTATTTTATATCCACTGCTATATTATGAAAGGAAAGAAATATAGGATTGACCATAGCGCATGTCCCGTCACGCACTTGGCCGGTTTTTAGTTAGTTATCAATTATCATATTATAAATAGTAGGTATCTATTTATTTGTGCGATTCAAATTATCTATTTAAAACAACATTAACAACACCAAATCAGGCGTAATAAAGTTTTTTTTGTTGAACAGTCCAAGCCATCTGGTTCAAATTAAAGTAAACATTATTGAGAGTGGATCGTTGTGAAATTAATACCTACGACAGAACAGCTGATAGCGTTATGTTATCAAACAGCAACTAACAGACATTAGGACCAGTGTAAATTTTGTCATCTACCCTCCTAAACTTAGAATAATAATAAACCTCCTAAACTATTTCCAAGTCTGTCTCGTTTTGATGATGTACATTTATTTGTAATAAATGTCACCTGAAAGTACCGACATATATTAGTAACTAGAAATAATATTTTGAGAGCAGAAATAAATACAGCAGCTAAAATACTTTATTAGAAGTTATATAATAACATTAGATCATACCCCTTGTAAAACTGTTCAGTGTGTTTATTTACAATGTTCAAATGTGAAAATACACGGTTTAACTATGGTTTAACCAAATTGATTTACTTTGCTAGGTAGCTAGATGAACGCAGAGCAACGCAAAGCAATTGGGAGGTATGTATACCTACCTACCTACTTTCTGTTCTTTTGTCGGCTATTTACATAATAAAATACTCATTCAGGTTCAACATCCGGTAGGAGTATAGTATTCTGTGGGTTCAACTGAATGGTTCCACCCAAAATGGAAGCCAAACTCCAAAATCTAATAAATTATTACAAACATTGCAGCATAATAAAGACCCGTTCGTTATCCGATCAATGACAACAATAGGACAAAAGGCGTCGCGCCGTCTCGTCTCAGGATTGTCCTTCTCATTGTGGATCTCGAAATAAAACTACAAAGATCATACAAAGGCGTAGAACTATAAGGATAATGTACGCATTACGCAACCATATCAAATCTTGTTTATGTAATGTTGTAAACCCGCTGGACCATTGGCAAAAATGTAAACAATCCAGGAAGGAATGTTTGAATTAACCAAAGTAAAAACTGCAAACCTTTAAGTACCTAGCTAATTAACATTTCTACGATAATAATAGGATTTAATAGGTCCGCCTAGGCCCTAGCTAGCCCATTAGCTCAGTTGAAATGACCTACATACACAATGATATTTAAAAAATATAGATAAGTACGTCATGCCCTTACAAATCAATCAAAAAATCTGTTCCGAAAAGAGCTACAACACATACACCAATCAAAAATAATGTGAGTTTCAAATAATTATCTTTACCTCTGTAGGTAATTGCCTAGTACCTGTATATTGGCGATCTGATTTCATGCAGAATCCACAAATCATTTCGCAGAATTATGCAACATATCGATTGTGTGATCTCATTTACGTTAGCGTTAGGTACCTCGTTAACTTGTGCTGAACATTCGCAGACAATTACGAATAATAGATATCATATTACTCTACGCTACAAATAATAACAATAGAATAATGAATAGGTCAGTCAATTATAATATTATATGAGATGAAGAACTTGTGAATCATGTTATTTGGTATTTTTTTTTTTTTTTTTTTTAACTAAAATAAGTACTATATTACAAAAGTATATTTACAAGAGATAAATGTCATCCAAAATTCCCAGATTAGGCATTATACCCAGAACGCTGGCAGCATTGCCCCGCTGTATTGCTAAACTAATTCTTTGAGCAAAGTAGCTGCCAGCCTTCAGGTCTCCAGAAGTGCGGACTAGTCGTTTCGACATGTCTTTCATGAAACACTTCATGTCTTCCGACCACGTACCCAAAGTTTCAATTGCAAGCGCCGCAAACTCATACTCTTCTGTAACAAGAGTATTTGCGACGCTTTAGAAACTGGGCGCGGTCGGCTGCGGCCCCAGCTTTACTGCAAGTGTCATGCACATAAGATGGGGCCAAAGTGTCAACACATGTTACATCCCACACCAAGGTGCGACCTAATCTCCATGGCACAAGAGTTGCACCGTCGGGTCTCTTACCATCGTCTCTGCACATACCGCATGGTTCTAGCGTGGCAGGTACAGACACGGTGACAAGAGCCCTACGGATCAAATCATTAATTGTGCCATGGCGATACAATCTGCCAGCACTCTTAGCGCAGGATAGACCATGTCGACCCAACCGATCCACACTTTGGCCACAAATGCAAATATGAGGTTCACAGACTTTGGCACCGAGTCGAAGGCATATGGAGATGCGTAGGACTGAAGCATCTAATATAGTGCCAAGATTATGTGAAGGCAGAGCGTGCAACCAGTAACTTGAATTCTCATCAGAAACCGCTAACAGTCTCGCCCTGTCCGTGTTGTCAACTGTCTGATCAAGGAGAGAGGCAAACGTCGACTTGATTCCGGGTATGTCCCAAAATTTTTGTTTCGAACTGTCAACGGGGATACTTTCCAACGGAAACATGGCCCTCCAAGAACTCAAAGCCTGACTCAAGCCTGCCACCCGAACATCAACTTGGTTTATATTAAAAATATCGCTGATGAGGGTGACCGAACTGTGAGTCGAGGCTAAAAAAGCCGGAAGAGCCACACTTGCGGTGGAACGAATACCCAACCCACCTAATTTAATAGGTAGGCATGCCTGTCTCCAAGAATTAGATTCAAAATTTAAATTTAAAATTTTAGAAACTGTTTGTTTTAAAGCTGTGTCGATAAGTTCTGTGACCAAAGGGAATTTCCAAACAGGACAACAACGAAGTAGATACATAAATTTTGGGGTGAATAAACAAAGCCGAAGGAAATATATTGCCATGTGTGGTTTCATTTCAAAAAGACGATCAGAAAATTTATTAAACAAATCTAATTTTGAATTTACCATATGTGTAACTGCATCCTCGAAAATGGGAGCACCTAATAGATTTAAATTAATCTTGGATTTGATGGATATTTCGGGAGTTATTGTATTGAATTTATGAATAATTTCGGCACGTTGTATGTCTGTGATGTCCTCTGAAATATACAATTCGCATTTTTTGTCATTAATTTGAAGTCCTATTGTACTAAATTGGTCGATGACAGTTTTGAAATCATCAAAAACTGAGGATACAGTTCCACCTAAAGTACCATCATCCAGGTACCAAACGTTAAATTTTGAATTTAATTTAGTAATAACAGGATGAATAGCCAAACTGAAAAGAACAGGTCCAAGAGGGTCGCCTTGTTGACATCCCACGGCGGAGTCGATTTCATTATTACCAAACATTAATTTTGAAGGAGTGCCATAACATTGCCAGACATAATCAAAAATTTCAGGAACTTCTTTTTGAATTTCAGATATTTGGTATTATTTATTTATTTATTTATGTAAACTTTATTGACCACAATATAAAATATTATAGTACAAATGGCGAGCTTATTGCTAACTGCATTCTCTAACAGCTAACCATTAGGCCATACCGAAATACACGAAGAGCGGAATGATAGATAGGTGGTAGAAAAGTAAATATAATATCTTTCTTTCGTGAAATTAGTATGTAATGTATGTACATACCTACGTACATTATACTGTATACGGTACAAAGATTAGGTAGGTACTTTCTGTCCAATACTTCTAGGATGTAGGTACCCGCATTATTTCTTTCCGCATCTTTCCGACACTCACCGAAAAAAAAACATGCCATGCAGTCCCCATAAGGCCCTGCGAAAATGTCTTGCTTCAGTGATTTCAGGTTTGACTGACCCTTAATGAGTAGGTAAGCAATTGGGTGCCTCCGTGCACGAGTATCGTACGTATACCGTCGGAACAGGATATTCGTACTATAAAATTTACGATAAATTTCCAAAAAACCTAAAGCAAAAGTTGTCACCCGATGTTCTTTGACTGTAATTTTTCCTCTTCGATGCTAAACTCTTGTAATACTCAATAATTGAAACCAGGCATCTCGGTTGCCCTGTAGTAGGGTGGCCTGCTAAATGAAATGTTCGATTTCCGTTAGAGTACAGAAAACATAAAAATAAATGTAGTTGAGGCAAATATTGATGTGACAGATGAATGTTTATTCTCGTGTTTTTGTATAATAACATGATATCTTATTTTTAGATAGGTATCCTTCCAAACTGCCTGATTCCTATTTCCTAGTGCGTGAGTGAACCTTTATAGGTAGGTACTTAATTTTGTTTTAGTAGATTACCTACGTAGAGTAATTTTACTTTTTACGACTCCAAGTCACAGGGGAATTGAGGTCGAAAAAGTCGCAAAACAGAAGCTATGTATTCGTGTATTCGAAGCACAATTAGAGTGATTTAACCGAAAAGCCACTTAAAATGCCTAGTGTGCGCTTAGCGAGTTAAAATTTTAATGGAATGCGAATAAGGCGTACTTTTAATGCCACAACCGAGTTTGGCGGGCTCAGAGTTAAATTAGTGTCCCAACTCGCCCCCAACAGATCAAGTCGAAGTGTGTCGAGCATAAAAATTGGCTCATTTAACCCTTTTAGTGGGAAGGCGTTTTTACTGGCGTTATAATTTCCTAAGCATCTACGTAATGAGTTTCTACGTAACCGCCTAATACAACCTAAATACTATGTAGTATGTACCACAGAAAAAATAATACTACTTACCTAGTACGTGGATATTCAATCTCATTTTTTTCAATTTTAAAAGTCTTCACCAGTTTTAAGGCTGCGTTATGTTATACCAATTCAGATATTTTTGGTTTCTTGATTCCATTAAAAAGATGAGTTAACAGAAGAGTGTAAACTTATTGTCCAGCAAAATTAATGCACCACCTACATTTATGAGTAGGTATATTAACTCGGAAATTACACACGGTAGGTATATTTTTTTGATATCTTTTTGTAAATCGACTGAAATAAACATATTACCCCAATCTTACCACAAAACATCAGTGAAAACCACATCCAAATCACTAAAGCCGTATTTAAGATAAGCGGAACAAACACACTGATGTAAAAAAATTATTGTCTTTTGTGTTCGTAAACCCCTGACCCCCAATATCTTTCATGTACATACAGTCATCGATCAGTTGTTATTTCTGTTATTTAAACAGACTTGGACTTAATTATTTGTTCCTTAACTTCCATAAAAGCGATAAGCGGCGTCTTTAAGAAATAGGCATTTAGAATATTTTTATTTTCACCATTCTAAGTAGATCCCTGGGGTTATCACAAATGGTCCTACTGTGAAAGGGACGTTTCGCGACTGTCTCTGGGTCTCTAGATCTCTTACCAATTATAATCGAGGGAATTCACTATCGATTAACAAAATGCAAATATAATAAAACACAATAATTTTAAACAACGCTTTAATGCAAGTACAATCATACAATCTATACTTCAGAAGCATAACACTAACTTCAACAAATTGAAGAATTTAAAAATGATACTGATAAAATAAACGTTTGCCCAAGACATTCCACGCAAAATAGCGGATATTCTTGTGTGTTATCGATAACATTACAAAATTTCTGCATATTCGCGTCGAATTATGTATCATACTATGCAATAAACAAAATTATCCGTGTTAAAATCCCGTGTTTATCCACAATCATTGTTTTTATGGGATATTCAAATATTCATTTTGAAAATCATAGCATAGGAAAAATTTAAATACAAAAAAAATGTTTGAAGGTCGAATTATATTCGCAGCACGACTACGCAACCCGCGTTTGATTCTCACAAATTAAAATGTAGGTATACGGATTTCGCTATGAAACCATTATAAGCATTATCATGGCTAATACTAATTTACCCATAACAAATAATTTTATCATAATTTATGGTACTTAATATATGATAAGCAATTTCATCGACTGTAAAAATACGTTTAATAAAATAAAATCCACGAGAAGCACCAGTCTCATTTAAAACTATTGGGGTAATTGAAAGAATTTCCCTAAAAACTGAGCCTTGTGGGAGTAGGGGTTTTTTATTTGTAATTTCAAGTAGTGTAATCATGACAGGACAGGGTCCATAGGGGCACAGCTGACTCAGTTACTGTTGCAAAACAACGAATAATTGAAACAAAATGCTGAACTTCAAAACCAACTCATGCTGGGTCCTGCCAAAGCGGTCCAGTCCAATCATCCGTTTTTGGGGTAAAACCCAAATTGGCATCTTTCTGGGCGGACAGTTCAGCTGGTTGGTTAGCCCATTATAGACGCACAATTTGGCTTATCAAATTATAACGGCTGATGAGACAATGTACAACTATGTTGTTGCACAAATTGATGCAAATCTGTCCAGAGAAGTCGAAGACCTTGTGACTAACACAGCGGCCAAAGGAACCAGATACGAGCACATTAAATCAGAAATGATCAAAAAGTTTTCTACATCTGAAGCCCAAAGGGTTCGACAGTTAATATCGGGGAAGGAACTCGGGGACAGGAAACCTACGCAATTCCTCCGCCACCTGAAAGTTTTAGCGGGTACCAATTTTTCTGATGACAAGATCCTCAGAGAGCTATGGCTGCCAAGATTGCCACACAACGTCCAAGCAATATTAATGGCACGAGCGGACTTGACATTACAAAAAATTGCAGAGCTCGCTGATAAAATTTTAGAATTGACCACTCTTTCCGTCAGTGCAGTTAGATCAACACCAGCAATTTCCCCTGAGCTCCTCAATATTAATTCGGAGTTGCAGGAGCTGTCAAAAAGGGTTGCCAGCATAAGTCAAGGGCATAGAACTAGAAGACCCAATAGGTCCAAGCCTAGGCGAAGGTCTAGATCCAACACGCCTTGCCCCTCATTGTGCTGGTACCACCGCAAATTTGATGTCAAAGCCTTAAGTGCACCAAGCCTTGTGCGTGGACTCCGCCTGGTCCGGAAAACCATCCAAGCAGTCAGTAGCGGCGACAACTGATTGCGGCACACCGGTCGCCACTTATTTGTCACTGACAAGGACACGAAACATCAGTTCTTGCTTGACACTGGGTCGGAACTCGGACCTGTGCTGTTTCCCCCGCCGCAAACTTCTTAATTCAAAATGCAAAGTTTCGGGGCGATTTATGTGCGACCAATGGTACCATAATCAAAACATATGGTAGCCGCCTGTTTTGTTTGAATCTGGGCCTCCCGTCGAGAATTCAGGTGGAATTTTGTTATTGCCGATGTTGAAACTGGAATAATCGGTTGCGACTTTTTAGCCTATTTTAATCTTTCATATTGCAGAAATAGATTATAGTGAGATGGATTGACCGGCCTTGTGGTTTTAGCCTCCATCTGTAATATAACACAAATTAGCGTAAAAACTAAAAAATATTATTAACTCTCTATTTGCTAAACTTTTAAATGATTTTCCAGACGTCAAGAAGCTGCCGGATAATCATCGCGTTATAACCAGCGAATGGTGCCAGCGCTGTCATGGTCTGAAGTGTCTGAACTGTCACTCTGGCTCTAAATATTTTCATTCGAATTCTGGTGTACTGCAATAAATCTCAAGTTCTATAAAGTTCATCTTTCTTTTCCACTCTTCAGAACATATCAGGCTGACACCAATACAAGAAGATAACAATACCCCAAAAATGCAAGCATAGTCGCACAGAGAATATAGTAAAATTCGACCATAATTAATTAATTAAATCTAACTAATGTTCATTTATCTCTTTCACAGCCAATTCTATTATGAATACGCAGCAGTTTTTACCTATTGATTATACATTATTACAATGTTGATTGTATTTTTTATTTTTAAATTTTCATGTTCGATGATTTTAATTTTTAATACACTATTTTCTATATAATTTTATAGTTTAAAATATTAGTTTTAAGCTTCTAACGTACAGAAACAATACACTTTAAGGACGCGATTACCCTATAAGATGACGATGTTCTTAAATAAGCTGTTTTATTTTATCTAGTGGCCGAGTGGTCGAAATTAGACCATAATCATTATTGAAAATTTGAGAAAAGGATATAAATTGGTAAGTTTTGGAAAATTTTATTCTACTCTACATTCGTTAATTTTATATCTGAAACTATAAACTATTTTGTTCAATACCGTTCAGTATGGCTATACTTCCTTTAATACTCAAACATTTCATTAATTATTTATAGTTGCGGTCTGCTAATACATACAAAAACACACCAAGTAATTTAATCGCCACTTTATCAACGCAACCGCGGCCTAGCACTTATGACTAAATTATAAATACAAATATATCTAATTGAATTAACCTAAAATATCACAAAACATGACTGATCACTTGTAAAATATTCACGTCACTTCGTCTTTTACATGATTATTGATTAGTTTTAAAACGTCATTAGCTCTTGAACTTATTATCTTGTACAAATATTATGACAACATTGACTCTTAAGCCAATTATATGGAAGTAACTTTCAACGTCCATATGACTGCACTGAATAAATTATACACCAATAACAAATAAATTAATAAAAAAATCAAATAAATATCAATGTGCAAATAAAATCTTCTCAAGTAAATCAATCTGTTAATGCCAACATTATCAGTCTGTAGTAAAGCTTATTATATCATTAATACATGATTTTAAATAATATTTTCAAATAAAACTAATATGACATAAAACAAGCTACCTAACATAGATTTAAAATTTTATCAATAATAATTGGAATGTATACCCTGACAACTTACGACTCGCTGATAAAAAATATGTTTTGTAACATTTATTACCCAAGAAATAAATGAACCGAGCGTCACATTCTACAAATATATTTTTAAATGACTTAAATGGCCATGTAAAAATAGTTTAAAGTTTTTTTTTTTATTTCATACTTAAGCATATTTCTGCCACTTTTATGAGATCAAAAATATAAAACACACTTCAGGAACCAAGAATTTAAATGTAATATGTACTATTTGTAAAGCATAATTTTATTATAACATAATATAAGTTGTCAGGCTATAATTGTATCATAATTATGTTGTTATATTTCATGAACTATTGAATCATAGACGAAAATATATATATCAATAATTGCTTAATAATCAGTAATAAAAATACTCCATGAAATTAATACATATCTCAATTATACTTTATACACAGTATAACCATTATTATAGGACATATTACATTGATTATTATTACATTGATTATTATAGGACAGGCTAAATTAATGTATACGTAGCTTTAAAGTCGTGTATGTACCTATATTTGTTGTGTATTGAACAAATTAAAATTTTATTGAATGATGGTCGATACATAAATACCTTATTTTTAGCAATTAATATAGTTTTGGCATCTGTAAGCCTCAAATATCAATACTATTTAAAGATGCAAAGGTTCAAATATTAATTTAATAACAACGCCAGAATATAATTTATTACGTCAGATCCATTACAATATACGTATTCGTTACGTCCCGATATCTAATGTTATGGAATCTATCAAATATCTTTAATATACATGCAAATCAGTTATTTTTATATACAATGTATTGATTAAAACACGACTAAGTACGCGTTGCACCAAGAAATGTTTTGCATTTGTTGTTTTATCGGGTAACACTGTAATATATTATGACTTTGACAGTTACTAGGTGACTTATTGCGGATAATGGATAGATAAAATATTGGGACCTGGCCTAAGTCCGATACCGTACTGACGAGGCAAAAAAGCGGTGAACCCCCTTAAGAAACTTCTAGATACTTGTAAATTCTTAATAACATTACCATCAGGTTCAAATCACAACATTCCAGTATTAATTACATACTTTGCTGCTTTATTTTAATACTTTTATTTAAATTCATGAGTTTCTTCTAAACATGGAATTAGTTTAAAATATTAAGTTTACAATAATTAAGGAATTGGAGCACGCCAAAATCCATTCCGTGTGCAAATATGTCTTTCAACTGCATTAAAATCATAACTATACAACAATGAAGTACCGTAATCGACAATAAAATTTAAAAACGGCCATGATAAAAAAATTACAATCTTTTGGCAATCCTTTAGCTACCAAATCTCTCTCTAATACTATGAATAACGTATCTTTACAGAAAAATATTTACACTTTACGACATGGAATCGTACCTAGCGTCGGACGTGAGCGGGTCGGTATCGTCTCGGTGTCGGAAGTGGAAAGCGCTCCTGAAACTATCACGGAGTCGTTCCGTGAATGTTTTATAGTCGAGGTGAAGTTGCTGGCCGAAATCAAAGTCTGCAACTTCTATTGTGTATCTGTGAATAATAATTTAAAAAAAGATAATTATATTAAGCTTACAAAGTTAGGTACTGCTACAGTATGTTTTCAACTCTTTTCTTTTTATACCTTCACGATTTAAAAACATTTTATGTAACTTTGTGTAATGAAAGTATATTCGCACCCTCAGTGGAAAAAAAGCATAATAAGTCGTGTTACTTTGAATTTTAGTTATTAATATGATTGGAAAGAGGGACAAAAGCTGCATATCTATCATAATCTTGACGGTTTTGTGCAAGAAATAGTAATGTAAATTCCTTTGACTTCTTACTGATGTTTTAAAAGTTTTATTGCTCTCCTGTAAAATATCGTTTTTCATCTTATGCCTTTTTTCCCCTGAGGGTGCGTATTAAGGAAGTAAGTAGAGTAAAAAGTACTTAATAATAAAATAATTCTAATGGTCTACAATAAAATGAGTACCTCGACCGATGCTGATAGTACGCGACTCCGAATACCACCAGGATAACAGCTACCAGACAAAACACCACCGGTACCACGATCACTGATAACTGCGCGTGCACCACAGCTGAAACAAAAAGTGTTTTTTTCTTTAAATATAAATAAAATAGAATCGTGGGTGGCATGGACGAGTTGGACGACACAATCATATAACACATCACAATAACACCCATGACACACACACTTGCGGCCGCATTCAAGCTCATACGCACGCACGCACGCACGCACGCACGCACACAAACGCGTACGTACGTGCATATCAACAGAAATATCATTTTTCTTGAATAACTTTTACACTTCAACTATTAAAATCTCAGAAAACACTATTACCTGGGTCTTTACGAAACTGAGATATGTCTGAAGTGGTGAACTTTGTAGCTCTAACTGGATGTTATGAAAATATAAAGTCAATATAAAAAAATATAGACCCATACCTTTGTAAATATTAATAGTGGCCCTCGAAACACTCTTTCCAACCTCGTTCTCTATTACAACAACAACAGTATGTTGATCACTGTCCGAGAAATAATGTACTAGTGGAAAAGTATTAGAGTTTGTGGTGGACTTCGTTTCACAAGTCTCGTTCCCCGTAACATTGTATTGGCCCAACTTGTACATAGCACAGTATTCGAATGGTGGTGAGCCACTGTACTTCACTTTCAGGTTGAGTAAATCACCATGCTGAAGCCAATTCATCCCTGTTATATTTAACGTTGATATTGGTTCTGCAATAAAAGAACATTGTGAGCACTAATCAGGAAAAATTGTTTTTATATCAAAATCACGAGGACATTAAGGTAAGAACTTCTATAGTACAGCTTCAGTTACCTGCAGAGAAAAGTAACCTATCTGTTTATAAATATACGAACAGCAACATTTCCGTTGCCTGTTGCGTTGTAAACAGATGGATTACTTTTCTCTGCAGGTAGCTGTACCACGGTTTTGAAACCCACCTATCTAGCTACAATGTAATTTACATATGCAGTGACAGAAAGCCAATAAAATAAGCAACTTGACCAGTAACATATTGGAACAGGGGTATGAAATATTAAAATGGAAAGATTATTATTTTACTGATATTTTAGCATACCTCTAACACTGATAGTCTGCTGGTAATGACCATAAGTATATCGATCTCCTATTGGCACAATGGTTGAATTATGGCAAATAAAATCTTTGAGTGCATTTCTATTGGGGCTTTCAGTTGCCATACGTTTTGCGATCTTATGAGTTGTATTATCAACATTGACTGTAGTGGAAATCGGTAGCACTGTCGGCGCTACTGTAGTCGAAGTTGTTGTTGGTTTAGGTGTTGTTGTTGTCGTTGTAGTTGTTGTTGTCGTCGTCGTAGTTGTTGTCGATGTAGTGGTTGTTGTGGTTGTCGGTACCGGCGGCAACGGCTCGTTGTTAGCGACAACCATCACATCAATGTAATGATCTGTCATAACATCCTGGTAAGTGTAATTTAGCGAGAAGTCCAGAGTTTGATCAATGTACATGCAATCTATGAACCAATATGTGACAATGGTTGATGCATTTTTTTTCAAAAATTGCATTTCATTGTCTGGGAGCTTCACATGGTGATATACTGTTTTATTTACTGCAACAAACTTGTTTGGTCGGTCAACATTGTTTTGATTCAATGTAAGATTTCCATTTAATGAATCTGAAACAAAACCATACATAATCAGTTTATGTAAAATGTGTTCATGTCTAGACACCAATTATTATTACATAGGCCTAGTTTGAGTCGCTTTAGCGGGAGGAAACCATTATCATTTGTTTCCTTTACATTCCATATAATTATAAGCATGTTTATAATTACTACCTACTTAAATAAAACTATATGTATTTTAAGACTAAACTTGATATTGCTGTCAAGTTATCGTAATTAATAGCATTGATAGGACTTAAATTGACATATTTACCGAGTGCAATATGTTTAATTAATTTTATGTCATGGATCCTCCTATACTTACCAAGTTAATGAAAACCTTACACATACAATTTTGTTGGTCTTAGATTATACACAGTTAATTAAAACCTTACACATACAATTTTGTTGGTCTTAGATTATACACAGTTAATTAAAACCTTACACATACAATTTTGTTGGTCTCAGATATATAGATGTATAGAGAATAATTACATGATTTCCAATAATAGATAATATTTGCAATTAAGTTTATAAAAGTGGTGGTGAAAACTTTTCAGCATAACAAATAACATCCTATGTTGAAAAAGAAGGAATGTTACTTTTATGTTGATGTTTCTTGCCCAAAGAGAGTTTAAAAGTATTTTGTAGTATAATACTTTTATACTCTCTTTGGGCAAGAAACATCAACATAAAAGTAACATTCCTTCTAATTCAACATAGGAGCAAGTTGAATGAAGCAACTTATTGAAAGTGTTTAAGGTTAAGTATTTAGCTGTGTAGTGAAGAGCTCCATCATATTACAGTAGACATAATTCTTCAAATAAAAACTTCTTGAGTGAACTTCTATGAAGGCTGTAGTTTTATTTTGGAAGATTGGATATGGATGCCATGTAGAAGAGCCATTTAAAGTCAGCTGGACTGCATTTTTCATATGTTTAAAGTATGTACATATTACTTCCATATAAATAATAAATGATATTAATAAAACATTGAATCATAAATTGAATTATGAATAACAGGCAGGATCTAAAATCATCATGATTAAGTTTACACAAGGAAACATCAAGCCAAGTTGTGCTATGTAGATACAGATAATCTTGGTTAAGTGTCAAGAAACCTTTTAAAGTCAACATATCCTGTAAAGAGATTATAGATAGCTATATCTAAAGTAAAACAATCTTACCTGTTAATTTAAATACTGTACTAGATGTTGTAACTAAATACCAGATCCCATAGAAACTCTTCATTAAATTCACCTTCATTTTATAATCACGGGCCTCATAAAGGGCCTTTGGATATTCCACAGTCCATTGTGAAGTGTTTGAGTCTCTAATAAACTGTGCAACAAAAAAAAAGAGTTAATGATGTTCATTTACACACCCACACACATGAACTACATGATAAGAACAGGGCACACTGAAAACCAGCGGTTGGGGCATTCTGCAACAACCAAAACTGAGTGTGTCCTTTTTTTCCATGTAACACAACATAATTTATATCCTTTTGTTTTGTTTAAAATAGTATAATAATTTAATGTTGTTGTAAAAACTGGCGGAATAAACTTTTTCTATTCTATTCTATTTAAATTTAAAGAATTCTCTACACACTTCAATATTAAGAAATGTACTCATGTATGAAAGGTAATGAACGCTTAATAAACTAAAATGGCAAAGGTGTAATATTACCCTAGAAATTCAATTATGACAACACCTGAACCCTACAGAAGTACTTATGAAACATTTTCAGATAGTGGTTGTAACCGTTAATCTGTCTTTTCCCATGGGTATGACAATCATCCTACAAACCAGATCATAGGCCACCTCATTAATGAGAAACTTAAGAGAAACATTACTTTATTGGGACGGCTTAGAATACTAACCCTAATCCCACACCGGATGGGTGTCTTATGAGGCAAATAAATCAGGCCTGCTGGTGGTAGGGCCCCTCGGAGGGATTATATTTCTAATTGATTTTAATTGCTAATTAATACCATTATCACATTTATTATTTATCCATGAGGTTTGCCTGCATAGCTAACACCCTTGAGCATGAATTAGCGGCCAAACAATTCATGTTCCGGCTGGGAGCGTGATTTTTTCTTCCCTCTTTCTTGGCCGGCAACGCATCAGTGATGCCTTTGATGTACAATAGCCACTTACCATCAGGTGGATCATCAGCTCAAAAAAACGTTATGTAGTACACCATTAAACAATGAAGCCAGGACTAAGAAACACACTAATAATAATAATAAATAATAATAAGAAACACGCTACAGAGCAAGTTTATTAAAGTAACCTTTTATCTAAGGAGTGGAGGAGGCTAGATATAAATATACACATAAGTTCTATGAAGGTATTCAGAATTAAAAATACATCAATAACACATTATTGAACTTTGATCTGAGCCAATAACAGATGTCTTAGAGCTGAAATGTTCTAAACAGGTGGTTAATAATACCTTTAAACACAAAATCTTACCTCAGCACTATGTTGTGGTATAGCATCATCCCAATATACAAATTTAAGGCTTTCACCAGAGTAACCTGTCACTGAAGCAGTGAATGTCAAATTAGAACCACGCACTGCAGGCCCATCATTATTTACAGACAACTTCAAAGCAAGCACAGCTGAAAATACATTACGATTAATCAATAACAGGGACACTATGTAAAGTAGAAAAGGAGTCTGTCTTGTCAATATTTTTGAAGAGGTACCCCCAACTATTTTCGATAAACACTAAAATTCAATTAATCGTATGAGATTGGATTACAAAATTAAAGACAAAGCTATAAATTCTTACCCGTTTCAAAGAGAAAAAGCAATAGCAAAAGGAAGACTCGTGCCATGTCGGAATATAATGTCAAACTGAAACTAGAAGATATGAATAAAATTACGAAAGATAACTTTTTATATAAATATATTTTTGATTAAGAGACCACAGATGATGGAAATTGGAAACTAATTGCTGACTTTTTCCGCCTACAACAACCAAAGTACCAATGGATAAAACTCGCAATATTAACACATCACATCAAAATTCAAAATATTAAACTTTTTCTTTTGCGTCACCAAAATATATCAAAATAATTCACAAAGACACAAATCAAGCAAGAGTAGGGATGGACGATATACATCGATGTATTAAAAACACTCGATGTAAAGTATGGATACATCGATTTAATCCGATGTTTTTTCAATACGTCAACATCGAGTAAATATCGATGTTTTTTATTCGATGCATCGAAGAGGCAAACCTGCTTATCTCTCCTACAAAAAGTCAGTCGTGGGCGGGAAGCGTTAATCTGCACTTGGGCGTACTGTTGGTAGTATTGAAATAAGTGTCTTTTATATTTCAAAAACCATTTTATGGACATAATAATAGCGTCGTTATTAAGTTCATCAAAGGTAATAACGATATATTATATTACTAGAAATATAAAACATTACATATAATTAGAGTCCGACCGAAACTGGTTTTTCAGCCGAAACCGAAACCGAAACCGAACCTTCGGCCTTAGGTCCAGCTTCGGCCGAAACCGAAACCGAAACCGAAACTTAGGGTATTTTTGGGTATTTTGGAAACGAGCGTATTTTTGGTGCACAGCACGTCAGTCACGTGAAATGAGCTGGTTTCATACAAAAGTTCTAATTCAATTCTTCGAAGTATTTTACGCGATTTTACGATTTACGCTCGTTTGGCTACACCATTAGGGTATTTTTTGAGCTGCTCATTTGTGGACTAAACAGGAAAAAGTAGGTTAAAGGAGCCGAATTTTTAAAATTTTACAAAGGTCATTTTTTGACATTAGGTAGGTCAACCCTCAAGCTATCTGTCCCCTAACGTTGTCCCACTACTTACGGGACACCCTGTATAGGTACTGAAATCTAGCGTGTTTTTTTACACATTTTTATTTGTACATTTTTATGTGTTAACTGCCTTCAGTTCGGTAAACTTATCTTAATGTAAACGACAAAATTCGAAAAAATGTGGGTACCTATGGATGAACGCTGTTTTTAACCCCTGACGAAAAAAGAGGGGTGTTATAAGTTTGACGTGTCTGTGTATCTGTGTATCTTTATGTCTGTCTGTGGCATCGTAGCTCCCAAACGGAGGAACCGATTTTGATCTAGTTTTTTTTTACATGAAGGTGACTTAATCGAGTGTGTTCTTAGCTATGTTTAGTGTATATCAAACTGTCGGGGTTTTTTTAAATTTTAATTTAAGATCATTCAAATAGATCATTTAAATCTTAGCCCCATTTTACTAAATACGTCAGTGAAAACCGCATGCCGATTTTGAAATTACCCTGAAAAAACGCACATACACACAAACAGACGAAAATTCTAAAAATAATTGCTATGGTCTCTTTTGCGTTGACAAATACCGCTCGTGATAGATTTTCTCAAATATCTTCCATGTACAGACATATTGATCAGTTACCGTTTCATTGTAATGGATGATTTGGGATTTAGACTTCAAAAATACTACTACTGAATGTCCTCGCTTTGCTTCCGTAAACCTTTCGGTAAGCCCTCACTCAATAAATGTAAGTATG
This sequence comes from Thymelicus sylvestris, assembly GCA_911387775.1. NCBI lineage: Eukaryota > Metazoa > Arthropoda > Insecta > Lepidoptera > Hesperiidae > Thymelicus > Thymelicus sylvestris. Next base: position 10,137,533 of record OU426895.1, read on the forward strand.
GGTGAAATTGACATAACTTAATTTATTTATTTGTAAACCGTTTGAAATAAACCAACCACTAAATGTTAACCAAAGCTCACTACAATACGTATGTATTGTAAGTTATAAGGGAGTGAAAACCACAGGTAAATCTGTTATGTCGTTCCTGAGAGTAGTCAGAACAAACGCACAAATAGACGAAAACTACTTTTTATATAATCTATTACGTCTAATTAATACGCCTAGTAAAAGTTTTACTTAAATATCTTCCAGTTACAGTTTCATTACCATGCTTGGATATGAATTCCAAATCATTATCTATACAGCATTAGACACTATATTATGACCTTTTTTCTACCTGTTGCCGTTATTAATATCGAGCAAAAAACGGCTAAAATCAAGCGCCACAGCTCCCTGTCAGACGCTCTTCAGATTAATGAACAAATATAATAAACATGTTAAATCAATGACTTCACTTGGAAAGTCAGCGCCCACGGGTTAGCCACAAACTTAACCGAACGACGCACGAAAATTCACGAACACAGAGTTTCGGTTTGGCCGAAAGTTTCGGCCAAATTTTTCCAAAGCCGAAACCGAAACCGAAACTAGATTTTTTGGCCGAAACTGGCCGAAACCGAAACCGAAACCGAACCTTCGGTCGGTCTCTACATATAATATACCATTTTAATTTTTATACTCCTTTTTCAATGCTACCAACTATACGCCCAAGGGCAGATTTAGTTAGAGAGCACTATAGTCGAATCCATAAATCGACGGACTACTTTGACAACACAAATGCAAACATGTTGCCAGCACATATTTGCATTGCTATTTTTATCGATATTATGAAAAGATATTATTACCTTGTATAAGTATTGTATAACCTTAAGTGTATCTTTTGCAAATAAATGTATTTTCTTTCTTTCTTTCAAAAGTTACATCATGTTTTACGTAATTTTTAAAATGAATTTAATTCTGTTTTCATTACTAAGAAAAACCCAAAAATAGTTAACTGTCTACTAACTTCAGGATAATTTTTTGGTATGCGCCACATTCATATATAATTTGTTAAAAAAATATAATCGATGTATGGAAAACATCGATGTATTTTTTGAAACATCGATATAACTAAATTAATAAATAAATAAATAAATAAATAAATAACATCGATGCCACTATGCGATGCATTGCATCGAAAAAAACATCGATGTTTTTTTTCAACGTCCATCACTAAGCAAGAGAGTTCTTTAAAAGATAGACAGACTATTAATTAGAAAATTAACTAATCCGAGTAATCTGCATCAATACTATCAAACCTATCATCTGTGGTGATCAGTGTTACCAGATTAAAATTATACAGATACACTACCATGTTGACAGGTTAGAAATACGGTGTTTCAGATCCAAATTACCGTGTATAGATTTAAAAAATACCATGTAAATTACCGTGCATAATAAAGAGAAAATGCTATGATTTTTCGATATTTTTTATTTAAAATTCAATCATCTAAACTAAATTATCAACTTCTTTCTCGTATATGGCTGCAGTCATTTTTCCCCCCCAGCGTCATCTCGAAATTCCCCTCTTTCCACCTAACACTATGTTTAAGCAGTAATTTATTTAAGTACCTAAGTATAAGTAAAAAGAAGCTCAACAGGATAAATTGAATTAATTCATCAATCCAATCAATGATATTCTAAATACATTACAAAAAAACAATCCCCCTAGAAAATTCCTCTAAAAAAAGGTACCTCTTGAAACATGCGTCAAAAAATTTTACCTCTAGTGAGCCCCTAAAAATACCCATCTTCATCTAACTTACCCCCAAAAGGTGGAAAACCCCCAAGCTGGATTTTCGTTTCGTTTTACGTATCTTTTTTTAATAAAATTAATCCTTCTGAATAATTATTTATATATTGACTGTCAAGGTAATTCATAATTAAAAATACCGTAGAAAAGTACACGGTAGTGAAACATTACCGTAGACCGTGTTTTAGCCAAAAATACCGTGCATCTACGGTAATTACCGTGTACCTGGTAACACTGGTGGTGATTGACCGTTGACGTGATTGTGGCCTTTTGGCCTTTTCAAGCTGCAGGGCATACCTAGACCATGGATATATTACTCTATCTGGATTATAGACTTTGTAGAGGTACCTGAAGATCGATGACGTCATATCAGAAGGACCATTCGACCAATCACAGGCCGGATTGAGGTTGTCCTTCATAATTGTACTTAAAAAAAATATGTCCTATTTTGATATGGTTCATCAAAATGTTTTCATTTCAAAATGAAAACAAAATAAAAAAATAAATAATAATAATAATAAAATATATTTATTTATTTGTATTTAAAATTTCTTCAAAATTGCCGAATTTAAATTATTGCATTAAGAGTAAATTGAAAATAAAGGTACACAATTTACGATTAATTTCATCATAGATGTTTTTAAAACATTATAAAAAAATCACAATCTAATAATATATCCTGGGACTATAGATAACATGGACACAATACAAAGATGGGTCCTTCTTATAAGATGTCATCGATCGTCAGCATCGAGTATTGTCTCTCTATCTTCCATGATTGTCAGGTACCACTACGAAGTTATGTATCCAGTTAGAGTATTATATAGATGACATGTACACACAACATATTAACTCTATGGTCGTCATTGAAATTAAATAAAATAACAGTATGAATATTATAAAAAGAAAAAGCCACCAATTTTCTTTTAATATAATTAAGGCGATAATATGTGCTTTTTTATCTTCAATTGAGTAATCATTCCCATATTCTGTTTAATGGTGTACCAGTATCTACATCTACGACGACGACTCATTGAGAATCGCACTCGATGCCTGTTGCAACAGGACTGAGAAAAATGCCAATATGTGGACGGATCGCCAGCGATGGCGTAGATTCCTTTGAAAAAACCGACACGCGCCGGCATACTACCAAGTACCAAGCCAACGTTGGAGCCAATGCTATTTTCTAGATACACACGTTGGACGAGTGGTGTTGGTACTACCATTGGGGCCGACGTGTGTAGCCGGCCTAACGTAGTTTATCTATGCGTATTGCGTAATATTTTTATGAAGTCTGTAATCTGTACTCTGTGCTGTGCTACTACTGTGGTCTGTGGACTCTGTGGAGCAAACGCCAAACAAGCGCAAAAGCGTAAAGCAAAAGAAAAGCAAAAAATTGGTGCTCGTCTTGGAATTACAAATTAAATTTACATTTTTAGTAATTCTGTTCAGTTCAATTCAGAAGTATATTTCCAACTAATAAATATGTCTAAAATTTGATACTGGTTGCTTTCTGTGTTTTTGAAAAACATTTTTGAAAATGGCTACTGTATTTGATACACCTTTCATTCGACAACATTTGCATCGGCTGCGGCATCGTGATTTTGATTTGGATGAAGACCAGAGATTTGGTCGATGCGACTGTACGAGCTACTCGTATTTCGTCCTCTCAATGGTATTGTTTTCTGTGGGAACGGTTATAACAGTTTTAGCCTTGGGAGATGCCGATGGTTACATACTTAGTAATTTGGGGCACATGTGGCTAGTGGGACCTATATTCATATGTTCCGGGATGATGGTTGCTGTGAAGAGTATGCTGTATTTACGGAGAAAGAGTGTTATACAAATGCTTCTTCATCAACGTGCAATAATCAGAGTGAGTCATGTGATTGCATCGATTATTTTACGAGCTCATTTTCAGCATTCCTCATAATACATCGTGCATTTATTGCGTGCAAATTTCTTGAGACAATAGAAAGTAGGAATAACAAGTTACGGTTATATTACTTCGCATTATTGGTTCTTTTTTATCAACTTTATTTCAAGATAATGTTTACAGAGCAATAAAATGTAACCTTAACCCAGTAAATTCAGGTTTATCGCATACACAAATGTTTTCTATGCAAATATAAAAAGTCTTTCTGTTGTTTAAATTGCAAACAATCACTTAATATTGAAGGTGAAGCATTAAATGACAGATTTAACCCATTTTAAGCAAATATTTACATTAGTACATAAAATATGCACTTTTAAATATCAATTTTGCGATATGTACCTATACTATAGTATATATGGATAGTTAATGGTCATGTATTCCACCTTAAGCTAGAGGAACCAGCCTGTTATTAAAGGCAATTGCAAATATTTACAAATTACTGTTTCAAAGTATGAAACTAAAGCAAAATTATTAACTCATTCCATATGCCAAAAGGAAGATATGGGTAATAACAATAACAGTAAATATAGTTTAAGTAAAATGAAATAAGACTTACTTCCTATATGATTTTCCGTTACCAGTAACCACTCCTATTGCAAATAGATTTGATAGCATAGATTAATATCTTTTACATAAATAAGTACATTGAATAAATTCCAAGATATGTACTATACTATCTGTGATAGTTAAAACAATGATGTAGATTCAAATAAGTCTATTAAAATTTGGTTTGTTACAAACTCTTCTAAAAGTCAGTTTATCATAAAAAAGTTCCTACTGTGAGTGGAATTATTAATCTGTTTGTTTATTCTAGGACATGGCAACAGTTCAGGCTGAGCAGGCCTATGGTGGCCAAGTTCCTCGAACTGCCTCCAGTGCAACATTACCTCCCTCCTACGATGCCTTAATCTCAAGTGCCGCTACTAGCAAACCTCAACCGTCCAGTTCAGAACCACCGCCCCCTACTTATGATGAAGCAATGCACCTTATTGGCGACGAAAAGTTTTTCAATAAAGAAGACAGTGCCAAACAAGAGACCAGTCATCAAACAACACATACAATTGTTGATAGCAGTAAACCCTAAAACTCGAATGTTTACTTAACTATTAGTTCATTTACACCCCAACTCGGTTAACGGTTACTTAAATCGCTCCTTAGTACAGAATTTGTATGGTGATTCTTTACTAAGGAGCAATTTAAGTAACCGTTAGTCACTCTGAGTTGGGGCGTTAGTTGTATAAGAAAAAACTTAAATCTTCCGTTGTACTTATAATTTTGTATACATAGTCAACTATACATATAGCATAGTATTCCCAGATGTGCCTAAAGTATTGACTTGTTGGCAATATTGTTACTAGGGTGTCATTAATTTACTTACGATGACTGTTAATTTTGGGAAATTTTAAGTCTGTGAATATTTTGTCCATATTGGCATTTTGTCTTTTCGTATACATAAGGATGTCGAATGTATTAACTAGTGAGTAAGGTAAATTCTGATAATTATTAATAAGGGTATATTTATATTTACGAGTTTTGCTTTTCATGTGTGACCTGCTTGAGATAAGTAGAATCTCTTTATTTCATATACACATTATCGTAATTTAACTTAAGTTCAACAGAACTTATGCTTTTATATAAGAAAATAAGTGCCTATAGTTTTTTTACTGACTGAATGTTTAATCTTAACCCTGAATTACAAAATGATAAAATTTATAAAATCTCGTTTCTGTATGGACACTTTTTTGTTATTTGAGATATGTGGTGATACAAGGTTGTCACCTGGAAAACTTGTATCTACACTGGAATAAATGAAATCATAGTGAGTAAGACTTGAATGAGGCCAAACTAAGTTATTCAACTACTAGTCGTAAAACCATTTAAAGCATTTGATTAGGTTGTTTACCATTTTAATGGAAATTTTGAGAACAAACATCCTGTCTCTGGTTAAAATACAATACTATATAGATGTGAAACATTTTTTAAACATTATTCATGGAATTTGAATTGATTAGTTATGGAAATATACCATTTTAGCTGTGGCAAACTCATGCCTTTTGTGTGTTGTAAGCAAAGTTACAATCGTACATTAATTTCTTGAATATCGATTCATTGAGTTTGTAGTTGCCTTTCAAGCTGTAAATTCAGTCTTCCTATACTTTGGATATCATTAATATTAAAATTGTAATTGCCAGACACTTTAGACAAAAAATATTGTGTATGTTGCATTTCTTGCTTAATTAGATGTGGAACGTGGCAACTTTGTGGAACATTTTACCTGGAAAAATATGATTTACATAACTTGTATGATCGGCACACAGTTGTGTGCATCTGGATTGAGAGCCCACGTTTTTCTTGGCATAGCGAATTGAGATTTATAGGGAATTTAGTTAAAATTTGTTAAAACTTTAAAACACTTATTTTTTTAAACGTGAATTAAAGATTTTAAGGCCAAAAGTTTTGGGCCCTCAATTCCTACATAAAGAGGCATATTATAAATCTCAGAAAGTAGGTACTAACTTTGTGTCAATAATAAAAAAAATGACTTAAAAAGTTTCGGCTGAAAGGTAAAACGGATTCAAATTTTCCGATAACGCCTATTTTCGGCTTTATCGACTAGGTGCAATCTCTCAGTTTGAAAAAATTAGCTGAAAAGTTTTTACTAATTCTTAACAAAAATTTTACATAAGGTTTTTTGTTCAAAAATACCATAAATAATTTATGTAGGCATCTTTATGTAGGCATCTGAAAAGAGGGCCCAAAACATTTGCCCATAACATCTTTAATTCACACTTAAGAAATTTATGAGTGTTTGCTCTAAGTTTTAACTAAATTCCATATAAATCTCAATTTGCTATGCCAAGAAAAAAAGTAGGCCCTCAATCCAGATGCACACCAGTCAGTTCTGTACCCCCTGTCTGTGATTTTAATAGTGCCTAATGTTTTTATCTGCAATAAGAATATCATAGACAGTGTTATTGGCATATTGTTGAATTATTATTTATTTCGGTAAACTAGACCTAGTTTAATTGAAATGTTTAATTAACTTAATAATAATTTGTTTTACAGTACTCACTTGCTCAGTGTAAGCTGCTAACCACCCTTTGGACAGTTCGGTGGACTTTAGCTTTAATCAATCAATCAATTCTGAGAAAGTCATAAATGATAAAACTAACAAGTGGAGGGTGTGCGGTGGTAGTTCAGTTTAATGATACATTAGTTTAATTTGATCAAAAGATTCAGTGAAATATGTTTTAGTTATATTTGTTGACACAGAGGCTTGATAATATTGTTTTGCTGCAGTCTCTAAATATTCATCTCACCAATATCAAGAAAAATGCAAAATTGGATTTTATATCATTTTGAGATTAAGCAGCTTGTACAATTAAAATTCGAACTTCATTTGTAAATTCCCTTTTTCATTTTCAATGTTGCTTGGTACATATTTTAAATTCTTAATTCAATTCAATTCAATACCTAGGTTATTTTCGCAAATGTTTATCCTGTAACTTTAAATTATTGTAATGCATTTCTGTAACTGTACCTACCTATAATTGTTATACAAATTACCATCACTTTTTAAGTCTTGAAATTGAGACATTTTGTTGCATTAAAATATTAGTATAGTAAAACTTTATTTGCTTGACAAAACATGTCAAATCTTCATGGGTCCTTGAAGTGTATCTGAAAGTGATCTTGCACTTAAATAGTGAAGACTGAAGCGTTTACACAAATAATTGTTGGCAATTTGTATACTGAACAATACATTTTTGTAAATAGAATAATGTTGATCTGAGGATGTTACTTTAAAATACAAGGTACATCTTTATATTCATAAAACTTGTTTTATTACTTCTCAACAAAAACATGATTTGAATAATCCTTATGTAAACAACATACATTACAGTAATAGTTAAACATTATTTAAATGCAATTCCTAGTTTACATAGCCATAATAATATTAGTTTAAGTTAGCCGGCCGTAATATTGAGCTCTTAAACAAACATCTTTCAATTCAGGCCACTGGACTACAAAAATGTCTGCCATGAATTGTAATATCATTCCGGACAGAGACAGTGTCCTTACCCGGCATATACTTTCTACGAAAACTATTCTGCAATTTAACATGAACAAGCATCTAAATAGAAATGCAATGGCACATACAGGAATGCAAGTTCCAGGGCCGTTGCAAAGGATAGCATCAGGTCTGAAATTGTATACAATCGGTACAGTATAAATAGTAGAATGTATGGTCGAAAACACTGATGAAATATATGACTGATTTACATTACGGCTGCGTGGAATCTTTGTTATGCGATAATCTTCAGATCCATTCTCAAATTCGTGTATCTTTGCTTCACTCCTGTGGTCGTTTTCAGCCATTACATAAAGACGTGGGCTATATTTCGAACTATTCAAGTGCTGTACTAACTCCATCATTTCCGTCGTATGGCCACCAGATCCAATGCATATTATGAGTTTGAAGGACGTAAGTTGGAACAGCAACTCTTCTGAAGTTAATATCCTATAACTTAGATACATCGCTCTCAACGTCAGCAACACTGCAGCTAGTACAATAATAAATATCGTCATTTCTAATATAGATCCCACCGGCCAAAAAATATTCATAAAAAAGTTACAATCATAAGCGCTGGAAATGCTTTCAAACATTTTGATTTCTCTTATTTCGGCTTGTCGCACCTGTGGAATAATAATATGATAAACATATTTTTACTTATTAGCTACGGTACTTAAAATAAAAATATACCGGTTGGATCTTGAAATATAATACTTACAAGATATCTTATAATTCATGCTACCTACTAAATTTCACTTCTAATTTAAACTTAATTTTTAATAAAATTTTAGTATTGTTTTGATTTTTTTGACAATTTGCGTCATAAGTCTTTGCCAGTGGCGCCAGTGCTGTCAATAAAAATTTCTCGATTACCCGTGTCAGTGTTGTCAATTTCCCGAAATTCCCCGCTTGTTTCCTCGAAATTATATTTTTGGAACGCATACGGAATTTTATAACGGTTCAGCGCTCGGACTTAAAAAAAGGTTATCGGGCGTCTATTTGTCTACAATAATTACTATTTTTATAATCTTTTCTATTTTACTATTTTTATTTTTTTAATCCGGCTCGAAGGACCAATTTATAGAGCAGCCTAGTCCTTTGGGAGATCCGTGGATGTAGACCGCGAATAAAAGAAGACTGTAGCAGGTAACTGGTGTTTATTTGGTCGAGTAGCCGCGATTGAAATACTAATAAGGGCGCCGCGGCCCGGCGGCCGTGCGCGTGCGCTGATGCTGTGTTTGCAACTGGCGGGCGGCCGCGGGCCGGCCGGCTCCAGTGTTGCCAATGCAAATTTTTAGGCGGCCGTGTACATTAGATAAAAAAGCCGTGTTTATATGGAAAAAGATCAACTGTGGGCCGTGTCCACAGCTGCCAATTTGCGAAAAGCCGTAGAATTGGCTAGTGAAATAGGGCGTAGGGCAACCGTAGGCCGTAGATTTTGTGATTTTTTTGGGCCTGAAAGCCTTAGAACACGGTAATTGCCATAGCATTGGCAACACTGGCCGGCTCCCTCCCGCTAAGGTATGAAGGCGACCGAGAACGGGGGTCTGCAGGCCGCGGGAGTAAGCCCATCTACAATCCATAAATGTTGTGGTGTATTTTGGCAAAGTGATTTATTTAAGTGCCAAAAAATATCAATTGACCTAAAAAAAAACACCATCAAACAGTTATCTTATAATAAAATCAAACTTTAGAACTTAAATTATTTGTATACGATTGTATTACGATTAAATCAAAAATCATTAATTTGACGTTGATGGTTTTGGTTCTGGGACCAGGAAAGAATATTTTGCTTCTGTACCAATTTGGCTTAAAAGTCATAATACTTCCAGCGGTATTCGCTAGGTATCTTCATTCAATGCCATTCTATTCATTAATTGGACTTATATATTCTTACAAATAAATCAATTCCGATTACAATATTGACATAATATTTTGTAAGGTAAATTGACAAATACTCATTTTTAGATTTCCTTATTCCAAATTGCAGATTTATCTGTTATTCTATATTTAAATGCCAAAAGTCCCAGTCTCCTTTGATTGGCTAGTTTGTTCCGGGGCCTCTTACATCTTTATTTTGATCAATAAATAAAAAGTATGAAGAGTCACAAAAACCCTAAAAATAACACTAAATATATACCTAAGACCCCTAAAAAATTCCATCTTACATATTTACCCCCTACATTTGGGGGGAAAACCCCTAAGTTGGGAACCCTGTCGCATTGTGAGCGCACTTCCCGGTCGGGTGACAGTCAAGTCACTAGGTGTTGCCGTCTGCTAGGAACTATTAAATTCACCATAATCAGCGCACTCCCTTACAATATCTTCATACTTCATTCAACTGGGTAACAAAAAGTCACAATCAGCGGCTGGACTACAGTAATTTTATGTCTATGGCCAACGAAAGTAGAAAATCGTAAAATGCCGACAATTTTATATGGCAGCACCAATGTTATGTCAAAACTACTGACATACTGGCCGCGTTCCACTAGACGCTCAAAACGCTCACAGCGATCAAATTAGTATGAGATTTTGATCGTTGTGAGCGTCTAGTGGCCACTGCCACGGCCACTGTCACTAATTTCAGATGTGTCTGTCAAATAAGCAGGGGAGATTTGCAAAAATAAGCGATGTGTCCCTGGATATATTACTCTAACTGGATAGATAACTTCGTAGTGGTACCTGACGATCGATGGCGTCATACATATAAGAAGGACCATTTTAGTATTGTGTACATGTTATCTATAGTCCCAGGATAATATATCATAAGATTGGGTACCTTAATTTTCAATTTACTCATAATGAAATAATTTAAATTCAGTAATTTTGAAAATGTATTATTTCAATAATATAATGATTACTACCAGAAAAATAACCTATAGAAAACATTTTGAGGAACCATATCAAAATAGGACATAATTTTTCTAAGTAAGTGTGGATACCCTACAATTATTAAGGACAACCTCAATGCGGCTTGTGATTGGTCGAATGTGCCATTCCGATATGTCGTCATCGATGACGTCATATCGGAACCGAACTTCAGGTACCTCTACAAAGTCTATGATCCAGATGTGTATATATCCATGGATGTGTCATTTATGTTTTCATGTTTGATGTTTGTGTAGTAACGTCAAACGTGACAACTGACAGGTAGAAATGGGTCGGTACGCGTTTTACCATAACTATTTATTGGTATTGTCGCCGATAAAGGGTTTAAAACTGTTTATCTTAATAACTATTTATTGAAACGTTCACTTGGTTTATATGATATCATCGGTATTCTCATATTCTCGGTAAAGTCGGTATTAAGGACAAAGGGTTTTAAAACTGTTTTTTTTAATAACAATTTATTGAAATGTGTACTCGGTATATCAGGTTTACGGTATCATTGGTATACGCTTATTCTCAGTAATTTCGGTATACGAAATAACTGACTAAATGAATGCTTAGTAGCGCACACTAATATATTTTATGGTATTATACCAGTAAAGGTTTATTGAAATATTGACACAGTTTATACCACATCTTCATACCTTACCTCGCAATAGCATTCGTATCGTATTCACTAATAAATGGTTTCTCCCAATAAACAATTTTTATCGCACCTGATACCGTATTTGTGGTATTATACAAATAAAGGGTTACTGAAACTATTTACAGTTCTTACCGCCCATGGGCCATGACATGACAGTGCAGACAGTGACAGTTGCTGACTTGACGGCGATCGGATATAATTTTATTCTATTTTGATTTTGACGAGATTATTACACACAGAGTACTTAATCACTACGTTTTATTATTACACAGAATCCCGATTCATTCCCGACTGGACCCGGCGTCGTCGTCATATTATCATCATCTATCTCTATCGAATAATCAATATTCTACGAATCGATACGATATTATCCTTGACTCCTTGTCTATTTTTATTTGCTCTGAGGCTCTGACTTCTGGAGCTTCTGTAGATATGATTTTCAGTGTGAACTGTGACATTGTCGCTTTGTGATTTTATCCTGAAATTGTGGATTTTCAGTTACAATGAATGAAAGCATATATGATAAAAAGTTTTACCTTAATTTCTCCATTCGCTTATTGAATAACTAATTTGTTTAAGTTGTGCAATTTTAAATCCACGATGAAGTTAATAAATATTATTGGTACGAGTTTATTTCAAATTGTATCTTTATTTTTCCTCTTGGGATATCTACTTGGTGTCCTTAATATGTATTTTAGTGACAGAAATAATTACTGTGAGATGACCTACATGTTTGAATATCCTCAATTCGTGGTAAGTAAAAATTTTTTTCCTTTCTCCCATCACCTTTCTAAGCTACCTCTTAAAATTCCTATCTCACCTGTTTCTCTAAGCCATTCTCATTATCCTTTAACAATAATCCTCTGATATGTTGCCTAGCAACTGTCAAAAAGTTTTGATTATTATTACCTGTACTTACTAATCCAAAAGTAATGGATAGATTTATTATTGAAAACAGTCATTCAACTTAACAGAGAGAATCGAAACTTCCAGCAGAAATAAATACTGTATTTTAGCTACTTTTACTCAGTGTAGAAGAGTATGCTTACAATTTCTGTTATTTTTTTTCTTGTAGCCTATAACATTAGAAGAAAATCAAAAATACCCCCAGTATGCATTGTATGCATATAGTGAAGGCAGGTTTACGGAAAAGGCAAGGAAAATGTGGTAAGTTTATTTAATTATGCATTCCCCGCTTTGACACTTAAATTCCATCCTGGGATAATGCTTTATAATCAAAAGTCCACTTGAAAATTTTTATTTACTTACCTTAGGCCTTTGGGCTTAAGCTGCTGCCCCCAAATGTAATAATCTTTACGCATTAAAAATTCATATTGACTCTATTATAATATTTTTAAAATTTTCAGGTTTGACGGAATTCCAGTGTTATTCCTTCCAGGAAACTCTGGAAGTCACATGCAAGCTAGGTCTTTAGCTTCTGTAGCCCTAAGAAAAGCTATAACCAAAGGATATGAATACCATTTTGATTTTTTCACAAGTAATATTTTTATACAATTCTTCATTTTACACTAAAAAAAACCCATTGCTAATAACATATTTTTATACTTATAGTAAGTTTTAGTGAGGAATACTCTGGCTTATATGGAGGGGTTTTGCGAAGCCAAACAGAATTTGCGGCTGCATGTGTTTCCAAAATATTGAGCTTGTATAAAAATCAGAAGTATACAAAGTCAGTGCCAACATCTGTCATAGTAATCGGACATTCTATGGTGAGTTACTTCTTACTTTTGATGTTTATACTCTAATAATGTTGATTAAAGTAAGATGAGAAGTAGTACTTGATTTATATATTTGCTTATAATTAAAATGATTGCTTTAATTATAACAAATCCCTTAAATACTAAACTTCAGTTGACTTGATTAAGCTATAGAAGGGAATTTTTTTAGACAATCCTTAGGATGGTAAACAGTTTTGGCACTTCTTTTTTAAAAAACGCTAATACTGATTAGGAATATTTTTTTCAGTTTGTGTATGTTATATTTTTGAAGTATAAACTGCAATACTTTTATTGCAGCACTAAGATTGTTTACAAAATAAGGTTCATATAAAAAATTACAGAACAATATCCCATATGAGTTAATTACACTAAACCAGTATTATACTTATTTCAAGTACTTATTCCAGGGTGGTTTAGTGGCTAAGCAACTAATGGGAGATCAAAGGACACTTAACTCCACAAATATTGTTATAACCCTAGCAGCTCCCTTAGAAGCTCCCGTCATCAATTTTGACGATAAAATGAATGATTACTATATGCTGATTGACACTCAATGGGATCGTTTTGTCAGGAGAACAAAGGAAATTAATGATAAGAAGGTTTTGATTAGCATTGGAAGTGGACCAAGAGATGTTCTTTTGCCCGCTGGTTTAACGTCTTCAGAAGACAGTACTGTTAATGCTTTGGTAAGACATTATTACTCTTTGTTTACTGTTATTATCAGCTCATATGATGAAATTATGGAAACAATTTTGTGTTCCACAAGTTGGCCTATACAGCAATCAATCATTGATGTAATTAAATGTATTGATTGTATGTGAATGTATAATAATCAATAATGATTATACACTCATATCATACTTCTACACTAATATTCCTATATCTAGGGTGGCATGGAAGACTCAGATATGACTACAATTAATATATCAATCCAAAACTTATCTAACGTATTAATGTTAGCCCCAGTCAGGAATCCAACCCGTTAGGTACGTCTCGCTTCCCAAGCAATGTTAACAAACGGCTACGGTATCCATATTCCATACCATCATGTTGTTTTACTTTTTTTTATTTTTTTTTACAAGCTACCTAAGTTTTTTGTATTACACCCTTATTTCAAACATAGGTCATGCATGACACTCGTTGAGTATAAAATTGCTTTTTGCATTATTAATTTGTTTATTTATTATTTGTTCTAGACTACAGCCATTCCTGGGGTGTGGGTGTCTCCTGACCACGTCACTATGGTGTGGTGTAAACAACTAGTGATGGTCATAAATCGGTACTTGTTTGATATCGTTGATCCGAAGACAGGCCAAATAACTGAAAATAGATCACATCTGACGTCAAAGGCAAAGCAATATTTCCAGGTAGGTTAATTAAATTAATTAGTTATGGATTTTAATTACTTTTATATATGTATTTTTTATAACCCATGGAATTATACTGGCATCTACATTAATATAGCATAAGGTTTGATATGGAAGAATTTTACTTTTTAAATCTGGGTAAATTTACCTAGGTGCATTAAGTTTATTAAACATAAACTTTATCCATTTAATTCACAATGTTTAATTTATTAATTTATTTATTGGCTGTTAATCTTTGTTAGAACTTGGATTGAAAGTGTTATAATTTAAAGTCATTCATCATAAACTTGTATCTTTTCGGATCATTTGTACTTTTGCGATTAGATACCGTATCTTCAATAGATACTTAAGAGCGTTCATATCAGATACTATTTTCAGGCTAATCGTTCAATGACGCTAAGCCCGAATGTGAAGCGGGCGGTTGTACCTATGTTATTGGACGCTTTCTGGTACGAAGATAACAGACGAATCTACCAGATTGCCAGGCCATCGATTGACAAGTAGGTCAAAAATTTATTTCTTATCAAAAGATTGTCTTTCAATCACTTAGTATCACTACGCGTTATATCGGTTAGTCTTAGAGATATCACCTAAACCTTAATTAAGTAGGTACCTACGTAAAGATAAAGTGGTCAGTGGCGCAGTGTGGGGCATGGCCCCGGGCGGCACAGGAAGAGGGGGCGGCAAGCCACTCGATTTTTAAATAAAAAAAATATACATTAAAATTAATTATTTTTTATTTAAATTGTGCTATGAAAAAAACAAGAAAAGTGCATTATAATTAATAAAACAATATTTTAAATAATATGGGGGCGGTAAAGATCATTGGGGGGCGACAAATTTTCGGTCGGCTCCGGGCGGCGCGGGCGCGGCGCCGCGGCGGGAGACCACGCTACACCACTGAAATAGCGCGTGGCTTGACACGCACTTGCCCGGTTTTTCACAGATATGGAAGTGTATTGGATTAACGTACTAATAACTATTAAGTGGTTTTGTAGAGTAATGCAAAGTACTTTTGTCATCTTTATATTAGAAATCAACGTCATCAGTCATGATCATGATCTCATGAATCAGTTCCGCAGGCAGTAAGGGCCAGAAGGTATTAGAGTGCACACACAAATGCACGTCAATTGAAATCTCTGGCATTTCTCCAAACACGATAGAAATGAGTAAATTTTATTTTTGTCTTTCATTTAAATACATCACCTTGGTATGGAATTAGAGGATAAACTTCTGAGAGTGTATGGAAGTCCATCTTCCGCCAAAAATATACAGTCGTAATAATACTTTTTCCTTCCAAGAGGATCTTTAGCTTGTTTCACCTATATCAAAACATGATGACACGTAATTCATAAATTTCCACAATATTTGTGACAAGGACACTGGCTGATATATTATGAATCCATTGCCAAAATTGCTCACTGAGGAAAACTAAATTATAGGAAGAGATTCTTAAAGAGATTAGAGATTTATACCTATCTGTTGGAATATTGGAGAGAATTCTCTTGAAGGCGTAGGCATAATAATATGCGCATAATTAACAATGCCAGTCATTTTCTGTGTTCATTCGATTGTGAATAAAAGATCTTTTCGAAACCCTGCCCGTTTTATTTACGTTTATTTACGCCTTCAGCATTAGCGACCATCCATAAATTACGTCACACTAATTTCATGACTTTTTGATCCCTCCCCCCTCCTTGTCACATTTGTGAGACCTCCCCCTAGTGTGACGTCATATCGCACCTTTGGTGGTACAAGGGCTCAACTGCACTTTTGTAATTTTACAGGAGAGCCATTTTAAAGTTTTTTTTTTTGCATTCCGAGTCGTATTATTCGTCTTTGTATTGCTTCAAAGTGTTTGTTATTTGCATGAGATACGACCAATTTATTTGTGAATATGGCCATGTACTTTGCAGTTGTCAAATATTTATTTGTTTAATTTTTGTCATTTTACGATTTTTTGTAAGATGTGCCCTTGTACCACCAAAGGTGCGATATATTAAGAAATTTTATACCTAGAAATTATTACAAAATTAAAATTATAGCAATTCCGAAATAAGTTTTATTTACATTAATTTTTTTTTTTTATATTTATCTATACATACCAATTAGTCCATTTTGAAATGTGACGTTATGAAATTTAGGAATAGGATCCCCTCCCACCTCTTGTCACACAATATCACACTACATCGACGCTCGAACCCCCCCCGCCCCCCTAACGTGGACGTAATTTATGGATGGCCCCTTACAGGGTAACGCGTAGGTGCGGGTGTGATAATGACCCCGCCCATCGAAAGTACATATTTGTCTTGATTTTTTTTATAATCATTCTATTTATTTTGCATTTAACAGAACGACTTACCTCATGATAAGGCTGGTGAGCTTCCCCCAGAACCGATTTGTTGCCATCGAGGCCGTTAATGTAGATGACAAGGATTGGATATTCGGCTGCAACGCGATGTATACACACACAACCTACAGATATTGGTAAGTATACTTTTAGTCTTTATAGAATAGCAAAAAGATGATACTATACAGAAATTACATGTTACGCGATGGAAAGTATTATTCGTAAAAGATAGTTACCGTAAGCCGTATCTACCTGAATTTTTCTACCCTTTTGGCTGAATCAGTACATAGTATAACCGATGAAAAAAACATTTTCAAGATTATTCCATGAAATTTTATAATTAAAACATACGAAACATTAAACATTCTGTAGTAATGTAATATTTACTTTTAGTACAGTCTGAATTTCTCTGGTTTTTTAACTTTTAAAGATTATTTAAATTTGGCTTCAACCTATTAATGGCTTACTACTGAGCACGGGTCTTGAAGAGGCCTAGAGCATACTCGGATGGATGCGGATTGGTGGAGTAGTTAAATTTAAAACTGTAAATATAAAGAATGGTAATATTGCACATTCGGTATTACTTCTTGCGTATGCTAGGGCTTAACGTATGAAAGATAACGCGCATACAAAACATCAACTTATTTTAAAACTTTCAGCAAAGACGCAACGTCTATCGGTGAACTAAGTCGTTGGTCGGGCGCTGCTAAAGACTTTGGAAGACGGAAACTAGCAACCATCAATTTACACAGCCTGATAGAAAAACATCCCGATTGGACTCACGTTATTGTGAGGGTGTCACCCACTAGAAAACCGGTAATTCCCTAAAGTCTCTTTTAGTAGTGATCCTGCCTGCGAAGCCAGGGTTCTCGGGTTCGATTCCCGGCCACGACAGATACTTATGTGACAAATAAATATTTGTTTTCAGGTCGTGTTAATTACTCTCGCGTGCTACAACGACGTTATTGATTGATTGTTTTTATTCCGATAATCTGTTTAATTGCTAATTTCATTCAAGTTCCTAAACAAAACATCTATAGATTAATCATGCATTACAGATAGTACTTAACGTGGACATAAACGACTTCGCATCCCGAAGTATAAAAGTGGAAGGGATTTCGGACATTAAGTTATCCCAGTCCGTGATAATACAAGAGACGCCCCCAAATACTCTATACTATGAAATAACGTTACCCGACTTGGAAGCGGTGCATCAGGCGTATTTGTTGTATGTGGAGCCCACAGCCGACTGCAAGGCCAGTCAGTATCACGTTACTGCTGAGATGCATGTGCCATGGGCGGAGAATCACGAACACTTTCACTACTTTACGTGAGTATCTTGAATGAGAAAAATATAGGGTACTTTAAGGGTTACCTTAAGGGTTCACGCAAAGCTCAACCTTGCCTCTTACGTGACCTTGGGTTTTAGGGTCAGTATTTAAATACTGGCCCTGATGATTTTTTATCGTATTGGGGTGACCTTAAGGTTACCTTAAGACCTTGTCCAGAAGAGACGAATTCGCCGCGATTCTCTCGTGCGTATCACGCGCGACCGTTGCGTCCAGAAGGAGCCTGCCAACGCACGAAAATTTAGGGGCTCCATTTCCCTTGATACGTGCACCTCACTCAGTTGTTCGACTTGTTCGCGCGTTAACCTGGACGCAACAAGGCGTCTCTAGTATCTCGACTCGCGCGCAATACGCGCGAATTACGCGCGAGTCGAGAGTCTGGCGAAGTGTACGCGATTTACGCGCGTATTTTGAATTCGCGCGATGCTTGTGGACGCGATGTATTGGCGCCTAGTATCTCGCTAACGCGCGAATGAATTCGCGCGAAACGTTTCGCGGCGAATTCGCCCCTTCTGGACAAGGTCTAAGCCACTTAAGGTTACCCCAATACGATAAAAAAAACATATAACTCAACTTTCAAGTTCTACAAAATTTCAAATATAACTGAATATATTATGTACATTCCCACGATATGTAAATGTTAAAATACATTAAAATAAAATTTTTAAGATATTATACAAATTGGATACTGTTTCTTAATTAACAGATTTCTTGTAGGCATTTAAAACGATCACCGATGAAACTGCGGCTTTGGAAGAGTAATCCTAATGTTACTCTGGGAATGGAACCCGCGCAATATGTAAAAGTAACCCTTTTACTCGATCCACAATGTACATTCACAATAAGGTATGTTCTTTTAAAAACTTTGTATCTAACAGGTTTAAGTTTAACACATACGGCCATATTCATAAAAATATCAATCGTATTGACGTAGGTACATGCAGAGTCTAGCTAGAGGCAAATAAAAAATTTGAAAGGAGTTGTGTTCGGTATGAAATTAAAGAAAGGGCTTTATTAGCAAATTTCAAATTTTTACATTAATTTTATTTTTATTGTTTTAATTTTAAAACTACTTTCATTCTTTCAGTATTTCATCGTCCTTGTACCACCGTTTGGCGCAAATGGCACGGAACTATACTCCCATACTGATACCGTATGTAGCGGCGATTGTTCTGCTAGCGGCCCGACATAATTTCAAGTGTTTGAAAGACAAAGGTATTTGCGTGTCTATGCATAGCGCGCTTATGAGCGATTCTGTGAAGCCTTACTATGCGGTTGTCTTTGGTAGGCTGGGTACTGTTGCTGTTACGTGAGTATCGCGCCCATTTTGAAGTTTAGTTTTGCAGTAGATCTTCCGATAGTTCATGTGTTTGTGTATGAAAGAGATGTAGAAATTTTTGATAGCGTGATTCAGGTCGGACGTGACGTCATTGTGTGATGTCGTAACATTTTTTTATCAGTTATAGAAGGTATAGTGATAAGTGCTATAGCAGTGATCATAAGAAGATCTCAAGTAATTTCCCCATAAAACCAACGCTCTGAAGTTGAAAATAAGTTGTTTTTTTTTTCAGGACAGTCCCTTTTTTGATGGTTTTCTTCGAAATTGCCAATTGGAGGAATAACGAACTACAGTATTTTACGAAATCCATGGTAGTGTTACCGGCCTACATGACTGCTTTGGGTATACTGAACGTGGCGGCGGCGGCTGTGCTCCTTATCATGGTGTTTTCATCCCAGCTAGCCAATAGATTGCTGTTTAGGTAAATATGGAAGTGTCAGCTTAGATAATTATGGGTCTACGCACTTATTCAGCGCCATTCGCGTTTCGCTGAACGATTTTGGTTATACTTATTCAGTTTTGCTTCTATCAGCCGCGTACAGCGTCGTAAGAATGTGAATGCGTCTATCTTTTGCGTACGGCGCTGAATATGCTGCGAAGACGTTAAGCTACTCATTTTTGTAGGTATTGTGCCCTCAATATGGACAGTATTTTTATCTCTGCCGCGTTCGACGCTGACGCTGTACGCGGCGGAACAGCGCTGAATTGTATTATAGCACTCGCGTGATATACATTTGTCCTCATTTTCTACTTGTTTGCCACGAAAGCTGAATAGACGCGGAAAGCTGAACGGATGCGTACGCGTCTCCATACAAAATCGTTGTTTCCTATGGACATTAGCTGAATAAATATGCGTAGACCCTGTTTGTTAATTAATAATTATAATTATTAAAACATACCGACCGATTTATATTGATACTTCGACTTAAAACGATCTTAAATAGTCAAGATAGTGGCGATAAACAACTCTTGACAAGTGATGTTTGACACACACTAATATCAGATTAATCTACGCTCCCTTAAAATCGTTTTCATGACTAATTACTGAACGGATTTTTATGAAATTTAGCACACAGGTAGACCACGACCATAGACTATAGAATTTTTTTTTCAAAATCGAAAATCGTTTATTAACATTTCATTAAATATATGTGGGATCTTTCCATTTAAGTTTATAGAGTTCTTACTATCCCGAAAAACACTGCCAAAGCCGTAGGCAGATCGCTAGTTAAACTTAATATCTTAATGATAGTAATTATTTGTTTGCAGGATAGTATGGCGCGGCGGTAACAGTCTGTCCGAGCGAGTGGCGTCAGGGTTGCAGAAGGTGCCGATTATAGTGAGCGCGGCGTTAGTGGGCGCCGTGCCCTTGTCCTGTGGCGCCGCCTCTATGACTGCAGGGGCGGCTTTCTATGCTTTTATGGTATGAATGATCTTACAGTGAGATGTATAAAGCGTATTTAGACTTGATCTTTGCTCAGATAACTGTCAAATACTATTACTTCAATACTAGATGACTGACAAATTAAATAGAACGAAATTAAATTAAAAAGTCATAAAACGGCGCTAACGTTAAATATTGACTAAGGATCAGTATTTTTGTTTGATAATATTAGTCTGAGCAAAGCCTAAGCTCGGTTTATAGATTGCACCCTTAGTTAATGATAATCTGAGTTCAAATTATGATATGCTGTGGTTGTCCACTTGCAGTCAAAAAAATTGAGATCTAAATAGAAAAATGTTTGCCTAGTTCTGTAGATAGTACTGAAATTAATTTATGAATTATTTTCTCAAAGTATATGAATTAATAAATTGAAGTCCAAGGTTTGACTTGGCTAGGCTTCCGCGTGGTCAGAGGAAAATAGAGATATATGGTGTGTAGCAATTTTTGTGTAGTAATGTAGCAATGCTAACGGTTTTCCTTACAATTTAAAAGAAATTGTCTTTTCAGCTATCCAAAATGTACGAAGAATACCTAGAAGATTACGTTTACAAATTCATGGCTAAAGTAGCAAGCCGGATATGTCGAATATTCAAATCGAAAAATAAGACAGGTAAAGCTGAGCTTGAAGATAATAAATCAAAGAAGGAATCGCTTAATGAATGCAACCAGCCATCAAACAGTGAAAATACCGATGAGACGATGGCTTTGGTCAAGAACGAAGATTATAAACCAGGAGTAACTGAAAATGAAATTGACGAAGATCTAAATAATTTGAATTTTCATATGATGATGTTCTTTTTATGGATGACTGTAACGATTGTGAATATCCCTGCTCTGTTGACTTGGGCGCGAAACTTCAAGTGAGTAATAATTCTATTGCTATATACATAAGTATAATATGTGAAGAAAAAACCTGTGTACCTCTATGAACCCAATAGGACCATACAGGATACAGGAGGCACCTTAACGGAGAACAATTAGTGCAGAAAGAAATTGTTTTACGAATAGGTACGTCATTTATTCACGAAAATAAATTATTAAATTTCAATGTGAAGTAAACCTTTTTCCATTATGATTTACGGTCGAGTATCGATTGTAGAGCGGGAGCGATAGCAGATTCTAATTCATCCAATTAAATATGTCATTTCTCTTACAGATACAGCATGGTTTTACAACCAGATACTTCCTTCTTACCAGGACTTACATTGGCTATTTGTTCAACCGTCATATGGCAACGAGAAGGTCCGAGGAAGAACTTGTAAGTATTACATAGAAGGTCTAGTCAAGTGGACTATGAGCTTGCATGTATGAATGTATCAGTGTTTATGTACTTCGTAAATGTTCTAGTAACTAGAAGTACGTAACTGTTTCGGGAACAACTGCAAGGCAGAGATTTGCTTGCACTGAAGTTTTGCATGAACTATGCAGGCACAAAACACACAAAGGATATTATTAATCCTATTAAGTCACATTTTTTCTTGGATTATAAGGCAATTGTGCAGGTATTGGGGTGGTAAAATTACCTACTGCTTGCAAGAGAATTTGAGAAGCTTTGTGAATTTTGTAGCAATAGTTTATTCGTCATAGTAGGTATTCTGCATTCGTTTTATTAGGTAGTTTAATAGTTTAATTTGTAATGGCCTAGCTATGGCCTGGTAACAGCCCTTTCTGCAAATTAATATACCATATACTTAGAGTATAGACTATAGACTTCTTCAGCCCAATATCAACCTTATATACCCATTCTGAAATATTTTGTACATAGTATATAAGTTCCTGCATTTAGCTCCGAAGTTAGGACTTTGTTTTTACAGCTTATGATTTTCCCCCCTTGTCTATAATTTTATTGCAAGTAAAATGTGTCTTGTTTAAATCATATAACGATGCAAAGGAATAGAAAATGAATAGCAGAATTATTCTTTTACAGGAAAAATTATGAGTCAGTTGGGACCCTACTCTTTACGATTGCTATATTTGTTATTGTTATGGGACCCTTCACACTAGCAGTAATTAACTATGCTGTACCACTTGTAATTGCCATAATTACAACTCAACAAGTGTTTGATCAAGAAATCGATGATCCTATACAAGTTGAGCAACCAACTGCGATTATGAGCAAGAAGAAAAATAGACGTAAAGTCAAGGAACCAACTCCAAATGTCAGCAATGATGAAAACAATGACCAAGAACAACTGCAGGAGCAACAAAATAATGATAAAAAACAATCGAAAGAACAAATAAATGATGATGCAAGTAATGACAAAGAACAATCACAGAAACAACCAAACGATGATGAAAGCAATGATAAACAACCACCAACACAAAGTAATGATCAACCTGAAGATAATTGTGATGTATGTAATGAAAGTAAGATGTATAGCATGTTCAAAAATCTCAAGGAAAAATTTAGTTTTAGCAGTGACGTGTAAGACATGGGTATTCATGTTCTACAAAATTTGTTCAATTTTAAAATGATTAATCGAAATATTACAACATAAATTTAGGGTATTATTTATTGACTTAATTATGATAATTGTTAACTTATCATAGTAATGTGAAATGTTAATATTACTGAATACCTTCCAGTGTCTGTACAGTAAGTAAATGATTTCTTAAGGATTCTTGCTTATGAGCCACCGACCATGAGCCAACAACCTAATGTTGATGTTCAAGCATTCATTTATTGGATATTTTTTTTTGGTAGGTATTTGTTGTTTATGTTCGTAATTTAGATTATTGTGCCAATTTTAATCATTTTTACGTTAGTATTATTTTCAGTAGGAGAAAGTCAGCATTTTTAGCAAAAGGAGGATATTTAAAAAACAAAAAAAAATACAAAATTGCAGTTTATATCATTGTTATTTTTGTTGTTTATTATTGTTGTAGTTATATTCTTCCTATTTTTAACCGACTTCAAAAAAGGAGGAGGTATTCAATTTTACTGTTTTTTTTTAAGGAATAACTTTAGTTGATGTGCTGTGACTGTAGCCGATATTTGAAGCTTTTTTACCAATAATTGTGTAGTTTATGTTTATTCAATTTCTGTAAATATTTTGTAGTCAGATAAAGGATCTTTTATCTTTTTAAAGCAAAATTTCGCTAATGTATTTATTACATTGACTATTTTTATAATTTAATGAGTAACCAAGCACAAAAAATAACATTCCTAACTTTTTATACAAATACAAATTATTAGTACATATTCAAAATGTATACCTAATTAATCAGTCGTTTTTTTTGTAAAGATAAGAAAAAAAATATAATATTTATATTTTTCTTTATAGATAAATAAATAAATAAAATATAATATTTTTCTTCCTGTTCTATTTTTAACCGACTTCAAAAAAAGGAGGAGGTTCTCAATTCGTCTGTAATTTTTTTTATGTTTGTTATCTCAGAACTTTCGACTGGGCGAACCGATTTTGATCTTCTTTTAATCGAAAGCTGGTGGCTGTCATGTGGTCCCACATAAATTTTATTGAGATCTGACAATGGCATCTATGAGAAAACCATATAAGTCTTTTTGTATTAAGAATGTGCGCGACAAATGGATGAATAACTCAATATCACGCCAACCGATTTCGATGATTCTTTTTTTAATCGAGAGCAGGTGCTTGTCATGTCACATGTGGTCCCACATAAATTTGAACGAGATCTGACAAGTAGTTTTTGAGTAACTTTGAAGTCGGTTATTTTTTGTTAGTAAAATTTTGATTATTTTAAACAAAATTAAAAGTTAGGAATTGAATGATTTAAAAAAAAAAAACAAATTGATATCTGTCTAATAATAAGACAATTTCTGTTTATTTAATTTTGAGTTAAAAAAACTTGTAGATATAGTTACATTATCGGAATAAATGTCTATTGTATACTTAAATGTCTTGGTGTTGTATTGACTTAATAAGGCAAATATTATATTAATAGTTAACAAATAGTATATTGTAACTTAAGGGAGCAGAGACTTAAAAGTCCTACAGTGGACGGGAGGTATTGATAATGGTGCGGAAATTGATAAAGATTGTGTAGTTGATCGAGAAGGATCATTATTATATTATGTGAGTTCTTGTTCTTTGCCCTGAACAAGCTGCTCAAATACCAGTATTAATCATTGATGTTGTCTTGTTCAATTCAAGGTGATTAAAAGAATCAAGCCAGAGACTTTTTTTTATTGCTCTATATTAACCTCGTAGTTTATGTTATAATAATAAGGTACGCAAATGTATTTCTCATCATTATGTGAACTTTGAATGCTAAAAGCCTAAAACTATTATAGGCTGAGATATCCATTCATTACCACTAGTTCTACTGCTTAGTTCTATCGTAGAACTAGTGGGATTTTTTTTTCTCACTAGTTCTACCGTAGAACTAGTGGGAACAAAAACCGTATCTATGTTTTGTTCTCACTAGTTCTACTGGTTAGTCTAGTTCTACGATAGAACTAACCAGTAGAAAAAAAAAACCCACTAGTTCTACGATAGAACTAAGCAGTAGAACTAGTGGGAATGAACGGAGATATCACAATTGGGGTCTTGACAACGTTTTTGATATGTCTGTCAAGAGTTCCAGTACAGTAATTCTTTATAAAGTTTTCCTTCATTGAAACAAGTAAGGGCTTTTGCAATGATGATAGTTAAATAAGAATGGGACTGGAAAAAGACAGTTGCATTCAAGTGTTTTGGGGGCTGTGTAGTTTGATAGGAGAAGGTAAAGTCATTGGCAAAGATTATGGATTTGCTACATTGGTCCCCCTTTCGTTAAGGCAGTAAAGTAAAGAAATGTAGCCAAGTACCGGATTTTACTAAAAGACACATAACACTTAATAATTTTATTGTATCAGAAGTAAATGGAATTACAGTACATAAATATCACCTTAAATCCTTCAGAATGAGAAATATGGAACGATACTTAATATTACTTTTTGCTTTTCTTGGTAGTCGTCTTCTCATCACTATTTCTTGGGACTTGCCAGCTCAAAGGGTTTCTGCGGTACATGGGCCAAGGTGGCACGGTGAGAATAGCGGCTAACAAGAATCCAGCACCGAGGATATACACAGATTGTGAGAATTGTTGCACGATGTAACCCCAAACGAAGCCAACAATGCTAAATAATGTGATGATCGCCCTGTACAATTTCTCCGCTTTTGCTTGGCCTACGTAGTCAATATGAGTAGGTATCGATGAAAAGAAATCCATATTTTATAACTGGCGATACGTTCACTGTATTTTTAATCAAGAAGTTAATGTATTTAGTTTATGATAAAGTTATTTTAAATTTTTGTTAAACGCACCGAAATCAACATTAATTGACAATGAATTATTGAAATGACAAACAGACCGTGAAACGTCATATGACACGTCAGTAGTTAGTACCACAGACAGATAATAAAATGTCTATGTAGTTTTATTATGCATACAGAGTATATAAGGATACAATGGAGAAATCATTGAGCAGCCCATAAAATCATGCAATCTTGAATTCAATTCAATCCAATTCAAGAACTTAATTTATTCTTGCATCTTTATTCTGGACCTGGATGTTAAGCTTTGAAGAGGTACTTGAAGACGGATCACGTGATATTGGATGAACAATTTTGACCAATCATGGTCCTTATCAGTGTTACCAGGTTTAAAAACTAGATTACGGTATTTTCTTCCACGAATAATGATAGATTCTATAGGTGTACCAGCATCTCATGGCATTTTTGACAAGCAGAAAAATGGGTTTTTAATATGGCAATGAAAATTTTTAAAACTTACTATTGTCAAGCGGCTTGTCAAGTCAAAAAAATAGTTGTATGCATGTTGTATGGAATATTTTTCTTTTTCTAAAATGATGATTATTTTCGATGTACTGCCGAAAATCACTTTACGATCACAAGCCACAAATATTATTTTCAATGTTTAATGAAAAACATGTGAGGAAAAAGTTGTATTTATGCGAAAATCTGCATTATTAATATTATCCATCTTGTAGGATTAACTCGTTTTGATACTAAGCTTTCGTGATTATATTTTCTTAGTAAATAATCTACTTAAGATTTCTTTGTATGTAAGTAAGATTAGCAAATGATATTAAATTAATTGAAATAAATAATACAATCCATCCATCCATCCATCAGCCTTTGTAGGTCCACTGCTGGACATAGGCCTCCCCTAACTTCCGCCACTCTGACCGGTCCTGAGCCTTCTGAATCCAGCGGATACCCGCTGTCTTCTTAATTAATGTTATTAATAATAAATAATACAAACATTGTTACAAATTAAACGTAGCAAAAATTTTGTGAATATGAAATGAAAAGTTACATCATACAAGTTCACGTAACTGAAACGGTGGAGGAGCAATTTATTATTATTATCTATTTGTTCTTTTCATCAAATGAATAAAAAATACTAGTATAGAGATGGCAAATTTTAAATTATAGTTGCATAAATTATTGTTAGTCACTGTAATAATTAATTATAATATAAAAAATATGTGCTTAAGTAAAAAATGTGTAGCTTTGTCTTTTATATATTTTCATCTGAAGTTAATAAACCATACCAACATAATTTATATTATTGCCTATTATGAAACTAACACTGTTAAAAATATCAAGGATCAACAAGTTTTATTCTAGTTTCCCCAACGCTGGGGAGTGTGTTGTCTCCAATTTTAATTTCCCCATTTTGCCATCAGATTCTGGTACACCTATATTAGATTTGTGTTTTTTGTCAAACTGTTTTTTGTATTCCTCAAAATACTGTAGAATGTAGTAACAATATTAAAATCGGCATCGGTGAAACTACCGTAACTATGTGGTACTTGGCAGAACTGGGCCTGAGTCCTGACGTTGTACTTCGATGACTTCGACGTGCAACTTCGACCAATGATAGGGTACAGATTCATCCAATGAGTGACTTTAATAATAATAATAAGAAATTTTTATTTCAGGCCTTTTGGCCCATAGGCTTCCTAAAAACAAAATGGAAATAACTTATACTAATAAAAATGTTAGTAACAATTTTTCTTATTCTATGTTAGTAATTAATAAAATAAAAACTATATCCTAACCTAACCTATCCCCATCCTCACAAAACGAGCACCAGGTGGGGTTGTCCTGTGTGCTTAGTGCGAGTTTTACGTGACATAACGGGCTCGCTACGTAAATGCAAATTTGTATGGGACCGAAGCAGAGCCATCTAGCGGGAAAATGAAGAAAAAAAATGCGCGAGTGCGAGTTTCATGCGCTCACGTTCACTCGAGTGAAGTCTTACTGTCAGTGGTTAATGTATTGTTCCTCGAACATTGCGCGAGTGCGAGTGGCTTTATTTGACAGTTCCAATACGTAGCTTGCGAAAACTATGGGACCACGTGACCGAAAAGTTTTCACGTGAAATTTACAAGTGAAATCATAAAAAGATGGTTTATTAATTTAATTACACTTTTTTTCTGTTTCTTGAAAATTATGACTGGATATTTATAATTGCTCGGAGCATGTTTGCGGCCACTAAATCTTGAAGTGAATAAAATTATTGTTAAGTAGTATTTGTATTGTTCATGCAAGAAATAATTTCCGGTAATCCAATCACAGAGTACTTAAACACTACGCAATCTCAGTCACAGAGTACTTAAACATAAACACTAATCCAATGGCGAATGTCACCAAGCTTTTAAAAAGTATAAGGAGATATTTATAAAGACAATACCTTTTAATCTACTTGCAAGGAACTCGATAAACCTAATATTATTGTGTCTTGACTTGGACTCTTGGAATTAAAAGGTACTTACATTACCTACATAATTAAGATTTAAATAAGTTTATTTAAAATTGTCTACAAGTATGGACTCAATGAATTATTTTATTATGCAACTTAATATTGCCAAAGGTGATAATATCGTTTGCATACGAGCCCTCAAGGATCAAGGAAAATATTTATTAAATAATTACATATTTGATAAACCCATAAACTGAATACCCAGCTGTGAGCTTAACATTCAATATATCTACTTGGGACTATATTAACATTATGTATCAGTACCTACACTTTTGAGATACTAAATTATATCTATGTTCATAATGCTTATTTCTTGCCAAGCCAATATACCCAGCAAGATCTGTTGATAGTACTTCACTATATTATGCCATGCCATTGCAATGTGCCAAAATGATATGGGCCTTTTTTATTTCAAAATAGATAGAGAATAATTTAATAAGGCATAATATAATAAATAAAACATAGATATTTATGTATTATGTTTTACAAACATACATATATTTAATTCTTGTTTTAAAAGATTTAAATATACTGCTGAACACAATAAATTTGTAATATAATATTTTTATTAAAGGAAAGGTGTTGAAGAGCAAATAAGAAGAATACAATAACAAAAGGGGAAGATTGAATTACAACTAAGACTATTGACATCCAGCTGAATACTGTTGCCCGGAGAAGAATTACAAAAATATTATATTAAAAATTATTTACCGTTCAACGTTTTATTTCCACTCTTTAAATCAAAATCACATAATAATTATGCTGTAATGCCTCATTAATTTAATATTCAACATAATATGCCTCCTAAAATAAAATTATCAAGAAAACCACAATCTGTCTTTTAAAGTTTTATTTCTCCCACATGTTATACCTTCAATTCCAATCTCATTAGAAAACCAATGAGTAAATTACAATGGTCATAGACTTCACATTTCATACACTGTAATATAAATTAATGAGTATATATTTTGTAGCGACCTTATTCTGACATATCTTCTCAATTCTCAAATCCATGTTGCTGTGTTTATACTTTTACTTTATATACGTATTTCTTTACTCGTTTACTCTTAAATCACAATGGGGAAAATGTTGCATTGCTGTTGTTTTGTTGGAAGTAGTAGTCTCCGCTAGTGCTGTTGAGACAAGTTTGATACTCTGCCATCTATCTTGAATTGTACCTTAAATATAAAGATATGAATAAATACTAGGAACATAACATTTCTTACTTTGTACACTTCCTCATATTGTAATATGTTAGTTATCATAAAAACTTTCTTTTTTCAAAATAGACATGATTTGTCCATTTGTTGTTTTTATCGTGAATAAGTATTTACAGCCAAAGGTCACTGTGCCTAAACATATAAATCCTATTAAATAAATATTACACCAATCGTGAACTTGTTAATTATTGATCTGAGCTTGATAAATAAATAATAAACATTCACATAACCTCACCACACAAAAACTTTTCCATATCAAATTTATAACTGTAGCTATGTTCCATTATTTAATATTGCCTGTTTTCTCGCTTAAAATGCCACAATATAATAAGATTGATAAGTAAGTACTGAAAAAAATTATATTTAATAATATGAAACAAGCAACCAAAACACTAATCTATAGCACGATAGCAAGTAAACTACAGTATAACACCACTATTTTAATTGTAGCTTGATACTATTGCTCCAACTAAATAAATGTATTATTTTCAATTTGGTTGGGTTCTTTCACGACGTTTAACGAGATTTAACGACGTTTTTGCTGCCAACATAATAATAGATATTTTCAGTGAACTAACGTGGAATTACACACGTCACGTTTTGAGACTGGCACTCGCAATTTCTCGTTAGTCATGTGTTGACGTTAACGAGGTACGGTAACTCTTCGATGCAACTCGCACTAAGCACACTGGTGCGCTGGTGTGTGGTGGTGTTAATGACTAATCAGTCTACCTACACGGTACCTCTTCGAAACTTGTCATCCAGCTGCATTTAAAAAGTTCTTGATTTAACCCATTCATGGCCTTTTGCTAAAAACGGGACTCACCGTTCCCTTTCTTGAGGAGGCGTAGAGCATTATGTTGCTCCAGTGTGGATTGGTGGAAGGATTATTGACCAAGGCAACCCAAGAGTCGGAAGTTTTTCATGCCACCCGAAGGCCTCTAATAAAATATATTCAATGCATAAATCTCAATAAAAAAAAACTACTTACGTCTCGCGCAACGCACTAAACTTCAACTCGTTTGTTGTGCGTGTTCCAACCGATCTCCTGTCGGTTTTCCTGAAGCAGGAGCTGTGGCCAAAGGGGGTCGTCTTCCGAAAGTTCCGTATTATTATTATTATTATTAATAACGGCTGAGACTGACGTGATCTCCGAAGCAAGGAAACTTTCGGGAACATTTTGTCATTAAAGTCCAATCATTATTTAGCATTTTGTTTTTCGACAAAAACTTTGATACTATATTATGTCAATTTGGTCCAGTGGATTAGTGATTCGATTATAGTGGTCACAACTCACAATGCCCATTCAACCGACTGCCAGGCTATGATTCATCACTATTTTAACCCTAGCTTTTTTTGCTAATAATTTTAAAGGTACCGTAAGATTGAAAAGAAAACGAAACAGTATTTGCTTTATGAGCCGTTTGCGACTTAAAATTGCTTACGAGTTACGATTAACATTAATTTTAAAGCTCGAATTCAGGTTAGTGGGATTATTGGGAATTTTTAAAATTATCTATCATTCAGCGGTTAAATTCTTAATTAACATGATTTCACATTTAAGGACCCTATTTGATAAATACTGCAAGTCTGCAAACCTGCTATGAAAACAATCATGCAACAGACATTTTTAAGGCCTTCGCATTTATGGAAGTAATAATGTGGAAGTAATTTTATTTTAGGTGTAGCAATACCACTATGCACTTTTCCGTCAGTCGATTGTCAACATTCAGTACGATCAGACTCATTAGGTTAATTTTACAAAGATATTTAGTTTTTTATTTTTTCAAAAAGTACAATATACAAAAGTTATTAATAAAATGTCTACTTTTAAGCAAGTTCCTCTCACATGTGGTGGCCATACTAGACCAGTCGTGCATTTGGATTTTAGTGACGTTACAAAAGATGGATATTATTTGATTTCGGCATGCAAAGGTGAGTTTTAAGTTTTTAACGTCCGTTTGTTTGCCGGGGTGCCCTTTCGCCTTGGCCTGCATGTAGGTGGAACACTCACAAGTGTATTTGGGTGTTATTATTTAGGTTTGAGACGACATACGTTTGCAAGCGTCAGGATAATTGGACCTTCACTTTTCTCGCTTTGTGTGGTAGAACAGCTGGTATGCATTCGATGCATGGGCTGACCTTCTTGGTCCGGACATGCAGGAAGCGCCTTGAATTTCCGTTCGTATATTTCCTCGACATGGCTGTTTACCTTGGCAAACATGTCGTGCTTTTGTACTGTGACATGACATACAAGCTTACGCGCGTGTGAATGTGAATACTAAATCGTAGTACTTACAATTGCGACTTTCCTGTAAATCTTGTTGACATTTCACTGGCATAGCCTGGTCACCTTGTTCCATTCAAGGTTTTTAAAAGTACTTGACATTATTTAGTACACACTCTGTAAACATCATGATACTTTCATCACACAAAGAGGAAAATGTATCATGATCTGAATCAAAGTACTTTATGTTATTTGTCAATATTTTAATTGTGTAACACTTATTGCTTCATTGTTAACAGCGGGGCACCTTTAATTGTCTTTAAAGCATAATTAAACTATCAATATTTATAGCATCTGTGTTAGGTCTCAATGTTTTACAACAAAATATGCTATGAGATATTTTATTAATTTGTTTTCTATTTAATTTGTGTTTTACTAGCAATAATAAAAATTATTCTCCTAGAGTTTATAATCATTGTTTTATTTTGATTTCTTATTCTTTCTACATTACTCCTAAAAATGTACCTACAAAATTATAAAGTACTAATTAATATAAACTTTAGTTGTAATATAAAGTAATTGTATCTAGGTGTAATACAAGCATGTTATTTATTTAGTACTAAACTACTAACAATGCTTGTTATCTTGAACATTTGATTATTATGTAAAACATGTACCTACAAGGGTGCATGCAAACATTATCAGTCTTTATATAAATTGAGGTCTCTGTTATAATAATCATATTTGTTTAATTACGCTATTGACTATATCCATATGTACGTAATATGTTACACTTAATCTAAGTCTGCTCTGCTGATTAGTTGGTAGAGAATGCATTAAGCATTTGGGTCGCCAGTAATTTTAAACTGTGATCAATTTGTTATTTTTTTATTTTGAAAGGGTATACTTTATGTGGAGTTTGATTACTGTTTCATTTTGGTTATTTTATGGTAAAATTTTCTCATAATGATCTTTGGGCTATAAAATTATGAATATTTTGTTACTTTTTTCTACTTACTCTGTTAAAATCTGTTGTTATACAAATAAAGTCTGAATTTATTTGGTCTCAGTTAGTAGTACAGTGAAACCTGGTTAAGTGAGACATCAAGGGACCTGCAATGTCGTTTCACTTATAGAGGTATTCCACTTACCCAGTGTCTCAGATATACAGGTATAAATAAATATCTGTCTCATTTACAGAGGGTTCCATTAATAGAGGTGAGAATACAGGTTATTTCAGCTATACAGGTGCGAATGTGTACTTGTGGGTAGAATAAGAATGAGTAAACAAACAATGTTATCTCAGTTACAGAGGTTTATGCATATAAAATTTACTCGCTGTCTCAGTTATAGAGGTAACTATGATGATAAATCGAAAGAACAAATCCCAGATATAGAGGCTTACCTCGTCCCACTAACAGAGGTAATTCAGTGCCAAAGTGTTGGGACCTCAGCATGAGTTCCAGTTATGGAGGTTTCTCACTTATCCAGGTCCCACTTAACCAAGTTTCACTGTATAAGTACTATTATGAGTACTATTATGTCTTCTGTGGTATAAGCATGAAAAATTATATACAATGACAATATACCAAAAACCTTTTGGAATATCTAATGTGTGTTGTGTTGCACCTGTTTACAATGATTCAGTGTGGTAAATTTTTGATAAGTAAAATGACCTTTATTGGTGACATTATGATACAAACATGTCAGAAATTGAATTGTAACCTCACAATTATTATTGGGATAAGCTAGTCCCAATATCTTACAATGCTCCGAAGACATCTACAGAATATCTGCAAAATTTATCAAACTTTAATTATCCCAACCGTTTCTTCTTATGTTGAAAGAATTAAAAGCTCGTATGTAACGATATATTATGTATGTAATGAATAAGGTTTTTTTAATTAATCAAAGGATATTTGGCATCAAAGTGGTTTAATAAATAAATAAAGGGTTTGAAATATATTATATTTATTATCCTTTGATTAATTAAAAAAACTTATTCATTACATACATAATATATCGTTACATAAGAGCTTTTAATTCTTTCAACATAAGAAGAAACGGGTGGGATAATTAAAGTTTGTGAAGATCAAGGAAAAATATGACATTGCTGAGTCGTAGACAGGACATGGCTTAACGAGATTCCACATTGATTGTAATTAAGAATCTGTAACTTTCTGTTGTAGCCATTTTTTCTCTAATTTTACCAAGGTGTTATATTTTTGTAATAAATATTATAATGGCTTGGCTTGGCTTCAACCCATTAATGGCCCACTACTGGGCACGGGTCTCTCCTCTTGAGGAGGCCTAGAGCATACTCCACCACGCTGCTCCAGTGCAGATTGGTGGGGTTAGTGGCCAACCCGAGAGTCGGAAGTTTTCAAACCGCCCGAGGGCCTCCGACATGGCTTAACGACTGTTATTTTATGATAACAACCGGGACCGACGGCTTTACGTGCCCTCCGAAGCACGGAAACGCTCAAGAAATTTTTGCCACTAGCGGTCACCCATCCAACTAACGACCGCGCCCGCTGTTGCTTAACATTGTCAATCACATAGGAATTAGGATCGACGCAAGCCGCCGGAATATGAGCGCTTCAATATTATAATACTTAAAATGAAATGAAATAATCTTTTACTCATGTGGGTGTCACTGATACACTTATGATTACTTGACACTGTTAATCGTATTAAGAGACAAAAATATTGATCAACACTAAATGTTCCACTCAGAGGTAATAATATAGTTACAATTTGTCATCAAGTAAATTCTAAACGACCTTGCGTGAGTGCGCCCGGTTTATGTAGGTACTACATATTAATAAATTCATTCTGTAGA
The DNA here is from genome assembly GCA_911387775.1 of Thymelicus sylvestris. NCBI lineage: Eukaryota > Metazoa > Arthropoda > Insecta > Lepidoptera > Hesperiidae > Thymelicus > Thymelicus sylvestris. The sequence continues at coordinate 10,172,500 of OU426895.1, forward strand.
CATAAAAAGATTTCCAATTAAGGCAGTGTAGGTACATATCAGTTGTTCAAAGTCAATGTCTATTTGTAATGGAGTGTATTGATAGAAGATTGACGTATTTTCGCAGATGGCAAGCCCATGTTGCGCCAAGGTGAGACTGGCGACTGGATCGGCACGTTTGAGGGCCACAAGGGAGCCGTGTGGGGGGTAGCTTTAACACAAAACGCAAACTTAGCAGCTAGTGGGGCAGCCGATTTCACAGGTAAGCTTTTTTAACAGACAACCAGTGTGGCGTAATTTTTACCGTACCTACATGACCGTTGTAGGTACCAAGGGGCCTGGGTTCGATTCCCAGCTAGGCGGAAATTTGAATGATGGGTTTAAATTTCTGTTCTCGGTCTAGATGTGTGTGTGTGTTCTTGTCTCTGTGCGTTGTCCATGGCACCCACTACATAGGGAATCCTAGAGGTTGGCTATGAGTGTGAAGCGTTATTTATTTATTTTATATTCGTCGTGTTCCGGTTGGAGGCTTGAGAGCCATTTCTTTCTTTCTTCTCCCTTCTTACTGCTGGCAATGTGTCGGTGATTCGTTGATGATGCATATGGTGTTACTGATGTTCACGGGCGACGGTGGTACCATCAGGTGAATCGTCGGCTCGTTTGTCTGCCATTCACATAAAACATTCCTTTTTCAAGACAATTATTGCGAATAATACCATGGAAATGCCTCGTACACTTGATTAAATAAAGGTGTATTTACAGCAAAGCTATGGGACGCTCGATACGGCGAAGTGGTGCAGACTTTCGACCACGAACACATCGTCAAGAGCGTCAACTTCAACGCTGATGATACTTGTCTCCTCACTGCCAGCAACGAGAAACTTATACGGGTGTTTGACCTCAGCAAACCTGAAGCTGGTGGTATGTATATTACTTATTTATTTATTTTATTTAACTTTATTGAAAACGTCTCGTCGTGTTCCGGCTGGGGGCTTGAGAGACAGTTCTTTATTTCTTTTTCTGCTCTCTTTCTTAGCCGGCAACGTATCAGTGATGCCCTTGGTGTTGTTGATGTCCATGGGCGACGATAGCCACTTACCATCAGGTGGATCGTCAGCTCATTTGCCGGCTATTTCCATAAAAAAAAGAACAATACCAAATGTATCTGCAGTTAATGCTAAAAGCATTCTCTTGCAGTCAACCATAGGGTAGTTGGATAACAATGAAGGCGGTTGCGTACTCGGTACTATATTTTATATGTTCGTTACTTAAATATTGATTACTTATTTATATCAAATGCGAATTCTCTATGCGAAAGCAAGTAAATGGTGTTTAGATTTATAAGTATTTTGTTTGTAAGTAGTTAAGTATCACTGTATCTTAGAGTAGGTATGTATTAGTATAATAATTACTCTAAGCACTGTATGCTTTCCGAATACAATGAAATTAAATAAATAAAAATATATTGGGTTTAACACATATTACATTCTTTATTAGCAATATAATATGATGTGAGAAAGCATAAATCGAATACTTACTCGTACATTTTAATAAATTATGTGTTAATCGCATTGACATAAATTATATAGACAGGCTGTTCAGTACTTACATTTTGTTCACCTGTGTTGGCCCCAACTGGGGCCAACTCAGTTTAGTCGGCTGCGAGCAAGTGCTGTCGCCTGTCACTTTCGAAAAACTCCGACTGTTCAAGAACACTTATTATTCTGTATTGTGCACAGTTAAAACTTTCTCATTATTTACGTTTGAACTTTATTTCACTTTATTTAATCATAATCGGTAAGTAACTATATTTTTATTTACAGTCTTAAAAATTATTTAGTGTCAAATATTTATTACCGACATCTTGAACCAAACTTGACAGAACGAACACAGAGTACTTAATCACTACGGAACAGGGTTGCCAGACGTCGCGGAGTGAGAGAACAAAAGGACAAAGATGCGGAAATTGTGGTAGAAACTAGAAAGTGATTTCAATACGTGACTTTTATATGAAATTGACTTACTTTATTTGTTTTAGATATTATATGTACCTATTGAATTAACGAAAATGCCAACTTGTACATTGCGGCGGTATTGCAAAAATTATGAGCAAAAAACGAAAACATTACCTGAAAGAATAACTTTCCACAGGTAAATTTTAACGCTTTATATTACTTCACCTGTATGTTTGTTTGTTGGTTTGTTTGTTTGTTTGTAACTTCTCTTTGGACTTGATTTTGGCTCACTTGAAACGCTCAGATTTCTTTCAAACTTCGTGGTCTTATTGAGGACCAATGACAATTTAATATTTAAAGAAAAAAAAAGAAAGAAAGAAAGAAAGAAATTACCTACATTTCATTTAAAAAAATCAAACTAAAAAATTAATAAATAAACTCCAAAAATTGTTGTTTATCCTATATATATGTTGTATGTCTGTGTTTATATAGTTTTGTGTATAACTATAAGTAATTGGGTAAATAAATATGAGAGATGTGTGCAATAAGGTGAAGTACTTAATGTGATTATATATGGCAATCAGTCGGGATTTAAAGAATTGATAATTAACTACGTGTTGCTCTGAAAAACAAAGTTTTATTTAAGCTTATCATACATTATGAGTTACACTAAATACAACCTAAATCACACAAACCTACCTGGAAAACAAAGAAACGACAATTAAAGTATTTAAATTGCCAATTCCTCTTTTTGATGTTTCTACAAAAATACACTATAATATTTCAATGAGGCTACAGTGTAATTTATTACGATACATTTCTTTTATTTTAAGTGCACAACACACATAAAAATATTTTAACACAATCGAATGATATATCCTGGGACTATAGATAACACAAGTTTTATATACTTAAATGGAAAGATCCCACGCATATTGTAATAAAATGTAAATTCTGGAATAAGAAACGATTTTTTGATTATTTTTTTTGATGAATGGATGAACACTACAGAAATGGTCATTCCGTTATGAGGTAATTAATCCTCAGGTACCTCTACAATGTAATCCAGACAGAGTAATATATCCATGGTATATGTCCAGTTATAGTAATGTATCCATGATCTCTTTCGGAGTAGGGTGTTGGCAACACTGGGCGCATAGTGACTCTGTGATTGAGTTCTCTGTGGCACGAAAGCGAGACACGAAATTCCTTATAAAGAGCGCGTCCATATAATTTATGTCAATGGTTAATCGTAAGGAGATGCTGTGAGGTGTGATTAGGTGGCAGCACCACACAATCTGGCAGTAAAATAGCGATGCGATGGGAAATGTGCAATAACCAAAGTAACTGCCATCAATTAATTCATCAGCCTTTTAAACTTCACAACATATACATATATGTTCAGGCTATACAGTTGGGCCATTCTGAGCCTTCGGAATCCAGTGTATACCCGTGATTTTCAGGTCGCCAGTCCATCTGAACTTTGAAATACTTCAAATAGGACTGTGACCCTATTTAATTACAAGTTTAATAAGAAGAACACTACAAACCTCGTATTCAGAGCGAAAACGAATCTGCTTCGCAACTTGCTTCTAGTTTGGCTTTCAAGAATAGTTAGGTACTAACTAAGCCCTTAATTCAGGAAGTTCTTAGTTACGTGCCCTTGAAAGCCCGGAACTATTAAAGCTGTCACAAATGCAATTCCTGAATGCGTCCTAGCTTCCTAGTTTTTGTCTTAGTCATTATACTATCATGGATATTAATTAAGGATGTAAGTTAAGCGCGTAGATTCCATCATTCCACTAGAGCAGTGTGGTGGGGTATGCTCTAGGTCTCCTCAGTTTTTAGCCATATTGGGGCGGCTTAGAATACTAACCCCAATCCCACGCCGGATGGGTGTCGTAAAAGGCGACTAAATCTGGCCCGCTGGTGGTAGGGCCCCTCGAGGGATTATATTAGTAATATTGAGTTTAATTATTAATTAATACCATTATTACTATTATTATTTCTCCATGGGGTTCGCCTGGATAGCTACCACCCTCGAGCATGAGTCAGCCGCCAAACGACTCGTCGTGTTCCGGCTGGGGGCTTGAGAGCCAGTTCTTTCTTTCTTTTTCTTCTCTCTTTCTTGGCCGGCAACGCATCAGTTATGCCTTTGGTGTTGCTGATGTCCATGGGCGACGATAGCCACTTACCATCAGGTGGATCGTCAGCTCGTTTGCCGGCTATTTCCAGAAAAAAAAAGTGGAGGGACCCGTGTTCCGTAGTTGGCAATTAATTGATCGATAACCTTAAATTTAAATTAGTGGTCGACTAACGTCCCAACTCAGAGTCACTAACGGTTACTTTAATCGCTCCTTAGTAAAGAATCACCATACAAATTCTGTAGTAAGGACTAAGGAGCGATTTAAGTAATCATTAGTGACTCTGAGTTGGGGCGCAAAACTTTTAGTATTATTGTGAGAGTAGTTGAATTGTGAGAACACAGTAGTACGGAAGTCAGATTGCATAAACTTTTAATCCACTTATTAGTTCTTTTATTTATTCTCTAATTTAATGCTATTAAGCTATGATTCTTAGAATGTTTTGTTTGTGTTACCTAACTTAGAAGGCGTGGGCGGTTCACAATCATGTGACTGTTATATATGCATCTCATGTTATGTGAATGATATTTATGTGGATAAATATGGTCTGACATCTACGTTATAATAATAGAAATAGTGTATATCCAATATTTTTTTAATAACGGTTAATACTTTCGACTATCCGGCATGAATAAACACTTACATGATTGTGAACTTCATTTCCCCAATTTTATAATTGGCCGTTCAACGATTTTCTACGGCTGATTTCAATCTCAATTTTCATTAGTAAGCAGGCTTACGACGCACTCTTTTGGTTATCCAACTCATCACGATCCACGGAAACTACACATTTTATTAATGTATGGGTACTTACATTGTGTATGCCGATTATTCTTTTAGATTTCATGAATCGATTCATGGGCGTCACGGCTACACAGTTGAGCCAGGCAACGGGGTCTAAATATTGCCCTACAAAATACTCACAATAGGACTTGTATTATTGTGCAATAAACTCTCTTGTCTTATATCTTAATATTCATTTTGTGCTACTTTATGAATTGAAAGATTGATGGCGGAACAGTCCTTAAATGTAATTTTATATATTACAGCCATAGAGAAGATAAACGCCCACACGAACAGCATCCGACACGCAGTGTTCCTGCACAACTCGCGGATCGTTAGCGTCAGCGATGATCTTACTATGCGCGTGTGGGATCGCACCAGTGGTCAGGTGAGGTAACCTTTTACGATTACTTGTAATCAGTGCTGTGTGCAGTCATTACGTCTTCAATATTTATTGAGGAGCCCCCAAATCAATGGGGCTCGCAATGTTCCGATATTTCATGAGTCAAATTCCGGAAGAAAAAAAGAGCGGCTGGGGCGGCTAGCGAACTTTTTTAAAGGTTGAAATGTATCGAAGTACCTCGAAACCCTAAGCGTGGCGCCTGTAGGCTGGCGGCCTCGTATAATTGATACGGCGGTAGCAACGTCCCTGCATCTAGTTAATGTATTTATAGTCGTTTAAAAGTCCAGCCATTTAAAGTCCCCTACAGCCTGTATAATCTAGGCCTGTTTTTTCAAATTAAATCCTAAGCTACATAAATTTTAGTATTCGAACTCCTAATATTTACTTTACTTATTTGACGAGAATTCTTAATTAAATGTTGTTATAATTTCTAGGAGGTGCACAAAATTGACTTCCCGACAATACCAAACAGCTTGGAGTTGTCCCGGGATGGAGCCGTTTTGACTGTGGCACACGGTATGCAAAACTAAATTTAGATACACGAGTTATGGTCAGTCATAATAAAATGCCTTAGCGCCTGTATGATAAACTCCTTAGAAAATATCTCACAACTAGTAACTGTCTCCACTTTACTTAAATTTTCGTATAGATCCTTAATTTTTCTTTAAATAAAATTAAGACCATGTTACCCAGAAATTGCTTAATTATTTATTTAAATCGGTCCAGTAGTTTTTTTTAGTATGGTACAAACAAATTAAAACGAAACAAATCATTCTTCTTTACCATATTTGAATAGAATACAACGAAAAAGAAAAAAACGAATGTGGAATTTTTAATTATTATTTTATTTGATAAAATATGCACATCATGCAATTATATACAGTAATATTACACTTCAAGACATTCGTATTGTACATGGGTACTACTTATTTTGAAACGAAATCTCTTCCAGTAGCCCCTCAAAAGGAAAAAGTATTTTTAATCAAAATTTTACTAACAAAAAATATCCAACTTCAAAATTACTCAAAAACTACTTATCAGATCTCGTTATTTATGTGGGACCACATGACAAGCACCTGCTTTCGATTTAAAAAATCATCGAAATCGGTTCACACAGTCGAAAGTTCTGAGGTAACAAACATAAAAAAAAAACAGTCGAATTGAGAACCTCCTCCGTTTTTTGAAGTCGGTTGAAAATCCAAATAAAATAAAATGTTTTCGTTTGTACAGGTTCTAGCGTGTCATTCTTCTCATCGGACACGCTACGCAAGATGCGCGAGTTCCCCGTGCCGACGAAGGCGTACTCGGCGTCGCTGGCGCCCAACCGAGCGACCTTCGTGTGCGGCGGGGAGGACCTCAAAGTCTACAAGTTTGACTATAACACTGGAACTGAACTAGGTGAGTTTGTGACCACAGGCCGTCTAATTTGAAAATAAATAATGTTACACTCATAGTCCCACACTAGGATTCCTAATGTCGTGGGCGCCATGGATACACAAACACACATCTGGACCGAAATTCGTCGTCTTATTCTTATTCTTAAATGAACGCCCTTTGCATTAAACATTAGTGTTGTAATGTGTAATGTGTAAGTGGAAATATTAAAAAAATATTTTATATTAAATAAACAAAGATAAATATTTCCACTTAATGTTGTAGCAATAGCTTTTACCAAATAGGTCTCAGCTAAAAAAGGTTTTAGTGACATTAGTGTTAATTTATTTATTTACGAGAAACCGCTTTCGCTTTGCTTCGGTTTTCTTATTTTTTACACCTTGGGTTACATTATTGGAATTTACTATGGATCCCTAATTTTTTTGAAAATATAATATAGCCTATGTCACCTGGGGATAGTGTAGCTTCCCAACAGTGAAAGAATGTTTCATATCGGTTCAGTAGTTTCGAAGCCTATACAGTGCAAACAAACAATCAAATCTTTCCTCTTCATAATCTTAATATATATAAATTACGTGTCACGTTGTTTGTCCGCGATGGACTCCTAAACTACTGAACCGATTTTAATCAAATTTGCACACCGTGTGCAGTTTGATCCAACTTGAAAGATAGGATAGTTTACATCTCAAAAAAAAAAAACTATTAACAGAACGAAGTCTGTCCGGGCAGCTAGTAATAGTATAGATTATATAAGGCAAACATAAAATTAAAGGAATTACTACTAAAACTATTCCACTATTATTCCAACACTACCAAACTGTTCAACCTCCAGAATCGAACAAGGGTCACTTCGGCCCCGTGCACTGCGTGCGATGGTCGCCGGACGGCGAGCTGTACGCGACGAGCTCGGAGGACGGCACGGTGCGCCTGTGGCAGGGCACGCCGGGCCGCGTGTACGGTCTGTGGCGGCGCACCAACGAGCACACGCCACTCGCCAACGGGTATAAGGAGGTCGCGGCTAACTGACAGGGGGCTGGATTGGTGAGTTACTATAATATAACGTCGACTTTAAGACCTCTTATGTGTAAAAATTCTGCTTTTTGAGGAAATCGATAAAAATCGATAAAGTTTTATTTAGCAAACATAATAGGTGATTTTGAATTTGGCGAATAAATTACGATAGAAACATCGTACACACATAAGAGTTACATCGTACACACATAAGAGTTTTTGAATTGGATAGTGCTTCAAAATGTAGAATTGTTTGACGTAAAAAAGTGATTTTGCCAAAAGTGACACATAACACATAAGAGGTCTTAAAGTCGCAATGACGATAAGCGAGTTTAATATAATTAAACGGCGAACGAGATTACGAGCTTCTTGATGGTAACTGGTCAACTTGAGAATAAAATAAAAAGAGAAGAAAAAAAGAATTGGCTCTCATGCTGTTGTGTATAGTCTGTTGACTCTATGGTTTGTGTACTCTATGATATGTGATCTGTACTGGTGATTTGTACTCTATGTGTCATGTCTATGTTATGTCATGTTTAGTTTGTCGGTTAAAATGTTAAAACTCTTAAAAATCAGAGAGGGCAACACTATATAGGTTTTTCGACATATACCATTTATATAATTATTTCGCAGGGTTACGAGATGCAGTGAATGTGCAATCAAAATTGTGGATCCGATGGCGCAACGCTTGGCGCCGGCCGAGTGTTAGATGTACATATTGTGGGTAGTAGAAAAATCAAGACTTTATGATTGTCGAACTGTGCGTGTTGTATACTTTACCGCAACACCATATTTTATACTCAAAAATTGTATGTAATGTAATGTATTTATTGTAAAAAGATAATATGCAACAAAATAAAGAGATTTTAAGTAACTTATCAAACAATGTTTTTTTTGTTGATGTTGCATTAATTGTTAAGAGACAAATGAAAGACGTTGTTACTTTGATTTATATTATTAACTAAAATTATTGTAAAACTTAATCTAAATAAAAATATTTACGCCAATATTTTACAAAATAATTTACAAGAACTAAATTCCTAGGCACACATCTAGGCAGTGAAATGTTGCTTAATTACGCTTATTTGAAGAAAAAATATTGTACGATAATGGTAACATTGGGTTGCTATAGATTTTATAAATACTTTAAACTGGTAATATTGCAGTGTCATGACTTTGAACTTCGGTAACCTTTAAATTAACTTGTTTCGTTGTTCGTTAAAGCTAAAAATGGCTATACATACATCCATGCCATGTCCGTCCATTCAAATACTAAATTAATATGAGTAGAACACATTATGACATTAATTTATCAACCTCAAACATGTTACAGGCTTCACGAAATTAAATAAGTAAACAAAATATTGAGTATCTTTTTAAATCTTCTTGACTTTAATAACGTAGTAAAAAAACAGTATTATCCTTGAAACATTAAATTTTCTTGCTCTCAGACATTTATTTTCCGTAGTATAAATCTTACAAACTCAACCTTAATAATAAATAGAAACTTTACAAATATGACCGAACATGCTTTCAAGTGTCAAAATGTATTTTCCTAGTTTTTGTTTTTCACACACACAAAATATTTTATGTACACAAACGAGTTAAAGACCGTTTGTCTACAAAATGCATATTCGGGCTTCATGAGTGGATAACAAGCCTGTTTAAACTTAATACGTATTAACACACAATATACTAACGTCTATGAGACGCATGTTTTTTTGATACCAGTTAAAATTTAACCATTTTTTAATCTGATGGGGTTATAAATATATTTTTTTGGAATTATAACTCCCAACGTTTTTGGAATGTCAGCCAATAACTATTAACTTTAATTTTCTGGTATAGATAGACTCGTATTTATTTTGGGTGTTAAGTTGTTTTTTAGTCGGTCCAGGTAGACAACATATTTATAAGCAATAAAATGTTAAGCAATTCTATAGTAAATTGACATTGATTTTAATAAATCACATCTGAAAGAAAAAAAATATGTTTGTATGGTTTGATCTAACATCTATCTATTAAAAACTTTTGTTGTTGATTATCCTTAATTGACTCCACAGTAATGTATGGCGGCATTTTTAAATCAACGCCTATTTGCTATAATCGTCCTTCATCAAAAGTTAGGTACATTTTGTCGTTACTGACATGTATAACTTATACCAAATTTTGAACTTGTAAAAATTGAGATTTCATAGATTTAGAGAATAAACTGTTTTGAGCAATCTATGACACGGAATCACGAGTATAAACAGGTATAAATTTCACAATCGCATCGTAATTTTACAAGGATAAAGCCTCATTACTCAGTTCATTCTCGTAAATCTAAGGACTCTTCCTTATATTAAGGTTTCTAATATAAGAATAAATGGTGAGATTAAAAAACTAATTGGCGACTGATCATGGTTGATGAAATATAAAAAAAACGAACAAATCTCTAACAAATAAGTTAAAACCCGATCTTGAATAAATCCTCCAAAATGTAAATTACCTATGAGAAATAATGAGAATTACAACGGTTTCAAGATCGACTTTAGACTCGAGATTAGGGCTTTATTTTGCCAACATTTTGTTGGCGGCAACAAAATTCGAACACACCAAAATGTAGACATTTGACATGATAATTAACGAAAATTTCAAATACTTTGATAATGATGTTGGAATTTTCGATTAAGACATAAAATGTATACTTACTTTGTTTTAAAGATGTTGGACATTTACGAACATAGAATATCAAAATGTCAACTTCCCAAATAAAAGTAGGCATTTTGAAGTTTGCAAACATCATTGTTAACAGTAGCATTGTCTAGAGGCCTTGAATTAATCGCAGCGTCCAGATATAATTGGTCCAGAGTAAAATTTTTTAAAAGCCATATCGATATTACTGGAACAAACTGGATCACTTAGCGATAAAAGCGCTAAGGTAACAAACATTATTTAAGGCCTATAACTGGAACGCACTGGATCAGCGATAAAAGCGCTAACATCGGTACTACCACCTAGCAATACAACGGGATCACTTAGCGATAAAAGCGCTGAGGTCGGGCACGGGGAACTTGAGGTTGTGTCGTCGCGGCGGGCGCGCGGGCGGCGCGGTGGGGCACTGCGCCGCGCACACGTCGTCCCGCGCGACCGCCTCGCGCGGCCACTCGCGTGCGAGCTGCGCGCAGTCTGTGATGCGGAGGGATGCGCATTGGGCCTGGAAGAGATAGTTATAGTTATTAGGAGTTGCCATATTTCTTCTATCTTTCTTGGCCAGCAATGCCTTTGGCCCGATATCCATGGGCAACGCCACTTACCATCAGTTGGATCATTTTCTCGTTTTCCGACTATTTCCATTAAAAAAATAACTGCAAGAGATTTTTTTTATTATGATTTGCCATTATTATTTATTTATTGCATTTACAGTAACTGCATTACCAGCTAACCTTTAGGGCAAATCGAAGTGACATACCCCAACAACTAGGCTGCATCACTCACAGCTAACCATTAGGCCAAATCTAAGTTAAATGCTCCAACAACTAGGCTGCATTATTGCACTCACCCCATCAGTAGTACATATACAGGAGGTGCAGGGCGAGGGGAATGCGGACTCGCCGACGGCCACCGAGCGGCCCGCAATGAGGCAGCCCTGCGCCGAGCTCTCCCGCCACGCCGACAGGTCCAGCTTGGGCAGCGATGAGCAGGGGATGCGAGGGTTTCTGGAGATAATGCAGGAAGTTATAATTATTAAACAATAAAAATTCAGTTCAATACCTAATCTAAGTTTACCAAAAAAAAACAACTTAAAACACTGAAAAACTATATCAGAATCGCTATAATGTAGGTAAAATTTGAGGAGTTCTCTCAATTCCTATAGATGTGATGTATATGGGACAATAACCCTTTGAAATAAAAAATATATTTTCCCCAATCAGCTGATAGGTTACATATCAGGTGCCCTAACCTGAAAATATTTCATCACCAAGGTAGGGCAGACTTCTACATGTTGCCCAATAGGAAGGAATTAATGAAATTTTTATGCATATCCGATTAACAAACGAGCTAGTAACAGGCTTGACCTACCAACGAACTGTTTAGTAGAAACTGGGTAATAATTTTGATACTAAAACGAGAAACATTGATAGCTTACAAGAAGTTGCTGGGCAGGTCGAAGGCCGCGCGTTGAATGTCGCTGGTGATGTCGTAGTTCTCGCAGAGGATCTTGGAGAGCGTCGTCTTGCGGATCTCGGCCAATTGTTGTTCTGTGAAGCGGCCGGGGCCGTTGCCGTTCTCGTACCTGGTAATGGATAGATACAGTTTTATAACTAAAGTGTTATTGTTTGGTTTAATGAACACTTTCGTGATAGAAGTTCTGTTTTTGCTAAACAAGCGTTTTCTATCTACCCCATACCCAAAATAATTCAACTTGTATTGCAAAGGTGATGGATACCAATTTAAAGCTGGTTCTGAAATAATACCCAGTGCATTTCAGTTTGTATGTACAAATTAAACGCTGGATTCTTCTTAAGAGGTGAGCTTGTCCGTTTAAGATTTTATTTTACTTTTGTTTCGGTTTTTGGTTTGCACAGTGATGTGAGTCACAGATAAAATAATAGTACTTATTTCAGGTATATTCTATAAAAGGATTCTAATATGATTTGCTAAAGGGGATGACAAACACTTACCAGTATCGATCACATTTCCTGAGCTGTCGGAACTGTATGGCGATGATGCAGGCGAAGGTCGGCCCCACGAGCCCGCCCTGCAACGGCCGCTCGCTCATGCCGCCGGGGAACAGGTCGATATCGTCCACCGTGGCGTAGATCCTCTTTAGTCTGAAAACGTCCAAGGTTATTTGTAGATACAGTTTTTTTTATGACATAGCCGCATGCTGACGATGCAACTGATGGTAAAGTGGCTATTGTCGCCCAAGAGACATGTTAAATCCATTTTTAAATATAGAAAAATAAAAATGACAAAGACGCTTGGAAACAGACTCCTCAGTCGGTTCTATTTGAGTTATACAAAACATATTTGTAATTAGTGTAAGTATTTTTTTAAAAGATGTGCTGAGGAGTTTATTTCGCCGTTTCTTCTGTTCTGAAATAAGGCACATTTCCGAAACGGTACTACCGTTTCGATTCAAATGATTTGATGTTCATAAATGCAAAAATGCTTAGAATAAATGAGGTGAGTTTGAGTTTGAATATCACAAACCTGGCGATAACTTCATCCGGAATCTCCCTAGCCAAATCTTCGAAGGTGGTAGCTCTTTTCAAGTTGCAAAGCGCCCTGTAGTTGTTGTAACTGGGTATTCCGTGGTCTCTGGCTCTTTGAATGTTCAATGCTATTAAATCTACGCCCGAGAAAGGAATTCGTCGGTCCTCGAACAAGTGATTGGTGACTTCGCCTGTGATGAACTGGTCCAGCGTCTCCATGGGAGTTGATGCGAGGCCGCGGATCAACTCGTCTACCATTGGTGGGTGCTGGAAAATAACAAAGAGTAAGAACATATAAATACACAGATATCACTCAATTATCGGTCACACTGCTTAGGATGCCAAGTTTAGTATTTTTTAAATACTGTCTTTCTGCTCTAATCTGAATAAATTCATTAACATTAAAAGACACATTAAAACACACCAAAACTCAGGGTTGAAGGGATTAACTACTGCTTCCACAACTCAATAGCTACGCAGACTAAACGGACTACGCGGTCAGTAGATCAAAGAAAGATTTCGATACTTACATCCATAAACATGTCAGGTCTGAAGAACCCATCCCTCAGCAGGATCGGTGGTTCCACCGGCTGGAAGGTGTGGGATAGTCGCGGCAGGTGTGGTCGGAGCAATGAATGACCGAACCTAAAGGCCGCAGCTCCAAACTCCGTCACGATCGCTGGGTTGCAAGTCGGGGAGTATTCGTTGTAGTAACCTGGGGACGAAGGTTTTGGTATAATTCCTAGATGGCCATTTTTGTATTTTAATAGAGCCTTTCTGAAAATACGCGATATCATTTCTGTATTATAAGCTATTGTAGGTACTTTATTTTATGGTAATAATCGTAAGTCAAACATACTCAGAGGCACAGACATGTATTTACTATGTCTGTGCTCATCTCAGAGGTCATTAAAATTTTTAGGTACCTAAATGGAATTATTGCTGATGCATATTATAAGGACCTACACCACAGACAGACAGACCTTACATACAGCTAACTTGATTGTATTTTATTAAGTTTAAGTACCTACCTACTACTTTTGGCAGTTTTGGCTTCATTCTCGTCTCTGAGAATATATTTAGCTCCAGTTACATTAAGCTCTACGAGTAGGTTATATTTTTCATCATAATTTGTTTTCAGAAGCTCAAAGATTTTTGGATCACACAAAGGTATCTTGGCATTTTTGATACGGCAATGGTAGTGATGGTCTGGTAAGCTTCCTACAAAGTATATTAAAAAAATTCTACCACCTACCTGATGACAGCAACTTCAATCCATAAAGGTTAACAGCGTTCCAAGACAGCAGTCTAGGTAGGAACTCGTTGTAGATGACGTGAGTTAGCTCTGCGGTGAGAATGCGTCGCGCGTTCTCAAACAGCAGCTCAGCGTCCCAATGCGGGTTGACGCCGCGGAGGCCTTCGACTAAACGGTTGTGTTCGCGCAAGAACACCGTGTGGATCGCTGTGAGGCCTGGCTGCTCTGATGCTCTGCCGTCGCCTGGGAGAAGGAGGTTTGTTTATTATTAACGCCTTACTTAATAAGAGTTAAGTAGAGGTAGAGGTAGTGGTTAGTAGATGGTTTGGAAGTAGACCTTTTATGTCGATGAGTAACAAAAATTAAACGTTTTCTTGTAACGATTTACCATCACGGCTACATGAGTGCACAGTGAATTTCGTAACATTAATAAAAAATATAGTGATAGTAGTAATAGTAATAGTAATAAAATAAAATAACTTTAATTTGATACTAAAAATAAAAAGCTTACGTTCATAGTTCCTGAAGAAGTTTCACTTTGTTACATGTGTGCACACATTTTTGTTCCACAGTGGCATTGGTGGGTTTTCAGATTGAAAGAGTCATGTGTGGCACTTATTAAGCAAAACCTATGTCCAGAAATAATTAATGAACGTATAAATGTTGTATGTATGGATGTATGATATACAAGTCATTACCAGCAATAAAACAGTATCCACTGGCAGCCTTGCACTCCGGATGGCTGTCGGAGCGCGGCAATAGATCCTTGCCGTTCAGCGATCGCGTGGTAGCGTTCATCCTACCGTTGAAGCCGCGCAACTTGCGCACGATGCAGGGATTCTCGCCGTATATCACTGAGCCGTCGATAAACGCTGAGTTCTGGTTCACTTGCTCACGGGGACCTGGGGATAAACAGGGATTATCTATAAAGTTTTTTTATTTATTTCGTAGTCTTCGCCAATTTGCACTTAAGCAGTGAGTATGTTCTAAGCATCCTCAAGAGGAAAAACAAATGAAGGCTTAAAGTCAAATTGCAGACAAATGACCAGAATAGTGTTATTTCCTATCTCGTGTGAATAAAAATCCAGCCTTAAGGCTATTGCCCATATTTTTTTTCATAATGTCCTTAGCAGGCACGATCAACAACGGGGTCCCCGACAAACGGTGTCACCAAAATAATTTTATTCCAAATAGACATAATTCTAATTCCTTACCAAGCTGCTGCTGTCCCGGCAAACTCCTCATGAAGGGGAAGCAGAGTCGTTCTCCGGAGGTGACGTTGACCTCGGGGTAGTAGTGGTCCCCGCGGGGCACAGGGAATGGGTTGCACTCGGGGTGCACGGTGCGCGGCGAGTCGCAGGAACGACAGTCCGGAATCGATTCGTGGAAACCTGGTTAGGGATAGGACCATATTTTTGTAGGCAACCCATTCGCGATACTTTTCTTTGCATATGATATTTGATATAAAACAATTTTTATCCGGTAACTAGATGGGTGCAGAAACGTCTTTAATACGGATCTATACAGATCTTAGACTATAAGAGACATTACTGGCAATGATGATGATCATTCTTCTCTACTAACCTTTATGAATAGGAGTCATGGTAAGCTCGTGATCCACTAGCTGAGCGAACTGCATCATCATGAGGGTGTACCGCGTGTGTAAGTTAGAGATGTCCGGGTGGATCACTGTAGAGATGATCCGGGGAGAGGGCAACGGTGTTCCTGTGACTGAGTTGATGCGGGGACGACTGACACCTAGATCATGAGACAAATAGACATGTTACATTATTTTGAAATTAATTAATCTTAAGCCCAATGCATACGTAATGGGTTTTTTCCCATACGGGACGGGAAAAACATCGTCGGCGAAGACGTGCCATCTCCCGCAGGGGATTCCGCTGCGTATGCACTATCGTATACATTTTCTATGAAACGATGTTTCCAAAACTGCACGTTCCATCCCGTACGGGAAGAAACCCGTTACGTATGCATTGGGCTTTAAATTAAATCCAAGAAACTTTTCGTCACCCTAATTAACTGCACTATCATAAAACCAAAACATACCATCCTCATAAACAGGTGGCAGCAGTCTCGCGAAGGTAGTCAAACTCTTGCCCAGGTTAGGGTTCCTCAGGTTATTGCAGTACCCGGTATACGTTCTGAATGGGCTATCCGGGTTGCAGGGACCCTGGTTATCGCACTGCGGCTCTATGACCGGACCGGACTGGTCTTGACCTATGAACCCGGATATGTCGACGGACTGTAGCGAGTCTACGAAGTCGTTGGCAGTACCAAAGCCGAGGGAATCGTCGAATATTTGACGTTTGCGACGGCGGCTGTGGAGAAAACGATTGTTATTAGTATTTTATTTGGTATTTTATTTTATTGGCTAAAGATGTCCTGAAAATTACGCAAGATGTTTTTGCTGCCATTTGCGTGGTAATGTGGTGTCGACAAAAATACTTAATTAAATAGTTTGACAGCTCTTAGCTCAGGGAATGGTGATGTTAGAACACTTACGAACTACGATACATACTGTGTTTTCGAATTAATTCATATCATACGTAATTGGGACCCTATATTACGATAGAATGCGTGTGCGTTTGTTTACGTTGGTAGGAACTAGGAAGCGATATTTCTTTACGTCATGAAAGTTTTGTATTTTATATTTATTTTAATATGCCTAATTTACTTTGTTACTGTACCACACGTGTCGGAAAAACTTTACAAGAAAACGTTGCATTTTTTACCCTATTCCAGTGTCTCTACAACGTCAACATAGAAGTTTCACTTCAAAACTAGATAAAGAGGCACTAACTGGTTACAAACAGAATAATGATAGCATTTATATGTAAGTATGGCTTACCCATTATTAACCGAGTTGACTAACTCGTTGGTCGCAAATTCAAGGAAGAGCGACGTATTGGCCAGCTTCAAGGCGTACTTGTTCGCTTTGGAGAAAGAAGCTGCGGTCCCAACTGGAGACTTGGGGTCGGCCCCTCCACCTATTACGCAAAAGAATAAATAAATATTGAATACAAACATTCAAAAGACATTTAATATATTTAAATCTTTGAAAACAAATAGTTAGAAGATGATAAACTTAAAACTGCTGTGAGTTACAGTTACAGCCTATGACGTGGATGTCTTCAAGAAAAGAGTGAATAGGCTTTTACTAAATTAATGTGCTCACCAGCTTGGACCACATCTCCACTTACCACCAGGTGGGATTGTGATCAAGCATTAACTTATTTGTGTAAAAAAAAGAGTTCAAACGAACTATAAAGATTTCATCAGGTACATGGTACACTCGAGTAGTACATGCTCAAGCTGGAAACAGTTAAAATAAATGGACCCAGAAGTATGTAATTTCTGCGAACTACTAACATATGATTCACAAGCAGATGAGACATGATGGTAAGTGCTCACCGTGTCCTATAGACGCCAAGCCGATGAAGGAAGAAGAGACAAAGAAGATCCTACAAATATTATAAATGTGAAAGTTTGTATGGATATTGTTATTCTTCTACGCAAAAACTACTGAACAAATTTTCATGAAATTTAGCATCATGATCTAGAAAATATGTTCTATATTAGAGTATGTACTTATTATTCTGCAAAACATGGACAAAGCCGCTGGTAGAGCGCTAGTGTAATAACAAGGTCATCGGTATACTCACGCGCTTCCCACAGCATGTACTCCAATCTCTTCCTATCAGCCATCTCCTGTTTAGCCTTCTCTATTGCAGCGGTGAGCGTGTCTTCAGACAGTTGCTCAGCCGCCTTGGCGCCGCTCTCGTCGCGCCACGCGTGGAGCTCAAGCCGCGAGTGTTGCGAGCAGTCTTGCCCAGCGTTTCTGGATGACAATAATGGTAAATGAAATGTAATGAAATGAAAATACTTTATTGCACACAAAAAAAATATGGTACAAAAGGCGGGCTTAATGCTAACACAGCATTTTCTTCCAGCCACTGCCAGCCAGTAAATGATGGTTTGTAACTCTGTATACTAAGGATTTTATTTGAGTAAAGACAAAGGAAACGATTTGTGAGGTTAATGAACATTTTGGCTCCAGGGTGTAAATTCCTCAGACTCGCTGTTAAGACGTAAAAAAAGCGTTTTATGGACATAATTAGGTATGAACTGGTAATTAGCATGCTTGAATTTGCTAGTATGCTTAAGCATACTAAATTAAATTAAGCGGCTGCTCTCCTGCGAGTCCCTGGATAGACGCCCATGTATTTCCCCACATATGTACCTATGTTTAAGGAGCTAAAAAAATATAAAAATTCCTGCACATATCCATGAGGAATATGTTAGTCCGTAAACATTTTCACGCAATGATGCCATGATGACTTACGTTATGTGAGTGCTTTATTTCAATAAATTTTTTTCTTGATTACAATCCCATCTATTAGTAAATGTGTTAGTAATATCTAACTTACAAGTAAGGATCCTCCTTGACGAAAGCTTTGGGCTGTATGTTGGTGATGGAGTCGTCGGCCGCGCACAGCAAGCCGGACAGCGACACCTTGCGGATGGCAGCCAACTGCGCCGGAGACAGCGAGGAAGGCGGAATATCGTTCTCGTACCAAAATCTGTAATAGTATCATTCAATGCAAATAATAATAACGCACCATCAGTTTTCTTATGACCACGTTTCTTGCAACTGGGTCGACGTCGGTATCGGCGTACAAAATACGCAATAATCGTGATTCGTGACTATCAAAAACTTTAAAATCATGTAAATACAAAATAAATTACTTGCTTCGATGAAGGAGAGTATCGTAAGGAAAACTTCACAAAGTTCTCCATTTCTCAAAGCTGTGGAATTCTGCCAATCCACACTTGGCCAGCGTAGTGGACTATGGATAAGTAATAATGTAGCCGTATTTTAAATTTACTGAGTTGCAGTTTACCACTAGAAGGCAAGTGCCTTTACTAAGTAGTAAATTATAAAATCAATTTTGGAAAGTTTTCAACAGTCATTCCTACCTGTCACTCTTTTTCAAGTTTCCGAACTGAGAAGCTAAGATACAGGCCAGGGTAGATCCTATAACGGCTCCAGTTGCAGGTTTCTCCATACTTGCAGCAATCATCAGCTCAATATCTTCTGCATTTCTGAAAAAGACAACAAAGACTACTTTAATTAAAGAGCATATTATAATTTTGTAAATGTCCTCTTTTAGCTATTCATCTGGTTTACTGCCCGGAGTAAAACTCAAATCATCGTCCAAACCGTGACTTGATAACGAGAAAAGAAGCAAATCAGGCCACCTTGCTAATTTCGCAGCATGTTTTCACCTCATTGCCTAATGTACCAAGTTCGGAGAGCACGAACCTAAAGCTGTCGTTCTCGATTTTTGTCCTAAGACAACAGTTGGTAAGCCCTGTCTGACTTTCGGGCGGCACGAAAATTTCCGACAAGAGTTGAAGCCATTATTACCATCTCACCTATACATATCCGCCATCATTTCCTGATGAGTCCTATCAAAGCCTAGCTTCTGGAAGTCGGCGTAGGACTTGACGTTGGCCATGGGCTCGCACATCCGCAGCACTCGCAGGTAGGAGGCCACGCCGTGGTCCCGAGACCGCTGGAGGTCCCACGCCGCTGACGAGGTGAATCGGGACACGCTGTGCGCACTTGTTTTGGCTAGGTGTTCTAGAGTTATTGTTGTGTTTATCTGGAAACAGACATTTTGGTATAATTAATAGTATCAGGCGTTATTTTGCGGAAATTCATTGTTATAAAATTAGTATTAGTCTACTTCTTAAAAATGATGGCATAGCGTATGTCTTAAATTCTATACCATCATTAAGACATTTTGGATTGTTAATGGTAAAAAAATTGCAGTGTGAATCGAAACATGCTGTGTGCTGTTTTGGCCAAGTTTTATGCTGTTTTATAAATGTTAATTCATTCCAAAATATTTTGAACATTATTTACCTACGTTTTCAATATTCTTTCCATCGATTTATCCCTGTCCTAGCAACTAAAAAAGTCACAACATTGTACTACATACTTAGTTATTACCTACTTTACCTATAAATGTATCTAAATACAATGCATAAATAGATTATTGAAAACGGCTGTATATCTCTGGTGTACTGATATAATCTTACCAATTTTTCATTCATCATGGCCTCAAAGATAGGCGCCACAGCGACCAGCTCGGAGTAAGCACCAGCGCGGTTTGCGCTCGAGTAGCCGCGCCAGAAACCGAGGGATGTCAACTTCAACTCGGCTTTTGACATGCCTACCTAAGAGGAAAATAAATTTAAATTAAATTGAATTTATCCTACTAATATTATAAATGCGAAAGTTTTTTACACTTTCACGCAAAATCTTCTGAACGAATTTTAGGACATAGGGTACAGTCGCCTGCAGAGAAAAGTAACCCATCTGTTTACAACGCAACAGGCAACGGAAACGTTGCTGTTCGTATATTTATAAACAGATGGATAGTTTCTTTGCAGGTGACTGTACCTACTTATTATCTCGGAAAACGCGGGCACAGCTTTAGATAATTATATATAAAAATAATATTTAAAATAAATAATGAATGATTTCAGCATAAAAAATCTTTACCTCTCCCAACAATACAGGCAGGAACTCATTGTACGTGATATGTTGGATGATCGCAGCCATCGCTCGTCGGGCCTCCAGGAACAATGCATTGTCTTCCCAGAAGGGGTTCATCGAATACAGGTCGCCAGCGATACGGTTATGTTCCGAAACCAGAGCCTTGTAGAGTGGAGCGGTGGGGGATCCATCGTTACACCTGGGGATTGGTAAATAGTATCAATAACGATAATAAAGTTTATACCGGTATTTTAGACTGGTTTGTCATATGGTCACGACGATCATGGAACATGGTGGAAATATCTATGTCGTAGGGTAAATAAGATCTTTTGACACTTGAGAGACTAACTTCTTCACTAATCCGTTCTGAAGCTACGTGGCGGAATACGTTATTTTGCCTGCGCAGATGAAGATCTTACTTCTGTTTGCGAGATACTTTTCGTATCTCGACACTTAAAAAGTCCTCTAAAAACATCAGGGACTCAAAGCACACGAATAGGTAGGTATATCCAAAAATCTTTCTGTTCTTCGATGTCCGTCAAAGTCCTTCGAAGTCCGTCAACGTCCTCACGATGTACGATACATTTTGTACGTGGTATTTAGTCGAAATAATTGTAAGCTTCATAATATGATAGGAACAAAAGTATGCAGGGGACCACTTCCACGCTATTTAAGTGCTACTCGATTACGCAGGGTGACTTAATTTAATCTCGCATTACTAAAATTCATTGTAATACTAAATTCTGACTAGACAATATAGTTGATAGTGATTAAATCAAGTTACATAAAAGTTTAGGTCATTATAGTAGCCAAGAATGGTATTTATACGGCGTTAAGTTCACGGAGAATCAAATGTTAAAGTGCATAATACCATTGCATCGATTTTGTTATCAATGCTATACCTATGGCCTTTTAATAAAATACGAAGTTCTGCTGAGGAAGAATTTCGCTTAGGTACCTACCTACTGTAATTATGTTTGTATAAGTTTTTAAAGGGGAGATTAATAATAATTTTAATTTATTTGCATTCATATCGTTTTAACATCACAAATTGCAAATGAGGGTAGAGCGAGAGTAGTCGATGACTTATAATAATAAGTACATAATCAATCAATTGGGTCAAACGGTCAATAGACCCAAGTGCCGAGCTATTCGACTATGAGCTCGTTGATTATTAGGTACTATAGTAGTATTATTCAGTTAATATATTTCGTAAACATAACTCTACTAAACCTGAGCATTAGACGCACAGCAAAGTTCTAAAACACGAAGTAAACCTTCCTATCTGACATCCAATCGGTTTCACTATACGATCCTCGGGCCAATTAAATGTAAGCATATACCGAAGCGAATAGGATACAAGTACTTATCACGATAGAACATCACCGTCGGAAACAATAGAGTGACCCAAGAGCTTTAGCAATGTACTCGTATTGGCAACGTTACTCGTGTGGGAACCGTTCACACGCGTGAGATGTAAACGACCCTAGAGTCGCCATTAATACTGCTAATGGCCTAACGGCAGTAGGTTTATAAATACATGCAAAAATAAGGACGAGTTTATAAAAAGTCAGAAGATGTACACATTTCAATAGTTAATAGAATTAATAGAAAGAGTTAATAGAAAACAATATGTGTATTAGATGTAATCTCATCTAATGCACATATTGTTTTACTTAATTAATTTCAGTGTATTTTGGTGAAGTCATCAGTGGTCAACTTAAGGTTTTAACTTCTTTATGTTGCTTGGCTTTAGTCTTCTGAAATGGATAACAAGATTTTTTTACCAGTAGTTACCTAAGCGCCTACCAACTTATTAACTTGTTATCTATCAAACTAATTAAATAAAAAAATATGATACACGAAAAGACAATAAATGAAAGTACGTAATGTTTAAGGTGTTACTATTATTTTATGAAGATAAAAAAACAGCATAAATATCTTACTTGCGGCATGATGAGATGTCGAGTTTACCAGCGTCGTACAGACGGAGAGATCTCAGCTCCTTCTCTGAACTACCGTAGAGCGCGGATCCGTCTAGAAACGACGTGGCCAAGTTCATTTGTTCGCGATGTTCTGTGGAAATGAATAAGTGAATATATTAGATTATTGTTAACCGACTTCAAAAAAGGAGGAGGTATAGTTGTCTATTGATATTAGTGACAAAGATATTATCGATGGCTACCCGGCTAAATAAGTCGGGGGAATTGGCATAAAACGCATTATCACTAACTTTCCGACAATACGACACAAGTTTCCAGAAGGCTTAGCATTTCCAGGACAATTCTACAAGCCATTGGCGTCCTTGGAAGCCTTTCAAAAGTAAAAGTTCCTCTAAAATATAGAAGTTCAGTGACCACGACGCCGCGACGGCTCAAATCCGAGATACTTAAATCTAATTATACTGGACACGGGATAATCCCGGATTTCTCGGTCATCTGGCAACCCTAATCCCAGCGAGCTAGTTGTGAGACAGCTAATTTTCAAAGTTAATTTTGGTAAATACGCGTAAATGTTTCTTATATCACATCAACAACGGAAATATAAAGTAAAAAATAATGTGACAAAGAGAAATTAATCAATGAAGTAGTAGTAGTAGATATTAAATGAAAAATTTTAAAAGACATTAGATTTTTAAATAAAAAAATCCAAATTTTTCTTCATTTCGATTTAATCCAAGCAATTTACCGGTCCAGACCGGTTTACCGCCGTATGCATTAAAATATTGTTCATGGACTTGTAATAAATCAAATTGGATATGCTAATACTGCATGCCAACATCCCACGAATTCCACGGATCAACAAATTTAATTTAGTTTTAGACATCTAAATGCTGTCCGTTGCAATAAAAATTGCATAATATGTGACTTCATGCATGTCTTACAATTTAAAAAGTAAATAATAACATACTATAAAATAATATCAACGTATTTAGTTCAGATAAGCTTTATAATAATTGTTGTTCGAACTTTTAAGTTGGTCGATTACATATTGCATATTAATAAATATGAAAAATAGTAAATTATACTGAAATATTAAAAAATAATTAGATTCGGATCAATAGATGGCACAGATTAACATAAAATTCATACTTAAAGACTCATATTCGCTTTCAATACTATCATTTTAGAATGCATGCATTTTTGTAAAGGTAATCAAAATAAACAGTCATAGGAGCTCTACATACTATAAAGTTGATAACTCTCCAATTAACAATATTCTATAAAATATTAGTGATATTAACGAATAGATACACACGATGGGGCGTGATAACAGGACTAGTAACGAGCTCTATGTGATAACTTGCGTTGCTTAAGATAGATGCTCAATTATTATTTCATTAGGGCGTGAAATAATAGGTATGCCTTTCAGCTTTTTGGAATTTAACTCCTTTAGAATCGATTTTCATATGCTTATATATGAAAATTTTCATACCCAGTCATAAGCCTATAGAGAGTAAAATCAAAATTTCTCCGTTACATTATGCGTTAAGTTTGTAATTCGTAACAAAGAATCTAGATATTGACTGATTTGACGATCGCAAACTAGATGGCGTCAACGTCATGTTAAATTAAATAATATAATTAATGTAAACAAATGCATCAAGCATGCTTTTAGTAATATAAAAAATGCGTTCATTTACCCTCATTTACTATTCTTTATTTATATTTTATAGTCGTAGTAAACTGCAGTCATGCGTCGGAGCTGACACACACAATTTTTTTTATTAATTTATAGGAATGGAATGAAATTTTCTCACATAATTTTATGCCACTATCGTTAAATACAAGACTCCGGAATTAGAATGTACCTATACCAAATAATTCTTGAAAATAAGTTTTCTAAATTAAATCCGTTAATGTGACCGTATTGTAAGACCCGTTCGGATTTGAGAAACCGAATTAAGTATCTAATAACAATGTCAAAGATATTGTTTTCAACAAAATTATGTATGTAATAATAATGCCAAAATTATTGTTTGAACAATAAATCATATTTTATACGAACCAAATCCACATGAATCCAGATTTCTTGTAGGCGCCGAACGGACATACTCGCAATGGGCGCCTTGGCATTTCTATAAGAAATAAAACACATCATAAATATCCTTGTATAATAACAGTGGGTATCTAATTATCTACTCAATAAACTTATGACCATAATAATTTTATGGTACCTAATTGAATGACAACAGTGGCAAAACATTGTGGAAATGTAAAAATCCATTCTTAGTTCTTTTATACTTACATCCGAATAATTATTGTAACACAGTTTAGTAAACAACACATGACTTACAAAACTTACAATTATAATTTGACCGTGATCTCCATTTATTTTGTCTATCAAGTAAGTCTAACTGTCAAAATCAAAAACTCTACCCTAATAGAAGCAATGAGGCAAGGATATAATTATTGCGATAGCATGGAATTAATATTAGGTATAGCATTCAAAATTTTAGGTCAGTTTGGACGAGTTATGTATGAAGAGCCTCGATAGGTGTCATAGATATATGACTCAGATAATTATATGCATAGAACTATAGAAGTGACGAGACGTGTCAAAATGAACTGGTTTTATTAAAACGGTTGGAAATTGTATTAAATATACTACAGTAGTGATATTTTGTATTATTTGCTTCACTGAATGAAATAGAGATGCGATGCGAGGCGAGGCAAGGTACCTAATAGTGAGAAGATCTGCACACCTAAAATTTTCTCATAATTTTCTCACAGCTGTGATGTTCTACATTTTCTGTATATGAACCGCGTGGACTATGGACGTATACCACATATTTTCAGAGGATATCCGAGCCTTTTTGAAAATAAAAAGAAACTGAAAATTTTTTGTCAATAGAGATCTTTTGCAGGAGTTTTACACTTCACCACAGTAGAAATAATAATAGTACATAATTGTACCTTGACGCCAAAGTAACGATAGGACGTGACACCGCTTATTTTAACAGAATATTAATTTTATTTAACTTACAAATTAGACGTTGAAAAATGTCAGGAAGTTTAGACAAACGCGCCAATCACGTGATCCATTTCTTGGTAATACATTTACCATGCCATGGTAAAGGTCAACTTGTAATGAACTTCAAAATACATGCAGCTTAGTTGTTGATACATAATTTATTTCCGCATTATTGATTTGTTTTGAAGCCTTTATTTACATGAGTAAATATAAACCTACTTTTTCAAGTCGACTGTAGGTAAACATAGCATCTCACGAGAGATAATTATGTAACAGTAATTTGTGATTGGTGTCAAATTTATTTAATACGAGTAAACTTAAACACAGTAGGTACCTGTTAACAAAATAAACCAGAAGTTACATAACAGTAGTTGAATTAAATAAAACAAGCAAGCCTTTAAATTTTTTAACATCTGTACACATATTAATAATCTCTCATAATTATATTTGTCAAAACAATTGACCCTTCTTGTTCAATAAACAATCTCTCATCAATAGAATAATGGTCTTAAGTAATTCACAAACAATAGGGAGCGTACTATACGCACAGGTGAAAGTTTAGTACGTACAGAATACGTAACACTTAGCCGTAATTCTAAAATACACATTGTGTGAGTTGACATTGATTAATATCTATTATGATAGTCGGGTTTAATGGGCTGAGATGTATTTGCTTTATGTCGCTATTCTGATGTCACTTTGGATTTAATGACTAGAGTTTGTCAAAGAAGTTGAAACTGTACTGAATACTTCTGATGAATGACAAGAGCGATAGCACATATTTTAAAACCGGTGAAGTCAGAGTCTAACGAGAATGGAATAGGGTTGTCAAGCTAATGCAATTGAGAGACCGTTCCTGTAGTAGGCACTTTATTTAAAAAAAAATCATTCAGAAAAAATAGCTACAAGCTAAAACTAGATAGAGTATGAATATTTTATGATATTTTAATGAGTTAAAATTATTCTTAATTTTGTAAAATAACGTTTAACAAATTCAGAAAAACTTCACCTATTTTTCACATTATTACTATGAAATACAAACTTGTATTAAAAAAATTAAATGAATCCCAGTCAGTACGGTCATATTGCCTACCAATACTTGGACCCTTTCAATGAGGAAGTTTCGTTTCGTTACGTCGACAGTATTGTGTTATAACTGGCTTATGACAAACCACTTTCGTTATCTTTTTACTCTTTTTTGCAGTAAAAGGCTGCAAAAGTCGATAAATTTTCTGGAAAGGTAATAACAATTTTAATTTACGGAAAGAATTATAAGTGCCTACGAGCTGGAAGTGAAAACCATCATTGAATAGACAAAACCACTTGTGGGCCCCAGGCGATGTAACATTGAAATTGACACCACTGTTAACTTATTTCAACTTGTGAGTAAAATTTACGTAGGTTATCCTTCTAGAGTTAAGGACTTATTTCTCCTGAGATTATGGATAGATTATTGAAAACTGCTCTGAATAGTCGATACTTAATCAAGTATCTTATTAAGGTTTCATCCAGAAGAACGCAATACTTATCCACATTTTATTTTGTTTTGGACCTTATTAAGATATTAATACCTCATTAATATAAACGTTCAAAAATGCTATCAAAATCTATTGACTTAACTAAACAAACCAAATTTTACTTCAATCATTCTTATCTTTCAAGCCACAATTTTTTTTCCATTTCATACTCTACCTTACTGCTTCAATCGATCATAGACCAAAGCTACAAGACTAATCAATTCATTCTCTTGAACGAACGGTTTATTTCTCCGAACGAGGAAATGTCTTCTCAAAACGTAATATGACACTAGCAATTGAGACGTGGGCAGGAACCGCCTGTTACGTCACGTGACTTTCACGTCGACGTAACCTTTCTTCGCGTGACCTGCGAACTATCACGAATGTAACAAGTCTTTGTAAGTAGGTACGTCTCGTATAAGATCTCAAGCAATCATGCAAAACTTTGTGTTTATCTATATATATAAAATACAAAAAAAAATTGTACGGATGTCCTATATAGACTCTGAAACCATCCAACCGATATGCCTCAAAATGGTTTCATTTTGAGACACAGAAAGGCAACAATCCGAAGGTGGTTTGATACCACTAAAAATGCATTAGGCATATTGCTAAAGGCGGTCCATTGCTAAAGACAATTTTCCACTTTTCCCATACAAACATTTTAAGATATTAAGTAAAGATTGCAGAGGCAGAGGCGCATCCACGTCAACGTCAATACAAAAACACTGATCTGTTATTCATCAGAAAAGTCTTTAGCGTAGTGGAACACGCTGGGTATCCACTAGTTAATGATAAAAATGTTAGCATTGTTCAATAATTAAGTTCAATAATACTTAATTCAAAGGTGCAATTTTATTGTTTACTCCCACGTACATGGATTGAGATTTTAAAAACTTCATGCATGAAACATATAAAGTTGTTTTTAATTTTGATGGAACTCGTAGCAGTAGTAACTATTTAATTATTTATTGAATGTTATCTATATATCCATCTAAAACATTAAAAAAAAAGTGTAAATCTTTTAATACATCCGGTATTAAAATTAAACAAAAACTATCTGAAATCTTTTTAAACAAACCATCACGCAATACTAATTGAATTAAACAAAATAACATATTTTTATATAATTCTGACGTAGCAAATCAATTGATAAAGAAGTAGCAATGCAGCGTATGCTATAAACTACTTCTAGTTGTGGAAAGATACCTGCTCTATAATATGCATGAGCTGATGTATATTGCAATATTAGATACAAAACTGCAGACTAATATAAAGCTCAATTTATTGCTAGCAATTGAAATGAAAGCTAATCTCAAAACGCATCAGTTTGCAATAAACAAGGCGATATCAGTTTATGTTTACAAGTGAAGGTCGAAATATAAAAGTCATAATGTGCCTTAATAGAGTCTCGGCCAAGTTCAAGTTGGTACGTTTAACACACGGCCGCATTCAGAGTCACTTAACTGTTACTTAAATCGCTCCTTAGTACAGAATTTGTGTTGTGATTCTGTACCTATTAAGGAGCGATTTAGTGACACTGATTGCGGCCGTTAAAGTTGGTTTAGCTTACTTTAGTTGTTTCTCATAGTGGGCGATTATGCGCACTTGGGTGCTTAAGGCCTTCAAAGAGACGGAAATTGGAAAAAATATTTCGGTTCAAGAGGTTTAAGGTCAAGGTAAAAGAACCTATGAATATTTTGTAAAGCAAACACCGCAATTCTGCAATGCTGAACTTTCAGGCCAAAAAAGGGGTAGTTCCTTCATTTTGTAGGTCGCCTGCGCTTTCTTTAATTTCGAGGTGAAGGGAGTTTAACCCATGTGATTAGGTATCTCCTAAAATCGACCGTGTGTTTCGACAGAAGTGTCGAGAGCCGTTTTTGGAGGGCGCGAGATGTTCCCTGCTTCCCATTTAGCCGGCAAGGACTCGGGGATTTGACGTTACTGACGTCTATGGGCGGCAGTCAACACATACCATCCAGGTGGCTTATCTGGTAACTTATTGTAACGATTTAATACACTTCGAATTTAAAAACAATTTTTTTTCTAATATTGGCGATCATTTAATAATTTCAAAATGCAACTGCAGGTGCAGATGGCATTGTAGATACTGAAAGTACATTTCAAAGTAATGTAGCCGTACTAAGTAATTTAAATTAAGATTATTTTTCAGTTTTGTTTGCAATAGTTTTATTTATTATTTTTTGTAAGTGTTAAATGTTATTTATACGTGGCTTTGAGTTGTAATTACCATTTAAAATCACGTGGACTGCATGCCGATAGAACAACTACAAACATTGGTTAGTTCGGTAAAAATGTGTTTTTAAAATCTAATTAATTACCAACACGACTTTTAAACCACCAAGCACACAAATAAACGAAAATTACCGAACGCCATTTATAAAATCAATACATAATTCTTACTGTAAATATTATCCTTCTAATGTTATAAATATGAAACTGTATGGATGTTTGTTACTCGTTCAATCACTCACTCAATTCAATCAAATACTGAACGGATTTTCACGAAATTTAGCACACAGATAGACCATGATCTGGAATAACTTAGAGGGTATTTATTACCCTGGAAAACGCGGGCAAAGCCGCGGCAGAGCAATAATAATAATAATAATAATAATATCTTTATTTCATATATATAAATGTACAAAGTATAATTTGTTACAGACATAGTTATTATAGTAATAAGGACATTACAGTAACCAAGGATCTTCAGTTGCCTAAACTGGGTGGGAAACCTGTATTATAGGCAACCGAAACTCTCCCAACAATGAGCATATTTTTACTTACTATAATCACAGATGACATAGTAGTACTTATCCATAAATTAAAACAATATGACAATATATTCATACTTGCGCGTGAGTGTGTGTGAGTACATGTGTATGTGTGTGTGTGTGTGTGTGTTTGTTTGTGTGTGTGTGTGTGTGTGTGTTTGAATTTAAGTGGCTACGTGTCTGAGTCATTTTGGACATGAAAGGAAATCTTCTGTTTCGTCATAGGTAAGATCTTTTAGAACATTGCTAAGAGTCTTTTTTAAGTTATAGGTGTTGAGATTTTTAATTTTTATTATTTTAGAGATTTTGTTGTAAACAATACTCCCTAAACAGTATGGAAATCTGCTGGCAAATGCTGTTCTAACTTTATTTATCACAGATACCTTGTCTTCTCTGCGTTTTATTGGGAGGGATGCATCTGAAGCTTTGATCGGAAATTGTTTGTGCTGCATTACCGTTAGTTTTAAGATGAAGAGTTTACGCACTGAGAGAACACCACATTCTTTATATAATAATGTTGTGGGGTATCTGAAAGGTAGAGAGTTGCTAACTTTGAGTATGGCACGTTGTGCTCTTTCTAGAGGCAACATGTACGTTTTAGCAGCTCCTCTCCAGGTATCTATACAATATGCTAGTACAGATTGACACAGTGCAGAATAAATCAGTTGAAGGGTCTTTTTATCAGCTACATGTCTCATATTTCTAAAGACAGCAATAAGTTTACGACATCTATTGGTGACGGCTTTTATGTGCTCTTTAAAATTAAGTTGGGAGTCTAATATTATTCCTAGATATTTGCACATAGTAACTCTTTCCAATCTTAAGCAGTCACAAGTATTTTGAGAACAAAGCAAGTTGTTAGCATCGTTATGGACTTTGATATTATACAAATCAAGATTTGGTGGTTGGAGATTAGATCGGATCGAAAAGGTAAGTATTTTGGTTTTTGAAACATTGAGACTAAGTAAATTATTTTTCAGCCAATTCGTTACTAAATTAAGACCCAAGCAATAGTTTAATTATATAGTTATATTTAATTATGTAATTAAATTATATAATTATATTTAATTATATAATTACATTGGTATATATATACCTAATTAAATTATCGCTCTGCTGTTGGAGTTTGATCTTTGTACGGATGATTCTATCTTAAAAATTACTTGAGTAAGCATTCCGCAACCACAGACAAATCTTTATTTATCTACCTATCTTTATGTTTATCTACCTATTGTAATTGCACATTTAAAAACTTAGTATCCGGTAGCCTTCGCCCAATTGATCATGACGTATGAACCCCGAGATGGGCTATGTACATAATTGATTATACGCTGACGGAAACTCAAATTGACAGTCGCTAATATGACAGGAAAACCTTTGGCATCTTAAGTGTACACTTGCGTGCCACATTATTATCGGCTGACCTAATGAACTATAGGAGTAATTTTATTGGCACCTTTAAATGTTAAATTGACTTTGACAAGTTGTTAAAAGTTGCATATAAACTTTGATGGCTATTAGTTAAAATTTTATCAATTTTAACAAAAACATTTGAAATTGAAAGGCATAATCACGTTCATAGTAGGTTTAATAAAATTTTAATAATAATCGATCGATATTTGTACAATCTTACATATTAAAAGCAAATTTTACCGCAACAGATGCCATTTAAATTATTTTTAGAATTTTTATCATGAATAATCCAATCGAATTTCCTAAATGATATAAAGTTATGTAAACTAGTGTGTATAAAGTTAACTTGTTACTAGTGTTTAATGAGTGTGTTACGCTTTAATGAATTGCACATAGAACACGATCAAATTAAATTAACGTAAATTCAGATTCATATATTCTTTATGTAGATATACTGTAACACGGAAATGTGTTAAATTGGCCTTTGTTATCATTATTTGAATTGTTATCACCTACCCTGAGTATAAAGAATCTGTTTATTCACCAATTTCTATGCCTCAGAATATCTATTCTTTGATATTTACTGATAATCTAATAAAAAACTTGCTTAAACCACAATAACATAGAATACAATAAAATTTATCAAAGGTTATCAAAATGTTATCTTGCGACCAAATGTTGATATCTATATACATCTCTATTACATGAATATAAATGGTGAAATTTGAATTATTTTTGAGAATAGCATACAAAAAGATCATTTAGATGTAGGTAATTTATAAAAGTAGTCTTTCGGCCACCAGAGTCACTTAACGGTTATTTAAATCGGTCCTTAGTACATAATTTGTATTGTGATTTTGTAGCATTACTAATGAGCAATTTAAGTAACCATTAAGTGACTCTGAGTGCGGCAGTTTGTCTGGTTTAATAAATCATCTAATTATATATTTTTTAACAGTACCCTTTAAATATCGGAGAAAAATCATCGAATTGCATCCACGCCTTATTAAAAGTACCTAGACTCAGACCTATACAAAATAGCGATATATGGGATATATCCCATGCTTTGTATTCGACGGTCCAGGGCTGGTCAAAAAGAGACACTAATTAGATAAGACCTATAACCAGCAGTTGTAAGGTGATTTTAAAATACACAGTCTGATCCTTGACATCAGTATATATTATGTTGTTTTAACAAACTAAAGTGGGAGAAGCGCGGGTTTCGTGTAGGTATCGTAAATGTATCATTTGCATGAAACTGATGATATTAAGCCTACATACCATTATTGCATCCTGCAAATCACATTATTCAAGGTTAATCGTTTAGAAAAACGGTGGGAACTACGGTCGAGTCTCCTGTTATAATTTTATGAGGAGTAAGGAACACCATGGTTCATATTGAAAATTCAGACGCAACATAATTTCAAGAACCCTATGAATATTCTTAGAGCCATGGAAGTTCTTAGTCAATATTATAAGCATATCTTTAGTAACGCAAGTTGACAGGTTGACCTCAACAAAAATATAATATCATATTAAGCTATAATTAAAAAAAACTCTAAACAGCTTGCAGAATTAGAACCCGAGATTGCCAGGGATTCGTCCTTTAATTCATTCCTAGTCTTTCATTGTTCATTGCACACTCTACCTTGTTTCCATTTGTTGTGATGATGAGGTCATCCATGAGAAGCTGGCCCCAGGCCGCGAGCATGCTAGTAACATAGTCGTGCTCTGCAGACTGGGCCAGTTGGGCAACTGCCCGGACAGCTAGCGCCGGCTCCGGTAGATGAGGTGGCCCATCAGGGGTAGATACGCCTATCAACAGAAGCAAAATATACAACAAAATTAATGAATGAAAGGAGAAAATTGTGTAATGTTATCCTGTGACTGTTACGTGAATATAATAGTAAAATTTTTATTATTTTTGAGAATAGAATACAAGAACATTCTTTAGATGTAATTTATAAAAGTAATCAAGTAACAGAAGCAAAATATACATCAAATTAATGAATGAATGGAGGAAATTCTGTAATGTTCAGTTCAGCTGAGAATGAAGCAGATAGAATATCAAAGGTAGCAATTGATTAAGTCAATGTTCGATGAAGTCACGTCACGTCTCAGCGTCCAGACACTTATCCAAGGGAATTGTTTCCGATTTTTATGTCCATGTTTATGTATTAAATATATTTAAATATATACGAATTCAGAAGAATAAGATAGTACCTAAGTACTGTAAGTACATATACTAAAATAAAATCATTAGTATAGAAATACAAAATACATAAAATAGAAGGACAGGTCAAAATAAAACTGTTTGACATTGAAAACGCACGAATTTTTCTACGTTCAGTTAACCTTTAAGGAAACAAGCTATCTTTAACGATGCAACAATGTCAGAATCATTATATCGGCTTGTTCCTTTGATTTGGGTATTGGTAATGTGTTATTATTTCATTATACATAAACCAAAACTCACTGTTAAAGGCGGCCAAAAGATGGAATTGACATTGACAGAAAAGTATCGGTTATAAACATTAAAACGTACGTAGGTATTTTTCAACAGGATGTGACCGATTGGAGTCTCTGGATCGCTGTGACGTGGGTGTGACGAAGAAAAAACGCAATTAACCTTTTTTTTAAATATACCTACACTATTTAAGGACCCTACAAAAACTATTGGCAGTAGAACTAAGTTCATATTGGAGAGAATCTCACATCTCTTCACGTCTTCTCATCTTCATCACAGACTTAGAAGTCACATAGTAGTACGTCAAGAAGATTTACTTTCATTCGCATTGCGTGTACATTGTGTCTGATGATATTAATATATTACCTAAGTGCACGATGTTGGCAAATTGCGGTGTTCATCTTTGTGGGATAGGAATGGATGTCGTGATTGATAATGAATAGGGATGTTGACACTATCAGTAAATTAAAATTTTATGTTTAAAGTATCAAGGAGAACATTTAAACACCTAAATATTATTCTTTTGTCGAAATCAATCACAATAAATTAAATATAATTCTTTTAAAATATTAAAAATAGTACTCATTGTCACGTGACCACAAACGTCATTTTGAGCTTATGACGTTATTGTTCTTATTTTTTAAGCAAGTGCAACTAACTTCAGTCGATAGATAGTATTGAATATCGTTTTGGTGGGAAATTTGAAATTTTTTATTTATCAATATTTTTGTCCTTAAATTGAAGATTATTATTTTTATATTTTTTTCATGAATCTTAAGGTTCTATCTATAAAATCAAATTGAATCCTAAAATTATTCAACATCCCTATTACGTGATAGGGGAGCTAGTTGTTTCTATGTTTGGCGCAATCCATTTTAGAAAAATTTAGAGAGAAGTGAACCTTCTGTTTCTACTTTCTGTATGGATATTATCATTGTTTGTATTTTCTCATCGGTTTAATCGAACCGTGATTAAAATAATCGACCTTTTTCAATTATGCCACATTGTAATTGATTGTGAATTTCTTGCTGATTAGATTGAAACTAAAGTGAATATCACTTGATTTGAATTGACTGAATTGAGAACCTCCTCTTTGAAATCGGTTAAAAATATTTTCTAAGTATTATTTTTCCTCTGCACTTGCACTCCCCTGCTGCACCCATGAATATCATTAAGCAGCTTACCATCAGCGTAATTAGGTGGCAGTAGTCTTACGAATACGGTGCCTCACCTTGTTACACTCCCCATTCGTGCTTCGATACTTCGATGGTGTCAGGGCGTGAGACTAAGCTCTTTTTTCCTAGCAGGGAGGTGCAACAGCAGGGTGCTATGTTCTGGCGCCCATGAATATCATAAAGCAGCTTACCATCAGCGTAATTAGGTGGAAGTAGTCTCAGGAACACGTCTCCGCGTCTTCCCCACGGGCGGTGCCTCACGTTGTTACACTCCCCACTCGCGCTTCGGTACTTCGAGGGCGGACATGGCGTTTGACTAAGCTCATCATTATCAGATGAACAATTTTGCCTGCCAATAGAAAAATGCATGAGACATAATTTTTATGTAATTTTACTATAGTTTGAAGAACAAAAAATATAATTTTATATGTATATGTATGTATAATCTATATGTCGCAGAGAAATGAAGGAATCCGTGATTTGATCAAATCGCGCAAGATGATAGAATGACGACTCCGTTAAACATTACACTACAGAATTTCAGCGATCCCTAAGGGAATTGATTAAATTCACGGATTCCTTCATTTCCCTGCGACACACATATACCTAAATTACTTATACACAAATGATGATGATATCTGTTGAGTGCAAATGCGATCTTGTGTCAAATTACGAAAATGAGCAAGAACCCTCTCTTTGAGTGTTTGCTTGATGCTCGCGTCCTTTTTCTCCGCGTCAATTCCTTCAGTGGTGCGATGTAGTAGATAGGATCGATGGTAAATATGAAGAAAATGTTTCTGTCACATTTAAATTATAAACATACATCATGCTAATATTATAAATGTGAATGTAAATTTGTTTGTTACGCTTTTACATAAACATACATCATGCTAATATTATAAATGTGAATGTAAATTTGTTTGCTACGCTTTTACGCGAAAACTACTTGACCGATTTTCCTGAAATTTGGAATGGAGATAGCCTATACCC
Organism: Thymelicus sylvestris; assembly: GCA_911387775.1. NCBI lineage: Eukaryota > Metazoa > Arthropoda > Insecta > Lepidoptera > Hesperiidae > Thymelicus > Thymelicus sylvestris. The sequence continues at coordinate 10,208,543 of OU426895.1, forward strand.
TGGATTAAAACAAAGGCTACTTGTTATCCCGGAAAAGTTCAGGGTTCCCGTGGGATTTGTAAAAATTGATCTCTGCCGCGGGCGAAGCTGCGGGCAACAGCTAGTATATATTATAATTATATACAAACATGCACGCATTCCTAAATGCAATGCAAATAAGACATGCAATATATTATATTATAAATAAACAGCGTCGATACTGGTCCCTTTTAATCTTAAGTAAGCTATTAATAGTAAGCTTTAATCTGTAAAAGTTGCCATATTACTTTTTCGGTACGTATTGAATAATTCAAGGTCTAGACAACTCTTAAAATAAATCTGTTGTCAAGGCATTACATCAGCCGATCTTGATACTGATGCTCAGTCCACGTACACATTACATAAAGGTAATTGTCATGTCTAGAATACTGATTCACGTAACCTACATATTTACCGATTCATTTTGGCACCATTTACTATGAGTATTAGGAATTCAATGTGTGTGTGAATACATAATAGCTATCATAGCTTTGAATACGGAATTTACCAGCCAATAAAAAGGCAATTTTAACGCAGATTTCACGTTACCTGTGAATTCAAAAAGGGTACTTACCTGATTTATAATATAGTAATCTTGTTAAATCTAACAAATATTACAAAAGGAAACTCGCATGCCTATTATTGATAGAAACTTAAAATGTATACAGTTCTAAACTACTTTCAGTTCCTAATGTTTCAAGGACTGGAATTTTGAATTACTTAAAAATTTAAGAACTTGGAACATAAATTTGGAACTGAATTACAGGTAGGTATACAATATAAGATTGATATGGATAAAAAAAAGTCTAACGAGAATTTCATTACAGGGTTTCCGCATGAACTATTCGGAAAGAATGTTCATGTTGTTACTGTTACATGGTTCTTTAAACTTGTCATACGCCTTTGTGTATCTATTTAACACTTCCGACAATATTGTTATTAACGGATAAATTATTCGGTTTTTCACCGGTATTTCCTCAAGTCACCAGACCACACCCAGTAGCGTTAATACAAGAATAAGAATTACCGGTACATGCTAATAACAACTAGGTTACGCAATTTGAGTGGCTGTCCCAGTCGAGTTACAAAGGTTCCACGACCAATTAAACCTAGATTTAGTCATGGTATCAGTTTTAATCTATGTCCGAATACTTTTTTGGTATCGCTTACGCATTACAATGCGCAAAAAAATTGTGCTAAACTACGAAGTAGTTCTAATTTAGCATGCAAAGATTTGACCGAAACAAACATACCATCTAACAAACTAACAAACATAAAAACTTGTGTCAAAACTTACGCATCGTTAGCGCCTTGTTTGAATCGCCCTTCTAAGGCCAAAGCTTCGCTCACTGCTCGCCTTAAGTCGCTCGGCACTGCTTGTATATTACTGTCTTCTACGTTATTCTTTTGCGCGTTCGTGCACACTAACATTAATGCCAAGAACAGTAAACGTCGTTGTGATCTGCAACAAGAGAAAAATATGTTAAAATATAATGTAGTTGAAGAAAGTTGCTTCCGTCTTAAAGCCGATCAAGCAGTAGTTGCTAAGCAGTTACATCTCTACAAACTTCTAAAATAATAAGTCCGACTTCGCTGCTAGTCACCGAAAATATATCATTATCAAGAATAATGAAGATGAAAGTATCAGCAATTCAGCATACATTCTACACCCAACGCAGGATTTTTTCAATTTATAGTATAACGTCTTTACTAATTTGAATTAAGAAATACTCGAATTATTACTTATGATTAGATTTACGACGTCATTTTACTCATCTGCTCATAGATTTTGCAGCGTTATTCTTTCAAGTGAATTTTGTACAAAAATGTGTTGCGTATCACATTTTGCCTTGAGAAACTTGAGCCACACACATACCAGTATGTATAAGTTTCGGTTTTGGATTAGTTAAAAAAGTTGTGCTTAGAATAATGTGATGCGTGGCATCTTGAATGAACGTTAACAAGACGTAGATAAGTGACAGAAATCTATTGGCTTGCAGCCGAAGCTGAATTAATAATGACTGCATAAACACCATCTAATGAATGAGCGCATACTTGTGTCTCACAAGTGACGAATAGATTCTTTCATAGGCCATGCCAGTGACATAATATAGAAAGTAAACATACTACATGCATGGTGTTATGATCCCCGATAAAAATGAAAGCTACACTTGTGGTTATACTGACTGTTGCGGTTTGAGTACGCACTTCCGATATCGTGCGTTTGAATGTACAAATGATCGCAATTGATATAATTTTACTGTAATTACTTATTGACTGGTTATTACTATATTAGTATTATCTACAGTAGCGAATAAGGTTAAGGCTAATGCTGTAGGTATCTAAGTGTAGACTGATGGACTTACAACAGCTTTGAGAGATTATTTTTGGATGATAATAGTATACATACTTACCTATTATGGTACAGTCCCCTGTAAAGAAAAGTGACTCATCTCTTAATAAACACACAGTAAAAGATGGGTTACTTTTCTGTGCAGGTGACTGTACTATATGAGAGATAAAGGAGGATGTTTAAACAGTAATAATATTACTCCTACCAACAATAAGGCACGCAGTGAGCTAATACAAATCATCTTGATGACAACAATCTAGACTCTGTTCCATAACATTTGTCTATTTTATTTTATTTTATCTTGCTTGTATGTTAAGCTAAACAAAAACTTTTATTTAGAATACATTCCATTATGTAGAATGAATGGAAAATTTTGGCGAATACAGTTTTTATTTAAATTTTATTAGTACCTATCCGTAAAATGTAGGTATTTAACCATGTTTTACGAATAATACTTATCTAAACTAACTAGTAATTTTGTGCAATAATTATAATTAATGAAAAACCCGTCTGTCCTTAAAAGTAAATTGTGTTCCAAGTTGCGTAAGAGTAACTGAAATAAATAAATTTAAATGTCGAATTTCGAAAACTATGTACTACTGATAATAATTGATATTATTGGACATTGGTGTTGTATCAACGCAGCTGTTAATAAAATCAACGCCTAAAACCTTAATACCAGTACCTATACTACCTGAATTACTCGTTTTGTAAATTTAATCAACACGTTTTTAAAAAACGATTATAGTAATTGTTTTTTAAAAGGCGCATTTTAATTAAATAACTAATACAAGCGATTTACATAATTTTAATTTATTATTTGTCTACATCACTGTGGTGGCTTCAATCCATTGATGTTCATAAAAATTCTCTTAAAAATCTTTTTCGTTTATTTCTGACCAAGCATGGAACATTGAAGGTTTTTTAATAAACCTTTCCCACTTATGCTTTCAGGAAGTGAAAATATATAGACTCCTTCACGAAACACTACGCTTTTTAATCGACTTCAAAAAAAGGAGGAGGTTCTCAATTCGACTGTATTTTTTATGTTTGTTACCTCATAACTTTCGACTGGGTGAACCGATTTTGATGATTCTTTTTTTAAACGAAAGCAGGTGCTTGTCATATATCCCACATAAATTGAGTGAGATCTGACAAGTAGTAATTGAGTAATTTTAAAGTCGGTTATTTTTTGTTAGTTTATTACTCCAAGGGAACACAGAAAGATTTCTAGATTTGTTACAGGATTTTAGCTCTCGAAAATTAGTGAATGCCAAACACCAATTGCAATACAATTTACCCACAATTGAGCTTGCACTGAATAGTACAATACATATTTCTACAAGGTACAATATTAATTATTCGGCAGGTTAATTTAAAGCCGAAAAACGCGGAACCGGGTGGGTGGAACGGTCACTTCCTGAGAAAAAACCAGTCACGAGATTGAGAAGCAATCTATCTTGCAACGCAATGTCTCCATAGTTTATTAGCCTCTTACGACACGATCTTTCGATAACTTATCACTTACTATTAGTTTTATAAACTACTTGTCTCTGCAGTAAAATCAATTGAACCGAAGCCTCATAATTTTTTTTCTTTTTAGCCGACTTCATTGAAATAAATTAATACATAAAGTTCAGTGCAATTTGTACGTTTTATGATAATAATAGAATATGAAGAATTAAAAGTGATTCATGTTTCTGTTTTCGTTCAGTTTTTTTTCTATTTTGCTGCATTGTGGAATTATTACTCGTAATATGTACCTATGTGTGACTGGGATTTAATAAATTAAAATCCATATATTCACACGACATCAGTATCAGTAATATTATTATAATGTATTTACGCGTATAATTATCTGCTTTTAATAATTTCTGAACAGTGGTACCCCGTAAATCTGTCAGGAGAAGGAACTACGAAAGAAACATCTCTGCAGAAACAACAATTTCAAACTCATTTGTTTTAAAAGTAGATATTTTAACACATGAAAGAGCACTTTAGCTAGCTAGCTTACACTGCGTCTGTTAATTCGTAGGCTTCATTTTATCTATCGAGTAACTAACTCTTCAAGTATGTTAATTAAGTCAGTTCTTTGCCTGCCGGATATCCTACTTTGGAATTACATCCCGCAAAGGAATTAAGATCAATAGCATTTATGCGTAGCGTATAGCGTGGTATGGCCACGCTGAAGTTACTTGTAAACTAGCCGCCCCAACTTTTAAAATATCTCACAACGTATACTGAGTTAAGAAACTTGAAAGAAAGCATTAACTGATTTGCACAATAATTATTTTGCTAATTGGTTAGAAACGTGTTTTCATTCTCACTGATATGACAGTCTCAGTTAGAAGAATATCAATACGGCTGAAATTACCTGCAGGGCTCTTCTGTGTTTTCGTCTATGAAAACTCCAATACGACCCGTGTGGCGCAATGGATGCCGGATCGCCGTGCTAAGAGTCCTGGGTTGTCTAAATAAAACGCATTTGGTGTACAAATTCATGTCAGCTGGTGAAAACCCTAGAAAACTATTTTAATGGTTTGTTTACATTTGTTTAGACTACAAATCGACCCTACTATAGGTTCTAATGTGGATTGGTGCAATTCTTACATAAGTATCAATAGCTGAAGTATTTGTTATTTGAACACAATAAAGAGAATAATTATACACCCAAATTCATTTTCCACTATTTATGTACATGAAATACCTGATTATTATCTTTACTTAAAACTCTTCAAGAGTGTGGTAAGTTGTCATTGCTATTTTTTGTGAAATCAGAAACAGTTCACGCTATTTTAGCAATACCTAATGAAATTTAGTTCAATTCCTAAAAGTATCGTGTAAAGTGCCTATAAACGGAGCAAAAATAATTCTTGAAGTTTAGTAAACGGACAATTTAGTAGTTAATATTTAGTACGCAAGGAAACAATTACTTTAGAAATATTTCTATTTTTCTGATAAGTAGGTGGGCCTTATCACTTAACACGTTTGGATAGGCATTTTTTAGTTTTATGTAATTTATTTATTCGATGTTAAGAGCCCCCGATACGATCAAACGGTTTGATTCAAACCTTACTTGTTTGATGAAACCGCTTTATGAAGGTTTGAAGGTTCATCAAACGGGACTGCGCATTTTGGTTCTGTACGCCGCTGTAATCAGTGTTGTGACGTAAATAATAAATTGGTATTTAAATGCCCTCGAACAAGGATCGCGATTTCCTAGTGTTTATTACATTAATCTCCTACATGTTTCTGATCGCTAAACACCTTTTCATTCGCTAAACACACTACAAAACTCAGTGCAAACTATGTTTGGTCGAACGCGTTGGAAGACGATCAAACGACGCGTCAAACAAGCGTGAAACACAACAAAAATATGTAATTTTATCAAACAAGCTTCAAACCCGTAAATGTTTCACAAACCTTCAAACTAGCTGTGTAAACGATCAAAATGGTTTGAGTCAAACTAAAATCTACGTGTTTGAATCAAACCGTTTGATCGTCTCGGGGGCACTTTATTCTTTTCTTTGTTTAAATGTTATTTTAAAACGTTTGAAGAAAGGTGTCAATAAAACAAAATGTATCAAACAATAATACTATTTGTGATTTTTAAACATTTCTAACTTTTTTAAAGTAAGTTCAACAGTTCAACCTACAGTTTTTATGTCGGGCATTTTTACATTCTTTTTCGTTTCTTGTACTTCTGCATATATTCGTTCGTGTGTCAAGTATTTAACTACTTGCATTAATATCCTTGAAGGCGCACGGCACGTAGCTCGCCATCGGCAATGTCAACTTCACCACTTTCGCTATACCCATTCCTACGCTACGTAATATTGATTTATTCTGCCACTGTCTGCTCAAACCATTTAAATTCATAAACTCGTACAGTATTATGAAAAGTATTGTTTTTAAATCATAACTTTTATGTAATTCATAAAGCAAAGCAACAACCCATAATTGTCCCACTGCTGGGCTCGGGGTCTCCTCTCAGAATGTGAGGGTTAGGCCATAGTCTACCACGCTGGCCAAGTGCGGATTGGTAGACTTCACACACCTTCGAGAACTTTTATGGAGAACTCTCCGGTGTGCAGGTTTCCTCACGATGTTTTCCTTCACCGAAGCAAGTGATAATTAACATGTAATACGCACATAATATTTGAAAATTAGAGGTGCGTGCCAGGATTTGAACTCGGGCCCCTTCGTTCGGGAGACCAACGTTCTACCGCTAGGCTATCACTGCTAATGTAATTCATAAATTGATATTAATAAGAAAGAAGCTTTGGATTGTTCACTCCTTTGTGTAGTTAATTGTATTGTTTTATGCTACTTTTTACTATTTGGATAAAAAAACACAAAACATGATATATTGATTTTTTTTACTTATTTTTTGATAAAACATTTATTTATTTAGTCTTTATTGTACCATACAAATGTATAAGAACAAAAGGCAGCTTAATGCTAAAAGCATTCTCTGCCAGTCAACCTTCATTATGATAAAAGTTACACTGATATTATGTAGTAGAGGATCCAAATTAAAAGCGTCCATCACCCATCTGTTTACAAGATAAAAAGCATATTTTATCAAATATTATATTAAGTAAAGAAAAATATTGCGAATGGGTGGCCAAAAAATAATAATCTAGGTTATCATTAATTTTATCTTTATCTATTTATATCTGTAGGGGAGCGGGGGGCACGTTGTTGCACGGGTAAGAAGTTACACGCCTTTTTTACCGGGATTTTAAACTCTTTAGTGGACATAATTGGACTCATTTGTTTTCTTATAACATCGTGCATTACATAAAAACGATCAGTGACCCACCAAGCGCCAAGCTGCTAGGTTGTGTGCATGTGTCTGGATTTCAACCAAGAAAGTAAAAAAATCTTTTACGAAATTTTTGATTCCTGATGTCTACATTTTTTATTTTCTCAAAATTCTTAACCTTGAACGTTCATAATATATCCACCTTTAATTTGCAATATTGTTTTTTTCTACTATCGATATCTATTAACGGTGACCTCAATTTATATTAAAAAACGTGCCATGGGGCAGGTAGTTACAATTTTTTGGGGTAAGTTGTTACATGTCGTATAGGCGTCGTTGAACGCAAATTCCCTGTGTTAACCAGCACACCTGAAAAGACTCATTAAAAAAGGTTATGAAGAAAAAGTGGCCAAGTCCTCGAAAATGAGCGGAGAAGGAAAAGATAAGGTGAAGAAAAAAATTTTGGTTTCCGATTCATATTCTGATGAATGGTTTTGGTTAATGTGTAGCGAAAGTTACAGCACCTCTAAAAAAGAAGATTGGGTAGAATGTTTAGAATGCAAAATGTAGCCTATGTCAAATGTGTAACGGGAAACGTTCACTTATTCATTTGCATTAGTTGCAATTCTGCTGAAGACTAATTTAATATTAGTATGTTATGGATATCGTTACCTACCTCTATATAAATAACTATATTATTTTTCTATAATATAAGTGCCTTAAAAATTTTAGAATCCAATGTATTTTAGTTTGCTATAATCTAAATTTTACTAACAAAAAATAACCGACTTCAAAAACTAGTTACTCAAAAACTAATTGTCAGATCTCGTTCAAATTTATGTGGAACCACATGACAAGTACCTGCTTTCGATTAAAAAAAGAATCATCAAAATCGGTTCGCCCAGTCCAAAGTTCTGAGGTAACGAACATAAAAAAAATACAGTCGAATTGAGAACCTCCTCCTTTTTTTGAAGTCGGTTAAAAAGTTTATTAAAATAACTAATTAGTAATTTACGTACTACAAGTTGTTATTTGCAGACGAAGTTTCTGTGCTTTTATATAAGATTAAAAAAAGTTCCTGCAAAGTTATGTTATTTTTCTACAAAAAAAAATCTTTAAAAATTACGATATAGATATTATAAATTACTCATAAATAATAGAATTCTGTTTAAAGTGATCTATTTTGTTTATAACGTTTTGAAATAATAAAAAAAAATGATTTATAATTGATGATTTTGTTTATTTATCTACCGTAACATCATGCCCCGAAGATGTAACAACTAACCCCGAATCGGGGGTTAGTTGTTACAATCGACTTTTTTGGTTAAATTGTTCATTGTGAAAAAATTGCATACATTTGAATAACGTTTCAATCATATTTTAATAGCTGAATAGACATAGTAACGATAAAAGCAATCAAATGTATAAATTATTTGATAGCTTTTGTCGTATTGACAATTGTCTAAAAATTGTAACAACGTTCCCCCCGCTCCCCTACATATAATATATTTTGATAAAAAATTCTTTTAATCCGGGAAGCAGCTGAAAGAATGCGTGTAAATTGTTTGTAATCTATATATGTGTTATTAATAAAGGCGAACCACAAAACAAACAATTTTTCCGTTTCGCTTCCGTTACATGGGCGTAAGGTGAAAATATTTATATACTGTTATATACTTTTCTGTTATACAATAGTTGTTGTAGTAACGGCCAAGCCAAAGCAAAGGCATTTTGACTACGGTGTAGTAGATTTTGTGAAGTAAGGACTTGTAGAGTAAGGGCGTGTAGAGTAAGAAGGTTGGCTCTACATGAGATATGATAACTTTTTGATGTAGAGCCATATGGGCTCATCTTGGTATCATTTGACATTAAAACGTGTTTGGTGCGATTTCATTTCTTTTTGTAAGTTTGACGATACATTAAAAAAAACCCATACAAACTTCCATCCCCTAATGGTGACGGTGATTTACTGAATAAGGGGGTAGGGGGTAAAAGTTACAAGTTCTAGAATTTTTCTGTTGTTTATGTACTAATAGTAGATTTCATAGCAATTTTCAGCTTTCTAGGTCTTCCGGAAGTAGAAAATAATTTTGATGATCATCAGAGAGTGACGAAATCGGCGTTTTTTAGATATCAATAAAATCTAAAGTATAGGAGCTATGCAACTGAAACTTTGTATATTTAATAAATCCACTATGGACATTGGACATCGTATCCCGTGAATTTTGTTTATCTGGTATAATCCTAACTCAAGTTATGAGGGTTCAAAAAACGACGAAGCGCTTCGAGAAAAGGTACGTAGTGCCCTAGTCTTGGCTGGGGCCCGACCGTACCCCCAGATTTATAATAATATATTTTGTGCGCAAACCATTTTATAAGTGTTTCTATATTACCATTTTTTACGATCTGATACTAAAGTCATTTTAAATGTTAATTCAATACAATTATTTTATCAATATTTAGATTTATTACTGCTGTAAAACGAATACTTTAAATGGCTGGGCGAAGTTTGACCAGTAAAATTAACGAAACGGTTTTAAAGTGGAATTTGGCAGGTAGGACAGACCTATTCTTATTCAACCGCAAGTGACCCAAAACTAATGCAAGTTCAAATCAATGTCAAAGATTATAATCGGCTGATTATGTTGTTTGCCACAATAAGTTTCAGTTTTAAATTTACACTAAATTATAATATAATTTTACATATTACTAGCTGCCCGGACAGACTTCGTTCTGTCAAAAGTTTTTTATTATTTTGAGATGTAAGCTATCCTATCTTTCAAGTTGGATCAAACTGCACACGGTGTGCAAATTTGAATAACATCGGTTTAGTAGTTTAGGAGTCCATCGCGGACAAACAACGTGACACGTAATTTATATATATTAAAGATGTAAAGTTATATAGCAAGATTTTAATGCTAGGTTCTAGCACAGAAGACATAATAGTACATATGTTCTAGTATACCTAGTTTATTGTATTGCCTTAAACTTCAGTGCAAAAAACATGCAAAATAATGTTAGCTTCAACTTACATATTACATTCTGCATATATAATATTTCATCATGAAATATAAAATGAGTGAACCTTACGCACGGAATAGAAAATGGTTCCACGTAGGTTCTACTCTGCATAACAACACAAGGTGTTAACTTAAAATGGGTAACGTTAAGTTGTACAAGGTCATTGCGACATTCATTGGAAATTGTTCAACAGCAACCGACAAATTCACATAAGCTTTGTAGTGCGGAGTGACTCAAGACGATATCTACATAATATACATTTAAAATATTCATCTACAATAAAATATATATATTTACAATATTTTTTTATTCTTAAGATAGTTTTATGCATGTATAATATGTATATTTTTATAACGTCTTTAGTCCTTTAACTCATTACTTCTAAACATTTGTTTTGTGCTTAGGTATATCTTTTTTTCTGGAATGTTTTTATTTTTGTTATTTTTCAGTCAGTTTTTTATGAAGCAAAAGACGTTAATACGGAAACTGGCTGTTAAATAACCTTTTTTGTACTATTCATATGTAGTTTGTTCGTAATATTAAGCTTAAGTATTAAAATAACTTTTTTTAAGTATTATAACAGCCTAAATTTTTTAAGCGTAGTGATCATTCTAATCCATAGATTAACAATCTATGTTCTAATCGTTAGTCATCATTAGCGCAGTTTATACGGAAGCATATTTGATAAATAGCTGGCTACACTACATCTGTATCGATATCCGATGCATGTAGAGTTAAATGAGTGTTACTGTTTTTGAAAGAAAAATAATAGATAGGTAACTACTTTTTTCTAGAAATCATTGTTATTTTTCTATGTACATTGTACAGCAGTGCACTTGTGAAAGGTTATTGGATGAATGGAAGGATAGTAATTCTATATGTGTACTGAAGAGACAGATTTTATAGACTTTATTACTTAAAGTACAATATCTTTTCGATAGAAGTTCGTTCTTGGGTCTCGATTCTTTGTGATGATTCATTTAGATATGTATGCTCAATCACAGATCACAGACAATCATAGTGCAAGTGTGTGTAAAAATTTATCTATTACATAAACGTCTGCCTGGGAAATTAACCTTTCGATCGTCAGGTACAATCACTACAAATCTTCATTTTATTTAAAGAATTAATAAATATTTGTTTTTGGCGTAACAACTGTTGGCATGACTGTACTGGTTTTTATTGAACTGTTTTTATGGGCATTCGTTTTAAAAGATCGAGCACTTCCGATCACGACATGGAAACATTACAATTAGTGAAGATGTACCAATACGTCAGACACAAAATGGACCAATTATGGCTACGTCCTTAAATCGGAACAAGAAAAAGTGTAACTAGATACGACAGGTGGACGTGTCGTATGTGGAGATGATCTCACGAGCCGGATACCGGTCGACCTTTACTTTACATCCTGATTGCTTCCCCACATGAAAAGCAAGTGCAAAAAAATACATTATTTTAATGTGAAGTATTTGAAGCAATTAATGATGTGAAGTCGAGAAAAAATGTGCTGCCATCACCGGTACTAACGTATGTTCTGGTTATGAATGTTGCGAGTATCTTATGCAGTGCAATAGAAGAAGTATAATGTTAAAAACGAGAAAAAAAGTAAATTGATATTCACAATAATCGCCCAATAATCATAAATTTAAAAATGCTATTAAGTGATGGTTATTGCCAGACATCAAAATTCAAACAAATTATTGTGTTACACAAAGAGTGTACATATTATGATTTATGTATGTAGTATAAAAAGGAGTACATATACATTCAATTACTCTTTTTGTTAGTAACAAATACCTGACGCACATGCTGGTCTATCTAGTTATTGCTTGGTACTATAAGTGTCAAATATTGTATTGATTTTGTCATGTAGCCATTTAAATAATTAAAAGTTATGACTGCTCGTATCTCTTTGTCCCATCCAATTTTCACCGTGCAGAAACTTCTGGAGAAAAATTGTACTCAATATGTGTATCGACTTGAAAATCTGGCTACTCAGTAATATAATTTTTTTTTAATAAAAATTTATACAGATTTTATGGAATTGTCTGCTACATCAACTGTAGATCCCAATTTATTAATTTATCACGTATTCGTATTCGATTTCGATTCGTTTGTTAAAAGCACAAAATTTTTATAGTAACTTTAATCAATTTCTTACAGATGTTTGTGCTAGCTCATCAAAGTGATTAATCGGCACATTACCGGTCTACACCTCTGACGATGTTCAATCAATTGTGGGTAGAGAAAAAGTATACCTACATGTATTTAAATTTGATGAAAAGTAACAATAAGTGTTGGCAGGGTGTTGAAATGATAATTAGGTGTTGAATTGTATTCTAATGCCTATTATAAATTGACGTGGTTTTTGTGTGATTACAAGCACTCTTTGTCACGAATGAGTTGAATGGTTTAGTACACCTAACAACGAGTTATAGTAATTAATTACTTGAGTGGTAAACAATATGATTAATTAGTCATTTATTAAAGAATTACATTCTTATCTACTATTCATATTATGAAGATATGCAACATGCTTCGAGAGATTTATTAGCCAGTTTATTATTTCTTATGTGCAATCATTTATTTACACATATTTATTACAAACAAGGAATGATTGAATCATTGTCGGATTAAAAGTTACATAACAAATTCATAGTACATACTTAACCGTTCCAATAATAAGGGTATTAAATGAAAAATATTACTGTGTTCTGTTAATTTTAACTAGCCAGATAATTGATACGAGGTGTTTAATAACAATTCGCAATTGAAGTAAAAAAAAATTCACACGGTTCATATTTCCACGAACACGACTGATTTGATGCATTATTTATAAGCAGTGTGTGTATTTTTAAGCATTGTTGTTCAGGTATTTTAAACAAATCCTTGTGTTGAGATGACTTTACAACTTATAATTTAAGATTTCTCATTATAAAGTAAAGCGATATACCTATCCTAGAGGGTTTACTTCTCTTTGATAGATACAGTATATTAACTTATCACAATGCATTTATATGTAAATGATTCGTCTTTTAAGGCATATACAACTTTACAGGGTTAAATAGGACTTTTAACTCTTGTCTTGAAGAATAAACACTGTAGCAACAGTTTATTATCTATCATCTCTATCTTAGGTAAGTTGTAGGATAGCTTACCGATTAGTAAACAGAAAATGATCACGTTTAGTCATCACTTTTAAACTAACTGCGTTTAATCGATAGACCCCTGTAATGCAGAGATTAACATGGAGGCTTCTAGTGAAGCAATGCTGAGGCTGAGGCTTGCGAAAACGGTCGTTGCGGGAAAAGACGATTACCTAATGCTTCACAATGCTGCTTATGCCGGTTTCTGATAAATTTAAAGGGCAATATGCCGTAGGCGGTGCCGCCGTGCATTAGTTTACGGGAGCTGATAAATGACTTGTTGTCATACTTAGTCAGTCATTTTTATTATCCAGTACCTACTTACTCCAAATAGTTGGAAATGAATAATTAAATTACAATAATTTTCTGTATAACAATATCTGGTCTTGAATTGGGTTTGCGGCGGGAGCACACATTTCTTACATGAAGCGAAATCAGCCGGAGAATAAATCTATGTCTGGAATTTAAAATTCTAAAAAAACTTTAATTACAAAAGTTTTTCTCCAATATCTTATGTAAACATGTATCAATTGCTTCCAGTTTTAATGTATAATATACCTTGAGACGTGTTGTAATCTTATTTAACCTCCATCTTCCTCGAAGGAATTAAAACGCGATAGTTGACTGAGTACCGTTAAATGCCGGTATGCGACCCATTGATTAAGTGTAATCTATAATAATGGAACTAATTGCACTTTTAAGCATACTTTGTTTATTTAGCAATACCTAGAATAGTTAGAATCTATTCCCACAATTAGTATTACAATAACGGAGACATCTGTAGTAGAAATTACGTTCCGTAGTGACAATAGTATAACAACATCAACACTATGATATATAATCTATATTTATTGTCCATGGTGTATTGGACAACTTCCGCACGGGCTAAACCGCTATTTTATCATATTTCTGAAATTAATATAAGAGTGATGTGTAGAAATTCCATAACTTAAGCGCTCTGCGTGCGTGCAAAGGCATTACACACGTCTTACAGTTCTTACGCACTTATATAATATGTTGCGTATGGATGGAATGCACATAAAATTATAAGAAACTAGATGGTCTAGCAATCATGGTTCTGCAATTTTATAATTCCACTCATTACAGTACAGTTTATTAATTTAACTGTAGCGCCACCTATAGGAACCCACCATAACAATATAAACAAATGTCTACATTTCCATGAATTAAGCTTTCGAAGTTCAATTCATTTCATTTTATCCTTCAGGGGAGGGATTTTCAAAAATATTTCTTAGTAGTCACCTACATTGTTTAAATAAATTTTGGCACAATTTCATACTTTAGGGTGAGGACAAACGAGCGTATTTTTTGAGCTGTCCTTTATAGTCCTGTTTGTATGACTCGGCGACGCAAAATGAGTTGCGACTTTAGTATGAGAACAAATGCAGCTGACCTATTTTACGGATGCGTTGTTCGATCAGTCAGTACCTTCTTTTATAAATTATATCAGTATTCAGGTTATAAAACTTCGTTTAGTATGAAAAAAAAGAGATAGACACACGAAAGATTGTATATAAAAATATACTTGGAATTCTTAAAATTTTGTTATGGTTTAAATTTTTATTATTTCTGTCTGAGCAAATACTGAAATCTATGAGGCGTTAAAAAAAATGAAAATAGCCACTTGTGGGATTATTAACTAATAATAATTAGGTAACATAACAAATTAGATCTTGCTAAGAGTGGATGACTTAAAAATGGTTGTATTAAAATTATTGCCGCTGGTGGTAGAGCACCTCAGACTTCAGAGGGATTATATTTATAATATTGATTTTAATTGTTGATTATTACTATTATTATTTCTCCATGGGATTTACCTGGATAGTTACTACCCTTGAGCATGAGTCAGCTGCCAAACGATTCGTCGTGTTCCGGCTGGGGGCATGAGATGGCTCTTAAGAAAGAAATGGCGTTCTTTCTTTGTTTTTCTTCAACTTTTCTTGGCCGGCAACGCATCAGTGATGCCTTTGGTGTTGCAGATGTCTATAGCGACGATAGCCACTTACCATCAGATGGATCGTCAGCTCGTTTGCCGGCTATTTCCATAAAATATCTTTAAGATATAATTAAATTATGATGAACAACAGGTAAAATTTAATTTTTTAAATCAATTTGTTATGAGTTTTTTTACGTAAATTTTTGACGATCGACTTGTTATCAGTAGACATTAGCATCTATATTACATGTTTAAAATATTAATATTATGTTAATATATCATGTTTAATTTAATATCGTAGGCATCGGACCACTGGGTTAAATCCTTAATTTTTCGGTCTAATTCATGAACGGTGAGATAATAGTTGTATACTAAAATACTAGCTGACCCGGCGAACTTCGTATCGCCTAAAAACTATTTTTTTTCTAAAATAAAAGTAGCCTAAGTTACTCCTTGTTACATCAGCATCTGCCAGTGAAAGTCCCGTCAAAATCGATCCAGCCATTTCAGAGATTAGCCGGAACAAACAGACAGACAGACAGACAAAAATTGTAAAAAATGTTGTTTTGGTATATGTACGGCGTGGCGTATACATCCAAATGCACTTAGTAAAAAGCAGTTAATTTTATAATATTACAAACAGACACTCCAATTTTATTTATTTGTATAGATATACTTAGATATTAAGACAACTAAAAATAACACTAAAAATAGTTTCTGAACTGCAAGCTGCAATTGCAGGCTTGTGATATTTTATTTTGACTTCTTTTAGACCCGGATAAGGAAGCGATGAACATCCTTGAATATTCAATGCCAAAAATTACAATTACATAGGTACACATGCTAAATTTAAAGCACATTTATCTATAACAAAAGCCACGGGTTTGTAATGTTTCTATGGTTTGAATATCGGTTTCCTACAGATGATGAAAGCTTTATGCGAGATAATTTCCTTACTTTGTTCTTGTTGCTAAAATAGCTACTAAACATCGCAGTTGACTAACATGACGCAATGTTATCTGCTCTTGTAAGTAAAAATCCAAGTAGAATTTTAACCTTACTCTCATGCCGATAGTTCAGGGTATATAAAAGCACTCTAACAGCGGAGTAACAGTGATTTTGATCTTCGAAATTCGAGAATCAGCATGCGACATAATATTATCAATAAGTGTGCGTAAACAAAAAAAATCATAGCTATTTAAAACAGAAAGCATTATCGCGTTTTAAGTTCCGTTCCTTTGTTCGATGTTTTTACCGTCGCGGTTTTATCGCAGTGACTCCGCAATTAATACGTCGATAATACCTTAGATAGGTTGATCGGCCTTTAATTACTTCCTAACGTAACAGTCATGACCTTTAACGAGCACGACTCAGACGTTCTTGTCCGATGTGTGCATCGCATGACACTAGGCGAGACGACACGTCACACGTCAGATGTTTTGACGTCGGGGTATCGTATCTTTCGCACAGGAAACACACGGGCGTCGAACTGAAATCTGTTCGAACGAATCACCTCACATAACTATGATAGAACTTCACTTACCAGTAAGTTAGTTTAATCATTAAGTACGAGTATATTGATTTTCTTTTTCAGTTTTTAATGTTTGTAGTTATAAATAAATACCCAGTTAAATTCGGATTTGGTTCATTGGACTATTTGATAAACTAAATATATTGTGGGCATTTGTGTCTGTTATTTTGTTGTTAAGACGAATTTTGTCTGTAACTTTGTGTTAGCATTATATAAATTATAATGTAAATAAAATTATGTAAAGGAAATGCTAAAAAAACGAGTAAGTTGTGTCAAAAAGGTACTTTCGTTCTTTCTGTCGTGTAAAAGTTATAAACATATGTTCATGGCGATGTATGTAACTTAGTGCTTGTTCACACTGAAATCGCGGGGGCGCCCTCGTCCGCATTGCAACGCTCATCACCCAGCAGAACGAGGATGACCGAGCACTCACGGTCATCCTCGAGCACCTCCCCGTGTGCGGGAGGGGCACGAAGGGTCCGCCGTTGTAAGGCGGGCAGACGCCGGCGGGGAACTGGAAGCAAAGGCTATGCCGATTCCCAGAATCCCGCCACCAAAGGCGATGCGGGAGTGCCGCTGGGTTGTTTAGTGGGTATACCGGGAGTGAACACCTTCCCCGGGAGTCCCACATACCCCTCCCGTCCCCCGACGGGTGGGGATGCGTAATGCATTTTTCCCAGCGAAAAAAAAAAGGTTAGGTTAGGTTAGGTTAGGTTAGGTTAGGTTTTTTTTTTTTTTTGATATCGAATAAGTTAGTGCTTGACCACAAAACCACCTGCTGGTAAGCAGTAATGAAGCCTTGGATGGTAAAGCACACTAATTTAGTAGAACCCTATTCACCCTTGACTTGAAGACACCCACATTATAATCAGAGGAGAACACCCACGCAGGCAATTTATTCCAGTCCCTTGCGGTACGTCTTTTATTATAAAAGACGAAGCATAGTGCGACGTCCACAAAGGGGGATGTTGACGACAAAGGAATGAATACCCGCCGTGCGTCTGGATGTTCGATAGTAAAATGGAGAGGGGGGGAATTCAGTCATATAATTCCTGCGCACACTCTTCAAAATGTATCCTATAGAATACTGAGAGGTTGGCAGACTAGATTGTAGACTAGATTCTATCAGCTTTGGGTTACCAATAAGCCTCTTAGGCCTTAGCACGCCTCTCCATTTAATCCAATGCTGAAAGATGACATTTAGCTGCACCAACCCAAATGTGACTGCAGTACTCCACACAAGGCCCAAGGTTCTAATATTTTTGTTTTACGCGGAAATAGGGATGCATAATTGAACTGAAATTAAACATTTAATTGCCATAATCACAAGTATTGCCTCCTATCAATAGAAGGCAATACTTGTGATTATGGCAAATAAATGTGTTCAAACACGGAAATAAATATGCCAATCAGAGCTCATGCTCTTCGCAAACCCGTGCACGATTGGGGGACTTGAGCCTCGAATTCAGCTCGAGTTTGAAAAGAGAATTAGCGTGACAAACCCGTGCGCCTTACAAGGCAATACTGCCTCCTATTGAACACGTAAACGGAAATACGCATCCGGATGCTACGCAAAAAAAATCTTTTATTTGTCATAATATCTGAACACGTTTTAAAATAACGTATCAATTTATCATAAACTTGTTTCTAATGGTCTAGTTTAGGTTTTACTTTTAATCTTATACTAGATTCTCTTTGTTTCAAACCTATTATTAGGTTTAAAGGTTTATACACAACACTCATAGCGTTTTGTTAGGTAAATAGCAAGTTTTAGGCTAATCGCCCAGTTGGCCTTCGACAGAAGCCGTGTATTGTGGGTCAGGGGATCTAAACGTATTACCGCAATATAAGTAATAACCGCTACTGATGGTTGAAGCGATGTTAACCACGAGATTCGTCATGTGGGCGACTATTATGTTGTTAAAGTTTGAGAGATAAAGGCTCGCAAGGTTAGCATTTTATGTAATGTTAAATAGGTACATAGGTACTTAACATAACTGCCTGGCTATAAAGACTCGTCTTTTAGCCATGGATTGCGTTAGATAAGTTTTTTAGTGAATCGTTGGCCTGATAGACTTGAGGCTTATAAACGATGCGATATCGGCAAACAAGCTCTTGCTTATGCCTTATGTACTGTAGTACAGTCAAGGTCAGGAGTAATGGATAGAGATACATTAATACTAAAGTGGTATTATAATGCTTCCAGGTAAATATTTCGCTCCAGGATCAATAGCCGGTCCAGACAGATAGAGGGAAATCATTGGGGCCATGACTCTCCCATAACTGGGTCTATTTCTGATATTATTTACCATCTCATTGATAAATTTCAATGGCCGATTTTTTCATTCTTTTACGTAACAGATGCAAATAATAATATTTTTCAAAGAAAACTAACTTCACTTACAAATAAATTGAAAAAATCGAAAACATTATGTAAATCGCAATATGATAACAAGCCCATCTTTTTGCATATGGATATTAAAAAAACATATTTTTTTGCATTTACCTTTTGATCCCAAAAGTTCTGGTGCAAGTAAAAGATATGAATTTCCTTGCATATTGATTAAAATTATGCCGTAAAATCGTTAGTCCCGGGCACTTGAAAAACCTGTCCTATCAGTCAAGGTTAGGTCACACGTGATTTTATTATTAGGTAATAGATACCTGTGAGTTACATAATTTCAGAAATTGTTATGAAAATATGTTATTAATAATATCTTTGTTAAAAATTGTTACTATGCGATGGAACCAAATAAACTTCAAAATATGGTAAATACTCATATAATTTTAATTTCATACAAGTTCATTCATCCGTTTTGGCTTGGTTGGGTAATATTTGAACATCTAAGCAACACAATACAAACTTTCGCTTTCTTTTTCTTAAAACGTTCAAATGTTCACTGTACTGCCAGCGTCAAATATGAATAGAATGAAGAGACTGTGCAAAGTATTTTCTTAGGCCAAGAACAGCTACTGAACAGATAGATAGCTCACCTAGAAATTTTGTTTTGAGTGTTTTCATTTCGGCTTGTATTGATTCTAAGTAATTCAAGTGATAGACCGTTGCCATAGCAAAAAATTTTTTTTGCATTTCCGTCCTTTGAAGTGCACGTAAAACCGGTTCCAGTTGGCATTGTAAGATCACAATCGTTAACACATTTCGTAGATCTTCGGGCGGCATGAAAACTTCGCACGAGTTGGCCACTAACCAATCCACTAATCCGCACTGGAGCAGTGTGGTGGAGTATGCTCTAGGCCTTCTTTTTTTTCTCCCGTGCTCAGTAATGGGTCGCTAATGGGTTGGATCCAGGCTACAGGGAGTACCCTTAACCAAAAAATGGTTGTCTGTAAAGTCGGTATACGGAAGGAGATTTAACGTGACAACGTCTGTTCGTGGTATAAGTTTTTGGAACATAGAATTAAATGAAAATCACAATTTCAAATTCATAATTCACTGACATAATTCGTTGACGCCAGAAACGCTCGCGTAGAAGAGAGACGCAAGGCGCGCGCCGGTCGAGCGAGCCTCTCTCTCGCGCGCGCATGGTAACGTTCCTAACACAATTTTCGTGAATGACACCCGAGTCAACCAATTTATAAGACGTTATCACGTCAAAAATACTAGTAGTAACTAATATTTTTTGGTACACTGGCCGCTGGTTTCTGAATTGCTGAAGGTGAGAAACATTTTCTAAAAAAAGCAAGTGCTCAAACCCGGCCTGGGTCAAAGATCACTGGGCCTCAGTACAAAAACTGACGTTAAAACCACTAAACTACCACGCTATTGGTTAATTTTCTTAAATGTGATCAATTAAAACAGACTCATAGGGCGTAACGGTATTAACACAGACTTATTGAACTGTGAAAGTTTGACACTTAGTAGTGCAATAAATTCAGGGTCAAGACACTGAAAGTTGGCTGTGACCTTCGGTGTCATGTCAGAATGTGACTGAATGGTATGGGTTAGGAATGTTGTAGATTATACCAACCTTTAAATCAATATCGGTTGATAACATAAAAGATGTCTTTGTGAGACCTATGATCTCTATTATGACATGAAACAAGTTAGTGCTTGACAGAAAGTCCACCTGATGGTAAGCGGTGATGATGCCCAAGAGGGAGAGCGCACTAACATAGTAAAAGCATATTCACTCTTCTCTTCAAGACCTACATTGTAGGTGGGAACACCCGGACAAGCTATTTCAGTCCATCGCGGCGAGCATAACGCATGACGAGGCAAATTGCGTCGTTCGTAACGGCGGGATATTAACGACATAAATAACGTAAGGATGGATGCTCGCCGTATGTATGTCGAGTTTTTCTATGGTGAAACAGGGATGGGGAAACTTAATTCGTGAAATTCCTGGTCTCACTCTTCAAAATAGTACCTATTATCAATGACTAAGTAGTGCTTGATTAAAGCACGTTTTTAGGGTTCCGAAGTAAAATCGGAACCCTTATAGATTCGTCATGTCCGTCCGTCTGTCCATCTGTCCGTCTGTCCGAAGCAAAGCGTCGAGACCCTTAGTGCTAGAAAGCTGTAATTTGGCATGGATATACATATTTATTGAAATTCCAGAATCGTAGAATGAAATATTGAAAAACATTTTTTTTCAGAGTACCTCGTGAGAATATTTTTTTTATTCCTTGATTACCCTATAGTGTGGTGTATCGTTGAAAAGGTCTTTTAAAATATTATGGGTCTTCTAAGACCATTTTTGGAATTAGAGGTCCATTTGCGAAATATTTGGCTTTGAAGTGCTAATTTTGGTTAGAAACAATCCCCCCCCCCCTGCCGGCTAAACGGTGGGAGTTGGACAAGTAAAAAATTCTTAAAAATAGGTTATATGATGCATCTGCAAGGAAAACTATAACGGCTATGTTAGCATAAGTAGTTAATGAGTAATAGTCGATAAACTTACTACTTCGGATCGGAACCCTATAATTGCGCGTGGCCTGACACGCACTTGCCCGGGTTTTTATTATGTCAATGTTGTGTATTTAATAGAGTCCGACCGAAACTGGTTTTTCAGCCGAAACCGAAACCGAAACCGAACCTTCGGCCTTAGGTCCAGTTTCGGCCGAAACCGAAACCGAAACCGAAACTTAGGATGAGGCCAAACGAGCGTATTTTTGGTGCTGTGAGTCACGTGAAATGAGCTGATTTCATACAAAAGTTCTAATTCAATTCTTTGAAATTTGTATTTTACGCGATTTTACGATTTACACATTTTTATTTGTACATTTTTATGTGTATTAACTGCCTTCAGTTCGGTAAACTTATCTTAACGTAACGACAAAATTCGAAAAAATGTGGGTACCTTTGGTTGAACGCTGTTTGTTTTTAACCCCTGACGAAAAATGAGGGGAGAAAAAAGTTTGACGTGTCAGTGTATCTGTGTATCTTTATGTCTGTCTGTGGCATCGTAGCTCCCAAACGGAAGAACCGATTTTGATCTAGTTTTTTTTTTGCATGAAGGTGACTTAATCGAGTGTGTTCTTAGCTAAGTTTAGTGTATATCAAACCGTCGGGGGTTTTATTTAAATGTTAGCCCCATTTTACTAAAATACGTCAGTGAAAACCGCATGCAAATCGATTTAGCCGATTTTGAAATTACCCTGAACAAACGCACATACTGTATACAAACAGACGAAAATTCAAAAAATAATTGCTATGGTCTCTTTTGCGTTGACAAATACCGCTCGTGGTAGATTTTCTTAAATATCTTCCATGTACAGA
The DNA here is from genome assembly GCA_911387775.1 of Thymelicus sylvestris. Lineage (NCBI taxonomy): Eukaryota > Metazoa > Arthropoda > Insecta > Lepidoptera > Hesperiidae > Thymelicus > Thymelicus sylvestris. Next base: position 10,231,080 of record OU426895.1, read on the forward strand.
CATATCGATCAGTTACCGTTTCATTGTAATGGATGATTTGGGATTTAGACTTTGAAAATACTACTAGTGATTGCCCTCGCTTTGCTTCCGTAAACCTTTCGGTAAGCCCTCACGCAATAAATGTAAGTATGGGCGAAAATTAAATAACGTAATTTATTTATTTGTTAACCGTTTGAAATAAACCAACCACTAAATGTTAACCAAAGCTCACTACAATACATATGTATTGTAAGTTATAAGGGAGTGAAAACCGCAGGTAAATCTGTTATGTCGTTCCTGAGAGTAGCCAGAACAAATTCACAGACAAATATGGTAGACGAAAACTATTTTTATATAATCTATTACATCTAATTAATACCCCTAGTAAAAGTTTTACTTAAATATCTTCCAGTTACAGTTTCATTACCATGCTTGGATATGAGTTCCGTATCATTATCTATACAGCATTAGACACTATATTATGACCTTTTTTCTACCTGTTGCCGTCATTAATATCGAGCAAAAAACGGCTAAAATCAAGCGCCAAAGCACCCTGTCAAACGCTCTTCAGATTAATGAACAAATATAATAAACATGTTAAATCAATGACTTCACTTAAAAAGTCAGCGCCCACGGGTTAGCCACGAACTTAACCGAACGACGCTCGAACATTCACGAACACAGAGTCTCGGTTTGGCCGAAAGTTTCGGCCAAATTTTTCCGAAACCGAAACCGAAACCGAAACTAGATTTTTTGGCCGAAACTGGCCGAAACCGAAACCGAAACCGAACCTTCGGTCGGTCTCTAGTATTTAATCAAAATGTACATGTAAACAACAGCTCGTTTTTGTACATTCATTGGTATTAAGATTATTGTGTTAATAATTATTGTTTTATGAATATTTAGGAACAATACAATACTATACAAATATTCATAACAGCTAACCATAAAACATACAGTTTTCATTTTATACTTTAACCTACCAAACAGCGACATTGTCTCTAAATAAATATTAAAGTAGGTACATTTTTTCAGGCATTAATGTACGAAAATAAAAACTACCTACGCACTACTGTTTACAAAAATCGTTATTCATAAATATTTTATTATAATCTTGATGTATGTATTTATAATGATAGGGTTATATTTTATGCAAATCAAGTTAAGAAAGATGTATGCAATAAACCGTTAAAACGTTATAAATTACATTATTTAGAGAAAGGCTTAGGCGCAGCATTGCACAAAGCTTATTTCTAAATAAAAAATTAGGTCAACATGAAAATAGTTCTGTTATTTTAAGGCGAATAGATCTATAAAATTTTAAAAAATCTAATCGTTTATAAAGTGTTAGATAAATCTCGTATTTAAATTTGGAATATTTCATGAATATATAATTTTTAATACAATATTTAATTTATAGTAGACTGGAAAACAAAATTATTAAGTACTTATAGGAGTAATGGCGTAACATTTTTTGTGTTCTTAATTCAAATTGATTTGTGTCAAGTTGTCTTAATAATTTTAATAGTTATAAATTGTAAATAATTTGTAATACACAATAAATAATATACATACTTTGTTTAAGACGAAATAGAGATGATGTAGGTACATTATGTAGGTACACTTTAGCAAACATTGTCTAACGGCCGTTTTGAATAATCATTCATCACATTAATTTTATCTATTATTTCTTGAGAAGTTAGTACAAAATAACACCATAATGTTGTGACATTTGACAGTTATGTAACCTTTTACAGAATTACAGATAAAAATTGACCTTGCATTAAATCGATTTTATTTCCAATTATAATCACATAACTATTGATATTTAGGTTTATGAGTCATATAATTTAGTTAAAGATAGATAATTAACTTGCGTGCCTCGAATCAGCTTGTGTAATCCTCGAGGAAGGAAGAAAGTTTATATTACTGACTGTTACGCCTTAATGAGCCTCACGTGGTTGTTACTTAATAGTATGTACATACAATCGGTCAACCGAACAATATTACAATGTTGGCTTATAAAATCTCTTTCGTTCTAAATAATATTCTCCTGGACATAAGGTGCGCGGAAAAAAGGGAGCCAGCGACCTGAATAAAGTCAATTTTCTTTTAACCAATTTATTTTCGGATAATTGTTTGTTATTTCAATGTAAATTTTTCTTCTTTTAATTTTTTTATTATTTTCTATGTATTGTAACATATTTGAATTTTTATTTTGAATTTTAAAATTTTAATTTATCCAGTCTTGAAAGTAGCAAAGCGAAAGTCCATAACAACAGAACTGACAAAGCCAAAATATCAAAAAAAGGATTTGGAAAAACTACATTTTTGTCTCAAAAGTTGTTATGAAATAAATTAGCATTTTACGCTCCATAATAAGTGGTATTATAAAACAGTGGCTGTTTTTTTTAATATTTATTTCATAAATTAAAAGTTGTTGCTAGATGAAATGAGTCAGTTTAATAAAAATAAGGCACTGTGTTGCATAATGACTTAAAAATAAATATTTGAACAAATAATCTGATCTTGTATTTATTTGGTTATCATGATTTTCTCGTTAGCTCAAACAGCTCTTATAATACCTAACTATAATAGGTAAGGTCTACTATGACAGTAATAAAATATTCGTTAGTAACTTTATTTAAAAATATATATATTTTTGGCTTTAAATTAAGTATTGTCAACTCACTACTGTATCATAGGTTTCCCCCATAGTCCCCCAGGCTGGCCATATGCAGAATAAAATGGCGATTTAAAGTTAAGTTCGCCGACTGAAGGAAAATAATTATTTGTGAACTGTGTATATTTTTTCGCCACAGAAACTTATTTACTACATTTTATTAGAGCAGTCTTGGTTTTTTATAACGTCTTGCATTCGTTTGGCATTTATATTTAGCAGTCAACTGAGTGTTTTCTTTGTCCATTAGCATTTATAAACTGGTTCTTATTAAAATCAGTCCTATTAGACTCATGTAAACGGATACTGTAAGCATGCGACTTGGAATGTATTATCAAATATATGTATGTAAGCACCTAATAAGTGTATGGTTTCATTAATGTTTGAAATGAGAGGTAAAGTACCTACCTAATGTCGCTCATGAAAATCATGTAATTTTAGAATGAGATCGAGAAGCAGAAGTTCTCCTTAAGGCGATGAATTTTTCTACAATAACGCATTGACTTTGTGTTCAAAGAGATTTGTGGGCAGTGCTCTATAACAGATTGGTTAAATTAGTTTCAAATACGGTCAGTAAATATGTAATGATACTTGAAAGACTAAAAAAACCGCTTAAATGCTAACACACTCATACCCCTGCAGTAGGTTATGACCTGTGTCGCGGGTGGCATGGACGACACACATAGCACATCACAATCACACCCATGACCCCAGTACAAATATTTATCTGTCACGTAAATATCTGCACCGGCCAGGAATCGAACCCGGGACCCCTCGCTTCGCAGGCAGGGTCGCTACCAACTAGGCTACAGGGTCGTCGTTACTAGAAATTACTTAAGGCTGAAAATCTAAGAAACCAAAATCCCAGTAGCATAGTTTACTCATCTAAATCTCGAATCTATGAAGGTACATTTCACATGCCATGTCGATTATTTACGATAAATATAGCCTTTGAGCTTTCAGTGCAGCGCTTCCAATAACTATTCATGTATGATTTGGTTAATGTGAATTGTGTATAACTGTATACATGTAAACGTGTGTATGAAGATGATTAATTAGGGAACAGATCACTGCTGAGGGCGGTTTTGGCTTTCTTTTGACATTTTAGCTGATAGATATGGTATGCATTCATTTACGGAGCAGAAAAACTCGAAGTAACACACGTATGTAAAATCTTTAGTAAATTTTTTATTACTTTTTCACGAATAAGTTTATAACACTGATTGCCAAATATGTAATAAGCCAAAGCAGTAATTCAACTTGGGCAATTCACGCCTACGATATCGCTATAGCTAACAATCTATTACCTATGAATAAGGAATAAGTTAAAATAATTTTGAAAATTTTGTCACAATTATTAATTTATGACCTAGTTTAGAAGATTATAATGACCTACCTACATATTAGCTAATTACTATTCTAGACTTCAGTAGATTTGGATACTAGTGATAAACCTAATTTAATATTACCACAATTTCAATCAAAATTAGGTGCAGATACTTTGTATTACCTATGGACTGAGATGAAGCATTGGAATGATAGTTTAGATGTCAAGCAAAACTTTTAAACCCATTCTTGAAGTAAAGCAAATATTCATTAACTACGCACATTGGCATATACCTGCTCCCACACCTACGTCATGAAGGTTTTGGCGATAAGCTCGCGGCTTACGAGTTGATAGGTACGCGTCATTAACGAAAGTGAATCCGCCTGTTACTGGAAGAAATCGAAAACGAATTATGTAAGCGAAAAGTCGAAGGCTGAGGTCCCCAAGTCTTGCGCAACCTGTTGTTCGGGAGTCTTCGGTATTACGTGTGTTTAATGCTTAGGTGTGTGATGTTCGTAATGAAGTCGCAATACCTTAAGGTACGTCAAGAACATTTCGGTTTTTATAGGCAGTTTAATTTGATGTTGCTCATAGCTTGTTGCTTATAGCAATAAGGGCCGTCAGATTTTTTTGCAAAGTATAATAGTTATTTAAATGCTTCCTATTTGAATAAAACTTTTTAACTATTATTTTATGGTCCTACTTTATAAAATAACAATAATATTATAATTATGAAAAAATCCGTAACAAATTCTACAATTTAACAAAAAAACGTTTAATGTGAGATATTCAATATGCATGTCAAAATCATAAAATCATTAGTACAAAATAATTTCTGACAAGGATATGTCCTTGTCGTCGATATAATGGTGATTACAATTAAATAAAGTCACGAGTAATCCATTGAAGAAACAGTTGTTACGCAACAAGCAATTTGACGCATCGAGGATGGTAGCTTGTGCGTGCTTCAGGTTTCAATGGTGACCTGCATTCTAGAGTTGCGTCAACCACTTTGTTTCTAAAATAGCTACGTTTTACGACCTCTGACATGCTTCGGCTTTGACCTTCACTGCGTGTATAGTCTTCTTTATACAAAATTGCAATTGCAATAGATGATCTAAGTTTACAATTTTATTGTTGTGCATGTGAGTAATACAACAAAAGGTTATATAAACGACGCTTCATAGGGAAACATTTAAGAAAAATACTCGCCTGTAGGAGTTTGAGATATGGTAGGTATAAGTTAAAGTTTATACTATAAGAAAACTTCACACATAAATATATGCCTATTACAACAAAATTTTTTAGGCAAATATGTTATGATGTGACCTTTCAGCATCTCAAACCGAATCTTGAACTCACAGTGATCTTCAGATCATTTTATTAAAACGGACCTTAAATATTAACTCATTATTAGCTAGGTATAATTACCTAATAATAGCATCGACACAAGACGTCGGGCTATGAGAGAAAAAATGTAGGCCCCTAATTAATTTTTTAAAGTATTTTTTTTTCTTGTTGTTATTATTTATGTTACTAAAATCACAGAAGAAATAATAGTACTAAAATACAGGAAATTTGATTGCAAGGGGCAAGGCAATTATATAAAGGATTCATACTACTACTAAATACGACTAAAAACAAAGAATTTTTAACATATATAACATAAGATTTAATTAAGTGCATAATAATATAATAAATACGAATAATCTTTTTATCATCAGAATCTATTCAAACGAGGGCAAAGTTCACAGCCATTACTTGCAATGAGCATAAATCTGAATGATTTATAGCGATAATGTTAATAAGTACATGGTAATTGTAATGCAAATATCTTACGTTATTAGATAGTATGATGCTAAGGCAGAACATCCTGTTTTGATATTTAAATATGATATTTCTTGGTAATTTATAAAACTTGAGTTGGCGCTCACGGGGTAAAATTACAAGGAAAATAATATTTTAAGGGAAAATCCTCTGTGCTCATCAGCTTCTAATATCTCTCTGTAGTACTTCACAACAGGAGAAGTCCTGTTTCATATATTTTGGTTTAATCTCATATTGAATCATTTACGGAGAAAAACGAATTGTATAGAATTGTATTTGATTTTTGTTGAATAAATGTGAAGGCATGCCTACTTTTAGTAGTCTCTTATAAAACTGGTAACAACACTATTTTCTGTAGTAGTAAGAAAGGGCACAGTATGACATAAATTATGTTATAATGATATTGACCACCCTGTAGCCTAGTTGGTAGCGACCCTGCCTGCGAAGCAAGGCGTCCTGGGTTCGATTCCAGGCTGGGGCAGATATTTATGTGACAGGTAAATATTTGTACTCGGGTCATGGGTGATAATGTGATGTGTTATATGTGTTGTCCATGCCACCTACGACACAGGTGAAAATCTACTGCGGGGGTATGATGTGTGTAAGCGTTTATTATTATTATATTTGCAGTAGTATTTGTTTTTGTCTTTTTTGTCATATTTTGCCCCTACTTACCCTTCTTCAGATAAGACGGTTGCCCTTTCTGATTTTTTTATGTTTATTAAAATTTGATGTACTATTCATATTTATGTATCTCACGCACTATAATATATTATATTTCATACCAAGGTTTTTGAATTTATTATAAAAATAGACGTATAGTAAACACACATCTTTGTGAAATGAAGGGCACACTTTAGACTTTTCTATTCATGCCTAGCCGAAACAGTTTTATTTTATGAATGAAGACTAGCATAGCTTCAATTTCGATATATGACTAATCTCTACAGTAATCTGGCCCTGCCAATAAAGACCAACGTAATGCAGCTCTTAATTAAAATGAGAAATACCTATATGGAAGTAAAATTAACATATTAAAACGGTTGTAAATTACATATATTCGATTCCGTTTAGCCATATTTGATTGGAGGATATTGCGAAGATGATACTTCAAACATTTTTATAGCTACTGTTGGTTACGCAATGGTTTGCAATGAGGAAGAGTGAATACAGACGTATCTAGAGATAATAATTAGTAGGTAGGCTAATGCGTTCGTTATTCAAATCTTGGCCACTAAAGATGCAGTAGTGAATATTTACATCTTTCCTATGCCTCTGCCTATACTTAATAATAAAATAGTTGTTTATATGTTACTTACTTAAGCTATACTATTTTAAATTATTTACCATAACGCTTACATCATGTGTGTTGTATGTAGATCTTTAATAGATACGCAACTATGTTTGCATATACATTGTGCGGTAATCGCAGGGGCGATCCTTCGATGTATGTAATGTGGACTGTATAAATGTATGTATGTATGTATGAAGCAGTAGGTTGGTAGTATGTCCAATCCAATACCAAAATCAGTAAGAAAGAACCCACCAACCTTAACATCCAATGTCGCAGGATTGCGCTGCGCACGACTGCTTCTTTCTTTCACGGCACGGCCGGAGGACAGCACCATAAACGTTATGGTCTTCTGATGATGGAAACTCCACGAACGTCGTGAATTCTACCGATCTTCTTAACGGAGTTGACGCAACTCGCGATATTTTTCCTTTGACATTAACTGTCAATTTTGGAAGGGTTTTACTTTTCTTTCATACCGACCAGTGTTAAAGGATTGAACATACCCCCCACCGAAATCAGTGTGATGATTTCCTAATAGTGTCGGTATGTGAAGAATGAGTGTGTTAATAATTTGTGTTAATGAATATTTACGAAATAATTAAAAAAAAAAAAAAAAAACTTGTTAGTGTTAAGTAAATAAGTTGAGTGTATGTGCCTAATCTAAGTCCTAACCTAATAATAACCTAATTTTATATTTAATTTGCATATGGCAATGGGCAGATTTTATTTACCGGTCTTTTATAAACCCCAGTTTGCGTGCGTACAGTAACTACACGTACAATGTTATCAAAACCAGGGTGAACCTCTTCTATTCTGCCAAGAGGCCACTGCAACGGTTTGGTTAAGTTAGATTTAAGAAGCACTAAATCACCCTTCTTAACATTTGGAATTGAGTTGAACCACTTTTCTCTTTGCTGTAAAGTGTGCAAATAATCATTTGACCATCGCTTCCAAAATGATTGTGATGCCTTTTGAATACATTGCCAACGTGACAATCGATTCATCTGAACATCTTCAAAATTATATTCCGGAACAGTTAATAAATTCTGTCCAATTAAAAAATGACCCGCAGTCAGAACTTCAAATTCATTAGGATTATTTGAAAGGGAGCATAATGGTCGCGAGTTCATAATTGCCTCAATTTTACAAAATAAGGTACTTAACTCCTCAAAAGTCAAGGACCTATCACCTACTACACGGTAGAGATGATGTTTGGCGGATTTTATGCCTGCCTCCCACAGACCACCCATGGAAGCTGCATTAGGCGGGTTCGTACGCCATTCGACGCCTCGCGACGATAATCCAGAAAGAATTTCATCAGAATTAGACGTAGAATTAAAATAATTAGTAACGTTTTTTAAATGTTTAGCTGCTGCAATAAAGTTTTTTCCACAATCGGAATATAAGCAACTACAGAGACCGCGGCGTGCCACAAAACGATCAAATGTGGCCAGAAAACATTCGCAAGATAAATCTGAGAGCACTTCTAGGTGCACTGCTTTTGTAGAGAAACATACAAATAAACACAAATATGCCTTAGTAACTTTTGCGTTTCGCCGCATACCTTCTTTTATAAAGAATGGACCACCAATATCGCAACCAACATGGTCAAACACCTTGTTGGCCTTAAGCCTAGTTGCAGGTAACGTACCCATCATAGGCTGTGTGGAGTATGGACGAAATTTAAAACAAGCCCGACATTTCGACAAAACTGAACGAATTACACTACGAGCATTTATTATCCAGTATTTATTATTTAAAATGCCTTGCAAGGTGCGCGGTCCTACATGCATGTACAATTTATGAAAATAATCAATTATTAAATTTGTTATGTGGCACTTCTTAGGTAATAGTGCCGGATGTTTTATATTATACGGTAAATCCGACTGTTGTATTCGACCCCCCACCCTGAGGAAATTATCAGGGTCTATAAAGGGAGATAGTTTACGAAGGGATGATACATGAGTTCCCTTTGCTAGCATTTGTATTTCAGAATAAAAATAATTATTTTGAATGACTTTTATAATTAAATCATGTCCCTGTTTTAACTCGCAAGACTTTAGTGAACCAAATGTTCGATCAGATTTTTTACATTTTAAATTATTTACAAAACGAAGACACCACGCTGTTACGCGCTCGAGTTTACTAAACGATGAAATTTTATTAAAGGAATGTTCGAGATCATTAAAGTTATTTAAATTATAAGAATTAAAGGTGAATGTGTCTACGTTAGTTTTAAGTTCTGGAATAATATCATTTTCTTTTAAAATTAATGTACTTCTTGGCCAACTACGCGGGTCCCCAGCAAGCCATGCAGGGCCACTAAACCATTCGTCCGCTACTGCTATAAGTTGTTCAGGCAGCGCGCCTCGAGAACAGAGGTCGGCTGCATTGTTCTCACTGTTTACATGAAACCAGCAATTGGGCGGAATCACGTCAACAATCTCGCTAACACGGTTAGCCACGAACACTTTTAGCTTGTATGGCGGAGTCTGTAGCCACGACAAAACTACACTCGAGTCGCTAAAGGCAACTATTGGTAAATTAAAATCTTTAACGTTTTGTACGACAAAACGAACTAGCTTCGATAACAGCACGGCTGCCATAAGTTCAAGCCTAGGGATAGACATTAACGGCTTCAATGGAGCAACTCTAGATTTGCTCGTCAATAGTTTGACTTTGACGTTCCCATCCTTGTCAGTACTACGAAGATATATGCAAGCTGCGTAACCCAGTGATGACGCATCACAGAAACCGATTAATTGCACGTTTACAAACGAATTCACTAGAAGGTGTCGCTCAATGCGAAGTTGTGAAAGGATCGGTAATTGACCGATAAATTTATCCCATTTTTGTAATAATTCATATGGTAAACGGTCATTCCAGCCGAGGTTCAGTTTCCAAAGATCCTGCATGATACATTTGGCAACGAAAGTACACGGTGAAATAAAACCAACCGGATCGTAAATACTAGCAAGCAGCTTAAGTACTGAACGTTTTGTTCCGTCGTTATCTTTTAAATTATAATTAAATGAGAAGAAGTCGCATGAGGGCAACCATGTTAATCCTAGGACTTTTAAGGATGATGATAAAGTATCATCTTGAAAATTTATTTGCGTTATTTGTTCTGATTTCATTCGTGTCAGTAGCTCGGGACAGTTGCTAGCCCACTTACGTAATTCAAACCCGCCTTTTTTCAGAAGACTCATTAAACCGTCTTGTAAGGTACAAGCTTCGTCTACAGATTGACATGACCACAAAAAGTCATCAACGTAGACACCCTCCTCTAGAACTCGGGAAGCCTTACAGTCTGACCGTTCGTCTTGGGCAAGTTGAAGCAGCGTGCGAATGGCCGTGTAAGGCGCGCTACGCAGTCCGTAAGTGACCGTTTTCAACTCGTAAACTTGTACTGGGTCTGACGGTGTATCACGCCATAATATGTGTTGATAACACCTATCAGCGGGGTCGATGAGCACGGCTCGATACATCTTTGACACGTCCGCCGTAAAACATATGTCGTAGAGACGAAAGTTAATAATAATTTTTAAAATATTTGGAAGTAATTTACGGCCGGTCAAAAGGTTGTCATTTAGTGACACCCCAGTACTAGTTTTCTGTGATCCATCAAAGACCACACGCAACGGTGTTGTGGAGCTAGAAGGCCGTAACACACAGTGATGTGGTATAAAATATTTAGACGGCTCCGTACCACGATATAGCTCCATATGCCCCAGTGACTCGTACTCCTTCAGAAAATCAGAATAAGCCTTCCGGAACTCGGGTGAGTGCGCAAGTCGGTGCTCGACATGCGTGAGTCTCCTAAAGGCTATGTCATACGAATTACCTAACGGTTCGTGATTTGGCTTTAATAAAATAGGTGAAACATATCGGCCACTCTCGTCACGATAATGTTTCTCAATATATAGTTTTTCAGCGACTTCATCATCGGGATTTAAAGGAACATCGCACGGCGAGGATTCTATTTCCCAAAATCGCTTAAGAGTATCATTTAAATGATCATCAGTGGTGTACGACACCAACGTTGTAGACGCTACAACGTTCACATCCGTGACGTCATTAGTCGACGGTGTAACTAATTTACCTGTTATAATATACCCAAATATGCTGTCCAGCACGGCTGGCATATTGGGACCCATAATAATTTTCTTCCCACTGTAAATATGGGGAAAAACGTCACCGCCTAAAATTAAATCAATTGGCGATTGCTTATAGAAATGAGGATCAGCTAAAAATAAATTATCATACTGTTTTATTATATGCTCAGGAATTTGAATGGTAGGTAAATCTGAAGTTACTTTCTGAAGAATAACAGCATCAATATTAAAAACAGGTTTATCAGTGTGACGCGGCCTTAAGCTACATGACGTCATGCCGTAGTTCTTAACTAAACCATCAGCTAACCCGCAAATGCTAAATGGACATTTACGTTGAGATAAACCTAAACGTTGTAAGCATGCAGCGGAAATAAAATTGGATTGTGCACCGGAATCAATTAATACGCGACATGGTTGATAGACGTTAAAGTTGTCTAAAATATAAACAATCGCGGTACCCAACAAAACCGTACTGTAACTGTTATTATTATCAGTTGAAGGGCCTCCCGACTGGGCGGGCGCGCTTACAGGAATCGATGCATTACCGGAGTCATAAGAGGAAGCGAGAAACGTTTTCGTTACGTCCTGATGCAATAATAAGTTATGTGGTCGCTCACAAATAATGCATTTAAATTCACTCCTGCACTGTTCAACAGTATGATTAGGTTTAAGACAATTATGACATAACTTCAACTCATCAGCACGGCTGATTCGTAGCGAAGCACTCAATTTACGAAATTGAGCACAGCGATATATCATATGATTGTCTCCGCAATGCAAACAAGATAAATTATTTTTTGAGTTTGATGACGATGCATGCGCGTAGTTTTTCTGTGCACTGTTTCTAGTTCGCGCCGTAAACCTACTTACATCTGGTTGACGTTTATTCTGTACAACGTTTTGGTTGCTTGTACTAGCACCATATGAACTAGAATGATCCAACACTTTTATTTGATTAGTGACAAAAGTAATCAATTCAGAGAATTTTGGTATCGACTTCTGATTGATACTTTGTTCAAATGACCTACGAGTGTATGGATCCAAGGCGCGTAATGCTATATGACACAGAATGTAACTATTCAAATCTTCAATATTAAGAGATTGTATAGCTTTGTATGAGTTATCAAAGTTTTCTATGAAATTATTTAACTGAAAAGATGATTCCTTCGCAATAGGTGTAAAGTTTAACATTTTATCTAAATAATTCCCAACTAACATACGGTTATCTTGATACCTGTCGAGTAAAGCTTGCCAAACTATGTCGTAATTATTAGAAGATATCGGAATACTTTTGACTATGTTCAAAGCGGAACCTTTGATACATGAGAGTAAATAGTGAAATTTATCTATATTAGGTATCTGAGGCTGATTATGAACCAACGAACAGAATGTCTCATAAAAAGTATTAAAATTCTCAATATTTCCATCGAAACAAAACAACTCCAATTTTGGAAGACGTGGTCTAGATTCAATGCACGACTGTATTTTTTCAGTTTTAACGTTCGCTAGTAATTTTGAAGAAATCAATTTTATACGGAAATACAACTCATCAAAACTATTCAATTCCTGACTTTGAAATATGGTTTTCATACCAGCTTGTAACTGACATTTATAAATTTCAAAAATGCATAATTCGAAATATGAACGTAGCTCATCTATATCCGTGACACGCAATAGAAACATTTCACGAATATTGCTGTCAGTTACATTTAATGACATGTCAGTTATTATTTGTAATTGTTCAAAAATCCTTTGCTTTTTGTTGATTAAAACGTTTAATTCAACATCAGCTATGCACTTCTCGTACACTTCCTGAACCTTCTGACCCTTTTTAGTAGCCATTGCAACGTGCAAACTAAATATATGTCAAATAAAATAAAAGAATAATGAATAGCCTACTCTATATCCGGCTCGAAGGACCACAAAAAATTGTGCGGTAATCGCAGGGGCGATCCTTCGATGTATGTAATGTGGACTGTATAAATGTATGTATGTATGTATGAAGCAGTAGGTTGGTAGTATGTCCAATCCAATACCAAAATCAGTAAGAAAGAACCCACCAACCTTAACATCCAATGTCGCAGGATTGCGCTGCGCACGACTGCTTCTTTCTTTCACGGCACGGCCGGAGGACAGCACCATAAACGTTATGGTCTTCTGATGATGGAAACTCCACGAACGTCGTGAATTCTACCGATCTTCTTAACGGAGTTGACGCAACTCGCGATATTTTTCCTTTGACATTAACTGTCAATTTTGGAAGGGTTTTACTTTTCTTTCATACCGACCAGTGTTAAAGGATTGAACATACATATTTATGAGTTTATGATAACTGCAATTATCCTGAGCGTCTTTGCGACAAAGAAAGAGATAATAGTCGATTGATTCACTAATTAAACTTAAAATAAAATTAGATATTAAAATAGAATTCAAATAAGATAAGATACTATTCGAAATTTCAAAATTCAAAATGTCATAAGTAATTGTCTACACACACAATAATATTTTGGGAGAGTTCATTTTTGTACTAAACCTCTGCAGCTTAAAGAATTTATAACTTTTGTAAGCGCAAAATAACAACAGCTTTTTTAAGAAAAGACGCTAGATGTTGAAATGGATTGTAATTATTGTACTTACGCCTATTTACTAATATTTCTTGTGTTGTAGGCTCGCAGGAAGTAGAACATAAGATATATCTCAAAGGTGATGCCTTTCTGATCAAAGGCATAAGACATCTCAAAGGTGATGCCTTTCAGATCAAAGGACATAAGAGATCTTAAATGTGATGCCTTTCTGATCAAAGGACATAAGACATCTCAAAGGTGTGATGCACTTCTAATCAAAGGACATAAGACATTTCAAAGGTGTGATGCCTTTCTGATCAAAATACATCTCAAAGGTGATGCCTTTTCTAATCAAATGACATAAGACATAACAATGAACCAATATCCGGAAACAAATCTTTCATCATAGCACAAATGTCTATTCTTTCAGGTGTGATTCAAATCCAATACTTGTGGTATGGGACCATCAATCAGTGGTCGATAAGGGGTATTAAAAATAAAATTATTTAGGTTCAACGTCTAGATAAATTTTGCGTAGTAGTGCCTTAATTTGATTTGTTTTACGTAAAAAAAAAACAATATTTGTAATTACATAATATTTTTACATTTTCTTCATCGTTTTATTACGAGACAGAGATAGGTTACGATGTTTTACGCATGCTCGTTCAGGATGTTTCTATAATATGAAGATAAAATATAAGTTCTATTAGTAATTTATATCCGTTTGCAATTGTTCAGCTGGAACAAATGAGTGAAGAAACCGTTTCTTTTCGAATGAAAACCGATTGGAAATTCCGATGACAAAGTTGGATTTTACATTATTTCAAGTAGGTAGGGTCGATGTGCCAGTATACGGCCTTTTAGTGGAGTTGGCCACTTTGGGCGAGTGAAAACATATGTTATCTACACGCAAAATAGTCGATCTATGTGTATTTGGATCCCTAATATAGTCAAGATGTGAAATAAAAAATAAACCAGTGCCCTCCCATGTATAAATTTTAAAATATAACGGATAAAGTGAAAAACTAGCGATTGTGCCAGTATACGGCCCCCTGTGCCGGTATACGGCCCCTAGTGTGCCAGTACCCGGCCACCCCTTAAAAATTAATAACAGGCTCAGAATACAACGAATTATTACTGATATACAATATTTATTATTATTATAAACATTTACTCACATCTTATTACTGAAAAAGTGGCCAAGTGCGAGTCGGACTTGCCTTTGAAGTGTTCCGGTGAAAATGTGCTATATCTCAGAAACTGCCGACTATATCTCATTCAAACCAAATTTTCGTTTAAAGTGTTCATTGAGATCTCTAGCATATAGTTTTTTTAGATTTTTCACTCTCTTATTTTAAAAAATAGAGGGGGGGAGGGGGGCATAATTTACCACTTTGAAAGTGTCTATCTTTCAAAAGATTGACTTTGAGAGAAAATAGTTAGGAACCTCAATGTCATTTTTGAATACCTGTTTACAGACACGTAGGTATAGGTTACATAAATGAAAAAAATATTTTTTACTTTCAGTTCCATGTATGAACCCCCGCTAGACAAACAGACAGACAGATATGACAAATTTATAAGGGTTCTGTTTTTTTTCCATTCGGCTACGGAACCCTAAAAAGTAGGTGTTTGTAAAATTTTGTTCTGTTGTTCGTACGCCAGAGAGGTCTCTTCTGCCATTCCCTTTGTTTTGAATATCATGAAGAACTTTTTTTTAGATCTTCATAGGAGAACTAGGAAATGTTTTTATCTTCTTATTTATTTGGAGGTTCGTCAAAAACATTTGATAATAAGTATATAATATTTTAGGGTTCCGTATGATTATTATAGATCACTAATTCAGGGGTCTGTCTGTTCGTCTTTAACTGTCATGTCTTTGCACACATTATTCACACATACTAAATGAAAGGGCTCGTTGTAAGGATCCTTAATTATAAGATTAATAATTTTAAAGTTAAATATAAAAAATAGATAAATATTAATCTGTCTCCTCCCTTCCCTAATCTCCAAAACTACCAAGCCAAATATTCGAAAAAAAAAACAAAAAAAAGCGAGGAAAATGAATGAAAAACTGGAGTAAAAAGGTATACCTATACATATATTATTGGTCATACGGAACCCTTTCAACGCGGGTGTAACTCGCACTTGGCCAGTCTTTTTTAATGAAACCCACAATTAATTTTAATTTAAGTACCTACTAAATGTTAACCTCGCAAAATAACAAATCGCTAACTGTATTAGTAAGCGGAAACTTATATAGTAAGTATCTGTTTATTTGTGAGTGAATCAGAAATGTAAAGAAAACATGTGGCCGAATACTAGCTTACGGCATCTTTACACTTATGACTGGGTGAGCCAGTAGCCGGCCACCCGGCCGTATACTAGCGTTTTGCATAAATTGGTAGTCCAGTATCCGGCCACCTCATTTTTATATAATTAAATGTTATAATTGGAAAAAATACACTTTAATAATAAAGATCAGTTAATGATGAAAGTAATAACACCAGTAACTTATGTAAATAACTAATACAAACTAATAAAACATCCCTTCGAACGCCGCACTGCTTCGTATATTTTAGCTTGTTTATCGCATGTGCGCACAACATTTAGACAAGAGGTAAACTGAGTGGATTTTTTTAGCTTCCTGGTTAAGTGAATAGTTGTAAATATTGCAAATTCTTATTACTACATTATCTCAAATACGTTTAAAACTTACACTTTACTATTATCTCATGTAGAAATCTTATTATCTCTAATTAAAGAAACGTAGTCCGTCAGGTGGCCGGGTACTGGCACATGGCCGGCTACCGGCACATCGACCCTACACGATTTTTCACATGGTAATTTTAATATTTAGCAACAAAAACTCTTTGCTTCGGAAAACATCAATTTGAGATTTAGTTAACTATTGATTTTATCGTATTTGTTATGACGACTTATTAGGTACCTATAAAGTCAGACATAGGGTGGGTTTCTGTATAATAATTAATTCTGAGAAAAAGTGTAATGCTTTACGACAAGAATCAAATTCACAAAAGTCCCTTCCTTTGAAGGTCAGATGTGATCCAATTATCACAAAAACATCTACCTGTGTTTCTTTACAAATGTTTGTACGTAAATTAAAAACGATTTTTTAATCATTTTCTACATGTTTCGCCGTTATCGGCGATATAATTATTTATATTATTGCCATCTGATTAATGATTTCATAAACAATAATAATGATGATTTGGATTTTAAATCTGAAGTTAACAAGAATTAATTACTTAGATGAACTGACTACAAAATTCATAAAATTCATTTTTGAGAAAGTAGAATTAGAAGTTTTACGTAAACTACTAAAATGCTGCTACTAGTTTAACTAACGTATAGTTAATTAAGCCCCTTTAATAAAATAGTGCAAGTCGAAGCCTCGTGATACCGATAATAAGTTATTTCCTGACGTTACCGATAAGTATCACCAGGTATTTTAAGACTATAAATTAGTAATATATGTACCAAACACAGTTGGGTCTTAAGATTTACGATGTCCAATTAAGACCAAGTTGTGAATTCAAATTGTAGCGGGTTCAAGTATTAAAGTCGAAACTGTTTCAGCAGTTTGCTTTAATCAAATAATTAAAAAGGTTTAATAAAATAAATAAAGTACCTAATAATTTTGAACAAGACGTAGGTATCGTTAGGATTATACTTATATATCGTTACTTGAAACAAGTTCAAAAGCCTGAAAAAGTTATTTTTTTCTGACATTTTATCGTAGTCTATTCAATCAGTTGTTTTATTTTATTTAATCTATTTTAACCTGTGAGTCTTATAGAAGCTTTAAGAAGCTATTATTCAACCTTACCTGAAGTTTACAAATAATTATAGTTTTGTTTGTATTTATTATTAGATACTAAAATATCTTAATGAAACTACAATGTCGTAGCCTCGACACATTTTGTGTGTTGTCTTAAACAATATTTGTACAATTTTTTACCGCGGATTCTTGGTCCCCTTAGTAGAGACGTGTGAAATTTTATCTAACTTACTGATAAAGTTTAATATAAAGTAAATATCAATTTACCTCAAATTGTATAACAAATATTTTAGAAACATCAATAAGTACTCTTAGATAGAAAATAGGTCATATTACGTTATTCTATCAAAATGACTTAGTAACACAATTTAACAAAAGTAAGTAAAAAATAGAGTTTTTGTGTTAATATCAACTGACTGGTGATATAATAGTTCCACTATCGAGTCTCTTGTTTTGTTTTTATATAAAAAGTATGTAACATAAAGTTTGACGACATTTTTTTGAATCAATAGGTAACTACCGCACTTAGTAGTTAGGAGTCACCACTATTATGAGGAAGGGCAAAAAGTTCCCATTATATCTTTACATTAACATTTTAGTGTTTGTATTTAGGTTTTTTATGGTATCTAATAGCCGGCAAACGAGCTGACGATCCACCTGAGGGTAAGTGGTTATCGTCGCCCATGGACATCAGCAACACCAAAGGCATCACTGAGGCGTTGCCGGCCAAGAAAGAGAGAAGATAAACAAAGAAAGAAAGAACTAGATCTCAAGCTCCCAACCGGAACACGACGAGTCGTTTGGCGGCTGACTCAAGCTCAAGGGTGCGGTGGTAGCTATCCAGGCGAACCCCATGGAGAAATGATGACAGTAATAATGGTATTAATGAATATTATAATTAAAACCAATATTACCAATTTAATCCTCCAAGGGACTCTATCACCAGCGGGCCCAATTCGCCTCTTACGACACCCATCCGGCATGGGATTAGGGCTAGTATTCTAAGCCGCCCCAATACGCAATTTGCCAAGTAATGTTTACGTTTTAACTTAAATTATATACTTATTTAAATAAATAAATAATGTGGTTATAAACCAGACACTGAGACTTTAATTAATTAAGAGTTGCAAATACTAATTCTAAAATATAAAGTAAGTTAATTATTCAGCTTTTACAACAGCTTATAACGAATAACATTTAAGACGTAAAGTCTACATCTGTATCTTTTTTTTTATTTACCCAAATGAATGTGCTTATAATACCAAATCTAAACTAACTCAAACTATTTTGATGCAGAAAATCAATAAAATCATGATTCTCATTTTATAGCCAGCTTAATAATAAAAATCAGTATCGCTATACGAGTATCTGTAAATATTATTACTTATTGACATTTAAATTTCGTGCAAATTACATGCGATTTCTAATGCAATTTAAAAAATGAATATTTATAATGCATGTGCGTTTTATTAAGATAAAAGTAAAGAGGAATGTAATAAAAAATCCATTTTATCATAATAAAAAACAAACAAAATAATCTATATTATATGGTCGTCTGTATCCTATACCTATTTAAACATAGAATGTGTCTATGGGACCATTCTCAACGGTCATAAAGCACTTGTTAAAACTGCTACAATACAATAGATAACATTACAACACTTGACTACGACACTTGGCACAGTAATGACAAAAGAAATTTCGTTTTGACATGCCAGCAAGAACCGTGGCGAAGACCTTGCCGATGTCACTGAAATTTGTAGCAACTTTTCAACAGCTTACAGAACACAAAATAATGCGAATATTTGCCTAGAAGGTTAGCGCAACGAGGCCGATCGCTTTCTGTAACTCTGTGTTACATTTTTAAAGCTTGCATGAATTATAAATGCAAATTTTGGAGAGCTAGCTACACGAATGTCAAGCTAGGTCTAGACATCTGGATGTCAGTTCAGCATAATTATTTTTTTTAAACATTTTTGCACTATCCTCACTACCACATAATATTATATAATATTTCTAACTATACAAATTACATATATTTGAATAACTCGCACGAATATTAATTAAAGTTAATTAAAGTTTTTTGCTGCATCAAACACGGATGTAAACGTAAACACAAAACTGAACTTACATGTCAGATATTCCCATGTTGCCGCCTGGTGAGACACCTCAATAAAAGTCACTCAAAAAACTGATTCATGAAAACGACCACGACCGATAAATTCACTGGAAATAGTTTGGGATTGTGAAAAACGTAACGTTTTTGAACTGTGAGCGAGCGCACCGTCCGCCACGAACGCGCTAGCCTGTCGGCAACTGCGGAGTGAGCCGAGTGAGGTGAGGCTGATCTGGCTTCCTCGCTTAGAACTGAGAGGCTCGTGGCTGCAGCCAGCCACCAGCCAAAGAGAGAAAGTTGCTAGTTATCAAACTTGACGGTTACGTTTGGCGATGACGCTATCTTCCCCGATTGCGTATTCGGCGACAAATAAAATTCGCGTACCCACAATTTACACTACTGACACGGTGAACCGTGCTGGACCTACTTTTGTGTTGAATTTTGTTTATTTACGATATACTATATGAGTAATAGGGTACCAACGAGAAAATCTCTACGTATTATACGTAGATTAAGGAAAAAATTATATTATTATGAAGTGTTTCCCCATAACCTTACCCGGAAAATTTTTGATGATAATTTTATGTTACGATGCCTATATAAATATATATAGATATATCAAGTGTACTAAGAAGTAATTTAGAAAATATTTGCTACATTATCTTTTACCTATCTACAAGTTAATTTATTATTACTAACAGTTATTCAATGACCTGTAGAGATAACATACATAAGTAGGTAGAGATCAAGATTATTAATGTAATCTATCACTTAATAGCTAGTAAACTGGATACAAAGAGCGGAAAATATAATTAAATGGTTGATTCTGTATTGAATGTTGGTTTTTTGTTCTGAAGATGATGATCATGTTCATTTTTAAATAGTTTATAGGACGTTTACATGACAACTACGATAAGATTTCATTGTAATGTGAAGAGTTATTATTTCTTTATTAAAGTTTGTGTAGAAACCGAGTACTTTAATATGCACTTGCGATGCGAGCACCATGTATTAAAATATTATAAGTAGGTATAAACACATCAACAAAATCTAATATATAAAATTCTCGTGTCACGCTTTATTGAAGTTGAACTCCTCCGAAACGGCTCGACCGATTTTCGTGAATCTTAGCGTGCATATCGGCTAGGGTGGAGAATAGCACAACATATAATATTCTTCATCCCCCTAAATGTTAAGGGTGGTCCCACCCCTAAATTTTATTTTTTTAATTACTATTAACTTTTGACCGAACGAAGTCTGTCCGGGCAGCTAATATAAATATAAATAACAATTAACCAAAGATGTTCTTTTGAAGGACTCGCCATTCTTGACTCACAAGTAAATAGGTTTTTATTAACGCTTCACACTCCTAGCCCCTCACTGGGATTCCCTGAGTCGTGGGTGCCATGGACAATACACAAGACAAGGACATTCACACCCAGACCGAGAACAGAATTTTAAACTCATCATTCTAATTTCCGCCTCGCTGGGAATCCAACCCAGGATCTTTGGTGCGGCGTTCCGGCATGTTCCGGCATGTTCCGGTAACCATTGCGCCACACGGGTCGTCGAATTAATAAATTGTATTATTTTCCGTTCATGTTTTTTGCCTCGACCCCATGGTTGGTAAACTAGGCTACTTCGCTACTTTTATTTACATAAAATACTGACTAGTTCAACATAACGCAGCACAAAATAATTATTTAAATTATATTTGAGAATATATTCACTTCTATAAAACGTTGACCACAGCACCATTTAAGAAACGTCTTCTCAAAAATAAACTCACAGAGTTACTATGAACCCAATCGGCAAAGTTTAGGCTCAATCAGAACATATTTATCATGCTCAATCAAAAGATATTTTTAAAATATACTTGCAAATATTTTTGAATATATTAGCTTGATGCCCATGAATGTTTACGGATCTTGCCCTGAAGGTCTTTACTATTATTTTTCCATCAACAACCCATTACCATGGGCTTGGCTCTCCTCCCAGAATAAGTGATTACGGCCACGGCGAAAACATTACGAAAAGTTCTTCTGTACTGAAGGTACCGCAATTTCTCTTCATTGCTAAACGAACTGTTAATTAATGTATAGTAATAACTAGCTCGCCCTTAGTAAGTTTTTTTTTTGTAAATTGGTTTATGATTATTGAATTTCATCATAACATGTCTTAACTAGAGTGCTATTTAACGGAATTTAGCTTACGTGTGAAGCGTAGAATTATATTCAATTTAACATAGCTATTATAATAGTAAGCTGTTAATAATTGTATCTGAACACACACGACGGGAAGCGAGATCTCTATCAATGTCAATAGAAATGTTGAACATTCTAGACTTGATTTAATATCACATTGATGTTGGCTCTTTGTTTTTCTAGCTCGTAAATCTTCTTATTCTACATTTTATTTCTTTCTTTAATTCACATATTTTGAGACACTTTTTAACTCTAATTTTTAATGTGTTCAATATCAACTGCAAAAGTTACTGAGCTCTATATCTATATTTTGTTATTTTTTGAAGTAAAACTTCTTTAGGCGTGACTTGAGAGTAATTCAGATTATTTTTCGGACGAAAATAACGCTCTATACTTTATATAGTCTGTTGATGTAGTTTCCGCTATTTAGGTACCTAAAACATTGTATCTGTGACAAGTTATTTTTTTTGGTAATACCACAGAAGATTGAAGAAATATTAATACTTATATTAAGTAGTAAATACTTGTCACTAACATCAAAGAAGTTTTACTTCAGTCGCGCGTAAAGATTACACGCACACACTTTTTTAGTATTGTAGTTTCCCCTCTTCTTTTTTAGGGTTCCGTAGCCAACTGGCAAAAAACGGAACCCTTATAGATTCGTCATGTCTGTCTGTCCGTCCGTCCGTATGTCACAGCCACTTTTTTCCGAAACTATAGGAACTATACTGTTGAAACTTGGTAAGTAGATATATTCTGTGAACTGCATTAAGATTTTCACACAAAAATAGAAAAAAAAAACAATGAATTTTGGTGGTTCCCCATACTTAGAACTGAAACTCAAAAAATTTTTTTCATCAAACCCATACGTGTGGGGTATCTATGAATGTTTGCGCGAGAGACACTTCCAAAGTGGTAAAATGTGTCCCCCCCCCCGTAACTTCTAAAATAAGAGAATGATAAAACTAAAAAAAATATATGATATACATTACCATGCAAACTTCCAACGAAAATTGGTTTGAACGAGATCTAGTAAGTAGTTTTTTTTTAATACGTCATAAATCGTAAACCGCAATTTACCTCAATCAAAGTTACAACGAACTTCAAGAACTTTTATATTATGTTACTTGCTGCTACGGAACCCTTCATGGGCGAGTCCGACTCGCACATGGCCGCTTTTTATTGTTGTTTCTTTTTATAATAGGTGTTTTAAAAACGACATAAAAACAATTACATATACATAACCCTCTAATACCGCATCGCCATGCGACGTCACCTTGATTTGACTGAAAAAGCGAAGTTTTGCGAAAATTCGCTCATTTTTTCCCGGACAAACAAGTCGCCAAGCACGGTCATTGAATCGATCACATACCTACTCGTATTATGTAATGCGGGTTAAATATTTATTCGATTGTAAGCGGAGTCAGTGGCTTTCACTTTCGCGAGTGTATGTGATAAGTCGAAACGAAATGGTTAGTAGGTAAGGACCTGCGTACATTGAATCTCTCCGTAACGACATCTTAATTTTAATGATATAATTACAACGAAATCACTCATAGATAACTAACTCTTTTTAATATTGTGTGGCCTATATTAAAAATAGAAGGAATATAATTTCGTCCCATTCCTCCCCGTTGTCTGTTTTTATTAAAAAAAGTTAATATCTTAATATATATAAATTACGTGTCACGTTGTTTGTCCGCAATGGACTCCTAAACTGCTTAACCGATTTTAATCAAATTTGCACATCATGTGCAGTTTGATTCAACTTGAAAGATAGGATAGCTTACTTTCTTTAAAGCACACGGAAGGTTTTAATAAAAAAAAACTTTTGGCAGAACGAAGTCTGTCCGGGCAGCTAGTATGTATATAAATAGCCGATGAATGAGCAGATAATCCGTCCATGGACATCAGCAACCCCTTATCGATGATGCATGCGTGCTGAACAAAAAAAGAGAAGAAAAATAGTCTGTTTAAGATATAGTTTTGAATTTAGTTCGCAAAGTCTATCGACTTAATTTATGTCGATTCTAGGTCATCGACTAAGCAGCGTGGTGGAGTATGCTCTAGGGCACTCTAGGCTTCCTCGAGAGGTCCGTGCTCAGTAGTGGGCCATTAAAGGGTTGAAGCCTAATTTTAATATATTTATGAATATGCACATGCAATTTCATTTCACATGCCTTTTCCCAAAAAGGCATACGGAGCCCACTCCGTAGTAACTGAGACAGCCGAGTATGTAAATGCCAATGAACGAGTGCGAGGGTGCAGATCCTCGTAGTAAAAGTAATGGTGGCCACTCACGGTCAGTCCATCGCGTCAAATGGCGTGATATACAGCCAAAATTTGATCGTGAATGTGAAAAACTGATGAAGTGATATAAAAAATTTGTATGTCCAATCGCGCCATTTTGACATATGTCATTTGGCGTGGCTCCAAAAATGACGCGATGGAATGACCGTGAGTGACCACCATAATAGGTCTCAGGGCGGGGTAGGTTATCAGGTAAGCAGGCACAACTCCAATTTTTAAATGTTTTATATTGTTATACACAGTATCCAAATTAAATATATACAATAGGCACTGTTAGTAAAATTAATAAAAGTATCAAAATAAAAAATCACGTATTTACATATTCCCCGATAAAAAATATGAGTACTAACGAACAAAATGCACATCGGCAATTATTGCGCTCATATTACGGAAATGCGGAAATAGGTATTACTCGGCAGTACGGCCACGAGTAAATAACATATTCATGTGGTATGTCGTTGGTGAGGACCATTTTATAGGCAGGCGTGTGTAATCGTAACGCCATAACAATTTATGCCTGTACGAGTTATATAAAACGTGGTCTTGTTTATTGAAAGCTTAATAAGTTGGTTTTATTACTCAGTGAAAATAGTGCCTATTTAATTTCATGCCCACTTTACAGACTAGTTGTGAGTAACAAGTTTGTTACCATTACAAATGATGCGTTGTTTGAAAACGATACAAGATGCTAGTTATGTACATATGGATAGGGAGACTTATTTCTAAGAATTTTTCTGAGAATATTTCTGACTTTCAAGGTTCGCTTGATTTTTCACACAATTGTAATAAATTATGCCTGGAGCACATGTTACTTTGATAAAAAATAACTTACTGCAGAAGTTTGGTTAGATCTGCAAAGGTCTGGCTTCAATAGTTAAAATTTGTCGCCCTTGAGAATCCTTAAATGAGTAATGTGCTTTCCTAAAAAATATACAAATTGGCTTCACGATTATAGAATCATTATTGAGCAAACCTGGAGTAACTAATAATATAAATGAACCACAAACAATAACAAAACAAATCAATCAAATCACATTAATTGACTATACTTACCTAACTTAATATATTAGCAATTCTAGTTAGCGATCTTATGTCATGTTACACTTCCTATTATCGCACAATAGCGAAACCTATCTGAATAATCGGAAAAACATAATTATTACGTATGAGATATGTATGCGTTTTTTATGCAACTGCAACGTTGAACTCCACATAGCAACCACGCGCTCAATCTAATCTTTGTTTACAATGAGTATAATGCAAATATGAGACTGTATTTTCATCATTTTTTCATCATCATCAGGTGTAATTAGTGTTAGACCTGTTTCGAAATTCTGGGCATGATAAATATATTCAGCTATTTTTATATTAAAAATCAAGTTTAGTTTTTAATGATAGTTTTAGTATAAAGAAGGGTTTGAATCAAGGTTCAAGTCAATATTTGTTACAATTTTAAAATTCATTTATCTAATTTTCTTACTTTTATGTTAATTTCACTTAATACTTTCTTAAATAACTCTGTCCAATTTTCCATCTACCTTTTTGGAAATACAAATTTTGTATATAGTTATTAAGCCTTTAAGCTTTTTACAAGCTTTACAATTTCTGCTAAGCTATTATTATTATTTCAATAATTACAGTATAGGACCAATTTTTCGGAATTTATCTACTAAACTGTATTTATCTATAACTTTATAGTATAGATAAGTACAGTTTAGTAGATAAATGAAGATTTTTTTCCTAAACTGTATAATTATTGAAATGATAATAATAGCTTAGCAGAAATTACATTTACATCTACATCTATTTACATTGATTTTCAGAAGACAAAATGTTCAATACCTAGACAAAATTGAACCGCCCATACAAACGCCATTTCATCACGTATACCGTACCATTAAATATATTGCAGGACCTCACTATTGTCTGAAAATGTATTCAATTCTGAGACCAAAAATGTTTCTAATCTAGCGGATTTAGTTGTTATGTAATGGCAACATCTAATGGTGTCCGCGGTTAGGTCCTAATTCAGATATTTCCACATGTACATGTACATTGTGCTCTAGATAGCATCTTTAATGGCTTTGGGCTATATTGATCAAACTCATTGTTATGTAATTATTAAATTTCTAAGCTCTAGATGACGTATCCACGACGCAGGTAACCGATAAGATTGAATGTGTTTAATAACAATACTCAGCCTCGCCAGTTTGGAAGTTCGTTGGGCCCCTCTTTATAACCAGCCTGCAGTAAAAAGTTGAAACACATAATTAAGTTATAAAACAATCTCGTTTTAATTATTGTGTTCAGTCAAAAACCTTCGTTATTTTTCTTACTTAAAATATGGTAGGTAAAGGTGCAATTATATAAAATATGGTACAGATGTAGATACAGATACCCTGATGCATGCTCCTCTTGATTAATTGAGGTTTCTTACGCCCCAACTCAGAGTCACTAACGGTTACTTTAATCACTCCTTAGTAAAGAATCACCATACAAATTCTGTACTATAGTAACTCTGAGTTGGGGCGTTAATGTGCCCAATTTTTTTTTTTTAAATATGTTTTCAATAAGTTTCATAGTAATTTTAGTTCGAATTTGTCTGTTTCATGCAACGTTTCATGAAATGTCTAAACGAGTATTGTTCCAAATTTATTCCGAATTTATTTATGACGACACAATTTGCACAGAGAAACTGCTTATTTCTTTAAGAAATCTCTTCCAGCAGCCTTGTGAGGAGATAGTCATTGTAGGTAGACAAAATGTTAGTTATTTTTAATTCATCACCAAGTTATCTCTCGACTATCTCTATTTGGGACAATGTACCTATTATGTATGTACGAGTTGATAATTAATCAAACTAATCATATCAACTCTCACTGTAGTGTGGTAACATCAGACGACTTGAAAAATGCAGTTTTGAGTCGCCTCAAAAAGTGTAATAAACAAAATATTCATATTTAGTATTACTCAATCGGATTTTGTCGCCGTGATGTCATCCGACAGGTTTGATGGTTCCTCGCTACTTTCACTTCATGTTCATGTCATCTGATTACTATATCATCTTGAAAGACGCATTACGAAGTACAAACCGTCCATTATGCAAGGTGTCTTAGAACTGCATTCCAAGATTCTATTAACTAAATCTACTAGTTCTAATCTACGTGGCGACGCGTGACTTATAGGATTAACATCGGATTCTTTAACATTCTTTGATGTGTATTTTTCTTATTCTTTGATGCGACTGATCTTGACTTGCTTAATAACGGATCTTTCGATATGAAATTCAGACGACCAAACAAACCCTAAAGAGACCAGTCCTTATTATGTTTATTACATTCCCAAAAACATTGGGAATTAGTTCAAGGAAGTTTTTTACTAACCAAAAGGAAATTACAAACTGATAACAACTTATAGCTCAGCAATATAAAGATCGAAACCTTACGATCTCCACTAAATTAGTACTCAATATTTTAGAAGTCCACCACACTGCAACTCCCGAACATTTTAAACCGCATCTATACACATCCAATTTTAAGTGTCTATGACAAATTATTTAGTGATATTTAAAGTTATTATTTTAAAGTGGATTTTTCACATGTATTGTAGGAACTTATCAAGGATTTTACGTGCAAATAATTGTGGCCATAAATCCAAACAGTCCCTTGGAGTACTCATTATTATACAGTCTATAGAATACGTAGAGTCGGTAATCCATTACCCTCCGAGGGCTTATGTTTTCTATCCTGTCGGTGACAAGTGAGTTGTGGATGATTCGAACGTATAGTGTCAGAGGGATAGTGCTACTCTTGTGATGTCCCTGCCCACATCTGTGCACATCTTTGGAGCAGTACTCCAAACAAGCTCGGACTTATGCTAGTGAAAAGCATAATTTAATAATGTATCTAACTCCCAGTACAATTATGCTACAAGGGCAAGTTACTAGTAAATAAATAAAATACATAAACAGGAATAGGTTATATTCGACAAAATGAAAGAAATGCATTGATCTTACTCGTATTATCAACATAAAAGGAAGTGTCGACCACGATGCTAGATTCACAAACTATGGACATCTACTATTACCATCAGTAGCTCTAGGTAATTTATAAATCGTTATCCATTTGTTTTAGGGTGGATTCGACCAAACTTAAACTTATACACGAGTAACTATACGAGAAATAAGCTATTCCATGATTATAATCTCGAGTAAATACATAGCCGTTTTTCCACGTAATCGATAGAATACTTGCGTTACGAATAACAATACGCGAATAGCAGAGTGAATGGTGAACGAAAATAAAACCCGGCAAATAAATGTTGTCCTACAACGGGATAGCGTAAGAGCATACATCATGTCAACTCGATTTTGCCGTATTATAGTGTGAAAAAGTAGCTGTCATGTAAGCTAGCTAGCTGTCAAACGTTTTATTTGTTTTTTGTTTGAGGGAATTGTCAAGTTTTGTCGTGTGGTGACAGAAATCAGATGATTGGACTGACTGACGCCATTACATTATTCTACGAATAGCTCCGTTATTCCGTGCGAAGCGGCGGTATAGAAACAATTCCCGAATAGGCCCACTATTCTTAGAATTGTAGATGGTAAAACGTAAAATTGATTTTCTCTCGATTAACTGACGATTTATTCTAAGATTAAGATTTACTCTTGTTTGGTCGAATCCACCCTTAGAGTAGTAATGTAAAATGGGAAAGAATAAAATCTTGGTCCGAATACTGCATGCTTTGTATTTTATACTGAAGTCTCTATGTACATTTTGTAATAACATCGGTATTTCTAACATGTTGGCAGATGAGATTCAGTCAGAAATCAGAATACCTGCTGTTATTAAAGAGCAATATACCTACTACTGTACAAGTATTTTTGCATTGATTTTAATAACGGACTTTAATTACAATTGTAATCTATACAGTAGGTACTTATCAAACTAGGAAGTTATTTCAACGTCAATAAATTTGTTCTTAAAAGTTTAATTTTTGTAACTTGTCAGATATAAAATGTTAAATGTTATTCTTTGTTATTTTAAAAAATATATACTGTAAGTAATTGCACGAAGAAACAACCTTAATATTAACATGATGTCAAAATTGAATTTAGCTCAGTCTAAAATAATATAATTTTATTCAGTTTTTTTTTGTTTTTTTTTTTGTAAATACTAAGAATTACAATCTACTAACCATGCTGCATGTTGCTAGAGACAGGTAGGTATTGAATTGCTAAGGCCCGAATTAATATACTGATTCACGGCTCAAGAGCGCGATTCAGATTTTTTGTTTTGAGATTCTTACCTACATCTTCTTACTAATAGCATTTTTACCCACGATTTGATGTCATCTCAAATTGAATGTAGAGATATAGCCTAAGAAGCCAGCTTCTCGATCGTTTGTCTGCAAGTGTTATAAAAACGCCTTTGTCATTAAAAGAGAAAAATTAAAAGAAAAAATACGGGATATATGAGGGATTACATACAAATAACTGTATATTTTTAGTTGTATGTGGTTTCGTAAGGTATTGTGTATTAAGTGTGTGGGTAAGTCAATACAAATATGTGCTAAGTTTCACTTTCGGTTTTCTTCGTGTACCGCCTTGCGTGCATGTATTAAAGCATTCGTCAAGCTTTCCTGCGAAACGTTAAACAAAGATGTAAATGTGGCGTAAACATCCTTTTAAATGGTTCATTATTATGTGATGTGTTTCAATTTTACTCATTTTAGATATGGCTGTTTAGTTAGGACGGTAGGCTATAGTCTCGTCAAATTACAACATGATAATAATTCTTATCAAGGGGACTGTGAATAGATGTCTACGTTATATAGAATAGAGTACTTTAGTACATTTTATGTAGATCTAACTAATTGATGAGGTATAAAAATCTTAAATAAAATCGTAGGTACCCAGTAGGTATGTTATAGAATATGGCCTACTAGCTTTTGCCCGCAGCTTCGCCCGCGGTAGAGATCGATTTTTTATAAATCCTACTTACATACTTTAATTAGTTAGACTTATTAGTTGCATACGACTTAAGTAATTTACATGTATCATATGATAGCGTGAAATGCAAATGAATTTTCCTAACGCCATCTATTAACAACATCCGGAACTAAATATCTAGCAACTAACAAAATATGGATCTTCCCATGGGGATGTTTTACCGCGGTAAAAAGTAGCCTACGTTACTCTCCACCCTCCTCACTATCTCCACACACAAAAACCATACCATATAACAGCTTCGTTGCGACGTGAAAGACGGACAAACAAACACACTTTCACATTTATAATATTAGTATGGATAATATGGAAGTATGGATGTAGAATATGCAATTCTTATAATCCATAGTTTTTAATTTTTCATTGTAACTTACTTTCCTTTCTTAACACTATGTAAGAACGATTTAAGGTAAAACTATGTACGAACTTATAATTATTAAGATAGCATAGTTTTTTTGCTTTTAATTTATTCTATTTTGTGTTTGTTGCATCGCTTATGTGTCCATTCATTTATCTTTATAAAATACGATAAAGATAAATTAATTAAAATTTTAAGAATAACTAACAATAAATTAGTAAGGAAGCTGTAAACTATAATTTTATTAAGCATAAATTAATTGAATGTTATTATAATAAAAAAACACTGTGTCGATGAGTTATCATACGAGATCAAAGGAATTTAATGATTGATGGAGCAATTCGACCTTAAGGGGTTTTCAAATACAATACTGGTAATTAATAAACTTTTATTTTTATTTTAAATGCATCATTATTAGAGTTTATTTACATTTGCCAAGAGCTGATAGATGCGAGTTTTAAATATAAAACCCACAATTTAGAATGTTTTGATTGAGGTATTAGTAAAAACGCTATTATTAGTAAAAAGGAAGTTTAAGGAAAAAAGGTTATAAAAATCACTCATTATTAACATTTTTTTCAAGAGAAGGTTGCGATGTCCAAGGGTCATATTTATTTTCTAACACAAGGACTTGTAAACATTTCAAGTGTGCGTTAATTGTTTGCTTTTATCATTTTCGTATAAAGTTAAGTCTTTAAGACCTTGATAGAACAAGTGGCCTTCGGAAGAACAATAAGATATTTTTGAGATTTGCGTGATAAAGTGTAAAAGGGTAAAAAAATAAAAGGGTGTACATAAAACGCGATAACTTAAAATACCTACTTAATAATTTATTTTATTCAGTAGTTTAATAACCGACTTCGAAAAAGAAGGATCTCCATTGGATTGTATTTTATTTGTTTTTTAATTTATACATATGTTAGTCAAGGTTTTTTTCAATACTTTTTAGATAACAACGTTTACATCCACATTTAAAACATGGTGTTGGAAGAATTAGACCGATTAGGGAAACTGAAACAACCAACCTCTCACATCAGATGCATTTCCTCCTCCGTATTCCCTAATTCCCGTAATTCCCTATAGTTCAAAAACAAGGAATAACAAGAAATATAAAACTACATAATCACATGGCAGCGTTTAATAATCACAATATCAGAGTGCACTCCAAGATATTGCATTGCATTTGTTCCTTTCACCAGCCGTGACTCAGAGCCTCGTGACTGTCTCCTGTTTTACAGGAACTGGTTTTTATCTGTGCCTTATTTAGACTATATACTATTAAATACAATATTATGAGTAATTAGATCGTTGAGTTTTAAATAAACCTACAATGTCGTTTTAACTAACACTGAATATAAATGTGGAAATCTATATATATATTTATATATATATATATACATATATATAACACAAATAATGTTTGTACGGATGTCCTTTATAGACTCTGAAACCATCCAACCGATATGCCTCTAAATGGTTTCATTTGAAAGGCAATAATCCGAAGGTGGTTTGAGACACTGAGCTAAAACAATGCATTAGGCACATTCGGTCCATTGATAAAGTCGATTTTCCACTTTTCTCATACAACAATTTGAAGATAATATGTAAAGATCAACATCAACATCAACGCAAATACACTGAACTGTCATTCTCATCAGATTTTTTTTTAGCGTAGTGGAACACACTGGTTATCCATCCACTAGTGAATTAATAAATCAAATACTTATAGTCGTCTTGGGCGGCTTATCTTTCTGTGTAGCTGCTGGCTAGCTGCCACCCTCTTGCATGAGTCGGCCACCAAACGACTCGTTGTGTTCCCGCTGGAGTCTTTTGACTTCCATGTTAACAGACATATTGATGTACTATCTGTAAGAGCTAAACCTAGTAATCTATACTAATATTGTAAAGAGGAAAGATTTGATTGTTTGCTTGCATTGAATAGGTTCCGCAATTACTGAACCGATTTGAAAAATTCTTTCACTGTTGGGAAGCTACACTATCCCTGGGTGACATAGGCTATATTATATTTAAAGAATAGGGATCCTTAATAAAACTCAAATAATGTAACCCAAAGCGAGGGCGGTTACTCGTATTTTATAATGCAAGACCTAGTTATTATAAAAGCACTTATATTTAAAACGTCAATCTAGATAAATGTCTGTAAAATTTAAAATTATAAATTTAATATCAACTTCGCCTCTAAGAACCTAGTTGCATCTCATTATGGATTCCAATTAAATGACTGAATCGTGTTTTTCAAACAAATTGTACCTGTGTTTTACAATCTACTTAAATTCAAGTAAAATAGCGCTTTATTGCTTAACTCCGTAAAAGTGCTCATGGGCTGATGGGAAACGTTCATAGCACACCTTTATGTCAACAGGTTGCGACACAAAACTATTTAAAAATAACTTCTTAAAATTAAATTCGATCGCACAGAAAATTAAGTAGGTTAGTGTTCACTAGCCACATGTATATGTACCTACATAACGGAGAAAGGGGTAATCTACGGTGTTATTAAATGATATTCCTTTTACTTTGCTCCATGATATATTTCCAGTTTTCCTAACGTTCACATCAATAACAATCTGTACTAGTCCGTGATCACTATTCGAATCCCCATAGAATGTCCCACACATATTATTCTAAATAGATTGACACATTCCTAATTCTAAACATTTGGTTTTTCTTCATGACTTCTCGTATGACAGACCAAAGAGGTCGCTCGCCGTCATACACATAATGATACAAAATTTTAAAATAAAATATGTTGTAAACAAGCAACGTTATTAAAAAAACATAAAGAAATTAATTACAAAAATTTAAGGGAATATGTTGGACAAAAACGAACTTTAAATAATCTTCTGATAAGTTTGGAGTTCCATTGTACAAACCGTAGATCTATTTTCTTTTTTCGTCCAACCGCCAAGAACTTTTAATTAAAAAAACTGTAATAAAGTGTTTACTAATTATTTAGTATTAATTAGTTTTATTATAATGAAGAAGCTTTATTTAACGAGTGGCAGAAACCTGTGAAGAGAAGGGACGGTTCACCAAGGATGCTCGTGAAGCATGTTCGTGACTGTAACTGGCATTGTTACCCTATGAATGGTTATTTACTCATAATAACATATTGAACTATGGGCTTTTAAATCTTTATGCATTCAACGTTACTAACTACAATCATTATTATATAATAACTAGCTGACCGGGCAAACGTTGTTCTGCCAAAAAAATTTTAGGGGTAGGGGATGAAAATAGATGTTGTCCGATTCTCCACCCTAGCCGATATGCACGCTAAGATTCACGAAAATCGGTCGAGCCGTTTCGGAGGAGTTCAACTTCAAAAAGCGTGACACGAGAATTTTATATATTAGATGCAGCTTTTCTATTCGCGGGTATGGAACGTTTCTGCTAGATATTTTTTTAAATTTCTTTTCAGTTTTTTTTTTAATACAGTTTAAAAGTTTCCGTTTCGCTGAACTGAACCCTGAATTTCGGACCATCCATCTGGTAATCCTATTTGGTC
This sequence comes from Thymelicus sylvestris, assembly GCA_911387775.1. Classification (NCBI taxonomy): domain Eukaryota; kingdom Metazoa; phylum Arthropoda; class Insecta; order Lepidoptera; family Hesperiidae; genus Thymelicus; species Thymelicus sylvestris. The sequence continues at coordinate 10,265,192 of OU426895.1, forward strand.
TATTCGTATAGGTCATCATCATTCGAGTAGGTTTATATTTGCAACAAGTGGGACATCTCAGTTGCGTTGCAGACTAAGGACGTATTAATAAACCGAAGTTAAGATCTCTGCGATCTCAGGATTGGTTTGAGACGCAGACATACGAGAGATCTTATGTTAAAGACATTTGTAAGATTTAAGATCGCCTAAAAAGGAATCAGTAAATTATGATTCCTTTATTAATTTCCTTCATAAATCACAATCCATAAATTGTCAGTGTTAAGATTCTACATGTAGAAAACTGGCTTCAACTTGCTAGAAAGGCAGTTTTTTTATTTTAATATAAATGACACAAGACCACCTTGTAATAATTAATTTTATATTTAACTAGTTATGTGTTATTCATAATAATGACCATTGGCAGTTATTGGTTCAATTACTTTTTAATATTCAAGATATTTTTACTTGTAAATTCTTGGACGATCTGTTTGTAACATTTACTAGGTACTTACACATATATTCCGGGTTCACCGAACCGGACTTGTGACGTCATTTAACCCATCCTGTTACCAAGAATAACGTTTTATTTCAAGAAATATGCGGGACTATCTCAAACTTCATCAGAGTTTAAAGTGTTTAAAGAGAGATGTTTTTATGCCTAAGTTATGCTACCAAAAATAATAGTGAAGACTCCCAAAAACATAAAATATTAATTAAAAAAGGATTTTGGATGGATAAGTTTAGAACAGATACCTGTCTGTCCTACCTGACCTTTTGATTACATAAATTAATCTTATTTATTTAGTTGATAAATAAAACAGGTTGTGAATTCGTATCGGCTTTGTTCCTCTACCGAATAGATTTAATCAAATGCTTAATAATATTATCTTCTTCTTTTATACTATAATGAAACTCAAAAGGCATTTCTGCACATTGAATATTTTAAAATAATCGATTAGGGGCAGTTCAGTAACGTGTTAGAGCTTAGAGCACAAAAATATTTTTCTTAGAATTATTGTCTGTCTGTCTGTTCGTCTGTCCGGGCATCATATCAAAACCCTTGAATGGATTTCGATTAAAACTGGTGAAGTTGTTACTTATGCTTTGGGTCATTTTTTAGAAATTTTTTCATCCTGAAAAATTGAAAAGTTTCCCTGGGAAACTAGATGAAGTTTGTATGAAATATTTAAAAAAAATCAACCGATTTGCTTCAAATTTGCAACAAAAACCTTACTTAAATTGATGGTATACACCAGTTTTTCAAAAATTTCCATTTAAGGGAAAAAAACTATTTAATGTCAATATTGTTTATTTTCAAAACTCTCTCCCGGAGGAATACTTTGTGATTGTATTACAGGTTTCACTATATAAATTCCTAAATATCAGTACTTCAATATAAATTTACCGTTTTTTTTTTAATTTTTTTTTATTCAATAGATTGAAGAAATTGCGGGAAACACCTATTAACCAATAAATCTTAAATTTTTGAAATATTTTACTTTGATTAATATACAAACTACTAAACAAGGCAAGTTAAGATCAATGACCGCAGAATTACTGGACATTTTTTAAAGATGCTACTAATCGAATAACTATACTTAATTATTAAATTCGTGTGTAAAAATAATATGAATTAGCTGCTGTCATGTGACTGATAACGTATTAATAAGGCCCAAACACACATTACATTGGTGTAGAAAAGATTTTACTAAAATTGTAGTTTTAATTTGACACAGAATTTGACGCCGGATTGTGCATTAGATGCTTTACTCAACCGGTTCCCACATAGCAATAAAATTGTGTTTTCCTTGCGTAATACCGCCCAAGTCATGTGACTATGCAAAATTAAATATTCAGTGATAAAATTGTTACCATGTGACTTGAGTACAATGATGTAAGGTTAAATTTAGATACACAAGCGTGAGTAAGTAGGTTTTAGCAATAAAATATGATAATTCTTCATAAAATCAGTGGCAGAAACTATACAGTTGGAAGTAACATAACGGTGAATTAGTTTATAAACTAATACTAAACCACTTATAAGTGGTTTATACAAAACATGTGATATTTGTGCTTGACTCTAATCCTCCTTATTAACTCTGAAATTTTTATAAGTGTGACCAAAATTTCGACAAAATTGATTATATTATGCAATATAACCTTCAATTTGACATTATCTCTTTAATTGGAACATAACATAAAATATATAATATGTATATTTTTCCGATGCTACACGACGATTTATTTAAAAAAATATCCTTTGTGTGCATTGCAATAGTGAGAACAGAGAGGTAAGAAAGAAAGTGAGGAGAGAGAGAAAGAGAAGAGAGACCTTTTACGTTCAATAATGAAAATTAAATATTCGGGACTTAAATACTTATTTACAAAAGTAACGTACTGTCCTACTTGTAGTCATTAAGATTTATTTCCCAAAGATAAAAATAAATAAAATAAACGCTTACACACTCATACATACATCACCATAATACGCATGACCCGAGTACAAATATTTATCTTTCACATAAATATCTGCCCCGGCTGGGAATCGAACACGGGACCCCTGACTTTGCAGGCAGGGTCGCTACCAACTAGGCTACAGGGTCGTCGAATCGAATGTTGAATGACATTGCTAACAATCGAAGTTCGTTTTGTAAAAGAAAGAAAAGAACAAAAGGTTTCATGTTGATCTGCCTGCCTTACCTAACCTTTCAACTTTGTTCGGTTCAACGTTCGCCATTTTGAGTAAAGAGTTGGGTTTCCTTTGCAGATGTATTTTTCTTCTTAATTTTGACTTCTAAAGACGTATCTGTCATTATAATCTGTTATGCCACAGTCTGCGCGTATTATTTATTTATTTATTTATTTAACCTTTATTGACCACAATAAAAATATTACGGTACAAATGGCGAGCAACTTATCATCGATCTCAATGGTGGCTTTGCTCAATTATATTCATTGTTCATTGACGCCCCAACTCAGAGTCACTAATGGTTACTTAAATCGCTCCTTAGTACAGAATTTGTATGGTGGTTTTTTACTAAGGAGCGATTAAAGTAACCGTTAGTGACTCTGAGTTGGGGCATGAGTCCATTTGTAAGTGTTCCAAGTTGTAGTTTTTATAGTAAAAATATACTCTACTAATAATAGTGAAGATAAAAATATGTTATTTCAAAGCATTTACAACCAATGAGCCATAAACGACTCATTGGTGACTCCGTCGAAACAGAGTTATCTGATATGGATCGATGTCGTTGATGTCTTTTATATGACATTTTTTCAAATCTTTGAATTTACTAATAGCATGCGTTTTATTAATAGCATGCTACAACAATAGATTTGAGGATGTTTAATAAATCCACAATAAATCTGAAAAAATCACATCCTCTTGCTAATATATGCCTAATTTATACTCGCAATGGTATTTGCAAAGATTTGATTTGCAAATAACTGGCATAAATTATAATTATTTGTCATCTTAAAGTTACATTTTGAGTTAAGTCAATTTTAATTTCAGTTAATTATATTTATGTGAGAATGCAGTAAAGAAATTATTAAATTTATTGATAAATTAAATCTAGTTGATCATAAACATGTCCAAATATATGAGAAGTTTTAGAAACATTAGTTTTAAATTTGAGTGACTATTTATTACAGTCATTTTGTGTAACTTACGAGCGTAACGTAAAAGATAAATGGATAAAAGACAATAATGTGGGTTGTCAAATACCTTATGCATTGTATTATGTAACAGTGGGATACATCGCGACCACAGCCAAAACAAAGGTTTTTGGCTGAGTTCCATGCAACTGTGTCGCAACATACAAAATATATATGAGTACCTACTTCTATCGTAGAGAAAATGTGTCCTTTTGACGATGACATTAGATAAACTCATTTTTATCACTAAGTGGTATTGGCTGGGAATTTAATGACGAAGCGCGAAGGTTAATTAAAAAAATATCGTACGGTCATAAAAGGTGCAACAGCTGAGAGACATCCGCGTAGTCAGAATAAAAACAAAATGCGTTTGCCCTTTGCGTGTAGCGGGGGGAGGGTGAGGGGGAGGGGCGTGCAAATATGTTAAGCGGCAGAGAAAGTAATGGCTCTTCCGCAACTGCAACCGATGCGGGAGCATGTGACTCCGCTCACATGACGCGCGGGGGGGGGGGGGGGGGGGGGAAGAACGGGGGGGGGGGGAAGAACGGGGGGGGGGGGAAGGTGGGGTAACAATGTTTTACGTTTTATTGCGAAAACGATAGGTACGTAAACTAGGCTAACGTTACGCGTCTTACGTATTTTGTATTTCTAGTGTGTTTTGTATTGACATGTTGTGCAATACTAATTAACGAGTTTGTATTCAGGTGAAATGGCTTTAGGGCGTTCTTCGAAAATGTCATCATTGATGGGTTCTTTTTTTGTAGACTGAAGGGTTAAGATTTCTTCGTAGTTATGGATTACGTTATTGGATTACGTTACGTAGTGATGGACTTCGTTATTATAGAAGTGTCGTGCAGATTTTACGACTTATGAGATACGGTTTTCCCTGTTTCTCCCTTGCCAGAATATGAGACGAGTTTTCAACCGTTGTTGTTGTTGATGGAGAATACGTAGGTACGTAGTATGTACCTACCAATGCTCCAGTACTGGATTCCAAATACATTTTAGAATAAAAAAATTAAGTGATTGGCTGCTACTTATTTTAAAGCCATGTCCATCTCCGCCTTATTATTATTGTATGTTATTAGAGGCTAAACTCTTGTAATTATATTCCACACAAGGAAATAATCAATAAGGAAACTAAATTCCGTTTACCTAGAAAAATAAATCAAAATTCCAATCGATTTTCACGTTCGGAAAACCAAAACGCTTATCAAAAGAATAAAGTCAACAGAGCGTGACTACAGCGATATATTTAGTACAGAGACTCAGTGTGTAAATTTATCTTTTTTTACAATCGATCACATACTCGTATTAGTAAGTGCTTATCATAACATTTTGACCGTCCGAAGACCGGTTTGACGCAGCATCCGGACCCGGTACGTAGCATTTACATGATAAGGATGCGGATTCCTTCTCAGAAGTGTTTTCTGACGCTTAAATCGCGATCATGCTGTTTCGATAGCCTTCCACGAATGTTACATTATTATGAATTGTACAGTCACCTGCAGAGAAAAGTAACACATCTGTTTATAAATATACGAACAGAAACGTTTCCGTTGCCTGTTGCGTTGTGAACAGATGGGTTACTTTTCTCTGCAGGTGACCGTACCATCATCATCATTATAGGCCATAGTATATTGTGCAAAAACCTATTTGTACTATTGACGTATGTGAAGAACGTTGTAGCCTAGTTGGTAGTTGGAAGCCGTGGTAGCCTCTGCGAAGCAATGGGTCCCGCGTTCGTTTCCAGGCCGGGGGTTTTTGTAAGAGTTCATATTTTTACTCGAGTCATGGGTGTGTCATTACGCCGACCTTAAGAATCGTAGTGTGTTGGTAACTTCAACCAATGATAGCGTATAGATTAGATTCATCCAACGTCACGTGATCCGTTTTCAGGTACAGTCAGTTACAGCAGAGAAAAGTAACCCATCTGTTTATAACGCAACAGGCAACGGAAACTTTTTTGTTTGTATACTTATAAACAGATGGGTTACTTTTCTCTGCAAGTGACTGTACTGTAGTGTGCCTATAAATTATAAATTATAATAAAGTACTCGGTTATAACTATGATGACCAAATGCATGTCTATTTTTCTCCAACTACAAAAAGTAAATCTACTAGCTTATTTAAAACGCCAAGTCTTACTGAGATGATAAATATGTATTGGTGTACTCTTGTATAATAACTATATACCTAGAGGAATTTATTTGAATAAATTAAAAATCAATTAGGTCAAGGGTGCGCTACGTAAGCAAATATTTGTAAGTAATTAAGCTCTTTAATAACTTGACAAGGTTTGAGAAAGTGGCTGAAGTTTTATGACTGTGAAGATATTTAATATGCACAAAGTATGCAGTAGGTTAAGGTATGTCTGTTTGAATGCTACAATCTCTAAAATTGTTGGAACCTGTTAAAAAAGCAATAATTTTTGAATATCAAGTCTTTTACACAGGACTTAAAACTATTTCAACATCCTTGTATTAATTGTCACTTATTGCACCTGACATTAAGATTCATTCCTTATGGAGATACCTACTATAGTAAGTAAACTTATAAAGAGGCGAGCCTACGTGAGTCAAGTCAGTTGCACAAAAACATTCAAGTGGCAAATTGGCTACTGTACACCTATTCCGATATGAAGTAATGAACTAATGACGTGTATAAAATACCTACCTGAGTTAAAATATGAGTAGAAATGTAAGCTTGAATAACATTTTATTATAATATAAAATATTACAACTTCATTAAATTGATAGATTGACGTAGATAAAGATGTAGGCATCTACAATTAATTTTGACATTGTTGTTCCTAAGCGTGCATTAATTAATCGTGTAGGCAATTTGTCTGAACATCCGTCAGCATTTCAAATACAATGATGTCAAACACGCGAATAAATTTATGACTTTATGACGTCACACCGCTCGCGATAATGACTCAAGTTTAGGCGAGCTAATCAAATGATTATGTTATTATTATTAATGATTAAGTTAATCGCACAATAATAACATGAGCGTGACTGAATAGTAAGTATTACTTAGATTAAGCCTATTATTGTATTGATCTTTAGCATATTTTATATTATTTTCAAACGTAGGTACATTTTTCTATTATCTATATATTAATATTTGCTGCAAAATCTTTGAATCAATTAATTAATAAGTTAGGACAATTACGCGGACGGAGGAGTTTGAATTAAATTTTACACGTAGAAGTACAGATAATATAATATGTATTAGAAGTAGAAACATAAAATTAAATAAACATTACACACTTGCATTTGACGCACACACGCCTATTATACACATACATGTTCATGTGAAGTAGCCCTTTGACACTTACTAATTTTTTATTCTTAAATTTAAATATGTATAACTTGCTGCTTCTAATGACGCAGATTAATTTAAGAGAACTGTATCTTTCCTTAAAAACAACCAAAGAACTGCAAAATAAAACATTTTTATGCTAATATTCGGCAGACAACTTATACCGTCTAGTGAATGACTTAACTAATACCGTTTCCTCATGAACACCGTTACTCATGGATAAACCACACCAGCCAGGGCAATAACACGGCTAACCTTAATATTATGTGAAACAAGACAGTTTTCTACTCAACCACGGCTTATGTGAAATGTTGCCTGTACCAGTGGTTCCCAAACTGTTCATTCCAGTCGTAGTGTGTTAAGTAGTTCTCTTTGTGACTTGTAATGTATAATATTTAAAAAAATATAGATATGTTATGCCCTTATAGATCAACCAAAAAATCAACTACAACACACACACACACACGTTTATCTTTTGTTTCACTACACCTATCACATTGGTTTAATACACGAAGGCATTTTAACGCTGCGTGTCAAGTGTCAAGCACTTCTATCTTCTGACAACAAGAAAAGCGTACGTATCGTCTTGTATTGACAGAGCGACTACGAGCAGAACGGTCAATTACCTGTTCTTACGCTCTTCATCGTCGGCGCGCTAGTGACATATCTACCTCTTTTTACATTATAATATCATTGATTGTACAAGCCATAAACAACATTATGGTCAATTCATGTACCTAATTGTATGATTTATATTTATTTATTGTGTATAAGTATCATTCGGTGATACTGAAGTCTTACCATACCTACTGCCTTTTCTACATAACTAATAAAAATTATAAAGATTATTCTTTGTTGTTTTCTTTGAATAATGTAGCTAAAGCAAAGTATTTTTTACGAGTGTGTCAAAAAAAAAACTACAACGTGTAAACAGAATTGTAGAATAAACATGTTTGAGAGTTCGCTTAAACAATATTTTTAATCGGAATGATCATGTTCCGCAAACCGATGCAAGGTGTTTAATAAAAAGCAATCTATTTGTTATATGTTATTCGCCGCGTTGTAATCTTACTCAAATATCTACCAATAGCCGGCAAACAAAGGTTTGAACCAAGTAAACTTATGACGCAACGAGCGTGCGAAGCTCGGTGATATCCTCCGCCGAAATGTCAAGGCTTCCATTGTAGTCACATGACGTGGTCACATGAAAAAGTTTCTGCATTGGACGACACGACAACGATGCAGATTTTAATTCTAGAGCTTTTAAAACATTATTCAACAATATAACATTTACTGGTGCACCTTTAACCTCTGCGCCGCGCCAGTCGCATCGGCATCGCATCCGCCAGAAAATCTGTTTTATGGTGGTCACTCACGGTCATTCCATCGCGTCATTTTTGGAGCCACGCCAAATGACATATGTCAAAATGGCGCGATTGGACATACAAATTTTTTATATCACGCCATCAGTTTTTCACATTCACGATCAAATTTTGGCTGTATATCACGCCATTTGACGCGATGGACTGACCGTGAGTGGCCACCATTATGTACGTACACATTTAGAGTGCAAGTTTTTGCGTACACAATAATACAACAATTCCCACTAGAATACATTGTTATTTTTCCGCATCATGGTTTGAAACGATTACTTTTTATTTTATCACTGGCAGATAAATTCATAATTTAGAACTTTAAATTAAATAAACGTTTTTAAAATTTTCATTTTAAATAAAAATCTTTAATCTCTATCAAATAAATCTCAATTTAATTAAAAAGCGTTGTATATTTTATTCCAAATCATGGTTCAATAGTTTTTCGCGAAAGAGTAACATCCATACATGCCCACAAACTTTCACATCTATAATATTAAGTAGGATGAATTTGAATTTTTAATTTTGATATCGTTGTCGTGTCGTACCATGTAAAAGCGTTCGTCGGCGGCTCAGGCCGTGTTTATAATGTTCCGATTAATCAAGGATCCCGCATTCCGATGCTCTCGGTCGATTACAGTATAACACATCCTTGTTACGACAAACGACTACTTACAGCGTGGAATTCATTTTCATTCTCTTTGTAGTTTTCCGCCTCATTTAAGTCTTAGGGTGTGTTGCACCATGTAACTATAACAATAACCATGCCGTCAAATCCCCGGTTAAGCAACATTTGCGTTGCACCATTTTAGCAACGGTTGTAATGACGTCATAACTTAACGCTAACTTTAACTGATCGATTTTGGCCGGTTATTGCTATTGTTATTGTCAAATGAACTGTCAACTTCACATTCAGCTACAAATTGTTTGGAAAATATTATTATATTTAGTCTAAAACCTTATTATGGTTTTAATTCGTGATATTCTGTAGGAATCCAGTTCTTCTGATGACGACAGTGATAACAACGTACCCGAATTTCAAGAGAAAAAAAGTATATCAACCTCGAATTGATCGATTTCGAAAATGGGATGATCTTGAATTTTTGGTCAGATTTCGGATTTCCAAGGGCTTTACTAGGGCGCTGGCTGCTCATTTAGGACCCTTGCTGAAAAGTAGGACCATGAAGTAAGTACCCATCTATTATATGTAGTTACTAATACAGTCCTACTCAATCTTATAATAATAACTAACCTATTGTGATGTGTGAAAACTTGATATCGATATTAGTTGTACAATTGCTGCTGCTTATTGGCCTATTATAATAATAATAATATTTATTTTTTTCAGGAATTTCACAATTACTCCTGAGCAACAAATAGTAATGGCCCTAAAATTCTATGCATGTGGCTCATTCCAACGTTACATCAGGGATGCTGCAGGTGTCCATAAATCGAGTGTGTGTCGGATAATACATGAAGATAATACATGGAGAAATAATAATAATAATAATGGTATTAATTAACAATTAAAATCAATATTACCAATATAATCCCTCGAGGGGCCCTACCACCAGCGGGCCAGATGTATTTAGTATGAATATTATTTAATAAACACAATTTTGTAAAAAATAAATCTTTTATTTGCAAACTTTTCTACAAAACCCTAATATAAAAATTCCTTATTTGCACTTGTCCCATTTTTTTGTCTTTAAGAATATCAATTTGTAGTTGAAGTTTCATTAATTCAAAGCTAATGTTTTTCTTCATTGTGTCTCATAAGCTGCTCGTGAAGTTATTTTTGTTGGCTGATGGCGGATGGCCACAATCACAACTTAACAGGCGCGTTCCACTAGACGCTCACAACGATCAAAATATCATACTTTGATCGTTGTGAGCGTTGTGAGCGTCTAGTGGAACGCGGCCAACATCACAATCTTAAGTCGTAGAGCCGAAACGCCAGAAAGGCTGACACTGCTGACAGCTAGTATTTTGTGTTGCCATATCAAAATATGTTACCCATACATTTTTAAGGAAAAATATGGAACCTTAAATTTGCAACCCTATTAACTTTGACAATCACGAACAATTTCACGGTGCAACACACAATTGTTAAATATTATTGTCACCGTTATTGTTACCGCTAAAGTTAACTTTGACGAAAACTATAACAGAGCCTACGGTGCAATCCACCCTTATTGTTTATCAATTATAATTACGTTTTATTTGTTTTTCCTCTTCCTGTCTAATCTTTGTATATAAAACACAAAAAATGGTTTGCACACATGACCTCTATAGACTTAGGAAACATCCAACCGATATGCCCAAAAATTTTTCATTTGAAAGTCAATAATGCGAAGATGGTTTAAGGCCACTAAAACAATGCATTAGGTACATTTTCAATTTTCGACTTTTTCCATACAGTTTTTTCTTGCGTAGTTTATCTTACGCCGGGTATCCACTAGTTACAAATATTGGATGGTTGTGTGGCAGAGCCAGTTCTAGTACTGACCAATCGAATGGTCCTGAGTACGGTGTTCCGACGAAGCAAATGTGATTTATAATAATTATAAAATGTTAATCCCAGTATATTGTTTCTTGTACCAAGGTTTATGCCACCTGTACCACAGGGAATTCTATTGCCTATGTGTATTGGTGTGTGACCTTTCTCTCTCTTTTGAGAAGCTCATTTTCTGCCAGTCTTAAATAAAGATATGTTATGCCCTTACAAATCAAACAAATCGGTTCCAAAAAGAGCACACACACGTTTATATTTTGTTCCACTACACCCATCAACTACATTGGTATATTACACGAAGGCATTTTAACGCTATATGTCAAATGTCAAGTAGGTACTTCTGACAACAAGAAAACCATGCGTATCGTCTTGTATTGACAGAGCGACTATGAGCAGAACTGTCAACTGCCTGTTCTTACGCTCTTCATCGTCGGCACGCTAGTGACATATCTACATAGAGACTCACTCACTGACCTTTTTACAATTCGATGGACAGGAGCATGACTATGCTTACGATGAATGAATGCTTGAGTCATCACCTTGTTCTGAATTCTGATGCATCATTACCAGCTGAGGTTTGTTGGTATTTATATATTTTGAACTTGAGTATTGATTCAGAATACCAGTAGTTTTGTGACACATGTTTTAAACCTCTATATTGTTAGTTGTGCTATGCCTATGACATTTTTTACAGTTTCGGGTGTTCTTATATCTATTATTCATGATTTATGTAGCAAAGAAATGTTTGCGTTTTAGTTTGTGGCTGTTTGATACATCTTATTTACTCGTGTTATAAATACAAATATATAAAAAATACAAACATAAAATAGTGTGTTTGTCCACGGTCGTGGCAACCAACACAGAATCCTAGCGCGTTGGTTAATTAAGATGTTTTGTCGCATCTTTGGAATCTACTTGAGGATTAACTTTGTGCGGTAATCGCAGGGGCGATCCTTCGATGTATGTAATGTGGACTGTATAAATGTATGTATGTATGTATGAAGCAGTAGGTTGGTAGTATGTCCAATCCAATACCAAAATCAGTAAGAAAGAACCCACCAACCTTAACATCCAATGTCGCAGGATTGCGCTGCGCACGACTGCTTCTTTCTTTCACGGCACGGCCGGAGGACAGCACCATAAACGTTATGGTCTTCTTAAGATGGAAACTCCACGAACGTCGTGAATTCAACCGATCTTTTTAACGGAGTTGACGCAACTCGCGATATTTTTCCTTTGACATTAAGTGTCAATTTTGGAAGGGTTTTACTTTTCTTTCACACCGACCAGTGTTAAAGGATTGAACATACCCCCCACCGAAATCAGTGTGATGATTTCCTAATAGTGTCGGTGTGTGAAGAATGAGTGTGTTAATAATTTGTGTTAATGAATATTTACGAAATAATTCAAAAATAAAATAAACTTGTTAGTGTTAAGTAAAAAAGTTGAGTGTATGAGCCTAATCTAAGTACTAACCTAATAACCTAATTTTATATTTAATTTGCATATGGCAATGGGCAGATTTTATTTACTGGTCTTTTATAAACCCCAGTTTGCGTGCGTACAGTGACTACACGTACAATGTTATCAAAACCAGGGTGAACCTCTTCTATTCTGCCAAGAGGCCACTGCAAAGGTTTGGTTAAGTTAGATTTAAGAAGCACTAAATCACCCTTCTTAACATTTGGAATTGAGGTGAACCACTTTTCTCTTTGCTGTAAAGTGTGCAAATAATCATTTGACCATCGCTTCCAAAATGATTGTGATGCCTTTTGAATACATTGCCAACGTGACAATCGATTCATCTGTACATCTTCAAAATTATATTCCGGAACAGTTAATAAATTCTGTCCAATTAAAAAATGACCCGCAGTCAGAACTTCAAATTCATTTGGATTATTTGAAAGGGAGCATAATGGTCGCGAGTTCATAATTGCCTCAATTTTACAAAATAAGGTACTCAACTCCTCAAAAGTCAAGGACCTATCACCTACTACACGGTAGAGATGATGTTTGGCTGATTTTATGCCTGCCTCCCACAGACCACCCATGGAAGCTGCATTAGGCGGGTTCGTACGCCATTCGACGCCTCGCGAGGATAATCCAGAAAGAATTTCATCAGAATCAGACGTAGAATTAAAATAATCAGTAACGTTTCTTAAATGTTTAGCTGCTGCAATAAAGTTTTTTCCACAATCGGAATATAAGCAACTACAGAGACCGCGGCGTGCCACAAAACGATCAAATGTGGCCAGAAAACATTCGCAAGATAAATCTGAAAGCACTTCTAGGTGCACTGCTTTTGTAGAGAAACATACAAATAAACACAAATATGCCTTAGTAACCTTTGCATTTCGCCGCATAACTTCTTTTATAAAGAATGGACCACCAATATCGCAACCAACATGGTCAAACACCTTGTTGGCCTTAAGCCTAGTTGCAGGTAACGTACCCATCATAGGCTGTGTGGAGTATGGACGAAATTTAAAACAAGCCCGACATTTCGACAAAACTGAACGAATTACACTACGAGCATTTATTATCCAGTATTTATTATTTAAAATGCCTTGCAAGGTGCGCGGTCCTACATGCATGTACAATTTATGAAAATAATCAATTATTAAATTTGTTATGTGGCACTTCTTAGGTAATAGTGCCGGATGTTTTATATTATACGGTAAATCCGACTGTTGTATTCGACCCCCCACCCTGAGGAAATTATCAGGGTCTATAAAGGGAGATAGTTTACGAAGGGATGATACATGAGTTCCCTTTGCTAGCATTTGTATTTCAGAATAAAAATAATTATTTTGAATGACTTTTATAATTAAATCATGTCCCTGTTTTAACTCGCAAGACTTTAGTGAACCAAATGTTCGATCAGATTTTTTACATTTTAAATTATTTACAAAACGAAGACACCACGCTGTTACGCGCTCGAGTTTACTAAACGATGAAATATTATTAAAGGAATGTTCAAGATCATTGAAGTTATTTAAATTGTAAGAATTAAAGGTAAATGTGTCTACGTTAGTTTTAAGTTCCGGAATAATATCATTTTCTTTTAAAAATAATGTACTTCTTGGCCAACTACGTGGATCTCTAGCAAGCCATGCAGGGCCACTAAACCATTCGTCCGCTACTGCTAAAAGTTGTTCAGGCAGCGCGCCTCGAGAACAGAGGTCGGCTGCATTGTTCTCACTGTTTACATGAAACCAGCAATTGGGCGGAATCACGTCAACAATCTCGCTAACACGGTTAGCCACGAACACTTTTAGCTTGTATGGCGGAGTCTGTAGCCACGACAAAACTACACTCGAGTCGCTAAAGGCAACTATTGGTAAATTAAAATCTTTAACGTTTTGTACGACAAAACGAACTAGCTTCGATAACAGCACGGCTGCCATAAGTTCAAGCCTAGGGATAGACATTAACGGCTTCAATGGAGCAACTCTAGATTTGCTCGTCAATAGTTTGACTTTGACGTTCCCATCCTTGTCAGTACTACGAAGATATATGCAAGCTGCGTAACCCAGTGATGACGCATCACAGAAACCGATCAATTGCACGTTTACAAACGAATTCACTAGAAGGTGTCGCTCAATGCGAAGTTGTGAAAGGATCGGTAATTGACCGATAAATTTATCCCATTTTTGTAATAATTCGTATGGTAAACGGTCATTCCAGCCGAGGCTCAGTTTCCAAAGATCCTGCATGATACATTTGGCAACGAAAGTACACGGCGAAATAAAACCAACCGGATCGTAAATACTAGCCAGCAGCTTAAGTACTGAACGTTTCGTTCCGTCATTATCTTTTAAATTATAATTAAATGAAAAGAAGTCGCATGACGGCAACCATGTCAATCCCAGGACCTTTAAGGATGATGATAACGTATCATCTTGAAAATTTATTTGCGTTATTTGTTCTGATTTCATACGTGTCAGTAGCTCGGGACTGTTGCTAGACCACTTACGTAATTCAAACCCGCTTTTTCTCAGAAGACTCATTAAACCGTCTTGTAAGGTACAAGCTTCGTCTACAGATTGACATGACCACAAAAAGTCATCGACGTAGACACCCTCTTCTAGAACTCGGGAAGCCTTACAGTCTGACCGTTCGTCTTGGGCAAGTTGAAGCAGCGTGCGAATAGCCGTGTAAGGCGCGCTACGCAGTCCGTAAGTGACCGTTTTCAACTCGTAAACTTGTACTGGGTTTGACGGTGTATCACGCCATAATATGTGTTGATAACACCTATCAGCGGGGTCGATGAGCACGGCTCGATACATCTTTGACACGTCCGCCGTAAAACATATGTCGTAGAGACGAAAGTTAATAATAATTTTTAAAATATTTGGAAGTAATTTACGGCCGGTCAAAAGGTTGTCATTTAGTGACACCCCAGTACTAGTTTTCTGTGATCCATCAAAGACCACACGCAACGGTGTTGTGGAGCTAGAAGGCCGTAACACACAGTGATGTGGTATAAAATATTTAGACGGCTCCGTACCACGATATAGCTCCATATGCCCCAGTGACTCGTACTCCTTCAGAAAATCAGAATAAGCCTTCCGGAACTCGGGTGAGTGCGCAAGTCGGCGCTCGACATGCGTGAGTCTCCTAAAGGCTATGTCATACGAATTACCTAACGGTTCGTGATTTGGCTTTAATAAAATAGGTGAAACATATCGGCCACTCTCGTCACGATAATGTTTCTCAATATATAGTTTTTCAGCGACTTCATCATCGGGATTTAAAGGAACATCGCACGGCGAGGATTCTATTTCCCAAAATCGCTTAAGAGTATCATTTAAATGATCATCAGTGGTGTACGACACCAACGTTGTAGACGCTACAACGTTCACTTCCGTGACGTCATTAGTCGACGGGGTAATTAGTTTACCTGTGATAATATACCCAAATACGCTATCCAGCACGGCTGGCATATTGGGACCCATAATAATTTTCTTCCCACTATAAATATGAGGAAAAACGTCACCGCCTAAAATTAAATCAATTGGCGATTGCTTATAGAAATGAGGATCAGCTAAAAATAAATTATCATACTGTTTTATTATATGCTCAGGAATTTTAATGGTAGGTAGATCTGAAGTTACTTTCTGAAGAATAACAGCATCAATATTAAAAGCAGGTTTATCAGTGTGACGCGGCCTTAAGCTACATGACGTCATGCCGTAGTTCTTAACTAAACCATCAGCTAATCCGCAAATGCTAAACGGACATTTACGTTGAGATAAACCTAAACGTTGTAAGCATGCAGCGGAAATAAAATTGGATTGTGCACCGGAATCAATTAATACGCGACATGGTTGATAGACGTTAAAGTTGTCTAAAATATAAACAATCGCGGTACCCAACAAAACCGTACTGTAACTGTTATTATTATCAGTTGAAGGGCCTCCCGACTGGGCGGGCGCGCTTACAGGAATCGATGCATTACCGGAGTCATAAGAGGAAGCGAGAAACGTTTTCGTTACGTCCTGATGCAATAATAAGTTATGTGGTCGCTCACAAATAATGCATTTAAATTCACTCCTGCACTGTTCAACAGTATGATTAGGTTTAAGACAATTATGACATAACTTCAACTCATCAGCACGGCTGATTCGTAGCGAAGCACTCAATTTACGAAATTGAGCACAGCGATATATCATATGATTGTCTCCGCAATGCAAACAAGATAAATTATTTTTTGAGTTTGATGACGATGCATGCGCGTAGTTTTTCTGTGCACTGTTTCTAGTTCGCGCCGTAAACCTACTTACATCTGGTTGACGTTTATTCTGTACAACGTTTTGGTTGCTTGTACTAGCACCATATGAACTAGAATGATCCAACACTTTTATTTGATTAGTGACAAAAGTAATCAATTCAGAGAATTTTGGTATCGACTTCTGATTGATACTTTGTTCAAATGACCTACGAGTGTATGGATCCAAGGCGCGTAATGCTATATGACACAGAATGTAACTATTCAAATCTTCAATATTAAGAGATTGTATAGCTTTGTATGAGTTATCAAAGTTTTCTATGAAATTATTTAACTGAAAAGATGATTCCTTCGCAATAGGTGTAAAGTTTAACATTTTATCTAAATAATTCCCAACTAACATACGGTTATCTTGATACCTGTCGAGTAAAGCTTGCCAAACTATGTCGTAATTATTAGAAGATATCGGAATACTTTTGACTATGTTCAAAGCGGAACCTTTGATACATGAGAGTAAATAGTGAAATTTATCTATATTAGGTATCTGAGGCTGATTATGAACCAACGAACAGAATGTCTCATAAAAAGTATTAAAATTTTCAATATTTCCATCGAAACAAAACAACTCCAATTTTGGAAGACGTGGTCTAGATTCGATGCACGACTGTGTTTTTTCAGTTTTAACGTTCGCTAGTAATTTTGAAGAAATCAATTTTATACGGTAATACAACTCATCAAAACTATTCAATTCCTGACTTTGAAATATGGTTTTCATACCAGCTTGTAACTGACATTTATAAATTTCAAAAATGCATAATTCGAAAGATGAACGTAGCTCATCTATATCCGTGACACGCAAAAGAAACATTTCACGAATATTGCTGTCAGTTACATTTAGTGACATGTCAGATAATATTTGTAATTGTTCAAAAAATCTTTGCTTTTTGTTGATTAAAACGTTTAATTCAACATCAGCTATGCACTCCTCGTACACTTCCTGAACCTTCTGACCCTTTTTAGCCATTGCAACGTGCAAACTAAATATATTATGTCAAATAAAATAAATGAATAAAGAATTGCCAACTCTATGTTCGGCTCGAAGGCCACAAAAAATTGTGCGGTAATCGCAGGGGCGATCCTTCGATGTATGTAATGTGGACTGTATAAATGTATGTATGTATGTATGAAGCAGTAGGTTGGTAGTATGTCCAATCCAATACCAAAATCAGTAAGAAAGAACCCACCAACCTTAACATCCAATGTCGCAGGATTGCGCTGCGCACGACTGCTTCTTTCTTTCACGGCACGGCCGGAGGACAGCACCATAAACGTTATGGTCTTCTTAAGATGGAAACTCCACGAACGTCGTGAATTCAACCGATCTTTTTAACGGAGTTGACGCAACTCGCGATATTTTTCCTTTGACATTAAGTGTCAATTTTGGAAGGGTTTTACTTTTCTTTCACACCGACCAGTGTTAAAGGATTGAACAAACTTCAATTTTATTATTGTCATATTGTGTCATGTAAATCACCATATGCAAGCATTTCCTTGAGCTTGAATCCTGCTATGCTTCGAGGCTATTTATTAATGCAGTCTTGTTCTTAAATGCCCTCGATTTTATGGAGAGATCCTACTGAATAAATTATAGCAACAGTAGGTACTTACTTGGTAGTATTTATAATTATTTAATGATGAAAATTTTAAGATGTTGGTTTTAACCTCGTTTTCAGTGTGTTGTTGTTATCTATCAATAGTAAAATAATGAAGATGTCACAAACGTTATAATGATTATTTAATTCTATAATAGTTATTTGGTGTGCGAAATACGAATCGGTTGGTAACCCTACAAAGGAATTTTATGGTTTGTTTACATCGAGTCCGAATCGAATGTGACTGGAGTATAGATTCTTATGTAGAACAAATAATGAATTAGCTCTCGTCATTCAATTTACGTTAATGTTATTTAATAGGAAATTTTTAGCAAATAGGTATTTATCTTCTGATCGTTGCTAAATTTTATATTTATGATATTTTAAATGGAATTATTTATGGAAAAATAATGAATGGGTTCATCAGGTCATAAATAACTTATTTGCAATATCTATGTTATAAACATGTTGACATAGAGTCAAAAAGCTAAATTTAGTCTGAATATTATATTTATAACGGTAAACGGGGTGTTACGAACGTCATTAATTTAAATCAATGTGACCAATATTAACACATTTTTCGGATTAGTTCAATAATTGATTGTTAATTTTTTTCTTAAATTCAGTTTTTTGACGGAGAGATGTAGTTAAGAGAAAGAGAGCCAGTTATATTGCATTCTGAAGTTTATTTTCGAGCGATGTCATATTTGAGATAGATATTACATATTAATGTAATGTCCATAGACGAAAGATACCACTTAGGTACTTGCAGGTGGCTCGTCAGCTCGTCTGTCAACTAATTATTGTTATTTATTATTACTGATTTTTTTATTATTATTTTTTTTGGACACAGTCACATAAAGTTTCATATACTACAAAAAACTATGTTTAGGTGACAGACATTGAGTGCCAACACTTATTTATGTAATTCAGTTTTTTATGTAATTTTGATACAATAAGACAAGTGATTCTTAGAATTTAAATGATTTTGGGTTTTAGTACATTTATATATCTAATCTAATCAATCGTGGTCAAACATTTAACTTATTATAAGTAAAAAAGATACATACATATACCTAGGATTTTTTTTTAATAATAACTGTATAATTTTTTCTTTAAACTTACAAATAGAGTTACAAAAAGGATCGATACAAAGATTTTCCTTAATGAGATTAAAAAGAGCTAGTTAGCAAACAATTTTAGTGGCTTTTGTATGGAAATAGCCGGCAAACGAGCTGACGATACACCTGATGGTAAGTGGCTATCGTCGCCCATGAACATCAGCAACACCAAAGGCATCACTGATGCGTTGCTGGCCAAGAAAGAGAGAAGAAAAAGAAAGAAAGAACTGGCTCTCAAGCCCCCAGCCTGAACGCGACGAGTCGTTTGACGGCTGACTCATGCTCAAGGGTGGTAGATATTCAGGCGAACCCCATGGAGAAATAATAATAGTACCTAATAACTTCCTTTCAGACCGTCAACGCCTTTAGTATTAGCGAGATGTGGGTGATCATGACTAATTAACATCTGGCGTTGTGTGGTCGTTTGTTAGCGTTAGTTTGGCGACAAAGTCAGGGTCAGTCTCAGATTATATAATAAAAATTGTTCCCTTTGAGGGGTCAGTAAAGAACTCGGTATAACTTGCTAACGTCATCTATGAAAACAATCGAGAACTATTGTGAGAACTTAAAAGCCAGTCGACTTGAGGCTCGCAGTGTAACAAATAAACCGTAACAATTAATTTTCATGCGACTCACTAGATGGCGTTGATATTGTATTAATTGGTTAAGGCCTTCTTTAGTGTAATATTATTAGTATATATTTAGTGTATTATACGTTTCATAGTTATATTTCTTTAAAAATTATTTAAATATATTTTTAAATTAATTTAAAATCAATAGAATTATTGTGGAAAATCTTATTAGTGAAATTTTAGTTTTAATTAAGCAATCGAGTCTCGTTGAAGTCTAATGTATGAAGCTTTGAAACATTTCTACGAAACATTTTATTGATTGACAAAATATGGGCAGTAAATATTATTAGTTTGTTTGGCAAGAGGTCTTTAATACGCTTAAAGTCTTAAATACGTTTATAGTACGTCTGATCAATTTAAATTAGGAATGATAAGTACTAATGGTTCCGTAGTAAAATTGGAACCCGTATAGTTTCGTCATGTCCGACCGTCCGTCCGCAAATTTGAAAAAAAAAAATGGCACAGATATACATATTTATTAAAACTCCAAAATCGTACAATAAAATAATGAAAAACATTTTTTTTTCAGAGTACCTCCCCTACAGGTAACGTGAGGATTAATTTTTTATTCGTTGTTTACCCTATAGTGTGGGGTATCGTTGAAAAGGTCTTTTAAAAATATTATGGGTCTTCTAAGACCATTTTTGAATTTAGGGGTATTAAATATTTGGCTTTAAACTGCTAATTTTGGTAAGTCAAGTTAGCATAAGTTGTTAATGAGTAATATAGTCGATAAACTTACTTTTTTATTTTTATTAACCAATGAAGACTTACAAAAAAGACACAGATTTAAGTTCTGCCAAATTGTACTCGTAAGTCACTTTGTAGGCTGTTTACATTTACTATTACTTCGGAACCCTACATTGTGCGTTGCCTGACACGCACTTGTCCGGTCTTCTCTCTTTCTTGGCCGGCAACGCATCAGTGATGCCTTTGGTGTTCTTGATGCCCATGGGCGACGATAGCCACTTACCATCAAGTGGATCGTAGCAGCTCGATCGAAACAATTGATTAATTTCATAGATAAATCATTATGCGATAAGGTTATTAAACTTTTCAGTTTTAATTGTTGAATCACAGCAATTACTCGTATGAAGTAATTACCGTCACGTCACATCACTGTATATGTACAACTTCGTATTATGAAATATGTATATTGTTGTTGTCATTTTTATAGTTGTATCCTGAATACCTTTTATTTAATTTGGCTTCTTAATAGCCCATTGTAAACATGGGTTTCTGTAGACCTAGTAACTAAGCAGATCTACAGAATACTATGATTTATGAATGTAGACGAATAAATCCGGGAACCTTCTCATATTTCCACCAGAGCAGCAAGGCTATTTTGTAACTCGACAGCGAAATCCGCGATGAGTGTCAATTTTGGCAAGGAATTTTGACACTCATCGCGGATTCCGCTGTCGAGTTACAAAACACTGCAGTGTGCCTTGCAGATTGCAGATATAGGAATCCTTAAAATTAAGGTATGCTGTCAAACTTGTCAACGAAGACTGTGTCCATTATTAGTGTTATTCATAGCATTGTGAAATTCGATACGTCCAAAATCAAACAGTTCACAAGCATGAACCTATATAATTGAACTACGAAATAATGTATGAATTCCAGGAGCACTTATCTAATAATGTTAAATAATCCGATTGATTGATTTACTTGTAAAACTTTTAATTATTACATAATTGTCGTATTGTATCGTATTGGATTGATAAGTGTCATTAGTAAACTAGTCATGATTCATGAGTAAATTAATAAGTAAATCGTTAATTATTTAATTGATAAATTAAGAAACATTGAGTTAGTATTCAACTTGCAAGAATTAAGCCCACGTTTCGTGCCAGAGCTCTGAATTTATAGCCCTAGAGCTACTGAACCATGTGACTAACCCATTTCCCACAATGCTAGAATTTTTTTAAATGATATTTTATTATCAGCCAATTAAGAAAGTACCGTTCTGGCAGGCGTCTCGAGGTTGCTCTGTTCTGGCACATACTTGCAACCCTCAAAATGTTCTGGCAATTTTTTTTACACTTAAAGTTATGTAAATTACAACATATGTATTAAAATTGTAGCCTTGTGGGATTGGGATAAAAAAAATATATTTTATGCATTTTCAAAAATTTTATGGGCCATGACGCTCCCGCGAGATGCCTGCCAGAACGGTACTTTCTTAATTGGCTGATAATAAAATATCATTTATAAAAATCTAGCTTTGTGGGAAATGGGTTAGTCAAATGGTTCAATAGCTCTCCAGCTATTAGTTTAATGAACTAAAAACAAACTTTTACAGGGGGAGTGGCGGCAGCATCAGCTTACGATGGATTTTGGAACGAGCTACCATAATTTAATACGTATATATTGTGTTGTTAACCGTTAAGGATTTCCCACGTCTGGAGCCAACTCTAAAAGTCTTACCGCATCATGCTTATCATAAAAATGCATTGTTATCGGAACCATAGCAGTGTATGATGATCGTAGGATGAAAGGAAGTACCGAGTTCTAAATTCAGCTTTTTTTTATGGAAATAGCCGGCAATCGAGCTGACGATCCACCTGATGGTAAGTGGCTATCGTCGCCCATGGATATCAGCAACACCAAAGGCATCACCGATGCGTTGCCGGCCAAGAAAGAGAGAAGAAAAAGAAAGAAAGAACTGGCTCTCAAGCCCCCAGCCGGAACACGACGAGTCGTTTGGCGGTTGACTCATGCTCGAGGGTGGTAGCTATCCAGGCGAACCCCATGGAGAAATAATAATAGCAATAATGGTATTAATTAATAATTAAAATCAATATTTCTAATATAATCCCTCGAGGGGCCCTACCACCAGCGGGCCGGATTAAGTCGCCTTTTACGACACCCATCCGGCGTGGGATTGGGGTTAGTATTCTAAGCCGCCCCAATACGGCTCAAAGCAAGCTTGCAAGATTTGAGCTGAACATACAAGATACATACATTACAAGTTACTTAAATAAAAGCTTATAATGACCGTGTACTTGCCTAATGTAGGTTTAAAGTGTTGGATAACTTAATCTAGGCTTTAATAAAAACCATATACGTGTATTTATGTACGCTAGTGAGAAATTCTATTAGAGAGGTTATGAGAGGTTCTATTTCTAATTTGTTGGTAGCTTTTTGCGGGCAACTTCACGGTGATGCGCGCGCATGTTTTTGCGGGCAACTTCATCCTGGTTTTTGTGTTATAAATCTTAAAATTTCACTCTCATCATTTTTTCATAACGCGCCTTTAGTTTAACTTCAATAAAGTGCCTAATATTTATAGTGTCAATGTGATTCATCTGGTTCCATTCTAAGTTCAGCCTAACCTCATTACAGTGCAGCAGTATATGGGTTGGGTGAGACAGGTCCTGCGCCGAGCACGTAGAAGGTGCAAAGCAAACGGAAGTGAGAAGGCCCGAAAGAAAGTACTCGCGACCGGTCGTTAGTGGGCCAAGCGATTGACTACGTCCGCGAATAGGGTTGGCGATTTTATAATTATAGATTTTATTAAAAAATAATCTAAGTAAAATATAATATTACTTCGGTATATGTATGTAGATCCACCATTTGTACAGAAAACCTATGTTACCCACTTTTATTTCAACTGAATGACTTGGCTTCAATCCATTGATGGCTAACTACTGAGCACGGGTCTCTACTCTTGAACTCCTAGAGCAACTGAATGCAAGTTTTTTTGGTAATCAAATTTCTGCATTATAAATGCAAAATGAATTTTGACTCAATAAAACGTGTTCCTAGCATAGATTCTTAGTTCCAATACGAAATTATAAAGTTTTATTCCTTTCTATCTCTATTATAACTTAGTTTGGAACTCAGAAAACATCTTTATTCATAACATCAACCAAAAACTGAAATTATTACAAAGTATGAGTTTTGGGAATTCCTAACATTTTTCCTCAATAGTTCTAGGTAAATATCAACAAATGAAAGCTGAGTTCAGGTTTCTAAATGTGAGAAATATTAACAAATACGGTTCTTGCATAAAAGTCCTTCTAAAAGCGTAAATGTTTTACATGTTGTCTAGAAATAAGTTAGGCGTAGCTTTCTTCTTGAGCAGCAACGCGTCAGTGATGCCATTGGGTATTTGATGAGCGGCGGTGGATGGCTCGACTGCTCTTTGCTTGTTTGTTTCGCATTAAAAAAGTACTTTAGTGCTGACATAGGTGGAGATATGTTGTATTGAAAACATGAATAAACTGAAAATACTCGTATTTTTATAGCAACTGAACATTGTAATATTTATTTCATCTAGACATTATGCCTAATTTAATTTTAAAAATATTTTACAACATCATAGATAAAAACGATGAAATGTAAAAAGGAAAGACAATCACCGTTTGGCGAAATCATATATTAAATATAAACAGTCCACTTTCATTTAATACCCGCAAAGCTAGATTTCTCTTTAAAATCATAACTTTTATATTTCTCTCCTCGAAATTCGTGGGTTACGTAACGTTTGAACTTTTGAGTTTGTTAGCTTTTTGAGATGACTTTTACTGTCACGACTTCGTTCTTAAAGAGGCGAAAATTTGATAATTTGATAATAAAGTAATAACCTGTGATTACGATCTTGTGGTTTATATCATGTTACCACAAGTTTCCCTGGTCTACAAAAAACAATGTTCTAATTTAACAGTTAAAACTTATTAACTTCTATAACATTTCTTCATTGAATAATATTTTTGAATAACTAAAAAATGGGCATGAATTCCTGGTTATTCCTAAATGTTAATGGTCATTGTAATCAAGTAACCAATACTGTCTCAAATACCTGTCTATCGATTACTTAAATAGATCTTATAGATAGTTACAGTTAGTTCTAAGATGAAGATGGAATTCTTAAATATAAATTCACTGTTACTAAGAGATTTATTGTTTAATCGTTCCATCATATCATTCACATATAACATTATTATCCTCGGCTACTGCAACCGCCCTAATCCGCCCTATAAACCATAGAACGGCCACTTAAAACAAGCGATTGGTTATCACTTCTTAACTCGTTAGCATATTCACATTTCAACAGGTTCAGGAACCGAAAGTTAAAGTAAAGGAAGTAAAGAATGAGTAACACAAATATTTAGAGTAACCGTGCTACATTGCGAATACGTTGACCTTACGACAAGTGCCGTCGCTGTGCGTCTGTGTGAGCAGTTGGCGACATTTTGTTGCGTCGCGGACTTGGAGAGGATCGGTGTTAACGAGAAATTATCATACATTGACAGGATTGGTTAAAATAATGACAACGAGAGACTTATGTACCTATATCACTAAGGGCTTAAAGTAGTGTAAAAATTTTAAAAATTCCTTCATTAAGGTTATTAAGAAATGTTAGAAATGGTTATAATTATTGACAAAATAGCGGCAAAGTTGAAATATAAACTATTAGATCAGATATTAATTAACAAAGAAAGTTACATACCTTAAATTTTAATAGAATAACATATACACATACGTAGAGTATAAATATCCATATTTAGACACAATAAACAATGATAAGAGCAAATCAACAAGCCATCTGAAGATAAGGGATGATCACTGCACACTTACATCCGTAACGCCAGTTACCACACTCTCATTTTGTCTTTAAATAGCTAAAAAAGAAGGAGTAAATCTTCTTGTATAGTTAAACATTTTTTATGCCTTATGATATAGTTTTGTGACGAAGTATCGCACTAAGTACCTAATTACATTTAATATCAGAGTTACATAACACTCAAATTATTACCAGCGAATCAAATTAATTTACTAAATAGAGTATGAAAGTGAAAGGATAGCATAATAAAAAACCGGTCAGCAGGATAATTTAATCACGATAGTTACCTACTGAGGAGATTATTTACATTTTATGAATAGTTAATCGCTACTTCAATATGCACTAGGACTGGTATTCAGTGAAAAACCCGATAATTACCGATGGCTGCCACAAATTTATATGTATAGGAGAGTTACGCCTGTGTGAGTGTTAGAGACTCCGTTGGAGCGAGAGAAAGTCCTCGAGGTCCATTCACAAGCCGCATACAAATATTTGTGACCGCCTACAATACTGAAAACGGGTTTAGACCATTCTCGGTTGGGGTGACGTTAGACCCAACGTATGACTTTGAGTTGGTATGGAATTGCTGATATTACGAAACGTCTGTACACAAAAGAGATGAAAAGAAAGCAGATAGCAAACTCTTAAGCCTGAAGACCTGTATGCTATAAGATCTAAAGGGAAAATGAATGAATAGCATATTCCTTATGAGTATTTTGTAGAAGCATTTGTAAATACAATAAGAAACTTAATGATATATTAAGATATACTATTTAAGTTGGTATAGGAATTCTATATAGCATGGCATCTCCAAAAACAGGTAGGGTGTCTTGCAAAATAATCGCAAGTGTAAAGAAAATACATGCACAAAGCATTTTAATCTAAAACTAATAAAAATGGGTTACCTAAATTAATTGAGTCAAATCAAATCAAAATTTGTTCATATAGGTATCACATCACTGATACACTAATGCATGTATTTTTTATCTACCATCATTTTGGAAAGGTTCTTTGTCATGAAGGAGAAGAAATGGCGAAAGAAACTCCTCATCTTTTAAAAATAACCTACACTAAACTCATGGTTCACTCTCAAGGCTAACGGAAGAGTTGAAGGGCGTTAGGTTCAATATCAGTTTAATCCGATTGTACCCAGACATTACAGCCTAGCTTACCCTAGCAAGCTAAAACCCTCTTTCTATAGTTTGGGAATTTTATTCTAGAATTCAAAAATTGTTGTGCTGATAAAATATTTTGATGCTAAAAAAATATAGAAAATTTAGTAGTAATCGTAAAGTCAAGTAGAAGATGGAAATCAAAGGACAATAATCGTGAATGAATTGCGTAACACAACTTGATTGAAAATAATGTTAAAAAATACCTCATTAAGATTACACGTTGTTACTTAAAAATGTCATTTAAAGAACAACAAATTAACATTGATTTACACATTCATTAATTATAGTTTACCAATAGCACTACCCATCTCCCACGATCACAGCAAAAGTATCAGTGTTTCCTAATAGCCGTGTTTAGTTTTACGTCACGTTATCAATTACAGTTTAGGCACATTTACATACATAACCTTAAGTGAAAGTATGGGGCTGGCACCCACATACTAATGTTCAAAATGTTTTAAGATTCCGACTCCACGCTTGTTGCCAACACTTTTCTCCGTCGAGACATGCAGAGTCGGCAAATAAGCTGAATAAATTAGTAACGAACTTGACCAACCCCTCTTCATTGGTCAAAGATTAAAGAAACGGACGAGACTAACAGACTAACGGACTGTGATCAATGGCTAAACGTGAGGTCTGTATCTAACTGTTAAGAATTTAACAAGAAAATGAACGTCAATCTAACTGAACATATACTCGTATTAGTTTTAACAGTAATTAAAGTTGGTCGAATTCCTTCGGGTTTCAAATTTGCGGACGCTCGTAGTAATGGTGTATAAATATGCTGTAATTAAATAACAATTATAAATACTTTTAATGGAATAAAGTGACAATGTGGTCATGAAGTTTTTTTTTCATGAACTTCGAATTTGATTTTTTATTCAAGCATTAAATTAAGTTTCGTCTAATCAAGTGAAGTGAATTTCAATACTGGGGCAATGAAGAGTCAATGAACATTATACCGTCTGCGTAGTGAGTGATCTTTGCCGCGATGGCTACCATCACTACTTTCCTTCCTTGCCTGTGTGACGTAACTCTATAAAAGAGAGTGCGGTGAAGACGCCGCCGCTATACCGTTTCCGTACGCTAGGCTGGGCCATAGCGTCCCGACCATCGACAGAGAAAGACGCGAGCGGAACTTCCGCTGGAGCCCACACGGACTCAGTGAAAAAGTCAAAAGGTGAAGTGCCCAAGGACCTCGAGTGCATGTGTTCAAGTGGTGATAAAGTGTTGTGTCGTGATAGCAACAGTGTCCCGTGACGGTGGCTGGTCAACACTGTCGCGTCGCGGTCGTAAGCGGTGATGATTAAAGGCCTCTGTTTGTTTCAGATACGAGATGAGGTCGTTGTTATTGTTAGCGGCGGTTTGCTGCTTAGTGTTGTTGGCTAACGGGAGTCCTATCTCGCGGCAGGATGACGAGAAGGAAGTGAGTAGGCAAGCGGCGGCGGCGCCTGCAGCCGCTGCGCCCGCGGCTTCGTCTGACGACGATGATGATGACGACGACGATGATGATGATGACGTCGATCTTGATGATGCATTAGGTGGCGACGGTGAGTTGTCATTACACATTAATATTAATTAAGATATAAGACCCGGGTACATTATTAAACCATCGTGCAAAGCTAATCCTTGCCAAATGAAGAAGAACAGTAAAAAATGTGGTGACTAAAATCTATAAAAAGAAAATAATATATTATATTCAAAAAAATTATAAGATTTGAATTCGATTATCTTTACATACAATACATAGTAACATAAAATAAAGATACAGTTCACACGTTCCTTATAATGTATTTACTTATCGTCGATGGTTCCGTTGGAGACTAGTTGATTAGCTTTACCGTTTAAATAAACAGGAGTTGTAACGGTAGATCTTGGTTCCAATCAGTGTGTCGGTATTTTGCATATTTTACATTTTATAAAGGGCTATCTAGACTTTAACTTTGAATACCTATGCAGAAAAAATAATATCGGATGTACACCTGTGTAATTGAGCATTAAATAACATTTATGGTCAATAACTCAAGCCAATAATTGTAAATACGTACGAGCTGTTTATGATACAACTCATGATAAAAGATTGCTTTATAAATATGCAAATTGCTAACAAGCATTAAGTTCATAATGTTCGAATGTATATTGACACATAATTCGATAGATGTAAACGCGTAAGACGATTGATAGCTTTATCAGATTAACGCAATAAGAAATAAACAAATAAACTTTCTATTGCTAAAACGTTAAATAAAGCGTAATTCAGGCAATTTCGTGGAAAGTGTTACGATTGATCGATAAAAATTCCGTTGAATCAGGACGCGAACGCCAGTGGAATGTGTGCCGAGGAGCGTGACAGGTGCTCTCATTTGTTAATTAATTCAAACAGAAACACTCAATCAGAGAAAATGACGCTCCCCAGCTTTCTAACGTAAGCCTAGCCTTGATCAGGACGTCATGCATCGCGGCACAGATAACTGTTACGCTCCACACTTCATTTGCGTTAATCTTTTGCCCGTAAATTGTTAGGGTATATATTATTCGAAATTTTAATGTTAACTTTTTAAATTTTTATTAATCTCTGTCAAATCTGATGTTAAAGAATGTAATATTATTTAATCGTTCTTTATTTACAACAATTTTATACGACATTCAGCGAAAGGTATTAAAAACGCTATTCAAAATAATGAGCAGTTATGCTTTTACCTTCTTGACTTACAAATTTTGCTCCACATAATATAATTTAGGATAAAATACCCGATTTGAATTACTAACTATGGCGTTGTTTATGTTTTCGAAAACTTATTGCATTATTTTAATATAATTTTAAATTTTCTCAGATGATGATGATGACGACGATGACGATGAAGAAGATGACGAAGAAGGAGATGATGACGAGGAAGATGACTACTTAGAAAGGTTCTTCGATGATATCTTAGGAGGTAGGCTAACCAAGTCATCTCCCAATAATAATAAATATTGTTTTTAATCGATATTAATATAAAATTTTCAAATGCTTACGCGATATTTTCTTTTGTACAACAGATGATGAAGACGATGACGATGATGAGCCGGCTGCCGTACAGCCAGTTGTGGCTCCAGCCGATACCGTCGCCGCTGCTCCAGCTCCAGTTGCCGCCGCCTCCTCCGTCGAAGAAGTCGCAGCAGCCGCCGAAGAAGTAGAAGGATCTGAAACAGAAGCTGTCGCGGAAGCCGAGGAGCCTGAGGCCCAAAAAGAGCCCGCTAGCGCTGAAGTAGAAACCCCTGCTGCCAGTTCAGAAGTAGCCGCGGCCGCGGACGCCGAGGATGACGAAGAAGAAGAGGACGATATTACTGATGCACTCGATGACGACGAGGACGATGACGATGACGAGGAGGAGGATGACGACGACGATGACGACGAACTCTCCGACGCGCTCGGCAGGAAGCTCTCCAAGCAAGCACGTGAGTCCAAAAAACTGAAGGCCAGCATCACGACGCATGCGAAAAAGAGCGGGAAAAAGACCAGCCACTACGGCAAAGTAAAGAAAACCAAAGCAACATCCGCTGCTGTCGCAGCCGCAGAACACAAAAAGTTCAGATAGTTAGTCAGCGCCGGCGTCCCGGGCGCTCCGCCCTCCATCCACCTGAGAGACCTCCGCGGTCCCCTCCTTTAGCTTAGCTATTTATTGACTATTTATTTATTCTATCTAATTTATTTTATTTATTAAGTGAGAGTGCTTGATGTGTGAATGCGTAAGTATGGAGCCGAGAGAGTTAAATTAATGTCTAGATCATGTCACAATAGTTTCGTGGCAATTTATTTGAAATAAATCTGTTTGTTCGAATTTGCTGTGTGAAATTTTTTATCTTACCTTAGCAATGATTTGTGCGTGATTACAGGAATTTCATAAGTAGTTAAAAAAGTAAATTATTATCGGTCAGAATCCTAGTTCGTATCTTAGTAGAGTGACATTATCTAGTGATATTAATTTAATTGATTGATGTAATAATAAAGGTATACTAGTCAAACTTTAATATTTATATAATATTCCTCATCCCTTATCTTTATCGGTATATTATATTACATTATTATAATTACAAAAATAATTTGGCAATACGTAACTATTTATTATGATGCTTTATTCATATATTTTTAACATTTTCACATATTATTTCATTAAAAATATTGGTATTGTATATAGCCATTACAATAGCTTAAGTAACTAGCTTTTTGACCGATTTATATATGTAGTATAACGCACAAACAAATCAATGTTCCCTTTCCCGTTGATCCATTTCATTACCTCGTATTTATAATAGTCACGAACGATTCCATTTAAAGATCGAGTCGATATTAATCTAGAAATCCCGCGCATGACCGATGAGAGTAGGGGGGTGTGCGCACTGTGCGCTCCGTAGACTGCCAAGGAGGAACTTGTTTGTAGTGGATGTGTGTTAACGGGTCGGCCGGGCATTTCGTCTATCGCCCGCTTACTTTCCTATCCGGAGCCAGTTCATTGAACCTACCCGATTTCTTCTACAGCCTTGACACTTTCTTTGACCTTGCTCCAGCCCCGATCAGGAGCGACCTTGACGTATGTTTCCATTACCAGAACTCATAGAAAGTAAATCCCAGTAAATACTCTCACTAAATGGCGTAGTTACCGCGAAATTTGCGTGTCCGAATATCCGTCTCAGTGAAAACGAGATAATGAGATGCGAAAAGAGAAATTTTTAAAACGTTTGTCGTTGAGAAATTCTGGGAGAGTCGCGAAGTGTCATATTCGACCTAAATGGAACCAGTTTGTTACCGGTATCACATAAAAAGACGTGATCCAACACAGTCTTCACCCTTTCACGGAAACGAAATTAAATGCATATTTGAGAAATCAATACGTTTAATAGGGCTAATATCCTAAATGTTTATGGTCGAAATTTGACGTGAGCTTATGTAACAGTAAATAATAATAAAACGCAACAAGGTTATTTAAGACGAAATTTTCTCAAGTTATCAGTAGGTATAGTAACAGATCCGATGTGAGTCGACTGCTGAATTGGTTCAAGTAGCGTTTCGTATGTAGTCCATAATTGGATTTCTTCGTATGTATGTACGTGTTGCAGCGAGCAGTTTCTTTTACGTGTGGAAAATAGAAAATCCACCGTTGAGTGGTCCTATTAATTGTTGTCGGCGATTAGAATTCAGCGGGAGCTCGCCAATACTGAAACAGTTAGTCGCTCGCGTGCCAACACAACGTGATTAGAATAAGATGTATGTTTTGTAGCATGAATTGTCTACAACTTGAATACCCAATTATAACTGCCATTGTAGTTGCGTGATATCATGAAGATGTAATTGAATTACTAAATATTTATACAGGTGACATTTGAGTTGAGAGAGAAATTGTTTATTAATTAGGTTTCCATTTTGATTTCGTGAACTTTTCTCTAGACAATTGATCGATAAATATAGATGCGACCTTCTTAATTAAATGAAATGCCTTACTGGTAACGTAACTAATAAAAAACCGATAAGGATATTTAAATATAATGAGAAAGCAATATCAAGAAGAATAATTAAGACATAGTTTGGTAATTTTAATTACTTAACTGACATAACAATTGAAAGTGATTAATAAATTGATATCCAGTAGAATGGAAATATATCTAATAACATTACAATATGAAAGACCGCTAGGCAATCAGAAGGTAAAATTGCCTGCTATAGCCAGAAGTTTCATATTACATTGCTAGTGAAATAATGTGGATTTTTTGCTCCGTTTTGGGCCAACAATGAGTCGGTGGTTTGGATCGTCTGCTTGCTTTCAACTATTAATTTAAAAAGCACGGGACATCCCTTCACCCTGCAATGGTCACTAAAAACCATTACCTACTATCGTACAATACAACTCATACGTATTACACAAATACACCTAAAAGCTCAAACATTGAAAATTACATTAAACTCTCTAAAACACTATTTTAGACAGTAGAATATACGAAGCAAAAGTTAGTATACAAAAATAAGTTTATCTGTCATACAAATATACGTATATAACTAGCTTCGAACTTAGAAATAATTCATGTGGGCAGGCAAGGTTGCAGAAAGTTTAACTAGACATACAAAGAGTTGTTCCAAAGGATTGGTCAAAATATGTCCAGTAAGACTGAAATGACTACTGCTGTAGAAATTTCGTATTTTTTTATAACTCATGAATTAAGTTCTCTTACCTTTATGTCCTATCGTTTAGAGAACTTCATCTTTAAAAAGCTCTACATGAATAACCATATCAGTCCTAATTACTTCGAGTAGCGTAAAACTTAATTTGACACGAAAAATGTAATAAACAGGCGCCATGGGTGATGAACCAGTCAAGAAACCGCCGGTCCCAGCCATCTACATAGTCAAGTATAACAGATTCGTTGACAACATAATAGAGAAAATGAACGATATTCTAAAACGTTCATACGATCCTGTTAGCGTTAAACTGCAGCCAATAGATGCCAACAAAAAGAACTCCAAGCCAAAGAAGAACAAAAACAAGACTAACAAAAGGTAAATTCAACTTGACTATTACATCGTCATATTTTTACACAATGATCTATTGTATCTTTCCCAGTCTGATCTCTTGTGTCTGTGACTAATCTTTCCTCTTTAAGTTTTTTGGCTAGCTGGTGTCTAACTTTGAATAAACTTTCTCCTTTGATTAATTTGAATATTACTTTAGGAAATCTTCAAATAAAAAGAAGAATTCAGCCCGCGCTGGATCAGAGAAAGCTAAAACTAAGGCAACAACGACAGAAGTTCCCGACAGCGTAAATAAGATCGAAGAACGGATTACGGAGGAAAAGCCAAATATTGAACAGGTTGAAACAGTAACGATGGAATCTAGAGCTATAAAAGAGAAATCTAAAAATGAGAGCAGTAAAGCTAAACCGGCAACCAAGCCTAAGGCCCCAACTAAGGCATCCAAACCCAAACCTAAGCCACCTGCTAAAACCACGACGAAGAAACCAGCAAGCAATAAGAACAAGAATAAGGTTAAGACTTCAGAGAAAAGCAAGCCACGAGCAAGGGGTACTCTGTACGGACTGTCTTCCTTGAGGAGAACTGGCGATGTTGCAGTCAGCATTATGTCAGAACACACCACTGTGAAGAGTAACTTCGCTGTCGGACCTCTCATATTGAGAGTCGAGAAAGAGGTATGAAACTTATTATTTCACTTTTATTTTACACACATTTATTGTTTTGGGAAAGTTTTTGTTTTATGTCACGCCGTCATACATATTTGTAACATGTATCAGTTGCTTTACAAACAAAACACTTAAACGCATGTTCACAGTTTATCGAATTTGATGGTGGTAAACGACTAGAGATAAATCCACGATTTCTTTGTCTAAAACCAGCCAGGTGGTACACAGCCTAATGACACACAATAAAAGCTTAATTACTTTATTTATAGTATTAAAACCATTGCCTCGTTTGTTGGTCAAGTTGGCCATGAAGTGCGATGGGTAACGTAATAGTTACATACTTATGATTTGTTTACAGGTTGGTCGTGGCTCTAAAAAAGAAATTAAGTCTGCAACAGCGACTACAGCTGAGATGACCGGCAAAATTAGTTTAAGAGTCAATAACCAAGGCGTTGCTACTCTACATTCTATCAAGGTTTTGCAACCGAAACAGGTTAGTATCTTTAAACTCTTATCACGTTAATCAAGTGTTTAAGTTCTCTGTGATGATAATTATGAGCCTCGTAGCTGAGTAGTGAGAAAACAAATTCGTCGAGTTATTCGTGAGAAAATAATCTGAATTTTACCAAGAAAAAAAACCGACTTCAAAATAACTCAAAAACTACTCGTCAGATCTAGCTCAAATTTAAGTGGGACCATACGACAAGCACCAGCTTTCGATTAAAAAAAAGAATCATCAAAATCGATTCACCCAGTCGAAAGTTCTGAGGTGGTGGTGGTGGTGGTGAGGTGATAAACACTCTTTAGTGCCTCCACGCACTAATCCCTGACCAAAGTTTCATGTTTCTAGGTCTATTGGTTGTAGTTGTGTGTTATCTGTCAGTCAGACCGTTAGCGTTTATTATGACAAACTTTGATTTAACTTATTTTGTTCGTAAGTTCGTTAGAATTTATTATATATGGGTCAAATCTTGCAAGCTGAATTAAAATTATTATCTCACATTATACGGAGTTGAATTTTCACAAATTGATTTGGTTCCGATGACAATGCATTTTAATGATAATGCTGACCTGATACTATGACCGTAGTAGTATAGTAGTAGGGTTGGCTCTAGATGAGGGAAATCCTCAGCGGCCGACAGCAACACAAAATGAAAAAAAAAAATGTTTTTTTGAAGTGAAAACTTCTTTAGTACGGGGGTGACTTGAAATTTTATGAAACGAAACTGTCCAGTAAAAAGAGACAAACACATAAATTCTAAAGTGAGATAGGAAGCATTGTACAGGGGTAGGGTAGGGGAGTGAGGGGTAGGGGAGCGGAGCGGAGCGAGGTGGAGCGGAGCGGAACGGGGCGGAGTGGAGTGGAGTGGAGTAGTGAAACCTACATTTATCATCTTCCCGAAATTTTACATTCGTCTCATTATCTTGAAAACAAAAATTTTGAAGGTTTCACTTCTACCACGTGTGAATTGCACACATTTTAATTTTTATATTAATCCACAGGTTCGCGTCGATAGCAACCACGAACGCACAAGAGAATTGGTATGGCAACGGAGCGCAAGAATTGCTCACGTAGTTTCTGAAAAACTGCTTTCTGCCTCTAAACCTATGTTTCTACACCAGAGTGTAGTTCGTCAGTGAATATTACGCAACATCTATGTATTTTCTCCATTAAATTCTTTATTAAATGAGGTGTTCATGAACAAAGCTAGGTGAATACTATTTTGATACTGTCAGCGCGTAATAGTGTCAAAATGGTATAAAGTAGAAATTAGGTCAAAATCAAGAGATGCATTTAAAATTACATTTAGGAGATTTTTTCTTAAGATATTAGAAAATGTAACTGTTTCTCTCCAGTACATAAATGAATAAAAATATTTTAGTTTTAGAATAAATATTTTACGATACTCATAACAATATAGTCAGTGAATGCATTTATTATCTTAGAGAAAATATTGGTGCTAAGATTATAATTAAAATAATTATGTAAATTTAGTGTGTAGTACATATATTTATGTTATTTATTTGAAATAAAAGTCTGAATATTTATTATATTGTTTATTTCATGTAACGTAAAAGAAAGGAACATTTGCAA
Organism: Thymelicus sylvestris; assembly: GCA_911387775.1. NCBI lineage: Eukaryota > Metazoa > Arthropoda > Insecta > Lepidoptera > Hesperiidae > Thymelicus > Thymelicus sylvestris. The sequence goes on from OU426895.1 coordinate 10,301,188, forward strand.
ACACATACGGAAATAATATTAATTGTAAAAAGTGAAATAAATGTAAATTAACTCAAGACAAAAACGTAATAATATGCTTCAATTATTAATTTCTACATTATTTTTGATATGATAGGTTCATAACTTCATACTTATAAAAAAACCATTCCCAAGAAAAAAACCTTTGTAAAGCATGAACACACAAAGTAAGCTTCTATATATAATATGACACAAGGTATCATTTTTTTCCCAAAAAACTCGATTGTTAGATAGTTCAGGATAGATGTCTCTGACGGGCTCAAATGTCCCACTTTACTTCGTTTTTCTTAAATAATAAAAATAAAATAATGATTTCTTAATACAGATCCGAAAGTAATAAAGAAACCTTGTATTTGTTGTTATATTTCGTATTATTTGGGATCCAAATAAACTTTGTTATAATAATATTTTTAATTAAAACAAACATAATATTCAAGTAGGTAACCGTTCCAATACCATTTTATGATATTTAAAATTCTATTTTATTACATTAATAAAATAAAATCAAGTGCTTGTTAAAAGAAGTTACAAGTATTATTTATTATACTGTATGTATTATAATACACATATATAGTTATAAAGTAAAATGATTTTTTGCGGTATAAACTTTTTAAAAAGCGGTGAACGTAAATTTCACATAAAATTGTGAGAGGGAATGCTTCTTACATAAACTCATACTTGACATACAAACTTTCTATTAAGTAAAAATACCACAATATTTATTTTTAATCATAATCATCTTTACATTTAAAAATGTTGCTTTTTAAAAATAAGTTATGTCCAATATTATGTTATATAATTAAATTTCATTCAAACAATATAATAATAATAGTAGTAGGTATACTAAGTCTGTTTCTCTAAACGAGAATATGTTAAAAACATAATACTAGATATATTAAAATGTTGCACTGGGTTAAAAAGGAAATAGATAAACGCCTGTAACTTAAAAACAAATTAATAAGTAAATAACATAAGTAGGTAGGGTTAAACTGGTACCGAAATAATTGATTATTTGATTATGTAGAATTTGCACATAATGTTTGGCCTTTTGGGTTTTTATTTGTTACTTAAGTCACAATGCTCTGTAATTAATTTGGCAATTTCAATATGTGTCTCAGATTCTTGTTCGAACCATATGGTAGATACGTTTACGAGTATAATATACTTATCTGGTATGTATACTTATCCGGTGTATAATTGTTAAAATTACTAAATAAATAAGCGAGAGCATTCCTATAATATATTACAAGGCATATATTTTTTAAATGAAAAGCATATATATTTCTTTGGGAGTATTCCATTAACCTTTTTTTTAAATCTTAATAAAAAGTAATATCTGGTAATGATAAAAATCAAACAACAAAATATTGTACAACAATACTTTGCAATGTTTTTGAAACTAAGCTTATATTTATATTATCGATTTGACACCTATCATATTGTCATGATTAATGACGAGAATACTTTCTAAAGGCAATTAACATAATAAATACACTGGATAGAGATAATAGACAAACATTAATTCGAAGTATCTTATATACATTATTACATAGTAACAAAAAAATGGTCGGAAAAAACTATGATTTATTAAAATAATGCATTGCCATAATTTTAGATAATTTAATTTAAGTATAAATATAATCACGTCAGCTGGTTTTATAAAAGGCTATGTTTTTCAAAATGTGAATTATTATGTTTATATATTTAAACACTATTATACAATTGACGACTGGACAGCTATCAAGATAAACATATTTGAGCATACCTGTTTGGAGCGATTTTGATTATTTTCTTTATAAATCTGTAAACATACTACAGTATACAAGTGTAAGAAGAGAGACTTTAAGAAACGAAAAATTTTATAATTTTACTAGGAAATTCCACAGCTCAGGTCTTATCCAACTGTATGGATAACTCAGCTTATCCAGTGTACTTATAATGATAGTTTACTTAATATACAATTTTATATACCTATCTACTGGATATACAAGTGTATCTGTCACTCACGTATCATTAACCTCATTTAGTATAAGCTTTCTGCCGCCATTTCTATCCGTGTTCAATAATGGGATGTTGTTATGGTCGTCCGTCACTACAACTTCTATCGTGTCATCGGATTGCTGCAACGACTTATAAGTAGGCGGAGGCGTGACGGTGTCTCTTTTACTGCTTATTATCGGCAGTGGAACTTGTCTTGTGAGCTCTGAAAAGAAACATACAATACAATACAAATTATCTTTATTGTACACATATTACAATAAAAATCAGTAAAAAAAGAACACAAACGTACAATTAGCGGTTGACTCATGCTCAGCTGCCTGTAGGAGAATGATAGCCAACCGGGCGGGTTTTACGGAAAAATATTAGTAATAATAATAATTTGTTAACAATAATATACACTACAAATCCTTCTTCTTGCTTTTATCTGTTGTGTTATTGGGTGTCTCCACTGCTCTATTCACACAAAAGCTAATAAATACATATTAAACCGACGACTCATGACTAATGGTTCCCGCGTCGTCCCAGCGAGGCGGAAATTTGAATGATGAATTTGAACTTCTGTTCTCGGTCTTATTGCGTGTCCTAGTATGTTCTCCTTGCCATAGGCACAGGGAATCCTAGTGTAGCTATGAATGTGTACTGTTATTTATTATAATTATTTATCATGTAAAGTGCTGTCCAACTGCTCAGCACTGAGCACAACAACGACGCTAGTCGCGGCACTGTTGAACACTGAACACAGTACTAATGGCTGGGACGATAGCGAGTTGGACAGTGCGCAGAGACCCTTGATGACTGTGAAGCTTGCTATGACGTATACAATATGCTTACCTTGTAAAGTGCTGTCCAACTGGTCAGCACTCAGCACAACAACGACGCTAGTCCCGGCGCCGCTGAACACGGACGCGACGCTCGCGCGTGGCGACAGCAGTACTAATGGCTGTCCACGGGACGACAGCGAGTTCGACAGTGCGCAGAGACCCTTGGCAGCTGTGAAGTCTGCTCCTGGGGACGCAGGCATGACAGTTATATGTGAGAATTTACATAAGGATGGATAGGTCCGTCGGTATAACACAAATGTTCTTCATACAAGCAAAAAGTACTGCCATCTTCCGCCGTCTCTCTCTCAGTTTTTCTCAATATTTTTTATAATATACCTTAGGTATATCCTTCCTCATGAATGTGGATTTCAAAAAAAAAATCTAATCCAACAGGGACATAATATAAAATAGTCATACTTACCGAGCACGTATCTACAATCTATAACCACAGGCATACTGCAGCCGCCTTGTTTCTTGGCGACGCGGCTGACGTACTGTCTAATATACTCTACGCCAGGGAAATATAAACTATTTCCCACCGTGATCAAAATGTAGTTTGAGCCGGATGAGTTCTGGAATACAACCAAAGGACAGCTTATAAATCAGCTGGTAAGGCACGGATAATTTAACAAAGATATGTGAGCTAGTGTAGCGAGGATTAGAATTAAAAAGAAAGAAAACATATTTATTATTTATTATTATATTATAATAAATTAAAACTCATATATTAGGGATGACAAAAACAATAATATGAAGTCTGTAGGTGAACAAAATAACCGACTTCAAAATTGCCTCACTTACTTAAGACTTAGGAATAATAAATATATCCTTTAATGAAGCTTTACCACTCCAATGGGATTGGAGTCAGTATTCTATTGGAGAATAGAGCTGAAAACTTACAGTAACAATTTCAGCATCCAACTGTGGTCTGGCACTGGGATACAGTAGTAGCAACACGTTGAGGACCACGCCAGCTACGATGCCTATCTCCACGCCTATGATAAGGCACACAGCGAAGGTTGCGAACGCCGGTACCAAGTCAGCGCGTCTTGATCGCCACATTGGTTTAACTACCTGAAAAGAGGTAAAACGGTTTATATGTGGCATTACTTGAATAAATGATTTAAGATGTTTTAGACATGGATTTGTTCAAAGATAATAATATGTGCAAGGATAACTGGACAATCACTAAGATATATCACAGATACCCACAACCATAGTTTGCTCCGACTGGGAATCGAACCCAGGAACTTCACTCTATAACAAAGTAAGATCTTTTAAAGATAACAAATGTACTTAATTTTTTTAATATTATAACCGATCCCAATATTATATTTTTTATCTATAATCCTTAAAAAGTTCAACTTATCTACTGTCTAAATCGCATTGGTACATGACAGTATTTGTTGTTATTACTTTACTAACATTACCAAAGATTATTGATAGATAGAATATTAGGAACAGCCATAGACTACAATTTATAACATGAATCAAAAGCACTTGTATCGAGACTCACCTCATATTCTATCATAAATATCACGGCACAAATAACAACTGCAGCTAGAGACGCCTTTGGGATGAAATAGAAATACGGTGTCAGAAGACTGAGAGCTAAGATGACTAGGATACCTGAAATAGAATATTACTTATTAATATATATTATTATAAGGATATTTTTTTACATATTATAATTTATCATAAGCTATGTTAACTCTGTGAAACTATATGTAGTTGGTCCGTTAGGAAACCTCGATCTAAACAGTTGTATTTATACTCGTATTTTAATAGCTAATTAATACATATAATTATATTAATTTATTGATATCTGACCTATAGATAGTGAGCTAGTGATTTTTGAAATACCGGAAAGATAAAACAGCTATGTTATAATAAACGAGACAATAAATTGGAAAAGTGTATAATTATTAAATTTTTTTAATAATTAAATATTTTCTTTTTAATAACTAAATATTTTTTAATTGTCTACGCGACTTTTTAGCTGAGCTTCGTTAGAAGAATTTTTGAGCCTCCGAAACTTTATTATTGCTATATTATTATGTACTTTTACATACAATGCAAAAATCTATTTATAGTATTTGTGCCTCTGATATTTAAGTGTTCGATAAACTTAGACATTACATCATTCATAGCAGGTGTTAAAATACTTCCTTATATTTTTTATTATTTGGTAATCTATATTCTTCGGTGAAGTAACACACGTGTGCTACTTTAACATAGGTACAATTCTAGAATAGGAATGCAAATCTTTAATCTATAAACGTTTTATCTAGAGTAGTTAGTGCCATCTCATCTCAACTCTATATCATTCCAAGTTAATGATACGGGTATTCCCATGTTATCATTTTTCTTTATAAAAGTGGAATATATTTATCACTTTGTTCCCGAGCGAGTGCACTTACATCACTACAGATGGGGCCAAGCGCTGAGAAATATCGTCCTTCCTTTTAATATTGTAATTGAAAAAAAAGTAACTATAGTTCAACTGTAGTTTAGGTATGTCTAAACTACAGTTACAACTATAATCTAGAAATGGAACCATTTTATTAATCCTAACTATATAAATAAATAAATATATATGTGAGTTAGATATATCTAAATATCTTAATATATATAAATTACATGTCACGTTGTTTGTCCGCGATGGACTCCTGAACTACTTAACCGATTTTAATCTTTGCGCACTGTGTGAAGTTTGATCTAACTTGAAAGATAGGATAGCTTACATCTCAAAAAAAACTTTTGACAGAACGAAGTCTGTCCGGGCAGCTAGTATAGGCGATAGAGCAGCGCTTGTCGTAATTCGTTCGTCTTACGACAACTGAATGACCATTAATTTTTCACCTCAAGTTTACGATGCGCGAAATTTTTCGTCGAGCGCTCAACATCCTTGTCGCCAACTATAAAAGACAGAACTATACAATACCTGTAAAAATGCTTCCGAATTGCGTAGCAACGCCGCTAGCATGGTTGACTGCACTTCGCGAGAAAGAGCCAGTGATAGGCATGGCACTCACAAAAGAACCCAGAATATTCGCCAAAGACAGTGTTATCAGTTCTTGCGTTGCGTCCACTGATTCTCCGCTGGCTAAAATATATAATATCTTTTTAGGAAAATTTGAACAATAAAAATTGTGTTGCAGGTGACATGGTCCAATGGATACAAACACATACAACTGTGTGATTACCAACTGGGCTAAAGAATTGGCTAAAGAATGGGCTATAGGGATGTTGACACTATCAGTAAATTAAAATACATTTATGTTTAAACTATCAAGGAAAACATTTAAACACCTAAAATATGATTTTTTTGTCGAAATCAATCACAATAAATTAAATATTTTAAAATGTTAAAAATAGTACTCATTGTCACGTGACCACAAAAGTCATTTTGAGCTTATGACGTCATTGTTCTTATTTTATATGGAAGTGCAACTAACTTCAGTCGACAGATAGTATTGAATATCGGCTAGTGACGTCACGTGACGTTTTTGGCGGGAAATTTGAAAATGATTTTTATTTATCAATTTTTGTCTTTAAATTGAAGATTATCTTAATATATATAAATTACGTGTCACGTTGTTTGTCCGCGATGGACTCCTAAACTACTGAACCGATTTTAATCAAATTTTCACACCATGTGCATTTTGATCCAACTTGAAAGATAGGATAGTTTATATCTCAAAAAAAAAACTTTTGACAGAACGAAGTCTGTCCGGGCAGCTAGTTATTTTTATAATATTTTTTTCATGAACCTTAAGGTTCTATCTATAAAATCTAAATGAATCCTAAAATTAGTCAACATCCCTATTTGACGTCTATGATAGAATATTTATTTATTCACTTTCACAAAACTTAGACTATGACTTACAAATGTACCTACTTAGGTACAAATGTTTTTACGCTGTCGGTTTATTATTATTATTATTTTTTTATTTCACACTTTTTAGTTAGGATTGATTATTAGGATTATAAGACGGTAAAATTCGCAATGTTGTCATTTCATTATGGGAGTTAGTAAATTAACGAGAATGTTTTTTTAACTAACCTTAAATCGTTATATATCCTAAACTGTCACTTAAAATTAAAAATGATAAAAGGAACCTAAAAATCATTTTTGAATACCTATTCAACCTCAACCATACCACACTTGACGTAGTTCATCGATTTTTTTCATTTAGACATTATGACGTCTGGTTATCCCTGTGATGAATTTAATTATTGTCATGTTTTTAGTGACACTAGCAAGGTTGAAACGAATCGATAGACGTAAGAATCATCAAAATCCGTCAACTCGATTGGTCTCTACAACTCCACATAGGAACATACATACATACATACATAGAGTGATACTCCTTTGCGTCGCGCAGTCGAGTAATATTGAGAAATATTGGTACCGCAAGTTTCATTTTTCATTTAAAACACCTGTGTACCTACATTGTACGCAATAATTTAACACTACCTATACCTATTATAATATCTTTATTATTATTTACTTATTATAATTTTATTCTTACATACTATGCTTGTTGAATTAAAAAAAAATGGACCAGGGCCACGACATGTAAACACATATACAGTATATGTTATGGCTATAATGTAAAGTGACCTTAAAGATAAATACATCGAAGTTAACTAGGTATGGTATATAGCGGAAATCCGGGCGTTTCTAAATAAGACATACCTCAACTATGGTGATCACTTCTCAAGGTATCTATCTACTCGTAACATAGAGGTCTTTAACAGATAACAATTTTGAAATATTACTCTTGGATTAATCTCTTGAATATCCATAGATGTACCATAAAATTTTACCATTTCTTTATCGAGCGATGCCACTAACAAAAAATCTACATAATAAGAATATTATGATAAAATAAATTGCAGCTTAATTGGACGAATAAAATCCAATTAAATTGACATACTTTATGTACGCTGTTGAAAATACATCCTACTCGTACTCCGTTTATCTACGCTGATCATGAAATGAGACCGAGATAATTGGATTTCAACCCTAAAAACCTTTACTTTGATTAATATCAGTAGATTTGATGATATGGTAAATATAATATAGAATTACGATTCAATTTACAACAGTATTACGGTGATGGTGTAAGGAATTGATTTTCACGGTAGTCTTTTGTATATAACATCTAATAGAGATTCTCTGATAGGAAAAAACGCAGAAAAACGGTGTTAGAAGTAAAAGAAAGGTTAGATTATTAAAAAGTACGCCCATGAATTTAAAATAAATAATTTTAATTTGACGTTGAGTACGCTATTCTAAAATAAAGAAGCAACATAGAGAACGATACACACGCATTTTTAACCGACTTCAAAAAAGGAGGAGGTATTCAATTCGATTGTATTTTTTTTATGTTTGTTACCTCAGAACTTTCGACAGGGTGAACCGATTTTGATGATTCTTTTTTTAATCGAAAGCTGGTGATTGTCACGTGGTCCCACTTAAATTTGAGCTAATCTGACGAGTAGTTTTAGAGTTATTTTGAAGTCGGTTATTTCTTTCGTGGTTCAGACTGTTTTTAATCACGCCTTCGTTTCATAAACTGCATCTCGTCTATATAATTGCTAAGTAATAAATAAATTAACTATGCACACTTATAGTCATCACACATCCTAGTGTGTCCTGGGTGCCATGGACAACACACAAAGACAAGAACACACACATCCAGACCGAGAATTTATCATTCAGATTTCTGCCTCGCTGAGAATCGAACCCAGGGTCATCAATAAGTAAATGACATTTGATTAAAAAGGATTTTACATTAAAATACGACTTACCAAAAGCCTTCGCAATAGCAACGTTGCCCAAAACGCCGATAATGGGAACCAGCACGATAGAAGAGCCGAGATCCGAACACATCTCTATGAACGTGACGTTTCTCCCTCCATATTCCGTGCTAAATGGCGGCAATCTCAAAGAGGGTAGACCTTCTCTAAAAATATATTGTTTAGCATCAAATTGAGGGATATTTTCATTCTCAAACTATTCTGCGTGTGGTTAAATAGTGGGGTAGAATAGGCTGCTTCTATACCAAAAAAAAAAAAATATCCGCTAATGACAAAATTGAATGGCAATTTTTTTTTCAGAAAACGGGCATTCTCACTTATCAACAGAATTTAAAATACTTCGAAAGCCTAAAAAACATTCAAGATTTGGGTTAACTTACGATACATTATAATAACATAAGAACAGCTACATTATAAGGCCTCTTCAACGGAGACACTTCGATGTACCATAATAAGGCATGACTGTTCCTTAGTACCGTACCGTATTTTAATTTACTTTGCTTAACTTTGCTGTTGTTGTGGTATACCTTATGCGACCGTGACGGTAAAACGTTACAGTTAAATGTTGCTCTATTATGTATGCATTACGTCGATATAGAATTTTCACTTTAAAAAGAGTAAATTTTTTTAAGATATCCAACTATATACATATATATCATTTCTCATAAAACGAAACAATTAGACTCACTTGACAGTTCCAGTTAGTTGAAAAGGAGATTCGGAATGCAATTCGAACGCAAACGCAATGAGAGAACACAACACCACTATGATAGCGTTTCGTGAAGTAGACAGGAGCCAGAGAGTCTTCTTTAGACCCTTCTGCGATGTTGGTAGGTTAACGTCTTTCATTTTCTGTCAAAGAGAAAAAGGGAGATATAAAGAGAGAAAGAGAGAAGAGAGAGAACTCAACAAGTCTTAGATGCTTCGACTTACCCTCATTAAAAGCAAAATAATTATACAGGTTATTCCCATTGTGCTATCTGCTAGTTTGGCATTTGGAATATTTACAAAAACCTGAAACAAAGGGGATTGAAAGATAACAGATTGACTTAATTTACTCAAATACGGCTTCAAATATTCATTTCCTATTTGAATAATATTATCACAAGTATATTTGAATACTTTATTGATCAATGCAACATTAAGTTACTTTAGATAATTTAATACCAAAGACATTTTTTTATTGTTTTTTACAAACGAATTGTATACAATATACTCACATCACTCACATTTATTCCAGTTAAATTAAAAATCTTAATCTGGACTATTGTAAACCAACATATGGTCAAATCGTAGGATCAGGTTATAGTGGATACATTTCGTTATTTTAGCCGCTACCAAATAGAGGATTTTTATAGAAGTTGTACGAATATGTTGTAAATTATAGCATAGGTTACTTCATAAGTATTTAAAAAGCTAGAGGCCCGCTCTGTGGTCAAAAATAAACACTAAGTTTTCTGTTACTTACCTTTTTTAATGAGTCCACAAATCCTCCTGACCTAAACTTGAGTCCTAAAAGTCCTTTAATTTGAGACACAGCTATGATGACTGATGTAGCGGACGTGAAACCAACGGTCACCGGCACTGATATGAAGTCTATTAAAACACCTGATGAAACAACATTTCTATTAGGTATGTTAACTCACAAAATCACCAAAGTTATGTATTTATTTTATTATACCCTATTAATGGATTACAAAACACGCATGTATTGTATTATTATGAGCGAGATTAATAATATTTTGATAAAATAAAACTACAAAATACGGCAAGCCGCCATGATATCTTGAACGCCAATCAGAGCGTATTACGTCACGTCTGAGTAAACGAATATATTGACAGTGACATCTTGTCTATTACTCTACTCAGGCGTGATGTCTTAAGCGACACTATGAAAATTTGAAGTGTTTTGGTGCGAATTATAATATGTAATCATAATATATTTCCCAACAATATAGAACAGTATTTCAAAATCTGTCATCATGCCTACTACGACGTTAACTTAGTCTATTTGTCGAGCGCGCAACCCCATGAATGATTGCAAGTGGTCATCGTCGCCATGGACAACAGACAACATTTTAGACTGATAGTGACAGGTGACAGATGTGTTGGTGAAGAAAAGAGAAGAGAATAAAAGCGAAAAGAAGAAAAAAGAGAAAGCCAGACTCTGAAGCCCCCAGCCTGATGATTTGTCGTTGCTCCAATACGGTCATGTAGTTAGGAAAAAATAGTTTTTTGCAAGTACTAAAAAGGTAGGTAAAAGATTAAAACAATCATTTTATTTTACACCAGGTAACTTTAACATTTAAATTTTTATGATTATAATTGTTAATAAATACTAGAGACAGGTATAGTAAATGCATGGATTTTTTCAGATTTTATAAAAGGAATATAAATAGTATGGAACTTAATTTAAGTACCGATTTTCTGGAAAGGGGGCGTCCATAAATTACGTGAGGTGTTTAAGGGGGGAGGGGGTCGAGTCAAATCTCATCTAATCTTACGATGGAGAGAGGGGGGGTCTCGGCAAATATCACGCAATTTTTTTTCTGATTGAAACAAAAAAAATTATACTATTTTGGTCCATTAAATCCAGATTGTACATGCTTAAGATTTAATCTTAAGCGTAATCGTAATACGATTAAGATCATTTACTATATAAAAGCACGAAGCATTTTTTTTTTCTTTTTACAATAACAATCCAACGCATTTACGTAAGAAACCCACATGTTGAAAAATCTCACGTGAGATTGGGGGATGGGGGAGGGGGTTGAATAAAATCTTACGACATCTCACCAGGGAGGGACAGAAAATTTAAAAAAACACCTCACGTAATTTATGGACGCCCCCAAACTTGGAATAAATCGTATTTGTTATAAAATTAGGTAATATTAGAAACTTCGAGAGTTTAATAACACTGATTTCGTATCGTAAACACTTCAATCAATGAACCTATGTAGAACCGGAAAAACAATTACAAAAAATTGTTATTATCATTGAAACCCAAGTTCTTATAAATAGCTACTAGAACAAAAACTAATAAATCGAAGGATCGATACTCAGTAGGTACACATAAATAGGTACGCTTATTCATAAAGCAAGCGGATAAAAAATAGATCAATGGCATAACTTGGTACAAAAAAAAGAATGTCCAAATCGCACGATAAGGCAGTTTTCTTACAACCTAGGTATTCCCTTGGTATCTATTAGATAATATGTTATAGTAGTTGTCGCATTTTTCTATTTTAATAAACAGAGATGGACACATTTATTTTCTCCCCATGAAATAGATCAACATTTCGGAGAGTTCATGATAAGTAATTTATTGCTAGAATTTTTCTACTTGCCTCGCTTGTCCACCTTATAAAATAAGTATTATTTTACGTGTTTTAGCAGAGTCAGACACAGATAAATTTAATGCGGGTCTTAAATTCAACTTCTTTTTTGGATGATAATTACGTGGGTTGCCCACTCTATTGTTGCTATTCATCCAAAAAACCATGCGAGTACAAAGCAGTCGTTACGGATACATACCTAAATGCAATACACCCATAAACAGTTGTACTACGCCAGTAAGGAAACACAGAAGAACAGCGTAGTCGGGGTTTCTGCCCTGTATTTGTTCATACGTCATAAGGGCCATTAACGCAGTAGGGCCTAGCGTGATGTCCTTACAGGAACCGAAGATTATGTACACGAAACAACCCATAAACGACGAGTAGAGGCCATACTGAAAAACAATATTTTATTATCTGTTACTGCATTCGTTTACAACAACACAATTTCAATTTTTCTCAAGGGCAGCAGTTTATGTTAAAATATTGAAACACAAAACTTCTGCTTATGTTTTATCGTTTTAATTTTTTTTTGTTTTACGAATACATATTAACATGTTTATAGATGTTTTAACCGTTGAGATAATATATCTCAAATTTTAGAACAAGATGTTTCATAAATTTCTTGGTTGTAGATATTTGTCTTTCGCAATTGGCAAACAGTTTGTATCTAGTCAGTGTGACTACGTCTTCAGTGGTTATTTCAGGAACAGAGTAAAGAGAAGAATAAAATTATTCCAATAAACAAAAAACTAATCAGTGTCACTCCGGGAGTACCGACAGAAGTAAAAACTGGAACAATTCCATGTATATTTTTTGAATCGTCAGGAAATATTTTCTTGTGCAGCAAGTACTTTTAAATGAAGTTTTTTTTATTCATTGTCATAAACTACTACTACAAAAATTACATTACAATTTTTATTTAATGCGCTATTGTATGTCAATGTTAGTCCAGCTGCGCCATCTATCCTTAATGCTGAGAACTGCGTCCTTCGTGTTAATTTTGTGACATTGACCGTTCCAAACCGCTTGACCACTTTGCTCCAGAGATAGCGCTACAGGTATGTGTCGCTTACAGGTCGCGAGCTCATTAGTATTTTCCCAACTCAAAAATGCCCAACGCGCCTAAAGTTTTCACTTCAAAAATATTAAACACTAATATAAAGCTGGTAAAAATTTATATCATCCGTATATTGTAGGCAGTACTGTTTATCACTAGTGATTGTTACGTAGGTAAATCATTGTATTAATATATTAAAAACTACATCTAATACCTAATACAATAACTGATCGCTTCGTTTATGAAGGTACCAATAAGCGTACGAGCGTTTTGTAATTATTAAAAAGTCTTAAAACAAATCAGGACGTCCTGCATAAATCAAATTTTCTTGCAACCCTATCGGCAGATACTCAGTTTGGCTTTGTCTTCAATTCGTATGTGGAATGTTTGTTTTCGTCTTACTCGTATGAGATCGGGCAGGATTCCTCGAATCCTCGTCCGGGAAAGCGGGTATGATTGTGTATAAATTGGATGTTTGTAAAAGTGCGGGACGGGCAAACAATTCGGTGTCCGCCTTTTCCCCTTAAAATAGGTCAAATTTCCAACCCTTCTCTGTGGCCGGAAATGTGTGGCACTATTACAAAAGATTTTTTCTCTTTCGATTGTAACGTTTTTTTGTTTCATCGTGAATGTGTGGCTTTTGTCAAGTTCAATCGGTTCCGTTTTTCACTACTTTTTTTTAGAGATGTATCTAACGGTTGTAGGCGGTTTTAATTTTCAGTGGTCACTGCCACCGATGGATTCGTGAACGATATAAAATAGAATTAGAAAGTATAGCATAGTGTTTTTGTGTGCCATCTCTTTCCGCTCCAAACAAAATACATTCCCATAAAATTTATGATGAAGGAAAACATTGCAAGGAAAAGTTTGCTAACACAAGCCTGTTAAGCAGTTTAAGCACTAACCCATGATTTTGACCTTTTCCAGTGGAATAGAGGGGTTTACTGGTTATTACTGAAGTGTGCTTGGGCGTTCGAGGTGGTCATTTACCATCGAGTCAGTATGATGCTATCACGGATGCTATAAAACTTTTCTATGCCTCTGTCTCATTGACTACACGTGCTCTATCTCAATGTATCTTGGAACTATTTCCATACATTATGATTTTTATTTTACTACCATGGATAAGATTTAGGTTCTAATAAGAAACGCGAACTGAAAGACGAATTTTACGGCTTTGACCTTCGGTGAGATGTCATTGCAAAAGGTTTTTTCATTCCCTTCTTGTATTTGGAGGAGGTAGTAAACATTTTTAGTAACACGCGTCTTCCGATTCGCAAGACACATCTGTTTCAGATATTCCATTGAGATTGGTTGTAAAATTTAGGGGATTGGCACCAGTAGCGGACGAACTGAATAAACGGCTTGTTTTTACGACTTCACGCGCACGAACACAATTACATATACTATATTTATATATTTAGGTTTATTAGGACACGTGTCTGTAGAGTTCGTAGCTTTTCTCAAGAAGTTATTTAAGGTACAGTTCTTAAGTTTATTTAAGCGATATTCATTTAAATTGTCTAAACTGTACGTTAACATTTGAAATTTTGCAGAAATTTAGAACAAATAGAGAAAAATAGTAAAAATATTTTAAATGTAATTTAAAAATTGCTAATAGCAAAAAAATCCTTTCTTGTACAGCAAGTACTTTTTATTTTATTTTTAATGTACTATATTTTATAGAGCTAAGTATTATAAAGCTCTCGTTAATAATAATAACAATTTGTTTTATTTTGTGATAAAAATCTTCCTACGTGTCTACTTCCTACATTTTAATTCTATTTCCGGATTAACAATCACTTATGCAATAGACGTTGGAGTTCTACTGGTGAGCCCAGCCATTTATTTATTTTTATTATTATAGTAGATTATAAAAAGTTGATTACATTACATAACCGGTTTGTATACTGGTAGATGTCTGTATATAATATAGTAGACTAGCTGCCCGGACAGACTTCGTTCTGTCAAAAGATTTTTTTTATTTTGAGATGTAAGCTATCCTATCTTTCAAGTTGTATGAAACTGCACACGGTGTGCAAATTTGATTAAAATCGGTTAAGTAGTTTAGGAGTCCATCGCGGACAAACAACGTGACACGTAATTTATATATATTAAGAGTTAAGACTAGCTGCCCGGACAGACTTCGTTCTGTCAAAAGTATTTTTTTATTTTGAGATGTAAGCTATCCTATCTTTCAAGTTGGATCAAACTGTACACGGTGTGCAAATTCGATTAAAATCGGTTCAGTAGTTTAGGAGTCCATCGAGGACAAACAACGTGACACGTAATTTATATATATTAAGATATTTAAGAAAAGTGAATATGAGGGGCATTTATAGTAGTAGGTAGTAGAAGCCAACAAAGTTATTTTTAAAATCTTTACCTATCTGTTTCTATGTTTGTTCGTGAATCACGCAAAAACTGCCACAACAAATAGAATACAGTTTTATAATTATGGAGACATAAAAAAAACTGGTGCATGTTTTTTTTATAATAGCCGGCAAACGAGCTGAAGATCAACCTGATGGTAAGTAGCTATCATCGCCTATGAACATCAGCAACACCAAAGGCATCACTGATCATCAATGAACTGACTCTCAAGCCCTCAGCCGGAACATGACATGAGTCGTTTGGCGGCTGACTCATGCTCAAGGCAAACCGCATGGAGAAATAATAATAGTAATAATGGTATTAATTAGCAATTAAATCAATGTTAACAGTATAATCCCTCCAAGGGGCCCCACCACTAGCTGGGCCTGATTTAGTCGCCTCTCACGACACCCATCCGGTGTGGGATTGGGGATACAACATCATTGGGTTGAAGCCTCTCCAATACGGCAAAAAATGTATCTTGATTATTTTAACTTTCCACGCATATGAAGCCGAATAAAGAAATATCTGCTGTACCTCTTTGACAATTAAAACGAACAACAGAACAATGGGAAAATAAATTGTTACCAAATTGTAATTAAATTTCGGTTCACTTGTAAGCAATGATGTTGTATCTTGTAAGTGACAGGGACATCACCTGTCAGAAAATTCTGTGGAGTGTGACTGGTTTGAGCTGTATGTTAACAAAAATGAAAAAATACAAAAAAGTATATTTAAATAGAAACCTGCGGGTGCAATCCTGCCAGTGTTGCATACGCTAACGCCTGAGGTATAACAGTTAGACCCACTGTTATACCGGCTATAAAATCCGCTAATGCTTTTTCCGAATTGTATTCAGGCAGCCATTTTGTTATCGGAAGTCTCTTGTGCATCAGACGTCTGCACCATGCCTGTCTCTTGTATCGAAGTTTGGAAGGAGACGACATTATTTACCTGGTAACAAAGAAAACTTATATTAAACATAATATTTTTAACCGACTTCAAAAAAAGGAGGAGGTCCTCAATTCGACTGTATTTTTTTTTTTTAATGTTTGTTACCTCAGAACTTTGGACTGGGCGAACCGATTTTGATGATTCTTTTTTTAATCGAAAGCTGATGGCTGTCATGTCACATGTGGTACATGACAGATACACATAAATTTTATTGAGATCTGACAACTATGTAGTTTTTGAGACTTTGAAGTCGGTTATTTTTTGTTAGTAAAATTTAGATTATTATATTATTATATGTTTGTTTTTACAAACATAACAATTTAAAACTCATAGGTACACTGTCAACTTTACAAAACAAAACACCCGTAAAATCGTCGTCCAGGAAAATATGTGTAATATGCATTTATTTTAGATTCGAGCTACAATTTATTTGGTTATGTAATAAAGCATGTAATAAACCGTTTGTATCAAGATATTTTATTTGTGTAAAACCTTATGTCTTTTGTGGTAAAACTGCAGTTTTTATAGTAACGTTGATAAAGAATTATGGCCAGTTAAAGAGATAGTTTCGATATTATATAATGAAGTATTCACCAAAGATTAAAGAAAATGTATTATTTTGTTGCAATTTTGGTAAGTTAACAAGGATGAACTAGTTCTATCTATTTCAATAAATAATTCTAAATGTCTATCGCGAAACTGCTTCTTCTTCTGTAATAAACACAATAAAATATGAAATAGCTCCGTTAAAGTTGATAACATTGTTCATGTTCGCTACTTATTTTATTTAGTTTGCGAGTAAACTTTTATTTTGAACGGAATGAGCGCGCTAGTTTTGAAATAACTTTCCTAGTTAATTTACTGGGATACAAAAGCCGAAGCTGGTAGTTTCAAAACAGGGGAATTATTTTTCCGAAAAATTACTACGATGGACGTAGAAAATTTTACCCACTATCCATTTAGCATTGGCAGAGTTTAACTTGATCGTGCACCATCTTAGGGTGGATTCGACCAAACTTTTTATACTCGAGTAAATATACTAGAAATAATCTATTCCATGATTTTAATCTCGAGTAAATCCATAGCCGTTTCTCCACGTAATCGATAGTATTACGCGAATAGCAGAGTGAATGGTGAACGAAAATAAAACCCGGCAAATAAATGTTGTCCTACAACGGGATAGTGTAAGAGCATACATCATGTCAACTCGATTTTGCCGTATTATTGTGTGAAAAAGTAGCTGTCATGTAAGTTAGCTAGCGCCTAGCTGTCAAACGTTTTATTTGTTGTTTGTTTGAGGGAATTGTCAAGTTTTGTCGTGTGGTGACAGAAATCAGATGACTGACTGACGCCATTACATTATTCTAGGAATAGCTCCGTTATTCCGTGCGAAACGGCGGTATAGAAACAATTCCCGAATAGGCCCACTATTCTTAGAATTGTAGATGGTAAAACGTATAATCTAAATTTTACTAACAAAAAATAACCGACTTCAAAGTCTCAAAAACTACATAGTTGTCAGATCTCGTTCAAATTTATGTGAGACCACATGACAAGCACCTGCTTTCGATTAAAAAAAGAATCATCGAAATCGGTTGGTGCGATATTGAGTTATTCGTCAATTTGTCGCGCACATCTTAACACAAATTTACGACTTATGTGGTTTTCTCATGGATGCCAGTGTCAGATCTCAATAAAATTTATATGGGACCACATGAGAGCTACCAGCTTTCGATTAAAAAAAGAATCATCAAAATCGGTTCGCCCAGTCCAAAGTTCTGAGGTAACAAACATTAAAAAAAAAATACAGTCGAATTGAGAACCTCCTCCTTTTTTGAAGTCGGTTAAAAATTGATTAACTCTCGATTAACTGACGATTTATTCTAAGATTAAGATTTACTCTTGTTTGGTCGAATCCACCCTTAGCTAATAACTTTTTAACCGACTTCAAAAAAAGCGGCCAAGTGCGAGTCAAGACTCGCCCATGAAGGGTTCCGTAGCAGCAAGTAACATAATATAAAAGTTCTTGAAGTTCGTTGTAACTTTGATCGAGGTAAATTGCGGTTTACGATTTATGACGTATTAAAAAAAAACTATTTACTAGATCTCGTTCAAACCAATTTTCGGTGGAAGTTTGCATGGTAATGTACATCATATATTTTTTTTAGTTATATCATTCTCTTATTTTAGAAGTTACAAGGGGGGGGGGGGGGGAACACACATTTTACCACTTTGGAAGTGTCTCTCGCGCAAACTATTCATTTATTCTATATTAATGTCGTCAACTTTCCGGGATCTGAGATTTAAGACTTAAACTTACCTTTGGTAGTAATATCCCATGCATCGAAATGTCATACATTTATATTGTTATTTTTGGATTTACAGCATATTTATTTTAGTTAAGGAGATGTAGTAACAATAAGAATGGTTGATAAAATTAAGCTATCAGTTTTGTGGTCTTATTCTAATACTTATTCGTTGTTTAGAACTTCCTCATGACTTTATCCGCTGTTCACAATATCACTTTTCCATATATTAAGCTACGTAGGGATAATAATATGAATACAGCGTATTGAGATTAAACGCGTGCCAGATATAATGAAAAGTTAAAGTGAATTTATGAATATGGAAAAATATTCTTTACGGATTTATTTAGTACCGAAAAAAATATTACGACAAGAATTATACGCGTGGGAAGTAACAAAGATATTTTGTGGAATACTTTTTTGAGACAATAACATTTCCTCAATGAAGAATAGTGACAAAGTTACTTTTACGGGAAATCCAATTATCGGCAAGAAAGAAACATCGAACAATAATACAATACATAATACCA
Source organism: Thymelicus sylvestris (assembly GCA_911387775.1). Taxonomy (NCBI): domain Eukaryota; kingdom Metazoa; phylum Arthropoda; class Insecta; order Lepidoptera; family Hesperiidae; genus Thymelicus; species Thymelicus sylvestris. The sequence goes on from OU426895.1 coordinate 10,320,415, forward strand.
CACAAAGTTGTATAACTTATTTTGTGAGAAAAGATTGGCGGAATGGGATTCGCAGGAAACAAATCAATTACTGTCAATTCGCCTCTTAAGGATTAGCGAAAACTTGTAGGAATTACCTACTGGAGTGGTGCTAGTGTGGAGGAAGCGGAATGTTGATGATATTGTGGTTCTCTTTGGCAGTTTATCCAATTTACCTGCAGATAAGTGGTCTGGTAGTGGAAAACTGTACCTACGGCAAGAACACGCGAGTTTAATTAAAGTGATAAGTGGCAAGATTAGAGTGTTCAACACACTAATGAAGTTCCACAAATAACTTATTACATGAATCACGTTTACACCACACCACTTATCGTACAGTAATTCCACGTAATTCTTTAGAGATTCTAGTTGTTATTGAACTGTGTCTGTGTATCCAAATAGGTAAAACCACACAAGTGTCCAGCGATGCTTGTTGATTGGAATGTATTTTTATATACAGTTTTAGTAAAGTATTGATGATTTGGTTCAGATTTTTTTACTTACAATAAGTTAATGCTTGACCACAACTCCACCTAATGGTAAATGTAGAAGTGGTCTTGGATGGTGCGCGCATTAACTTAGTAAAAGCCTATTCACTCTTTTCTTGAAGACATCCACGTCATAGGCGGGTAGGAACATAAACGCAGGCAGACTATTCCTCTTTGATATTTTCTAGGCAGAAGAACATTATTAAATGTTTGCAAAAGAGGATCAACACTGGTGCCACTTCTGCCGCGAAAAAAGTGGCTACAAGCATCATTGCCACTCACCTCGTGACCTTTTTGTTCTATAATCTGTGCTCGTGACCATCATCAGTAGGAATCTGGGGCTATAGCGTTAAGACTATAGTCTTATCCGTTGTTAAGCAGAATGTGCCATGAGATCGGCACCATGTACCATGAATGATGACTAGAGCCTTACGATTTTGCTACATTAAATATACATATCTACGTAACAATCCTTTTTAAGAGCCTGGGTCCAACTTAACTGAAAACTATACACAATGATCAAAGTGTCAAAATCACTTCTCTTCTAAAATTCTTCCTTATTTTGGATTTGAACTTGAAATCTGCCTTAGGTTTTGTGCGTAAGTATCATCTCTATCTCTGTACATTGCAGTAGTAATTATATTACGTGATCGTTTCTATGACAAAAGTGACGACCGATGGAGGAAAATCGTAATTTTTTTGGTGAAAGTCTCCAAATGTATGCATAGTTATTTTTTATCGTCTATTTCTTTGCAATGGCCTAGTGTACGTTCTTTACCAGTCGGTAATGTTGAATGTTCATAATAAAGTACTTTAGATTTTAGAATTTTCACATATAGTTAATGTGACAGAGACAGATGATACCTAACGAAAGGGTAATGAAACAGTCCGTTACTTTCTTGACAGCCAACGTGTTTTGTCCTGACGCTCAAAGGCATCAACAATGCGTTTCGGACAAAAATGAAGCGTGGTTCTAGCATTATAGACAGATTGCCAACATTGAGACCGAAAAACGTAAACACATGTCATGTAACAGTAGTGTTGTAGCTAGCCAGGCGGGTAAAAAACCCTACCACCATACATGTTCACCATCAGGCTAGTTCCTTCATAGCCCAGAGAGCTTCCGACAGGTAGACTTGGTGCCATAGCCTCTTCCGTTCAGAGAATGCACCAGGAGCACAGGAGATTCGCTTGAACTCAAGATAGCGCTTCAGTTAAATACCTTTATCAAGTTAATAGGGATTGAGTCGTAATATTACATCAATTAACAATCGAGTATCTTTATACCGCGTCTATCAATTTGATATCTACAGTAATTGGTATAATAAGAATTATCAGTTTAATTACATTTTATATTGGTGGTGTTATGAAACAGATAAGATTAGTCAAATTATTTAAAGTCTGATTACACCCCCCATTGCGTTGTTTATGAAACTATAGCTTTATTTTGACCGATACTAATTATTTATCTATTCAAAGCCGCTACGTTACTTGAAATAATCGTATACATAAAATTGTGACTGGCCGATGTTTGTGTCGGATAATCTGAGAAATTAGTGAATCGAATTTGATGCTGGTTTCACTTATATAATGTAGCAAGCTTGTGGTAACATGCAGCGTTTGTTTTTAACTTAAAAAAAATAAAAATAAATCGGGCAAGTGCGTGTCAGGCTACGCGCAATGAAGGGTTCCGAAGTAGTAAGTTTATCGACTATTCTGCCCTCCTAATGATAAACAACGTATCTGACATTTTTGACGAAAACGATTAGCATATTCGTAATCAGCCAAATTCGCTGATTACGAATATGCTAATAACTCGTTTTCGTCAAAAATGTCAGATACGTTGTTTATCGTTAGGAGGGCAGTATTACTCATTAACTATTAAAATTCATACCATAAAATCGCTCCGTTACGAGTTACGACGTGAAAGAGGGACAAAAAAACACAATTTCGCATTTGTAATATTAGTATGGAAGTATAGAAGTATGGACGAATACGCATCATAATGGATCTTTTCATGGGAATGAGTTGTTTTACCGCGGTAAAAAGTAGCCTAAGTTACTCTCCAGCCTCGCAACTATCTCCACACAAAAAATCATACCATAGCATCGCTCCGTTACGACGTGAAAGAGGGACAAACAAACAAACACACTTTCGCATTTATAATATTAATAATAAAATAATAATATAATAATAAATAATATTATATATAAGTTTGAAGTATGATGATAGTATGAAGTATATATCATAACAGAATGTAATAGAGGTAACATAATGTAATAAAGCACTATAAACTGATTACATAATTATCATGAATGGTTGTTGTTGTTAGCTGCATAATTTACCAGGGATTGTGATTAGTGTTCACCAAAGCGGATCTATTAATTGACGACCCGGCATGGTAACCATTGCGCCAATGGTTACCATGCCGGATCGCCGCACCAAGGTTTCGATTCCTAGCGAGGCGGTAATTTAAATGATGAGTTTGAATTTTGGTTCGCGGTCTGGGTGTTAAGTGTTCTGTCTTTATGTGTTGTCCATGGCACCACGACGCAGGGAATCCTAGTGTGGGGCTATGAGTGTGAAGCGGTATTTATTTATTAATTATCTAGATAGCACCTCTTACTAAATAGATATACGCATTTCTGTTCTTTTCACGTCATCTGAACCCATACAATGTTTTGAGTAGCATGTCCATGCAGTCAAAGAGTCATGTAAGATCTGCTATTCATGTAACTACGCTCTTGACCTTAATTCATATCTGAACGTAGTGTAATTTTTAGTATTATTGTAATGGAATATTTATACAGGATGAATTTTTCAAGGGCGTGGATGGCCAAATTCAAAACTACGAGGAATAACGAAAAGTGGTCTAAAGAGTCTCGGCGCCCATTTTGATGAAAACTAAAACTGCATAATTAGAATTTTTGAAAAATTAATATTCCTGGCTAGGAATCAAACCCGTGGATTTTGAAAAATTGGTTGTCTGTAAAGTCGGTTTACGGACGGTAGTTAAACGTGACAACGTCATGAAAAAACATTGATGAAATGATTGCATACTTTTGACGTGATAACGTCTATTAAAACGATGAGCACCGGGCGTATCTATGAAAAAATGTAGCGTTCCGCGAGCGAGAGAGCGGCAAAAGCGAGAGAGAGGCACTATCGGCTACGATCGGTGTATCGTAGCCGATGCCGTAGGCGAGCCGTAGGCGATAGTAGTTGAGTGGAGCGAAGCGGGGCGGAGCGGGGCGGGGCGGGGCGGGGCGGGACGGAGCGGAGCGGAGCTTTGTCATGACGTTGTCACGTTAAACTACCGTCCGTAAACCTACTTTACAGACAACCATTTTTCATAGATAAAATTGAGCGCTTCGGCCGATCGTAGCCGATCGTGCCTCTCTATCGCTTGTTCCGCGCTCTCGCTTACGCGGAACGTGATAGTGAGTCATGCTTTTTCGTGCGTAACCCGGCGTTCATCGTTTTAATAGACGTTGTCACGTCAAAAAAAAAAACAATTCACCTGTATTATTACACCATTCGGTAGTGTCGCTACGCTAACAAGGATCGAATAAAATTCCATTATTTTTAAATTGCTTACTAGTATTACTAGTAGATAACAGATACAGTCTGTTACATGGAATATATTATTTGAGAAAACTTTTACTAGGGGTATTTATTAATGCAATGGATCTTATAACAACAATTTTTAGAATTTTTGTCTGTTTTTCCGTCTTTGTGCGTTTGTTCCGGCTAATCTCAGAATCGGCTACACAGATGTAGATTCAGTTTCCACTGGTGTGTTGTAATGAGCTTGAATTAAGATTTTTATTTTTTATGGGTGTTTATTTTTTTAAAACATACGTCAAGCTAAAAATTCCGTCCATACATTTGTTCGAGTGTACATGAGTTCGAGTTTAATCGAAGTGAAGCGAGAACATTTAATTATAATTATAAATAATCATTAAAGTAAGATATGTACCTACGTCGGTGATTTTGATACAATCTAAGTATTATACCTACAACAATCGTGTCCGCAGTAACATTAGTATAAATTAACTGATCAGTAATACAGTATCGGTTGGCTTAGGAATTCCCTTCGGACGCTTAGTACCTAATAATATTATAGTCTACTCGATAAGTTCAAAATGGTTGAAATTAGAGATACTGCTCTTAAAAATACGTGCGATAGCTCATTCTGTTCGGAATGATGTCTAGAAAAATGTTTCGGAAGCGTTTACCAGCACGTAAAAAATTGCAAAAGTTATTGACAAAATAAAGTTGAAAAAAAAAAGTATTTTGTTTTTGGTAATCACTTCGAAACTATTAATATTTAAGAAATTTTAAAACAAGATTCTTAAAGTAGAGGAAATTTCCAAACAATGACTCGCGACTCTCGGAACTCTATCTCCATTATTTATAACTTTAATTTAACGCTGAAAATGGGTCTCCACGCTGCATTTTTAGGTTGCGCGTGCGGCGTCAAAACCGAGTTCGTCACACTCAATAATTTTTTAAGGTATTAATTATTAATTTAAAAAAATAAAAAAAATATGGTGCATTCGAAACACTTCAAAGAATTTGCTCCCGTAGGAAATTTTGCTTAAAGTTAATTTTTCAACAAGTTAGACGATTGTTAATTAACTAAATTTTCTCGAACTTCCATTTTCATTGTACATTAAAAAAAATGTTTAAGTAATTGTCCTATAAATTTTTCGCTTCGTGGAGCCCTTCTTATATACATGCTTAACGAGATCACGTCATAAAAGTTTAAAAAGTTTTAATACTTTGTGTATAATAATTTTATAAGTTGAACAAACAATTTTTTCGTTTTTTTATCGAATCGAAATTAAAAAATTGAAAAATGTTTTTATCTGTACTTTGTTATACATCGTTGTTTTTTTTATTTTTAGGTGTTTCAGAAAAAATATATAAAAAAGTTGAGAATTTGTTTATAAAAAATTGTTAAGTTAAAAAACAATGAAATTGTTGATAAATTTTTTTTTTTTTTACATTTCTATTAAAGATGGTTAATTATAATTTTTAAGAAAAAAAAATTATTAACTAATTATTCAAACAATAGAAATATTAAAAAACAATTATAAACAATTAAATATCATTATTAAGAAAAAAATTTTTTTTTCAAAAATCATAATGTTTTGTAAAGAATAAGATATTAAGAAATTTTTTCTTGAAAGCATTGAAATAGTCTATTTGTTTATAAAAAAAAAATTATAAAAAAATGAGGGATTTTTTTTTTTCAAGTCATTAAATGTCTTTTATGAATGCCAAAACGATTATGTAATAATAAATTGAGAAAAAAATATTTTCAATAATATTATTTGGATTTTTCATTTTTTGTTCAACTTATAAAATTATTATACACAAAGTATAAAAACTTTTTAAACTTTTATGACGTGATCTCGTTAAGCATGTATATAAGAAGGGCTCCACGAAGCGAAAAATTTATAGGACAATTACTTAAACATTTTTTTTAATGTACAATGAAAATGGAAGTTCGAGAAAATTTAGTTAATTAACAATCGTCTAACTTGTTGAAAAATTAACTTTAAGCAAAATTTCCTACGGGAGCAAATTCTTTGAAGTGTTTCGAATACACCATATTTTTTTTATTTTTTTAAATTAATAATTAATACCTTAAAAAATTATTGAGTGTGACGAACTCGGTTTTGACGCCGCACGCGCAACCTAAAAATGCAGCGTGGAGACCCATTTTCAGCGTTAAATTAAAGTTATAAATAATGGAGATAGAGTTCCGAGAGTCGCGAGTCATTGTTTGGAAATTTCCTCTACTTTAAGAATCTTGTTTTAAAATTTCTTAAATATTAATAGTTTCGAAGTGATTACCAAAAACAAAATACTTTTTTTTTTCAACTTTATTTTGTCAATAACTTTTGCAATTTTTTACGTGCTGGTAAACGCTTCCGAAACATTTTTCTAGACATCATTCCGAACAGAATGAGCTATCGCACGTATTTTTAAGAGCAGTATCTCTAATTTCAACCATTTTGAACTTATCGAGTAGACTATTAGGTAATAGAAAGGTTCGACAGGAGACCAAGGTCAACCTACTTTCTAGCAATCACTAAGAATCTCTATCACGACTTCACCTGATGATATTTAAATATTTTACGATTAATTGATATCTATTATTTATAATATTAGATATTTTTCGTGTCAATTCCGTTCACAAACCTTTTATTTTATGCGATCGCGTGGTGCTTGTAAAAATAATTGCCTACCTTGATGTTACTACCGTAATTATTACTACAGCACTAACTATTTTACGATAATTACATTCAACTTAAACTTGTGTTGGTTTCTTCGAAAAATAATTACGAATGTTAATTTAAAATAATAAAAATTGTAACGGGGCCAATTTATAAATATTAAATATTTTCTTTAATCTTTAGTAAATAAGCCTTAAATATTACATATTATTAATTATACATCCAAAGACATAAAAATCCAGTTGTTTTCGCCTCTACGGCAGTACGAGAAACCTGCTGAATACTTACATAATATTAACTTGTAACACATTAAGACAATTATTATATTAGAAATTCATTTCTAGAATACTTTTCATATTGTTTATTAGATGTGTATAGCAGTTTTTATAAATAAGGAAGATTACATTACGAGCTTTCAAGTAGTTGCAATACTTGCAATGAAATTCTAGTTGTTTCAATAAATACGTTTTTAACTTAAAATGCTAAAAACTGAAAACCTACTTATAATTTTTTTTTGGGTAGTATAACCCTCCAAATAAAATAATATAATAATCTAAATTTTACTAACAAAAAATAACCGACTTCATGATGATAGTATAGTCTGTGACCTGTGTATCAAAATGTACCTTATCTGTGCTTAAAAAATAAAGTTTTAGTCTGTGGCAAGATCGTGTTTTAATAGGTTATGGGCCCAGATATGTTCTATAAAATTAAATCTAAAAGTATCCGTTTAATCCCGTGAAATATCTAAAATGTCGACAAGTTACATAATTAACGTCCCGAAGCTTAAAGGAAGGGAAAATTATGACGATTGGGCGTTTGCAGCAAAAAATTTCATGCTTCTGGAAGGCATCGACATAGACGCCATTCCAAAAGATCTCAGCGAAACCGAACAACGAAAATCTAAGGCGAAGCTTGTAATGACTATAGATCCTACTTTATATGTACATATCAAAAATGAAAATACCGTGGAAGGTTTATGGAAAAAACTTCGGCAACTTTTTGATGACTCTGGGTATGTAAGAAGAATAAGTTTGCTGCGTACACTGATATCGATAAGACTTGAAAATTGTGAATCGATGACTACATACGTGTCACAAATAGTTGACACAGCCCAGAAATTAAAGGGAACTGGATTTGAGATCAACGAAGAGTGGATTGGATCTTTGTTATTGGCAGGGCTTCCAGAAAAATTCAGCCCTATGATCATGGCAATAGAACACTCCGGGATTCCAATAAGTTCAGATGTCATAAAAACAAAGCTTTTAGACATGGGGGGTGAAGTTGTCAGCAGTGACCCGAATAGTGCATTTTTATCGAAAAGTTGGCAGCGAAATTATAAAAACACCAAAGTAAAAAGTGGCAATACTGGAAATAACAGTATGGCGCATCCTGTCAAAAAGATAATAAAATGCTATCGATGTAAGAAAACCGGACATTTTAAAAACAAATGCCCACTGAAGGAACAGACAGAGAATGCATTCAGTGCTGTGTTTTACAGTGGAAATTTCAATGTAAATGAATGGTACATCGACTCGGGAGCCAGCAGACATATGACAGCCGACCCGACATGTATGGAGAATGTGTCTCATAACCTAACAACAAAAGAAATTGTTGTGGCAAATAGAGTGCGCGTACCAGTGAAGTGTACAGGTGACGTACCTATCACGACCGTTGTCAACAACTCCGAATATCGCATCAAAGTCAAAGATATTCTATGTGTTCCTGATCTCGCAACAAATTTGCTATCGGTAAGCCAGTTGATTCAAAGTGGCAATAAATTTAGTTTCCAAAACGATATGTGCTACATAAGGAATCGACAGAATGAGCTAGTGGGTATAGCTGAGTTGGTGAGTGGAGTCTACAAACTGAGAATCAAGTCAGATAGTTTGTTAGCTGCAACAGCAACAACGACTTCGATAGATTGGCATAGGAGGCTAGGTCATATCAACAGCAGAGACTTAAATGCGATGATAAATGGCGCTGTAGAAGGGTTAAATTGTAATGATAAAGCAAAAATCACAAAGTATAACTGCAGTGTATGCTGTGAAGGCAAGCAGACAAGATTACCCTTTCCACATGGTAACAATAGGAAAGAGAATGTGTTGGAGGTTGTGCACGCAGACGTGTGTGGTCCAATGGAGACCAAGTCCATCGGTTTATCAAGATTCTACTTACTATTTGTGGACGACTACAGTAGAATGTCATTTGTTTATTTTTTAAAACACAAAAGTGAAGTATTTCAGTGTTTTAAGGAGTTCAAGCTCATGGCTGAAAAACAGAAAAATGCCAGTATTAAAGTCCTAAGGACAGATAATGGCACAGAGTTTTGTTCTAGAGACATGACAGAATATTTAAAAAATTCAGGTATCATTCATCAGCGAACAAATGTATATACGCCTGAGCAGAATGGACTAACTGAGCGATTCAATCGCACAATAGTCGAAAAGGCTAAATGTCTTTTATTTGATGCGAAGTTGGAGAAGAAATTTTGGGCAGAAGCTGTACACACTGCGGTATATTTGAAGAATCGATCTTCAGCTTCAGTTTTAAACCAGAAATCTCCATATGAATTATGGCATAACAAAAAGCCAGATCTAAGCCATGTACGCATATTTGGCAGCAAAGTTATGGCTCACGTCCCCAAGGAAAGAAGATTAAAATGGGATAGAAAAGCTATAAGTTACTTGTTAGTAGGATATGCTGAACATGTGAAGGGTTACAGGTTATACAACCCTGTAACAAATAAAATTACAGTAAGTAGAGATGTTACCATAATGGAGCCAAAGATTGAAAATGTTACAGAGTTAATCATAGAGGAGAAAATGGTACCATCATCTAGTGATTCAGATAATTTGGATACAACATCGGAAACAACATCAACAGTCATGCAAGACAGTTCCTATATAAAAGAGGAGACTACTAGTTCGTCCGAAGAGTATTTCGACTCTTCTATATCAAAAATTGAGGAAGATTTTCTTATATCTGGTGCAAATATGAACAAAAAACGAGAAAGGAGAGCACCTGAGAGATATGGCTTTAGTAATCTGACAGTGGAACTGGACAAATGCGATGGAGAGATATCTTTGAAACAAGCTTTAAATGGAGCAGAATCAAAAAATTGGCATGATGCTATTAAGAAAGAATTAAATTCATTTGAAGAAAATGATTCATGGGAGTTAGTTGAAAAACAAGATCAAGGTACGGTGGTTCAGTGTAAGTGGGTGCTAAGAAAAAAGTTTGACAGTGACAATAAAGTGGTATACAGAGCAAGGCTGGTTGCAAAGGGATTTACTCAGAAAGCAGGTATAGATTTCACTGAAACTTTTTCCCCAGTACTTAGATATTCTACTATAAAACTATTATTTGCATTGTGTGTCAAATTTAATTTAGAGACAACACATCTTGATGTAACTACTGCCTATTTAAATGGTTATTTGGACGAGACTATTTATATGACTTTACCTGAACATTATATGTGTGAAAATAGAGATAACAAAGTTTTAAAGTTAAAGAGAGCAATTTACGGTTTAAGACAATCTGCTAGAGCTTGGTACAGGCGGGTGGATGACTGTTTGCAAAGTATAGGTTACCAGAAATCTGAATATGAACCCTGTTTGTTTTTTAAGTTAAAAGAAAATGTCAAACTGTTTATAGCATTATTTGTTGATGATTTTTTCATATTTTCAAACTGTAATACAGAGGTAGAATATTTGAAAAAAGAATTAAAGTCAAAGTTCAAAATAAAAGATTTAGGGGAGATTAAGGTATGCTTAGGTATGCGTGTAAGAAGGGATAAAAGTCAAATTACCATTGATCAGGAGAAATTTGTTGAAAAATTGTTAATTAAATTCAACATGGAAACCTGTAAGGATGTAAATACACCCATGGAGGTGGGATTAAAGCTTGAAAAAGATTTAAATTGTTGCACTAAATATCCATATCAACAATTAATAGGTAGTTTGTTATATTTATCAATTCTTACTCGACCAGATATATTATTTTCTGTATGTTATTTGAGTCAATTTAATAATAACTATAGTGAAGTCCATTGGAGACATGCAAAAAGAATCCTAAAATATCTAAAGTTTACTAAGTCTTTTGGATTAAAGTTTGTTAAAAATAGCTTAGATTTAATAGGTTATGCAGATGCAGATTGGGCATCTGACTCAATAGATAGGAGATCATATACTGGTTTTCTATTTAAAATGAGTGGAAGTGTTATTTCGCATGAATGTAAAAAACAATTAACAATTGCTTTGTCCAGCACAGAAGCCGAATACATGGCTATGTGCGAGGCTTCTAAAGAAGCTATTTATTTAAAAAATCTTTTATCTGAACTGAAATGTAGAGATGAGCTACCTATACAACTGTATAATGACAATCAGAGTGCTATAAAGCTTACTGAAAATTGTTTGTTTCATAAAAGATCAAAGCACATAGATGTAAAGTTTCATTTTGTAAGAAAGGCTGTAAATGATAAAAATGTAATAATTGATTATTTAAAAACAACTGATATGCCTGCCGATATTCTTACTAAAAGTTTAACTTCACAAAAACATTATATGTTTCTAGAGAAAATGGGAGTTTCTGATTGTAACAAATTAGGAGTAATGTTATATAGGTTTAAGGAAGTAATATTTTTTTTGTTAACTTTATTTACTGCTCAATCAGTTGTTAGTTTATTTTGATAAGGGGGTGTGATGATAGTATAGTCTGTGACCTGTGTATCAAAATGTACCTTATCTGTGCTTAAAAAATAAAGTTTTAGTCTGTGGCAAGATCGTGTTTTAATACTTCAAAGTCTCAAAAACTACACAGTTGTCAGATCTCGTTCAAATTTATGTGAGACCACATGAAAAGTACCTGTTTTCGATTAAAAAAAGAATCATTGAAATCGGTTGGCGTGATATTGAGTTATTCGTCAATTTGTCGCGCACATCTTAACACAAATTTACGACTTATGTGGTTTTCTCATGGATGCCATTGTCAGATCTCAATAAAATTTATGTGGGACCACATGACAGCCACCAGCTTTCGATTAAAAAAAGAATCATCAAAATCGGTTCGCCCAGTCCAAAGTTCTGAGGTAACAACTATAAAAAAAAAAAATACAGTCGAATTGAGAACCTCCTCCTTTTTTGAAGTCGGTTAAAAACAAGGAACAATTGCTTTGCGTCGTGAACAATTTAAGAGCCTCTGCACACGGTGTATTTTTCCGTGCGTTTTCGGCGCCGAATACGTACGATCGTACGAGGAAACGCCTCGTCTGCCTCGTCATTTGCATTTTGCAGCGCGGAAAACGCGCAGGTTCCGCGCGTTTTCGTCGGATGCGCTTCAAAACGCGCCGTGTGCAAAGGCTCTGAGGATTAAGTTTCCCGAAGAGAAAACGCGAGGCAAGGAACCAAGGAAGATACATTTCTTAACACGTATCTCATAAAATATATTTATTTCGCCAGTCGCTACCTATGCATAAAAAGTAAAGGAGGTGGCCAACATTTTTATGGGCGTTTGCCCCACTTGTGAAGTATAATGTACACATTTTATTTTTACCTTACATTAAAGCTTACAATATCTACTTTGATAATTTTATCAATAAAAATCTCTAGAACTTGAGATTCTCCTTTTACGGGCAGTTTTATTTGTAGGTTGACATTCTGCAAAACATAAGTAATCGTGGAAAAGTGTTCTATGGAGAGATTTTTGTTATTAAATAAATACTACTTATCTTTTAGATAATTCATTCATTTATTTTTACTTTAATTATGACTTTATTCGTACAAAAAGAAGCAGTAGGTACTAAATAAAATATACGTATTAATTTGTCACCTACCTTACCTACCTATCTGGAAATATTCACAAGCAAACGCAATATAAGTACAACTGCATAGAAATACAATCTAAAAATGATACAGTGGCTTATATGTGATCTTGGTGACGTACCCACCCCAAATACCAAACGATGTAATATCATCACGTGAAAATGCCATACCTGTAATCCATTCTACCAATATGAATTGGAGGTTTCTCTTTAGCGAAGATATTGAGTGATATGCCATGCGCTCAATATCAACCGCGTAATTAACCTCATGGCAAAAAATCAAACACAAATCACAGTTATTATTTTGCAGAAATCAAACTCAAAAATATTGTTTTGGCAAATGTCAATATAGCAGACATTCGCATTTCTGTCAGTCAATTGTCAACCTCCAGTGATAGCAGTGTTGCCAATGAAAATTTTTGGAAGGCCGTGTACATTAATTAAAAAAGGCGTGTTTAAATGGAAAAAGATCAACTGTGGGCCGTATCATATATTATGCCATCCAATTATGCCAATATATACCATCGGTTCAACGCTCGGACTAAAAAAAAGGTCATCCGCAGTTAATTTGATGTCCACAAAACTTCAAAAACTCTTTTCATTAACCTAGAATACCTAGATTAAAATCATAATTAGCCTAGTAGCGCTGTTTTAAGGGTTTTTAACATTCGTTAAATGTTTGCAAAAAAATAAATAAAAAAAAGTCTGTAAAGTCGGTTTACGGACGGTAGTTTGACGTGACAACGTCATGACAAAACATTGATGAAATGATTGCATACTTTTATAGATAAAATTGAGCACTTCGGCCGATCGTAGCCGATCGTGCCTCTCTATCGCTTGTTCCGCGCTCTCGCTCGCGCGGAACGGGACAATGAGTCTTGGTTTTTCATACGTGCGCCCGGCGTTCAACGTTTTAATAGACGTTATCACGTCAAAAAGACCGTAGAATTTACGAAAAGCCGTAGAATTTGCTACGCCATAGTCGCCATAGGGTTCCAGCCGTAAGCCGTAGATTTTGTAATTTTTTGGCCTGAAAGCCGTAGAACACGGTAATTGCCGTAGCATTGGCAACACTGAGTGATAGCAATGGAGGTAGCAGAAGATTAAGTGTATACAATACAACTTATTAATATTGTTAATTTATTATCAGTACTCACGGCGGAGTTCAGAAGAATATTAAAATTCTAGTTATGTTATAATAAATAGAAAACATGTCTTTTCAGAAGACTAAAACCTTGTACAAATAAACGTATTTTAACCATTTCCGGGGTAAATCTTGGCCACCTCCTTTATATGATTTATCTTGCGTTCTTTTCGTGCAAAATTTAAATAAATTAACGCTTATATGACATGAGTATATAAGGGGGTATGAACCCCCGCAGTAGGGTTACCTGTATCGCGGGTGACATGGACAACACATATACGAGTATGTAACACATTTCAATAACACCCATAACCCGAGTATAAGTATTGTTTTTATCGATCACATAATTATATGCCTCGGTCGGGAATCTCGTTCCTCGCTTTGCAGACAGGATCGCTACCAACTAGGCTACAGGCAGGGTAGTCGTGCACGCAACGACTCAGCGTGAAATCTCTTGTCATTACGATATACAAAATCGATAAACTATTCATAGTTTACAAAACTAAAAACATTCTAAACAGCACAAACTTTGTGCTCTTTACCGATGTGATGTTTGTTTATGTGAAGTCCTCCCAGTGGCAGTCAGGTTATGATAGAGTTAAAGACGAACTGTCATAATTGAATGCGTTTGTAAAAGGTGTTCCCTCGCTTAAAAATTAATCGTCATCGGAACTAATAACGAAAGGAATATTGGAACACCGGAGGATAGGAAGAAACACATAGTTATTGTCCGGCTTGCCAATATTTGACTCAAAGAAGTCTACCCACTACACCGTAACATATCTTGATCGTGCTATGAACGTATCAGGCACGGAAAGCAACACGATACGCTCTACTATACCCACTGAAACGGATCGACGGCGTATTATTCCCGTATTACGCTACCCGTGCATGATATGCGGCGATGTTGGTCGGAGACGGAGCGGTCTAGTGGAAATAGTGCCATAATTTTTTAAACAAATAATATTTTTCTGGTCTGGCACGTAGGACGGTCATTGTATGATACGCTATACTGACTAATATGGTCCGATTCCTTTAAATAATAGCATGTAATATAACGGGTGTGAAGTCGGTGTCTATGCCGTGACTGATAATGAAGAAACGCTTCGTGTGTAGGTGTACTAAATTTATTGCTACTTTCTTCTCTCCGAACAGTACGAGTAAGTCCGAGAGCTATTGAACCATTCTGAAGGTTTATATCTTCTCTGCTCTACAACCTCCAAATACACGTACCTATAAACCAAAAACCGCGGTACATAAAACAGGAGTAATAGCTTTATTGCCGCATCACGGCATCGTATATTCATACAAACGGGGCACCCCGGTCACCAATTACCTAATTCTTGCAAACACAGACGCTGCCAAAACCTAGTTTTATTTAACTTTTGTTCTGAATTGTAAGCATTTTACAGTATTCCTGTTTACATTTTGTTAAGCTATTCCAACAGAACCGCGCCTTTTGTTATCGTTTTTTGATTTCAGTTTAGAACTTTGACTACTGCTTTTATTCATTAATTTTTCTCGCAACAAAGAGCCCTTTACTTCATATTTTATCGCCTCATTTTAGCTCCTTTAATAAGCGTTGTCAAAGGAGTTTTCAACGAGAACTAGTTTAAATTTTTTGCAAGAGGTCCTTTATTAAAAAGCAGTAGGTAGATAAGCTAAGTGAATGTACTATTGACATAGGAGAGTAAAAGAAAATATATTATATTTAATTTATAATGTACAGCTAAAGTCTATATACAGACCCGTGTGGCGCAACGATGGTTACTATTACCATGCCGGATAGCTGTGCCAAGGGACCTGGGTTCGATTCCCAGTCAAGCGAAAATTTGAATTAAGAGTTTGAATTTCTGTTTTCGGTCTGGGTGTGTGTTTCTGTCTTTGTATGTTGTCCATGGCAACGACGAGGCAGGAATTCCTAGTGAGACTGAATTATTTTATATTACATACCACTAGGCTTCCTCTTTGAAGTTATAAAGTTTATACACAAAGAAATTCCACTGTGAAAGTGGAAGGTTAACAAATGGGTGACTAATAAAGCGTTCTTGCAGAAAAATTGTCGGAAGCGCGAATCTGTCGATTACGAGACAACGATTTGTTCTCGCCGCGCGCAGGCTTCGCACGTAGACGTCATTTATACCGCGTCACTACTTTTGTCTCTTATTTTGCGCTATAGGTACTTTTTGTTACCTGCAAGTTGCAACATAATAATTATTGGAACCACATTTCTTAGGATATGGTCCATTAAGCTACTGTAAAGTTTTTGTTAAGCTGAAGCACTTCGATCAAATTCATATAATATCATCAGTTTGTACAACATAAATGTTGTGACTTTTGCCATCGTTGCTCGCAAAAACTGTTTTTACGGATATAGTCAACCTGTCTACGCTGGACTTGAACTATTGTGATGATTACATAGTCATGACCATAAGTATAATGGATTTGCGGAAAAATCATCGAAAATATTTCATCGAAAACACATTAATCGAATCAACATTTCATCGAAAACAATTAATCGAATGACATTTCATCAAATGAAAGTTCATCGAATAACATTTCATCGAATGACAATTTATCGAATCGCAATTCGCCGAATCGAATGATATAATGTTCATATGATCATTAATAAATATTTTTTATTATTTCAAACGTCACACACTTGAAAGGCAGCACTAAGACGTAAGCAGCATGCAGCATGCAGCAAGCACAGTTTCTGTTACGGCTCCGGCGGTCCCACGCGAGCTTATCGTTGCAGATACTTTTAATGCTCACCACCGCAGCTTCGGCTTGCTGGCCGGCAGAGCCGGCCTCAGCTGCTGCGGCGAGCATTAAAACCACCTGCTCCTTAGCTCGCGGGCTGCCATGCGAGTCAGCCACCCAACGACTCGTTGTGTTCCAGCTGGGGAATTGAGAGCCAGTTCTTTCTTTCTTTTTCTTCCCTCTTTCTTGGCCGGCAACGCATCAGTGATGCCTTCAGTGTTGCTGATGTCCATGGGCGAAGATAGCCACTTACCATCAGGTGGATCGTCAGCTCATTTGCCGGCTATTTCCATAAAAAAAGTTATTACAAAGAGAAAAACGCCGAAAGAAACCTTCGAGATCCAACAATCATAAATGGGAGCAAAACAATCTAAAGTGATATATCCGGAAATAGGCATGTTCAATGGTCCATTAACAAATCTCACACACTCAATGTTAATTATAATCCAGGATGACTTAACACAAAAAAGTCCAGTTTCAATTTCACGTTTTTACGAAGCTGATAAACACCGCAAATCTCCGGCTTAATCTCGAATGATGGTGCACATTTTCAAGGCTCGACTTTTACAAAACAAATTACATGACCGGTGTTAGTCCACCGATTACAAGCGGGCGATTCATCACACGGAGCCGGTCTGCGAGGCACGTACTCCGCTCATCAATTCGACCCGTCCCAGCCACGATCCGTCAACGCTATCGGCACCGGTACGGCACCGGTCCCGAATGTACAACGAAATTATAAGGTCGCAGAGTATATTGAACTTTGATCTATCCGGTAATGGGTTTTTTAAATTGAATTAGGTACTTTCCCAAGTTTTCTGGAAAAATCCTGCGTCTATTGTGTTTTATGTTATCGGTAGCCGAAGAACAGGCATTTACTAGTGAAATTTGGATACTTGTGGTTTTACATTACACAAAGAGATCACTCCTAAGGTACCTCTTAGGATATCTTGTAGTAATTGCGAAAGTCTGAAGTATACCTACTCCACAGAAATGCGATAGGGTGAATGGAAGATCATTAAACGATCTGATCGATGAACGTTCTGATCTGATCGATGATCGTCTCGTAGACTGCAATTTGAAATGAAAACAACAACTTTATTAAAGTAAGTCTTGTTCGAATCCAATGATTTTATTTATGTTGGTGGAAAACTGCCAGATTTGTTTTTTTTTTAAATGTCACAACTAATTTAATAAATTACAGAGACGGTGTCAATTTACTGAAATTTCTAAATGTTTAAAAAATAACAAAACGTTTCCTCACATAAACCTTTTGTAAATGTTGGACACAATTTTACAAATAAGTAGTTAAGAAATCTGACAAAGAGCCTATCTAATGACAACAATTTAGATCAAGTGCCTATCAAGGACTTCAACGAGAATAAATTGCAACGTTCATTGCCAACTGTCACGCAGTTCGGCACTAGGAATCTATCAGAAAAAAATAATATTAACATTGATATCACTGATCCTAGTTAAAGTATAACAATTTCAAGGTAGACAACTATGATTTTTTTTAATACGATGACGATCGCAGAAATTAAAAACTTGCTTTTCTACTAAATATTTTTGTCGATTTGGTCATTTGGTTATCACAAAACTAATTCTCAAACAAAACTATACTTTGAATTTAGAGCGACACACATGCAATTCATCCTTCAAACTCCTTTTTCCCTATTTCTTCGAAACTTATAGGTAGAATTTCCTTGAAAGCCAACATCTCGTACTGAAGAATGAATTTTGCAAGTAAAATTTCGGAATAGTTGATTCAGACCAAACAATAAACAAGCAATCGGAACGGCACACAATTCGATACGATCATAAATTCGTGATAGTTTCCTTCAAATATTACGAAGACAAGTATTGAATCTTTTGTGAAGGAATGGCTTTTGACGCGAAACTTGTATTGCGAAATGCATAAAATGGACGAGTAGGCTCGAAATTTTTATAGCAAAATACGTGAGAATATAATAAACAAAAATAAGGTTATCTTTCACTTTAAGTAAAATTTATTTTTGTAATCATTGTAAAGAGAACAGCTTTTAC
Organism: Thymelicus sylvestris; assembly: GCA_911387775.1. Classification (NCBI taxonomy): domain Eukaryota; kingdom Metazoa; phylum Arthropoda; class Insecta; order Lepidoptera; family Hesperiidae; genus Thymelicus; species Thymelicus sylvestris. The sequence continues at coordinate 10,338,943 of OU426895.1, forward strand.
TTAAAGTTTGCACATTGGTGGATGCGTAATTGTTTTTGAAGTGAAAACTTCTTTAGTACGGGGGTGACTTGAAATTTTATGAAACGAAACTGTCGGTGGAGACTAGAGATGAGTGGAGACTGACTTGACTTGAGTTGAAGTCAAGTCAAGTCAAGTCAAGTCAAAAGTCAAAAGTCAAAAGTCAAAAGTCAAAAGACAAGTCAAAAGTCAAGTCAAGTCAAAAGTCAAGTCAAGTCAAGTCAACTCGAGTGGAGTGGAGTGGAGTGGAGTGGAGTACTAAAACCTACAATTATCATCTTCCTGAAATTTCACATTCGTCTCATTATCTTGAAAACAAAATTTTTGAAGGTTTCACTTCTAACACGTGTGAATTGCACACATCTAGACACGCGGAGCGTGTCAAGTCAATTTCTTAGCTAACAGAATTGACGAGCAGCACCGCGTGTAATATTACACGAACCATTTGGAGCCACTTTTGACCACCTCATAACTCAAAAACTATTCAACATAAACCTGTCAAATTTGGCTCATTTATTAAGACTTGCGAAATACATACGTCTTCCAAATTTCATAAACACATCTCAAACGGTTATTTAGATATTAACGTCCAAAAATCGAGAAATTTAACACTGACTGACCTATAGATCAAAACTATATCCAACTTCCAGGTGACCTAGAAAGTTAAAATTTGGCATGCAGATAGGTAGTCGGGTGAATACAAAGGAATAAATCTGAAAGTAGTAAATTTTTATCAATTTATGATAATTTTTCAAAAAATTGATTCTATTAGGAACACTTACTTAAAATGCCTGAAATTTAAGAGTAGCAATCAAAATTGATGACATCTGGTCATTATGTGGATTCCAAGGAGAATATATAACGAAACATCAGTTTTAGTACTTTCTGAAGCTTTCAACGGGAGGAAGATGTTCAGTGTCCCAAGTGCCTGTGAGAAGTGCACAGCACATATACATTTACGTGAAGATTAGTGGTTCGTCAGGAGACGTTATTTCCAGTGTATTACGTCGTTTTATTTTTAATGTGTGGAAAATTATTTTTCTCTAATCTACAAGATTACACCACAAAATTTTGTATTATTTCCGTAATTATACCAGTTTAAAGTAATTCGGAGTATTGTTTCAAAATTTATTGTTGCACGATGTCATCGAACATAAACAACTTTATATCTGTACTAATAGTATAAAGAGGAAAGATTTGATTGTTTGTTTGCATTGAATAGGCTCCGAAACTACTAAACCGATTTGAAAAATTCCTTCACTGTTGGAAAGCTACACTATCCCCGGGTGACATAGGCTATATTATATTTTCAATAAATTAGGGATCCTTAATAAAACTCCAATAACGTAACCCAAGGTGTAAAAAAATAAGAAAACCAAAGCAAAGCGAGGGCGGTCACTTGTAACTAATAAGAGTATAGTCGACTTTCGTATTTATTACGATATTATAATTGGGATTTAGTATTAATTATTATTTCAATATTTAGCGGACATCAATAATGGAAGATCATTACTTATAAATAATGAAATAATAGGTACCGTATTTCGGACCACGGCGCACTAACTACAGATTTAGTTGAAGAGCACTATAACAGTTCATGTATTAAAATTAATCAGTAACGTTATGAATAAGTACTTACTAATAATTTCTATACAAAAAGTAATGATATCCCATCAAAAACATAAGTGTAAAGTGAGAGTCAATTTCAAAAAAAAAAAGAATTGAGATCTAAATGGGTGCCAATTTCTGTGTAGAAAAGCCTAAAATTTTAGTCACAAGAACATGTAATTCAAGCTTTACATTTGACTTGGCTAGTTTTCTTTAGTTAGCAACCAACAAACCAAATTAGAGAAGAGTGTCATAAGCCATCAACCTAACAGATTTGACGAAGCTAATAACATAGATATAATATAGCCTAGGTAGGTACGTGAAAACTAACCAAGTCAAATGTGGAGCTTGAATTACATGTTCTTGTGACAAAAATTTTAGGCTTTTCTACACGGAAATTGGCACCCATTTAGATCTCAATTCTTTTTTTTTTTGAAATTGACTCTCACTTTACATTTATGTTTTTGATGGGATTTTAATTTTACAAAAAATGCTCACGTTCTAACTTCGTTCTAAATTTAAATAATCTAGTACAAGATAATGTAGGTGTAGAGTTCATTGTTCACGAAATCTATTTACGTGCTTGACATAAATATTCTAACCTACTTTAGTACCTGCCTATTGCCAAAGTTTTTTTTTACTGTACCTGCTAGGAAATTTGATCTGGATGATTGCCACGCCATCGCGCCATGATCGAATTATTTAGTACCTACATTGATAGTTCCGGGGTCCCGGTCGACACCGAGTTCGATTATCGACTCGGTCGATCTTATCTTATTCGCAACATACGGAAACAAGTTAGATATATCGTAATTATTTATTCGTAATTTCAAAATGATAACATAAGGCACAAGCGATGTGAGGCTATTCTTATAAAGAGTTTATCATATTTTTTCACCACAGCAAGTAAGATAATTTAAATTATTCAGAAAACATCGAAAAATAGCAGTTGCGTGTATTATTAAAACCAAGGTCCTTCGAGCAGGATACAGTTATTCAAATCATCAGGCCATAGCTACTACAACGATGCTTGATGAGATGATGCACATCATTTTAATTTTTTCTCTGCTTTAGTCGATAACATAAACATAAAATAACACTTTCAATTTCGGGCTAAACATGTACTTCCGCAAGAATTGGGTTTCGGTTTCGGCTGAAAAACAAGTTTCAGTCGGACTCTATCTATAAATAACACAAAATGGATGCCATATTTCACAATTCATCACTTACTTATTTCATTAGAGGGAGGAGTTTACTTTTTATTTGAAACTTTTGAACCATAACGAATTAACGTTATAAAAGTGTATTAGGTAGTTCATTATCGCGCGTGTTTAATGAAAAAAAAGGCGATAAGCAGAATAATACCGGTTTAACTTCATCAATGACTTTTTGGACCAGAAAATGTAAAAAAAACTACGAGTAGGTACTTGTAATTAATAGATTAACATTTTATTAGTATAGTTTCAAACAAGTAATTATGATATGTAGTAACTCACCCGGTGCTTTTTTAAACAAACGCCACAAGCACACTATCATTATTGATAAAATAAAAAATAACACAAATAAAAACGATAAAGTGAAATATGTATTAAAATTCATATCTGCGTTACAACAGTAGGTAACAGTTGCTTGAAGAATATTGATCGAGTTGTTCTATTAGGTACATGTTATTATTCACAAATTGTTATTCATCGGCACTAGTGATGTGGTGTGGGAATTAATGTATGGAATGAAAATTAGAATATGGGTACATGATACATTAAAAATGTTTATAATTATGGAAATACAGCATACCATCAAGTTCCAAGACTACTTAATGTCAAGTCTAAAAGTAGACTTGACATTAACCTTTCCTGTTTACTTTTTTTACTGAGGTGCACCTCAATAAGCTGAATAATTTTGTATCAAATATACTAATTACCCAACACTTTAACAAGGATAAAAACAGCTAGGCTACCTATTATTTTTTTTTATTTTCAACGACAGCTAAAACTGTAAAATTGTATTTGCGTAATTAATATAAGATTAATTTTTATCCCTCAGAAACACGCCAGGTAGATAATTAGGTATAATCGGTAGGTTTTATATGTCATATTTTTACATCTAATATAAAATTCTCGTGTCGGTTTATTGAAGTTGAACTCCTCCGAAACGGCTCGACCGATTTTCGTGAATCTTTGCGTGCATATCGGCTAGGGTAGAGAATTGGACAACATCTATTTTTCATCCCCCTACCCCTAAAATTTTTTTGGCAGAACCACGTTTGCCCGGTCAGCTAGTACCTACATAATATTTTTTAAAATGTCACATCACTAATCGTTATTTACAATATATTGCCACTTTATTCAGCTGCTAAGCTTTTCTTATGTTATTAGAGCGTGGAGATGTATTTTGTGTTATCGAAAAACTACTGTTAATGTTTTTGCTACCAACAAGTTTCTAAACAAATGAAGTTTATTAATTAGCTTATTAAGAAAATATCGCTCACTGATAATACTACAATGATTTACTAGTATCTTAATCTACCTGTGGCTTTAGCAGCTAAACCTAGATCCTAGAGTAAAACCCCCATTAATTAAAATTCTTATCCGTACTGACATGGATGGATGATAATAAAGAAACTAGAGGTTGTTTGATAATGACTGTGTTTTATGAAAAAAGCTGACAACCAACAGAGCAACTCTACGGTTGCCCATGGACATTAGTAACACCAAATGCATACTGCATAACTGATGATTGTGGTGCCAGCCAAGAAAGAAAAGAGAGAGAAAGTAAGAAAGATTTCAAGCTTCTACCCTTAATACAACGAGCAACTTAGCAACTCACTTAAGTAAGACAGAGGCAGACATATTTTACGTTGTAGTAATAATGTTTAGGAGAGGATTGGCCATTTTTAAATTTGACAATTTCTAAATAAATTTAGAGGCGAGTCTTATTATTTCTTTAAACTTCTCGTTTAGAGAAACATGCAATTTCAATCCAGTTACCAATCAATTCCAATGTTAAAATGCCTACAAGTTGCTATATTACGATCTAATTATTCATTTAATTACCTATTTCATTATTAAAAATAAATAAGTACATAAATAAAGTTTTTATTGCCTACTTGTTAATTGATTTAAATTTTATGATTTCTAACTTATCAAACTGATATCCTTCAGGAGTAACAAAAAATATCTAATAGGCCAGTTTTATACTTTACAGGAAAACCTACACAAAAAATATTCCAGAACAAACTATTCCAGTTTCCCAAATTTCTTATTTCGTCTTACAAGTGAACATAAACTGTACCTTGGAAACTAAAGGATTCATTTTTCTGAACCAAGCTGTCGTTTTCCAGTATTTATTTTTAATAATAATAATTTCTGTTACAGCTCTTTTAATGATAGTAAAAATTCAATGCTGTAATTAATGGATTGTCTTTTTAATATTATCCATATGATATGGACCATATGTTAGTTACAGTTTATACTTCCTATGTTAGTTTAGTCTTCATCTAAAACTTAACTAACTTTTTACTTATAATATAACTAAAATAACAATAAAATAAATAAGATAATAGTTAAATACCATGAACCTGAATTTAGCAGATAGCAGACAAAATAAAATTTCAGATGAGGATATCTCCAAGCGAAATTAAGTTCTTAACTATTATCTTATTTATTTTATTGTTATTTTAGTTATATTATAAGTAAAAAGTTAGTTAAGTTTTAGATGAAGACTAAACTAACATAGGAAGTATAAACTGTAACTAACATATGGTCCATATCATATGGATAATATTAAAAAGACAATCCATTAATTACAGCATTGAATTTTTACTATCATTAAAAGAGCTGTAACAGAAATTATTATTATTAAAAATAAATACTGGAAAACGACAGCTTGGTTCGAAAAAATGAATCCTTTAGTTTCCAAGGTACAGTTTATGTTCACTTGTAAGACGAAATAAGAAATTTGGGAAACTGGAATAGTTTGTTCTGGAATATTTTTTGTGTAGGTTTTCCTGTAAACTATAAAACTGGCCTATTAGATATTTTATTAAATACTTTCATTTTGATGTGACGATTTTATTTGTATTACACATTGCTGAAACACGGACATAGGTAGATTACACTCCTAGCTACAGATTCTATTTTAATAATAAAGTTAATATGGTATTTTTAAATTGTGCAACTTACATGGACTAGAGCAAAGAACTCAAAATCTATTTCTAAAATAATTGTAAGTATACAATTATTATCTTCCGGTCCTGGAGGTTTCTGACACTGTTACTTTATTTATTTAAAGTTTATTTTACTGTTATGTTGTCTAAGTAGAACAAGGTAAAAATTTGTACATGTAAACAAACAAGAACATGTTACACTTTTAGTATAATTTCAGGTGTATAACAGATATATTTTTGCACAGAATTAAAGTGGTTCAAATTATTGCATATTGCATTCTTACTCACCCCGTTTCGCAACAGTAGACTTCAGTTTCAGAAACCAAATATTACAAGACAGTAAGACACATGCATAGAGCTAGTTTTATTGATAATTTATGAGGTCCATCGCTGGTCACCTCACTAATTAGCAACAACAGTAAACAAAAGTCAACGAAACACGCTTGGCACTGCACAATTTATATTATATTTTAACTAAATTGCACCGTTAAATTTAGCGAATGAAGAACGTAAGCAACCCACAAAGTATAGTTCCACAGTAACAACAAAATAAAAAAGTTCGGTTCAGTTAGTAAATGTCTAATCAATCAAAGATTCGAAATTCTTGAAATTATCCAATCCCATTTAACTTTCAATTTAGCATCCAATCCAATTAGATGTCAAAGTCAGCTGAGTCGAGAATGACAATGACAGCTAGGAATTCAACCAACCAAAGATCTTTTCAAGCATGTGACAGCCAGCTTTCGTTCCGAAATTCCATAATCAAACTTGATACCGGTACTGTAATATCGGTATTACAAGTACTTTATGAGAATAGCAAATGTACAATAGCGGTTTAATTAAAATTTCAGCGTTTTAACATGATTTAGCTGATGATTTTAGCCGTACTGGGACAGTATAGAATACTAACACCAATCCCACGCCGAATGGGTGTCGTAAGAGGCAAATAAATCCGGCCCGCTAGTGATAGGGCCTCTTGGAGGGATTATAGTGTAATAAGTTAGGCCTTCGTTCCGCCTAAGTAAAGTGCAGTGATCTTTCATAGGGCTTGGTGTATATTTCTACAATAAAATATCTAATAAAATATTAATACGTGACTTGCCAATGGAATCTTGCATGGAATTCACTAGCTCTGCGACCAGTTCCGCTCAGATTAGTAAATATTTTTATAACATTTTCTTTATTGTGTATTTTTTTTAAAGATGTGCTGAGGAGTTTCTTTTCGGCCTTTCTTCTCCTCCATGATTTGTCATGGATCCATGATTGTGTATTTTCGAAAAGCTGGTAGATTAAAAAAAGGATGCCGTGCATTAAGTGATAACTATTACCTACTTATGAATAAAATATTTTGACTTTTGACATAGACTTTGTTTTGTGCTCACCACCCTTGAGCATGCGTCAGCCGCCAAATGAATCGTGGTGTTCCGGCTGGGTTTCAGGGTTAAGTTCAGTGATGCCTTTGTTGTTGCAGGGGTTGCAGGTATTCATGGGTGACGATAGCCACTTACCATCGGCTGGATCGTTAGCTCGTTTGCAAGATTTAACCCGAAAATACATCAAGCTGTGATAGCAAGTTATTTAAATGCTTGTAAAAACGACACTGTTTTTTACTCACACAAAAATATTTTATAATTAATCTAGTCCCGCTAGCTACATGTTATTAAAACTATCTACGGCCCGACCCTTTTCAGTTTACTTTAAATCTTTGATTATCCCTCGCCGAGGTTGCGTAGAAGGTTATCAGCGGGGGCTAATTTAATTCATTATGCTTGCCCTATCGTGTCCCTTCGTACAATGTGTAAGCCGAGTCTTTGTGAAGTTATTTTATGGAATAAAATTATAACACGTTACAAAACACTTCTTTTATTTTATTCCAAAAATCAACAGACTTATTAATTAAATAAATTCCATACAAACATTTTGTTTTCTATGATAGTACCTAAAGCTAGATTTAGATTCTTCCTCAGAGAGTTTTGAAGGTGAATGGCTCAGCTGGCTACTGGGTTGATAGATTTAATCTTAAGTTTTCTGGTATGCAAGCCAGTATGCATCTCGCATCAACCAAAAATGTTACCAATTCTGAATTTCTTACCATCAGATAACGTCATCAATAAAATTCTGCTAAGTTACATCCATGCACGTAGCGTTATTTGTGGAACTACTTATTCAACCGACGACCAGTCGAACTACCGGATTGTAAGTCATTCGTCATGGATATCAGTAAAAGGCATTACTAATGCGTTTCCTACAGAAAAACAATCGAGGATCGACATTCTTCTGTACTGCTAATGAAACACGTAGGTAGTACCTACTCATCATAGTGGTAGGTACAGAGCTGAGAACAGTCCAATTGGAGTCCCACCAGTTACCTCGCCCTTATTTTAATCACCCTTAATCCACCACGGAAAAGGTATCTTTACCGTGCCTTTTTAAATCCTAATCGTTTACCTTATTAAGCAGGGTGAATCATAAGTACAATAATTTGATAGTGGCTTAGACTGAAGATGCATGTAGTCATATACCTCAAAAACAATATTAGTAAAACATTGACAAAATGATAAGAAAACACTCTGCCTTTAAAGGGACTTCGTAATGAAATTAAATTGGTTCATTAGTGGAACTTCCGGTAAATGATGTTATATTTAAAGTAAAGGAAATAATATTTCCTTACTTAAGTTCGGTGCTTTGTGCAAAACTTTTACACTCAGTCGCATGGTAACTAAGGTATGTACATATAACATCCGTATGCGATACTTACTTAATTCCCGTAAAAAAGAGATTTAGTCCTATTGTTAGTTGCGCCACCTACATTGTAATATCATTCAACATGGACACATTTTTTTTAAGTAGGTACGTAGTTTATAAACTGTGCTGAAAGTAAATACTTAATTTAAGTAAGGTAAACAGTCGATTATCTTCGGATTGCCTGCATTGCGGGCAGTGACGGATTAAGACTACTTGATGCCCTAAGCAATCCAGGCCTGTGGGCCCCCCTATCCTTATGTCAACGTGGTTTTTTGTGCTTTTTCTGGTGCCCCCCCAGACGTGATGCCCTAGGCAATTGCTTAATTTGATTAAGGGTTAATCCGTCACTGATTGCGGGTGACATGGACAGGACAACACAATTAAATAATATCTCAAACGTTCAAGAACTGATAACAATCATTATCTGTCTCCCATAGCATTTATTTATTTACATAAATGGCTATCCCGGCACTGCTATCCTCGGACCCTCTCCAGGGCCGGGGCTGCATTGGCGATTCCTCTGGTATTGCTCATGTTAGTTAGTAGTAGACGACGGTGACCAATCACCATCAGGTGGCCGGCTACTTTTTCGTCAGTTCTAAAAAAAACCTTCACTTGCACACAGGCAGCTAACAACTGGACAGGATTACGGGGTCGACATAGATCATGTCAAGCCATGATCAGTCAAGGCTTGTGATTCGGCTTGCTGGAAAATAAAAGATTGTGAATTTTTGTAATTTTATTCCTATTTAGAGATTAGAATTTTCTTGTACATGGGGTGTCCTGTAATTAGACTTTTCTGTCCCGGATTCCACGTCGACAAAAGAGCGCTTGAGAGTACATTTACCGACTTGTTAATAAACGGAAAAACGCTGGATATAATAAAATATATCCATCCCATTCGAGTCCGGTTTGGTCTGTTTTTTTTTTCAAAATGAGTTATTTACAACCAGTTAATAGGAAAATATTTTAATAACTGCGAAGTTTATTGTATAAGGTTGCAGAAACAGGATATAACCTTAAAATATTTCTCGTTAACCTTGCGCATCAATAAAAACATAATGATATTTCTTTTGGAAGAAAACATCGATTTGTAATTTTATGTTGCTGAAATTTAATACAAATTCACATAAATATTATCAATTATTAAAATTTTCGATTAATTACATAATAATTATGTTATTTAATACGTTACACCTACATCATATATTTTCATCAGTAGACAACTGACAAAGTAAAGGTTACATAATCTACTTATTAAAAAGTTTTATGATTCATGTTTCAGTACACTTTATTATTTTTGCTATTAAAAACAGAAGCAGATAAGTTTTCATAATACGTAAGTAGGTATATACTTCAGGAACAAATTTTTCAGTTCAATAAACCAATTCGACTAAAACTAGAAGAAACTTATGAAGCTGAACACTTTGATTACAATGATTGAATAAAAATATCTAAGTCTTTATTTCATATTATAATGTTATAATTGATTATTATGTAATTCATTAGTGAGATACGTGCAAATCAGTTTTCTAAACTTGAAGCCTTTTTATTATTGCTATTTTTGATGATTTTATCCCACGATCTGTTCCTTTATTTTAATTCATGATCGTCATGATTCTCATTTCCAATTTGATTTATTACGATATCTTTTATGCATTACAATAATTCTTATCCAGGAATTGTATCATGAAATCTGAAAGGAAAAAAATATGTACATGTAATTAGTAGAACTACTTTGTTAATAAGACAAACAATAATAGTCAAAGTCTTGGTCAAATAGAGTTTAGATCTTGTATTGGATAGGCGACTGAAGATAGGGATTGCCCCAAGGCAATCCCTATCTTCAGTCGAAAAATCAGTTGAAAAATCAGACAACGTTGATACCTGCTTTTTAATTCCAAAATTAAAAAGCAGGTATCAACGTTGTCTGATTTTTCACCTTTTTTATTTTTACAAAATTGTATAAGTTGAAGCTCTAGCTAGATTCTAAAATCTGTAGGAGCGTAAAATGTTTGACGTATACGTGATATAAATTTAAGTCATAAATTTTGAGCTCGGATAGATTCTATGCATACAAACAGAGGGGCCGATTGGGATCTTTTATTACTGACAAAATTGAAGTTCCCGCTTGTACATTTTCATACTCATTTACATTTAGTTTTACTATAATAATAAAGCTCTTACAATGTACTCTGCATAGTCTGCATCTATAGAACAAGACGATGCCAGCTAAAATACGAAGAATAAAAATAACTGAGTTTGTCGAGGACAATAGTAAACTAAGTGCCCAGAGTAAGTATTTAAGCAGTAGTTAAATATGAGTAGTAAATTACCTGATTATTCACATGTTATCCTGTTAAGGAATGAAGTTCGTCGTCTCCTAAATCGGAAAACACGTTAATGTCCGTTTTCGAGGATGCCCCCTTTTTATTGAAGTCTATAATATATTCCAAGTTCGACACGAAGTTCTTGTAATGATCCTTATAATCCTTTGCGTCTTTATATTGTTTATTATAAGTTTTAATGAATTGTTCAAAAAGTTTCGGGGCGTCTTTTATGTTATATTCTGGCACGTCGTCATCCTCTTCTTCTTCTTCATCGATCGAGTCTTGATATCCTCTGGCCTGACTTCCTATGGAATCTTCGTAGTCATAATCGTCTTTGTATTCCAAATTAGCTGCATTTATTAAAGTCAGCGTTGCCACAATTATAATAAACCGCTTCATGATACACACGGCTCTAGACTACCAATAGCAAGACGCGTCTGTGAATGATGAAAGAATAGCAACGTCCTCGAGAACTTGTTTTGACCAGAAGTCATACATGTTTTTGTTGTAAATTATAGTAAAAAATTGATCTGAGGGAAGTTATTCGCACAACATATTGTAATTTTGTTATTTTTGTTAACATTTTTATATACTCGTCTGATAAATGACTCTTAAATGTTTTCGAGATGTTGTTATCATTTTTTGAATGACAAAACAAAGCATGGCCGTATTTTAATCGAATCGATTGAGTTGTTAAAATGTCAAGATTTCTATATTAGTTTAATGTTGATACAGATACCTGATTCAATTAACGAAGGCCTGGATAGTCTGTTTTAAGTATTTTGTTAAAAATAATGCTGTTTTATTAAAGTTGTCTTTAGCTCAGTTCATAAGCCATAAAAGCTGAATTATAAATCTACACCTGTTTTCCTCTCCACTCAACGCGACTGTTATAGTAGTCTGTAGTACTCTCATAAGACAACAACGCCTACTTTAATCAGTAGGTACCTTACCTAATTATATTACGAACCTTTTATTCATAAACTACACCTAATGTAATATCAGCTGGAGTAAAAGTTGTTGTCTTACACGATACATAACCTACACCAGTGCCAGTGTCATTAAAACCGCCACTTAAAGCGTGAGTACGTATACAGGCGCACCAATTAGTAGGTATTTAACACCTATCTTACATATAAAGCAGAGCAATGTTTAATTGAAGCAATTTGACTCTGATCAAATGAAACAGTTAATCTCGGAAGCGGCGAGTCAACAGGCTATATTATATTTTTAATTTACAAAGGAAACATTTTTAATTTAGGTTGTTCGGAGGGAGGACGGACGAGAGCGACGCGATAAGGAGACAAAGGTTTATCAGTCCGCGACCGTAGGCACGTACCGTAACCCGTTGAATTACGCCACGCCAAAGCTCTTGGCTCGTGCTTATCTGTCAACAAAGTAGGTATACCTATGAAGGTAAGAAAGGCAACTGAAAACAGCCTGAGATGCTTTCATAGGCTCGAGATAAGCTTGTGTAAAGATAACGCCTGGAGAGACGGCTTCGCGGAGTTTGCCGTTAAATTTTCGACAGGGTTAGTAAGATACAAATCTACTTTTGTTTATGTTGTGAAATGGGGACGAAGTTTTCGTAGGGTCATCTCTGAATGTATTTTGGTTAATGTTGCTTTTGTTTTCTTTAGAGCAATAAAATTAATGTTCTGAGCTTAGGTATTTTATAATCTTTAGTATTATGCTTTTGAATTACCTAAGATACTGATGTTAAGATATGGACTGAAAAGCGCTACCTAATAACCCTCAGTATTTTTACGGCTATTTACGTAAAATATGATAATGATTCTTTATTTGTATAAATAATATTAATAAGTAGGTTCATATTTTAAATTTAAGTAATTATTTGACGTTCACTTTCTATATTTTTATAATATGTATTATGAAACTGAAGGGTAAAATTTAATGAAACAAAAAATCTTACCCAATCTGATCGCTGTCAAACTTCATAGAATTAACCATTGGGGTAATCTAAGGATCGCCTGAAAATTTTGGTGTTTTTTTTATACAAATGGGCGACAAACAAGCACAGGAGATCTGATGGTAAGTGGTCATCGTCAATTGGCAAAAATACACATATCTATTGTTACGTCCTTTCTGCAAGTAAACGTACCTACTGACATTGCCACATACAGTATCCGTATGACGTATCCCTTGTGTAAGATTAGCTTTGTAGTCAGAAACTACTATCGTAAACTAGGCCACCTACTCAGAAAGTCCATTCCGAAAGTATACGTTTATGGGCGTACTCTCTGAGTATAGCGAAAGTGAAAGTTGCGTGTATGTAAATATGACTCTCAAGAGAGACGACATCAGTGTATACATCTATGATACTATGTTGAACAAGCTAAACTCCGAAACGTAGATTAAGTGTCGTTTCAACGTCGTGTCGTGGGCGTTAAAAATTGTATCAATTCGGTTTATTTGAAATTATACGTAGAAGGTCGTTAAAAAGTGTAAGAAGTGTTCTTAGGAAGCTTAATTAATTATTAATGTTTATCGTTAATTATTGGGCGTATTGAGTATTTCTTGAAGCGATGGATAGTAGGTATGGCTGATCGTTCACTAGCGGTAAATTTTCTTGTTTGCGCCTATAAAGGCACGTCAAACCATAAAACCTTCTGGTGGTATGGGAATTGTCAACACTTTTGTATCCAACTTACCCTTCGTGGTGCACTGCTAAAAATGGTCGAGGCCATGGCAAACGGTCCATAAATTTTTTTTTTTTTGGGCTTTATGGGACGTGGTAGAATAATTTACTCATCTGCTTAATTTATTTATTTCCGAATCTTAGCCTGTGAAAGGAGTGTGAGTATAGAGCCAGTGTAGTGCAGATTCCATTTTTCCATCAAAACTTTCGGAATACATACAAACTTCCATCCCCTAATTTAAGGGGTTACGGGCTAAAAGTCCCAGGTTTTAGAATTTTTCTATTGTTTATGTACTAATAGTAGCTTATATACCAAATTTCAGCTTACTAGGACTTCAGGAATCAGTAAGTAGATAATAATTTTGATGATCATCAGTTAGTGATAAAATCGGCGATATTTAGATATCAATAAAATCTTAAGTTTATGAGCTATGCTCATAACTCTAATTATGAAACTATATTATGTTTAATTAATTAGTCCACTATTAATGAAACGTAATATATTTGTTTATCTGTGTAATCCAAACCCAAGTTATGAGGGTTCAAAATACGACGAAGCGCTTCGAGAAAAAGTAGGTAGTGCCTTGCGCTTCGTTTGGCTCGTCTTGACTGATTACTGAATGCCACCCCAGCCTATAACATTATTTATATACGTAGGTAAACAGAATTTATGTAAGTTTTTCAATACAGCTATTAGCACAGAATACGTAATAGTAGTAAAAACCAGAGGCAGAAATGTCACTGGAATATTATCTACCCATGATCTTACTTTTATTGGCTTTCTTTTGATTTGAGAGACGGCAGTTGCCGGGAGATCATTCTTTACTTTTTATCTCTGATATGTACCAGAGTTTCACTGACAGTATAATATTGAGACCGGCCGTAATATAAGATAACGGGAGATATAAGTAACATAGTTACATAGATTGTAGGGTTGACCGTTAGCCGGTTGTCTAAATGAGCCGAATTATCTGCGACTTAAAAACGAACATGGGTTGGACCGACCTTGCCTTCCGAAGATGTAATTAAGTTAATGATACATATTATTATAGGTATCATTATAATTATGTACACCGTTTTGGCTCATAAAGTACCTATCTACTAAGAAAGGATTTGTTAACCGACTTCAAAAAAGGAGGAGGTTCTCAATTCGACTGTATTTTTTTTTATGTTTGTTACCTCAGAACTTTGGACTGGGCGAACGGATTTTGATGATTCTTTTTTTAATCGAAAGCTGGTGGCTGTCATGTGGTCCCACATAAATTTTATTGAGATCTGACAATGGAATCCATGAGAAAACCACATAAGTCGTAAATTTGTGTTAAGATGTGCGCGACAAATTGACGAATAACTCAATATCACGTCAACCGATTTCGATGATTCTTTTTTTAATCGAAAGCAGGCGCTTGTCTTGTGGTCCCACATAAATTTGAACGAGATCTGGCTAGTAGGTAGTTTTTGAGACTTTGAAGTCGGTTATTTTTTGTTAGTAAAATTTAGATTATTGGGTATCAAGTGATTCAATCTTCAATTTTTAGGGTTCTGAAGTAAAATTGGAACCCTTACAGTTTCGTCATGTCCGCCGCCTGTTCATTCGTCTGTCCGAGGCATAGCACGGAGACCCTTAGTGCTAGAAAGCTGTAATTTGGCATGGATATACATAATTTATTAAAACTCCAAAATCGTAGATTAAAATATTGAAAAATACTTTTTGTCGTTGCGTACTCCATAGTGTGAGATATCACTGTGGGCTACTGTCTAATGTTAAAAAAGTTAATGAGTTAATGAGTAACAGTCTATAAACTTACTACTTCGGAACCCTATATTGCGCGTGGCCTGACACGCACTTGCCCGGTTTTGTTTCTTATAGGTAAAAGGGCTTCCAGATAGGTCCCATATTTTTTGTATTTTCTAATGGAGCTTCCATCAGGTGTTGAGGTCTACATATGTATTATAGAATTAAATTTTATAGAAATACCTACATGCCGATTTCGATATAGGTTTTTTAGTAAAATTCATTATATTATATTATGGAATCACGAAACACGCGCGTCTCCAATTTTAGTTGTCTATTCGTATACCGTCGACACGACATGAGCAAATGCTCTGTCTAACGCGAAATATTTAATGACTTTCGGATATTCGCCATCGTAGCAGACCGGATAACGTGTTCCTTCTACGTCGTGGAAAATATATTAAGGGTACTAGCTCTCTTTTGATACATATCCATTGATAGCTATATCTAAAAGTTAAGCGGAGCAACGTTGACATACTTAAACTTTCGCACTGAATCACAGAAGACAATAGTACTTAATATATGTAGTAACTGAATACACAAATTGTTATAAACCCTTTCCTTAAACTTCACCCGTATATTCAAACTTAGAACTTTCTGCGTCATTCAAACCTTGGATTTCATAACGATCGGCAAACGAATTAAGGTACATTAAAGGAATTACTTTAGATATTTTGACGTAATTGTATGATAGAAGTTATATCATAATCGTCTCTAATTAAAAAAAGCATATGTATCTATGTGTCTTAGATATTATGTATTGCGATTGAGATATGAATAGTTAAGAAAGTAATATTCAGTAAATAAAATAAAAATTTGCGTTTTCCAACTGCTGTATCTGGCTGTAATTTAAAAATTTAAGTCTAAAATAAAGTGGGATATTACATTAATGCATTACCTAACAACATAATAATGAGATGCTTTTGAGTTATTGTGTGTACATTGATTCAGTCTGCGGTTTTCAGGAACCAACAGTCAGTTCCGACATTACGGAAGTTACGGAATCAAAATGGACAACAACCTAAGGTTTTGTCAACTGTTGTAGACGTAAACCAGTAGTAAATGTAGATTTCAAGGAATTATATGCTGCCCACTGGTAAGGGCCTAAAAGGGTAATGATGATTAAGAATTGCTGATTGATTTTAGCTGTAAATGTGACGTTTAATAAAGTATTCGTCACCATTCTATGTCCCCAAACGAGCGGATAGTTAGGTATTATGTGTAACTGTATCCATACTAATATTATAAATGTGAAAGTGTGCTTGTTTGTTTGACCGTCTTTCACGTCGCAACGAAGCTGTTATATGGTATGGTTTTTGTGTGTGAAGATAGTGAGTACCGCGGTAAAACATCCCCATGGGAAGATCAATATTTTGTTACTTGCTAGATATTTAGTTCCGGATGCTTTTAATAGATGGCGTTAGTAAAATTCATTTGCAAGTTCTGAATCACACTATCAAAAAATACATGTAAATTAGTTAAGTCATAGGCAACTAAATCTAACTAAGTAAAAGTAAGTAGGATTTGTAAAAAATCGATCTCTACCGCAGGCAAAGCTGCGGGCAAAAGCTAGTGCTTTGATATTTTTTCAAATTATACATACGCGAACGAAATAAAATAAATATTAAAATTAAACACATTATAAAGACAAACTATAGGAGTATAGAACAAAGTATAGGACAATAAAAAGGAGCAAACAGGCAATATAAAGACTTACAAATGTTGAGCAATTTAGTAAAATGTCTCGTTTGTCTATAGAAAAACGGCGTAGTCGCTAATACAGAAGAATTTTGCAAGTTAATACGGAAGTTCCAGTTTAAAACAGAGTTTAAATTGAGTGTCAAATGAGTCATTTATAAGCGTTTTATAAACAATTGATAAAAGTTTAATGTGTGATGTATCTTTAGCTCTACAATAAACTTAGCTAAGGAAGCTTTAGCAAGCTAAGCTAACGTTATGTAAGATGGATTATTTTGTTTAAAAGATGTGTAGTCGGTTACGAAGATTCTTGACCTAATACTTGAGAAGTACCGTCCCCTTTTGAAGTAATAGTTATTAAATACTTATATGATGAGTGTTATCTCTGTTTTGAATACAAAATTTAATAATCAATGGACATTTAAAATTAATGTGTTTAAGCCTACTGAGGATTATGTTACATAAAAGTTCTGCTGAGTTGTATTTGAATCACTATAATCAACGTAAATATAGGTGCTTAATGATTATTTTTAACCGACTTCAAAAAAGGAGGAGGTTCTCAATTCGACTGTATTTTTTTTTTTATGTTTGTTACCTCAGAACTTTAGACTGGGCGAACCGATTTTGATGATTCTTTTTTTAATCGAAAGCTGGTGGCTGTCATATGGTCCCACATAAATTTTATTGAGATCTGACAATGGCATCCATGAGAAAACTACATAAGTCGTAAATTTGTGTTAAGATGTACGCGACAAATTGACGAATAACTCAATATCACGCCAACCGATTTCGATGATTCTTTTTTTAATCGAAAGCAGGCGCTTGTCATGTAGTTTCACATAAATTTGAACGAGATCTGACAACTATGTAGTTTTTGAGACTTTGAAGTCGGTTATTTTTTGTTAGTAAAATTTAGATTATTAATCATAAATTAAAATTTAAGAAACCGGGCAAGTGCGTGTCATGCCACGCGCAATGTAGAGTTCCGAAGTAGTAAGTTTACCGACTATTACTCTTTAACTACTTATGCTAACATAGCACTAACACTAGCATATAACCTATTTTTGAAAAAAATTTCACTTATCCAACTTCAACCATTTAGCTAGCGCGGGGGGTGGGACACTTGACTCTAACCAAAATTAGCAGTTTTAAGCCAAATATTTCGCAAACGGACCCTTTCATTCCAATATGGTCTTAGACGACCCATAATATTTTTGGAAGATCTTTTCAACGATACCCCCTACTATAAGGTACGCGACGTTAAACTTAGGTATAAACCCCTCTTTTTAATAAAAAGCAATAAATATTAAGGCATTGATTTAGGCCAAACTACAATTTTCAAATTTACTATTGTTCACCTACTCTAAAGAAACTGCCTACTCAAATAAACTTGAATATATTAAAAAAATGACTCAACGCGAAATCAATAAAATAAAATGTTTGAATATAGAGTGAGTACTTCGAAGTAAAGTAAATGTTCCCATGCAAATAAGACAACGAAAGTACGGCAAACATTCCAACAACACGTGTTGGCTTATTTCGGCGCCATGATACACCATGTCTGAAATAAATATATCAAATTGAGTACACGGCTCTATGTCTATATAATTTGTAAATTGAATATTTTGTAACAACCCGACTCCGATAACTAACAGAGGAAAATAAGGCACTTTAATTTAGTCCCAACAAAAAAAAAAAATTGCAAAAAGTGCAAAAATTGTTGCAAACGAATTGTAAACGAAATGTACCTACTTATGTCTTAACCGAAAATAACTTACACACATACAATAATGCCACTTTATTATAAACTACTAGGCTAGTTTTTTAATGGAAATATCCGGCAAACGAGCTAACGATATAGCTGATGGTCAGTGGCTATCGTCGCCCATGGAAATAATCAACACCAAAGGCATCACTGATGCATTGCTGGCCAAGAAAGAGAGAAGAAAAAGGTAGGTGCGGTAGATAAAGTTGTATTCAAAGTTTATTAATTATATTGGCCGCGAAATGATTACCAGATATTTTGAAGGTAATTTATTTATTCCCTGGTCTGAACGATAACTATCTACATACCGATATACCCTAATCCCACCGGATTTGTACGTATATACCTCACGTACCTTGATTTACACACAAATTTCTCGGTGTCATTACTTATCTCACCCGTAAACATGTTACGGGGACAAGATTGCCTTAATTTTGGTGATTAGTCAACTAAAGCGAAAATAATTAGGTATTTGTACACAGTACAGCTACAGTGACTAAAAGGCTAACTTTAAAGCTACAGCATAGGTACTGATCTGTGTGAAAATTACTAGAGAAGGCGATAGATTCAAAGATGTTCATAAGTGTATCATTAATTTAATACCTGCGTACCTACTGCTCCAGCCGGGAATCGAACCCGGGATCCCTCGCTTCGTAGACAGGGTCGCTACCAACTAGGCTTCAGGGACGTCAGATGCTCTGTTTTGAACACGTATTGATGCTGTAGTAACGTTAATTCATTGAAAGAGCATGTTTTCTTTTTGGGTGGATGACCAGAGTACCTATGTCTGAAATTATCCTACATTGTGCTTGCGGATTGTGGCAAACTACTAACTCAACAACGATGGATTCCGCAACATTATGCCTGATACTATTAACTATATGAAGCTGACACAGCAAATGAACCTATACGTAAAAGGACTTTTTTCGGTTGTACAATTCAGCGATTTCGGAAGGAGTTGTCTAGAGTCATGTCACGGACGATTGGGTGATCATGAATGACGTGATTACGTATTCAGGAGACTACACTCCCGCTAACGAGAACACGAGATAAGTTTACAAACGTCCTAGTTTATTACGAAGGTGTTCAGTTGTATCGATTATTTCGACAGTTATTGGTGCCTACGTTTTAGCTTGATGGTGGAAACTATTTATTGGGTTCACTAACGGCGAGCTCGGTAGTAATTGGCTGGGTGACCGCTTGTAGCAATTTATTACGGGTTTCGGAGGACAGGCAACATTTCCTTGGTTTTTAAATTGATAGAAAAAAACAGTTACTACCTTTTACGATGCGTGTATCTTTGCAAGCCATAGGATACTAAAGAAATTAAGTAAATTATATTTTCTGTTTAAGTTTACTTTCAAAGAAGTTTAGTGACATGGTTAAAGGAGACGCGCAAACTTCTGACGATGAGATGTTATTGTAAAATTATAGACACTATTCGCAACATAATTATTTAATTTATTTTGTATTATGACATCGCAGATTAGTCTAGACGTAATATCTAGATAGTCTCGGTATTTTTTCTTTTAACTTCGTGGAAAGACAACTGTAAGTCCTTACACTGTGGTATTAATAACTAGTTATGTGGATATCGACCGATATACCCTCCCGTTCGAGTACCTATGTCTGACAAAATTTAACGAGAGATTGCCTAAAAAGGATTTTCTTTCATTTCGAGAAAATTTCTATACTAGTCATACTTGTCAGATACAGACATTTGCATAACAAAGGAAAAGGTATTAGGGGAAATACCCCTATCGTATACTTGTCGTAATATGTTTTTGTCGAAGGATTTGTCGGTCAATTTTGTGTCTGCATGTTCCTTAAGTAGGGTTCTAATAAAGGTATTAATTTACATAAAAGAACGCAGTTTCCACCCGATTTCCTTATAGATATAGCGCAATAGTTTTCAGGATCTGCCGTGCGAATGGTCCTGGGTTAGATTTCCAGAGAGGGAGAAAGAATGTCTTTTCTTTTGGGTCTAGGTGTTTGTGCTCTTTGAGTATTTTTTACGGCAACAGGAAACAGGGAATCTTGTTTTGGGTTTATAAAAATAAAAATATTTACTGTACCTACCTACAGTCTCATACATGCATGGATATTAAAATACAATATTTTAAAATTAAACTTCATCATTAATCCTGACTCGATCGCTTACCTAATCAGCTATCAGCTAACGAGTGGAAAATATTTTCGTAACCATGCATAGATTGCACAGGTTATGACGTCATCAACCCCGTGTTGTGGCTGGCGATGAGTCGTGGATTTACAGTTTATTAAATAATGAATCAGTAATATCTTGCAGTCTAAGGATTATTCTCTTGTGTTACTTCTTATTTTAGGCTAGCATCTTCGCACGCGGAAATTATGCTTATCACCCCCTTGGGCTTTTCACCCCCTTGGGGGTTGAATTTTGAAAAATCCTTCCTTAGTGGACGCCTACGTTATTAGAGGAATACCTACGCGTGCGAAATTTTAAGTTTCTAGCCCTAAGGGTTTCGCCTGTTTATACTTTTGCCTTTATTATATTTGATTTTAAATATCTGTTGACCGCTGAAGAGTTCCATCGCTTGGAACCAACCTGACCAAACCGGAACCAAAGCAATATGTGAACTTACAACTCCGTAGGATGAGCTAATTCAGCTTGCAAGATTTGACTCACGCACAGGTACATAATTATTATGTTATGCTAACAAACTAACGAACAAAGCTAATTAATTAAAAACTTGTAAAAATATTGATTTATCTTCATGATACGTCACACGGTGTATGCCGTGTATCAAAAGGTAATATGGAATTATTATTGTAAAGATATAAATTTATTGCTTCTCAAGATATTTCCTGATACAAATGATACACAAAATGTATCAAATAAGTGTGCTATTATGACAGTATATTTTTCAATAAATCTATGAATATTTTAATTTACAAATAAAATAAGTATCAAAGAAAAGTTAAAATAAATATTTATGTATTGTATGTTAAAATTTGCCAATAAGGATAACCGAGGTCGCGAACGGCGCGAGTTCGCAAAGCCGATATGTTTATCAAACAATATAATCATAGTATGACAAAATCCTTGGGGAACTTTGACAAGAATATCGACGAAGGAACTGAATAACAAAATACGGAAGCGCGATACTTGAATGTTTGTTTATATTTAAGTTTTATGGGGTATTTTTATTCTCTGTATTGCCGTTGTAAAAAACAATTTCCGACTAGCGATTGAATCGCAAAAATTATTTCAACAACTACTACTACGTACTATTTGGGCTAATTTAGAAATGGTTAGTTAAATCCTTCTAATCTGTTATTAATACAAAAAATTTAATGCCGTTTCTCGTTACCAAAATTTTGTATAATTATACTTATAGGTATTACTCGTACGTATTCACGTATTAAAATCCAATTCGTATCTACCTACATTATTATATTGTATCTTTGCCTGCATAGTATTGTTAGCAATAATGTTATGATAACGATAATTCGATGCATAGGTATCAGTCAATATAGTGTATACAGGCAGGTTAAACTAATCTTGTATGTTATTAGCCCATATTGTAGGACGGCCACAAAATTGAAATTCTATGCTCGTGACTGGTAGCGCCTATTTCTATCACGTTCAAATTGAATGCTTTTGATAGAAAAGCAGTTCGCATATTATGTGGTTATTGATTTCAATAAAATTCTCAATGTAAATTTGTATGGAATTTCCTGAAATGATTGGAGGACATTCATGAAATCATATGCCTTTGGTAATGTAGATGACGATAGTGGCCATTAGTAGGCGGCGTCTGTCGTTTAACGGTTGTTATCGAAAGATAGCAGTCGTTAAGTTATGTCGGAGGCCTTGGACGGCATAACACTTCCGACATTTGGGTTGCCCACCACCATTTAACAAATCCGCACTCAAACAGCGTAGTGGAGTATGCTAGGCGTTCTTCATTTCGTGTCCCATAAGGTTGAGACCATTGTCTACAATAGGCATGATGACAGTAAGTAAAAATCACTAAAACTATGTATTCATTTAATGAAACGCTATTAATGGATTACAAAACACGCATTTATCGTATTATTATTAGCGATTTTCACAATATTTTTGATAAAATAAAACTACAAAATACGGCAAGCCGCCATCTTAGCTAAAACGCCAGTCAGTCTCAATTAGCGCGAATTACGTCACGCATCTTAAAACAAATGAATATCACCATACTAATATTGACGGATTCTCTTTTGTTTTCCTGATAACTGACGTCACTACCACGCCCTGACACTGAAGCGTTTTGGTGCGAATTTTAAATTTATAAATTGAAATGTATTTATTTTACACTAAACCTTATTTTTTTGCGGAAATATGATATACGTTGTAATTATAATATATTTCCCAACAATATAGAACAGTATTTCAAAATCTGTCATCATGCCTATTCTAGAGCATAGCTAGAAGGACATAGGGTAATCTTCGCTGCCCTGAATCCCTGATTTTTACATTAAAATGTTACACATACCTAACTACTTACATTATTACATAGAATTTTGGACATACTATGGAATTATGAAATTGTATAGTTATGAATAAGTTATGTCCAACAGTGGACCTACAAAGGCTGATGGATGGATGGATAGTTATGAATGGAATTCCCTATTAGGTATTATTGTACTTAGAAGTGGTTTTCCACTATCAAAATTCCCCGCCTACCAACAAAAATTACTCTCGTATTTTATGCATTATATTTGACCACAATGAAAACCGCAGTCTGATAAATAATATTTTGTGATATGGGGCATTTTTAATTTTTCTGAAATAACAAGCCCCGCGGTTTTATGTAGATATTGCTACAGATTATAATAGGTAAAGAAGAAAAAATGTTTTGCAATATTTTAGTTTACGATTTTGGAGTTTCAATAAATAGCAGTGTTTTACCTGAAAATAAAACACATATTAAATACTTACCTTATTTGAAGCTTACTAGATTGAGAGAGGCGTGCAGCTGACTTCCGCAATATCTTCCCTCTTTTTCACTCTTTCCTTGCCCTTTAGTCTATCTATCTCGCTCGCACATCTGGTTTTACCTCTCCACCAGGCGACTCGGCCCGAGGTTTGCAGGTACTAGGGCCGTCTTCTAAAATTCATTGAGTCGAAAATCCTCACCAGGAAGAAATAAAATGTAAGCTTCAAATAAGGTAAGTATTTAATATGTGTTTTATTTTCAGGTAAAACACTGCTATTAAACACTTGACCGTTATTTGAAGCTTACTAGATTGAGACGTGTTTGTTATCTCCTGGTGGAGTGGCGCCAATGTGAAGAAGGAAAAATTATAAAGATTGATGTGCGGTAAACAAAATTTATTATGAAATCAAACAAAACATTGTTTACAATGGAGTAATTAATAAAATCACGCTACATGTGGTAATAATAATTATTTTGTAAATTAATTATTTATATTTTATTGATTGGAATGTTAACAAAATTTGTATAAATATAAGGTTTAAATAAATCTCTAAGGAAATGTAGTTTAATTATCTTATTATCTCCATCTATATCCATAAATCAATAGTTAAAAACTAATTAATGTATTTAATGACTCTGCAAGATCAACTCTATTGTTGTTAGAGGGTATCACCTCCTTACAATAATGACGAGTAAAAGTATTTTGAGACCTCCAATTACCCCTGGAGAGAATTTGATCTAGTGGAAGATTATTAGACCAATTTTTAGATGCCACGGCAGAACGTAAACTGCCAGGTGCAGCAACTACCCCGGAATCCAACAACAAAGATTTAACCCACCCCGCGATTACCGTGCGGGAGGCTACTTTCGGTTTACCTCTGATATTTATAAATAAATTAATAAAACCCCCCGACTCGCGCCTGTCTTTCAGCAGACTAATTGAACGCTTCACCCAGAATACTGGGTCAAGATTTTTATTAACAGGATTCGAAGTTAGTCTCCATCCAGACTGTCTATAGGTAGCAGTGTCTGTTTTGGATCCAAAAATAGGCCACAGAACTAAGCCATCATCAAATTCAGACAGGTGTTTAGAATCTACTGCCAATAAAGTTAAATCATGGACTCTTCTGCCTGAACAAACAAGTAGCAAGGTTGCAGTGTGCCGACAAGTTGCAAAAATATTATTTTCATCTACTGTGTAATTTTCTAAGTAGGACACTAATTTATTTAAGTCCCATATTTCCTGTTTACGAGACACTGGGTTCTTTAATGCTATTGATTTTAAGACATGATTAACCAATACATGGGAGCTTAAATTACCTGAAAAATCAGGATTGCAAAGAGTGGAAACAACCGATTTATGTAGTAAAATTGTGTTATAAGCGAAGCCATGTATAATGTACAGATCTGCTAGGAAGCGGGCTAAGACTTGTCCTGTCGGCTGTAGTGGGTTGTTTTTATGTTGCTTAGACCAATTAAGCCATCTATTCCATGCTACCTTATAAGTTTTTACGGTAGATGGACGCCAGGAGGATTTTAAGAGTAGTAATTGAGCTTTATTCCAATCTTTTAAGTTCCCTGACCACCCCCACATTTCCACACTTCCAATGTCATCTCGTGGACTTTGGGGGGTGGAAGGCCGGTCGCTATGTCTATCAGACAGGAGTGTAGCTTGTGAATTGTGTATGGGGGACCTATTGCTCTGGCTTTCAGATCCGCCCTCCAAAAAACTCGTTCCCATCTTGGAACTACCAGCAGAAATATGCCCGTTGCCGAATTGAGGTGAGCCAACACCTTCGGTATCAGATAAGGTGGAGGAAATATCCAGGCTAGTTGGTACGTCCAAGTCCGAGAGAAGGCATCGTGGAACATCGCTTGGGGGTCGTTTTGGTCTAACGACACATAGTTCGCTACTACTTTTGCCCGTTCTGACGCGAATAGGTCTATTACCGGCACCCCGAATCTTTTGAATATTCTGTCCGTACATTTGGGTAAGAGGTGCCATTCCGGCGGAATTCGGTGGCGAGACAGGTGATCTGCATGCGTGTTGTACTTCCCGGGAATATATTGGACTTTCAGGTGTATTTGATGCTTCTCTAGTAGGCGATAAACTTCCTTTGTTAATCGCATCAGAGCTTCGGATCTGGTCCCGCCTTCGTTTCGCAGGAAGGCTACGACAGTTTTGTTGTCGCACTGAAGAAGGATCGTGGACCTGCATAACTTTGGACCCTCCGATTCGAGTGACTTTATGACTGCGATCATCTCCTTCTGATTGCAATGAAGCTGTTGTTCCTTTTCCGTCCAGGGTCCTGATAGAGCACATCCATCTATTTGAGCCCCCCATGCTATATCCGATGCGTCCGTCGTTAGAAAATGTGTGGCTGGGGGGTAATGGATCGAAGAAGGCCGATGACAGTTTTGTAGCCACCATTCCAAGTCCTCGTGTACCTCTGGAGGTAGAATGAATGTAATCCTGTGAGACTCTTTTACGATGCTGTTTAGAAACATTTGTGTGTCCCGAAAGTGAAGCCTTCCCCTCGGGACAGCAAAACTGGCAAAGTTTAGAAGGCCCACCAAACTCTGCAGCGTATCCAAAGTTGTTGTACCCTTTTTTAACAAACCCAGTAACCTGTCTTTTAATTTTATTATCTTTTCGAGAGGCAATGATCTCTTGTTGAGCCAAGGGTCCCATAAAATACCGAGAAAAATAAGATTTTTGCAAGGGGTAGTGACAGACTTTTGGAAGTTTGTTTGCCATCCCAAATAATGTAGTCGCTCTAGTACTATTTGAATATGGCTTTGTAGTATCTGACGGTCCTGATGCACCACCAGAAAATCGTCCAGATAAACTAATATTCGAATGCCTTCCCTTCTTAAGGTTTGTGCAACCCAGTTGGTCAGAGACGCGAATACTTTGGGCGCTGTACTGAGGCCAAAGGGAAGGCATGTCATTTGCAATAGATTTCCCTGGTATAGCAAACGGAGAAATCGCCTGTGAGACTGAGCTACCGGTAGATTGAAGTACGCCTGTGAGAGGTCCACCTTGGCTAACCAATCCTCTGGTTGGAGAAAATCTGGGACACGAAAAACATTTATCAGCCTGAATGGTTCTGTGTGAACAAAATTGTTGAGGTTTTTTAAATTGAGAATGGGCCGACTGCTGCCGTCGCCCTTGGGAACCAAGAACATTGTTGATATGAAACTGGGGCTCGGTGGCACCTTCTCGAGGACGTGTTGCGCTATCATTTGTGAAATGATAGTTGACATTTCCTCGGACTCCATTGTTATAAATTGACCTTGGGCATTGGGTAGCATCAGCGGAGGCCTCTTGCAAAAGGGTATGCGATATCCTTTTATTATGCGTATCAGGGCATTTGGTGCTCCCAGCTTCTTCCATCGATTGACGTAATAAATCAAATGACCCGCCCTGAAGTTCTGATTGTCAGAACCGCCTTCTTTTTCCACCAGTCTGACAGTCGGGAGCTGAAGGCCGCTTTCTATTATTCTTGACCGTCTCTTGTCTGTTGGATCTATTAGAATTTCCCCTTGGGCGAGTGGATCCGCGAAAGTTATGATTATTACGATTGTCCTTGATGTAGTTACCACATCCCCGCGAGGGATGGTTATTACCACAACCATGTGATGGTTGATGTGAGCACGTATGCGGCATTGAGCAACATGCGTGATGTGAGGTACCCTGCGAGGGTCTAGAAAAATTAGCTAACCCCTGCGAGGAGTAGCGAGTGGCCGTCTTAACTTCAGCTTGGGAAGCAGATTTAAAGCCACTTGGTTTGTTCGGGGGCAAAAAAGTCTTTTTAACACCTCCGTTTTTTTCTAAAACCGATGTTAAAGTTTCCGGATTGAAAATATATTGATTGGATGGTGGGATTTTGCGTAGAGTTGACTTAATAAGTGGGTCCCGAACATATTTCATAATTCCATCTCTGCGCATTTGTATGGTTTCAGCCCGGTGTCCACAAATTAACTGGAGCATGTCTGACGAAACCTTCTGATATTCACCCTGCGAAAATAAATCTGTAATCTTTTCATGCAAAATATCCGGCGATATATTGCCTTTTTCGCGTGCCCAGGTGATGAGATCAGTCATGGTATTTTGCAATACCTCTCTTTGTTTTAAGATGCAAAATGTCAGTGCGCCATATGCTTTGTCAGCATATGCTAAGCTTCGAAGTGAGTCATAGGATTTTATTTCCTCATTGGTCTCCAGGTCGGTAAAACCAGGCGTGTGATTGTAGGACTTTTGTACTTCTGAGTATCTAACTTCGGCCCACTCAGGTTTGTCAAAATGTTGAATACTTTGCAACAACTGTACGAACTGCTCAGGAGCCCTATGAATAGCTGGTTCTTTTAACTTAACCTGAATATCAAATTTAAATTTATGCGCGTCACCTACTCTGTCCTCCTCACATCCGGATTCGTATAATGATCTACGATCCTGGTCCATTAGTGATATCTCGTCATTATCTTCTACGTTTACAGTGACACAAGGTGGGGTTCCAGTATTCGCACATGGTAAACCAGTACCACTCCCATAATACATTTGGTTACGTAATTCGTTTACTTCACAACTTAATTTGTGCAATAATTCATCTTTGTGACTACGTTTGCGCCCCCTCTTTTTAAGGTGACGACGGTGACGTCGCTTCTTATGACGCGACCCTGATGATGATGTGGTCGAGGAAGTAGAACTACTACTAGATGAGTTAGTACTCACCCGCTCGCGACGCTCACGTAATGTCGGTCCTTCATTCTGCAGTCCCGATGGACCCGGTGCCGCAATATTATCGCTTGGATCCGCCATTCTATAAGTCAAAACTGTTTAATAGTGATCAGCAATTAAGCAGCAATTAAGAGATGTGAAACAATAGCAATTATTATTAAATGGAACTGTATAAATTAGAAAATAACGTAGAATTCTACCAGTAGTTATAAAAATGTAAGGTAGTTTAAGAAAGAAAAGATAAGCTAAGGCGAAATGTAAAAATAATGACAATGATTAGTTGATAAAATTATTCGTTTTATCAATATTGTTAAAAATGTAGGTAGAACAACAACAAAAACAAAAATGTGTTTATAGAAGAGCTAGAGGGAAGTCTCCTGTGCAAAAAGTATTATTGCGTAGTGTTAATATTAGCAAAGCCGAACGGTAACACCGTTTTATATAAGCGCTTTACTCACTCGCAATGGTTGCACAGACATCTTCATAATGTAAAGAAATAAAATTACTTACAGTTTAAACTCGATAGTTGCACTTTTATCTTAAATAATATGGTATTATTGCACTCACAACACTAACTCGGTACCAAGGTATTGTTATAATTCGAACGCACTGTTGTCTAGTAGACGACTGCTCACTGCGGAGAATTTGACGCCAATGAATTTTAGAAGACGGCCCTAGTACCTGCAAACCTCGGGCCGAGTCGCCTGGTGGAGAGGTAAAACCAGATGTGCGAGCGAGATAGATAGACTAAAGGGCAAGGAAAGAGTGAAAAAGAGGGAAGATATTGCGGAAGTCAGCTGCACGCCTCTCTCAATCTAGTAAGCTTCAAATAACGGTCAAGTGTTTAATAGGTATGTTATCCATGCCAAATAACACCTTATTAAGTTAGTATTAGTCTACTTTGCAACAATCCGCGTTTAACATGTATGATGGTATATACTTTAAAACATGCGTGGCACCTCCCTCCCTCCCACAACGGAAACATGCACTACAATAATTAAACGTATATACCAACATACATACCAGCACCAACACGTGTTTCGCCCCGAAACGGAGCATCATCAGGGTAAGTTGACTCTACGATGGTTAGTCGGAAAGTGAGCATCGTTCACTGAGCGTGGCGTATTTATACCCAACTCGCCCACTGATTATCTAATGATGTTGTAATAATTAGTAATTAATTAATTATTCAATCAATTAATCAATCGATTAATTAATCAATCAATCAATTAGTGATTCACGCCGGCAGGAACCGGGTCTGACGTAATCTGGTGATGTGTACTGTTGAAAATCCTCAGTAAAGGCGAGTTGGATACATTTATTTGTTCATTCAGCAGTGTAAAACTTGGATTATTATTATGTTTTATTATTTCTAACTGCTCTAGTATACTTAATTTAAAACCCTTATCAGATTTATGTAATATATTATATGTATGGTTACTAGTTAAACTGTGACCTGATTCTATTAGATGTTTAGCGAAATTAGACTTATCCGCGTGACCATTCCTGTACGCGGCCATATGTTCCCGGTAACGTGTGTCAAAAAATTTCTACCAGTTTGACCCACGTACACGCCATTACGTGGGTCAAACTGGTAGAAATTTTGACACACGTTACCGGGAACATATGGCCGCGTACAGGAATGGTCACGCGGATAAGTCTAATTTCGCTAAACATCTAATAGAATCAGGTCACAGTTTAACTAGTAACCATACATATAATATATTACATAAATCTGATAAGGGTTTTAAATTAAGTATACTAGACTACCAGTTTGACCCACGTAATGGCGTGTACGTGGGTCAAACTGGTAGAAATTTTGACACACGTTACCGGGAACATATGGCCGCGTACAGGAATGGTCACGCGGATAAGTCTAATTTCGCTAAACATCTAATAGAATCAGGTCACAGTTTAACTAGTAACCATACATATAATATATTACATAAATCTGATAAGGGTTTTAAATTAAGTATACTAGAGCAGTTAGAAATAATAAAACATAATAATAATCCAAGTTTTACACTGCTGAATGAACAAATAAATGTATCCAACTCGCCTTTACTGAGGATTTTCAACAGTACACATCACCAGATTACGTCAGACCCGGTTCCTGCCGGCGTGAATCACTAATTGATTGATTGATTAATTAATCGATTGATTAATTGATTGAATAATTAATTAATTACTAATTATTACAACATCATTAGATAATCAGTGGGCGAGTTGGGTATAAATACGCCACGCTCAGTGAACGATGCTCACTTTCCGACTAACCATCGTAGAGTCAACTTACCCTGATGATGCTCCGTTTCGGGGCGAAACACGTGTTGGTGCTGGTATGTATGTTGGTATATACGTTTAATTATTGTAGTGCATGTTTCCGTTGTGGGAGGGAGGGAGGTGCCACGCATGTTTTAAAGTATATACCATCATACATGTTAAACGCGGATTGTTGCAAAGTAGACTAATACTAACTTAATAACAATGGATTTCCGCAAAGTAACGCCTGATACTATTAACTAAATAACACCTTTTTATCACTAAGAGTCTCGGCGCTTTGCTTTGGACAGACGGACGGGCGGACGGACGGACGGACAGACGGGCGGACGGACATGACGAAACTATAAGAGTTCCGATTTTTCTTCAGAACCCTACAAAAGTTTTTGGTGTGTTTTTTATGGAAAATACCCGGCAAACGAACTGACGATCCACCTGATGGTAAGTGGCTATCGTCGCCCATGGACATCAGCAACACCAAAGGCATCACGTTGATTAAGGATGAATTTACGAATGTTACTCGCAAAATAATAATTTATTTAATTTATTACAGCGATAAAGTAACGCCTGCGCCTGATACAATTGACTCCAATTATAATCACTTCAAATACTTAAACGAAATTTATTCTCATGTAATTAATTTTATATTCCATTCACAAAGTACCTAAACTTTAATTCAAACAAAGACTGCAAACTTTATTAATAATGATAGCAATAATATTAATAAACTGAGTAGACTAAATTACATTTATATTAATTGGTACAATTCTAGTTGGCTTACGTATAATATTTATTTGTTGGAAGTATAATTTCTTGAACATTTATTAGATCATTGTTGAGGAAATTATTTAAACTTCTCCAAGGTTTGTGTAGTACTTATAACTACGCTTTCCAATGGGAAATTATTATACTTTTATTGGTTGTTTATAAGTCAGTTAAGTATTAACCTATTTACACATTTGTACCTCATAGTAATATAGTAAATTACAAGGATAATGATAGAGGAATTATGTGTCCAAAAATTTAACGTAAC
Organism: Thymelicus sylvestris; assembly: GCA_911387775.1. Classification (NCBI taxonomy): domain Eukaryota; kingdom Metazoa; phylum Arthropoda; class Insecta; order Lepidoptera; family Hesperiidae; genus Thymelicus; species Thymelicus sylvestris. The sequence goes on from OU426895.1 coordinate 10,370,735, forward strand.
GTATGGTAAGAACTTAAAACAGATGGTATCAAATAAAAAATAATAATGGTATTTAAATTATAGAACATTTACCCATTCATGAAGGAAATAAAGGATCTAGATTAGGTGGAGAAGGAAAGATTAGGAGACAAAGGGAGAAAATAACATATTATTATCCATTTTTTATCATCATTTTTTTTTCATCCAGGATCTTAAGCATAAAAATAAGATGAAAAAAAAACAAGAATATTTAACAATATTTTTTTAAGAAGATTATTTAACGGAATACAAAATAGAAATATTGGCGATAATTGGATGATCTATATTTATTAGATTGAAAATAAACTTTACGCTTTTACGCTGAAAATATTAGAAATAGAAATAAAGACGATGATGGCATAGTTGGGCTTGTAAAATTTTAGCAACAACAAGACAAAGAGTTGTCTTTAAACATACTTAAATTTTTAATACTATACGAATTATCATCATTTCTTGTGGTAGATTTGATTAATTTGCTCCAGCCTTCTATGATTAATGTTTTAAAGGGATTTATAGTAAGATAATGTAAAGCGCTCCAGAGTGGATTGCAATGCAGTGCAGATCTTTAGCAGTATTATGGATAGCTTCAAGTAAATTTAAAAGCATATTTGATAGTCTTCTTAGAAAGTAAGAAACATTTAAAGATTTTTTTAAGTAAGAGAAATTTAAAGTCATAACTCAGTTTCGCTTGGAATCGAACCCAGGGCGACCCTTTGAACGGTGGTCTAGCATTGTAACCATTATACCAGGTCATATTAAATACTAAACTACATCTTATGAGCAATAAAACTGATTGCGAATTCATTTTATTCTAAAACGACATCTTGACCAATCTACTCGTATATTTAGTAAGCAAAAGTTTTGCACACGTTAAATGCATTGGCTTCGCAAGCGCTGATTTATGTGATTTGGTACATTGCGGTTCCGTTTAATTAGTGCACTGCGAAACTTATCGCAAGAACTAAGGAGCAATTAAGTTCACGACTTCACGTATGAGGTCAAAGAGTTCATTTAAATTCAATCAATTACGTTACTTTTCAACTGTTGGAAATTCGGTATAAAGGCTGTGTTTTGGGATGTGATTGACTCCATCTGACATGAGCTGAAAGAATTGCAAATAGATCTATCTATCTATGGTTTTTTTCATCGCTGTTCAAGTGTTTTATTTTTTTAAAGCCAAGTTTCTTTCATCATAAATCTAAAAAATTAAAATTTAAGGCAGATTATTTAAAAGAGTTTTAAAAAGCATACGAGGCCGTATATTTTACGATGCACTGCGCTGCGCCGCGATGGGCAATGGGTCATCGCAATGTGCAGCTGCTGACTTCTTCGAGAAACGTCCCGTAGCGTCGCAACGTGAATAGGCATGATGACAGATTTTGAAATACTGTTCTATATTGTTAGGAAATAGGTATATAATAATTACAACGTATAACGTATTTCCGCAAAAAATAAGGTTTACTATATAAAATAAATATACTTCAATTTATAAGTTTAAAATTCGCACTAAAACACTTCAAAGTGTCATGGCGTCGCTTGTGACATCACGCCTCAGTATAGTAATAGACAAGATGTCATTTTCAGTATTGTCATATTAATTTGTTTACTGAGGCGTGACGTAATTCGCGCTGATTGAGACTGATTGGCGTTCAAGATAACGTTGTAATTATAATATATTTTCCAACAATATAGAACAGTTTTTCAAAATCTGTCATCATGCCTATCAGTAGGTACCTACATACCTGCTATTGGCTGACGCGGCCAACTCAAGAATCTGCACGGATCAGCTGGTAATGATTTATTATGCTTTAAGATGATTTATAGTGATAAAGCGTAAACTATCAGTAACTTAGCACAACTACATTTAAACTCTTACATTTGCTTGAACATGTCCATATTTGGTTATTTTTCCTCTAAAACCTAAGAACAATAGCGATCATTGATGTTTGAATTGTATCAATGATTTTGGCAACGATTATGTAGAAATAGTATTATGATGTTGTTTTTAGTCGAATTAAATAACTTTCCTAACGTTTAAAATTTGATTTACACATCGCTGTTCGAACTAAATACGACCAATTTTCAGAGCGTGTGCGATGAAAAATGTTTATCCGTGGCACAAGGCAGTCCTTGCACTAACGCGGCAATGGGATTAAATCCGTTTCTATTAAAGCTTTCAGGGGATCAGCTTTAGATTATGAGTGAATCGAATTATGGTAATGTATAGTACATTTGGAGAAATATTTTTATGTTTTTTTCTGGTGGGATCCATTGCAAAGTCATTATAATAGGTAGTGATTGGAGTGATTTTTCTTGCAATGCGAGGGGTTCCAGATTCGATTCCCGGCCACAGCAGATATTTGTGTGAAAGATAAAATGATCTCTGTCTTGGGTGATAGTGATATATTAATTGTGTGATCATGTTAACTACTTGCAACAGTCCTAGTGCGAGGGAAAATTAGAGCGTGAATTTTTGTATTCTTCATACTCTCGCCGTATTGGGGCGGCTTAGAATACTAACCCCAATCCCACGCCGGATGGTTGTCGTAAAAGGTGACTAAATCCGGCCCGCTGGTGGTAGGACCCCTCGAGGGATTATATTAGTAATATTGATTTTAATTATTAATTATTAATTAATACCATTATTACTATTATTATTTCTCCATGGGGTTCGCCTGGACAGCTACCACCCTTGAGCATGAGTCAGCCGCCAAACGACTCGTCGTGTTCCGGCTGGGGGCTTGAGAGCCAGTTCTTTCTTTCTTTTTCTTCTCCTTTCTTGGCCAGCAACGCATCGGTGATGCCTTTGGTGTTGCTAATGTCCATGGGCGACGATAGCCACTTACCATCAGGTGGATCGTCAGCTCGTTTGCCGGCTATTTCCATAAAAAAAATACTGCTGACAAATAAGTTAATTATCACACATAATTAAATTATTTCAAAAATGTCTATTTTAGATTTTTATTAGGTTAGGTACCCATTCAAGTCATTGTACTACAGCTTTATAATTTAATTATTTATTTTTGTTCTAAGTTCTAATTTTGTATTGCGAAGAGATAAGAGATGAGTAGATAATAATATCAAACACCTTTGAGTTTTATAAAGTACCTCGTAGTGTTATTAAAAGACGGAAGGAAGTTCACAATAAAACACCTGAGAAGAGGATCCGAAATGGTAGAGTGTCATAAAACTGAACGTTTAGTTAGTATAACAATCGTGTAATTGGAAAAGTTCGACCGCAGGACGCGCGATTACCGCAAAAGAACTGTAAAATTACGTTTAACTTTCCGAACGACCTTTATACCATTACTCGTGAAATACGATCTAATTGAGTATCACGAACGACCGCTAGTGGTTTGAAAAAGCGGACGAAATAGCTAGCTGTCCGGAAGATAAGTGCCCATTCGTTTCCGATTAGACATACCATTTTGTATTCATTTTACTGTCGGATGGGCCAGCGACAGTCACAAATACAGTTTTCCCTTACCTAATATTTTTATGAAGATTGGGTGAGGATTATTTTTGTGGTCGTGGAATAATAATCGATAAATAAATTACCATATTTGAAATCTGGAATGACATACGACAAATAATTTGAGATTCAGATTCTCGTTATTGTTTGGGTAGCAGGATGCGATGCAATATGCTTTTGCCTTCATTTTAGTTAATATCGTTGAGCACGACGCAGCGCGTTGTATCGAACTAACGTGTGACATGTGTGATGACTTCATGTGTGATGGATAACGAACGTGTGTGAATGAATATTTTTTTTAGCCCGACACGTCAAACGCGGCATGTACTTGTAACTTCACACCGAAAGTGCGAAGTGCACCAGGCCTGGTTTAGGTTCTTTTAGAGAGAAATAATCCTCAAGGCCTATTTGTAGAAGAACTTATAAAATATTATAATGAATGACATAAAAGGAGTATGATGAAATGAATTGAGAGAACCCCTCAAATATTAGAGGTATAAGCAAAGCAAAAAAATTATATAAACATAAGGCGATTGAGGAGGCCTAGAGCATACTCCACCATGCTGCTCCAGTGCGGATTACTATGTATGTATGTATGGTCATATACTTATTAAATTAATCAATCATGATCATCAGGATCAAGTCAGTAACTAACTCAATCAATACCTACCTGTAGATAGCTAGGTAATGCCTATCTGTAAAATGCTAACAATCCAGGATAACCTTTAAAAACATGCAAAAATATATTGTTTCGTAACCTCATGTAACAATCGTTTGATAGGTAATTGGCAAAACGTCTATTGCGATAGGTAAATAATTGGCAAAACTATCGATTTTCAGTATCTATCGTATATTGTTACTCCATTACAGCGGATTAGGCACAATAGCAAAGCGTAGGCTTTGCAATTGAGTGTAGCAACTGAATTGGAATTCATCATTTTGATACATTTTGATACAGATTAATCAGTACCACACGGATAAACTAACTTTTGTTCCTATTCACTGTATGTTGTCCGTAAAAGGATCTATATTGTGCGTTTGTTAATTGCCGAATAGACCGTCATTATTTTTTGATGTTGTGGAGTTCGGTTTGCATTTCAGAAGGCTAAACCTCGGACTCAATTTACTTTAAAATCTTTGAATGTATTATGAAGAAACTTTATTTAAATTTTATATACCTATTCGAAGTTTTATGCATTCCGAGGTTTAAAACTAATGGAACTCCACTATTTTGATATGTTATTGTGAACAAAATGAATAAAAGTTAAATAATATTTAGTTGTTATCAAATAGGTTTCAAAATATGTGGTAGGAGACCGAGGATGAATTAACGAATTTTATTTATTTATTTATTTATTTTGTTTATTACACCGAATTTGTCGATTTTACAGAAGAATTTTTATAATCAAAAGAATTGTTGAGTTGTTGACAGTTAGTCATCTTACCACTATAATCCTAAATTTCCGGTTTTCCCTATATAAGAAATGCGATGACGACATATTCAGTATTGAAAAACATAGCATTACATGGGGACTTCGGCAGCTCTGAAGATACATATCTACTAAACTCCATCAAAATTTTATGATGATGACCCGAATACGAACACACAATTGAATAAATCTATCAGTCGGTAATCGACCCCGCGTTAAATCAAATCAAAATCTTTTATTCATATAGGTATTACTGATACAAATATGCACGTCATTTTTTTAATCTACCAGCTTTTCGGAAGGGTGCTTCGTCATGAAGGAGAAGAAAAGCCGTAAAGAAATTCCTCCGTCTCTTCGCTCAGCACTCAGAATCACTATCAAATAGTCTACAGGATCCATTGAAATTCGAGCTGATTTCGATTAACGTGATAATACACCACTAAAAGTATAGATAGTGATGTAGGTATCCGCTTGCATACAACAGAGATAGTTAGGCAGGGTATTAAAGATAATAGCGAGTAGGATAGCTTGGGATGGAGCGGCAAAGTGCAATAAGCTCGTCTCCAAACCACCTTTGCGGTATTATAATTAAATTACTGGAGGTTTCTAAGCTGCTCCAAGAGGCACTGAGAGACAACTAAAGAAATTGGATAAGGTCTTTGCTGGTAGAAAAACTTAATAATACAATGGTTTTACGATATTTGTAGCGGATCATTGGTTAAGTGGATCTTCTACAAATAGTGTTAAGTATGTATAGTTAAAAATAATAGATTGTTAATAAGCAAAATGAAGTATGTGTTATCTTTGTATATTGTATAAAATTTGTATAAAAATAAATAAATAGTATAAAATACGTAAATATTATGGTTAAACGTGACACAAAAATGCACCAGGGGAAAACAAGACGTGACTAAATTACCATCAATGCAAATTATTTAATTTTGTTAAGTATAGACATAAAACGAATATTCCGAGAAGGATTAATACCACGAAATCCTATATTTCATTGGTCTCCCCAATCACTCGAGCTATCAGATTGGGTTTCAGACATCGCGTATTTCAGTTAACTTTCCAACGATTCATTTAACAAACAACGGAGACGTCGATCACACGCCAATCCCCGGTAGCGATTCCTGTTGAGTTTCTGTTTTGGCTTTAGTAGATTGTTGAGTAAGTGGATGCTGATTCTGATTTTTCATTAACACTCGTCATGATTTCCATTCTGGATTTTACGTCCTTGATGGTTTTTATTGGACATTTATGTATATTATGTATTTAAAATCATTATTTCTGCGTGGTTACCGTTAATTAGTAGGTACGTAATATTAAGCTTTTAGTAGTTATTACGTGTCACAATTATTATATTCGTACGTTCATTATAATTCAGCCATAATCCATTGATTTATTATTCTGTATTTCTTCTATTTTGATGCTGAACGGCACCTCCTTTAACAAACTCGAACTGGTATTTAGTTAGGTAAAATCACTACTTACTATTACTTCATTTACTAATTCATTATAACAATTTGTAACTGCCCTACAGTTAGGCTCATTTCTTTTCACAATAAGAGGAGTGGAGGCCATGACAAACATAAGAGAACTTTCAGCTCTGCTGGTTCTGCACGTGTTAGTCATAAATAATAGGGCTACCTAGAATACTGACCCCAATTTCATGCCGATAGAACATGTCGATAGATAGGATGTCCTAAATGGTAACAAAACCCGGCTGGCTTCGTTAGAGGGCTTCGCGTAAGGACTATCATCAAGATTGATAATAACTCATTAATATTAGGTATTATCTTTTCGTCAAGCATGTCTTAATACCTTCTTGTTTGAGTCAGCCGCCAAGCGCTCGTCGTGGACGTGTGTTCCGGCTAAAGTCGGGACACGAAACAGAAAGAAATTTGTACATTGACTTCTTATTACCTGTCTCTATCACTCCCGCGTAAATATAATGCATCTCGCACAGTGCAATGGGCGCCGTTAATAAGAGCTCTGTAGTTACTTACTAACATTATTAATTTTACAACAAACAACAAAACATAGAGTTTACAAATCAAATAATTAAAGGCATTACAATACTCAGTCAAAAAATTATTAAATATTTGTGTATCAAAACATAATTATTTCTGTTTAACATTAATTATTTTTTAAACTAATATTGCAAGTATTGCCAAATTATTTCACCAAATAAGACTCGTCTAAAAAAAGGAGTATAGAAAGGGAAGATTGGGGTCGTACTTAGCTTTAGAGTTTGGAGAAAGTCACAATTGATTTTCTATGGCTCAGGTTACACATACAATAATGATTGTCAACAAACTCTTCGCTATTATGTTGGAAACTCTTACTTCAAGTGCAGATTAATGTGAAACCCACTACCTATAGCCTGGGTTCCTACAAATGTAATCCATCGTAATCCCGTCATAATTTCAAGGATTGTTGATTGACAATCATTATTGTGTGTGCAACCTGGGCCTCATCTTTTTTGGTCAACTATACGAGACTATCAACGTCAGCGTCATTCACACGTCAATCAGTCCACACCTTGTTTCACGTTTTCCGTCCAATCCTAACCTGTTTCGAAGGGAGTTAGAATTTCACTGTACATCTGGCCTACTTTAACTGTAACTCAAACTAAATATGATTTATTCAATTCAGACTCGCTCTCAAACTTGTGTTGAAGTTAGTATTACCAGGTGTATTGAGTGTTAGATTTTGCAACCAAACTGCTAGTTCTGGGCGCAGTTTAAGCTTTTGACGTAATATGTACTTAACAATGCCTACTGATTAAAACAGTACATTCAGGAGTTTTATATTTTGCGTTTCTATATTGCATTTCCTATTTTCTATTAACTTTATGCTAAAATTATTTTGTAATGTGCTTATTGTTAAGGCTCTTCGCAGTAAATGTAAATTATCGTTTATATTAAGGAAAAAATCTTCCACGTAATCTCGGATCGCAACATTGAAATAGATCATCGTCGATGCTAACTTATCCTATCTTATTTCCAAGAGAGCATCGTATATTGTACTTTGTAATAGGATTATTGGAGAAACTTATTAAATTGAAAAGTAATATATTATTGGGCCAAAACATAGGGTCTTTTTAGGGTTCCGTAATCAAAACGGGACCCTTATAGTTTCGCCATGTCCTTCCGTTCATCCGCTGCGTAGCGCAAAGAACCTTAGTGCTAGAGAGCTATAATTTGATACGAATACATAATATATTCATTCTTTTAACACAGTGGTACAATAAAATCTTTAAACAAAATATTCAGGGTACTTCCCCTACATGTAAAGTCGTGATTAATTTTTTTCTCATATATCCCACAGTGTGAGATATCGTGGAAAGTGTTATATCGAAAAAAACTAACACTAGCAAAAAAGAAAAAAAAAACTATTTAAAGGAAAACTATCACGGCCAGGTTAGCTTATGTAGTTCGTGAGTAATAGTCGATGACAACTACGAAACCTTAACCGTGCGTGGCCTAAATTTTTGGCTGGTTTTTTTTAACAAACTCCACAATAATTTAGACAGATCGGCCACCTATGTCTACTCAGGCGTGTGACCAATTAAAAACACCATTTTAGCTTGGATAGCTTACGATGACATCGTAAATAACTACTCCAATTCTAAAAGCCATTCTCTCGTGTCGTGCGTTGATTTAGAGGAAATTTATCAAATTGGAAACTCCACGTGTCGGACGTAAAATTGCCAGCAATATAGGCCTATTAGCTTGAATACTATTGAACGTGAAATGGCTAAAAATTAAATTCATAAATGTCATAGTTATGAGGTCAAAATTCGACCGTAAGTGTGAAAGGGTTACTTCACATAAATATTTATGTATATTATGTGTCTGTGTGTCAAATGCATATCAGTATGTGTAATGTTTATTTTTATTATTTTTATGTGTTTGTAAAGCGTATTGTATAAAAATACTAGCTTTTTCCGCGACTTCGTTCACGTGGAAGCTTTTTCTGCGTAAATTCCGATACTGTGGAAATTCTGGGATAAAAATTAGCTTTTATGGTGTCCTTTAATCGGTTTAGCCATTCCAGAGATTAGCCTGGGCAAAAAGAAAAAAAAAACTTCTTTATATTTTGGTATCATGTAGGTAAATGACTATAAAAAGAGGGAAGAGTGAAAGAGTAACAAACATTCTCACAAAAAAACATTCACATTATATGTACCTAGTAAGTACACGTAATGGTAAACTTTGAAAATCCTACGAGAGATTTTACATTCACAATGAGAGTTAAGGAATTTCTATTCATTTAACACCATTCCCGTCCACCGCAGTGTTGTAGCTAACAAGTCTAAACACGGAGGTGTTCTCGCGAAACTAAAATATCAAATGTAGAAAGTTTCGGGCACCGGAAAACGGTTCTACAATTTGCATGTAATTTGCGCGTTGTTAAGACGAGTCAGCTAATGGTCTGACTACTTTGAAATACGACTGTCTATGAATAAAGGGACTCTGGTCGAGGACTTTCAAATACGACTGTCTATGAATAAAGGGACTATTGGTCAAGGACTTTGAAATAGGAGTAATGCATAAAACTATGTGAATAATAAGACGAGGGGTATGAAAAGTGCCATCATCTCCATCATCTTGAGTCCCAGCCAACCTCCCCTTTTCCTAGTGTACCCTGTACTACATTCTTTTTGTTATTAAGTTAGTATTAGTCTACTTTGCAACAATCCGCGTTTAATATGTATGATGGTATATACTTTAAAACATGCGTGGCACCTCCCTCCCTCCCACAACGGAAACATGCACTACAATAATTAAACGTATATACCAACATACATACCAGCACCAACACGTGTTTCGCCCCGAAACGGAGCATCATCAGGGTAAGTTGACTCTACGATGGTTAGTCGGAAAGTGAGCATCGTTCACTGAGCGTGGCGTATTTATACCCAACTCGCCCACTGATTATCTAATGATGTTGTAATAATTAGTGATTAGTAATTAATTAATTATTCAATCAATTAATCAATCGATTAATTAATTAATCAATCAATTAGTGATTCGCGCCGGCAGGAACCGGGTCTGACGTAATCTGGTGATGTGTACTGTTGAAAATCCTCAGTAAAGGCGAGTTGGATACATTTATTTGTTCATTCAGCAGTGTAAAACTTGGATTATTATTATGTTTTATTATTTCTAACTGCTCTAGTATACTTAATTTAAAACCCTTTTCAGATTTATGTAATATATTATAATATGTATGGTTACTAGTTAAACTGTGACCTGATTCTATTAGATGTTTAGCGAAATTAGACTTATCCGCGTGACCATTCCTGTACGCGGCCATATGTTCCCGGTAACGTGTGTCAAAATTTCTACCAGTTTGACCCACGTACACGCCATTACAATCAGAACAAACAATTTTGTAGACACCAGATTGTTCATGTCTACCTCTTTTATCTTTACCGTTTGTTATAGATTGCAAGGAATTGTTTGTTCTGAATGCAACGAAGATGTTGTTACGACGGAGCGTTTTTGCGATTCGCTCTGAAATTGGACCAAGGTAGGTTAAACTAGAACGATATTTATTTGGGGTTATGTCGTTGGGAGCCGCGTACAAGAGATCACGCACCATTAAGCCTCTCCTCTTATGGATGAGAGTATCCACCATCTCCCTACCATACCCATTGGCAACAGCAATGTGATAGATGGTATTTAATTCTTTTTGATAGTTCTGAGGTGATAATGGAACACACATTAATAAATTAATTAATTAAATTTACACCCATGCTGACATAGCTAGCATTAATTTGGCTGTTAGTAAAATCAACGAGGATCTGAACAACGTCAAGACCTGGTCTCAAAAGTTCGGTATTAGCATCAATCCCCGGAAATGTCAAGCGATAATTGTAGGGAGTCCACGCCAAATCGCCAAGTTGGAAGTTGAATCGGTGGCACCTGTCAAGTTTGAAGATTACACCATTAATTACTGCTCGAGTGTCAAAGATCTGGGTATATTTATTGACAGTAGTCTTAATTGGGATAAACAGGTAACCGAAGTTTGCCGCAGTGTGACCGCTTCTTTGACTACCCTGAATCGGCTTAGACACTTCCTCCCAACCGACACTAAGGCCTACTTGGTTCAGGCGCTCATTTTTCCGATTATTGATTATGGTGATGTGTGCTACGTAGATCTGAGTGAGGCTCTTTTAAATAAGCTGGATCGTCTCATTAACAATGCCGTTCGCTTCGTTTTCTGCTTACGTAAATATGACCACATCTCTTCTTACCGGTCTAAGCTTCAATGGCTACCTATCCGCGAGCGACGGCGATTTCGGATGCTCTGCTCACTATTCTCGATTCTCTTTGATCCCTTTTCACCGGATTATTTGAAATCCCTTTTCCAATATTTATGCTCTTCCCATGACCGGCAGCTCCGCTCTCGTGAATCATACCTTCTTTCTATTCCACTGCACCGGTCTGGATTCATTTCAAACTCCTTTTCTGTTCAGGCCGCCCGTACTTGGAACTCTCTTCCCGAGTACATCCGAAGACCCGCTGGAAAGTTAACCTTTAAAAAAAGGTTACGTGCCCATCTACTGGATCGTCACCAATAAGTCACTTGTTCGACATCTGTTATATATATATTATATTTATATATTATATATGTATTATATTATTTATAGTTATGTATGTATGTAATTTATATTTATATGTATGACTATATATTTTGTTATTGTATCGTATTATTATTTATTCAGTTGGTTTGTATTTTGGTGTATTTTGTTTTAGTTACTTTTTTTTTAAATATTATTTATATCTTTTTCTTTTTTTTTCTTCTGCTTAATGATACCGCTCTTCGTGTGTTTCTGTTTGGCCTGATGGTTAGCTGGCAGAGAATGCATTATGCATTAAGCTCGCCATTTGTACCGTAATCCTGTATTGTGGTCAATAAAGATTAAATAAATAAATAAATAAATTAATCTGTTAACATAGCAGTGAAATGCTGCCATTTTGCTTTTTTGCATTTTGCATTTTGCTTGCTGTTATACGTTTAATTATTGTAGTGCATGTTTCCGTTGTGGGAGGGAGGGAGGTGCCACGCATGTTTTAAAGTATATACCACCATACATATTAAACGCGGATTGTTGCAAAGTAGACTAATACTAACTTAATAACAATGGATTCCCGCAAAATATTCTTTTTGTTGGTAATTAAAAGAAAATAGTAAGTGGTTATCGTCTAAGAAACATAGTTGCAATCGATTTAGCCGGAAAACGAGCTGACGACCCACCTGATTTTAAGTGGCTATCATCACCCATGGATATCAGCAACACCAAAGGCATCACTGATGCGTCGCCGGCCAAGAAAGAGAGAAGAAAAAGAAACAAAGAAAGGACTGGCTCTCAAGCCCCCAGCCAGAACACGACGACTCGTTTGGCCGTTGACTCATGCTCACGGGTGGTAGCTATCCAGGCCAACCCCATGGAAAAATAATAATAGTAATTGACAATTAAAATAAATATTACCCATATAATCCCTCCAAGGGGCCCTACCACTATCGGGTCGGATTTTGTCGCCTCTTACGACACCCATCCGGCGTGGGATTGGGGTTAGTATTCTAAGCCGCCCCAATACGGCTGAACATTTTAGTTTCCGACTAAACCCTATTTTCAAGCAGTTGTCACAATGTACACTACACAGGCCAAATTGATTTTTAACCAAAGCGGTTCAACGTTAAATAAATAAACCAAAACGGTTCAATATATCATTGTGGAGTGATAGAGCATGTATAGCCAAATCAGTGATACAGTATTTACAGTGCAAATATTACGGTGTGCACAGATAATTCCAATTTGTTGTTAAAGTGGACATTACTGACGGCCGTTAATAACTGGTTGTTCATTATATCACATTTAGTTTGTATTGCATAAATTAAGGTCGCCAGAAGGCCGGAAAATCCGGGAATGTGTCGGTATTTTGTGTTTTGCCCTGTAACTATAGTAATTACTTTACCAGATTCACCTATTTGTTTTTACTTATTACTCGTATCATGCTTGAGTTTTGGAAGGTTAGGTATATTACGGAACGTAGATATAGGAATTCAATGCGTTACAATTTACAGCAAAAATTTTCGAAGGCGAGATTTTTTGCCTCAGTAGAGAAATGTTGCAGTGATCCGTTTTATGGCGTGGGGGAATTATGACATAAAATATTTATCTACTTTTTGGGATACGTAACCAATGCTTTGAGGAAAATATACCACGTTTTCTTTTTATATCACAAAGAATAATCAGCAGCAGTATCTTATTTAACGAGCAAAGGATAAGAGTTTTAATAACGATAACTGTTTAATATACAACTCATCAATCACCATAACAGCCCCTGTTTCAATGGTAGGCTTTGGGTTTCCCTAAGATTGAGAAAAACTGGTCAGAAATTGAATAATCTAAATTTTACTACAAAATAACCGACTTCTAAGAAATAATCTATACTAATATATAAAGAGGAAAGATTTGATTTTTTGTTTGCATTGAATAGGCTCCGAAACTACTGAACCGATTTGAAAAATTCTTTCACTGTTAGAAAGCTACACTATTCGTGGTGAACATAGGCTATATTATATTTAAAAAAAAATAGGGATCCTTACTTAAACTCCAATAATGTGTAAAAAATTACCTAGAATATTCTTTACATCGCGTGCGCTGCGAAAACTATTCATGATAGAACAAAAAAATGTTCTACAATATTAGAGAACATATCAATATCTACAAAAAACCTCGCGATACAATATATCCAACTATTGTAGTTATGCCACTATAACCACTTTTTACATTTTAAAAGTTAATAAAAAAGCTGACCAAAATCAGACCATGATAACTATACCTTCGTATTAATCCTTATCCAAATAAATCATTTCATATTCAAAACTATTTCAATACCTATTGATTACTTTTTAAATTACTCAAATCGGATATTCCATTCAGAAGATATTACGATTTCAGGAAAATAAATACCGCCGCCGCCGCCGCGCAATGACCAGTACTAGCCAAATCTCTGAAACTACTGAACGAATTTTAACAGGACTATTTAATTTAGGATATTGAAAAGACTTCAACTTAGCATTTAAGCTGTTTTTTAGGGTTCCATACCAAAGAGTTCCTTAAGGACATTTTGTATGGAAAAATTGTCAGCTGATTTGTTTGAAATAATAAAAAAACGTTTTCTCCGTACAAAAAGAGTAATAGGTACATGCATTTCTTAAATTTTACTTATGGAATGACTTATGAATTTTACATGGAAAGGCCATAAAATGCCTTAAGTTATTTTTGTCATTAATTCACAACCCTATAACTGAATGGATATATTCTATTTTCTTATTTTGTTTTCAAGAGCATGTTTTTGCGTATCTATGTCCTCCAATATAATTTCAGCATTTCATTAATTTCACCTTGAAAGTGCTGGAAAAACGCAAATTAATTTTGTAAGAGTACCCGATATTCAACAAATTCGGGTAATTTTTTTGTATGTTCCTTAAGGCCCACGGAAGTTACATAATGAGTTGATTACATTTTTTAAAACTGCATTGGATCACATGCCATCTGATAGTTATACAATTGTAATCAGAGCTGATAAAACTCCTGTAGGACAACATGCAAGACGTTTCAATGCACCAAAAATTTATGAAGTTGCCATTGTAATGGTTGGAGAAAATCTGGAAGCCCGTGATATTGTTTTACATCGCAGAAAAGATCAGTTACAGCGTTTGCATGAATCACATCTCTCATGACGCGTTACAATATCCAATATTATTTTGGAAAGTTGAAGATGGTTATCATTTCTCAATCAAGATGATAAATCCTAATACAGGCAATTATAAAGTGTCATTGCATTGTTTTTGTTTACAATTACGTTATTGTTGAATGACTGTCATCAAAACATTATCTTATTTACAGGAGCTGAAACTAATAAAAAAGTTAGTTCAATTAATTTTTACTCATACCGTCTGATGGTTCCTGAAAATAAAGACAATCACATATTGAAATGTCGGCGACTATTTCATCAATATGCTGTTGATATGTATGTAAACATAGAAACATAGAGAGATTGACCTTCATCAGATTGAACCAGACCAAACTACATTCTGACGAGTATATGTAGGTATTCACCTTCGAGATGCAATTACTACCGATGGAAATCCAAACAATGTCGGGCGGATGACAATTCTTCCAGCAACATATTATATTGGAAGTCCTCGGCATATGCATGAATACGCTCAAAATGCCATGGACATATGTATGTTTGTTATTATGGCACTGCAGATTTATTTATCACATTCACATGCAGTCTTTAGTGAATAGAAATCAAACAGGAGTTTTTACCTGGCCAATCACCGATTGGTCGCCATGATATTACTGCTCAAGTCTTCCGACTAAAGTTGAAATCTTTAATGGATTTAATTGTGAAACACAGTGTATTTGGTGAGACGCGCTGCGAGCAGGTTGCCTCATGCTCATAATCTTGATTTGGCTAATTGAGAAAATAAAGTTGATACCAAATGAAGTTGATCAAATCATATCTGCTGAAATTCCTGATGTATAAGTCAATCCTGATGTAGGTACAAGTTGATCCAGGCTTGCATGAAGTTGTTATTAAAAACATGATTCATGGCCCATGTGGAAATCTCAATTCAAATTCACCATGTATGGTAGATGGTTAATTTTCGAAACGGTGTCCACGGGAATTAGTGGCAGAAACAATTACCGGGAACGATGGCTCAGTCTTTAAGTATTTGCGGCGTTAATCTGGAAAACCCATGCTTCTCTCATGGTCAGTATGTTGCCTGCTCCCGCGTTAGGCTACGTTCACACGGCGTCCATTCGATTCGATTTTCTCCCGTATACGGTTTCCCCGTATACGAGGCAGTCGTTCACACGACAACACGATTTTAACGTTAACTTTTATATCGAATGGAAAGCAGCCAGTTGTTTAGTGCGGAAACTATTGATGATAGAAAAAAAAATGTTTTACAATATTAGAGAACATGTCAATATCTACAAAAAACCTCGCGATACTATATGTCCAACTATTGTCGTTAGTCACTACAACCACTTTTTACATTTTAATTTTAACAGTTAATAAAAAAGATGACCAAAATCAAATCATGAAAACCATACCTTCGTATTGATCCTTATCCAAATATATCATTTCATACTCAAAACTGTTTCAATACCTATAGATAACTTTTTGAATTACTCAAATCGGACATTCCATTCAGAAGATAATACGAATTTAGGAAAATAAACACCGCCGCCACCGCCGCGGCCGCGCAATGACCAGTGTGGCCCCACGCAAAGCATCTGTAGCGTAGTCCTTTATTTATTAAACCAATAAAATGTAAATAGATGTATGTATGTACAAAAATGTAAATAGAGGAATCTAAAAAAAATAGTTCAAGTAAAAAAATAAACCCATTACAAATAAATTAATTGAGTAAAATGTATATGTTATAAAAATAACAATAGGTTGGCAAGTACAAATTTAAAATTTAAAGAAAAAACACATACCTATGTCCTTTAAAAAGATAATAAATAAAAACAAATAATAAATATTCACACGTGGTAGAAGTGAAACCTTCAAAAATTTTGTTTTCAAGATAATGAGACGAATAAAATTTCGGAAAGATGATAATTGTAGGTTTTACTACTCCACTCCACTCCAGTCTCCACTCCACTCCAGTCTCCACTCCACTCCAGTCTCCACTCCACTCCAGTCTCCACTCCACTCCACTCAAGTCTCCACTTCACTCCACTCCAGTCTCCACTGGACAGTTTCGTTTCATCGAATTTCAAATCACCCCCGTACTAAAGAAGTTTTCACTTCAATGATAACGTTTCACACTCATAGCCCCACACTAGGATTCCCTGTGTCGTGGGTGCCATGGACAACACACTAGACAAGGACATTCACACCCAGACCGAGAAAAGAAATTCAAATTCATCATTCTAATTTCCGCTTCGCTGGGAATCGAACACAGGACCCTTGGCGCGGCGATCCGGCATGGTAGCCATCGCGCCACATGGGTCGTCAAAACATAAAATTATAAATATATCTCTAAATGTTTAAAAATAAAATTACACCCGAGCGAAGCCGGGGTGGGCTGCTAGTCTTAAAATAATTGCTGAAATTGTCGCTAAACATACATACTATACATGGATTTAACCCATTAATGGCCCACTACTAAGCTCGGGTCTCTCCACTCGAAGAGGTTAAGGGGTTAGCCAACCCATGCGTCGGAAGTCTTCACGTCGTCCAAATACTTCCAACGTGGCTTAACGACTGTTATCTTACGACAACAACCGAGACACACGGCACAACGTGCCCTTCAGAGCACGGAATTGCTGAAGAAAATTTTATCATGTAATTAAGTTAGATATATAAATTGGTTTAATTATCAAACTTGAACATTTTCAACTCATACGTGTTTCTAATTAGTTCTTATGTTTCAGAATGCTTTAATTAAACCAATCGCAGTTCGAATCTGCAGCTGGAGTCACATAAATTACTTCCCAATAGACTGTTTCACACGAACAAAACTTTTAGTTGGTAGACTTGATACTTTGGTTGTTCATTTGTTGATAGGGAAACTGAGATGTAATGCGATATTTTCCTATTGGCTTCAACCCATTAGCGGCTCTCTACTGAACATGGTGAGGGGTTTTATCATCCACACTACAATCCTGAAAAGTCACAATACGTTTCAAAATGTTAAATATAAGATTACTAGCGTCCTTCTGTATAATATCATCTCAGTACCTACAAAGTGTCAATTATTGTAACATCTACAGAATGCTATTTAGAGATGTAAGTACCTAAACCCTCTTTACAGAACAAATGTTTTGCGCCAAATAAGTACCTCATTGTCTGAAATCGAGTTAGGATTCTAGTATTAAGGAGCAATTTTGTCGAGCAATATAATAAACGACCAGTCTAGATTCCTGTTTCCAGATCGACTGCATACAATGATACATGAATTGTTTTTATGAGTTACCAATGTAGTAATAGCGTAAATGTAAACTATAAAAATTTTGTTAATATCAACAATATTTTAATAAATATTTGCTTCAGTTTATAAAGGATTCATCAATAATCTTTAATGTAAATGTAATGTAAAGCATACTCGACCATGCTGCTTTACTGCGAATTGCGTGTGTGTGTGTGTGTGCTTGTGTAAGTATGTGTATGTAGTGGAAATATTAGTTAAAGATATTAAATAATAATGATTGACTACATAATTAAAATAAACACAACAACTATAAGAGGTTAATTAGTGGGTATGTAACAATAGAACAGCAGTAATGCAAAGCCTAGAAAATAATTCGTAGGTTGTATATATTTCTTGATTTATTAATAACCGGCATAATAACGGTACCTAGGCTTACAAAGGCACATATTTCTGGCGCTTCATCTGCGGGTCTTATTTCGGGGGTTCGCGTTAAATAGCTTCGCCGAGGCGAATAAATCGCAGGTCATCTACGAAAGCATTTGTCAGCGCTGTAATTTGTGAGAACGCGTGGTTTTCTTCATATTCCCGCCAAGTAATCCGCTCCTGTCATTTGTCAACATTTCAACAATTCGAGCGTGGTGCCATAAACTGTGGAACTTTTATTTTAGTTTTACAAACTTCGGATTTTCTTGGAAACACAATATTTTGTTACGGAGAATGAATAAAGATAAATTGTTTCTTGTGAGTAGTGACGTAAACTTAAATCTCGAAGTCATTTTAAGTATAGGAAAGAAAGATAGGAAACAAAACAAGTACCTATTGATAAATGAATAGTATTGATAGGGTGTGTTCTTCCGTGCAAAACTTCAAGTCAATCTTCTTTGCTCGTATTGCTGCTGTTCAACGCTAAAGTTAATAACACTGACTTGTAATACCCTGTTTAATCTCATGGAAATTTACCAGCAATTCCTATAGGAAATAAAATTCTATAATCAACAGTATCTTATATTTCAACGCAATTATTTTAAACTCATGTGACAAGTTTGTTGAGTTCACTGCGCTGATTTTTGTTAAGCTCTAAAGGCAGCTAGGGTCAGCAGCAACTGCCCATTCGAATAAAAAGTTTGTTTACCGCTTTCCTCTTGATTAGCATCGGTTTGCTGATGCTCTTGAACCCAATAATTATTGTGAAATGCGCTCGCAGCTTACATGTTGTTAGTTTTCAATTCAGTATTTGATCTTTGAATCTCTTTTCTCTTTTTATTTTATGACTCAATTTGATTTCTATGAATGTTATTGTTATGTAATGTGTTATGCTTTCAATAAATCAGTAATGACTATGGCTGAATTTGACCAATGAGGAAAATCGTACGATAAGGTTGCTTTAAGTTTTAAGGTAGTTTTTAAGTAGGTAGGTTTTAAGTTTTAAGGTGGATTACTTTTCACGTAGCAGACCCACTGCTACGTGAAAAGCAATATCTTACAATCAAATTATGGCTACAAGTGATACTAGTTTATTAGCTAGTAACTCGCCCTCGCTTCACTTCGGATTCCCCGTACCCCTGAAACAACCCCTTTTTGCCTTATGGCCTGCCTGTCTCATGTATTACATACGTATAACAAAAATAATTTCTGAAATCCGACAGCCATTTCCAGAGATTAGCGCGTTTAAACAAACTAAAAACTCTTCATCTTTATTGAATTAGTATAGTTAAATAAATAAATTTGTTTACAGTTATCTGCTAGAAATGTAAAGCCGATTAAATTGTGTACTTTAAAATGATATTAATATCGTTACAAATAACTGAATTGGAGATAGTTAAATATTAGGAGCCCCTGGGAATTATTCAAATGATCATAAATTTAAGTTGTCTGTTAAATTTTATTAGGGATATTGTTGGTCATTAAATTAATAACCTTTGATAATGATGAAGACGTAAATTGATCATTTATATTAATGGAACAGCTGCCGTCATAATTACGAAGAAGATTATACACTTATTCTTAGTATATAAATTGTAGTAATGGAAATTGTGTAATTATTTATATTGTAAACAGATAATATGTATGTCTCCGTTCGCCAACTGTATGAAAATAATTGTAAGGCTTTATATTATGAGTATACAGTCTACGAGAAGGTAATTTTTGTTTCCGCTACGTTTCACGAGTCCACAGTAACTGAACATCATAATTGCGGTAATAATACAACTCCTATCGCAATAATGGTGTCGCAATGACGGTAGTAGCAAGCTCCGTAGAACTTGTGAAGTGAGAATTATTACATTCCACGCTTGACACACACACAGTTTAAAGCTACAACGTATTTTCATACAATTTGAAGCTAATTCTACGTAAATTTAACAATTTTGAAGTTTTTTTTTTGTAATGTTATTGCTCTGTTAGCAATTTTACATATCCAAAATATTGTAAACGACGTTAAGAAGTTAAACATTAAAAATAACCACGAAAAACCAAGAAAATACCAATAACGTAAAAAAGGACGCGTTTCGAAACACATCTTTGTGACTGTTCGTTTAACCCTCAGCTTAGTTTTCATTTCTCCTCGATAACATAATATAAATAATGTCGTTCTAGTGAACGACATTAGTTAACATAGTAGTTAATCCATCATTTCAAGTGTCCTCCTGTTGGTTCCGACATAATTATAAGTTAGAGGACCGTCGCTTTCTGTGTTTAAGTATAGTGTGTTATTTCTTTTTCCAATTTCTATTATTAGGTAGGTACTCCGTTATTGATCGACTTCAAAAAAGGGAGGAGGTTCCAAATCGATTGTATTTTTACCCGACTGCCAGGAAGGGTTATGCCTTTCGCGCGTATCATATATGTATGTATGTGGATATGTATGTATGCATGTAATATTCTTTTCAACACCCTTGCTCATAAATAGGTTTTTATCACATGGCTTTTACACTCATAAACCATGGTATTAAACACTTGTGCTTTTTTTTCTTGTACGCATTAGTGTTTTATTTTATATTCCATCAAATTAAGTATGTACCTTGCTGAAAGATATTATTTATGCATTCTATTTGCTCTTAACTTAGCCGGGTTATAGTTTTATTTTTAAATTTCGGAAAAAAGTTTTGACTTAGATACGTTTCGTTTCAATATAAGACTAAAAATAACACAATTTTTGTAAAAAAAAAGAAGTGTACCACCTTGAATATGATAAATTTTCAACAACCTTAGAAATTCTAAGTCAACAACTTATTTACTTTAATCTGCGCGCGCATAGCTAACACGCCGCGCGCAGAAAAAAAAATATCAGCGCGGAGCGCGCCATTTTTAACAAACTTTCCGTCTGGTCTGTGAGCATTGTTTATTTGAGTACGAATAATTGATTATTTGTTTTTTTACTCGTAAGTGTGTTGAAAAACGTCGTATGACACACGTGAGGTTTGGTCATTACTTTCTCGGTTTTCTATATCACCTCGAGTGTAATGACCAACATACCACACTTGTATCATAATGTATTATTATTATCTCATACCTTCCAAACCACTAAACGGATTTAAATATAATGAAGCTAATGTTACATTTATCTTAATAACCCAAGTGTTCTTAGAATGAAATTAAAATTCACACGTAGTAGAAGTGAAACCTTTAAAAATTTTGTTTTCAAGATAATAAGATGAATGTAAAATTTGGGGAAGATGATAATTGTAGGTTTTAGTAATGAACATAGTGATGCAAAGTTAGATAATTATTTTACATTTTATTGGTATACTATATCACATACATAGGTATATTTATTCAGACTCAGAGCTTACATTTTCGATAAATGATACAAGAGGCTTATAATAACTAAAGTATGAAATGCTCCCCCTTCCCTCCTGCCCTCCCCATCCCTTCCCCCTCCCCTCCCGCCTCCCCTCCCCCTCCCCTCCTCTTCCCCTCCCCTTCACCTCCCCTCCCCTTCGCCTCCCCTCCCCTTCACCTCCCTTCCCCTTCCCCCTATTCTCTCCCTCCCCCTCCCCTCCCCTAATTAATTTATCGAAAACAGTTCTGAGGATCTTGGGTTTAAAGGCGATTTTTATTTTTTTATGTGATGATGTTAGTGATCCTTTTCAAACGCCACTTGTTTGGAATCGATTATTTATTATAATATATTAAGTTAATTTCTAAACGCATTGGTAGAATCTTTATAAAATTCAGAAATTATACCTTAAACAGAATTCGCAATAATAACGTCAGGTTTATTGTATGCAAACTTTAATCTGACATCACTTCACAGCGTTCAAGCACCGAGCACGGCATATTGTTGGAACGAATAACTTGTGAAATTATGTTCCGTTAAATAACTCCTAAACATATCCACAATGCTCGGCGACATCGCAACGTTTCATGAGGCAATAATACAACTTTTAGCATTCTGTTCTGTACTGTTTTGTTTTAGCGAGTTTAGCTTCCTTTATCTTTGTTCCTCCTATTGTGAAGTTGACACTGTGATTTCCCGTAATTTTTAAATTATGATATATAATTATTGTCGTAAATAAAATTGTACGTACGCATTTTACCGACTTGTTACTCCCGAAATTATTGATCCAGCTTTGTGGATAAATGAATGAATTAAATGAATGAACAACATTGATTAAAGAGTATGTTAAAATTTTGCAAATAAGATGTTTTCTATAGTTAGTCATTTACAAATTTTCAGCTTGTTAGAAATTAATTTCCTTAATAATTCTTACAAAAACACAATAACGCTTACAAAATTCAATTCATAATAAGTTCTCAATAATGAAGAATAACCTTTTATGAAACTGGAAACTTGCTATAATAGTCACGAATAAAACAGATCTACAGTGACTAAATAAGTACTTAAATTTGGCGT
The DNA here is from genome assembly GCA_911387775.1 of Thymelicus sylvestris. Classification (NCBI taxonomy): domain Eukaryota; kingdom Metazoa; phylum Arthropoda; class Insecta; order Lepidoptera; family Hesperiidae; genus Thymelicus; species Thymelicus sylvestris. Next base: position 10,393,494 of record OU426895.1, read on the forward strand.
GGCTCACTAAACTTCCTCGATAACTTTAGTAAGGAATTCTATACCAAAAGGCTGTATACAATGTTGAGAATTCGAACTGACTTCAAAAGACAAATGACTTCGGAGTTTACAAAATCCTTTTCGTTTTGGGAGATTTGTCATCGCTTTATTCACTACAAGATTAAATCCAACAGGAGTGCTTGCTTAAGTGTATTGCAAATATGAATTTACTAAACAAGCTGGCTGCTCGACGTAGAACGAGGGGAGGAGTGTGAAATCTTGTCATATCACACACGGAGCATACTTCTTCTGACATTTAAAACGTTTTAAGGCAAGGTTTAGGACCTACCTATTCATACACAATTAAGGTGGAATGAAAAATATGACGTGTTTGTCTGTGGTAATTATGATTACCTATTTGTATTATTTTGTTGTGTATTTATGTTTTTTTTTTATTTTACTGTATGCTTGATTGTGGTAGGTACTATGAGCCCCTGCTACATCGGAATGCGCAGTATAGCGAAGTGCAGACTTCACAATATGACTTCACATAACGCACTATAGTTTTTCTTTTTTATTAAGAAAAAATATTGGGGCAAAGTTATGTATCGATGTTGATTTTTTGTATGTGTCATAATATAAATCAGCCATGACTAAATCTGTTGAGTAACATTTTTTATAAATTCTAGCCAATCAAACTAGGCAGTGTAAACTATAGGCAAAAATTAACAAGCGAATTTGTTTTTATCAATTATTGTGATAATATAATTAAAGCCACTTCACTTGAAATTATTTTAATGTGAAAAATTATTTAATATTGAACCAAATTAAATGTTGTCAAAAATCTATTCAATGTATTAATGTCAGTGGAATAATTATCAAAAATAAATCTTAATCCTATAATGGTAGAGCATAACATTTTAAAATGTAATTTTTGTAGAGCCTCAAAATAAATTCAGTTACTTGAGTCTATTTAAGCAGTTTCCGAGGCCTAAGCTCTGTAAGGACGTTAATTTTTCACACTTACCGAAATTATTATAATAATGGTGCTCTAAATTATGTAAATCACCCTTAAATAAGGCGTCTAAATTACGTTAGGAAATGTATGAGAGCTTGAAATAACGACAAAGTGTACAACTTTTTAACCGACTTCAAAAAAAGGAGGAGGTTCTCAATTCGACTGTATTTTTTTTTTTTTATGTTTGTTACCTCAGAACTTTGGACTGGGCGAACCGATTTTGATGATTCTTTTTTTAATCGAAAGCTGGTGGCTGTCATGTGGTCCCATATAAATTTTATTGAGATCTGACAATGGCATCCACGACAAAACCACATAAGTCGTAAATTTGTGTTAAGATGTGCGCGACAAATTGACTAATAACTCAATATCACGCCAACCGATTTCGATGATTCTTTTTTTAATCGAAAGCAGGTGCTTGTCATGTGGTCCCACATAAATTTGAATGAGATCTGACAAGTAGTTTTTGAGACTTTGAAGTCGGTTATTTTTTGTTAGTAAAATTTAGATTATTAGAGTTCCGTAGTTAAAACGGAATTGTTCTTCTTGTCATGGACATGACACGGAAAACTTATTCTTGTCATGTCCATATACACTGCTTGGCTAAATACTATAAAGCAGTTATCAGGCGTCGATACAAATCTATACTAATTTTACAAAGAGGTAAAGTTTGTGAGGTTGTAGCGGGTAGTTGTATCTCGATTTACTAAGCCGATTTTGAAAATTCTTCTACCAATAGAAAGCCACATTATTTCTGAGTGTCATAGGCTATCGGATTTTGGATATTCATCCCCTAAGGGGTAAAAATAGGGGTTGGAACTCACTTTCATACAAACCAACTTCGTCAGTTTTAGACTTAGGTATAAACATGATTTTTAACCGACTTCAAAAAAGGAGGAGGTTCTCAATTCGACTGTATTTTTTTTATGTTTGTTACCTCAGAACTTTGGACTGGGCGAACCGATTTTGATGATTGTTTTTTTAATCGAAAGCTGGTGGCTTTCATGTGGTCCCACATAAATTTTATTGAGATCTGACAATGGCATCCATGAGAAAACCACATAAGTCGTAAATTTGTGTTAAAAATGTGCGCGACAAATTGACGAATAACTCAATATCACGCCAACCGATTTCGATGATTCAATTTTAATCGAAAGCAGGTGCTTGTCATGTGGTCCCACATAAATTTGAACGACATTTGACGAGTAGTTTTTGAGACTTTGAAGTCGGTTATTTTTTGTTAGTAAAATTTAGATTATTTTGTGTATAATTATGAAACAAAATTAACTGTAATTTAAGTAAGTTTTAATTTGCCCAAAATCTGTAACATCAATGAACTCATCCGTTATCATGATTAACTCATTGACGCAACTTAAAAAAATAGCCTTAATGTTATTTTTTTGAAAACAGCATGTTTTCTTGAACGCTTACAATGTTAACATTTTGTTTAACCCTTGTCTATTTTCTTATCCACTTTTGTACATATTCGATTACATTGTCGTCGCTCCCTTAGGATTTTTGTACTACACTGACGACAATGTTTGATAAACATTTCGGCTTTAGTAAAGTGACGCTTCGTTTGCGCGACGCGCAAATTTTAAATGAAAATATTTGTAAGAGAGCGGGAATCCAGTCATGTCATGTTTCACAGAATATATTTTCATGACAATATTTTGTTTCTGTTTTTCACACGACTTAAGTTGCTTTAAAATTAGATTCTAATAATATTACATTTAAACGTATCGAATTGATATTTTTTTTTGTTTGGTTAAAGACTTGGTTAAAGATTTTCCTCTACACGAGCGATTTGTAGATCGGATTTACACTGTTCATTTTTTAACCTTTACGATATCACTACAGATAACATTGTTTCGTTTGGTAATTTCTTTTTATTCGATGTACCTACGTTGGAACTATTTTAAATAATTGCAAATAGAGAACTCCAAGTCATAATGTGTACTTTATATGCGGGTTTGATGCTCTGCCAGTGTATTTTTAATGTTTTCATGTAAACGAGTCTTATAAAATTAGAATATTTACATTTGAGACCACAATGTAAGAATATTCAGTGATTATAAATTTTGCTTTGAACTGTAATCAACTTTGTTGCCAAAATAATTTACAACGATCGGCCGATGCAGGTGCTATCATACAAGAAGTCATGAAGAAAAACTAAATATTTAGAATATGGAATGTGTCAGTCTATTTAGAACAAACGTGTGGGACATTCTATGGGATTCGTATAGTGATCACGGAGTAGTAGAGATGGTTATTGATGTGAACGTTAGGAGAACTGGAAATACATCATGAAGCAAAGATAAATGAATATTATTGAATAACCAATACCATAGAATACACACCTTCTGCTTTACATATAATATGATTTAAAGTTGTATCATCGCGGACACTAAAAATTTTGAATGCCAACTGGGACAAACATTATTGATTTTTATATTTTATTATATTTTATATCGATCCAGTTACATGGTTCATTCAAAACGACACAATATAAATTGGGTGTCTGGATACAGAGTAATATTACATACATATCAAATAAGTAATTTGAAGTGAGGCTTAAATGTAAAGATGAGTTTAATTTCTGTTCTCGGTTCGTGTGTGTGACACTTGAAATTCTATGTGGGGTTATGAGTGTACCTAGTGTTTATTTATTCATTAAATTAATAATTTGGTGCTATTCTTGTTAGAGTCGTGTCTCCTCTGCCAGTGAATGACCTTAATTTTCGAAAAAGAGCTTCAGAAAACATGGTTGGAAACATAGATAAATATTATGATAGTAGATAGTAATTTATAACTATTTTAAGGATTAGAATAGAACAGAATATAATTATTTATACATACTATATACATACTATAATACATACATAATTATTTATACCTATAAAATTAATTTGAAACTATGACCATCATACTTAGGTCGGTTTACCAAGTTAACGAGGAATTGTTTGTCATAAGCGTTGTTAAGACATAGGTATACCTACGTAATAAACACGTAAGTAGGTAATTCAACACCTGCGTAACTGTAATAGGTATATCACTGCAAAATATTACAGAACATTCAACTTCAAGAAAAAATTTACTTTGGAGCAAACACGTACCTACCTACTTCTAAAAGTTTTTGCACCTTTGAGGTAGATACTAAATTTCCTTTATGCTTGCGCCAAGCGAAAGAAACTCTGTAGGTTATTAAATAGCTTCTGTGAATACTTTACTTGTAGGCGAGTCTCATTATGCACAGAATGTACAAGAAAAAACGTTTTGACGCAAAATTGACCGACAAATCCTTTACAAAATCCAAATTCCTGACAAGAATACGATTTCAGGGACACTCGAATCCTTACCCGTCCTTTGTTATGTAAATATCTGTATCTGGCGAAAGTTTGCCAACAAATATCCCCTGAACGTCGATCCATTAGAAAATGAAAGAACGTTTGCTTGAAATGAAACAACGCTTGCACGCACCCTTTTGATGATATTACATCGTTTGATACTCAGGTCAATATTGGTTTTAGTTAATGACTCATTCGTCTTGGATATTAAACTACAAATTGTTCAATTAACTACCTTAATGACGTTATGATTTTAAACTTTATTTGTATTTATTTGGATGCATCATTTCCAGCATTTATACGAGCGCGTAAACAAGAAATGCTTAACTCGGCTTACGCATGCACACATAGTTACAAGTATTTCTATTGTTTATGCGGCGGTACATGTACCTAAAGTGAGAGAACTCAATCCTCTTTTCAAACAAACATCCTCCGTATCTTCCGCAGCTGCAGAAGACGAAACATTTCTAATATGTTAATTTCAAATCCGAGATAATCAACATGGGACCGAACGCTTTCGCCTAGACGAGGACGTTTGTAAACTTATCTCGTGTTCTCGTTAGCGGGATGGGAATCTCTTGAATACGTAAGCATGCCATTCATGATCAAGCTACTGTCCACGTGCCTATTGTCGATGACGGCTCGTCGGACTGAATTGCAGAGATCTAGATTATAAATCGGATAAAATTATTTTATTAAAACTGTTTTTGATTTAAGAGACTGTTACTCTTCAATACTCAATACTCTTAAGAATAGGTTACAATATTCTTAAGAAACTCTTTTCTTCATAGCCATTGAAAATGTTTATCGTTATAAATGTTTACTGAAATTGAATTTCAGAAAATCAATTTTATTATTACTTACTCATGGTAATCATAACTGATACAGATAAAAACTTGCTGTCGATACCAAACAAACTTTGATCTAATATTTTGTTATGACATACCGTCTAAGTTTGCTAATCGGTAAAATTAAGGCAATCTTGTTCCCGTTACACGATTACGTCGGAGACAAGTAATGATATCAAGCAATTTGTAGGCGTATCGCGAAAACGTGAGGTACACGCACAATTCGGAAGGGCTCGAAGACTGTGAGAAACGTATCATTGGCATCCCGGAGCGAGTAAAGGACCTCGAAAATTGCGAGCAATTTATTCGCTTCAAGGGACACGGAATAAAGTAGAAAAGACGTCGCTCAGTTTTATATTTATTTCGGTCATCGCAGTATTGAGGCAAGAATCGAACGCCAACCAACCAATTGAACCCTTTGACATGTTATGCCATATCGAAAGCCTTCGGGCGGCATGAAAACTTCCGACACTTGGGTTGGCCACTAACCCCTCCACCAATCCGCAGTGGAGCGACGTGGTGGAGTATGCTCTAGAACTTCTCAAGAAGGAGGCCCGTGCTCAGTAGTGGGTCATTATTGGGTTGAAGTCATTATTTTTCAATGGCCTTATTAAAAACATCTCTCATCTTTTTTGACCCGCAATGCATTGGTGGTGCCTTGTCTGTCTCCAAAACGACGATGATCATTGAACATACTCGTAATAATGGCTCGTCGTATATTTAAAAAAAAACATTTTTCTACATCACATTATACGTATATTTAACAGTAATATAATGACTTGTACAATACACTTGTCTTGTACTTTTAATTCGCAAATAGTATTCAAAGAATAAAACAATTTTCTTTGAATCTGAATACAAAGCTTTGCAATATTCCTGCAAAATTATTTTGCGCTCAGTTCATTAAAGTAAACCAAGTGCCTAATAGACTGAATTTTCAAGAAAAGAGGATTTTACGTATTATTGTAAAGAGTCTATTATTAAGCTTGAATGTATCAAACATGTATTTTTTGGTCTATCGTTGCAATTTGGTTATTACTTTCTCGATAGAAATATAACCGGTACATCAATATGTGTACTAGAGCAACCCAAGTGTCGAATTAGTTGGAGTCAGTAACGTATGAATGAAAATATTATAGGCAAGTTAAATATTTTCATTTTAGTCTTCGTTAATATAAAGTGCAATGAAGAGATAACTCCGTCCTTTTTATATTCATTTTAAAATAAACGATTAAGTACATTTTAAGCGTGAGATTAATTAGCTTACTGGCGTTTACGTTTAAAACGAACAGGTATTTCCCTTTCAATTCGTATTGGTTCAGCAATTTGTTGCCAATTACTTCGGAATTAATTTTATACAAAACTGGCGTAGGCGTTAATTAATTTGATGTGTGCTTACTTTGAACAGACAGTACATGTTGATAAAGTGTGCCAAGAATGTGGTTTAATTAGTTTTGTACATCATTTTAACAACACAGTGGAAGTGATAATTATAATATCTAAGCTTATACGTCAAAAAGTATGTATGTTTATTGAATACACGATATCAACTTTGTATTATTTTGAAAGATTGGAATTTTTATCATACTGCAAAGGCTGTTTTTATTCGATGTAGGTAAGGACTGATCATTAAAATCGCAGTTCCTTTGGCATTTAACGCGTTGATTACGCTTTGGTGTTGCTTATCCGCAACAACGACGGCGATTTTTTAAATGAACCTCAAATTGTAATAGTGTAGTGGAAATCGATGTTTTTAAAAGATGAGCTCTGTTGAGCCGTGTTTTCATCGTTGACAATTTACCTCATTTCGATGACCAGACATGCCTCAGCCTCCCACTTTAGTGTCGTACTCGTTTTGTTATAAATCGCTTATATTTTTGATATTATATTAGAAATATATACTAGAAATAATTTAAAATAGCACTCAAAAAGTTACTTTGTATCTTGACTCAAAGTATAGTCAATAGTCATAGATAGTCTTTAAATATTTTGTCAGTCCTTGGGATTATTATAATAATTTTGAATAAATTAAATTAAATAAATTATGAATATGACATGGAATAGAATAAAGTTCATGAAATGATAATAACTTCATTTCTATTTGATGTTGGTTTATAACAAATAGTTTACGGAAGAATGAATAGTCCTGAAAGAAGCGTTAAAAGTACTAAGGGTTAAGGTTAAGTAGTAAGAGTTAGATAATACTGAAACGAGTCTTAGCCTTTTTTATGTGGCACTTTTCCATGAAATGCCCAGGCGCATCATGACTTGCCAATTTTACGATTAGGCGACTGATAATAAAACGTAATGTAGGTTCATTGTGAGTAGCTACTTCAGGCGTCCTTTGTCTGATCCATTTATCTCAACGATGCAGGGGAGGCTAATTTATTACTCAAGTTGTGCTGTGAAGATGTACTTATGTCCCAAGAGGTATTTACATAAAACTTCGCTGAGGTCAGGATGCCTATAAAAGGAGGTAAGTATATTTTATCGGTACTTTTTGTGTTGAACCTTGCCTAAGTAACAATAATTCGGTAGGTATCCATCACTATCAGTCGATATAAACATTTTTAATATTACGTACGTATACCCATCTGTCTTATTATATTTATGTTTGAATTTGTAGGTAATTTTGTATGTAATTTTAAGAGTAATATTATACGATAAAATAAAAATTCTCACTGGCTTTCGATTGAATATTATAGGTATACATTGGGTATTTGTATACGGTTGAAGTATTCGGTACTTTTATTTTTAGTAAAGTAAAAAAAGTAAGTATTTTATTCCAAAATTTTCGGTTGTTATAACTCTCAGTAGGCACGGAATTCCTTGATACTAAAATTAATTATAGTAAACATGGGATACGATACATACGATACTTTGCAAATGGTTTCCGACCGACCATTAGCAGATTCCTCTTCAGACAGTGGCGTAAATTACATGCAATTTGGGAAATTGTTTCCCGCTACTGAAATTTTCCTAAATATGATAGTTTCCACCTCGTCTTTTTTATCCGCTTCTTTACTACCAGAAGTTATTGCGTAATTTAATCGGTTATGTTGTGGCCGTGTGCAAGATGCAAGGTGCAATACATTTCTGTACAGGCAGACGAGTACGCGCCCTATTATTACTTTTATCAGATGGTATGTGTATGCGTGGTATCTGTGGTATAACGACTGAGTTATCGACCAATAAAAATGCGCCACTAGTAATGTGATTAATGGCTTGTTTCACAATCTCCAAGTAAAGTCCTGAATAAGCTATTCGCCGGTTAAAGTGACGTTAAAGTGTCATTTTACATACACGAAATGTCAACTTAACCAACGAATAGCTTACTTCGGACTTACTTGAAGATCGTGAAACAAGCCCTGAGAGTCATACAGTGACAGTTTTATGGTGTAAAATATAAGTTCTAAACAATTGACTCTGGAAATAGTGATGTAAAATTGACTCTCTAAACCAATTGAACTTAATTTAGTTTTGGTATCGAACACTTGCCTTTTGGGTTTTGTTCCACGGAAGAAACATGATCTTTGTAGGTTTATTCTCATTCGTATGTTAGTTTTTTGTCACTTACGATTTAATATCTATTAGGTACTATCAAGCAAATCTCAGTCTGCCAGATATTGATATTTTTTTACAACTGTATTGTAATTTATTTAAAACAAACATGGAAGTTGGCATTCCCTTACAACAGTATCCTTTTCGGAGATGTAATGGCGTGAGCCCCTTCCCGACTCCGATTTCGAATGAGATGTGCTTCAATGTACTTGTGAACATTCCAGAATAAAGGTTTATTATTGAATCAGTTTAAGGCAAAACCTTAATAAGTTAATAATTACTTAATACAAACAATCTTCTATTATTATTCTACAATTTAAAATCTTCAATCTTCGATTTATTTGGAAAGTTGACTTTTAAACGATTTTTCGAATGGACAGTTGGTGTTGGACGTAGTAGCCTATTTTTTTCTTCTAAATTTCAAAAACAATATTGTTTCTTTCACTTATTATTTACCGTTTTAATTGCTCTGCGATAACCTAATAAACTGGAGGAGTTTATAACCTTATAAGGTTAAGTTGAGTTTTGAATAAACAGGAATGTTATTTAACTATTATTTTATACGTGTTTTTGAATTTATGAAAAACTATAATAAAATTTCTCGCCCAAATTTTATGTTCCAAGTGGTCTTGATGATGAAGTCAATGATCCATATGAAAATATTTAAATGAGCCACAGAGGTGCTTACGTACGATCAACTGTTGCTAAAATTATTTTTATAATGTAAATAGTCGAATAAAATGAACGAGCAATATAGATGTATGTATACCTCATTAAATATTTAACAAAACTGCAATATACATATACCTAACTATTAAAATTTCAATCATTGTTATTATTGGAAGCAATTTGCATGAATGCTCGATCCAAATCTAGAACTAAATAGCACTAGAGCAATGTTAACACGCGTAACACTCTCGTTCAATAATGGAGTACTGTGGTAACTGCTACAATCTACTATTCAATTATACAGAAATACTATTGTCAGTTGGGTCTGAATCGAACATTTTATGATGGACAAGAAATTGCTCAAATAGAATTTGAGAATACAATAATTCATTATTATCACAACCCATTACTGTACCATTGTTCTCCTCGCGTAATGTGGTTTCCATAGGCTCGTAAAAATAATTGCGATCTCACATCTTACTAATGTTATTTTTACATAGTCGATTTGACATATTTCAGTGTTACGAATCTAAAGATCATAAGGTCGACTTCATAATACGAGCCATAGTCCATCACGTTGGCTAAATTCAGATAATATGCAGACTTCACACACCTTTGAGAGCAATATGGAGAATCCTTTGGTGCGTTTTTCTTTACGTTTTCCTTCACCGAAGCTAATGTTCAATTGCGTATTAAAATTAGAATTCATTAAATTCGTATTAGATTACGCACATAACTTTGAGAATTGGTGCAAGCAGGATTCGATCTCAGGCTGCACTGTATGGAATACTTTGTAATTTATAAGGTATTCATTACTTCGGTAGTTAAATACATATAAGTAGGAGGCAGTCGTTAAGCCATGCCTTGGCGATTGAATTACTAGTAATATTTTAATCTTAGTTATAAATATTTACGATTAATTTACGAGAGAAATTAGAATTTACTACAGGTTGGATTTTTGAATTACTCGTTATATTTTAATCCTAATTATAAATATTTAAATAATGTTTTAAGTTTATTAACTGTTGCGAACTCTACACGTACATGGAAAGACGCAAAGCCATGCTATACAATGACTGTATATAACATTACACCTTTCACCAATATTTGAGGGAAAACACACTCCTTAGATACAAAGAGGCTGAACAGTTTGGCGAATGATCGCGCAATCCATTATTCGCGACCATCTCGGCGGATTAGCCGCCGCCCATTAGACGCCGCTTTTCTTTTAGTTTACGGTCGCAATCTCCGATAATGTATTGAGAGTGGGCACATAAACGTCGATACTTGTTTGTGGACGATATTTTGGGTAAAGTGTTTTTGCTGAGCTAATAATAAATATAAGTTAGCAATCGCCAATGATCTGTTGCCGCGTGGTGTAAATGTGCGTATCGTTGCGAGATTGGATGTGATATTGGGATATAGTGAGTGGGTACTTTAATATGATAGAGGATTAAAGGGCTCCAGATGGAACCTCTTACAACCTGAATGTGTTTGAAGCACGCTGCCTCTTGAAGATTCGGTATTTTAGTAAATTAATGTATCCACCTTTGAAATCTTTTGTCGATATTTGACAAAGGCAGTAAGTATTTCTAATCTCTGTTAATGATTATACTTAGATGTAATGAAAAAATTATGTCAATTTTCAAGTTAAAACATCGTTATTTAATAAACAAGTTAAGGTTTTTTGTTATTTACTTCCTTGTAAAACTGATGCACAGCGCACATTCATGTATACGAATATATTGTTATATGATATTCGTGTTTTATTGAACAGGTTATAATATATATCTTCGATCAGTCCATAAATTATGGGATCGCTATCACAAATTTTCGTATCGAATAGGGTAGCAGGGTTATTACAAGTTTCCAAGAGTATCTGAATATATATTTTGGTTATGTCGATTACCATTTCGGTCTATTTTGTGACTAATTTTTATACACTCGTATGTATGAATGACGAAGTTTATAGCATACTAGTAACCCGTCCTTGTTTTGCTTCAATAGAGTAGCCTTTGCTCATTTGCCAGTCAGTCGTGGTCCTGCCTGCAAAGCGAAGGTTCCGGGGTTCGGTTTTCGGCTGAGACCAATGTGAGACAGATAATTATTTGTGTTGTCCATGCCACCTGCGAAACTCGTCTGACAGATGTATTTTTCTTCTAAGTTTGAATTAATGTCTTTTGGTTTTCTAATTAAAAATTATCTGTATGTTGAGCCTTACAATAAAAGGTCGGTATAGTTATTTTCTTTCGTTTTCTTAAATACACCATGTTACGTGTTTAGTTAAAGTTTATAAGTATCTTTAAAGGCATATTGGATACGGTAATTCAATATTATTGTAAAATTATCTTTTAGTACAAAGTTTACTGTGTTTTGTCAAGTTTTTATTACAACAAGGAACCCTGCCCTAAATGTATTTACTGTAGCTCGGCCTTTAATAGATAAATAACTTTTACCTCGGGTTTGCATGCGACCATTCAGGTCAACTGTCGAATGGCGAATGTTTCGATTACTGAGTTCTATGCTCTAATGTCGACAATATGCTCACTAGCGCCACCAAGACTAAGTGGCGACTGGTGATAGTAGTATATTTTAGTCATTACCATACTTATATTCACAATAGTACAAATAATAATCACAAGGGGTGGCTCTCCTTCTACTCTATCCTCCATGGTGTAAAGGAACAGATACAGATAATAGCTAGCTACTGAAGTTTTAGTGACTAAGCTAGTTTAGTCTGGAGGTGAAATTTTCCTTGGCGCAGTGGGAACCTACTTAGTTCCGTATAGCAGCCGTGCCGGATGGCAGCTGCGGTAATAATATGGAGATTATTCTCTGTTATTAAAACAGGACCTCTAAGCATAGACACGTGCCAGATTTTAGCAGCCATGAAAGAATTATTCTCGAGAAGATAAATATGAACATCTCTGACATATTCATAGCTTATTATACTGAGGTTAAGTGATATAACTATCTATAACTTTTTAATTCGATCAAGTTCGAGTATTTGAGGATCAAATAAAAACTTCTTCAATTTTTTATTCATCAAAACATCCTATAGGTTCCTAATATTCCTACTACCGATATAAAATGATATAACGTAAAATATTGATCCCCTGACTGTTACAAATCCCGCAGACAAATTATTCGCACGTCTAACAAAACGAAGGATGGAACGGAAATAACAGACTGCTTACGCTAAAACCGTTTGACAGTTGACTGACGTTTGACTGACAATAAAGCGTCGTTCACCGACAAGGAATGCAGTATTTTTTTACTCAATTGTTCTACAGTAGGACTTGAAGTATTTGTATAGTGGTTAATCCTGTTGGTTAAACGTATTCAGTTGTATTATTTCCATGTAATAAAATTTGCAAATAATGAAACAAATTAGTAATAAGCCACGTCATTAAAAATGTCAATAGCAATAGACTTAAAAAAA